>JAGSMP010000007.1:7500000-10000000 GCA_029286625.1 Parnassius orleans
CCAGCATATCAATCTCATTATATAATACGATACTACGGGCGCGTATTTAATTCATCTAATTAGTGCAGACTGATTTCATGCGGCTTAATTATTATATTTCAAATGTTACAGGCGTTTATTATATGGTTGTAAAGGCGGTCTTTTTACTACCCTTTTAGAAGTATATCGTATTAATTATAATGAATACACACGGGTTATGGCACAACTCATTATCGGTTAATAAATATTTAATTTTATTATTTAACATATATTTTGTTGAATTGCAAAAATTATAGTTAGATCAAACTTTTTTTATAATGTTCCACTTTGTTTACTATTAAAATTAATTAAAAGAGTATTACGTTTTAAAACTTATGTCATCCTTTTTCGGTGATGTTCGAACCGTTCGCCATGTTTTGCAATTTATTGCATTTTATGTAATTAAAAAATAATGCGTAATATTTATTTTGAACTGCTAGATATCCAAAGTTCGTTTACCGGCACCGGCGCCAGTGGGATGCCCGTTTACCATATGGAGAAAGAACCTACTAAACACGTGAAATTTGTCAAAATATAATATATTTAAGGCCATGTGAAATCGGCCATGCGAACTGTCGCATATTCAGCATGCGGCGAACTCATGAACGAATGACATAAGTCCCGTGTCCTTCTGTGTAAGTTTAATGGAATGCAATATTTCACTTTTAACTTGAATTGAATAATAGTTATTTATGTGTGTGTGTCTTTTATTAAACATTTCTTTTATAAGAAAAATAAATACCTTGAATCTTTAACCGAAAAAAAACCCCAATAAGAACAATATTCGCAACTACCACTCGGTTGTATTCAAATCGAAAATCCCAACAAGAAACAATCAGTCCGCAAACGTCCCTTTTTGATCCCCTTATTATCTCTGGCAAAATATAGACTGCATTTCTGAGATTGACTCAATGAAAAAAGTAAAAAAATCACCGTATGTCGATCTTTTTGTCCCTCTCTCAGGACAAGAAAGATTTGCAACTACATTAAATCTAACTTTAGGATTATAGTCATAAAGTTTAAAATAGATTAACTTTCGAAATCAATGAGAGAATGGTAAATTATGCGCTCCAACAGTGAACGTCGCGGCTAATTTAAACAGCACAGACAGAAAGTCCAATGTCGAATAAACTAAAAATAAAAATCAATGTCTTTTAATAGCTAGAGCAGACATCCCTTCAACATGAATTATTTCGAAATGGAAACTAGTAAAAAACTGTTTTAATTGTCATACGGACTGCGTGTTTCTCGTTTTGTTTTTTCTTACCATAATAAATCAGATGTTATCTGTGGAACGTAATATTTTACAGCGATTCTCATAAAAAAACGTACTTAATCTTTTATCTCATAATATGAAAGAAGGGATTCCATGTACTTTTAACTTTTGTATGAACGTTTAATGATTAACACTTGGTTCCTTGATTTATTTCTAAAGAAAGACCTAAGGCTATTACAGTACCAGACGTCGCGCATCTTTGACACTGCTTTTTGTGACCGATTTGATATCTGATATAAATACGTGATGATCTGAACGCCATCTATTGGAGACCACAAAGTCTTTTGGGCTTTTCTCTAAGTTATATTTGGTACATATTTGGAAACTCAGAAGGTAGAGTTAAGGAATCAGCATTACCATCATCATTACAGCCCATCAGTCCACTACAAGCCCCAATCATGGTCAATACTGATTTATAAATGTACGTGATTATAATCTTTGGCTAATTAATAGAGGGAAGTGCTCTTCAAACTAGGTAAGACACATCAATTTATTTTATTACGCGAATCTAAGGGTGTTAACACACCAATTATAATGAACAATAAATCGTTCTGCTTTGATTACTGTCGTAATATATATTTTGTATTCCATACTTTAATGTAGCTTGAATCCGAACGATTTAAAAAACGTAATTTTAAAACGCATCCTTAATATAATGATGATAGACACGGCACTAAAAGTTTTAGTTAAAATTTATGCTATAAATATAAAATTACTCCTAAAATAAAAATAAAAACTGTTTTTTATTATTGCATGAGATTTAAGCTTCTTCCAGCCTATAAAACTTTATATAATTAAACTAAGCGCCAAGAACATAGAGTCAATGGAACTTAGATGTCGATACTTGAGAGAGTCTTGTAAAAAAAAGGAAAACTTTGTTTGTCTTCGACCTCAAAACAGTTTTCCATTTTTCCTTTCTATCATCATCATCATCATGATCTTTACAGCCAATCAGAAATCTACTGCTGAACATAGGTCTCTCCCAAGGAATGCCACAAAGCACGATCCAGGGCCCCTGCATTTATCGACTTCCTGTATCTCTTACCAGGTCACTACATATTAGGTGGTTAATTATGGTCATATTCAAAATGAAGGCAAAATCAGTTATTATCATTAATAACATTGAAACATAGGTACCTATTCAATTATATATATATATATATATATATTACTCTCTTTCGACGGATTCAACTCGGCTGGGCAGCGTTCGGGAAATTACGGCACATCTTCTCGTCAGATATACCTCAAAACTTGAAAACTAGACTATACAACCAGTGCGTCTTGCCAGTGATGTCCTATGGAACTGAGACGTGGTCCTTCACTGCTGGCCGTATGAGGAAGCTCAAGGTCAGCGAGCTATGGAGAGGGCTATGCTCGGTGCTTCTCTGCGTGATAAACTTAGAAATGAGGATATCCGCAGTAGAACCAGAGTGACCGACATAATCCAACGGATTAGTAAGCTGAAGTGGCAATGGGCCGGCCATATAGCTGATAACCGATGGGGAAAAAAGGTTCTCGAGTGGCGGCCTCGTACCGGCGGACGAAGTGTAGGGCGTCCCCCCACTAGATGGAGTGACGACCTGGTAAGACATGCAGGAAGTCTATGGATGCAGGTGGCTCAGGACCGTGCTTTGTGGCATTCCTTGAGGGAGGCCTATGTTCAGCAATGGACTTGTGATGGGCTGTAATGATGATGATGATGATGACTCTCTTTCTTTGTCTAGGAGTACGTCTGATATATTTTTGCCGCAAAGCAGCAATGCTGGATATTCTAGGTGCTGTTTCATTGCGGTTTAAATGGTACGAGCTTTCGTAGCAGTGTTATAACAGACTAAACTGCATGGCTTACAGGGTAGAGTGTAGTATTTTTTGTTTGAATTCGTTTATGTCTAGAGTCAGCTTGCAATGACTACTTTAGGTTGACTGCAAACTAGTAGTTCTCGTTCTAAAGCAGATAAAAAATGAACATATAACAATTGAAGAAATGGATTTATTACCAGCCCTACCGGCACTCCGCCCACGCCCCATCGCGCCTTCACCAAACGCCAGGGTTGTCACGCTATTGATTCACTCACGACAGATAGAAACGGAAACCAGCCGTTAGCGCTAACCTCGGAATTTATTTCTCTATTTACGATATAAATCGGTGCCATAACATACAACTCATCGTTACGTTTACTTGGTACACATTACGTATTCATTAATGTCACTGTTCAACGCGTTCGCTTTTTTGTTTTTGTAAACATTGAGTACTTACGATAAATAGTATTAAAAAACAAACATAATAATTTTGTATTATTTACGCGTGTACTACAAATTAAACAAAACTAATTATACGGATTTTATCGCGTTTCATCTTATATATTTTTGAATTCCTAGCTTGATGGTGAATGTGTTTTTTTATATAGGACAAAAAATATAGGGAAAAGAACATATAGCTGAAGTAAAGCACCGACGCTCCAGGAATTTTGCAGTCTTCTAAGTCCTCCACATATTCAGGATCCTCCAAACCTTGATAGACCTTGGAAATTTTGCGAGTCTATTGAAATTAAATAAACATCCAGATTTCAACAGAGAAGATGGCTGGTTGCTACCGTTGCTTGAGTTCCATAATTAATAAAATTAAATTCAAACCCAAGCACACCTTTGTGAGACTTCAAGATACTGTAAGCTCGTTTTGCGTCATATTGAACCAAAAATTAATATTTGCAAGCTAAAATTAGTCCGGGTTCAGGACGTCAAACACCTCAGTCCTTCCGTGACTATGGGTGCTGTAAAGCATTAGATGCTGTTATGAATTAAAAAAGATAAAATCCGTAACGTTAGTTTTATTCAACTGTAATTTTTTCGATGCTTTATAAATACTACTTTTAATGCTAGTCATTTACTTTGACCACGATTATTAATACTTTTCTATATCTTAATAAATTAAACAATAATATACATTATTAATTAATAAAAAGCGCATTTTTTTTATAGAGAATGGATTTTAAGTAAGTTTCTTTATGCGGTGTAGTGCTACACGACAGCTATGCTAGTTATAAATAGCTGCAGCAAGAATGGGTCGGCTCGACCGGGGTAAGACCACGCTCTCACAGAATGCAAACGTGAAACAGCAGAATAGTGTTCCTGTGTTTCGCATGGTGAGTGTAAAGAACAGGAGACCCTTCTTACTGGTAACGAGGCATTCCATCTTAGTCCTCAGGGATGGCAACGCATCTGTATTTTGATCTAAATAGGTAATAGATGTCTATGGGCCATAGCATCCACTTAAAATCAGGTGAACTGTGTGCTCGTTTGGCACGCTTATTATATGCAAAGTGAAATAAATCTTTTACTTTTGAATTTAATTTATACTTTGGCGTTTATAGTTTGGCATTCAATCTTGTTCACGCAACTTTACTGTAACCATAACGAAATTGGTCTTATGAATGTGACGGTATTCATCTATTAAAGGTTAAGGTGAACTGTATTTAAAAAGAAATGACGTTGTTATTTCTTAAATTGCTTCTTTTTTATTTTGTGTTATTTATTTACAAAGTTTTATTTATAAGTTTCAATTTAAATTTGCTTATTGTAAAACTTTTTTTAAGAGCCGTGATAGCTCAGGGGTTAAGCCCTCGCTTTAAATTTGACAGTACGCGAGCAACCCGGGTTCGATCCCCGCCGGCACCAATGAAATTTTTAGTGCTTATTTACAACGTGCTCGGTGGTGAAGGAAAACATCGTGAGGAAACGTGCATGTCTGAGAAATAAGGAAAAAATATTTTGAAGACAACAAAAAAAGAAGTTCGCCAACACGCATTGGGGCAGCGTGTTGGACATTTACTTGCCCTAAAACCCTCTCAGAAGTGAAAGGAGGCCTGTGCCCAGTAGTGGGACGTGTATACGCTGTTACTTTAAAAAAGTCTGCCTGGAGTCCGTATTGGTAGGTGCCCATATTTTTACTGCCATAGAAAACCACTGTCGTGGATTGAAGGTTAAGTGAGCTAGTATAATTAGGGATGTGAAGAATCTATAAAAATGAATGGGTATGACATTATCATAACGTTAAGTCGTGACTTGACGTTGATTTCATTCATTTTATAGTTCATCTACCGGTAACGATTTTAGAAAGTCAACTATGCTAACCCCGCTCGTCACATTATTTGCTTGAAGTTCATTGCTAGTGTCTATGAACTGTTAACTAAGCAGCAAAATAGCAGCTTTGTTAGCCGGAGTATTTTTTATAGAATAAGGGTGACAAACGATACACAGTCCACCTGGTGGTAAGTGGATGTTGAGACCCATAGACATCTACATCTGTTTTCGATATAGAATCAAGATGCAGATGCGTTTGCACCCCTGAGAACTAAGATGGAGTGCCTCGTTTCCAGTAAAAGTGGTCTTAGGTTCTCTACACTTACTAAATGAAACACAACACCATTACACTGCTATTTCTTGCTGGTATTCTGTGAGAGATTCGTGTTACAACCGTAATATAGATCACTACATATAAATGTAATATATAAAAATTAATGTTTGTTTGTTCGTATTTTATGCGCTGCCATACCGTTCATCAGATTGCGCTAAAACTTTATCAACTTATTGCTTGCTGTTGCGCTTAGGTTATAGGCATAGTACAATTAACTTACAATAGGTGGCGCGCGTATCGTACCCACAAATTTTTCTGAAAGTTATATCAATCAATTTTAATGAATGTATCATTCTTAGTTAAACAATACGAGTATAACTCTTCCAAATTTAAAACGATATTTCCACAATTATTTCTACTGCAGCAGCAACGCGCCGGGTACTAGATAGTGTTTTTTATTACTTGTATAAAATTTGCCGTAATCATAACGATTGGCAGACTGATTGGCTACCGCAGTGCCAAACATTTCATTTCTAAAGCGTACTCGCTGATCCTCGTGGGTATTTTGTTCTACATCCATATACGATCCTTCAATCCATTACAGCCCATAAATGTCCACTGCTGAACATAAGCCTGCCCATAGATTGCCTCACAGGGGAGATTTTGCCATAGTTACCAAGCTTAGCAGGCGGGTTGGCAACCGCAGTTTTTTATATTTCGAGCTGTTATCACGAAGACGTTGATGCCCATCTTCTGTTTTTTTTCCCTCTGTCGTCTCTTACGACACCCGGGGGGTGATATGGGGTAGTAAATATTCTTACACCGCCACTACACGGTCATTTACGATAAGTCTGGTTATTTGCTTACATCGTCATCACTGGGCGATTATATAACGTGTGGTAGCGGCGTAAGGGATCCATCATCCCATTTTGTTCCTTAGGTGTCGTAAGAAGCGACAGTGGGATATGCCAAAAAGATCCTATGGCTTCCGATAGATGGCGTTACAACCATCTCGTTAACGCCAGGCGTAAAATATCCAGACCGCCGAAGGGAAGCAACGTCAAATGTGCTAAACGTCTGATACTGCGATCGTCAATCAACCTGCCTACCGTGACAATTGAAACAAATCCTTCATATAAAGGGAAAGGCCCATGTTCAGAAGGGGACTTTGAAGGAGAAGTACAAGAATATACGTGGTAGAGCTATGCTGCAGCTATATTAGTAGTATAGTTTTAGCACTAATGGGTCGGCTCGACCGGGGTAGGACCACGCTCTCACAGGATAGCAGCTTCACGCTGCTGTGTTTCGTATGGTGAGTGTGGAGAACCGGAGACCCTTATTACTGGAAACGAGTCATTCCATCTTAGTCCTCACGGGTGACAACGCATCTGCATTTTGATTCTTTATTGAGGATAGATGTAGATGTCTATGGGTCACAGCAACCACTTACCATCCGGTGGACTGTGTGCTCGTTTGTCACCCTATACTATAAAAAAAATATGTATTACTAGAATTCCTCAAATTTCTTGTCATGTATGGCGTCTGGTTCGAATCCTGATTTAGTACACTTACGCATAACTTACCTAGGTACCGCAAATATATACTACGAGTAATGGAAACTCACATCGTATCCAATACATCGGTTCTTATAAAGACCCGATATTGATTCTGGCGGGGGCCTCTTACAGTCCGTAATCATACACGCAGTAGCCGCTCTATGCCCGAGGGCGCAATTACGTATATCTAAGGCAAATTTCCTCTAACACAGACCCACGGTCAGTTATTCTAATGCGGTAGCAGAACAGTTATAGAGGCAAATTAAGTAATATGCCATTTCACTGGGGCCGGTATTTGCTGTTGCCGTGCCTTGCGGGCTTGTTGTATGTAGGTATAAAGAACATTCCGCAAAATTGCAATAAAATAAACAAATGTAACTGATATTGGAATTAATAACGAATATCATATTTCAATTTAGCGTTCCGAAAGCACACGAATGCAATTTACGGACAGAATAAAATTTGTCATTTATTGGAAACCTAATATCGGCTGTATTTTCGGGCAAATGACTGTTCATTTAGTTTTTATTTAATATTTTATAATGTGTATTTATGTTTTTAATTACCGCGTGATGTAATATAATTTGCACATGTGACTTCAAAATATTTACTATGCGTGGTTCTAAATAACTTTTGTCTCATAAAATTATAGGCGTAAACCTACGCTTAAATTTCATTGGCATAATTCATATATTTGCTTTTTGCTTAGAGTGTGACATACATACCTTCATACGTCCTAAACTCGATTGTTTATCATGAGGTCTCGGGTTCGAACCCCGGGTCGTGCCAAAATCAATTATTGGATTTTTCACACCTGTGCCTCGGAAAGCACCAAAAAACGATGGTCCTGCGCCTGATCTCTCTCCGGTCATATCCGGCGACATAGGTTAACATCACAAGAGCAACAGCAGCATCTTCCTTATAACAACGCAAAATATTATTAATATACTGCGGCTGCCAAATCTATCTCCCCCAAAGAGACAATCTTAGGGGAGGGTTACGTAGCCTAGACATACATATAAAAAGTTTGAGAGTAGCTTTGGTTGTTTGGTTTATTTCGTTAAATTTTCAATAACAATTTCTGATTACGTTCAGCTTGTACGTAATTATTGAAATTGCGATCTTTGGACATAATAATGCAACGCGCAACCAAATGGGTATGTTTCCGGCCGCATATCCATTGAATATGTTCACATCACATCAACATATTGAATAGCGCCGAACGCGACGGATAGTTGGAATGTAGCAAAATATTTGTCACCATCCAGACTGGCGGAATGCGTACTTCCAGCTTTCACTGGATCGATGATTACTGACTCAGGAATCCTAATTTGTCCGGCTATATACGTTTCCACTGTTCGGTGTATCCGCGAATTGAATACGCGGTTTCGAATTTGCATTTGGTTAGCGGCGTTAATATATAAATCAGTTATAGACGACATTTAATTCACAAAAATAATTAATTAATCTGTATAAATAAATAAAATTGAAGTGTCTGTTTGTAATGTCAAAATAACAGCTTTTTACTAAATACATATGAAAGTATATACGGTACTTATAACAAAACACAATTTTTAAATTTTTTGTCTGTCTATCTGTTTGTTCCGGCTAATCTCCGAATTGGCTAGACCGATTTTGACGGGACTTTCACTGGCAGATAGCTGATGTTATAAGGAGTAACTTAGGCTACTTTTATTTTAGTAAAAGAATTAGGGCTCCGCGCAAAAAAATTAAAACCCTAAATTACACGCGGGGGATGTCGTTAAGATAAAAATAAATTGCAAGAAATTTGCGTGAAGAAACTGCTGTAAAATAATATTTTATTCACACATTGATTATGTACCTGTACTATATATTAAAATTTTTCAAATATTTTTTAGTTATTCGATGGCATGTAGTTGTGTATTCTGCCGAAAGAGTGTAGTAAGGTAGACTTGAAGGATTCCGAATATGTATATCCTTTTTTTATTCAACAGGTGACGAACGAACTTTCAGTATTACATCCGATGATAAGTGACTACTACAGTACATGGACGCCTGCGGCTAACTTCAAACGAAGAAGGCTGTCTAAAGACTAAGGCCCGTATTAATAAAAGTTACTCAACGACGAACTCAAGTGCGTAATCATTTAATACGCCCTCATTACGAAATCAGCATCTCAAGATCGTTGCTAATTAATAAACACATAAAAACAGTATCTCAAAACGCTGTACTTAGGAATACTGTTCTGTGACTTGCACTCAAGTATACACACTTGAGTGGACAGACAGTGTGGCACTCAGCTGATATCGTAAACCTAAACTGCATCTTGAGATATATTTATTAATAAGATCACAGCCTCAAGATTGTACTCAAGATTGCGTGTACTTGAGCTGAGTAACGTTTATTAATACGGGTCTAAGACAGAATGCCTCACAGCCTGTTATTATACTGGCTACCTATACCTTTTAGACCGGTATCCAGACGCTTCAGCACTGTAAGCACTGTTTGGTTTTTTAAAGAAAGAAACTATTGTAAATATATTATACGTGGTAGAGCCACGCTGCAGCTATGTTATGGTTGTAGCACGAATGGATCGGCTCGACCGGGGTAGGACCACGCTCTCACAGAACACCAGCGTAAAATAGCAGCTTCATGCTGCTGTGTTTCGTATGGTGAGTGTAGAGAACCGGAGACCCTTTAACTGGAAAAGGGGCATTCCATCTTAGTCCTCAAGGGTGACAACGCATCTGCTTTTTGATTCTTAATTGAGGAGTGTCTTAATTGAAATCGTTTGTCACCCTATTCTATAAAAAAAATCACTAGTGGGCAAATTAAGTCTCGAAATTATTTTCTTTTCTACTAGGGTTGACCTCTCATAAATGAGACAAGATCTGTGCCTAGGAGTAGTACGTTCGTATTAATATAGACGTAAGCTGTATCTTTTAGTCATTTAATTCTTTTCTATTATCACGTCTTCAAAAGATAGTTCGTAGAGAATTGGTCGGCACAAATTATTCCTCAGGGAAGTTTAGGTTTTGAATTCTACCTGCACTAAATGAAATTATCATAAACACCGTACCTTATGTACTGATTCTTATTCAAAGTCAATTTCAAAGGACGCAAACACGGGTTGTGTTCGATCCCCGCCGGCATAAATAAAATTAGCGTAAACTGCCAACTATGGTCGATATCCCTTCTATGGCGCAATCTGTTGAAGAGACCTGTGTTCAGCTATGAACTTTTGATGGGTTGTAAGTTGTAATCATCGATTACTAATAAAAAACTAGATACACAATCCCATGCAAAAGTTCTCCAAAACTGTCACCAATTGTTTTGACGTATTTCTAGTTGAAATAAATATACATTGATATAAATTCAACCTTAAATGCATTGCCTAAAGTTGTATTCACAAAGCTACGTACAAATTAAAAGCGCACCTAAATGTTCGAGTCTCATTCGGTAAGGACATTTTTTGTCACTGATTGTGTATCTAGTTTTTTATTAGTGATCGATGGCTGTAGGGAATGTTGAATGAATGTTAAGTTGGCTAAAATGTTGGTGCAACGCGCATTGAAGCGGTGAACTCTTCCTTGCTACAAAACCCTCTCAGAAATTCTGTGTCCCAGTTGGATGCATTTAGGTCATTTTCTTTTTTATTAACTCTATAATTACACAGGAAGTATGTATTAAAATAGTTCACGTGACAAATCGGAAATTCAGCCTTAACTTCGTACTGCTACGAAGAATTACATTTTATTTGTGTTAGCAACTTGTTATATCAAAGGGCTTGTTAGGATCAAGTGGAAATGCGTAGATCGTGAGGAGGCGCGTGTCGATCATTTACATACATTAAGAATCAGAGCTTATTCAAGAATGACGACGTCTCCATCCCGATTATCATTTTGTTTGAGTGTATTTTACAATTGTAATGTGGAACGCGAGAGATGTTGGTAATGTCAAATTTCAAATTACATTAGTGAGATATGTTATACGCATACTTGCTATATACTTTAGTATTGTTATGTACGAAAATTTACTATTATTAATATGCAAAACTTGAGTGACAACAGAACTTAGTTCGCTTGATGGCAAGTGGGTACAGCAGTCCATGGACACCTGCAGCCAACTTCAAGCAAAGAAGGCTACAGATGCGGTGTCACCTCTGAGGACTAAGACGGAATGCCTCACAGTCTGAAATTATACTGGCTCTCTCCCTTCAGACCGGAACACAACAGTGCAAGTACTGCTATTTGGCGGTAGAAATTGGTAAGAAGGTGGTACCTATTCAGGCTCCTAGGCAAAAAAGGAGTCTTACCCTAGTAAAATGAAAATAATATTTTTATTAGGTGTTTTTTTTTGAGTAGTAGTCCGGTTCGAAGAGTGTGTAGGTACCACCTTCTTACTTATTTCTGCCGCCAAGCAACAGTTCGTTTACTGATGAGTTCCATTCTGAAGGTACAAAGTCTTCAGAGGTGACAACGCTTCTGTAGCGTTCTTTATTTGAAAATGGCTGCATGTGTCCTTGGACTGCAGAAGCCACTTACCATCAGATGGACTGTGTGCTCGTTTGTCACCCTTATTCTATAAAAAAAAAATGTCAATCGTTATAAAAGAATAGGTATTCTTAAATAACACAGCGACAGAAGCTTCGAAAAGTCGTGAGTTCGAATTTGATATTTGACTACTGTAGCTCAAGTATTTTAACCTTAGTTGGCGTGGTTTGTGGCATTGGTTAGTAGTTGTTAGATTCTTGTGATATTTATTATTTGCTTAAATTATTTTAACAATCATTTAATATTTTACCATTTCTAATGAGGCCGATTATTATCTGGAAACGTATGTACATTTTGTTCGAAGCGCTAAAATTCGCAAGTTGACATAAATTTTAACACCTTAACAAAATATCGGAATCCTCAAACAATGGCGTGTCACCCCCATTGCGAGGCTTGGGGTCGTTGAACCCTCGCAGAAAGAAAGCTGAGGTAACATCAACGCTGAGGATTATTCTTTTGTTATTATTTAACTTTTTTATTACGTGTCCTATTTGTTTATTGGAAAAAATAACAGTGAACTTACAAAATATTTTTCGCCGACTTTTATTAAGGAGGAAGTACTCAATTCGACATTCGATTGTGTTTTTATGTATGTTAAAAAAATAAAAAGAATAAAATTAAACAAAAAGGAATAAAATCATACATAACTTCTGAATTCGGGGCTTTGATACACTGTCTTATCACTTACTTTAGAGGCTATAAAATTGTACGAAAATTCATTTATTATTTTTATAATATTGTAGCGTTGATTTTTGGATCTCGACAACAACGCCACCTACCGGGTCTAATTGTTAATCTAAACCATTCTCTAATCAACTTAACCACAAAATTTCATCAAAATCGGTCCAGCCGTTTAGAAGTTCAGTCACATACACACGGACAGAAGAATTATATAATATATAATATGCATGTATTATACGAGTACATATAAACCTTGAATCATTCTGTCAATAGATGAAAACCGCATCAAAATCTGTTGTGTAGTTTAAAAGATCTAAGCGTACAGACGGCGGGAAGCGATTTTGTTTTACTATAATATTATAGAGAAAATACTTTTGTATGGATTTACAGCAATACCCTCTACACAGTTTTCGTATATCGTGGAGGTGTATTAGAGAAGAGAGATGATTCCTGTACTTTACAAGGTCAATATTTTAAAACAGTAATAAAAAAATCGACTGCGTAAAAAGTTTACTAATAAGAGAAAAAACATGCGTGAGTGTCGTGGAACACTCGGTTGAAACGAAGTTCATTTCGTAGTATATTATTATTGATAAACGTATTACAGTACTCTCTCGCTAATCCGCCACCATAAAATCCTAACCATCGGCGGATTACTGAAAACCGCGGATTGTAATGTACAGGAACAACAAATTGAAAAAAAATGTATGATTTATTTATATATTGTATTTAAGAAATCAACAAACATGAATCTTTTATTAAAGTAATTACTCATTATTCGAAAAAAACAGGGTCTAATTTTGCTTGTTTTTTACCAAAGAGTGGTTGCTTAGCACCGTGAGGCGGAGTATAGAAGAATTCTGTTCGTCTCATGCATGAAAGAGAGGAAGATTATCGAGTCGAAGACTTTCAGTGTCGGCGGATTACAGAGTTTAATCAAGACCAATCTCCACTCCAAAAATTGGCGGATTATTATATTATTATTCCATCTCGTTTCCGTATAGCTGTTAAGCCCGTCTACACTACGCCAGAAGGGTCGTGACGGAAAAATCTTACACTTTTTCTCGCCTAGCCCCCATCCGCCAAATTCATACCGGCCGACAAGGAACTTCGTTCCAAAAATTTATACCTTATGTCACTTCCACAACTAAGACGAACCTAAAGACATCCATATTATGTTCAAATCCAACAAGCCGTTTGGCGACAGATCGTGCCAAAGAAATAAATACATACATTATACGTTTACATTCGTTCGTAAAAATATTGTGTTGTAAGAAATAAAAATATTCTAAAAGTTTTAATAATTTATCTATTTATTTTATTCTTTATTGTACCAAAGATTTGTACAAAAGGCTAGCTTAATGGTATATGGCATTATCTACCAGCTAACCTAGGGTAGAACAAAGAGTGAGTTATGGGCAGTTAGGTTATCATGATCAAATTCAATTCAAATATACATGCAACACACACATAAAATATACACATATGTATATAATATATATAATTGATACACATATATAAATAAAATCACACATTTATACATATATATATCTCAATAAATGAATATATAAATAACTATAAACATATAAAGTAAATTGACTCAACTTTGTAGGCTACGGATATGCTCGTATAATATTAAGATTATAATATTATAGAACCCCATTACTATAATAAAATAAACATTGTGTAGTGTGATAAAACTATAATTTAATAAATATACATTTTAATGCCCTGAATACGTCACGAATACTCAATCATAAGTAGTGGTTTAAATTTTATTACAAAAATAGACACTGCTCTTTTTTATTTTCAAGCAGTGCTGCGATGCACTACTTAAAAATATGTCAAAAACACTTGGTGGCAAAATTATAAAAACTTTTACAAAAAAATAACATTAACAAAAAATATTTTTTTATTTTGTTCCATTTGCTATTTAGTCTGAAATATTTCGGCAACCCCATGACTTCAATAAACATTTTTAAGCGCTTATTAAGGATTCGAAACAACAAAGTACTCTTAAATTTTATTTAAAGGTGATCGCACACCTGCCTGATTGAAAGGTGGGGTGCTATTACTTATATACTGTATAATTATTGCTACATGTCGATTTAAATACGTTAATGTGCAATAAAATGTACTCTGAGAAAACGTCCGACGCTACATCGAGCAGGTGTCGAGATAGCCTTACAAATAAAACCAGTTTAATTGAGCATTCTCTTCCTTTTAACACAATCAGGCGTCGGGTTCACTAATATTTTGTAAAGGCCCTTTTTAGAGCGTAAATTTTTTGAAAAGGGCTAATATGCGAACTTAACACATTCATTAAGTTATTGTTAAGTTAATAAGTAAAAATAGTGCGGACCATTTAATTTGTCAGTCGGGGCCATTATTTGCTTATTCCGCTTGCAACCTGTCATCGTTTTTTCGTATGATTGAATCAGTCTATTTAGTCATTTGATGTAGACATAATTTAGCTGGTTATCACTCGACTGCGACGGAGACCAAAAGGTAGGTAATCGTCTTGACTGGTTTATGTATTGCCCGTTTTACGTCCGCCCAAAACTTCTAAAGTCGGATTTTGACAAATTACATCTCAATCGATTTGTCATGTATGGATAGCAAAGACTATTTATGTCAGCATACAATGGACATGATTTCATTAATCATTTATTATCCTATTAAAACTCGACTGATAAACATAGACTTCCTATAGATTGCCTCGTAGGGGATATTTGCCATAGTTGCCACGCTTGGTTGGCAACCGTAGTTTTTTATTATTTAAAGTTTTTTTTAGGAAGGTGATGCTGTTCATCTTCTGTTATATTTCCCTCCGTTGCTTCTTACGTCATCCACGGGAATATATGGGGTAGTGAATTCTCTCTACAGGGCGCACTTAAAAAAATAATAAGTAAATGTTCCTAGCCTTCCAAAATAATGCTTGTTTTGTTATGATACTTCAATTTTTCTATTTTAAATTAATTGTATATCTTAAACCCCCACATTGCTCTTACTATTTTAAAATATTGTTTCCTTGTACCTAGATTTACGTACTTACTCCGCTCGAGTCCAGTCTGGAAATGTTCGGACATTTTAAAAGATATTGATAATAATCTTAAATTAGCTATAGAAAAAATTCTAAATTTAACTTTAAATTCAACAGCCTGGACTCAAGCTACTTTACCTATAAAATTTGGTCGTATTGGTGTGAGAAATCTTTCTACCGTTGCATTGTCTGCTTTCCTTGCTTCCGCGCATAGTGTCAATGACTTATGTAACATAATTTTAAATAATAAAGTAGACCTGTGCTTTGCTACCGAGGCAGGGCAGACATGCCCTGTCCCGGCGAAAATGTTCCACTGGAAGTTAACCAACAAAAACAGTGGGATATTCCGTTGGTACGGAGTGTGCAGAAAGATTTGTTTCATAATTTCCATAGTGACCAAGATCAGGCCCGCCTGCCAAAGTGCTGGTAGATGTTATCCGAAAGGCTCTTGTCTCTATAAATTAATGTTCCCTCGGTTTTAGAGCCTTGTGGAATATTTAGACGATGGCAGGAGACCCGACGGTATGACATTGGTCCCTTGGGAGATAGGTAAAGCCCTAGTGTGGGATGCTACTTGCGTAGACAGTTTGGCGGCCTCTCATCTCAGAGGTACCTTGTTTAGAGCCGGGGCATCAGAGCATCAGAGGCAGATGAACTGAGTAAGTGGCGCAAATATGAGTCTCTGAGAGATGACTACATATTTGTGCCATTTGCTGTAGAGACTATCGGTCCGTGGGGTCCACGTGCGGTGAAGTTCCTAAAGGAACTCTATCCGCGACTAGTCGTTGCTGCTGGTGATAAGAGGGCTGGTTCTTTTCTCGCTCAAAGGCCATTCAGCGAGGAAACGCAGCCAGCGTTCTTGGCACGATACCGCGGGGAGTTGGACTGTATGATAATTAAGTAGTTAGTTTTAGTTTTTTTTATTATAGTTTTTATTAAGAATTATATTAAACTATATTATAATATTTTAAATTAAATTCGAAAGGACAATAATAAATCACAGAAACAATTTGTAACATTGTTTTCATCTTTTATTTCATATTAACGGCTGAAGTTGAAATATTGGTTCAATTAGTTGGAAACGTATCTTCTCTTGTGTTAAATATATGATACAGAAATATGTTGAATAAATAAAATAAAATAAACAGTAGAAAAACGAAATCATAGTTCCATTCTACGAGTTTCACGGCTCCGTAGCTCAGTGGTCAAGCGCTTGGTCGCAGCGCTGCAGGACCGCGGGATCGAAGCCAGCACAGAATGTCTGTATGACCTACAAATAATTGTTCCGGATCTGGATGTCTGTCCTTGTGCAATTTATGTATGTAAACCGCCTTCACGATACAGGAGAAAATTCTACTCTATGGGAAACGTTTTAAAAAAAAAAATTAATTAGACATTCAAAAAGATTTTTCTTCATTCATCTTAAGTCCTAGGCTTTTAAAGCGAAACGAAAATAGGCTAATAGTTAATGTACGGACTGCGAACTTAAAAGTTGTGAGTTCGAATCCACAACACAAGTATATTAAACTAAATAAGAGCATCGGTAGTATTGCCAGTATTTTTTTAAATTAAATAAAACGGTGCTCTAGGTGGCATGCATTTCTCAAAAGTCCATACTAACCAAAGCTGATTCCATCGCACTGGTAATACTGTTTCCTATTACGTTCTTCTTCATCAGCCTGTAAGAGTTCAAAGCTTCGTCACGCTTGGCAGGAGGGTTAACGATCGCCGCATCAGACGTTTGATGCTGCTACCCGTCTTCGGTCAAAGTATATTACTCCTGGCGTGAACAAAAGAGAGGGCGGTTGCCATTTTAGCGTATTTATGTATGTCGGTAACTCTGGTTCTACTGCGAATATTCTTATCAAGAACGTTTACGAATTACGTTTACATTAATTTACATTAGGAAGAAAAACAAATAAAACTATAATATTATGTAGTAATTTATTAACGATAGTGTCAACTATTGGGCAGTTAATATTAATAATATTGTGATAAGTATTATTTTATCTGTTTACATTTTTTATTTTTTTCCAATCTTCGACAACCGTTAAAGTGATCTACTGATTCGGCTTGCAGGTCACATGTAAGAGGAAATGTCAGCATTCGTGCAAAATCCTTCGTTGATCAAGTTTCGATTCTGGTTGTAACTACTACAATATTCTTTCTAATTCAACACACTCCAACCTCCTACTTTTATCGGATATATAAGCTAGGACATAAATTAATGTGCTTCTATTTGCATGAACGCTTTTAAGACTATTACTTCCGACAGTATTCGTTGTCACCATAATCGAAATCATCCAGGAAAACATTATACAAAGTATTTTTTGCATGCAGAGTCATGAGTTATTTATATATTATTCTATATTATGCCAGCAATGTAAAGTGAAGTAAGATAAACAGTCGCCTTACACAAGAGGTAGCTGCTTAACTCAATAAAACAAATTACGAGAACCACTCAGTATGAAACCCAGGCACCTGACACCTCGGCTCAACTTAACTGAAGATTGATAAAGATGAGACTAAGTGTAATACAATCCGTCTCCAGTCACTTTAGCGAGCTCCACTCCAGGTTCTATTTGTAACAGTCAGATTGTCTGACAGTAAGTCTAGACTTGAGACGTCTTGAAGGAACTAGGCGAGATTGATCCTAACATTAACATACATTAAGAGATAGCGCGGTGACGTGGCACTAGTGTGCTCCATTTTATTTGAGAGGGATTTTGTTCTGTATAATATATTACTACGTATAAAATCGTTACGGGTATAAAATTTCTGTTTTGTTATCTAGCTAAATAAGACTGCCTAATAACCAGCTATTCTTCGAATATAACGTAAATACCCTGTCACATTTTAACCTAATTTGTCATTGCTATACTTTAAAAATCGCAAAATGCGAACGTTTTATCGTCGCTTATGTAAAGATAGGCTTCCTCCTCAAGAAGTCGTTACTTTGAAGATAACTTACACTCTATGAAGCGGTTAGGTAAGCATTGCAACAGATCTTACGATGCTGGCAACACCCATATTTTAATTTTGAGCTGCGGCTTCGCTCGTAAATCACTTGCTACGCCACTGACGAGATATTTATTTACATGCGGTTGTTTACATATTTTGTTAGAAACAAAACTCTGAACACAGATAAATAATACGGGCAGAGAACTCTGCGTACTTTTATGCCATATTCAACTATGAAGTAATCAATCTAGAAACAAAGTAGAATCAAGGTGCGTAAGATACATATAAACTTAGTTATATATATATATAAATAAATTAATATACGTGGTAGACGTACAGTGCAGTTGTTATGACTGCAGAACGAATAGTTCTGCTTGACCGAGGTAGGACCACGCTCTGTGAAACCGCAGCTTAATTCTGTAGAGAACCATGGAACGCTTCGTTACCAATTTAACTGGTAACGAGGCATGCCATATTATTTCTCAGTGGTGACAACGTATCTACATTACGATTCTTAATCAAGGATAGATGTGTTGATAGATGTCTATGGGCCACAGTATCCACTTACCATCTGGTGGACACTTAATAAAAAAAAACTAGAATATTTTTGTTTATCCCAAATATTTTCCTATACCATTCCTTCGATTACGACGAAACCTTGGTAAGTATTTGTCTGTGCGCCCTCAAATGTTTCTGACGAAAAGGTATTGTAAAGCATGTCGATTACATAAATATTTAAAATATCATGCGTTTGAAATAAAATTAGTAGATATTTCAAGAGGAAATTACATTTCAATTACGTGCATTAGAAATTTTAAATATGACTGCCCCTAAAAGTCCACTGTTGGACGTGGGCCTCTTCCGTTGAAGGAGGATTTACCTTTTCGTTTTCTAAGAACTTCAAAAAGGAGGAGGTTCTTAATTCGACTGTATGTTTTTGTTTGTATGTATGTTATGCGATATCTGCGTCAATTGTGAACCGATTTTGATGATTCTTTTTTCATTAAATAGGTTTTATTTCAGGGGTGAGGTCATAAATTTTGAGAAAAAATTCCATCCCTAATGGTGAGAAAATAGGGGTGTAGTTTTTAATGTAACTATTTAAAGTTAAACCTTTATAGACTCGACTAAACATAATATATTGTGTGAATACGACTTCCACCGATCGAGTCGTTAAGAAATTACACGATCGCTTACATACTACGCACCAAATATTATACAATATATTGAGTTAATTCAATGTTATTTATATTGTATGATTATATATTTTACAAATCGACGGTGATCGTATTTGAGCGAACGCATTACATGATAATAACAAAGCGGAAGTGGATGAAAATGAATTCACGTGCGTATTTAACTGCTGAAACATGGTATCCGGAAAGGACTGTTACGGTCCTAATGTTATCCCGCGCTCGGCTAGTTCTGAGTCGTTGTATATATTCGAAATTCAAAAAATTTTAATTTCGAGAATTTTGCGTTTGGTGAGGTGAAAGTCTGAACTCGTGAATTTATTATGACTCTTTCGGCTGTACTCTTTTTACATTCCAAATACACCAGCTTGAGGTTAGATACGAAATTGAATTGAATTATTTATTTATTAGGTATCCAACATAATATTGTGCAAAAAATTTACTTAAGACTTAGATAATTGATTAACTCAATGTTTAGTACATATCATTCTGATAGCTAACTTAACATGTTAAAGTAAAATAAAAAGTAACGCACTTTAAAGTTTAAGAACGAAAAAGGAAAATAAAAGTACTTATTATCTTGCATTAGCGAGAACAAACAACTCATGAGGTGATCTTAATTTTGTTACAAAATATTTTTTTTAATTTTGTTTTTAAAAATAGGAAAGGAATCGCTAAATATGTCAAGATCAACAGCTAATGTAGATATTACATTGTATGCATATTTAATGTTAAAGTTATTGAAATAAACTGAGTTTACTAATTTTATCGTGTTTAATTATAACTGCACCCGTGTTCACATAAAGACAGAGATGTTTGAAGTCCTGATGTCACCTGTGCCTTCGGCTCTTAAAACTTTAACTTTTGATCCGAACAAACGCACGAGCTTTACAGTATCTTGAAATCTTGCAGTAGTATAGCGTCAATGGTGATAGTCATCTGGTAAACCAAGCGTTGCGATTAAGGTAAATCCTTTCAATAATGAAAGAGGACCCTACCTGTTTCTGTCGGCTGTTACTGTGATTTAATTTTTAATAAGAACGGTCTACGTAAATCTTTAATTAAATAGTGAAATTCACGTAAGCCGTAACTTAAGCCGTAGCTAAAGCTCATGTAAACAACCAAAATACTCCGGATGTAAGGAATGTAACTAACAAACATTCCAATCTATTCTTTGTTATAAAACATTTCTTATTCTTCTTTCATCCCTTAAAAGACCACTGCTTAAGCGAGTAATCAAGAAGAGACTATTCGACTCTTACATTTTTTTAAACATACTCACTAATTTCTCGAAAATAGCGGGACCGATTTAAATGATTCCTTCCTTAATAAATAAGTTATACGTACTTCAGGGGTGGTATATAAATTGAGAAAAATCCACAAAATAGGGGATTTAGTTTTATTGTAACAATTTGGACGCTATTCTTGTACCTTGAACTTTTGATTTTATTTATCGGCTCAAAACAATAAAAAAATCAAACTTTTAAAAACCGACTTCAAAATCACAGAAAATTAATTGCCACAAAACAGCTTGTGTCTGCTGGCTTAGCACCGGGTTTTGAAATCGGTTTTTCACTATTTATTAAAAATTTTATATTTATTACATCATCTGCCATACGCTCTTAGATAATCGCTCATTGAATTATTGTCATAGTTGCTATTAACTATATGCCTCTGAGTAAATACCGCTGCTTGTGGTCTTACAATCAAAGGTGTATTCAACTCGGCTGGGCAGCGTTCGGGAGATTACGACACATCTTCTCATCAGGTATACCTCAAAACTTGAAAACGAGATTCTACAAGCAGTGCGTGTTGTCAGTGATGACTTATGGATCTAAGATGCGGTCCTTCACTGCTGACCATATGAGGAAGCTCAAGCTCAAGTTTCTCTGCGTGATAGACTTAAAAATGAGGATATCCGCAATAGGACCAGAGTAACCGACAATGTAAAGCGGGCGTAAAGTGGCAGTGGGCCGGCCGTAGAGCCGAAGAACCGACAACTGATGGGGAGGAAAGATTCTCGAGTGGCAGCCTCGTCCCGATAGATGAAGTGTAGGGCATGCCCCCCACTAGATAGAGTGACGACTCTTTAAGACATGCAGGAGGTCGATGGATGCATTTGGCTCAGGACCGTGCTTTGTGGCATTCCTTGGGGGAGGCCTAAGTTTAGCCGTAATGATGATGATAATGGTCTTACAACAATAATTTCAGTAATGTACGGGTGTTTTCGATTCCATTAAGTAATTATATAATCTGTCATTTTTTTATAATTTTCAAAAGAATACACTGTAATCGCAAGACTGGCTGCGGAATTCGATATCTCATTACCAAACCTTTTGACATTCCCTTCGATGGCATTCTGAGTATGAAAGTGTTGACCACCGCCCATGAACAACTGCAACATCAGGATAATTGCAGCTGCGTTGCTCGCTTTTTAAAAAGTGGTATGCTAGTTCCTTGAAAGTCCCTAAGTCGTATCGGTCCGGTTCATTCAAAGATTAAAAAAAAATCATTTATCATATAAAATTAATGACCGCACAGTGGACTATGTTATGATTCTTAACCAAACATTTGCTAAAAACAATAATTATTATAGTTATGCGCACAACAAAACAACATGTCACTACAGCAAAGGGGCAAAGAACCGAAGAAGTAACAACAATTCAATTTAACAACAAAAATGGTATTGATAGGAATCGAAATTTTGGGGAAATTAAAAAAAAAACTTATTTAACCGGAGACAATCGAAACAGTAAACAAGAATCGTCCGACCCCAATCCAGACGAGACCAGATAAAGCATTGTCTCCCTGGAACACAATGCTCAGTAATATTTCCATTCAAGGCGGTATGAGCCATTAAAAACATAAGCACGGAACGATTGCCCCTCCGCCAAACTACGCACCCCACGTAATGTGGAATCTCGAGGGATGTGATGACAAAGATAAATCAATGCAGAATGGTAACTTTATTTATTAATAAAGATAAGAGTGTTTGTTATTCTTATCGGAAAATAAAACGTCAAAAATGTTTCAAAATATTGTATATGACAAAGATGATGTCTTTGTATTCTTCTTCTTCATTCTTCATGGGCCTCTTCCGTTGTAGGGTAGCCTTAGGATTTGCCTTTTCTCGTCACGTCTGGCAGACTTGACGATCGCAGTACCTCTTCTAGTCTGGTCATTTACGTTTCGCGTAAAAGGTGTGGTATTCCACTATCTACCGAAAGTCACAAGCCTTTTCTGGCATTTCCTATAGTCCCTATAGTATCCAGGGGACGGAAAAAATTCAACCGTGCCGTGTGGACGGCAACTTGTTTGTTCTTGTAATATTAAATTTTTATCTTCTTAAATGTAACAAATTTTGAACAACCATCATAGTTACAAGCAAATTTAATAATTATAATCAGTAACATTTATGCATAGTAATATGGATGTAAAAGAAGTGACAGCGCTGTGTCTGGATCGTGCCAAGTGGAAGTTGTCTGCTTACCCCTCTGAGTGACAGGTGTGAGAGTTTATTTATGATGTTTGTTTGTAAAAGTACCAGCCTGAGAGGAGGCCTGTGCCATTTGCTGCGCACAGGCCTCCTCTCAATTCTAAGATTTCTAAATTAGTTGCAAAAAACAAACTCTTTAATGCCGGTGATCGAACTGGAATTGTTCGTGTACTATAAAATTTACAGGGTGTAAATGTATGTATTTATGTAATCAGTAACACACGCACGCATCTTAAATTAAAATTTAAACAGATTTTGTTATCTTCTTTGCTGACGAGAGACTGTATCTGCACCCGCGCAACCGCTGATCCACTAAAAGCAAATTTACGCGCAGATGACCCAAGTTATATCAAGTAAACAGTGGGATTCCATCATCAGTTTACTTCTCATTCAACAGGTCTGTAGGTACGATTGTAATTATACCGTATACTAAAATGTGGAAAATAAAAGGAAGCACGCACGCATGTAATTATAAACTAGGAACTTTTCAAATAAGCTTTTCGTTCCGCAACTTTGTTCTGTTTTCTAAGTCTTAATACCAAAAGTTGCGTCTTCGCCCACTTAATCTACGTAAAATAACAAGTTTGTAATGCATGCGTGTCTATTGAAATTGTGTCTTATGTAGCGGTAATAAGGCTTAAGTTGCAGGCATATCGGATCTTGCATTCATATATATGCGTAGACTGTTCAAACCGGCTGATTGGTTGTACGTTCAGGGAAGGGTGACGGCTGGAGGTTAAGATTTTCGCTCCATCGTTACGCACCAATGGCTTGATTCACGTTTAATTTTGGAACCTTTAAATGTGCATATATTTAAGAAGTTATTTTTTTAAATTGATTTTATTCAGGTTAGTTTTTCTATTATACGTTTTGTTTTGTGGACATTGGGGTTTATTGTCAAATCTACTTTATTTAAAAAGCGAAATAGTGAGAATAATGTAAAACTAATATTATAATATTTATAACTAAATTAATAACATATTTTTGAAATATAAACTGCACTTTAAACTATCTTTAAATTAAATCATGTATTATACATTATTATAATAATTACTTCTACTGAAAATAAATATGGTTTATTGATGGAAATTTAGATTTAAATCCAATCACGTAGAAAAATATGGTACCTCCAATTGAAATTCACGCTAAATAATATTTAAATTTTTAAAAGGCCGATCAACGACTTAAGTCTTTTTCGACCTGAACAACTTTCTTAAAAAATATTAAATTCATATTTACATATTTCATCTTTAACCTTTTGTAACTTTGTTCAGCTTATAATTTTACAGTCTAGAGAGAATAAAAAGTTTGGGAATTTGAAAATCAAATCCAATTTTTATGTTTGTTAGAAATAAGTATGCCTTTTGTTAGTTTTAAAATACATATATTTGAAACTTCTTTTTAGGGTTCCCTTTTCAAACATTTGGAACCCTTTAAGATCTGTCCGTCTGCTCTAAAAGACCGCAGCATTATTACTTTTAGTATTTTAAACGCATTATATCAACATTTAGTAGTTTTTTTTTTACATGGGTTCAATTTCGAGATGAATTTTTGAATCATTGCGACGACCGAAGGAAATTTGTCACATTTACCTTCATGATCTATGCTTCTTCAAACTATATAATGTCCGATTCCAATATTTAAGAAACGCTTAGTTCTCCGTTACAATCCAGTTTTAAATTGTACCGATATTTTGTATAAAACTGGACATAAGAACAAACAAACAACAGTTAGCAATACGCTGCAGAAACATTTTGCGATATCAATTTTTATATTATTAAACTATTCCTGCTTCTATAAAACATTCATTTTTTACCTTTCACCCTTCTAACGGCTCATTCAATAACTTTTATTTACATGCCGTGATGTTCAGTAAAACGTTTGAGTTAGCACCTTTCTAAACATTTTGTTAATATGCGTCTCTTTTTACGTAAATTGAAAGCTCCATTCTATCCAACGTGCATAATTTTTTCGTTTTTAACTAAGTACAACAAAGAGAAGGTTCTATATTCGACTCGTATGTTTTTTTTTTTTTTATGTATCTTTACCGATTTCTCGATAACGGTTGAACGGATTTAAATTATTCTTTTTTATTAAATATATATTATAGCCTTCATTGGGCTACCTGATATAAATTTTTAAAGGCTTTTTGATATACTATGCCTTGGCAACGAGTTCAGAAGCTATTCTGTGGGAATTATTTTATTTTTCTTTACTTTTTATTGAAATCTTATTTACTGATAAAAATTATAATTCGTGTAGCTTATTACTTATGCTTGATAAACCAAAGATATAACTAAACAAAGATACCAGACGTCTGGTATTACAATCGTCAATTCGCCTGCCAAGCGTAATGATGGAGGCACATGTCTAGAAGTCAAAAAACGTCTTCTTTTCTGATTTTGAAACAGTAACATAAGTCAAGTATTTAAGTGGCATTTAACACCTATAGTCTAATTGCTAACATCGACTGCAATCATGCACACACGAAACAGGTTAAATAATAATAATAATAATAAATTTCACCTAAAATCGGTTCCCAATGTAATGTACTAAGTAGGCATAATTATTATTTTACATAAAATTTAAAAGCTTCTTTCAGCTTTATTCCTTGAACAATCGTAGCCTACATTATTCCATTAAGCCCGTCATTTAGGTTTCAGAAATTACTGTAACTTTAACCCCACTTGACTCCGAGGTCAAGACGATAGCTTGTTAGAAAGTTGTATAAAAGTTAGACGACTTGTTAAATAATAATATTTTTGGTGTGGTTTTGTTGATTGAACAAAATATGTAGAAATAATGGGATTTCCATACGACTACAATGTGGGTGTCTTTAAAGCTAGTGTGAATAGGCTACTGTTAAGCTAAATGCGTTTTATCATCATCCGGAGCATCACCACTTACCATCAGGTGAGATAGCAGCCAAGCACTGACTTTTGACGGTTAAAAAATGGTTTTCGTTCGCGATTTCAAATCCCGCACAAAGGTAGGTATTAAACGAGCAGCGCGTTTTGATTTTCCTGGTTTCTTCTTCATCATCAGCTCGTCAAAGTCCACAGCTGGACAACGGTCTTTACTGTAGCAGGACGGACTTCTTACTTATTCAATCCTGCTTCTCGTTGCCGGTCTTGGTATTATAGGTCTGGCGAGAACCTGATGGTTATGACAGAAGACAGGACCTTGATGTTATTTCCTTTAGTAGCCATTTACGATCCTCTTGGGACGAGATGGGGACCAGGCAATTTTTAAATCCGTTTACTCATGAACTTTGATCTCACAATTGAATTCAAATTCATTATAACTTGTTCAGTTACAAAAATAATTGCTTAAACCATTTGAATAAACTGAATAGCTTTATTTAGTATGATAATTGGTTGGTAAGGTCCTCGGTAGCGGTCATTTATGAAAATAATTTATTAGGCGATAAAAATTTAACGAAGTCTCCACGGTGTCGCGGGAGACACGTTCAGTAAAGAGAGTTCCCGTTTCGTAGACGGTGGAATGTATAATTATTACATCTATATTTATGGATTTAGGCATAAGGAGACCTTAATAAGAAACTTACACAAAGACTTTTGAGTTTGCGTTCATAAATTATTAAATGTGTGATAATTTATTATTAAACATGCTCATAGTATGTAGAAAAGGAAAATTTTAATTTCTTATGTCGAAACATAAAGAACTTTATTAATATATTTTGGGAAATTTAGAAATTTTTTGTTGTACTTTGAAGGTCTTATATTAAAACCATAGTTATTAATTCGAACGTTTAAACTTTCATTACGACAATTGTGCAAAAGAGACGAATGCAGCACGAATGAGTCGACTCGACCGGGAAAGGATCACGCTCTCATAGAATGTGTTTCTTACGATTCTGTAACTCTGAAGGAACGGTAGAATGTCCCACAGCCTGTAATTGGTCTTGATCTCCCTGCCCTTTAAATCAGAACACAACAATGAATGAATTGCTGCTAGGCGGTAGAAAAAGGTACGCGAATCGCCCAGACGGACTCTTAAATTCTACTACTGAACATAGGCCTCTCCCATAGATGGTCTCATAGGGGGGATATTTTCCATAGTTGCCACGCTTGGCAAGCGGGTCGGCAACCGCGTTTTTTTATTTTTAATCGTAATTAAGAAGACGCTGCTGCCCATCTCCTGATTTGTATCCCTTTGTTGCCTCTTACGACACCCACGGGATGATATGGGGTAGAGGGTATGCTTACACCGCCACTACACGGTAAGATACCTAGATAAAAGTCCTAGTATTTAGTGAATTTATTTTTAACTTTCTGCGCATTTGATAACTTCCAGCGTTTGGTCAGGGTGACATTATTAAAGTGCTCCTATCATTGATCTACGCGGTGATCAATAAACATTTTAAAATCAATGTAATATCCTAATACGTCCCACAGCTAAGCACAGCCTTTAATTATAATACATTTAGTGAGGGTTTTTAGAGCAGAGTAGAGTCGCCGTTCTGCCTTAATGCGTGTTGACAGACTTCAGATGTCCTTAAAATATTTTTCCTTTATTATTATTTTTATATTAATTGCTGTTAACAGTTTCTAACTACATTTTCTCGCGTATTGCGAAATTTTACAGCAAGTACTTATCGCGTTTACTTCTAAAAACATGTAAAAAGAATTATAATTCTGAACTTAAAAATATAATTATACGATTACCCGTAATTCTGTCAGGGGGATTTCAACACATGTGTTTATTTCCTATTTAAAGTTTTTGGTTATTATATATGTAAGGAATAATTACAGCTTTGAATTTAATATCGAAATTCGAGGGTGGTTTGGAAACATTGTCGTGCACTCCCCTTCCTTTGTCTTTACTTCACTTTCTCTTTTCAGTTATTTTGATTAATTACAGGCGGGCGATTTGAATGAAGCCAGTTGTTTTGATTCCGTGTGAATGGATGACCGTATGTCGGTTTAGGTGAATGCGATTTAATTTCCCCAGTTTTGGTAAGTGTCTACGGACTGACGTTGACTCTGATTGGATAGAGGTGTTGATTGTTGACAGTTGTGTACTGTTTATGTTGCGATTTTGGGCTGCTATTGTGTTTTGTTGGATAACATATTATGTTTTTCAAGTTCAATAAATTTACAAAACAAGTAAAGTAGTAAACTAAATTAACTCTTTTTGAATCATTTGCAAGCAGAAATTCAGGTATTTTCATATATAAGTGTTTTCGTGTATAAGTAGATACTACAGTCCATGACCTACAGTCACCTTCAAACAAAGAAAGCTCTGGTATGCATCACAATCTGTAATTATCTTCTTCTCTATATATAACCTTCAGACTGGAACACGCAAACACTAGCGGTGTTGTTTGGCAGCAGAAAAAGGGAAGAGGGTGGTTACTTACTTGGTGGACTTACTCAAACGGACTAATAGCTCAATAGAACAGAGACAGAATACAATATAACAGTCCATCTGATGATAAGCAAATGCTGTGGCTCATTGACACACATCTATTTCCGCTTAAGAATCAAAATGCGAACGCCCTATTACTTCTAATGGTTTAAATGGTCACAGTCACCGTCAAACAGAAACAGAAACAGAAACTTTTTTATTCAGTATAGATTATAAATAATACTTATTGAAAGTCACTCTTTTGTTTAATTACCGCTGGTTAGAAAAAAAACCTCTGTCCTGGGAAGAACCACCAAGAAACCCAGCGGGACTTTTTAAAAAATAACAGCTTACAATCATGTATGTTACACAATTAACAACACAAAACAAATTAGAAATAGCTTGGTGGCAATCACCTCATTCCCAGGGGTTATTATCATCCATAAAATCCTTCCGATTATAATAACCCTTTTTATACAAACTTTGTTTAATAAAGTTTTTGAACTTTGAGCAGGTCAAATTTTGCATATTTTCTGGGATTTTGTTGTAAAAGCGTATACATCGCCCCAAGAATGAATTACTGACTCGATGGAGTCGAGTAACTAAAAATGCTTCGTCAGTTCGGTTTCTTCGGTTCTTCGGTACACAGCAGCATAGTGCTCCTATTTTATGTTAATATTCTTTTAGACCCGCAGAGCAGGCCGATTTGTGCAGTCATACAGTTTAGGTTTTCAGGTCATAAAGTCTATCACGACCAGTTCTATCGCTACCTCTTTGATACTCTGTTCATCGAAAAATTGTAATTCTTACACTTCATTACCTATTTATTTTGGTTACGAAACTATTTGTCACTAAATTCGATTTAAATCCCTAGCAATATTTATTATTTATAAAGATTTGTAGCATTAGATATCTACCGTTTTAAAGTTCAATTAATGTCTAAAGTACGTGAGGGTAATATGGTCACTCTAATCTTTGCCGCCCTATAAAACCAAAACCAGGAGGAGGACAGAGACAAAAACACAAAGTCGTATACTATAACTAATATATTAAGAAAAAAATAGCAAAAAGCTATGGCAATAATTAGGGACACTTCGAAAAATCAACTTATAAAAAACTAACTACACTACACAATACCAAAATCGACTAAAATTTTTACTATATTGTCAACTGTCAAAATGGCGTCGATAAAGCAGCGCCATTTTGACCCTTTATTATTTGATTGACTAATGAAGAGCTCGTATCACAGAACCACCTATGCAAAAAAGGCTGCAGTTTTTGAGTTTTAAGAAAGTGACCATATTAAACGGATGACCATATTACCCTCACGTACTATAATCTAATAAATATTAAACTTAGTGTTTACATCAAAAATCCAGATTTTCCTTCTTCTATGTTAGGTGTTTGACTTTTTATTGGCGGTGTAAGAATATCCAATACCAAATATAGTCGCAGGGGTGTTGTAAGAGGCGACACAGGGAAACAACACAGGGCAACAGTGTCTTTCTTATAACAACTAAAAAAATTAACTGCGGTTGCCAACCGGACTGCCAAACGTGGAAACTATGGCAAATATTCCCCCTATGAGGCAATCTGTGGGGGAGGCCTATGTTCAGCAGTGAACTTTAATTGGCTGTAACGGTAACGGTATGTTAGAAGTTTGATATAACGGTTTAAATTTTAAGTCTGGATATTATTTGAGCTAGTTATTAAGCCATCTGTGACAGTATACAAGAGTACGTGAGTACAAAGTTTCCAATAGACATCTCATAAATAAAACAAATCTGATTATAAATGATCCTGATCTGAATTAAGTGAAGCAAACAAAACAATAACAGAAACCACCGAAATCAATCTTCTGCTATCTTACATTTTCGCTTCGCGGTTCTTAAATGGCGCAGAAATAATTAAGTACATCGTGATCATTAGCAATGGCATAATCTAACACTACTGTCAAAGTCACTGTCAAACTAATGACTGTCAATATAGCAATAGTAACGACTTTGTGGCTCACTCTCTCGGAACTGATAGTAAGGTTAAATAAAAACCTTTGAAACAGTTTTAGCTTCTATCCTAATACGGGTAAAGTTAGTAGTCGTCTATCAAATCCGCAAGTCCTTTAGGAGCCTGCATTTGATTTGGTCTTTAAGAAGCAATATCCTACTGATTCTTTGGGAATACGTTTCTTTTTCGTAAGTATTTGCATTAACTCGGGTCCTCACAAAAGGGAAATTTGCTTACTGTTGTTTGAATAGATTCAGTGTGGGATCAAGGCTTTATTGCAAGTCTTCTATGTTACTTTGATTCGGAGATTTAGCGGGGGCTCGATCTTAAGCCTGATTGTCGTATTATGTATGGACAACGAATGCATGAATGGGTCAGATAATGAATTTTAAGCATTATTTCTTTTATAAAGTACATGTTCAGAGACAAGTGTTCTGTACCTGTTTGTTACTTTTTACATGAGTATTGGTGAAAACTGTGTGCTTATATATTTTCTGACGTAAGACGATGTCTATAGTGAACAGGCTCTTATATCCTAGTTGTAAATTTAGTTTTTGTATTACAATAAACTGATAAACAAACTAGCACAAAATAAACTCATAAGAAAAAATACACAACATTACAGCAATTAGATATTTGCAATTCTTTTATGAACTTTTTAAAGTTACAGCCTATATACGTCCCACTGCCGGACGCAGGCATCCTCTCATTTCTGAGAGGGTTTTAGGCCAAGGAAATGTCCACCGCACTGCACCAATGCGTGTTGGCAAACTTTACATGTTTTCGAAATATATTTTTTTACTTATTTCTCAGACTCACGCGTACTGTATACTGTTTCTCTCTCACGCGTACTGTAAAATTTACAGCAAGCGCTTAGCCCCTAAGCTGCCACGGCTCGGCACGGCTTTAATACGTCGCATTTAAAACACAACCATTGCATATTGCCAGTGATGACATACGAATCTGAGAAATTGTTCTTCACCGTTGCTATAAGGAAGCTCTAGGTCGCTCAGCGAGCTATGTAGGGAATTATGCTCGGGGATTCTCTGCGTGATAAAATTTGAAAAGAGAATATCCGCAATAGGACCAGAGCTACCAATATAGCCCAACGAATCAGTAAGCTGACCAATAGGGAAGAAAGGTACTCGAGTGGCACCCTCGTACCGGTAAGCGACATGTAGGGTTTTCCCTCACTAGATGGGGTTACAATCTGGTGAGACATGCAGGATCGATGGATGGAGGTGGCTCAGGACCGTGTTTTGTGTGGCACTCCTTGGGGGAGGCCTATGTTCAGCAATGGACATGTGAAGGGCTGTAACGATGACGATAATGATTCTAAATGTTCAGAATTGCCCCAGATATTGTTATTTGTTTCGGTGCTTAGTGAACAAATAACACTATCTATCCTGCTATGCACTCTATTCTAATATTCTGGAACCCTGATAGTGATATGACGTTTATTAAATCCTATAAAATTGATAGATGCGACCCGAAGTATCGTTAAATAATGGTGTTGATTTATGACTGTAAGTTATTGTCTTTTGAACATTTATCGGTATTGTACGGAACGTTAAATTAACTTAGATAATAACTTGAGTTTACTACTTCAGACCTTCAGTGCAATCTTAATATTATATATTTTAAGGTTCGAGGAAACACATACATATAATATAACATTGAATATAATATATCATGTGTATTGCACTTATATTCATCCGAATAAATTTCTGTTTTAACAAAATCCTGATTATTACCTGCTGATAAGTCTTACGAACTAAAGAAATAACTGCTGTAATATTCTAGAATCTAAGAAGAGATATGAACTTTGTTTATAGGCGAAGTGTGCTCCCCCTCTACTAGATGAAGTGACGACCTGGTAAGATACGCAGGAAGTCGATTAATGTAGAGGGCTCCGGACCGCACTTTGTGGCATTCCTTGGCCTATGATCATCTGTGGACTTGTGAAGGGATGTACTGATGATGATGATGAAGAAGAAGAGATATAATATTATTCATTATTTAATTTATTATCGTTTTGGTCATTAAATTACAGTAGTGATAAACGAGTTAATTTTGAATATTGTTTATTTATAATAATGGGCGATGCAAAATTAACATCTGATTTGTTGTGAATTATTTATCATTGACATTGGATGGTGAGTATTGATATTAATAACATTGGATATTTTCGATTCTGTTATCTACAGATTACGTTATAATTTATGTTAGATGTGAACAGTAATGTGCTACACCAAGCTTAAAATAAACCTTCCCTACACAGTACCGCTCCAGTGATATTCTTCATTGTATTACAATATACTCATTATAAGCAAGAGCTAAGTTCTTTATATAAGTCAATTACGAAGTAACGTCAACAAATATAACATGTACCGAATAACTTTGATATTGTTAAATTTTGTAATATAAAATAGTATCTAGTAGAATAAACTCATAGAATTCTCGGAACGCTCTTGGGGCATATAATATTGATACGTGTATATGTTAGGAAGTATTACTTTAGCATATTTGTTCAAACATGTCAAATATACAAAGCTTGTCTTAACCTATTGAAGCTGTCAAAAACATTTTACGTTAACTTCCATCATAAGTAGATTGAAATTTATATCACGGCTGAGACAATAAAAGTAAATTGCTTTTCGGTCTGTTTTATTATCCGTCAATACGCAACAAATAAAACGGCCAATAACGCGGCCCGATAACTTTTCGAACTGATACGGTAACAATATACAATTGTATTATAATCTGCGACAAAGCGGGGTCGTTTGAGTGAGAGAGCAATTTTCAACTGTCAGCCCCAAGCTCTCGCACTGAGGCATTTGGCAACCAAACTGTAATGGCACAATAAATAGTTTGCAGCCCTCACCCATCTGTCACTTAACTACTAAAATATACAGACGTCATTCAACGGGCCACGTTGAAAAATCGCAACGGTTGAGCACCCCTGACGAATGCGTCTGCTACATTTCCAACTTAAATTTGATTGTTTTAAAGCCCTTTTTGCATTGTCAAGCTCCATGAATAAATTTAAATATTTGTTAACTTAAAATGTAACTCGTGTTGCCGGAAATACAGTCCAAATTGCACGGGTGAGCATTTGTTTCTTGGATTGCTGAATGTGGGATTTGAAAATCGGTTTTAGTGTCGACGCTTTTTAGGTCTAATTTTTTTTTGACGAAAACAGGGGTCGTTTGACTTTGAAGTTGTTCAAAAGACCCCCAATCTGGGATTCTGGTGGATTTCTTTTAGGATTAGAGGCCTCATGAATTTAATGATAGTCTTCTGAGGGTTATTACCGGTGCGTTTATAACACGCTTCTGCTTTGTAATAAGTTTTTTTTTACATTTCTTTTCTCAGATCGTACACGAATTGTAATGTGTAAATAGAATAAGAATTGGAAATAAGTGCTCAGTTTTCTTTCAAGCTAATTTCAAATTTAAATTTGAAGCATTTGAATATTGACCGAGAAATTGTAATGGCAATGAACATTTTCTTCTCTGTATAAATTTCTTTGTATGTTATGGCTGTGAAGAACATCTTCTATATTTAAAGCTTTATCTCGTTGAAAGAAACGAAACACAGCAGCGTTAAACTGCTATTTCACGATATAGCTGCAGCATGGCTCTACCAAGTATAAAAACCTTACTGAATACGTATTACTTTACATCAGAATGAAGATTTCGAGGCGGTCGGAGTATCTTCTTCCACGCGGGTTCTGGTTTCGAATCCATTAATAATTGAAACATATAATTAATAGGTTCTAAAACTTGGTAATTATCGCCGTAGTCGAATTAATATAATACTTGATGACTGTACATTGGATATAGAATGGTACTGCTGGCAGCCTTGTTTCGGTAAGCGAAGCGTAGGGCGGTCCCTCATTACATGGGGTGGCAATTTGGTAAGACATGCAGGAAGTCGGAGAATGTAGGTGGCGCAGCTGTAGCATGTTTAGCTGTGGACTTGTGTTATGTGATTTGTTATGATAATGATGATAAGATAGTAAAAATTTGTAGATCAAGGCAAATTACAGGCTCACCATCGCATTTGTCTGCCGCCAAGTCTTTAGTCAGCTATCAATAAAAAAAAAAAAATTTTTTTTCATTATCTTTATTTTTCTCATGTCTTAAATCTTTATATTTACTTTTTATTTCACACTGCTTTTGCCCGACATGCGTTGCAATGCTCGTGACTGGATGAATGATATAGGAACACAGAAAACTAACAAATAAGGAAACAAATGTTTCTTTTGTCAGAAATCATCCGTCTAATTCGTACTGTGCGATAAGGAACTTCGTTCCAAAAACGAAAACGTGTAAAGTCCGCCAACATGCATTAGGGCAGCACGGCGGACACTTCCTTGTCCTAATACCCTCTTAGAAATTAGGTAACCTGTGCCCCAGCAGTGAGCTGTATATGGCTGCAATGTTTTTTTTTATAGGAGAGTGGGCAAACGAGTATGCGGCTCACCTGATGGTAAGTGACTACCGCCGCCCATGAACATCAACACCAGGGGGAATTACAGATGCTACTTTTTTATAAACATCAAACAAAATATTGCAGTACTTTTACACTATCGCATTGCTTACACGGAAACTTTCCTGTCACCAGCTATCTATTTAAAACTGTTTGCTTTTAAAAAGCATACTGAGTTTTTAATTACACATTTGGCGTACATTCGAATCGTAAGTTCGTTCAAATATTTAAACTACCATACACAAACACTGGGGGAGATGAATTATTGAGCGCTCTATTCTTGCTGGCCGTACGTACATGTTTATGTTTTTTAATCACCGTTTTCTTTTTTACAGGTACGTAGCCGTGGGAACTGGGAACTCGACGATAGCCACAGATAACATATTTATGCAGTATTATGACTTGTAAGTGTCAATTGTGTTGAATATCGTAATTCGAACAGTAAATTAGTTAGTGACGCATTTCATCAATAATGTTAATTTCAAAAAAGAATTAAAAAATATATCATCAAAGTAACTGTTGAGTTTCGGTTTGAGGGGTAAGAGAGCAGGTTGTGAGGCATTCCATACATTCTATACGATAATGAAATAATATCAATAGATAGAGACCGATAGATACTCGACGTCATGTAACGTTTATTTAAAAGGGTAATATTAATAATATTTGCTTTTGGAATATTTTATTTTCCAGCTTACTTCAGAGGTCAATAAACTAATGCGAGTCTTTAGTTAGAAACTAACTGGCAAAAGCATATGTATGATACATAAGAATATTCTAGTAAAGAAATAATGTATGCCGTAGAAACTTCCATTATCGTATCTCCTATTTAATAGTGCTTGCAGCACTCATGAATACTGAAGCAACTCCCCCACCCCGATTCCTCCAAGCGAAAAAAATGTTACTGTATAAAGTGCTAAAATTAAATTACAATTCCTTATTATAATCAGAAGAAAAACAGCTATATTCGGAGTAGTGTAGTTTCCACTTCAATATAATATAAGAAATTGCGTTACTGCATTAAGCACCATATGAGTTTATGATATTCGGTCGTAGTATTCGCAATTACTTTTAGAGCGCCTATGCCAAAAATAAAAACAAAGAAGGTTTATTTAAACCCCGTAGTTACAGCCACAAAATTTAAAGGTGACAACTCAATCAGTAATTTAAATTTATGTAGATCAGATTAAGGCTGAGTGTTTCGCGTAAACTGTGCCGTATGTCAAATTAAAAAAAAAGTTGCCATTCCACTGTAAATAACGACATTGCTTTGTAGAGAAAAACAGCTGGACAAGACGCTTTAAGACTTTCGAAGTTGTTTATTGTATAAATTGGTGTTGTCGTAGTCATTTTGAGTGCCTTTGTAAACAGATAGCACGTAGATATTTTAACCATTAGTCGTATTGTCACGCTATGAGAGAAGTATCGAAGAAAGTTTTCGACACACTCACACTTCGTCTAGGAAAATATTTTTAGAGCTGCCGACTGATAAGCGATGCGATTTGCGATTTTAGTGTTTACAGTTAACGATTTTTTTTTTATTAGAGACATTTATTTCTTAGTTGTATGACATGTTTTGTATGTATATGTAATGCCGTATCTTACTTTATTGTAAAATATGGCATAGGGCTTTTAGAGCATAGGCAAGGGGCATTCCCAAATGTATACCATTCAAATACTAACGGAGAGCAATCTATATATTTTTATATATAGATTCTCGCCTTATCTCTACTATGATATGCATGTATTATACATATAAACTTACCTCTTGAATCATCCTGTCTATTGATGAAAACCGCATCAAAATCCGTTGCGTAGTTTGAAAGATCTAAGCGTTTGTGTCTGTGACTTTGTTTTATACTATGTAGAGATTAGGAATGTAAACGCAGATGCAGATGTTACCCTTGATGTATTTCATCTGTGACTGCAATTTCCAAAGTCGCCTCTTGCGACACCTACGGGATGTAGGTAATACGGTGATGCGCCATACCATCCACCATACCATCGAATCTATGACTACTCGTCATCTTTTCGTGTAATGTTGCTTATCATATGATCAAGTAGTTTTGAGGTCAAACGTTAATGGTATCTTTAAATGACAGAACAGTTATTTTTAACTAGAAAATATGAAATTTCGTTGTTAGTTTCTATTAAAATATTTGTTTTACAATATCCCTTATAATTGCTTATTATTGTAATTGTTTAAAATCTATAAATATGATTATAGACAAAAAGTTTGCGGTCCATACCATTAATCATAAGGCTACTGTAAAAAATAGATATTATAATATAAAAATATAATAAAAGTATAATTTAGAAAATTATTTTCACAAACTAAACCATTACCTTTGTCTAACACATACGTTCAAAATGTCTAGCTTTTCTCTTATCTACGTACGAATGTTCTAACCTGGGGACCACGTCGGCGTCAACGCTATCTGTGAACATGTGGGAATCCAGGTTACCTACATTTCCGAGAAAGGCTTTCGATGTTTGGACTAACATACATGAGATAACTATCTGAAGCAACGTTTAGACCACTTTGTGGTAAAATGTAATAAAGTACTATTAAAGATATCATATATCATTCATATTTTGATGCCAGTTAGTTTTATATGTTTCTAAATATTTTAACTGCTAGTTTATATGCGCGTTTACAGCTGTGGATGCTCAGGGGCTGGTCGCATCTCGTAAATTTCATAGTACTTGAGCAAACCGAGTTCAATCCCCGTCGGCATCAGTGAAATTGCTAACTGCTGTTTTTAACTGTTACTGATTTACCACGTGTTCGGTGAAGGAAAAAATCGTGAGGAAACCTGCATAACTGAGGAAAATATATGTGAAGTCCGCCAACACTCACCGGAGCGGCGCATTGGACTGGATTAATTGCTCCATAACCGAAATATCCAATCATCCCGTGGGTGTCGTAAGCGGCGATAGAGGGAAACAAATCAGGAAATTGGCGCTAGCGTCTTCCTAATAACAAAAAAAAACTGCGGTAGCCAATCCGCTTGCCCAGCGTTGCAACTGTCCCTCCCCCCTATGAGGCAATCTATTGCGGAGGCCTATTCATATTGTTCAGCAGTGGACTTTAATAGGCTGTGACGGTAATGAATATACCTATCAGAAATGAGAGGAAGCCTGTGCCTAGCAGTGGGATTTATATTACGTATATGGTTAACTTTGATTTTGAATTCAAATCAATCGATAGTGTGCTAGCACGTAGGATCTAAGTTCAGTTACAAGACGAAGGCATTCAGCTAGTAAATTCAGCCAGCGATCTTGGCACCTATCGCGAGGGGTAGGACTGTTTGATAATTTTAGAATTTATTAAAATTCTTCGTACGATCTTGTAATTCCTATTTCATATTTTGAGCTAATTTAAGATTCTGGATATTAATCGAAAGACGTTGGAATCAGCAAGGAGTTCATTAACCTCCCGTGATGGGTTCTATAACGCCGCCACCACACGGCTGATTTTATACTGACACTAACTTTAATCGCAATAAAACATTGCCCATGTCACCCTGGAATCTATGAGTAAAATAATTTTCATAATCTGATCCGCAGTTCCAGAGATCACCCTCTACAAACAAACTTCATACAAATTAATACAAAAAAATTCCCCTATATAACATTATTGTAAATATATTTGATTGAAAAACGATTTTCTAGGAAGTTTGTGCCCATGTTAAGGGCCGCCATAGCCGTTACACCACCTCTGCCACTACATCAGGTTCGATAGACCACCACCACGCCGATTCCTATTTATGTCCTTAAACTCAAATTATAAAACGTTTATTTGCATCGAATATGTAATGTAATTATGTAACAATGGTGTTACATAATTAATGTCTTTTTTTTATATAAGATAAGGGTGAAAAACGAGCACACAGTCCACCTGATGTTAAGTGGCTGCTGTGGCCCATAGACATCTACATCTATCTTCGATTACGAATCAAAATGCAGATGCGTCGTCACCCGTGAGGACCAAGATGGAATGCCTCGTTTCCAGTAAAAAGGGTCTCCGGTTCTCTACACTCACCATACGAAACACAGCAGCAGTTTTCTGTGAGAGCGTGGTCCTTCCCCGGTCGAGCCGACCCATTCGTGCTACAACTATACTAATGAAATTAAAAAAAAATTATTACAATATGCCATTGAATGTTTGCAAAATTGGAGAACATTAATATTCAATCCAATTACCTAACGAGAAGTTTTATGTTGGCATATCTGATAATATCTGATTAGGATACTGTAATGTACAAGTGCTAAAATTAAAAATTTTGTACAACCGATATCAATATGAATAAAATGAGAACATCATCAATGTAGTCGAAGTCAAATAAATACGTATTATTAAAGATAACTCAAAACTAGTGGTTAGATCTTGATCCAATTTATATGGGACCATGAGACCATGAGAAGCACCAGCTTTCAAATTTCATATAAATAAATCAAAAGCGGTTCACCTAGAAAAAAGTTCTCACAGATAAAAAAAGTACAGTCGAGTTAAGAACCACCTCCTTTTTTTGAAGTCGTCTGATAAAATGCAATCCTCTATAATCATCATTTTGTAAAACATGTGGTGTTAGTGTCATCGTAGTCCACTGGCTATATAGTCTCGCTCAATACAAATGTATTTTACTAACATTTTATCCAGTCTCATATTAATAACTGTAACTTGTTATTAATATGAAATGAAACGGGATGGAGCACTTGTACTAGCGACACAAACATAAATGTATCGCTTCACTAAAATTTCATAAATACATACGTCCACTTTAATATAATAACTTTCGAATGTAATATAATCACAATGTACGGACGGACGTTCGACTAAATAATATAGCAATAAATTCATTTGGTTGATACGAAGTCCGATGAATAATTTAGTGGTGCCACTTGCTTCGTTCTCGTTGTCTCGATGCAATCGGGTTTGTATTAATTATTACAAGCGACATTTTAATAAAGCGCAATTGTCAGTACTGATAATCTTATTGTTGTTATTAACAGAGTTGAAAAAAAAGGTTCTATATTCGATGCTTATGTTTTTTATGTGTTCATGGATTTCTCGGAAACGGCTGAACAAATTCAAATGAGTATTCTTAATAATATATAGGTTTTTTTTATACTTCAAACAGTCAAACCAAAATTGAAACTCACTTCAAATATTGCTTTATTATTGTCTATGTATGCATCCTTAGAAAAAAAAATACAATAATAAAATAGAAGTATTAGTCTAGCTTTTCTCTTATCTACGTACGAATGTTCTAACCATATCTTCAAAGTGTTTACGGTTAAAGTTTTTCCTATACTAGACGTTACGTAGTAGAAATAATTGCTAACAATATCTTACGCGAGTAAGTCAACCTTAAGTGAAATAGGCTGTAATATCGAGATATGAACTTAAACTTGGCGCCAACCGAAGGGGCTGAGTAAATCTCGTATGCAAATTTGTAAATTCCATCGTGTGGTCCAAGTTATAAACTACTGAAATTCAACTAATTCCTGATTTTTTTCATCTTTTTCATTATTTTTTATTAGCACGTAACAATTCACTGAAAAACATGTGCCTCTCTCTAGTGGGTAAAACATGCCATAATTACCACGATTCACTTACACTGCCCCCATACATTGATGAAAATTATTACCTATTCCTAATCATCTTTAAAGATTCTAACACCAAAGTAGGCATCAAAATTCAAGAATTCTATTACTATTTTTTTAATATTTTTATTAATAGGGTATCTTTACATTTACCATCGATGTCGTCGTTGCCATCAGCCGTAACATTGCTGTACATAATTAGGCCTTTCTCTAATTGGTGTTGCTGTTGACGTTTTACTCCTAACTCTAACAGTTGTGATAAGAAAATAAAATCAAGAAAAGTTTCGTTATCTATTACGTAAGTTATTAAACCATGCACGGATTAAGAAACTTGTCGATTTAGATTACTTGCGTTTTATTCTTCAACACATCACTTCTTCATTCCTGTATTTATCAAAAGCTTACGACTATCCCGTATTATCTTTGAAAAGGCTGAGTTGTATATTCTCTCAAGCCTGGATGACTTATTATATCTCATTGTACCACACACCAATTTAACCCGGACGGATCCGTGACCTGACGATTATGCGTATTACTTGCCAAGTGTGACTAAGTTTAGCTTAAGACGACTGAAAACTTTCTTGAACCGAATACAAAGGTGTATTAAAGGATATAATATCGGCCTATTTGCATTGGAATTGTATAGAACGTCTAATAGTTTTAACCCTTAACAATTTTCGCACTTGGTACGAGTACTATTCCTATAATTTATACATACATTTTCATTAAAAAAATCAAATAATACCACATAGTTTATTTAATTTTTGTGTTGTATAAAGTGTATAGGAAGTAACTAGAATGTTTAAAATTATTTTAGTTTCTTTTTTTTAAATAATAAATTAAACAAAGTTGTTTACAGATTTTAAACAGCAAGTCTAAAAATATTTCAGAAACAGATCGTGATATTTTAACTTAGAAAAGTGAAATACGATGACCGTATCAAAAGACTAAACAAACGTTTAATCAATCGGCAAGATTGTAACGCAATATTAAGTTAATTAAGTGTCCGTCTAAGTTAAAGTGGCGAATTCGAATTCTAAACTTGGGGTGTCGGTTTACCAATATTATTAGAAAAAGTTAAGAAGACGCGAAGCCTCGAACTGAATTGAAGTTATTGACTCACTCCCCTTTTAGGAGGAATATTCGGTTACACACCTGTCATTTTGTTTAATGGAAAATTATCTTGAATAACTTGAAATTAAAATGTAATTAAATTAAAACATGCCATCAATGAGATTACAGATTATATTTTAACGAACTAGATTAAAACTATATATATATATATATATATATATATATATATATATATATATATATATATATATATATATATATATATATATAGTTGAATAGTAATGTATTTTTAACACGAGATTATGGCCAAGAGAAAAGATATTTCATAAAATCCGCAGGCAAAATAAAATTAAGGCCAACTTAATACTTATAATGTGCAATATACTATATACACACTACGTTTTTTGAGTACCAAAGGCATAAAATTCGGTGTGACCTTGGCGCGGCAGTAATCTTCCTCGAGAAATGAAGAAATTTTACTCCTTGGGGAAGGTTACTGCCGCGGCTAATTATTCTGACAGGGTGGGGTCCGTCCCGGACCAACGGCGCGTTCCACTGCGTGACCATCTGATCAGCAGAGGGCATAGCAGAGGAGTGAGGGCGGGCTCGGTGTGCACTTATTCCTGCCCGGGCAGACAGTGAAGGATTCATCCTTTGCGTCACCGCCGGTCTCGTAATCCCAGTATCGAAGTGTCGTGGATCATGTCTCGCGGCTTTGATTGGGACCGAGGGTCTGGCTTAACCGCCCGGACCGCGAGGGAGAAAACTCCATAAAAAGTTACCCTGAATCTCAAGCGGCGACGCACCGCGAGGGGATGGATGGCTGACGGGTTCTACGAACAAATCAGTCGATAGTGCTCCTCGCCAGGGTACCTGCAGACCCCTGGCGAGTAATAAACCTAAATCTGCTTACCTTGGTAAGGGTCACTGCCAAGTGGACCTTTAATTACTCCCATACTCGTGGGTACAAATATGGAAATAAAACCAAAACCGCCGACAACGGCAACATAGAGGAGAAGATGCGGGGACAGAGTCCGACGCCGCATCGAGCAGCGTGGAGGCCCAGAGAGCCCTGACGCGTGGAGCCTGGGACCGCGGAGACCAGTAAGTTCTTCCGCAAGCGGTCCAGGCGGGATGGCGACCAGGGTCGTCAGCCGATGAAGAGGAGGCTTGCCTGGAAAATCCCCACCAACAGGCGGGGCGGGCTCAGAGGCAGAGGGGGCCCTCTGACAATCAGAGGGCCGAACAAGCGGCAAAGCATGCCGAGAGGGCGCCACCCGCGATACGGCTCGGGTATCAGGCGAAGAGACGGATGCGACTGGCGGCCCGAGGTGGAGCGTAAGGCCAGATTCGCAAAGGAGGTGGAGGCCGCGATCAAGGTCGTGGCCCATGCAAGGCCTCCTCAAAGTTAAAGGCTGATTCCCGCGGCCTCCCATCATCATGGCGGCTGCGGAGGCCAACTTGGTAGCGGAGCTGCGGGCGGATGTGGCCCGCCTGACGTCCGCCATGGAGACTCTCCAGAAGGAGAACGAGAAGCTCCGCGCAGACCGCCAGTCTACGTGAGCTGCTTCTCGCGCGGCGCCCCAGACGCAGCGCCCAAGCCAGCCTGTGCCGATGGAGAACCAGGTTCTGAACCTGGTCCGGCAGGAGCTGGCTGCCTTCCAGCACCGGTTCTCCGTGCTGGAGGGCATCGTCCTGCGGCCCCTAGGGCAAACAGGCGAGGCCGGCAACGGTCTCGTACGCGCGGCCACAGCTGCCGCATCCAAGCGGGGCCGTCCAGCCAGCCTTCGGGCGGGGCTGCAGTTGCCCTCCTCCCCTGAAAGCCGGCCCGGCAAAACCGGTACCGGCTGAACCGGCTCGCTGCCGGCAACGGGAAGGAGAGGCAAGGCGAAGGCAGGGCAAAGCGGCAGCACAGGCGGTGGCTGCGCCAGCCCCAGTGCCTGCGGCGAATGTGCCAGCGCCAGCGGCAAGCCAGCTGCCGCCGCCGCCACCGCCCTCAGCTCCCTACACCTCCGCGGCTGAAGCCGGCTGGCAGGTGGTCGGGGAAAAAATAAGGGAAGAAGGCAGCCAAAAGGCCAAAGAGCAGGAGCGGCAGCGCCAGTTCAGGGCGCGCAAGATCGCGGTAGGCTCCGCCCCGAAGACCGCAGCTGTAGTGATTACACCACAGCCGGACGCGGAAAAGAAGGGCGTTACCTACCGCGATCTGCTCGCAAAGGCGAAAGAGGCGGTGGATCTCGGGGAGCTGGATCACCGGGGCCTCCGGCTCAAAGTCACCCAGACGGGGCCCGTATGCTGGAGATCCCGGGGAATCCAGTGCAGCGACCGCGACGCTCTGGCTGCGAAGCTCAGAGCGTCCCTGACGCGGACGAGGCCCGAGTGTCCAGGTTCGTCAGATGCGCAGACCTGCGCATCGCGGGTCTGGACGACTCGGTATCGGAGGAGGAGTTGGTACGCCGTCGCCAGGTCCGGGGTGCACTACTGACCAGATCAGGTCAGGCGCCACGCCCGGTCCAACAGGGTATGCATGCCGCCACGGTGCTGCCCTGTTACGGCGGCCAAACCATAGGAGGGCCGAAGGCTTCTGGTGGCTGGGTCTCAGCGCAGGTTGCTGCTGGAGCCCAGACCTCTGAGGTGCTACCGCTGTCTCGTGGGCACCACGTATCGGTGAAATGCGCCTTGAGGTTGACCGCAGTGGCCTTTGCTTCCGCTGCTGTCAGCCCGGACACATATCGGCGACCTGCTGCGCCACGCCGCACTGTGATGCATGTGCGGCGACCGGCAAGCCAGCCGATCACCGGGCCGGAAGGGGCCTGCGTGCCACCCGCCAAGGCCAAGGCCGCGGGTAGGGAGGGCCCTCCGCCGCCACCGCCTCTGTGGCCACCGCCGCAGTCGCGACTGCCGCCGCCGCCGCTGTCGCTGTCGCTGCCGCCGCCGCCGCCGCCGCGACACCGACGCCCGCAGAGAGGCGCCCCGTGGAGGAAGCTGAAATGGAATGCCTATAACGGCCCCATTAAGCTTCCTCCAGGCGAATATCAACCACTGCGCCTGTGCTCAGGATCTGTTGCTCCAGAGCATGGCGCAGTGGTCGATTAACATCGCTGTGGTCGCTGAGCCGTATTTTGTCTGGCCTAGGGAGGACTGGGTGGCGGACCTTAACGGCTCAGTGGCCATCATTTCTTCAGCCGCCGCCGGTACCCCCGACCCTGAAGGTGTCAGGAGGGTCAGGTGCGTAGCAGCACGGTTCGGGAGTTCGTCAGGGGTGTGTCTCGAACCGATCTCTCGCCGAGTTTCACAACTCTCTTGCAGAGCTGAGAGCAGTCGTCGTCGGAAGCTATCCCTCCCGTACTTGTCCTCGGGGACTTCAATGCCAAGAACTTGGCTTGGGGTTCTCGTCGTACATGTGTGGGGTAGGATGGTGGAAGACTGGGCTCTGGAGACAGGCCTGGTCGTCCTAAATCGGGGTTCTGTCCCACGTGTGCGGATGCGGGGCGAGTCGGTGGTGGACATTTCGTTCGCTAGCCCCGCTCTGTCGCCGCGTGCCATTGACTGGCGTGTCATGGAGGGGTGGAGACTCCTCCGACCACCGGTACATCCGGTTTGACGTCTCCACCCAGCCCTCGAGCGCGCCAGTCCCACAGGCCCCGAGTGGTCCGCGTTGGCGCTGAAGCAGCTGGACCGAGCTCCTCCTGAAGCCTGATCGTGCAGGCCTGGGTGTCATCACCGAACAGGCCTGCCGACGTCAATGATGAGGCAGGGTGGTTCCAGGAGGCCATGTCCGAGATATGTGACGTGGCAATGCCCGCGTCCGGCCAGGAAGTGCCCGGCGTCAGGTGTATTGGTGGTCGCGTGAGCTGACGTCCTGCGCGAGGCGTGTGTCGCCGCGCGGCACCTGTACGCCAGGCATCGCAGGCCCGCATTCGTCCACCGAATGCGGCAGCCATTGAGGCGGGGCTGTACGAGGATACAGAGCGGCGGGCCTGAGGTTGTCCTGCGGCCGGGATCGGGCCCGTGAGGAGATGCTGAGACTCGATAGAGATCCGTGGGGCGTCTTTAAGATGGTGTGATAAACCCGCACTGGGCCCCGCTGACGCAGAGTCTCCGGCCTCAGCTCGTGGAGGATGTGGTGAGCGCTCTGTTCTCGCGCGGGGAACATCCGCCTCGTTTATGGCTCCGCCACCTGCGGTGCCGGAAGCGGACCACCAGGACGACGACGACGACATCCCGGAAGGACCTGGGTAGACCTGAGTGGCGGCAATGTAGGCTCGGCCAGGAATACCGCCCCAGGACCCGATGGCTTGCCTGGCAAAGCCTGGGTCCTGGCCTCGGAGGCCTGGCCCTGACTGGAGGGGCTCCAAGCGCATGCTTTGAGAGAGGCCAATTCCCGCTTGTTGGAAGACGGGAAGCTGGTCCTCATTCGGAAGCTGGGCGCCCTGCGGACTCCGTCCGCATACCGCCCGTGGTGCTGCTCGACGAGGTGGGCAAGCTCTTTGAAAGAGTAATTGCAAACCGCCTCGCCGAGCACCTTGCGGACGGGGCCGGATTGCGGAACACCAGTTTGGTTTCCGCAAGAGGCGCTCTACGGTGGACGCCATCATGCGCGTGAGAGCCCTCACGACGGGGATGCAGGGGGTTGTATTGGCGGTGTCTCGACATCGCCAACGCCTTCAACTCCATGCCCTGAGCTGCATTAGGCATCCGGTATCACGGGTGCCGACCTATCTCCGTCGTATAGTCGGGGACTATCTGACGGACAGGGCCGTCATCTACCCCGGTCGAAACGGTGAGTGAACCGGCGAGATGTCGTGCGGTGTCCCACAGGGTTCGGTTCTGGGGCCGCCCTGTGGAACATCGGTTACGACTGGTGCTGCGCGCCGACCTCCCTACCGGCGTCAACGTAGTTTGCTACGCTGACGATACGCTGGTACTGGCACAGGGGGTCGTACGAGGCGGCGGCGGAAACTATGACACGGGGGCTGCGATAGTCGTTGAGAGGATCCGGCAACTGGGTCTCGAGGTGGTTTCAGCACAAGTCCGAGGCCATGCACTTCCATGGTCCTCGGAACAGGCCACCACTGGGATCCTCAGTGATGGTAGGAGGGTATCCGTCGGCGTCGAGTCGACGTTGAAGCACCTAGGACTCGTCCTCGACGGCCGATGGAACTTCGTTGAGCACTTCCGACGTTTGGCTCCCAAACTGGAACGGACCGGGCTGCCTTCAGGCGGCTCCCGCCGAACCTGGGGCTAAACGCCCGCCGGAGGCTCTACGCGGGATCGTGAGGTCCATGGCCTTACGGGGCCCCGTGTGGGCGCGTGGTTTGGCGCGGCCGTCCACCACCCAAACGCGCCCCAAAGGGTGGTTGCCGTAAAGATGGTTCGCGGCTACCGCACGATCTCCGCGAGGCGGCGAGCCTCTTGCTGGATTGCCGCCATGATCTGAGGCGATAGTCTCGCGCGCCTGCACGAATGGCGCGCGGAGGCACCTGCCGGGGAAACCCGCCGCGGCAAGTCGTCGCGCAGCGGACAGACTTCCGGCATGATCTCATGGCGACATGGAGAGAGCGACCGTCGCAACCCCTGTGCTGGGCACGCCACCATAGCGGCGATAAGACCTCTTTGAGGAGTGGCTTGAGACGCCACGGTGTCCTCACCTTCCGCCTGACGCAGGTCCTCACCGGACACGGTGTGTTCGGGAGGTTCCTGCACCGAATCGGGCGGGAGGAAACGCCCGGTGCCCCACTGCGAGGATCGACGGAGGACACGGTGGAGCACACCGTGGAGGTGTGCCCGCTTGGGCGGAGCACCGCCGTACCGTAGCGGCGATAGCGGCGACTCGCGTCCGGCCCTGGTCGAAGCCATGGTCCGGAGCGAGACGGAATGGGATGCCGTCACCACCTTCTGCGAAGCAGTGATGCTAGCGAAGGAGGTGGCGGAGCGGGAGAAGGAAAGAGCAACAGCTTCTTCCCGGCCGCCGCGGAGACGCCCCGGGCGTCGCTATGTCGTGCCCTGACCACCGTAGGCGCGGACCTGTGGACGGCGAGCAATGGTAGCTCGTCGTCCGTCCGTCTAACGACGACAGGCCGTGTCGACGGCGCGTTTTGTTCCACGCGCGCCTCAAAGAGCTGTCAGCAGCGTGAAGGGGCCTGCAAGGCCGACGCCGGGGCTGCGGGCTGTCGAAAGAGATACCGCGGCTCCGGAACGTAAGGGCACTGAAGGAACACGGATGGTTTTAGTCAGTAAAAGTTCGACACCCTTCCGCTCCACCCACAGCGAAAGGCGTCATTAGATGATTTTCCATCCGCAAAAAAAAAAAAAAAAGGGCAGCATAAAATTGTAGATAGACTACGTAACTGAGGTTGTCTGCAAATATGTGCTTTCATTTTAGACGTAACTCTGTCCGGACAGATGTCCTAAATATTTTTAAACGCATGCAATTTTTTTTTTTTTAATTTATGTCGTCCATGCCAACTTTTCACCGTTACGACATTCTACGACATTCCGCATAATCAGAAGCTGTCAATAGCGATGGAGATGTACTGCTACTTGTATGGTACATATATATCAAGTATATATACTTGATATATATGTACCATAGTAGTATACACATAGGCAAACATAGAGACACTCCACCTAACCTACAGTAGAAGGTAATAGTAGTAGTGGTCAGGTGCTCTTAAAAACTGTTTTATTTTATTTTATAGAATAAGTGTGAAAACGAATCGTGTGTTCGTTCAGAGACATTTACAGATTAATGAAGGGAAAAGATAACTACAAGTATAAGTGGTAGAGGCACGCTGCGCCATATTATGTTTGTAGCACGAATGGGTCGGCTCGAACGGGGAAGCACCACGATTTCATAGAATACCAGCGTAAAATAGCTTTATGCTGCAATGTTTCGTATGGTGAGTGTAGACAACCGGACACCCTTTTACTCGAAACGAGGCGATCCATCTTAGTCCTCAGGGGTGACAACGCATCTGCATTTTGATTCTTAATGGAAGATAAATGTAGATGTCTATGAGCCACAGCTTCCACTTACCATCAGGTGGACTGTGTGCTCGTTAGTCACCCATACTATATTTAAAAACCTTTCGGAGACTGTTTTGTTCTTCTGAGAGTATTCTTATTCGCTTATAACATCTACGAAACGAAATTGTGTAATAGTGTCGCTAACGCTCCTTATACACGACAACTACTAATAATCCAAATATTAAATTATTGTTTTAATGGTTTTATTTAATCTTAATTATTAATTAATCTTAGTGAATGTTCCGAATACATTACAAAATGGTTACTGAACCATATGTTTTAAATCCGATCGGACATAGCCCTTAAGTGTAAATTATGTCTAAAAATAAATGTGATCGTAAATACTAAAACCAATGAAAATTAGACAGTACTCGTGGTAGAGCCATGCTGCAGCTATATTAATTCTATAGTTGTAGCACGAATGGGTCGGCTCGACCGGGGAAGGACTACGCTCTCACAGAATACCAGCGACAAATAGCAGCTTAACACTGCTGTGTTTCGTATGGTGAGTGTAGAGAACCGGAGACCCTTTTTACTGGAAAAGAGGCATTCCATCTTAGTCCTCACGGGTGACAACGCATCTGCATTTTGATTCTTTGTTGAAGATAGATGTAGATGTCTATGGGTCACAGCAACCACTTACCATCAGGTGGACTGTGTGCTTGTTTGTCACCTTATCCTATAAAAAAAAGTAATTAAGGTCCCATAATTTCGTTCCTATAATCCTTATTTATGGCGCATTGTTGCTCAACGTCGGAACTCATTTCACGCAACTGTATAAAAACCACGAGGGCATATGATACACAATTAAAACAAGGCTGTTATTATAGTAGTAAATAGTCGTAAGAATAATCAGGTTAGGACAAAGGGCCCTCGGTTGCGGTATATTGACCATGGAATGTAGGGTGACTGTGGTTAAAAGCTACTTGAAACTTGCTATTATGTCGCGTTGCCACTTTAAGTTTGAAATTCATACGTTACATGTGTGATTGCATTACGAAACATTCTATAAATTTTTCTTACAGCTGTCGTAAATTGTTCTGACATTTATTAGCATTTTTTTTAAATAAGGGTGACCAACGAATCCACCTGATAGTAAGTGGATACTGTGGCCGATAGACATATACATTTATCCTCGATTAAGAATCAATATGCAGATGCAAAATTGCATGCATTTTGTCATTTAATTTTAAGCGTTTATAATCATTATTACAGCCCTTCACAAGTCCATTACTCAACAAAAGCTTCCCCCAAGTAATGCCTCAAAACACGGGCGTGAGCTACTTGCATCCATCGACGATGCAGGATGCATGTCTGTCTTACCAGGTCGTCACTTAACCTAGAAGGTAGCCGCTCTACACTTCGCTTACGAGGCAACCACTTGAGAACCTTTCTTTCCCTTGCGTTGTCGGTTCTTCGAGCTATGTGGCCGGCCAATCACTAGATGTCTAAAAATAATCTTCCACTAACCAGATATTGCTAGTTGGGACCGAGTTATTTGTAACACAGTGTAATTATTAATTGAGAAATCGCGTTTTAAAAAAAAAGGTTTATCGGTTTCTAGAGTATTAAAATACACCAAACAATGCCTCAGTGGTTTGCTCTTTAATTTTTAGCACATTTTTTAATTCCATTTTTAATTTTCTACTTATAGGAATATCCGTAGTTTGATTTACCCCTTTCTTATCTAATAACTATAAAATATGACTAATGTTACAGAAAAAAACATTAACTCTTACATTTTCCTAACAAATTGACTTCCTCCGCTATGAATTCTGTCAGATAGTTTACCTCACTTCTAAGTGGCGCCGCCCTGGTGGCAGACAAATGTGGATGCCCTCATTGCCACTTCAGCTTATATGATGTAAAATAATTCTTTGTTTTTTTCTTAATAAACCGTTACAAATGTGAACCCCCGATAAATTCCAGAATAATGAATTAGAGTTGAATGTGCGATATGAAGCACATGCTCCATATCGCCATTCTATTCGCCATGTTGCATTCACGATATTACACATTTCTCAAATTCAAACCGCCTACGAATCCGTCTGGGATGGTACAATGTGCCCACTACTGTTTTTTTTTTTTCACAGATTATAGCTCCTTTGTCTCTTTAATATTTTAAACTCGCCGATATAAACTTAAGTTCTTTTTCGGTTATTTGAAATTATGATTAAATTTAATGTTAAATATTGCTGCTCGAATCCCGTAATCGTCCCTCGAATTATTTAAATAACCTCAAATAATAAATCGCCGCCTTCATACAGATTTATTACTTCAATCTCGAAACAACGAAAGGACACGCCCAGGAAATCTACAGAATTGCTGTTTTGGAACTTACAGTTGTAATTCCCTACAAATTCGCTGCGTAGACTTCTAATTTTCTTTGATTTTCATCGCCGTTCACCCTTGACCCATCATTTATTATTATTAGCCATTCCCCTTTGCATATCAAACGCCGTAAAACTGGCCTATTCATATGTAAATCTCAGCTAAAAGTTATGAAGGTTAGAGTATTTTTTCCAAGTTCGTTTCTGAGTACACAGGCCCTTTTCGACGTAGAACCCTTGATTCTCGGCTTATATAAATGCTAACAAAATGTCGAAATCGCGTGACATGGTGTACTTATCTTACTTTTACTATTTTGCATACATTACCTATTGGTATGCATATTCCGTAGCCTGTGACTTAACAGAGTTTATGTGTAAGCTTGAGGTTTAGTAATTTGCGAGTCCCTTATTATGGTATAATCATAATTTAATACTAATTTACTACAGTTTCTATAAAAACGGAAGGTTTTTTTAAGATAAACAATGTTTTACTAGGTGGAAGGACTTTTCTGCTTAGGATATATAGCCTAGGCAGATACCACACTCTTTTCTACCGACTTCAAAAAGGAGGACTCAATTCGACTCTGTTTTTTTTTTATGTGTGTTACCTCATAACTTTTTTCTGGGTGAACCGATTTCGACGATTCTTTTTTTATTTGAAAGCTGGTGCTTCTCATGTAGTCCCATATAAATTTGATTAAGGTGTGACCAATAGTTTTTGAGTTATTCTTAATAAGTTATATTGAAGTCGGTTGTACAAAATTTTTAATTTTAAATTATTACTCTTTATTTGGATCACCAACAGCTGACACACAACACTCAAATATCTCTTACCTCTTTCTGTCTACAAATGTGTGTTCCGGTCTGGAGGGTATAGAGAGCCAGAATAATCATAGATTGTGAGGCATTCCATCTATGTATCCAGAGGTGACATCAAATCTGTAGCCTTCTTTGTTTGAAGGTGGTTGCAGGGTCCATAGGTAGCGGTACTCACTTACAATCAGGTGTATGTAGGTACATTTGTAACTTAAATTTTATAAAAAAAATACCAAACCTAAACATGCAGGTATTATCAAATAATGTCCATTCTTTATTGCGTATTTTAACATATTGCTATTTGAGCACGTTACTTAAAAAGGCAACGTATATTGATAAGGTTGTTTACGCGGTGTAGAGCCATACCAGCTATCATAGCATACCAGCATAAAATAGCAGCATACTACGTATCGTATGGCGAGTGAAGAGCATCGGACTAACGAGGCATTTTATCTTAGCTTGAGGTCTTATAATAAGACGATAACGCATCTGCATTTTTAATTTGAACCAATCAGGTGGATTGTGTATTCGTTCGTAACCTTAACTATTTAAAAATCGTTTAATTAAAGTAAATTATTTATTATATTTTATAGGCAGCTATGAGACTGAATGCCTTCAACGCGCATTGGGGCAGCGTATGGGATATTTCCTCTCAGAAATGAGAGGAGGCCTGTGCCCAGCAGTGGGACGTATATAGGCTGTAACTTTAACTTTTATGAGACTGAATTAATCTTTTACAACTTTACCATAACAGACAAAATAATTTTGTCTATAAATTTATTAGCATAATGAATATAGCTATGTTTTTTTTAAAAATTATATCCTGTTTTGCTATCGCGATCTGTTTGTTTATTTTATACTAGGCGTTAAATCATTCTAAAGCGACCGAAACATCGGTTTCGGCCCGTATTTAACAAAACCCACAAATGTACGACCAAACTCTCCGATCATTGTTTTGTGTGTATTTCTCAACCTTACCTCGGCACCTGGATTCTGTACATACGAAATCAGGTTTAAAACGGGCCGCCGTAACGTCCGCGAAGGGTTCACATTATCATAAGTTTCATCCGTTTCAGCCGGTAATCCGGGCTTAATCCCCGTTTGTACGGAACGCACAGAACTGGTGCGGAACCAACGTAAGGACTTGGGATTTCCTTGAATAATTCAACACTTCACTTGTTTAAAATATCTTTATTTTATTTTACTTCGCCAATATTCCTACTAGAACCGTATTAGCTCAGGGGCTAAGCGCTCGCCGTAAATTTCGCAGTGCGCGAGCAGCCCGTGTTCGATCTCCGCTCTCAACATAAAAATTGTTCATTGCAATTTTCAGTGCTGATTACCACGTGCAAGAAGTATTATATCGCCCTTAAAACCCTTTCAGAAATGGGAGGAGGTATAAACCAAATTCTCGATTATTTTTACCTTCCGTCCCGATATTTGGCCCATTGGACCTGGTAAAACTGATACACATATAGCAAGAGGCACTAGCACTGTACCTGAAAAGCTGCCGGTGCAGTCTACGCCGTACTGAAAATTACAGATGCTGGCAGCCAGTTTATGTCAATATTAATGTTGCAATCAACATGAAATAGAAGATGATTTTTATTTTCAATCCATATAGATGTTGGTGTCTATGGGAAACAGCATCCACTTACCATCAGGTGGATTCGTTCGTATTCTTAACCATTTAAAAATCGTTTAAATAGATACTTACTTATATAAAACTAAATTATTTATTATATTTTATAGGCAGCTATGAGACTGAATGCCTTCAACGCGCATTGAGGCAGCGTAGGGGATATTTCCTCTCAGAAATGAGAGGCCTGTGCCCAGCAGTGGGACGTATATAGGCTGTACTTTAACTTTTATGAGACTGAATTAATCTTTTACAACTTTACCATAACAGACAAAATAATTTTGTCTTTAAATTTATTAGCATTAATGAATATAGCTATGTTTTTTTAAATTACATCCTGTTTTGCTATCGCGATCTGTTTGTTTATTTTATACTAAGCGTTAAATCATTCTAAAGCGACCGAAACATCGGTTTCGGCCCGTATTTAACAAAACCCACAAATGTACGACCAAACTCTCCGATCATTGTTTTGTGTGTATTTCTCAACCTTACCTCGGCACCTGAATTCTGTACATACGAAATCAGGTTTAAAACGGGCCGCCGTAACGTCCGCGAAGGGTTCACATTATCATAAGTTTCATCCGTTTCAGCCGGTAATCCGGGCTTAATCCCCGTTTGTACGAAACGCACAGAACTGGTGCGGAACCAACGTAAGGACCTGGGATTTCCTTGAATAATTCAACACTTCACTTGTTTAAAATATCTTTATTTTATTTTACTTCGCCAATATTTCTACTAGAACCGTATTAGCTCAGGGGCTAAGCGTCCGCCGTAAATTTCGCAGTACGCGAGCAGCCTGGGTTCGATTTCCGCTCTCAACATGAAAATTGTTCATTGCAATTTTCAGTGTTGATATTATTCACTACCACGTGCAAGAAGTATTATATCGCCCTTAAAACCCTTTCGGAAATGGGAGGAGGTGTAGGTCCAGCTGTGGGATATAAGGCAAAACTTTCACTTTAACTTTACTTCTAATATTCATTACAAATAAGTAGGAGAACCATTTGGTTTAATAGTAATATGATAGATAGAGATACCATTATATACTTTATATTCTAGTTTAAATTGCATAATATGTTTTCATCAGTTATGATCACATCAATCCATCTCAAGCCCATAACTGAATAAAGGTCCAAAGTCAATGCAAGACTGCAAGATTGGGCAACCTTGCATAGATTTTATTTTACGAGCTCTGTAATGTATCTTAGCAAAGCAATGACCTCTCTTTCTTTTTTCTAACGCTCACGATCTTCTGCGATAACACTCATTTGTCTTGATAGTGGTCAATCTCGACTCTTAATCTTTGATCAGACCTTCTTGGGGTGTCCAAACAGTAACAATTGATCATTGATCATGTTCCAGACTGCACACATGTCCGACCCTGTTCTATTTCAGTTTTGCAGCTTTTGCTTCTTCATCAGCATTTTTTTCTTTGAGCGCAACTGTGTTATCCGAGTTCAGTTAATCCGTCCTAGTCCTAATAAATCCTAGTATGCTGCGGGCGCATTAACAAAATTTTGTTATTATAATGTTGTTATAGTTGGAAAATAAATTAATAATGAATCCAAAGCATAAACAAAAACTTAAAATGCGGACTAGCCATCATAAAATAAATATAGTTATATAAAAACTTATAGTTCTAGGAATTTACTATATAGGCACATTCTAACTATAGTATGTGCCATATCGATTGAGAAAACGGACAATGACCTCAGATATGAGCCGAGTGTCAAGGCGTAACACAAAATCTCAATTTAGATGTGATAACAATATTTAAATATTGATATTATTCCCACTTCTAGGTCAGCACATATGTTTTGTTTTTTGTTTCTTAAATAATATTGTCTGTGGTTCCTATAAACATAGTAAAATCTTACGGTACATCGCGAAAATGTGTTATATTTTATATTTCAATTTATGGTAAGTAACGCAGCAATTCATTTAATAACAGTTTCATATTAAAAAATATTTGAAGCAATATAATCACCATATTGAGCTTTTGCAAATTCATCCCTTTAAAATAAACAAAACGCGCGTTACGTCAGTTCGTTCTAAAGAAACGTGACAATGGCAGCCAGAGATGCGTCACCTTTTTGGGCCGGTCCGCCATTTTGTTTTCATTCGTGTTCGGATAGCGCTTGCGTGTGTACGTCTCGGTAATTCATAGCATTCATTGCATTGTTGTAGTTGAGTTTTACTGTTAAATTTGTTATATCGTTAAGTTTTGTTTTTGAATCTGTTATATTAGTTTTACTGTGACGGTCGTTACTAAATCGACATGAGTTCAGGAGAATTTGGTGAAGGACCCGTCCTTCAACATCAAGTGGAAAGAGACGTCGCCGACCCATAATAAACGTAGCAGGTACGTACAAATAGGTACAAATGCGACGACGTAGCCTTTCTATTTCTTAAAGCGCTCTTTTATGTGACCATGTGGTATTTATTTTCTAAAACAATATGTATTTATGTGATGTAGTACTATGGTAGTATATTTTGTCATTTATTTACAGGCCCATCTTCTGGAGCACCTTTAACGTCACCAGTAAAAGAGAAAACCTACCACTTTGTCGGTCGGGGAACAAGAGATTATCATTAATGTATACAAATATGTCAAAACACCTGGCCCGAAGACGTGTATCCTTCAAACGTTAATATGGTAGAAAAGGTTTCGGAGATCTCAGGAGTCAGCAAGAGCACTATATATCGCGTATTAAGCGTGTATAGAGATTCCATAAAATACCAGAAAAGGGAATAATTAATAAAAGAAAAAGTCTGTAATTGACAAGTTGGACGATTTTGATAAATCGGCTATAAGAGCGAAAGTGCATCAGTTCTTTCTTGCAGGAGAATTACCGACTTTAGACAAAATTTTGCTCAGTATAAATCAAGATGACCAGTTGCCAAACTTGAGCAAAACTTCCCTGCGACGTGTGTTGCGCCATTTAAAATTCAAATATATAAAGAGAAACAGAAAAGTGGTCTAATAGATCGCCCAGAGATAGTTCTGTGGCGTACCAGATATTGAGAGAAATACAAATATTAAGAAACGAGGACGTAACATTTTTACCTTGACGAAACATGGATTAACGCAGGTCATACTATGGGTATGGAAGACACCACAATTGAATCTTCTCGTCAATCACGGTTGAAGGCTACTCTACTGGCGCGAAAGCCCTTCGGGTAAAGGAAAGCGATTAATAGTTGTACACGTTGGCAATGAAAATGGCTTTTGGAGGATGTGATTGGGTATTTGAATCATCATCTACTGGTGACTACCATGAGAGTATGGACGCTCTCCATTTCGAGGACTGGTTTAGAAAAGTAATAGAAAAACTGCAAAGCGGCGATGTCATAGTTATGGATAACGCTAGTTACCACTCCAGACGTTTAGAAAAACCCCAACAATGTCTTGGCGGAAACAAAATATGCAGGAATGGCTAGAATCTAAACAGATCGTATACGTGCCCTCGGACACAAAGACCCACTTAATGGAAAAAATAAAGGCAGTTAAAGATAACTATCGAAGTTACGTCACCGACGAGATGGCAAAGAAAAGCATCACAGTGGTAAGGTTACTCCTTATCACTGTGAGCTTAACCTCATTGAACTTGTGTGGGCAGATGAAAGGGCATGTTGCACGAAAAATACAACTTTCAAGTTAAAAGATGTTAAAAATTTACTTAAAGATGGTTTAACTCAAATCACGCCAGATAAATGGAAAACTGTGTTCAGCATGTCCTTAAGGTTGAACAAAAATGCGTGGCATGGATGATAGAATTGACCAAACTGCAGATCGCTTTATAATTAATGTTACAGATAGTTCATCAAGTGAAGATACGAGTGATGATTGCACCGAATAAAAATAAAGTTCTTATATAATATTAAAAATAAAGTTTTATCTTTTGCATAAGTACGTACTTATTCGGTGTCGTTATCACTGAATCTTTATATGTGTTATAAATTAATGTTTTTGTTGTTAAATGAATAAAGTACTTATAACAATAGATGATTTTTCTTCTACAGCGATCTTTCACATAACTTTTAATAATAGTTAATAAATATATATTATATCAATCATTATAAAAATCATTATAAATAAAGAAAGTACTACATATAAAATGTGCCTATATATTGAAGGTTTGTAACCCTGGTTAAACGACCGAAAGGTCATTGTCCGTTTTTCTCAATCGATTTGGCACATACTATACAGTCTTTGTGTTATAGCATGGTGCGGGTGACAGCTCACGCCTATGAAGTTTCGTATTTTTTTAGATAAACTGTCATACAGATATTGCTGTACTTCAGGGATGGGTACCGCCCACTTACGACAGTGATGTGCCACGCTAAATGATGCCATGCAATAACGAGTAACCACAGACTCAAAAATCGGTTTTGAAATAAATCGAATATATAAAAATCACGTAAATATGTATTGGAATTGGAACTAATCGTTCAACAAATTCTGATTTACGGAAACAAAACTCACACAGAAGAATATGCGGTGTTTCCGATGCATGGACGATAAATTATTCGTTGGTCAGCTCAGGCAAAAAGAATAATTATAAAGCAAATTACGCATTGTGTCAAAAAGACTTTATCATAACCCATGGCGGCCAAAATGGCTACAAAAAACCTATTTTTTATTTTTATTTCATTAGTTTTATAAACCAAATTCTCGATTATTTTTACCTTCCGTCCCGATATTTGGCCCATTGGACCTGGTAATACTGATACACATATAGCAAAAGGCGTTAGCACTCGTACCTTGAAAAGCTGCCGGTGCAGTCTACGCCGTACTGAAAATTACAGATGCTGGCAGCCACTTTATTTGTTTAAATGTCAATATTAATGTTGCAATCAACATGAAATAGAAGATGATTTTTATTTTCAAATTAATACATAGTATAATCTATACATTGAAGTGTCTGTTTGTAATATCAAAATAACAGCCTTTTACTAAATACATATGAAAGTACATACGGTATTTATAACAAAAAGACAAAAACAATTTTTAAAATGTTTCTCTTACTGTCTGTTTGTTCCGGCTTGTAGCTGGCACTGAGAAAGAGCTGATGTTATAAGGAGTAACACAGGCTAATTTTGTTTTAGAAAAAAAAATTTGGATTCCGCGCAAAAAAAATTAAAACCCTTGAAATCCAATCGTAATAAATACCAAGCGGGCGAGGTCCGGTAACAGCTATTATGTAACTATTATGTCATTATTTGTATTAAACTTTAACTTAATTTTACATGCATTGTAGTTTATAAAGAAATATATGTTTCGGTTTTAATTTTTATATTGATAGCTAATCGATAATTTTTGCTGTGTTTTGTGTATCGTTAATCGCCTTTTTAAATCGATTTAACAATGTTCCATCTCTAGACACGCCAAAAGTGTAAGCTGTCACCCGCACCATGCTATAACGCAAAGACTATAGTTTGTTGAGTTTGTTCTTCTACAATGTACTGTTTATGCATTATTTGAAGATATCTACTTTATTAATTACCTAGCCATGTGCTACTGCATTTGATTGCGTGTTTTTTTTCTTGAATTAAGTGCTTTTATTACATTTGTTTTGCACCTAAAAAGGTGTTTCAAGTAAGCAAATTATTATGTCTACTGAAACATTGAAAAGAACGAAACTATTATCACATCACATTATAATAAAATTAAAATGAAACTTCAAAGTTACTGGATATATTTTTAATCTGTGTATGCAGTCTTACCATCAAGATAATTGTTCCCAAAGCCAGCGCACAATTGTTCCACAGTATTATTGGTTTTGAAGCTCAATTTAGCGCATAGCCTTAGTCTCTTCGTCTCTAAGGACTTCGAGACTGTCGTACGTTAATGGAAGAACAGATAACACGTGAAATGGGAACTTTACAATATGTTCAAAATAAATGCAGATTACAGTAAATTTAAAAAATACATTTATAATATATTATTTACTTTTACTTGATCTTTTAAAATACTACATAAGGTAGATGAAGATGTCTATCTGTGTGCTTATTTGTCACCCTTATTCTATAAAAACATATATTCGTGAACGAAGTAACTTTACAAATTAATAACTATTTAGAGAATTTCCCTCCTTGAATCACAATAAGTTATGTAAAAAAACGAATCAAACTGAAGGCTATTTAGTTTATATTCATGAGAGAATTACTGTAGTGATGCCTGTAAGTCGATGATTTTATCGATTATTTTACGATCCTATCGACCCGCTACGTGATTAAATTCCGAATATAATGCTTAAGTTATGACACAAATTAACGAAAGATTTGACGCTGAGTTGGCATCAAACGGATCGTTGGAGGCAATAATGACATAATTTATGTTTATGAAGACGTTAAAATTTTACGTCTTGTTAATTTCGACTTTTATCGCGCGCCGATGCAAAGCAATGGATGCATCATCGATAGAATACATTTTTGTTTGTATGATCCTTTAACTGTGTTTCAATTCACAGCTGCTTTTTGTGTACTAAATTATGAAATGTTGAGTAATAATTATATTAAAACTTTTTAATGCATTTTAATATTGTGGGATTACTGTTAGGTTATTAAAGTGCTTGTTAGGTTATTAAGGTCTTACTTTGCATTGATATTTTTATAGACGTTTGATTGTCTCGTTGGTCTAGTGGTCGTAAGCACGACTACTGATTATGAGGTCCTGGGTTCGAATCCTGGGCCGGAGCAAAATCAGCTATTGGGTTTGTTTTGTTAAAACATTTTCAGTAGCAGCCCGGAATTGATTGCCGTCATATCGTACTATGAGAGTGAGGGAACAGAATGTACCTGCACTTGCGCACACACTGTACACTTATTCCTATTCTTCGATGACTAGTCTCCGTTGAGACTGGCCGCCGTGGCTAAAATTCAGTTTGGAGGATGTTATTATAATTACATTTATATTCCCACAAACAACAAGCAGGAAGTCGATGGATGACGGTGGTTCAGGATCGTGCTTTTTGGCATTCCTTGGTCGCCCAAGTCCAAGGTCCTTGACCTATGATCTAAAGTGGACTTGTAATGGGTTGTAATGATGATGCTGATAATTATGATGATGATGATGATGATGATGATGGTGGTGGTGGTGGATTACGTGGATTCCACAAACAAGTTTTCGAAATTTAACTATCTCTGTAGTTGATAAATTAAAATATTTTCTTTAAATATTATCTTAAGTTCAACGCGTTAAGGCGAAGTAGGCATTTGAGTCAAATAATGGAATATTTGCTTTTATTATACCCTTTGACTGGTTTGTTTTGCCTTGCCCTTGTACCCTAGATGTAAGACCTAATTTAATTAAATAATTCGACATATTATAAATTTCATGTAACCCAAACCGAAATAGATCACTTCTAGAAATATGAACAAGGGTTATTTTTAAAAGAGTAGCCAAATTATAAACTTAAGTTGAAATATATAAATAATGATATACCGTTAATGCAGTTTTTCAAAACACGAGTAAATAAGGCTTCCAATTTTATTTGAAATTATTCCAAATTGAATGTGATTTATGGGCAACCACTGGCAACAACCTACCGATCGACCCTTACAAATTAATGTGTGCGTGCGCAGTAAAATCAGTTAAAATAATGCATTACCACGCATTTTGAATTTAAAAGATTAAAAGGACAGAATGTTTGAGGTTTTTTTTAATTAATTTTTCTTCACCATTTGCCTATATTACTTCTTCTGAACCTTCTCTGTAAATTTGGCCGGTTATTGCAAAATAACTCTGTATATTGTTATATAGTTAAAAATTATAACATTTTTAAATATTGGTATAAATATAAATATAATTATAATATAAATATAATTGGTATAAATATAATGGCTCTCTCAACAGTTTTCTTTCTTTCTTTTTCTTTTTTAAAAAACGTTACACACACTAGGATTTTCTCCTGTATCGTGGAGGCAGTTTACAAACACAAATTGCACAGGACAAACATCCAGACCCGGAACAATTATTTGTAGGCCATACAAATACTTGTTCCGGGTCTGGATGTTTGTCCTTGTGCAATTTATGTTTGTAAATTGCCTCTACGATACAGGAGAGAATCCTAGTGTGGGGGTAACGTTTTTAAAAATAAAAAGTATCTTATAATTACTTTCTGGGAGGCCTCGGCAAATTAATTGTAAAGATTTACTGAAATAAAACATTTTTTTATTTAAATATTTTAGAGAATAATAACTAGTAATAAATTATCGATTTTAGCTAAACAATGAAAAAGTTGCCAGTACGTCAACTTTATATTGTATTAAATTTAGTATTTATAAGGCTTGTATTAAATTTAAGTCACGTTTCGAAATTCGAATTCTATCTCTTCTAAGCTATTTCCTACGACTCAAGGAATGTAGGCTACAGTTTTAAATCCCAAATTTCCTTCAACGTAGAAAGTCAGGGAGAAGACGCTCTATTGTGCAAGCAACCACTACCTGAATCCACTTACAGTCCCGAGGCGAAGCGGGAGCATCCAATGCAATCATTCCTTACCGCCCCTCTTTTGCCTCCAAGGATCGGACATTTGCATTTTTATCGATAGAGAAAATTGTTGCATGAAGTTGAAAATTGTTACAAGATTATCGATTTCTAGATAATCGTTTAGATAAAATAATATCCTTACATAGGAATATCCCGACACAGTGCCAGATAAATTTTATAAATGTTCATTTAAGTCTTCCAGAACATTATTAAGCAGGGAATATTTTATATTATTTTGAAATATCCTATTGGAAATTTAGAGTATACGTACAAGTGAATTGGGCTTTTTATTCTTTTAAATTTGAATTAGGAACACGATATCTAATTTTTATTAATCTTACGTTCTAACTTTAAACTTTTTACATACAAAGTAAATACGTCATAACAGCAATCTCCACGGGTTAAGCTCAAGCGTTGCACATTACCATACGTAAACAGATCCGAATCCAACCAGAGAGATTGGCCATCCCTTGGGCCTTCGACTATTTTTATTTACTCGAAAGGAGAGGCTTTTTGCGTCGAGTACCAGCTTTGTGTCGCGGACGTCGGACCGGTGCGGAATACGTTATTTTATCAAATCTGTGCTTACTCGACAGTCTTTACAGCTTGAATATTCCGACGTGTTTGTTTACGGACTGTTTCACGTGTATCTTTGAAATGTAAGGAACTAATAGTCCGTAGATAGCGTTATTAGTTTTAGAGGTAGTATAAGAATGAAACAAATTTTTATTCGAGGCTACAATACGATACAGGAGTCTTACTAATAAAAATCTATAACTGTTTCGTTATTGCATGGGATATTGGTTTATTGTATTAATAAAGATTTTATAACGATAATGATCGAGTTTAGGTTTCAAAATCTTCCAGTTAATGAAAGTTGTCCACAGCGTATATTATAGTGCCAACAAGTTTTAAAAGTGAGTTATCATGAATAAATATATCATCATTTTTTCATGTTTACTCGCTTTTAAATCTTTTATTCGATAAGCCTCAACGATTATTCGTGTTAGCTTAGAGAGTAAACCTTTCAACAAAAGTCCTATCCCCGGTGGCACTAGTGACATTTGTCCATTCATATTGCTTTGCTTTCATTAATTTTGACAGTCCATTGCGTGTTCGCTTTGAGACAGAGAGAACACGAATCAGTGTATTTCGAATTGACGTTACATAATAAGGCTACGAGGTCATGACCTGTGTAGAACAAAGGAGCGCGCGGAAATTTGAAATAGTTTGAAACAGTTTAGATGGAGTTATTTTATTAGTTGATATTATTAATTGAGCAGTTTGATAGGCAAGCCCGGCTTCTCGGCTTCTATGGAGGCTTCGCTACTGCCAACGGACCCTATTACTAAGCCTCCGCTGTCCGTCCGTCTTTTGTCAGCGCACTGTATCTCATGATCCGTTATAGGTAGACAGTTGAAATTTTCACAGAATGTGTATTTCTGTTGCAGCTATAACAGCAAATAATAAAATAAAAATAAATTAAAAATTAAAGGGGCTCCCCTACTAGAAACGTGTTTTTGCATACATAGTATTAAATCTTGTACGATGGTACGGAACCCTTCACGCGCGAGTCCGACTTGCACTTGGCCAGTTTTCATACATTTTAAATGATTTAATTTGCGTCATTATTTTAAGGTATTAAATTTTACAGTCCTAATGTATAGTTAATACCAGCATTTGTGCAAACCAAAATTTATTGGTTCTGTGGGTGTATTGTAATTGCTTCCACGTCCATAACGCGGCATCCTTTCTTTACCTTACGGTAAAACGTTACATGAGAACTACTATCAGGCGTTAATTTTCGAAAATAAATGATATCAGACATGAGAAAAGTAATTTGCTAATATGTGCGTCCAAAAATATAATTGGTTTGTGTTGATTGTAGTATCAGTGATTTTGCACGCGATTGTAGGAGGTGCTCCTCAAACAAGGTAATATATACCTTTTATTTTGTAAGCGGTGTTTACCAAATTAGTTTTCTTCTCTTTAGTTTAAGCGTGACATGCCTGAGGGGAGGCCTATGTTGAACTTGTGAAGGACTGTAATGAATGAATGAATGAAAATTTAAGCGTCACATGGTTAAAAGATGTTAAAACGAATATTAAGTTAACAACAGCATTAACACAGCATCATTGTGCTGCTATTTCACGTTGGTATTCATTCTAGCGATCGTGGTCCTGCTCCGGTTGAGCCGACCCATTCGATCTGTAGCCATGCTTTTGCCCTATCGCGTAAATTATATATCTACAGGAGGACTCGGTTTCATAACTATCGCTGTCTTTCTCCCTTCCGTATAAGTGATATCATTTTATAACCTTTTCCTACCATATACGTATACAATACTGTCTTATACACAGTTACCATACATATACATACATTTACCCTATAAGGATTTCAGATGATAATAATAATGTCCTCTCGACCGAAATTTCGGACACGGCGGCCAGTCTCGTCTCGGCAGGGTTATAGTGCAGGAGTGTGTGCCCTAACAGGTGCACTTTCTATGCCCTCACGCTCATAGTACGATAGAAAGGCAATCCGACAAAGCCATAGAAACGTCAGGCGCAGGACTATCGGTTTTACGTGCTTTGCGAGGCAAGGTGGCGAAACACCACCAATTTCCTAACTCCGGACTACTACTGAGAATTCCTTGGCAGAAAAACCCTTTAACTTATTGTGGCCCGACCCGGGATTCAATTCAGGGACCTCATGATCAGAAGTCGAGTATACGATGTAAAATCAAATATGGTTAGAGATGCTGATAGAATGCTGATAGAACAGCGCTATTGTGTTGGTATCAATGCTGCAGCATTCTGCTCCATATGCTTTTTACAACTTCAACCTTATTTATTTAATAGTAATGAAAAAAAATATTTTTATACTATACTGTAGTAATTCTTTCTTTCTTTTTATGTCCTGTCACCTCCTGGTACTTAATATAAAATTTTATTTGACTCAGAAAATTGGCAGCTTTATTTTCCTGAAACATCCATTAGAACTACGATTGCCAAACGTTCCAATAATAACAAACTAGTGCCACGAAACGTGGCATCGTGCGCGCGCCACGTTTCGTCGCACTTCGTCATCGTCGGCATCTTCACCTGAAGATCTTCTACTACACCTGAAGATGCCTCGTGTAGAGGCGAAACACGTGTCGTATTGTCGTCGGTGGTGTGTCTTTCCTAGTGTAGTGGTGTTGGGAGTAGTGGTGCTGGGATTAGTGGTGGCGGGGATAGTGCACGCAATTGAGGGAGGGCGGGAGGTGCTCTTCAAACTAGGTAAGACACATCATTTAATTTTATTGAGCGGATATTGGCAAAGTAAATTTTTCCAACTTTAATTTTCATCTATGTTGTGTTATATTTCAAAGAGAAATAAAAATATGTAGGTACCTACTCATATTTTTGATACGAATACTCTGAACTGACATCAGAAAAGAATTTTCGTAAACATCATATTAAAATATACGCGACACAAATTGCTTTATAGTGTACAAAATTTTTCTTCATCCGTAATTATAATTTATCCCTTTCATATCTAATGGCTTAATAGCTTTACATTGCCCTAGGGCCGTAGTAGTATCGGTTTAAATCCGTTTCCACGGCCCCGTAAGGCGAAATCGATCCGGCTACGAGCAATTTGACACAGAATAAACACAAGTGCTAAGTTTCTGTAAATTTTATTGAATTACATAACAAATGTAAATTCGAAATGGTAATTGAATTTACCAACATTATGAGATGAACCGTCCACTGTTGCACTTTACCAAGGGAAGGATTATTTGTTGGCCATGCCAAGGGCTATAGTAGCGTAGTTACTATTAGTTAATCTGTGATAGTAGTGCCTGTATTTTAGCACGCTGTTCATCATCGTTGGTCTTAACATTTCACTGCTCATCATCTTTAAATCAGATGATATAAGGCCGGAAAATGTTTGAACCAATTTTGTGCTACTCTCACTGACACTGCCTAAGGTCCATAAACGTCACAAATTTTTTTCGCGGCTTGAGTCGCATTTTTCCCTTTTTTGTAATAAAACTTCAGAATGTATCGAATTTCTTCGTTAGATGCACTCATTTTGACGAACAGAAAAACAAAATGGCGGGAAAGGGTTTTTTAATTTAAATTTTTCTTTGTCTTAATGTCCTATATAAATTGATATTAAAACTAGCCAGATACAAACAGTACAACCAAAGAGATTTTTCTTCAATTTTATACGACCAAAATACGAAGAAACTTTTTCCCCGACCTTATATTTCAACAATATAACTATTTCAAACCCATGAACTTAAATAAATTGTTTGTGTGAATGGTGTTGTGTAAGAGATTTAAAAACGAACTTTATTCTAAACCATCGGATCTACTAAACGCCGTGGTGCTTTTTAGTCACTTTTCAATTAATTTTATGTGTGATCCAATGTTTCGGTATTATCGTATTTGGGATTTGGGTCCCAAACATAAACATTTAATTTTGTTTCACGTCGTAATCCCCTTTAAATGTTCCACAAAATCGTCAACCCGTGGAATCCGTGTAGCGAACATTAAGATAACTTTCAAAACAATTGCGTCGAGGGGAAAAAAGCGCCGTGTTTTAATTAATAAAAATGGTGGCACAAAATGTCTACAATTCAAACATGGCGCGCGCTTGGCCAATGAGCGTCTCTTTATGTACATATGCTAATGAGTGACAGCTCTATGTGAATGGAATTGTCGTGTTAGGTCTGTCGTTATTCCACATCGAGGTAACTGGGATGAGACGAGAATGTTATTTTTCCTTTTCATGTGAATATGACTATATATAATGTCGTAACTTTTCAAATTAGCCACCTTTTCGTGCTCATTTCTTTTTTTTAAGTCAAATTTCAGTATGAGTTAATTTCATTTTTTAATTTAAAGTCTAATATTTGATAAAGCTAATTTTACACTTATTTAACTTTTTTAGCTCCTGTCGTTTCAGGTGCTTTGCAGATCCCATGGTCATATGATGTCATAGTTAACCCGGAACTATGACATCAAACACCTCAATCACCCTGTGCTGTGTTAACTATGACATCAGGAGGTCAAACTCCACAGTTGATCCCCGCCCTCCCTTGCGACCATGGGTGCTGCAAAGCACGGTAAAATCCATAAGATTAGTTTTATTCAGTTTGTAGTTTTCGCCTAAATATAAGAAATTATTAAAAGGTCATAATATATTTACGTACAAATGAACTTAAATCAAATATTGCCTTACATAATCTTTTGCAAAATTATAATTTTATGACGCGTGCCAAATAAATTGAGGTTTCCATGTCCAATAATTCGAAAGCCGTAACCTCTATATTTGCAATACGAATTACGAATTCTAAATATATTGATATGAATATATATTTACAATCTGAAACATTATCAGATGTAGTGATCAGAGGTCAAAGTTTCCAAGTTTTGGATAGATAATATGTAGTTATACCAATAATAATTTCCATACGACACCAAAATTACTTGAGAAAATAATTTGTTTTCTAACACTTTTCCACGCAAGAAATATAATGTAAAACCAAATACACAATATAAATAACGGAACGTATTACGAATGCTTCCGCGCGACTACCGCACGAATTGCGTTTGCATTTTAAACGCCTGTTTACAGCACAAATGCTTTCGCATAAATAATAAACACAACTTTTATCCTCGCATAAAAATTACGAAGCCCAAAGTTGTGACGAAACCTTCCATAGATCTTCCCTATGAATAACGAATTAAAACAAATAATAAACACATTTATTTAATTTAGATGACGTTATAAAAGTAATTTAAGTATTACTATGTACGTATCACCGTGTAGTGGCGCTGTAAGAATATCCACTACCAGAAAACAGGAGATGGGCAACAGCATATTCCGAATAATAACTAGAAAATAAAAAACTGCGGTTGCCAAACTGCCTCTGCCAAGCGTAGCAATTTTAGAAAATATCTATGGGGAGGCCTATGTGTTCAGCAGTGGACTTTAATAGGCTGTAATGGATGAATGGATTTTGCGTATGTGAACTATGATTCCGTCGAAATTTGGGCGGTGCTCCAGTCCCTTCAGCGGTGCCAAGTTGATTGTCGGTATATTGAAGTGCTGAAGTGTTTGTAAAGTAGGGCTACGATGGCTACCGAGTACAGAACCAGAGTACGAAACCTATCCAACTGCGGGTGTAAGGTAGGGTGACGTTATATCCCCGAAATTTTTCACCGCTGCATTGGAAGACGTTTTCAAGCTAGTGGACTGGGAAGGATACGGTATTAACATCAATGGCGAGTACATCACTCACCTTCGATTTGCTGACGATGTAGTCCTTATGGCAGAATCTATGAAGGACCTAAGCACTATGCTCAATGACCTCAATAGTTCCTCCCAACGGGTAGATCTTAAGATGAACATGGACAAAACAAAGATCACGAGTAACGTTCATGTCACACCTATGCCGGTAGTTGTTAGGGGCACTAAGCTCGAAGTTGTTGACGAGTATGTTTACCCGGGACAAATAGTCCGACTAGGTAAGTCAAACTTCGACCGAGAGGTCAATTGACGGATTCAACTTGGCTAGGTAGCGTTCGGGAAATTACTACACATCTTCTCATCAGGTTAACCTCAAAACTTGAAAACGAGATTTTACAACCAGTTTTACAACTTTTGCAGATTTTACAACTTACGGATCTGAGACGTGGTCCTTCACTGCTGGCCGTATGAGGAAGCTCAAGGTCGCTCAGCGAGAGGGCTATGCTCAGGGTTTATCTGCGTGATAAACTTAGAAATGAGGATATCCGCAGTATATACAGAGTAACCGCGCTGCGCGCTGAGCGAGGCTAGGAATATGAATAAATCCTTTTGGTCGATGTTCCCTGCGCACCGCTTAGCTACCTAGCTCAGTTTTGGTGGAGTCGCAGCCTAAGCCTGATTCTGTAATAACGTTTCCTCACTAAGGGCTCGAGTAATCGAATAATAACATTCGTTTGTTTAATATCAATAAAATATTTCACTAAATGTTTTAAAGCGCTTAGTAAATATTGAATATTTTACAAATGTTTACACATAAAATCTTTATAAAGTCGAGTAATAAACTAATAATAATAATAGTAAATAAAATTGCTTTCTTCACTTTCGGAACGAAAAGTTTAGCTAAATAAGGATTATTTCTCTTTGATTTAGATATAGAGATAAAGGGCCAGCGTCTAGTAGTGGACTTAAAAGACTAACGATCATATGATGAATTGATGGTAGATATTTTTCTATTTTGGTGATAATGTTTAAACAAGTGAAATTAAAAAAAATACCACGTTTCTTTATCATATTCTTGCATTGTCATCAGAATTTGAGCTATATTCAAAATTTCAAGTTTGCAGTTCATCGGGAAGTTAATTTAAAATCAATTACTAAATTCCACCCGCAACGACAGACAAACAAGTAAGTGACTTAATAAAACCGTGGTAAAATTAACTTTATGAGATAATTTTCAGCACGCGACGAGTTATACACAACATGTTACATTTGTAATGTAGCCTTTTACATTCTAAAACCTCAGAAACAAAATAAAACAAAAGAAAAGAGGAAGTTTTAAGTAATAAAACTCCTTGATCGCATAATAATAGGCCGTAAATATGGTTTCTGGATGTCATTTTGTAGAATTTACGTTCGTAATTATGTATATGCAGTGCTTAATGTCGCTTTAATAATTTTAGCCGACTTAAAAAAAAATGGAGGTTTACAATTGGGACTTGGCTGTATGTTGTGTTTTTGTGTGTATGTTATGTCTATGGGGGAGGAGTATGTTCAACAGTGGACTTTAATAGGCTGTAACGGTATGTATGTTACGCGATATCTTCGTGAGGTTTGATGATTTTGGAACCAATTTTGATGATTTTTTTATATAAATATTTTATAATACAGGTATGGTCCCATATAATTTTGGAGAAAAAATCCCACACCTAAGCGTGAAATTATTTTATTCTTTGTAGTTCTTTGAAGTCGGCTTTAACTTTTTAATAATTTTAATTTTTTGTCATGAACACTTGTGACGAACACGTCGCTCAGTCGCGATCGTAGCATTGTAATGGATGTGTGTCAGGATTGAAACTCAGCCTAAGTCACTATTTGAATAAAACGTTATTTGTAAACTATTAGTTTAGACCGAACTATTGTAGTCTTCTTCGTCATCACGTCTTTATAGTCCACCGCTGGATACAGCCTCCCTCATTATACGGAGAATTTACCATACTTTCGACAGGTTGGTTTTTAATCGCAGTACCAGATGTCTGATCGCTGGTCTTAGTATTATTTTACCTTTGACTTACACTAGATGGTGATACCACCATCTGTCGAAGGTCATAAGGCTTTTCTGGCATTTCTTCTAGTTGGCTCTTACGACACTCAGGGGTCAAAACTGGTTGTAGTCTCTTGTGGCCACCCGGGGTATTGTTTATATTTGTTTTTATTGTTTCTTATTCTGTTCTCTTTGTATTATTGTTATGTTTATTGCTTAAGATTACTAATCGGAATATCATCATGTTGGAAACTGAAAGAAATTATATTTTATATTATTTATATTATATTAAAATGAAATTGTTTATCATTTCTTGTATCAATTAAACGTTATCACCTGTAATCTAGATTTGTGTAAGAAAATAGAAAGAAACTAAGAAAATAGGGTTATTTAGTGCAACATTTTAAAACAATTTGCTTTCAACCATAGCATATTTTTAATTTGTTAAATGGTTACTACACCAAACTCAGCATAGTTTTGGTACTACCAGAGCACTTCGACACTGATCTTTCGTGAGTGACTATGAATATTTAACGAAAAATAAAACAATAAACCTAACAGTGTAAATTATTAAACAATAATATGTAAAAAACACAAATATATTTGTCAGAACACATAGACATAAACACTATCGCATATATATTAATAATAAATAAATAAAATAAAAACAGCAAATACTTTTATAAAATTAAAAAGAAACGGAATAGAAAGGTACGGTACGGTATGTAAGACAATGTGTACATTTTTAATTAAGTTAACTTTTGATTATTTAGTAAGCATTTTTGTAGTTACATTTAAACACACTAATTAAATAAAAATTATTATATAAAAAAGAAAATAACTAACGCAACCGAAATCATTGCGTTGATAAAAATCCAAATTAAGTTTACTATTTTAACCAAGAAATTCTGCAATGTTAACAAGTCGCGATCACAGTAGTATTTTTTGTAACATGCGGTTTCATTACGTATAACATTTGGTTTCGCACCTAAACGAATCCTTTTCCTGCAGCAAAGTAATGCTCATGCAAATTCTTCCGCCCACTGCAGCTAACAGAAAACATCGGCTACCTGCCTCGACCGATACATTAAACTAAGGCATTAACACACGCGCACAGTATTTTCTTGCGTTATTTAAGAACTGAGAAACAAACAAACAAACAACCTGACCGTGTAGCGGCGGTTTAAGAATATCCACTACCTCATATAATTTCGTGGGTGTCGTAAGAGGCGACAGAGGGAAACAAATCAGGACATGTAAATAATAACGACTAAAAATACAAAACTGCGGTTGCCAACCCGCTTGCCAAGCGTGGCAACTATGGCATATGTCCCTCCTATGAGGCAATCTATGGTGGAGGCCTATATTCAGCAGTGGACTTTAATATGCTGTAACGGTAAACAAACCAAACAAAATTGCCATGTCGTCGGTGTCTTCAATGCAATAGTAAATAGGCTTTTGTTAAGCTAAGTCATTGCATTTTACCATCTTCGACTACATCTCTACTTACCATTAGATGGGATAGTAGTCAAGTACTACGCTTATAACAGTTTAAAAAAAATTAAACATAAACGTTTGATGATAACCGATCCTTCAAAAAGCAATCGCATTTTTATATATTTAAGATATAAAAGTCCATTGTTGAACATAGGTTGCCATATTTGTCACGCTTAGCGGACGGGTTGGCAACCACATTTATTAATAATTTTTTGTTGATATCGGAAAGATTCTGCCCATCTATTTCAGTTTCCCTCTGTCGCCTTTTACGGCTACTATCTTGATCATATGGTTTTTTATGATATTGCATTGTTTATTTATTTTTATTAGAAAAAAATCAGTGTTATAAAGATTGTAACATCATTTCATGAAGCGGCATTAAAACGGCCGTATAAACGCCTACGTTACGGCCTACATTTGCAAGTGTGATACAGCTCTAACCTCCTCGCATTCCTTACGCTCTGAATGCGCATACATTACCTGATAGCGATGCGTTTAGAAATATAGTCCTCTACAGAACTCTAATACTCTGTGGCCACAGATACCGAATAACGGAAAATACATCTAACCTAACATTCGGGTTCTGCGCTTGTGAAATATTGCGTTGCGTCGTAAAACCGAATCCAATTCAACAAACTTTATTTGCTCCTTGTACAATAAAAATATTGCTATTCTTATTTCTGAAATGGACTGAGCGGTTGATGGTAGAACTGGCTTTATCCTTTTTTTAAAGTTTTTTTTATTTAGATCTTTTTAATACAGATATTAAATAAGACGTTGAACATTGCCGCTTCTGCTCAGTTCATAAATCGATTGATCGTTAGTTTGGGTAATTTTTAAAGAACGATGTTTTTTTGCTGTGATATTAATTATTATAATAATATTCATACATTAATACAATCGATTCTCACGCCTGTCACCCAGAGGGCTCGATCCTGACACACCTCTATTGCCTGCCTCCTTTACATCCATATATTGACGCAGACATGCTCGTCGGTCAAGAGTACTCTCAATTTGGCAATATTTAGTCAAACTTCCGCTTAGAACGTCGCTTGCCAACTCGGCTACTCACTTGTGCAGCAAAATTTGCTTTGTTACTCTTTGCTATGTTTACTTTGCTCATTCATCAAGATTGATATTTAATACGAATCAAGGAATACGCAACAAGAACAATAAAACTCTATTAGTGTAACTAATTATTACAAACAGGTGTAATTTTCTGCCGCCCAAGTAACATTCAGTAAATATTTATTAAACTGAATCAAAAAACTGGCCAAGTGCGTGTCGGGCCACGCACAATGTAGAGGTAGGGTTCCGTAGTTGCCCGTCACAATACGTGGGCTTCCTTAATAATGAGCATAATAAGTGAGTTCGTTGTTTGACCGCTATATCGACTGAAATTGGCCCAAATAGGAAGATCGTAACTGAAGGACTTATTTTCAAATCAGCCTTATAGGGAGTGGTATTCAAAAAAGATTTAAAAAAATGTTTCGATTTTGATAGTAATACCCTATCTATCCCGCAAATGAAAACGTAAAGCTAATAGTATCTAGTAATGCATATAAGACGTTTTCTACATAAAATGTTTATTTTTAGCAGGTTACAATAACATTACAAAGTTATTAATGCAGCTAGGTTTAGGTCATTTTCTATGGAGTTGTAACGAAATCCAAGTGTATTTTATAAGTTGGTCGACTATTACTCGTTAACTTCTTAACTCTACTTAGCTGTGATAGTTTTCCTTTTAACTTCGTTATATGTACTACTATTGTGTATACTTTTCACATTTCCAAAAGCTGCGGTTTAGTTGGTAGAGGGGGGGGGGCACATGACTCTAATAAAAATACTTTTAATCACTTTTAAGCTAAATATTTCGCAAACGGATCCCTAAATCGAAAAGATGTTGTTCCACACCCCCAATATTTTTTGAAAGACCTATCCAACGATACCCCACATGTTGGAATAGACGGGTAAAAAAAATTATCCTCCATTTACTTGTATGGTTTTCTAGGCGTGATTAATATCTATCTATAACTATAACTATGCCAAATTACAGATTTGTAGCACCTAGGATCTCTGAGCAAAACCGCGGACGGACGGACGGACAGACGGACGGACGATACACGATCGTTTTTATGATTCTTTCACTGGAGAAATCTATTATTCATTTTAAAAAAAAAACTTACACTTGCGGTCTTAGTGATCAGACTTAAAGATCTTACTGAGTTTCATCGTTACAATATTAACATTCTAAATCTCCTGTATTTGCAGTATCAGAACAACATCCACTCATATTTCATTCAAATGAGATAATAACGAAGAGCATAGCCAAATAAAGGCAACCGCTTCGATCAGAAGTGTTCAATTACGTTTTGTTTGTCACCAGCGCGGCAAAAAGGCTTGTTTTCCGACGACGACGCGACGTACAAACAATCATATTGGCTCCGCTTAAGTTAGTAAAATTGCTCGACTGCATTTTTACCGTCTGACTTTCCGTCCGATTACAACCCTGGTGTCTTCAAGGCAATGTGAATAGGCTTATTTTGTTATACTAAGACAGCGCGATTTACTATCTAGGGCTTCTTCACCACTTACCAGTTATCCACCAGGTGGGTTTGTAGTTAAGCATTGGCTTATAATAAAAAAAGAAAAACAAAAAACAAAACAAGAAAAAAGAAATGAAGAGCGTATAATGATACTTCATTGCTATCATTCGATTACAGCCTATAAAAGTACATTGCTGAACATAGGACTTCCCCATAAATTGCCTCATACGGGGGATTTTGCCATAGTTGGCAGGCGGGTTTACAACCGCAGTTTTTTATTACTTTGAATTGTTCGAGTAAGATGCCGCTGCCCATCTCCTGTTTCAGTTTCCCTTTGTCATCTCTTAAGACACCCAAGAGACGATATGGGGTAGAAGATATTCTTACACGGTTACTACACGGTTGCACTACACCTCACTGCTTAATAATTCCTTTTTTGTATATAATATGTAATCTTTTATATATAAGCGAATCCTCAATTAAAAAAAAATCCCTAATATTTTGAGTGACTTGCAGCGAGGGGAGGAGAGGTTCTGATGCCATAGCTAACCCAAGCTACCTTCAGGTTATTTTTATTTTGGGCAACTGGCATAATTTACTATTAAGATTTTGTCATCAATATTACAGCCCTTCACAGGTCCATTGCGAACATAGACCTCCCCCAAGAAATGTCACAAAATACGATCCTGACTCACCCACATTATTGATTGATTATAACAATATTTCAACAAAAATAACTTCTAAACTTAGCAGGTAGTATTCAGTGAAATTATTAGGTCCTTACATATGAAATTAGCGTTTTGTACGGGAGGAATATAAAGTCATTTTTTTTTTGTAAAATATATTCAATTAATCAAAGTATGCACCGTTGTTATCTATGCACTTTTGCCATCTCATAGGTAGTTCATTGATCCCTTTACTAAAAAAACCATGGGGGCGAGAATCAATAAACTCTTTGAAGGCGGTTTGGACTGCCGCATCGGAATTAATTTTTTCCTTGTAAGTTGTCCAAATTCCGGAAAAATGGTAATCTGTTGGAGCAAGGTCCGGGGAGTACGGTGGATGTCGCAGACATTCCAATTGTAGCTCATCTAACTTAGTGGTTGTTTGTTGTGCAGTGTGTGGTCTTGCGTTGTCGTGAAGCAGCAGTGGCCTAGAGCGATTGACCAATCTCAGTTGTTTAGCAGCTAGATCTTTCTTCATGGTTTGCAGTTGCTGACAATAGATATCTGCCGTAATCGTTTGGCCAGATTTTAGAAAGCTGTAGTGAACGACACCGGCGCTAGTCCACCAAACACTCACAAGTAACTTCTTCTGAGTCAATTTTCGTTTAGGGCAGGATTTGGCTGGGACTCCAGGGTTCAGCCATTGCAACGAGCGCTTCCGATTATCGTACAGTATCCACTTTTCATCACAAGTAATGATTCGATTTAAAATCCCTTAATTTTTGTGTCGGTTGAGCAAAGTAACACAGCAGTCGACGCGTTTTTTCTAGTTCGATTCACTCAATTCATGAGGTACCCATCGTTCAAGTTTTTTTACTTTCCCGATTTGCTTCAAGTGGATTAATACAGTTTTATCACTTACTCCGAAGCCTGCAGCTATCTCTGAAGTGCTTTGTGATGGATCCGCTTCCACAATAGCCTTTAATTCTTCATTTTCCACTTTGGTCTCCGGCCGTCCACGGAGTTGGTTCTGAAGGTCGTATTTTCCAGAACGAAAACGTTGAAACCAAAAACGTATCGTGCTTTCTTTTGCGACACCAGCGCCGTACACATCATTAATCCTTCGAGCTGTTTCTGCAGCACTGGTGCCACGGTAGAACTCGTACTCGTAAATATACCGATATTTCATGTTTTCCATTGTGCGGTAATAAGCGACGCCAAAGAAAAATATAATGAGGAAAAAACAAATGAATGACTGTTTTCAAAACTTTAATGTACCAGCTAAATGAATTTATAAATTTGAATTTGGAATTCTTAACCAAAGAGGAGATATTTCAGATCAAAGTGGTCAGTACGACAAAACGCTAATTTCATATGTAAGGACCTAATAAATCAATTTTTACGCACTGATATCGTATATTTAAACTTTTTGGTTTCAGTGTCTAATTTAGGTTTCAGGTATAACTTAGCGAATAATTAAACTAAATGGCTGCGGCATCTGTACAGTACAGTAAGTTATAACTAGTGCCCAGAAACCCGATTTACCGAACTAGTTAATATACAATATATTAAATTTAAATATAAAAAATAAAGTGAGCAATTTTACGCCCCCTGGAGTGGGGATAGGCCTTTTCTCATTTCTGTGAGGGTTTTTAGGGACTACAAAGTCATTCGTGCTGACCCATAAATTCAACATTCTCGAATATTTAAGCTCTTTAGACATGCAGGTTTCTTAACCGTTCTTAAAGTTTTCCATCACCTCCCAGTGTGTGGTAAATCAGCGCTTGAATTTGCAATAATTAATTTGGGGATCTAACACAAACTATAAAATTCCGAGGCGATGAACACTTTTTTTATAGAAGTAAGGGTGACATACGAACAAACTGTCTACCTGATGGTAAGTACATGCTTTGGCCTATATAATCTTAATGCCAGGGCGAAAGTGGAAATCCTCGTTACCAGTAAAAAGGGTCTCCAGTTCTCTTCACACGCCATACTTAACGCTGGTATTTTGTGAGATCATGGTCCTTCTCCGGCCAAGCAGACTCAGTCGTAGTGCAGGTACAATATTGGTCATAAATTGTTGTCGCTGGATAAGAGATTTAATGAACCCATTACGCTTTCTGTTCATAAACGCAAAAACGCAAAGCTTATGTCACTAAGCCCAAGGCCTGAGTGGAGATTATAAGGTATACATATATATTGAGGAACCGTTTTTTGGAGAAGTTGTGTGACGATTCTTAATTACTCTGGAAAACAGCAATAGAACGCGGCTCAGAAGGAAAATCGATGTTTTATCATCAACCTTTAATGGGGCATTATTGTCTTTCTAGAAGAATAGAACCAAGAAGTTTTTTGGTTTACGACCAAGGCTTAAGGTTCTAATGAGATTGAACAAGCCGCAGATCAGGATAGTAACAAGTGCTATCACAGGACATGGCTCCTTTAACAAACATTTATTTACCATAGGTGTTACGGATAGTCCTCTGTGCAGAGCATGTATGGGGGAGGAAGAAACGGCGGCCCACGTGCTGCTGACATGTCCGGAGGTCGCTGCATACAGGGCTAAACATCTTGGCACGCCGAGATCACTTCCAGGAAGTTGCTTGCAACATCAGAGGACTGTTGAACTTCTTCGGGGAGATTTCATGGCTCGAATAATCACATTATTCCTGCCCACACGCAAAATACGCGCTTAGACGTGGAGTTGCGGAAAACAGCCCGTCGTAAACTAAACGAAACTAACTTACGACCAAGGTGTAGTGCTACCGTGAAAGATAGAAATTATTAGCGTCTAAAGGACTTTAGCTGTCGGTTCTCCACTTGCTTTTGAAAGTTTCGCTGTAATATAAACGTCACCCAATATCTTGACGTATTTAATATCGAACTGGAGAGCCGTTATCATCCCGCTCAGATTGATGTCCGAGACATCAACCTATGTCAGATGAGACTTACTCTTAGATCAATACTGACACTTGTGTGTAGCTTTGACGATGACATGTACATCGGTCTGTTATATCTTTTTTTTTTTTTTTATAAACAGTCACGCCTGTCACCCAGAGGGGTAGGCAGAGACTACGGACTTCCACTTGGCACGATCCTGGCACACCTCTCTCGCCTCCTTTACATCCATATATCTACGCATACACGCTCGTCGGTTAAGGGTACTCCTAATCTGGCCCATTTTCAATATATCGCCAATTTGGTCGATAAACCTTCGTCTAGGGCGTCCCTTTCCGACTCTGCCGTTCACTTCTGCAGCATAAATTTGCTTTGTCACTCTTTCTTCGTTCATTCTTTTAATATTATATCTTATTCTCACTAAAAATCACCAAGCGCCCGAATATGACACTCACACAGTTAGTCTTCAATTTTTACAGTTTGCTCTTACTTGCAAACAGATCTCAGGCGAAGATTTTAGAGCTTTGGTTTTGCTTAATCGCTTCGTTAATATGCATTGTATTGAAGTTTCGTAAGTCTCATCGCATACATTTCGGTGATGCATCTGTTTAACTGTTTATTTCAATTGAAGACTAGCTTTATTTCCCATCCAGCAGTCATAAGATTAAGCTCAGATTGTATAAACCTCGAGCTTATATCGACATCATCATCCTCTTTATTACAGTCTAGTCATTAGAAAATATATTTCAGTACCTATAGATATTTTGAAATGCGAGTTAAAAGGTTTTGAGGTTTGGGTTTCGCTCCAGAGAAATGGCTCGTTGTCTTCATTTCATAATCCTCTCCAACTAAACGATTAGATTCCATGTGCCTCTGACCATTCGATGATCGTCTCCAGTTTTAACCCTCACGATCGCAAACATTACTAAACAGTGTTTGCTTCGTCGTTATTACGAAGAAGATCTTATTTTTGTCGAACGATTGGTGCAAGAATTTCACTATAGGTTTAATTTCCTTTAAGCTGCTTGTGGAAGGAAAAAATCAATATAAAGATGTTCCTTCTTCACTAGCTCAGCCATTTGTTGCCCTATAAGTTCCTTGTAATCCGAATTTCCCTGCTTTAGATTCACTGTCGTTTTTTTCCCTAAATTTACGTCGAAGCCCTCATCAACAAGCTTTATAAATATTTTACGTAAGTACATTAAATAAAGTATGAAAATTTTTAGATGTTTACATTCTGTTGTTTGGGAAATACCCAAAATATTTGTAGAATGTTCGTTTATTTGCGATCGCATTATTCAAATATAATATCTGAAGGAAGCTGACGCAGTCAACAATTCACGAGGAAGGGAAGGACCCGAATCAGTTAGGGACTTGATCCCAGTATCGACTTTACCTTTCTAATGCCTTTACGAGTAAGCTTCGATCCCTAAAATGATATCTGTTTGATGTGGCTTTATACATATTTAAATGAATCAGATATTTTCCCATCCGAAACATTCGCATGTCGGCGAAAAAGAAGATATTTTTGTTTATACGAATTCGTTTTCCCTACAAAGAAGGAAAAATACAATATTTAACAAGTAATTTAAGTGTTATCGGCTGTAAGAGGATTATTTCTCTTTCTGTTTTGTAACGTAATAGTTTCTAAAAATTTTCTCTTAAATTTGTTAATGGCTTGAAGTCAGTTAAAATATTATTTTAAAAAGACAGAACGTTTATTCAATTTTTTAAATTGGAAAACGGCGTTATGTCTGATTGCGATAAAACTTTTAAAATTTTAAGTCAGTTCACGTTTTTAAACTTTGGCTTCAATGGAAAAAAGTTCAGATTAAATTTAGGCAGTAAAATAAACTTTTGGTATAGAAATGCCTGTTTTATAATGTTGAATTATTCGTTGAAAAGTTGGATGATTCTTCACAAATCCTTATTAAAATTTAAGAAGTTTTATTTTTAACATTTTTTGTGTAAAGTGCAAGCATAAATGTACCAAAAATCAGAAATACTCTTTGCTAAAATACAAATTTCTACTAACTAGATAGAGTGACGACCGGCGAGAGTAGATGGATGCAGGTGACTCAGGACCGTGCTTTGTGGCATTCTTTGGAGGAGGCCTATGTTCAGCACTAGACTTGTGAAGGGCTGTAATAATGATGATGATTATTTTTTTCATTGCTTAAGGGCTGATTTTGCAATCGTCAAAAAATTAAGCATCAAATAATTTGAAGATTTTTGAAGAAAATGAACCAATTGAACAGTATCATTCAAACAACTGTAATTTTTTTTCTAAGTTGTGTTATAAAGGATATTTCAATAAGTGTTATTTGATGATTGAAAAATCGGCATTTAAGTAACAAAAGTCAAGTGTGAATCGGTCGTAGAACATCGGTAAGTAATATTAAAGATTTATTAATTGTACTAATAACTAGTACAACTAATTATTCTATAAGATCAATATAATGAGTATAATTTGTAATAACATAGTTATGAAAATGGTTAAGTTAAACGAAACTCATCCCAGTAACAAAATACGTAATCCCCGTTAAAATCTTACACAAAGTTTCTCCTATTGAGACGTTGAAAGGGAATAATTCCCGACATTCAATAATAGTCGAAATCGACTTTTTGCCAAGCCATATAACTGGCTGCGGCAATCATCAAAGGGATTTTGTCTATGTGAAAGGAGATATTCGGCAGCAATTCCATTGTATATTCCCAATATAAAAGAAATATTTAGGTGATTTTATTTACGCTGTAAATGATACGTATATTTTATTTTATATCTTTTCATTTAATAAAATGTAAAACAGGGTTCTTATTGTTTTAGAAATGTATACATAAATAAGCTGTGATTTTGCATTTTCCTTTTGTACCTTTGCTTTTTAACGTTATTCTTTTCTCTTCCGGTCTTTCTCAATCCATTACTTCACAATAGACCTTTTTAAAACGCGTCAACTGGATGTTATTTTGTTCTTTATCAGCTCCACATGACTGTATTGTCATTTCCAATTGTAGGCAGGGTTTATAAACCTTATGTATGGTTATGTTTTATAGAATAAGGGTGACAAACGAACGTACAGTCCCCCTGATGGTAAGTGAATGCTGTGGCCCATAGCCATCTACATCGAGAGTACGAGATTACTACATCTACACGAGTTATCGCCCCTGAGGACTAAGATGGAGTACCTATCTAAGTATATCTTTTTGGCATTTTCCGTAAGTGCCTCATACGAGACCCAACAGCCGAAATGGGGTACAACGGCGTCATCACACAGCAGTTAATTCAAGTTGTTTACATATCATTATCATCATCATCAGCCCTTCAAAAGTTTAGTGTTGAACATAGGCTTCACTCAAGGAATGCCATAAAACAAGGTCTTGAATCAGCTGCATCTATCTACATCCTGTATGCCTTACCAGGTTCACTCTATCTAGTAGACCGCCTTAAACTATGCTTACCGGTACAAGGCTGCTACTCGAGAACTTTTCTTCCCCATTAGTTGTCAGTTCTTCGAGTTACAACTACAGTTTACTGATCCGTTTGTTTACATATTTTATTTAAAACACAAAATTAAAAACATGGTAGTACTAACTACATATAACTTGAATTAGTTTCAAATCTAGAGCCGTGGTAGCTCAGGGGCAAAGCGCTCACCTGAAATTTCACAATGGCTGTATCAAAAACTGCCCGGGTTCGACTGAATAGCACCAATGAAATTTTTATTTGCAATTTTAAGTGCTGAATTACCACGTGCACGGCTGTGAAATAAAACATCGTATGTAAACTTACATATCCGAGGAAAGAAATTATCGAAGAAATGTGAAATCCTCCAATATACATTAGGCTAGTGTGGAGGACACTTTCTTTCCCTAAAAATCCTCTCACTAATAAGGGAGGGCCTGTGCCCAGCAGTTAGACGTTTATGATCTGAAACTTAATTTTTTAACTTTTAAATTTACTGAAATGAAAATTTTACAAATATCCAAATAGTGTTCTTGGGGCGAAATAATTTATTATAATTAATATTTCTATGGTCGTCACTCCATCTAGTGTACTATAGGTACGAAGGAAGTCAGGAAGTCGATGGACGCAGGTGGCTCAGGACCGTGCTTTGTGGCAGGCCTTGGGGGAGGCCTATGTTCAGCAGTGGACTTGTGAAGGGCTGTAATAAATGAATGAATTATGTGTATCTTATTGTGGTTTGGTTTATACAAAAGACGCGTTTTAAAGATTTATATGTACGGCGTATTACACTTATGCATACAATGAAGTCGGATGGAAACAATATGATATTTGCAATTTAAAGTTGTGCCTACTTCAAATGACATCGTATATGTAGTTGTGTGTTCTTGTGATTATTGCCAATTTGCATGAATTTCACGCGGTTAGGCTGTATATAAAAACGTGGTTGATCGAGGGATTAACGCTCCAAAGTACGTGAGCAAACTGACTTTGGTCCCCGTCGGCACCAATGAAATTGTTAATTTTGGGAACTGATTTATCACGTGCTCGGCGATGAAAGAAAATATCTTGAGGAAATCTGCATGTCTGAGAAATTTAAAAGCATTTCGAGGAAGTGAAGTCTGCCAACCGTAGTTTACAGGCGAGGTAGGTTTCCAAATGAAGTATTCACCGTGAATGTGTTTCGTTTAAAAAAAATTGCTTGACTTTTCAATACTTCCGATCTCAGCACCAAAGAGAAATTCTAGCTCCTGACGAAGCAGGAAATTTCAAGGACGGTCAGCTCATTTCTTACACGAATATTATTAAAAATAAAATTAAAACTGGTCTTAGTCAAACAATACTAAATCTTTATTAAAATTAACGTAACATAAATATATCATCGCTCCACAGAACACGGCTTAAAGAATCATAAATAACGACAAAACCTTAATATTTCCATACCGCGGAGCAGCGTGGTTGGCACAAAGCGTTATTATAGAGATAAAAACTAAAATTTATATCCTTGCATCACGGTAAGCGCAGTTGCACTAAAACTTTATGTGTCACGTAGAACAACAGATATGTGTAATGCCGTTGCTATAGTAAAAACAAGATTGCTACCCTGACAGGGAGAAATGTGGGTAGGTGGAACACCTGGGTGCCTTAGAACAATTGAAGCTAATGCCAAGTATCATTTGTTGGTGTCCCGTTGGGAATATTCGCGGTGTACGTAAAATATTTGACAAAACATTGGTCGTTTTACCGTCACGTTTGTTGTTTCCAAACAAAGGGGAGTTTGCCGTCGCGACGCGCGGCATGTTTGATGTTCAACTTTAGGAATCATTTTCGGGAACACAAGAGTTATTTGTTTTTTATGCATACAATTACGTATAATTATTTCTTATATTAACGCGGATATTACACATCGAATAAAACCAATTTTATAGATTTTATCGCGTTTATTTGAAACTTTTTTAAGTCACGACGACGACGAGGAGTCTAAGGTGCTTGATGTCTTGATGTTATAGTTAACCTTCAGCTTTTAATTATAAGTTTTTGGTAACATGAGATGATCATAAGCATCTTCTTGATAACAACTTAATAATAATAAAAAAACTGCGGTTGCCAAGCCAAGCCTGGCAACTAAGGCAAATATCCCCCCTATGAGGCAACAAATGGGGAGCCTATGTTCAGAGGCTGTATTGAATGAATGAAAAAATGTACAAATATCTTTGCTTTTATCATTGGCGACGAAAAGCTAGGTATTCTGTTTTAACGTTCCGCGTCCTTATTCACTTTCCGCTGCAACAGCGAGGGAGCCACCATAAATCATGCTTAACCGCGCCCCCGGGGCCCGCTCGCGTTTTTGCCCGGGCTTCCATCAAATCCCATTAGTTCACCTCGGTTAATGAGTTTAGCATTCGTGTTATTCTAGCTTTTCGCTCGCTTTCGAGGCAATTATACGTAATTATGCTCGACGTCGCTGCGTAGACGGAATTCCTTTGCCGTGTTTTAGAATGAGTGTTGTTTTAAACGCCATCTGACGTTTCGGTACGAAAAAGTCCTATCGAGGTGTATTTTTGTTAATGAATATTCACAGCATTAACAATTGAGTTTAATGCATTGTTTTCGGATTAATTCGTTTGATTATTAATATCATATAGCATTTAGTTAGTTTAGTTGTTTCTGTATACGTGTCGATCAATAATTATTTTTTTACACCAATATTACGCAAATGATAGATAAAATTGAATAACACCATTTTTACGGATTATATAGAGTTTAATTTTAAATTAATATGCTGCGAAATGATATCTAACAGCTTTGAACGCAATGGAATGGCGTGCCAAGAGACTTATCGGTGACTTAAAACTAGTTAAAGTCAATCTTAACCTTTCGGAGTTCTACAGGGTATTACGGATAGTGTGTGGAGGAATGGAATGACTTAATTCCGTCCTCTCCCTTCCAACATTGAGCTTGCTTCGTCGTTCGTCATGCGAAAATCAAAGCAGTGGAAATTTTTTGCCAGTATCTGTCTTTCCATCTTAATTGTCGCTTCAAGGAAAGAGTGAGTAGGCTTTTATTATTAAAAGTTAAGTATGTGTTTAAGCAACTTCGGCTACATCACCACTTACCATGGGGACGTAGTTAACCACTGACTTAAAAAAATCTATGATTAAGTTAGATTAGTGATTAAACTTGAGCTTTACAACTAATAATTTTGTTTCGCAGTGTCTGTTGCTTTTTTGTTTTTTTAATGGTCATAATGGGCGCATTATATACAATACTTACCAAGCTGGTGAGTATGGTTTACGTAGTAACATTATTTAATCTGTGGCATGGTACGCGCAGTGCCAATATCCTCTCGGGAATAAGAAAAAACCTTTGCGCAGCTGCAGCATTATGCATTATTTATTTATTTTAGAGGAGTGCATTTTTGCGAACTTGACATTTCCTTGAAAGTACTTCTTAGACCAGTCAGTTTTCTCACATTGTTCTTCTTTAATGCCGAGCACGTGGTAAATCAGATGCCATCAACGTCGTATTGGTGCTAGTAACTTTGATTTTAGTAAAACCAATCTTGTCAGACTCGAGCACAGGCGCAGAGTAACCAGCCTCTGTTTTCTATAGGATGCAGTTCGGGCAGTGTTTGCAGGAATTCTTATATTTACGCGAATACCAAGGATGATTCGCGAGGCTATTGAAACTTAAAAACATTCCAATTTCAATAGAGAAGATGGCTGGGTGCTACCATCTGCTTGGGATCCCATAATTAATAAAATTAAATCCAAACCCAAGTATACTACTGCAATACTTCAAGATACTGTAAGCTCGTTCTGCGTAGATCGGACCAAAAATTAATAATTAAAAATTGAAGGTAGCCTTCGTTAACTATGACATCGGGACATCAAACACCTCAGTCTCCCCCGTGACCATGGGCGCTGGAAAGTGCACGAAACGTCGGGAATTTAAAAAGCGAAAATTAAATGCGATAAATCCGAAAAAAATTTATTCCAGGAATTTCATGCCTAAATTTCCACCGTCGAACCGACAAGGTGTTTGGCGGCCCTTCACCTCTTTGTTGTCGATATTCCACGCATTCAAACCAAACGATTAGTTTCATCTGTCGTAATGAATACAGCCAAAGAGTGGAATAATTTGCCAGCGTCTTTACTTCAGATTACTAAGGTTGTCTTCTGTGTTTGTTGTGTTTTTTAGGCACGAGTTACAAGCTTTTGTGATATTAAGACAGTGTGATTTGTTGTTTCGGACATCACTACTTACCACCAGGTGCTATTGTGGTCAAGCACTAGCCTTGTATGTAAAAAAAGGTGACCGCTCATTCGGTTACCACGACTAAAACGTACGAGGCTGAAAGAATAACTTACTATGAATAAAACATCAGAAAACACCGACTACCCACATGAGTGATCGTCCTAATAATTCTTGGAGATAACCAATTTCACACAGTCGTTATCAAGATAGAACATAAAAATTCGAATTAATTCGTTTAACGTACGAAGCGATTAATGTTTGCAGTTTCGAAGGCGAGTCGGAATTGCGATAACACCCAACGTAGTTTTTGAAATATCGTCATCAATAATTTGAGTGTGACGCTTCTAAACGGAAATGGACTTTATTTTAGAGACGGTTAGGTGACCACGTACTATTGTGGATAGTATATTTTAAAGTTAAACGTCATTCAGTTCGGTCGCAAAAGGATCCGTTGCAAAATCTGTTAACGCTGAAAATGCTGAAAACGCGATAAGGCAAGATGTCAAGCCCACTTTATGTTCAATAAGAGTGACAAACGAGCGCAAAATTTAACTGATGGTAAATAGACGCTGTGGCACACAGACTTGATAAATAATCAAATTCCAGATGCGTTGTCTTTCCTAAAAATTAAGATGAAATGCGTTATTACCATTATCAAGGGTCTCCGGTCCGCAACACTCATCATACATAACAGAGTAGCATTGTGCTGCTAACGTTGGTATTCTGTGCCGCTGCAGGTAGCTCATCTTCGGTGGAGTTGATTCATTCGTGCCACAGCCATAATACAGCTACAGCGTGGTTCTACTAACGTGCTGGTCAAGAAAATAATAAGAAAAATAAACCGGGGATATTGCTATTGATATTGGTAATGCTTTTGCGTGTTGATACAGTGAATTTGAAAACAGAAAGCTATTTAAATCCACTGCCATATTACTTACTTATTGTTTGGACGTTTTAGATTATAATAGATTTATTGTGGTTATAAAATAATACGCAATAATTAAATTGACTTTAACTTTGACTGAGACTTGAATAACTTAGAATTTTCTCGCGTTTAATAAGGTTTGTTTTAAATTTCCGACGTTTTGACTCCTGTTGCAACACCCGTGCTGAGTAAATCGGTCTAAAATTATTAATTAAATGCTGAAGATAGCCCGGGTTAACTAACTATCAAGACATCAGAATGTCAAACACCCTATTATTTGCCGAGACCTTCACCGTGTGGTTCTGCAAAGCACTGAATATGTTTGGAATTTAAATATCCGTATCCGTATTTAAAATTAATTTTATTCATTCGCAGATTTTGAGGTAAATTTAGGTGCTTTTCTCTATACGTGAAATAGTAATCTTTTTAGCAGTAATAACATTTATCTCATTGTATTTCACATCATAGAGCTTTGTAGTTCGAAACAAATAAAGTTTCTATTTTACGAAGTTAAATAGAACGGGAATGCTTCGTTGTACTAATACTTATTTCTCTTTCTGCTAATTTCCTTGTTTGAATTCAGACCGACAGTCGGGCCCCAACATTAGAATATCTTCCTCGTGTAAACGTCAGGAATGTTATATTGAGGTAATTTTTACACTCCAATCTTTGGGTACAAACATATTTTAAGATATATAAGGATAGATTGATACACTTTATATGCAACGTCATTAGTTAACATTCAGTATTTTTTGTTTAATATTAATTAATTATTTTATTCTTTAATACACCAAAAAAGTAGAACAGACAGTCAATTTTGGGCAGTTAGGTTGTCAAAAATTATGATAAAATCTAATAAATGCTAAACAATATTAATATAGAGTTATATGTGTTCATATATACTTTATATAGTTAAAATGTGTAAATTGTTGGGAAAAAATAGTCTATGAGTTTTTTTTTGCCGCTTCTTACAAGATCTCCCGCAGTAGGAAATAATATTTGAAGCGATGGAGTAGCTTTTTTGACTTACAAAATGATTTTTTATGACCCAGGTTAGGACCACGCACTCACAGAATACCAAAATAAAATAGCAGCTTATTGCTGCTGTGTTTCGTATGGTGAGTCTCTAGAACCGGAGACCCTTTTTACTGGTAGCGAGGCATTCCATCTTAGTCGTCAGGGGTTTTTTAATTTTGATTCTTAATCTTGATTAAGAAGACATCCAGATATCCAAGGACAAATGTAGATGTCTATGGGCTACAGAATCCACTTACCATCAGGTGGACTGTGTGCTCATTTGTCACCTTTATTCAATTTAAAAAAATACTTTTGATTTTGACTTTGGCGATCACTCCATTCCATATTTTATACGTGGACAAAAATACAGACCCAGACCAATTATTAGGTCATATAAATAATAAGTATTTATTTGTAAAAAACGCACCCGCGTCCTATATCGCCTCAGCCAAATGTTTATTTTACTATTCTGTATACTTTAATATGTCCTTTACTGTTAACTTTAATTTCAATTCATATGAGGAATATTGCTAAACGACATTCCATTCCAAGAGGTTATAAAACTGCCCAAGGTGCAGTTTAAGACCGGCACAGTCCAACGTAAACAGTTAACGAGTCGCCCGGCGAATGGGCACTTAGCGTATGAAAATTTCACAGCACCACTCAATAGTCGAACGGCGATTTACTGGGGGAATGCATTCGCCAAATTGAGCCCCACTCGAAGTTACTGCAGCGGCGGCAGTTACAACAGTACTTGTTTTTCAGCGGGATTTTAGATATTTTCATTCATTTCATTTTATTATAATGCAACCTATGATTGTTTGGTGTTTTTAAATAAGCCCCGAAACATATATTTATATATGTGCATAAGGAATAAAGAATTAGTTTTTTTTTACTTTTAAAGCCATCAATTGGCTGTTATTTACAAATAATATATTTATGGACTAAAATGATTCATATTCACAATATATTATGTTGTTTTAGTGCCAAAAAGTAAATTACAAAATCTTACTACATTTTTAAATGTTAACACAAGGATTTTTGTAGTGGCGATTGTTGAGGAGGCGTTATGGAAACATACTGCAAATGGACAAATATCCACACCCTCAATTATTTGAAGGTCATACAAATACCTCTATGCAAGATTCGAACCCATTGCCCCGGACCGCCGCAACTAAACGCTTAACCACTGCGAACTAGCGGGCTAACATGGTGTAATTTAAAAATTAACACTTCATTTCAATTTTTAACATAGACTTTTCAATATTGGGTCAATATTTTCTCGGAACTTTAAAAATATTAGCAGTTAATCTAGACCTGTTAACTTTAATTCCATCCTATTAAACTCTAAAAGGTATAAAAGCTAAGTATCAAGCTAACGTAGAGTGCGATAATGCTTCTTTGTAATAAGTCTTCGTTTGTTCTAAATCTTTCGTAACTCTAAACTGCGGTGCAATCTAGTTCTACTGGGAAATGGTCTGGAATCTATAGATGCTTATCGGACCACGAATATCATGAACCACGCTATCGACTTCGTTATGTTCGCATTTGAATATAAGGAATAATTTTGATAGAGATCGTATCAACTTGCTAAAGTTATTCGTTCATTGTAACATGCCATAATTTTTCGATGTTCGTAATATTCGAATTTTACTTACCTACTTAAAAACATTTTTGGCCTTACTTTAATTTGAAACGTGTAACCGGTTTTTGAAAAATTTATTTGGTTTTTTTTATAAACTGAATTATTTATAATTATTATTTTTTAATTTTTTATATGGTTCAAATTAGTTATTCTCAGGAAAACCTTTCCAAAGTACTCGTAATTACCTTTTTTGAAACTTTGAATATATTCAAATTTCTACTTTATAGGGTGGTCTTATATAAATTTGAAAAAAAAAAATCCATTCCTAAGGGTATTTAGACGACATTCTAGTTGTTACCTTAAACTTGTGATATTCTTTTGACCATTCAAAAAGGTTAAAAAAGTATGTGTAGTCGAGGCTTGAATTATTCGATGCATTGTCTTTACACTGACTTCAGAATGTGCAAATTATATCATATTTTTTAATTTTTTAGTCTCTTTAGATTTTGAAGTCGATTCTTACGTTTTATTAATCGTTTAATTTTCGCTGTAATTTTCATCTACGCATCCAAAATGTAAAGAAAAACATGATATACATTCTGTAAATTCTATACTACTAATATATTTTATTAAAGTTCGACAGGGTGCTGCCGCTGAATCCAATATTAAATAGAGTTTTGCGGTTTGAGATCATGTAAGTGAATGTATTTCTCATAAGAATTACATTCACTGACATGAAAAACTTAAATGATACAGAATTTAAAACATTTTGGGCATATCGTACATAAAAAAAAGAAAGAATAATTTCATAAGTATAAAAAAGGTAGTTATGTTTACTATAGATACTGTGAGTTCACTGTAAGTGATATCACTTTAGTAACGTTTTACATCGAGCACTAAATATATCACTCTCAAAACGAAAATAAAACAATCACTTTGCTACCGTATTGGGACACGAAATAAACGACACAAGATTTCGTAAGCTAAAAACATCTGAGGACCTTACCACATGTTGCTGCTATAAACTGGGAGAGCCTACTCCGCCGTTTAAGGACATGAAATTTTAACCCAGGCTCTGTCGACGCAAGAAAACACGACTACTAAGAGCTATGAGTATTAAGGAAGGCGCGGCAGCGATTAGCGCTGGGATTCACGAGGCATCGCATCGCGTTTAAACACCTTTCTTGATATACAACATGGAAGGGGCGTTCTTGAAATTTGCGGTTCACTCGAGCTTGTAATATCTTTATTTAAAAATTTGCTCCCAAGTCGCCGGGGCACTTTTTTCCTTGTTCTTTCAATATCAACACATTAAAATTTCATTTCTATATTAGTTCCTGTACATTTAATTATATTTTTATAATTATTTATTGTATTGATGTTTATTTCCAATTTGCTGTGATATTTTTTTTTTCTAAAACTGACATGACAAAATAATTTACAGTACTGCAGTCTATGGAAAACTACATCCAATTTTAAACAAAGAAAACTGTAGATGCGTTGTCACCTTTGAGGACTAATGGAACGCCTCGCAACCTGTAGTTATGCTAACTCTTTATACCCTTCAGACCGTAACACAGCACAAGCATTACACGCACTGCTATTTGGTGGAAGAAATACGTTAGAGGGTGGTACCTACCCAGATGGAAAAGAAAATAATTAAAAATTAAAATTTTTGTACAACCGACTTCAGTATATATTATTAAGGATAACTCAAAAACTATTGGTCAGACCTTGATCAAATTTATATGGGACCACGTGAGAAGCATCAGCTTTCAAATAAAAAAAGAATCATCGAAATCGGTTCACATAGAACAAAGTTATGAGATAGCACACATAAAAAAAACACAGTCGAATTGAGTACCTCCTCCTTTTTGAACTTGGTAAAAAAAGGAGGCATCCCATCTATTAAAAAATTATTTACGTAAACTATTTTTAAATACAAAGTGTTAGTTGATAGATAGCTTGAAACAAAACATTCTTGAAAGTTATGCCTTATATACATCCTACAGATGGGCACATTCACGAAATATTTTATTTCGCAGTCATAAGAGGTTTTCTGAAGATGTTTTCCTTTATCGCTTAGCACGGTATTTCAGCACTAAAAGAAAAAAAAATCAATTTAATTAGTGCCAGCGGGGATCGATTATTAAGGTTATAATATCTTTTTATATTGTGATAGAAATTAAATAAACTTTTCCTAGATCTTGGAATCCTCATGCGTTTTACAAAAAGGTCTATTATTTATTGTAACATGCTTTAATATGATATAACATATTGGTGATATTATGTTTAAAGATGATCAGAAAATTAACAATCATTATTATTAACACATTTCCAATATGGTTTCATATCACGATATATCTGTCAACATCGCAAAAGAAAATGTAAGACCATCACGAGTGACTTTAATCACTTAAACCAACCCATAAGACAGTATACATTGCCCATATTGCAGCGCCATTTCTAATTTTAGCCGGTACAGCCAACATTCCTTTTTAAGAAGTTGGTATTCCAACTAGTATTACGTATTGGGGCTTAATGAGATCAACAAAAACATGTTGATCCTTGTTTCTGTTGGTATATCGCGTAAGTGTATCCTGTTGGTAGAGGCGTTTATACGATCGTGGTGGCATTGAACTGTGAGGGTGGTCCCGTTTGAAATTCCTCATCAAAATCTTTTTTAAATCTTTCTCATATTATTAACCTCTACGTTGTTGGTGATCTTTTTATTTGAAATATGAAATCGACCCAAAATATATATTATAACATAGCTTAATTAATAATATTTTTTTGTCAAATCAAAAGTTTATTAAACTAATTAATGCACATTCATTTGACTTTCCATTTTTCATTCATTCATTACGATCTATCCGCGTCCATTGCTTTACATAAGCCTCCCACGTTTATTGTTCTATAGGGGAGGGGGGAAATTTGCCATAGTTGCCACACTTGTGAGGCGGATTGGTAACCGCAGTTTTTTATTATTTTGATTTGTTATCAGGAAGGTTCTGTTGTCTATCTCCATTTCATTTACCTCTGTCACCTCTTACGACACCCACGGGATGATATGGGGTAGGTAGTGGATTGTATAACGCCGCCACTACACAATAATTGTAAGTTCGATTTCTTTTGTTTATATATAACTGCAGAATAGATTTGAATGAAAACTTAATGAGTAATTTATAATGTAATACAGCAGTGTGTAAAATTAATATCGAAACAATACCATTATTTCTTTTTGAGATATTTAAGACCTAGGTTAGGACCACGCACTCACAGAATACCAAAATAAAATAGCAGCTTATTGCTGCTGTGTTTCGTATGGTGAGTCTCTAGAACCGGAGATCCTTTTACTGGTAGCAAGGTATTCCATCTTAGTCGTCAGGGGTGACAACGTATCTGAATTTTGATTCTTAATCTTGATTAAGAAGACATCCAGATATCCAGGGACAAATGTCACCTTTATTTAATTTAAAAAATGACTTTTGATTTTGACTTTGGCGATCACTCCATTCCATATTTTATACATGGACAAAATACAGACCCAGACCAATTATTAGGTCATATAAATAATAAGTATTTATTTGTAAAAACGCACCCGCGTCCTATATCGCCTCTGTCAAATGATTATTTTACTATTCTGTATACTTTAATATTTTCTTTACTGTTAACTTTAATTTCAATTCATATGAGGAATATTGCTAAACGACATCCCATTCCAAGAGGTTATAAAACTGCCCAAGGTGCAGTTTAAGACCGGCACAGTCCAACGTAAACAGTTAACGAGTCGCCCGGCGAATGGGCATAGCGTATGAAAATTTCACAGCACCACTCAATAGTCGAACGGCGATTTACTGGGGAATGCATTCGCCAAATTGAGCCCCACTCGAAGTTACTGCAGCGGCGGCAGTTACAACAGTACTCGTTTTCAGCGGGATTTTAGATATTTTCATTCATTTCATTTTATTATAATGCAACCTATGATTGTTTGGTGTTTTAAATAAGCTCCGAAACATATCTTTATGTATGTGCATAAGGAATAAAGAATTAGTTTTTTTTACTTTAAAGCCATCAATTGGCTGTTATTTATAAATAATATATTTATGGACTAAAATGATTCATATTCACAATATATTATGTTGTATTAGTGCCAAAAAGTAAATTACAAAATCTTACTACATTTTTAAATGTTAACACAAGGATTTTTGTAGAGGCGATTGTTGAGGAGGCGTTATGGAAACATACTGCAAATGGACAAATATCCACACCTCAATTATTTGAAGGTCATACAAATACCTCTATGCAAGATTCGAACCCATTGCCCCGGACCGCCGCAACTAAACGCTTAACCACTGCGAACTAGCGGGCTAACATGGTCTAATTTAAAATTAACATTTCATTTCAATTTTTAACATATACTTTTCAATATTGGGTCAATATTTTCTCGGAACTTTAAAAATATTAGCAGTTTATCTAGACCTGTTAACTTTAATTCCATCCTATTAAACTCTAAAAGGTATAAAAGCTAAGTATCAAGCTAACGTAGAGTGCGATAATGCTTCTTTGTAATAAGTCTTCGTTTGTTCTAAATCTTTCGTAACTCTAAACTGCGGTGCAATCTAGTTCTACTGGGAAATGGTCTGGAATCTATAGATGCTTATCGGACCACGAATATCATGAACCACGCTATCGACTTCGTTATGTTCGCATTTGAATATAAGGAACAATTTTGATAGAGATCGTATCAACTTGCTAAAGTTATTCCTTCATTGTAACATGCCATAATTTTCGATGTTCGTAATATTCAATTTTACTTACCTACTTAAAACATTTTGGCCTTACTTTAATTTGAAACGTGTAACCGGTTTTTGAAAAATTTATTTGGTTTTTTTATAAACTGAATTATTTATAATTATTATTTTTAATTTTTATATGGTTCAAATTAGTTATTCTCAGGAAAACCTTTCAAAGTACTCGTAATTACCTTTTTGAAATCTTTGAATATATTCAAATTTCTACTTTATAGGGTGGTCTTATATAAATTTGAAAAAAAATTCCAGTTTTATGCTCGGTTTTAACAAAGTTGCAGTTGCAAATTCCACACCGAACAAGGTACTAAACTGGGAAAGGCAAAACAAACAATTCGTCAAGCAGTACGGGGGGCGGAACTTACACCTGTGCCCAGTCCACCGACCTCCCCAAAGAGGGCTAAAGAGGAATGGACCCGGTGCCGGATTGTTACGATAAATGACTGTTTATATTTCTTCTCAGCTCCTTACTGAGCTGTCTGCAGCCACTTATTCAAATTTAATTCGATTTTGTATAATCTCGCCCGACATCTACGTGTTATTTACTTCTGTGAAGTATTTGCGATTGAATATAACTTGTGATTTAAGGATAAATAACTTCGTTGTAAGCTCTTCACATTGTAAATTTACAGATTACCTTACTTAATGTATAAAATAAATAACTTTTAGACGTCCTCGACCGGGGAAGGACCACGGTCTCACAGAATAGGAGCAGAATAATACTGTGTTTCATATGATGAGTGTAGAAACCGGAGATCCTTTTTACTGAAAACGAGGCATTCTATTTTAGTTCGCATGGTTGAAAACACGTCTGAGTTTTGATTCTGAATCGAAGATAGATGTAGATCAGTATACACCAGTATTATCATAAGGTGGACTGTGTGCTCTCTTGTCACCCTTAGACTATAAAAAATCAATTACAATTATCAAAAAAATATAAAATGAACTTTATTGTGTAGGTATTAGAAGATTTGCTTTAATCGGTATTCAAACTCTGGTTTTTTGTTATATTTATTACCCCACAAAGCGCAACACAAAATATTTACTCTACCTATGCCACGTATTTCCCTAAAAATATTACCAAAACCATATCGTATATTAACTGTTTTTAGGGAGCTTGAGATATGAATTCATAACTATATTTTCACGGCCAATAAAACTGCAGCACCGACGCTATAACTCATGACACCTGCGAAAGATCTCAGGGAGAGGAAGTTAGGACTCCACCTGAACTTTCCAATGCTCCGGGGAATAGAAACAATTTTCAGTTACGATCTTTTACCGGACAACTACTTTTACCTACTTGCCCGTGACAAGTACGAACAAATTTCCTTTAGTCGTTAGCAATGAAAATATTGTTCAGACGTGAGTCTGATCTTCGCATAGTTGGACGCGTTTTGTTTCTCACGGCTACGGTATAATGTCATTTATGCTCGTTGGAGGAATAAGGCACTAGTTACTTTCAATAACGGCGTCCAGTAATGGTGTCGTTTACCCTTCTATTTATTTAATGTTTCGTAAAGATAAGTTATTTTTTCAACGGAATCCTCTTTTTTATAGGTTATTTAAGCATTAATGTCATATTTGAAGTGAAAATAATAAAGTAACCGATAAACTACCGATTACTAATATACCCTTCAACCACTCCTGGTAAGTTTAAAACGCGTGTGTTTGGAGTGGTTAGTGAGTATGATTTAGTGTTACGAATAATTCATCGATTTAGTGCATCGTGAATGAAATAATGGGCTCAGATAGTATGATAATTCTAATCAAAAATCTGTCTGTACATTCTGACTAACTTTGTATTAGTGTCAGAAGATAAGGCTTCAAACAGGATTCTATTTCTAACAATGTGCTGTTTCTTAGAATGTACATTCAACGTCTACCATTTCGCTGAATTATACGTAGCCTAGAAAATTGTACTGTTTTACATTTAAACACGTTATAAATACAAACAAGTGATAAAATTAAAAAATTTGTACAACCGACTTCCATATAAATTATTAAGTATTACTCAAAAACTACTGGTCAGACCTTGATCAACCACATGAGAAGCACAAGCTTTCAAATAAAAAAGTAACATCGAAATCGGTTCACCTAGAAAAAAGTTATGAGGTAACATATATAAAAAAAAAACATACAGTCGAATTTAGTACCTCCTCCTTTTTGAAGTCGGTTAAATATGGTGAAATTTAAAAATGGTTTTTAAAATTTGAAATCGTGTCTGCATAAAAGGTGGTAATCAAAGGCACCGACAAGCAAATAATATTTTAAAAAGAAAATAAAATTTACAATTCTCAAATTTAAAGTCACGCTTGAATGTCACTGGAGTTTACTCACTATAGATATTTACGACTAGTAAAATATTAAAAACGTCTGACTGGAATGCGCAAGTGGTTTGGAGGATTTAAAACTTAAGTTTAAATGTCTAGTATATTCCATTTCAGCGGTTTTGTATTTAGACAGGCAAGGGACATAAAGCATAACATTTTTTTAGAGTTTTATAGAGTTAGTTTTTATAGAATTATTTGTATACTAGCTGTACCCGGCCACGCATTGCTGTGGCTCTAAAAAGTTTATAATTAGTTAAGTATTAATATATATATATATATATATATAATATTAACATTTAACAAAAAGTAAAAACCGACTTCAAATACCCTACGGAGTGGAATTTTGTTTTCAAAGTTACATTGGACCAACCTCGAACTATAACGTATTTAATAAAAAAAGAATCATTAAAAACGGTTCACAATCTGCGAAGATATCGCGTAACATACATACAAAAAAAAACATACACTCGAATTGAGAACCTCCTCCTTTTTGAAGTCGGTTAATAAAATCACGCGCGTATTCGAATGCAACGTTCAATATTCTTACGCCGCCACTTGCCCTTGCCGCCGCCCTTCACAAGTCCAATGCTGGATATGGACCTCCAAGGAATGCCACAAATCACGACCTTGAACCACCTGTATCAATCGTCTGCACTTCCTGTGTCTTACCAGGTCGTCACTCCAGGGACCACCTTACATTTCGCTTAGAAAGCAGTACTGGTACGAGGCTGCCCCTCGAGAACCTTTCTTCCCCATCCGTTGTCGTTCTTTGAGCGACAACGGATGTCGCTCAAAGAACGACAACGGAATATATTATTGTTTCTAATAAAACATTACAAGAAATATAATATTAATGTTCATTTTATTGTTTATTTTCAGTAATAATTTTAGTACATTGTTGTTATCAGCGTATAAATATTCCCATTAGCTTTAGCGAGGAGCTTTCGCGAATTCGGTGAATTTTAAATTTATCGTGATGAAATAGTAATATTGTTTTCATTTTTAACTATTATATTATTGGTGTAGTCTTAATTTAAATATAAACTATAAACAGAGAGTTAATTTATTTCTCAACAACAACAATTACAGTGGACGAAAAATTAAATAGTAAATACTTGAATGTTGTAAATAAATATTTAATAAATTCAGGATTGAGGTCGTTCAAACAGAAAGAGAAAGAAATAACGTCAGATTTTTAAATACGCCTCGAAAAAGGAATTCATATTTGAAAGTTATAAAATTAGGTTATTTAATATAGCTTCCCTTTTTGCAGTCCCTTTTCATCTTTGAAAAACTGTGCAGTCATAATTATCAAAATACGAAATATATTGCAAATTGCGGTAGATACAAACCACAGAGAAAAGATAATTTCCTACAGCAAATTTACGAACCGTAACAAATGAGAAATGCAGTGCAATATATTACATTCTTGCTGTAAAAATTAAATACAAGAGATATAAGAATTCTGTTTTCCCGTTCGAAACACAGGTAGCTAATGTACGGGGATAAGAACGGTTTTCCGGGAAGATTAATGAGACAGCTTTGAGCGCTGGGCTATTGCACCTGGTCTCTGATAGCTGGACCTGCAATTCGGGCTTGCATTCCCTGTTGGTTGGTGCGCTTGTAAAAAATTGCAGCGTCCGTTTTCCTATTGGTTGTAAGGTTCTACAATTTGTCTGATAGATTTCTTTTAACGCTCAAAGCGCTTTCTTTTATGTGTAAAATTGTTTTGTTTTGCTTTGCTACTTTTATTAATGACGAATGTTATGTTAATGTTAAATAAACCGTTCAATTAATGTTTGTAAAATACAAGTTTCAAAACTTTATTGCCCTATTTACAATTTCTTTGGAACTTCAAGTGTTATATTAAAATATGTTATATATTTCCAACAAAGTGAATGAGTGAATAAAGTGATTGCAGAAGGATTCGCAAGGTACGCTCTAGGTAGAAGGTTATCGACCGAATTGCCGATATATTGAAGACTAGCGACCTGCACCGGCTTCGCCTGGGTAGGATCTATTAATATGGCCTTATTTAGATTTAAGATGATCAATTTATTTTAACAATTTTAAAAAAAAGTCTTGCTTTCTCTCTGTTCGTAAAGTTTCATTATAATCTGTACAACTATTCCGAAATTTAGTCCGGATAGACATACAGATAGACAGACAGGCAAAATTTTAACAATGGTTATTTATACCTTAATGGCATGCAAATAACCCCCTTAGCTCAAATTAATAGTACCCTTAACCGTACCGTGTAGTAGTGACGGTGTAAAAATATTCACCACCATATATCGTTCCATGGGTGTCGTAAGTAAAGTAAAGACGATAGAGGGAAACAAACCAGGAAATGGGCAGCTGCGTCCCCTAATTACAAATAAAAATAAAAAACCATGGTAGCCTACTCACCTGCCAAGCGTGGCAACTATAGCAAATATGGCAGTGCACTTTTGATAGGCCGTAACGTTAACCGACGAGCATGCACGTGTAGACATGGATGTAAAAGAAGCGAGAGAGGTGTGTGAGGTGTCAAACGTAAGTCCATTGTCTCTGCCTGCTCCTCTGGGTGACTGGCGTAAAAGTTTATGTATATGCTATGTAACCAACGAGTTATAAGCCTAGTCCTGTCATAAGTACCAATTGTGTTATTACCATTTTTTTTAACTCGCTTTCGTGTAATATGTTTATTCGGATCGAATTTAGTGATTGATTTTAAAATAACTTCCCGATTAGCTAGAGACTTCAAATTTTGAACATAGCTCAGAATCTTTTTTTTATATAATAAAGGTGATTAAAGCACACAGTCCACCTGATGGTAAGTGAATGCTGTGGCCCATAGATATCACCCCTGAGTACTAAGAAGGAATGCCTTGTTTGCAGTAAATAGGGTATCCGGTTCTATTAATTCACCTTATGAAACACAGCAGTATTAAGCTGCTATATTACGCTAATACTCTGTGAAAGCGTGGTCCTACCCCGGTAGACACGACCTATTTGTTCTACAACCATAATATAGCTACAGCATGGCTCTACCACGTAAAATCAATCTGTATTCAGTATTTAGGTCTACAAAGCTCTACAACAACTTGAAAGAATTTATTAATAGAAACGGCTCTACAGTCTCTATAAATGTTTCTTTACAATCGACGTTCGTTTAATCATCTGCGCTTAATATCTTTATCGCTAATAAGCAAGCGCCATTTAATTATATTAATCTTCCCTATAATAAATATTACAACGCAACACAACCTAGGCACAACGATCGATCAAAAATAACGAGCACTTAACAAAAACTCATTAGTACAAGTCTAGACCTGATCGTTAATGCGGCTTTAAAACAAGTTCATCTTACTCGCCTCTTTTATCTCCGTCAGTGGGACGCAGGTGCCTTCAATGCATCCCGCACCCGTCCCGACCCTCCCTCTCTGTTCCCACACTCCCTTGCGTCCGCTAACATCCTACGATAACACGTACTGTCACATCCCTTGATGAATTGCCTGTTAGATTGTCTGGTGCTTTGCACTTATTTCAGTTCAATACTGACGTTTGTTTTTTGCGCTATGTTAAATTTATTACATTACCTTATTAAGTTGTTACGTGTTTTCGCTTCCTAAATGTGTGCTGCTTGAGCGGACTCCGAGATTGTGGTGTTTCGAGTTTTTGTTTTGCGCCAATTATGAAATGTTTGAGACGGGGTTTGCGATTTATTGCGACGGTTGAGAGCAGAGAATAAAAGTACAAAATGGCTTAGCAGATTTATTTCAGTAAGATTTTCCGTCAGTTATTTATAAAGACGTCCAAAAGTTCAAAACTAAGCATTAAATTTATCTAAATTTTTTTTTATTTACCTATTTCTTCCGCCGTGTAGTAGACGTAAAAGAATCTATTAATCCATATCATCCCGTGGGTGTCGTAAGATCTTCTAATCTATGTATTTAGTGGATGCTTGACAGACTATAATAAATAATTGAAATAATCTTATTTCTTGATAATTCACTTCACGTTTGCTTTGACTCCAATTGCTGACATCGCTTTTACACGGTATAACCTGTTGATCGACAAACGAGTCTGGGAAAATGTATCCAAAACGCCGAATCCAATTTTCACTGGTTTGGTCACACTGGTGCTAGGGAAATAGCAATACCATTGCGATAGTAGCGAATCTGTGCCTATCAACTCTACTGCCCATTGGTGAATATCCACAAATTGAATCTAATTATGGCTGGCTTTTTTAGGAAAGGTCTGCATTTGATGGATTTAAAAAGGCTGGTGAAGATCTTGATGATGATTCCAACTGAAACAGAAAGAAAATTGTTTACGACAGTAGTCACGATTGTATCCAAAATAATCAAGTTACTATTAAAGTTAAAATAAAGTTACAGCCTATATACATCCCACGGTTAGGCACAGGTCTCCCCTCATTTCTGACAGAGTTATGGGATCATAAGTCCGCCGCACTGCTCCAGTATGTGTTGGCCGACTTCGCATATCATTTAACAATTTGATTGGTGCCGGCGGGATCGAACCCATGTTGCTGGCGTAATCTGAAACTTTAACCCTGAGCTATCTCGGCTCGATAAGCTTCTATTGCTGCAACGGAACATAGCAGCTTGACGTAGCTGTGTTTCGTATGTTGAGTGTAGAGAACCGGAGACCCTTTTTACTGGAAACGAGGCGTTCCATCTTAGTTTTTAAAGGTGACAACGCATCTCTATTTTAATTCTTAACTGAGAATAGATGTGGATGTCTATGGGCCATAGAAACCACTTACCATCAAGTGGACTGTGTGCTCGTTTGTTATTCTTATTTTATAAAAAAATGAAGTGATTGTTTTATTACGTATGATTGAATAAAAAGAAAAATCAAACAACCCACTTTAGAAAGTACTCGTACTATATAAATTAAAAAGCGCTTAGTGAATGATAACTAATGACATGTTCTTTTTTCTTTACAGATGTTAAAACAAGATGGCGCGGCGATTTGACCAGAGCAATGCAGATGAAGATTGCTTCTAACACCAAACCCAATCACCAACCAACAATGATGGGAATACAACACCAAGTCGTTTTAGAACCATTGGAGAAGAAAGTCCTACCTAAAAGAAGGAGTCTCCTAGATCTCAAATCCCTTTTAGAAGATAGAGGGGGCACTATAGAACATAGAAAAGAATGTGATCGAGCAGCTTTCAATGATAACGTTATTAGCAATAATAGATTGTACCGCCTAGACAGTAAAGTTAGTTTTGAAGAAAGAACTGTGAGTGATCATGGTGATAGAGAGAGGTGTAAGAGAAGGTACGGGAAGGGAATTTGGTGCTGTAGTAGGATTAAAACTCTAATGTTCTTGTTAATAGTGGCGATTTTTGTTGACACGAGACTGCAGACGGAAGCGAGGAATACAGGTAAGAGAATGTTTAATAAATACTACAATATTTAGTTAATTATTAATTAAATTAATATTTTTAGACATTACTCATACACGGCGAACTGAAGTGATTAATCGGTAAGCTAAGATTACTCATGTCGAGGCTAGTCATTAACAAAATATGTGCCTTTAATTAAAAACGTGAATTAACTCACCGAAAGAATAGCAGATGAGGTATGTTAAATAAAAACCACGGATTTACCACAACGGTTTTCCTCAAATGACTAAGGAAGTTATAACTGTAGGACTTTATTTTTCATTTTTGATCTATTTGTTTTTTTTTAATTAAACTGAAGGGACAAACGAACATGCAGGCCACTTGCAAGTTACTACTGCAGTTTATGGACGCCTGCAGCCAACTTAAAACAAAGAAGGCCACAGGTTGTAACCTCTGAGAACTAATATGGAATGCCTTACAGCCCGTAATTATGCTGGTTCTCTTTCCCCATAAGACTAGAACACAGCAGTGCAAGCAGTACTTAGAGGCGAAAATAGCTAAGAGAGTGGTGCCTACTCAGACGAACGCCTAGGCGGGAAAGGATTCCTACCAACTAGAGTAATATGATATACCGTAATACATTAATTTAACCATTAAGGCAAGTTTAAAATGCTTGTGTCAGGAGTGGTTCACGATAGAAGTCGAAAGGTAGATTCGAACCTTTGAGTTCGCGATCCGCTCCCTACCATTTGGCTACTGTAGCTATACTATCAACTAATTCTATCCTACTTGTAATATCCATTCTTGAGTCAAATGCCAATATTAGTGTATTTTTTTTAAGTTTGATTGTTCATGTCTCCATATTTAATCCGATCACGATGTTCTCATAGTGCTATTATAATACAAGTTTTTTTTATTAAAATTTACAAGCGCCAATCTTATATCCGATTACAATATGCGTGCCGGTGCGCTCTACCATCTTCGGCTTTATCTCCACATACCACACTGGTTGGTAAGTAGCCAGGCACTGACTTATATTAAGTATCGAGTGACGTGCAGTTTCGTGGTCACTAGGAAGGGAAGGCCAAATCGGCCTCTAAAAAGCTTGGCGTGCTCAACAAAGCGGGACAGTATTTCATGCCGGCACACCGCCTGCAACTTTACAAGGCGCAGGTTCGGCCTCACATGGAATTCTGTTCCGATCTCTGGGCTTGGGGCTTCCCAGTGCTAGCTCCTTCCACTTGACCGCATCCAGCGCAGAGCGGCTCGAATCGTCAACGACTGAGTCCTTTCCGATCGGCTCGATTCACTGGCACTGCGGAGAGACGATCGAAATCTTAAACGTTTCGCACCTTCACGCTACCGCCCATATTTTACGTCTGGTGTAAACGAAATGGATACACCGCCATCTATTGGTACCCATTAGTTTATTCTGACAAAATGGATGAATGCTCTTAAACCGCCACCACACCACAATACTTCTGGCAGTTGGTATGAATAATAAAATTGAATTAAATTTTCTAATTTCAAAAACCATAAAGTAAAATGTTATAAATAACAACCTATTTACGTTTTTTTATATAGAATAAGGGACGGTAAGTGAATGCTGTGGCTGATAGATATCTACATATAATATATTCGATTAAGAATCAAAATGCAGATGCGTTGTTACCCCTGAGGACTAAGATGGAATGCTCGTTCCTTGTAAAAACGGTCCCCGGTTCTCTATACACACCATTGGAAGCACAACAGAATTAAGCAGCGTTTTAAGCTCGTATTCTTATTGAGACTCTGTTACGAGGTCCTCCCCCGATCAAGCCGACCTATTCGAGCTACAAGCATAATATAGCTCTGCTACGTATATAAACACATATCTATAACATCATTACGTGGTAGAGCCATGCTGCAGTTATATTGTGGTTGTAGTACGAATGGGTCGGCTTGACCGGGGTAGGACCACGCTCTCACTGAATACCAGCGTAAAATAGCAGCTTAATGTCTCGTATGGTGAGTGTAGAGAACCGGTGACCCTTTTTACTGGAAACGAGCCATTCCATCTCAGGCCTCAGGGGTGACAACGCATCTGCATTTTGATTCTTAATTGAGGATAAATGTAGATGTCTGGGCCACAGCATCCACTTACCATCAGGTGGACTGTGTGCTCGTTTGTCACTCTTATTCTACAAAAAAATATCCCATTGTTAGGCCTTCTCTCATCACTAACGAACGAAGGTAAGGGTCAGTGAATCGGTAGGTAAGGGTCATAATCAGTGCACTGTGGCAAGCTTTACATGTTCTCGAAATGTATTTTATTTCTCTATACGTAAAAATGAAAAAATAACAATTCCATTGGCGCCATTAGTGTACCGTGAATAAACACGAGTTGCTCGCGTACTATTAAATTTCCGGCGAGCACCCGGCCCTTGTTTCTTGAAAACTATCATTAAACTATATACATAAAGCCGTTACCACTGCTAGAGTCAGGAAACGGACCTAGGCTTTTCTGCCTGGGTATGTAAGCTATTGGCTATTTTTGTAGCTTGTATCAGTTCAATAACAGTTATTTTTCAGTCGTAATAATGTCCTCCAGACCGAATTTCGGACACGGCGGCCAGCCTCAACAGAGACTAGCCATCGGCGCAGGACAGGATTATAGTGCCTGAGTGTATGCGCAAGCACAGCTGCACTCTCTATTCCCTCACTCTCATAGTCCGATGGGACGGTAAACCGACACGAACGGAGATATATCAGGCGCAGGACCAACGGTTTTACGTTCTTTCCGGGGCGCGGGGGTGAGACACCGCCAGCTTCCTGACTCCGGGCAGCTACTGAGAATTTCTTGACGGAAAAACCCAATAACTGATTTTTTTTTGGTCCGACCCGGGTCTCTAACCCAGGACCTCATGATCAGTAGTTGCACTATATTTGGAAATGGCTCCCTGTAGTGCCCTGCGGAGCCATTTACTATCAGATGAATTATTACCTCGATTTTTACTCTAATGTAATAAAAAGAGGAAAAAAATAATCTATATAAAGTTAAATTAAAATATTCGTGTAAATATAAAAAAAAATCATCATTAAAAAGAAAAGAACTTTAAAAATAGTTAAGTAGGTACGCGATTCGCCTATCAACAACCTAATCCGATTGTTTTGTGTTTTAAAAACTACGGAATCGATTTTAATTGAAACTTACTCAGGTAATCATTATTAAATTAAGCGTAGAATTAATATGGCTTGGAGAGGATATCATAATTATTATTCTCGCGACGGGCGAAACGATAAACGTTCACTATCACACCAAGGTAAGCTGCGTACAGATTTACCGATCATCACCCTCCCACTTCTGCAGACTGCGGCCCGCGCTTGTTTTAATGAGATATATGTCATTCCAATTCATTTCTAAGGTTCTCTATTAACGTTAACGATTGTAGAATATCAAATTAGCTAAGCCTGTAGTACCATTAACGAGTAGTTCATTATATAATAACTAATTTCTTTATTCATTGTACAGTATGTTAAAATAAAAAAAGTCATGAGACAAAAACAGACATGCTATTTTTATTTTTCATTCTATTTTCAAAACAAAAAGCTTAACGGTAAACCCGCTGAGTAATATTGCATATCCCTGGAGGCAACGTATACCATTCGCGATGCGAACTGTCCGGCTGAAACAAATAGCCCGCGCCGTACGTCTCTGTGAGGTTTTACACGTCTCGGTGCAAATAAAAATTATTTCTAAAAGCACTTACTCTGTGTAAGGAATCGCGGCTGTCTTACTCTGTGTAATTTTACTCAAAAGGTGTCTGATTGTTTCGAAATCCTTTTCGTGAAATTTTGTTTTGCTGTAAGACTCTCCAGTGAGTTTACTTCAAAATATTTAGATTATATGAAGATTACTGTTTTTTTATGCTATCTATAATACCGATGATTTAAGCATCCAAGTTACTAAGTTAACCTCAGTTGCTCAAATTGAGCCTAATCCTATACGACAAATGCCGGATGGCGGATTCGGTACCCATGTTATTTTAGGTTCGCTGTACGTGCCCTTAATCATTAGGCTATTGTCGCTTTAAACACTTTAATGGAATACACAGTTCACCAGATGGTAAGTAGATGCCTCAGCCCATAGACATCTAGATCTATCCTCAATTGAGAATCAAAATGCAGATGCGTTGTCACCACTTAGGACTAAGATGGAATGCATCGTTTCCAGTGAAAAGTTTATCCGGTTCTCTACACTCACCATACGAAACACAGCAACACTAAGCTGGTATTCTGTGCGAGCGTGGTCCTTTCCCGGTTAATCCGACTCATTCGTGCTACAACCGTAATATAGCTGCAGCGGTGCCACCACGTAAAAAAATAATTAAATATATATATATATAAATAATTAGATATATATTAAATATATATATAGAGAACCGGATAAACTTTTCACTGGAAACGATGCAGTAACTTCATTGTTTAAACACTAACATTTTAATGAAAATTTACGTTATAGTTACAAGACAAACAATATATCACTAGCTTAGTTCTCAACAGTCCAACTTAAATATGGTTGCAAAACCGCAACGAGGTTTAACCGTTTTCACCTATTACAAAAGTTCGTTGCGAACTGAAATACCTGTAAACACATTAAGTTCCTACTTTGCAACTGCAAAAATGTTGCAGTGTTACACTTTAGTGTATACCCGCCATAAATCGGGCCACAAGCGCTCGACGAGAGCTTAAAACCCCACTTAAGACTCGAGCACACTTACCAAATATACTTCTGTACTATTGTACATACAAAGAAAGTGCGAGAAAACAAACTTCGCGCTACCCGCGCCGTCTTTTGTTTAGCTAGCCTCTATTATTGTGTTGCTTTTGGTTTTTATTATCTCTGCGATATATACACTACGGTTACGACGTGATGTTAACCGAACTTTTTGCACTCCGTTTTCTAATTCCGGTGTGTTGCCTCTCCGCAAATAAAATATAATTAAAAAATATAAATTATAATATATAAAATGTAATTTCATGTGCTACTTTATGGCATATTTATAGCCGACTTAAAAAAAAGAAGGTGCTCAATTTCGCTTTATGTTTTTTGTGCGCATGTTGCGCCATGTCTTCGCTAATTATGAATTTAAAAAAATTGATATGCTACTTTAATAATAGTCCCAATTAAATTTAAATAAAAAAACATTTCAATGTAACTGTTTAGACGACGTTCTTGTTGTTATCGATAAACATACGAAGTAATGATATAAAAATAAAGCTAAACTACAACGACTTCTACTTGGAACCTGAAAATTTTATGGTATTTTGGAACCCATATTCGGTAGAGAACCGTTAGTTAGGTAGTGAACACCACGTTCAAAGGAGTCTAGCATTTAGAATTAAGCAATTAACAGTTATACAAGTAATATAATAAAATTAATTTGTTGATCAAAAAATCCTTAAAGTCCAGTTGGACATGGGCCTCAGGCGTTCTGTTTGTCGGGAGGATGTTCCTTAATCGCATCATATCCTAAGTAAAAGGCAATTTTTAAACTAATACCTTTCATATTATTTCTACAAATTAAATTAATTTAAAGAAATAAGACTATCGGCTTAATAACATAGTGGCTAATCCTTTGCTGCTACACTAAGGGCCCGGGCACTAATATCTGCTTTTATGACCTACAAATAATTGTTCTGCATGCTTGTCCATGTTGTATTTATGTAAGTATATACGCCACAACGATACAGGAGAAAATCCTAGTATTAGGGTTATGATTTTTTAAATTTGTCTAAGTAATGATATCACAAATTGCGGAGTACAGAGTTTTAATTTTTCTTACAATCATATTCATCAGACTTGACCTAGAAACCTATAAAATTCTTATAAATAGATTAGTTCGAAAGCAACGATGGAAACAGTAGAAATTATCGAAGGTACGTTAAGGAACGGTCAAACAATGTTCTCGCTTGTTCGCTGTTAGGTTAATAGTTTTGATGTATTGAGTGTGCGAATTAGAAGCTGACGTGCGAATGACGTTCGATTATAAAATGCTTGGAATCTGCCCTTGTTATACATGTGCATTTCAAATTAAAACTAAACACAGAATACCAGCGTAAAATAGCAGCTTAATGCTGTTGTGTTTCGTGTGGTGAGTGTAGAGAACCGGAGAATCTTTTTACTGGAATGGAGTCATTCCATGTAGTCCTCAGTGGTGACAACGTATCTGCATTTTGATTCTTAATCGAAGATAAATGTAGATGTCTATGGACCACAACATTTACTTATCATCAGGTGGACTGTGTGCTCGTTTGTCACCCCATTGTATAAAAAAATTGCATCATTAACCCGTGTGTTAATCGTGATAATTATAACTTGTTATCTATACATCTATAGATAATATACATATACACATAAATAAAATTGAAGTGTATGTATGTAGTATCGAAATAAGTGACTTCTATTTCAGATAAGTTATCACCCCTGAGGACTAAAATGAAATGCCTTGTCACCATTCAAAAGGATCGCCGGTGGTCGTCATTACTTGAAGTGAATATTATTAATATTAATGTTAATAACATTGCTAATATTTCTTTTTTCAATACCAACTTTAAGGTTTTAGTGTTTAGACTGATACTTGTAAAAATCGTCAATTTAAGAAAAGCTTAAAGTTGCTCTCTTTCTTTTCCCTAAAAGACAATACAAAACTAGCGAACCGCCCTGGCTTCCTTTGGGTACGATCTATTAATGTGGCGTTATTGGAACAAAGTTCCTTATCGCACGGTACGAATTTGACGGATGGGGGCTAGGCGAGAAAAAGTGTAAGATTTTCCCTCGCACTTTTTCTTACCTTGCCATGAAAGAAATATGTAACTCTCTTTAAACTGTGCTCATAGTCATGACATTATTTTGTTGTCGTCGGTTCTTAATCCGTATGCAAATTTTCAGATTATTCCAACGTCCGGAAGTGGATGAAAACTGGCTTATAAAATTCAATGTTAATTATAAAATAGTAAACACAACCCCACCTGATGGTAAGTTTATGTTTTCAACTTTTCCTTCAGTGTGGTAATACGCTTAGCATTCGTAAAAAGTTCTTACATGAAAAAGTTACGATGCGGCACCGCACGTGAGTTGTCAAATATAATTTTTGTTAGTCGGCACGGATTTTGGTTTATATGATTCACATTTATTTTATTTGTTTTCCTTTAGGCGACCATTTTTTGGTTATAGAGCGTCGCTTTTGTTTGTGAATACTTCCCAACTATAATTGGAGTGTCCTCATTTTCATGTTTCTTTTTAACCGGCGCATTAGATGTGATTTTAAAAGCCATTTGCATTAAATGTATAGAATTTACATATAAATTTTAACAGTGGTAGAAGCCACGCGGCAGCTTTTGCTGTCGCATGGATGGGCCGGCTCAAACCGGGTGGTACCACGACCTCACAGAATACCAGCGTGAAGTAGAGGTTTACTTCTGCATTTCGCCTGGTGAGTGCAGGTGGCCGGAGGCCCAACTTCAATCAACATGGTAGTGGAATTAAACAGAAGACTACCCCAGGAGGTACCAGCATCCTGGAGAATCCTCGCTGAGCATCCACGCCCATGCTACCCTACTTTTGAGCGTGGGTGCTCAGGCTGCCCCGCGTATTCTGGGGGCAAAATTCCGCTCAAGACGAAACCTGCTCGGGGCAAGCGGAGCAAAAGACAAAGGCAACCCTGCTACGCTTTCCGTGGTTTCTGCAATATCAGGGACTTCATTCAAACCTTAACGCCGTCCACTACCATCTGGAGACGGCAAAGCCGGCCTTGCTCTTTCTAACCGAGACACAGGTGTCCTCTCCGGCTGATATTGTATCTCTCCTGCCAGGGTACAAATTGGAACACCTTTGTGCCCCGGCTGGAGTTTGCGTGTACGTCAGAGAGGACATCTGTTATCGACGCCTCGGCAGTCTTGAAGGTACGGACCTGTCCATCCTATGGCTGCGCGTAGACAGCGACGACCATCCCCGCGTCTACGGGTGCCTCTATAGGTCCCATAGCGGTAATGTCGACACAGACCGACTCATCGACCACGTCCAAATGGCTGCAGACTCCGTGCTACAACAGGTCCCATCCGCAGAGATCGTGATGCTCGGTGATTTTAACGCCCACCACGCTGAATGGCTTGGTTTCCGTTTAACCGATCATGCGGGTAGATCTGTTTATGACTTTGCCTTGGCATATGGTCTGACACAACTGGTTACTTCGCCTACGCGGATCCCAGATGTGGAAGACCATGTACCTTCCCTGTTGGACCTTCTGCTGACCTCATCCGGACGGATATCAGGTCTCCGTCGATGCCCTCTTGGCTCTTCGGACCATTGTCTGATCCGGGCACGGTGCCACTCACGCTCCATCGCAGTTGCGATCTGCAGCTCGCCGCCGTGTTTGGCACTATAGGTCAGCCGATTGGGATGGGATGCGGTCTTTTTGCATCCTATCCTTGGGGCGGGTTTGCTTCTCGCCGGATGATCCCAACGTTGTTGCTGATTCTGTCACTGATGTGGTACTTCAGGAATGGAATTATTTATTCCATCATCTGTGGTGCCTATCGGAGGCAGAACTGAGCCATGGTTTGGTCGCTCCTGTAAAGTTGCATCACGCTATAAGCAGGAGTGTTACCGGGCTTGGGCTGACGCATCAACGTCCCGGGATGTAAACACTAGCGCTCTTAAAAGAAGTATAATTCCGCCTCCAGGTCCTTCAAAAGTGTCATTGCCAAGGCAAAGTCAGAGCACATCGGCAGAATGGCGAGAAACTAGTTCGCCTCCTACGGGAACACGTGCATTCTGGTCTCTCGCCAAGGCTGTCCAAGGAACTCTGTCAGCCATCTCTGCCATCTCTGCACAGGGTGGACGACTCACTGGCCCATGACGCAAAGGAGAAAGCTGATCTGCTAGGCTCTTTTGCTTCCAACTCGACTCTTGATGACGGGGGGAACATACCGCCTACCATCCCGCGGTGTGAGTGCTCCATGCGGGAAGTGCTGTTTACACAGCGCTCGGTGCGTAAAGCACTTCTCTCCCTGGACGTCAACAAGTCGAGTGGGCCTGATGGAGTCCCACCTATTGTGCTGAAGACGTGTGCTCCGGAGTTGGCACCGGTTTTAACGCGTCTTTTCCGGTACTCCTACTCCCTAGGCGTAGTCCCGAACTCATGGAAGGCAGCTTTGGTGCACCCGATCCCTAAAAAAGGCGACCGCTCAGATCCGTCCAACTACAGGCCTATCGCTATCACCTCCTTGTTCTCCAAAGTAATGGAAACTGTTATCATAATTACCCATCATCTAATGGGACGAGGAAAAATTGTTCCCAAAGCGATGCGATCCGTTTTATACTTTGCAAAAACCAATCCACTGCGAATTGGAAAGAAAACGTGTAAAATATCCGCAGGTAAACCAACCGGCCTAATCATAACATAATCCATTAAGATTTTGCGCCGCTCCGTCGAACACACTTCCAAACTCCCGCGAGGTAAATATTTCAACCTCTCTCTCCCCCTCCCCTCTCTTTCCCTAGTATAATGTATTCTCTACCACCCCCTCAGACCTCATCTTTCCGTCCCTATTTTGCATGAAGGGGGAATTTAAATTGTGTAATCTAACTTTCAATTCATTCATACATTCAACGCCATCTCTCGGTGATAAATTGAAAGTGGAATGGATTCTTTCACTCATTTAACCATTGGTTGCAATGCAGGTCGCGCGTCTTTTGTGTTTACATTTGCATACAACGCTTTTAACTTCTATGCTGTTCTATATTACGATATAATATAGTGATTAGCACTAATTGTTATGTAATGTTAGAGTTTTCTACCCTTCCGTTACCTAAATGTTCTGTATATACATATTATAGTAAGCTGACGGCGACAAATATTTCTAAATGGATGCTATGGATGAAAAATCTCATGGCCTCCGAGAGATGGCGGTAAACTCTGGTATACGCCAGACATAAATAGTAAATACTGATTTTTAGTGCCGTGCCGCTATCGTGCATCCACATGCAAAGCCTAAAGAGTAAATCATCTCCATAGGAGATATATGCCTATGTCCATAGGTGGACGATAAGCGCTGATGATGACAAAGAAAAATTTTTCAATTGACGCGATCAGAAACGCGATCAGACGCGAAAAGAAATCAATGAACGCGATGTTAAATTTATTGTTTCACTTTGTTAACTTATAATTAGAACAATATAACAGAGTATGTACGTCCCACTGCTGGGTACAGGAGTACTTTAATTGCTGAGAGGGATTATGGAACATGGAAGAGTCCGTCGCGCAGGCGTAATGCGGTGTAATGCGTATGGCGGATTCCACATGGCCTCGAAATATTTTCGAGAAGTTAAAATATTCCTCGGATACACAGGCATCCTCATTATGATTTCCTCCATCATCACTTAAAACTGCCATTATATTTTCATCGGTGCCGGCGAAGATCGAAATCTGCTCGCGTAATATAAATTTTTACGTCTTTTTAACTATGTCACAACCACTCTACTTGAAAATATACAAAACTGTTTAAATGCTTTTCTTATCCAAAACTCTAAATAACATATTGTTCACATTTTAAATTGAATTCATTCGTACAAATAATAATATTTATACAATTTTTTTTTTAGTTAAAGAAAACTTATACAACACTCATTGATCATGAACTGTGATAATGCTAGTAAGAATACTTGGTCATAGTCATCATAAACGGCTCCGTGGCGCAGTGGCTTAGCAATGAGTTACGACGCTAATGGCCGTGAGTTCGAATCCCGCACGGAACAAGTATTTGTATGGCCTACAAGTAATGGTTCCGGGTCTGGATGTTTGTCCTTGTGGAATTTATGTATGTAAACTGGCCCCACGATACAGGAGAAAATGCTAGTGTGGGGGTAACGTTTTTTAAACATATTTTTAAAGTTATGGCACAGTTTAAAGACCTATGTAACTCTCTTTAAACTCTGCTCATAGTCATGACATTATTTTGTTGTCGTCGGTTCTTAATCCGTATGCAAATTTTCAGATTATTCCAACGTCCGGAAGTGGATGAAAACTGGCTTATAAAATTCAATGTTAATTATAAAATAGTAAACACAACCCCACCTGATGGTAAGTTTATGTTTTCAACTTTTCCTTCAGTGTGGTAATACGCTTAGCATTCGTAAAAAGTTCTTACATGAAAAAGTTACGATGCGGCACCGCACGTGAGTTGTCAAATATAATTTTTGTTAGTCGGCACGGATTTTGGTTTATATGATTCACATTTATTTTATTTGTTTTCCTTTAGGCGACCATTTTTTGGTTATAGAGCGTCGCTTTTGTTTGTGAATACTTCCCAACTATAATTGGAGTGTCCTCATTTTCATGTTTCTTTTTTAACCGGCGCATTAGATGTGATTTTAAAAGCCATTTGCATTAAATGTATAGAATTTACATATATAGCATTTATGAAACTACATTTATGTCGCTGTTTCAGTTATCAAAAAATTAAATCAAACTATAATATAATATTTTTTTTTAAATAATATTTTCATAAAAAAAAATATTTTAGGTTCGACATATAATTCTCACCAGAGTTTTAATCATGTTTTATTTATTGATATTAATTACATTTCTTTAGGCTTTACTCATAATTTATTTACCTATTGCTATTGATTACTTTTCTTGTTCTGGGCGGGTTGGTAACCACAGTTTTTATTATTTTGATTTGAGGAAGATGGTACTGCCGATCTCTTGTTTGATGACCCTTTGTCGCCTCATACGGCACCAACGGGAAGATAAGAAGTAGTGGATTCTCTTACAACGCTACTACACGGCACTATGACAGTAGTTTTTCTAATTGTCACTTGCAGAACCTAATTTGTATAAAATGTCATTGGGTAGCGAATTTAAGTACCTAAAATGAATTCAAAAGAAAATCAACGAGCGAATAAGGGCCTGCTTTCAAATGTTTCCTCAACTTATTAGCTCTCGTAAAAGTCAAATAAAAGGTTACAATCAAAAACGGGCTCTTTTATCAGGGCCGCGTTGCAATCAGCGCTAATGAACGCGGGGACCGACCATCCGTCGGTCTGTCACCGACGAATTAACTAAAAAAAGTTGGAACAAGTACAGACAAAACGCATTTACAGTTTCGAATTACTGATGAGTGGAGTCACCATCGTGTATGAAGTTTATTTATTTATTTAACTCCATACAACACGATGCATAGGCGGACTTAATGCCTGAGGCATTCTCTACCAGACAACCTTTGGGTGATGCAGGGATAAAAATAATATATGAATAAAACGTAAAATGTTAAAAGATTTTTACGCACCTAATTCATATGTTTAACAAACATAATATTCAGAAGTTAATAAAAGATGAATTAAATAAAGTAAATAAAATATAAAATAAAATAATACATAATATACCCACACATAAACTTGCATATTAAAAATTATTTAATATATATACATAATGTTATGTAATATAAATTGCTTTTTGTAAGTTGCAGCGGCAATGGGCCGGCCATATACCTCGAAGAACCGACAACCGATGGGAAAGAAAGGTTCTAGTGTGGCAGCCTCGTACTGGTAGGCGAAGGGTAGGGCGTCCTACTAGATGGAGTGACGACTTGGTAAGACATGCATGAAGTCAGGTGGCTCAGGAACGTGCTTTGTGGCATTCCTTGGGGAAGGCCTATGTTCAGCAGTGGACTTTTGGACTTATGGCTATAATGTTGATGACGATGATGATATATTAAATTGTATATTTATATAAATACAAATGAGCTACTAATGAGATGATTCCTGCCAGTTTATTCAAATAATGTTCGCGAACTTTCTTCTTGAATGCATAACGATTGTTAGCCGTTCTAATTTCAAGAGGGAGTGCGTTCCAGAGGAGAACAGACTGTACAGTGAAGGATGAAAACAGAAAGCCAGATCTATGAGAGGGACACTTAAGTAAAAGGTTATTTGAAAAACGTGGAAGCTTAGTTGTTAAAAATATAAAAGTATGAAAGTGGCACCAATCACGGATCTGTAGCATTTTTTTTTTAATTTAGTTGTTTCTCGAAATATTACCAACATTTAAAAAATAGATAGGTTTGCCATTATAAGATTACATAAAGGTCGGTGAAATTCACGTCTAAATAATATCATGGCCAATATTTTCCTTGACCTCGGAGCATGTGATAAATCTTTATTACCGCATTATGTATCTATGTACGAGACGCAATGGTGTGTCATTAGTTTAATGTAACCTATTATAGAAGGTACGGCCTTTACTCGTATCTCTGGTGAACAAAGCCTCTCTTTATGAAATAGCATTATAGCGGTAGATTGTGGCTACTCTGTTCTACTGGTGGATTAGAAATGCCTTTAAATAATCTTCGCTGTTGTTTCTGAGTTCGAAACCTAATCGGAGCCAAGATTTATGAAAAATTACGAAATGTTTATTTTTAAAATAATAGTTATTAACTTAAATTAAAATCTGTAAAATTAGTTTTATTCAATGTCAAGTATTCGTGTAAATGTAAGAAATCATTATATCTAGTTTTCTTCTTCTCGTCTCCCGCCATTCTCATTAGTATGTCATGACAAATATATGCATAATGAAGCTTACTTAAGATACTTCATCACTCTCTCCCGTTGTATGGAGGATCGTCACGCTTCGCAGGCTGATTGACGATCGCGTTACTAGACACCTTGCACTTTTGACTGCCCGTCGCTGGTCTGATATTTTACATCTGATGTGAGCGAGATGCTATAACCACCATTCATCGGAAGTCATAAGATCTTTTTGGCGTGCCTTAGAGTTGCCTCTTACGACACCCATGACACCATGAGAATTTTTTAATTCATTCTTTCATAAATCAAATGCAGTATAAAATGAAAGATTTGTTCCACTAATAGATTTGTGTGCTCATTAAAATTTGCAACATTTTTTTGCCAACCCTTGTAACGAAGCTGCTAAATAAAAAAATGCCCACCATGCCATACATTTAATAGATAAAAGCATAAATCAGCAGCCTTTTTCAAATTTAAAATCACATTAAAATGGTCTATTGTCTATTTGCTTATTGTTCGGTCTCTCGACCTTCCGTCACATTAAAACGCAATGGTAATCAAACGCTGTTTATAGTTCCGCTGACCTGATTTCGTGGCCGCAACGTAGCTGAGCTATTTGCGCAACAATACTTCGGTTTTGACAATACGCATTTTATGGTCCGGATAAAAAATATATCGGTATATCCTTCGCCGTTCGACAGCCGCCGGTGTGACTTCGTTATGAAATATGGAGGTTGCATTGTGAAAGATAAAGCAGATTTTCCTGGACCCTGTTTCTAGTTTTATTTGCTGACGCTACTTTTATGGAGGGCTTATCGGTTCGGTGTTATTGTTTCGTACTTAGAATTGAAATGGTCATTTGATGCTCATTTTTATGCGCTCTTTTATGATCGCACCGTGTTTTAGCTTCAGTAATGTTAATAAGTTTTTGCTTAACTACCATATTTTTTGCAGCCTTTGGTAGTTAAGTTATAGTAGTTTCCACTTTTATGTCTTAGTTATATACGTTCCAAACATTTATTTCAACTTCATTTTAATCTACTTATTAACAAACGCAAAACGAGTTATTTTAATGTCTATCTTTTAATTTTCCTTGGTTTTTGTTAATATTTACAGATTCGCTTGGAAATAATGTACTATGAGGAAGGTTATTTTCCGAATACGACTAGACAAACTCAGGTTAAAGCGGGGTTAACCCTCTAAAAATATTTACTAATAACTAAAGCATAATGCTAGATAAAAGCTTTTGGTGTACCATAAAATGTTGCTGTTTTAAATTTAGACAGGCTAACTTCATTTTAGAGTTACTCTAAATGTCGCAGCACCTAAGTGTAGATGTTAAAGGCGAAATAAACCTCTTACAGTGTCTTACATCGTATTACTAGGCACTTTAAGTCTCAAGTAAACTCACTCTCAACTTCCCGGACTTCCATTTTGCTGTTAAATGTAAAGAAAACTAAGCAGATATAATTTTCGAGATGACAACACCGTGCGAACTCTTCGAGCGTCTGTAATTGAAAATTGCCGGTAATGATCCGTACGCAAACTTTCAATTTCCGTCCTTATTGCTTTGAATATAAGCTTTCCAATAGCCTGGAAATTGTTAGCGAGAATTTATCGAATATAGCTGTATGATGTGCAGGACAATAGGTTTTGTATAAGATAAAGTCTTTTGTGATTTAAGGTTCAGACAAAGGGTTGCGTTGACGGCTTGCTTATGGTTACTAAGCGATCGTTTTTGCTTTCTCATTTGTGATTCTATCAGAGTAATGTATACATATTTGCTTAGATGAGAGATAGGACTGTGCCGGTCTTTCGGCCGTAAAAAAATATCTTATCTATTAATTTAATGAATTTATGATTTTTAATTGTGATGGCAATGAAAATTTGATAATCGATAGAATTTAGGCGTTACTTTGCGGAAATCCATTATATTAAAGATATTAGAAATTAATCAGCTGAGATCCGCGTAAATGTGTATTACTTTCTTTGAAGAGCACCTCTCGCTCTACCTCAATAGAATATAATAGAATAATTTTTTATTCAATGTAGATTACAAGTAATTCTTGAAAGTCATTTTTTTATTTTACTTTTTAGTTGCGTGCACTATCGCCGTCACCACTAATCCCAACACCACTACAATAGGGAAGACACCGTCGATAATACGGTTGATAATATATGTAACTCTTTTATTCATGCAGTAATAAATAGGTCACTGCACTCTTTTCGTGTTTTACTGAATAAAAATATTAAATACACACACAGATAGAAGGTAATAATGGAGCTGTCAATTTTTTTGCCATTTCAAATGTGTACTCGCTGACGAACACGCATTACCCATCACACTATACACGTTGCTGACTTGTTGGTCTGGCACTAGTAAACGCGACTGCTAATAATGGGGTCCTGGATTTGAATCCCGGGACCTTGATTAGCAGTACCATACATACCATGCCGTAGCATACAATAGCATACCGTACCATATAATAGTATACTTATCATCAGGTAGTCAGGATATGGCTTAAAATAGCAGCCCGGTAGCAGCTCGGAGTTGTTTCACCCTCGTGCTTCGAAAAGCACGTAAAGCCGTTGGTCCTGCCCTTGATATCTCTCCGATCGTGTCAGATTACCATCCCATCGGACTATGACAGTGAGGAAATAGAGAGTGCACATGAGAACACTCCATTGAGACTCGCCGCAGTGACCGAAATTATGTCTCGAGGATTTACACACATCACATAGTTTGTAATATTATGCAGAAAAGTTATGGCATAATTTGCCAGCATCTGTCTTTTCATCTGATTAGAATATTGTCTTCAAGGCAAGAGTGAGACTTTTAATAAGTTAGGCCAGTGCGCTTTTCCCCTCTTCGTCCACATCACCACTTACCATCAGTTGGGATAGCAGACAACCACTGGCTTAGAATAGTTAAAAAACACTATACGCTATTGTTAAATGTTTACTTTTTTTCTATTTAATTCGCGTGTTCGTTATCACATTGTATAATAAACAAAGAAAAAAGTAGTAAATACCTTTCTAAAAGCCAGTCCGGCGCGGGACGTTTCGCACAAAAGTAATTAAACTTGATTTTAATCAGTAGCAACTAAATCTAGATGACCCTTAACGTTTCACAGGGCATTTAAAAGATATCTCTTTTGAATCCGAAAAGGTCAGCTTTTAAATCCTAACTAAATACTATTTAACAATTTATTTTCATTCCTTCCGTACCCTCGCTCGCACTTAGCACAACCGTCACGTGGAAAATAATGAAGGATAATAAAAAACGCTTCTTTAAGAGACAATCACATTAAAAATTCAACATGTAAAACGCTTTTTAAACCTAATCGTAAACGTTCAAGGTACATTTTCGTTGTAACGTCCAACAAAACAAGCAATTTAAATGGAAAAAGAGTCGTTTTCTCCTCTAGAGTATAAATTTTTTAAGGTAAAATACTCAACGGACATTCATTTTGATAACATTCAATTATGAAAATCGCAAATTAGGGACTCACAAAGGAAATAATATTAATAGGTATTCTTTTTATCGAGGTGAGATTACAATGTGATTTTTCTTTACGCTCCATTGAACGCGGTTAAGTGGAATCATTTATTTTTCGAATGAATGCCGCTAATGTATTGGTAGACGTTGGAGAAAGTCGTTTCATTGCCCCTACTCAGTGATCCATCTTACGTTTAAGCGCTGTTTTCGTTTGCTGGTAAAAGCAAATCAGTGATGTTTGTTTATACGTGTAATAAAATCGAGCGGTCGATTTGTATGACATCTAGACAAAGAATTGAAAAGCGACAATGTATTTTAAAATGCCTTTTAAAGATTTTCTAAAGAAATAGTTTAAATGGTAATATTTTTGCATTTATAGATTTCGAAAACAAAAGTGGTGGCGCCGTGTCGGATTCAGACTTACAAAAACCAGAAGAAACCACTTGGAAAGGAAAAACGTACAGTTAAAATCTAAATAGTTAGTTACTATAGAGAAAGTAACTTTCTTTAGAACTACGAAACAATACAATGCAATTAAAACACATAAGGCGAACGTTACGAATCATAATAAAATAACTTATTATTATGTGTTAATGCACGAGCAAGTGTAAGACGCATGCATATTATTATCCCTTGCGTTTGTAATTTTTTTTGCTTTAAATTTGATATCATTAACATTACACCCTTTCAAAAGTCCACTGCTGAACATACGCCTCCCCCATAGATTGCCTCGGGGCGGGATATTTGCCATAGTTGCCACGCTTTTTGCGTTGACGGGTTGGCAACCACAGTTTTTTGATGCTGTTGCTCATCTCCTGGTTTGTTTCCCTCTATTGCCTCCTACGATACTCACGGCTCACGGGGCGACATGAGGTAGTGGCTATATTTATTATATTATATACATATATATTATAATCTTCAGTATTTTCTATTATTGGTGTTTTCGTAAACGTAAGAAATCACTTCATCATTTGATACAGACGGTCCTTCTCATACTTTCTTATAACTTGTAAAAAACGTATACGTGGTAAAGCCATGCTGCAGCTATATTACTGGTATAGTTGCAGCACGAATGGATCGGCTCGACCGTGGAAGGACCACGCTCTCACAGGATACCAGCGTAAAATAACAGTTTAATGCTGCTGTGTTTCGTATGGTGAGTGTAGAGAACCTGAGACCCTTTTTACTGGAAACGAAGCATTCCATCTTAGTCCTCACAGATGACAACATATCTGCATTTTGATTCGTAATCAAGGATAGATGTAGATGTCTATGGGCCACAGCAACCACTTACCATCAGGTGGACTGTGTGCTCGTTTGCCGCCCTTATCCTATAAAAAAAACATTAAATAACGTTACAAAAACTTTTTATTACAAAACAGATTACCATCCCTTCTCAACAATAGTTTATGCTTCAGTCAAATTTCACGTTTAGTATTCAAAATAAAAGTGTATTTATATCTTCCTTCTGATGGAAAATCAGAAATCCTATAGCTAGTTACCATAAAATAAAACTTATCCCATACAATCAAGTTGGCCCTTACTCTGAATACATCCATCGCGACCAAATGGTCCCGGTCGAAAAGGGAACAACCCACCGGGGAGTAACAGCGCTACACGCGAGCTAAAGTAGAATGATGACTCGCGTTAGTCGAAAAGTTTTTTCATTCTGTACTTTGTTTCTATAACTCTTAGGTCGGTATTCTATTGGTCAAAAGAAATCCGGTATTAATTTGCTAAAAATCTTGGCACATCTGGCAATATCTTCTATATTATTCTTAATACATTTTAATATATCTAGGTGTCTGTTGTGGATAGGATATGAATTCTTTACGCGAGCAAGTATTCGAGTTTTTATCGTTTTTTATTTTATTTTAAAACATTTATCTGTTACGATTTAACTTTAAAATGTCATCACTGCGTTTGAACTTAAATAAGGAGAATGATTTTTCAACATTATGTAAATACAAAAGCAAGAATTTATTTAAGGATCTCCTACGGAGTTAGACATCCCCATATTGTTGCAGTAATAATTATAACTTTTAACAAAAAGGAAAAACCGACTTCAAATTGCTAAAAAGTTATTTATTTGAAATTTTTTCTCCACCCTTGGAGTATACACCTTGAAGCCTATTTAATAAAACAAAGAATCATCAAAATTGGTTCATAATCTGCGAAGTTATCGCGTAACACATACAAAAAAAACATACACTTGAATTGAGAACCTTCTCCTTTCAGAAGTCGGTAAAAAAAAAGAATAGAGTAAAATAAATTTTATTAAACATAGAATGTAGGCCTTTTTTGCCTAGTAATCCGTCGACGTAGCTATAACCACCGTCATATAAATTTCTGCCGCCAATTAGCAATACTAGTAGGTAAAACTTAAGAAACATCTGTCCTAGGAAAAACAAACAAAAAAGTACAGCGGGCCGTTTTAAAAATAACTCTTTACATTTAATTACAAAGATTATTTATAAAATAACATACCTTAAAAATACGATTATTATATATTATATTAATTAGCAACACGCTTTGTTGTATGACAGCCATTGTTTACCTCGCACGATGTAACATTTAATTAGGCATAATGAAATTTTCTTTCAACTCGCACAAACAGCACCTGTGCCTGAAAACTTCAGATCATGAGCGTTAATGTTTGCCTCGTAATAAGGTTTTAATTTGTTTTGTGCTGACTCACTGCCACTCGCTGGTTCTCACGCCGATGTTATGACCCTCCTCGTTGTAATAGCTTCAGGCATAGAGTAGATGAATCACAGAGCATAATTTTTAGTAGTGTTCAGAGAATCACTGTTATTGATTAGTTATTAATATACGCGGAAAAACTTTACCTGATATCCTATTACCAAGGATCATATGTCGTAATCTATTACTACATAATACATACATAAACACTCACGCCTGTCACCCAGAGGGTAGGCAGAGACTACGGACTTCACTTGGCACGATCCTGGCACACCTCTCTCGCCTCCTTTACATCCATATATCTACGCATACACGCTCGTCGGTTAAGGGTACTCTAATCTGGCCCATTTCCAATATATCGCCAATTTGTTCGATAAACCTTCGTCTAGGGCGTCCTTTCCGACTCTGCCGTTCACTTCTGCAGCATAAATTTGCTTTGTCACTCTCTCTTCGTTCATCCTTTCTACATGACCAAACCACCGAAGCATTCCTTTCTTAATCCTGGTCACAACGTCATCTTGCAAACCACACTTTTCTCTTATCACACTATTTCTCACCCTGTCATTCAGATTCAGCCCCTAGCATACTCCTTAATGAACGCATTTCTACAGCATTTATTCTACTCATGCTTCTTCTGCCAGACCCAACTTTCACTACCATACATTAAAGTAGGGACTAACACAGCATTGTGAATTGCCAAACGTGCCTTTTTGACACATTCTGACTCTTCACAATAGCGTGTAGAGCCCCATTCACTCTATTTCCTGCGTTCACTGTCGTTCTTTATCCTTATCATATCTACCATCCCTACTAAATAAACGCCACCCATTGCGTGATTATAGCGCTTACGACCCAGGTCGCTCAACCCCACACATATTGCTTCTTTTACACCATCTTTTACCATATCTTTTCACCAATACCAACAAAATTGAGGCCAGATGGGTAATCTTATTGTCGACCCATTTTACAACAGTTATATCTCGTCTCTGCTACATAATCTTGAGAGAAACCCCTAGGTTTTTATTTGTTTCTTATCACTTAAAACGGTGGCTTCACAAATCTGTTAACACGAGCTGTGCATGCGGCCATTATGCCTTTTTGTTTTAGGATTTGTAGTAAATGGTATGATGAAAAATAATCAAAGTAAAGTTCATGACCTGGCTTTTCCGATTCTCTTTGCGAGATGTACAACAATCGAGGCACTGTAGCCAATCTTTTATGATATTACTATCAAGTTCTGGGAGGAGGTCTGGTAAAGAATAAAATCATAGGCCTACCATGTTTACCACATAAAAAGATTTTGAGACCCCATGGGCAAGGTACACTTATATATATTGTTTGGCGACATGTTTTCCAGTGAAAGGAACCATCTGTTCATCAACGCAAAGTTGTTGTTCAAGTGGTAACTCTAAGCATCGATTCCTGACAGCATCATAAATCGGTCTCACTTTGTGAAATATACTTTGCAATCAGCTTGAATTTTGTACACAACCAGATGTATATTATTTCGTAATTCAAAAAAACGGTCCCTTGTCATATTAGCTGTGAACAAGGGAATGCTTATGTTTGTCTCCCAATACATTTTCAAACAAGGATAACTAAATATTCCTGTGGCTAAATGTAAACCAAATAAAACCTCTAACTCCCCTGTATAAGTAGGTTTGAATTTATGCTTGTTGACTGAGAGCGGCGTATAAGTAGTCATTTCTGCCATTACACAAAACAGTTGTTTTGGGACATATCTATAGTAATAATCTATTGGGGCTTTGACAGTCGGATCAACAGATATGGGTGGAAGCCAACCTGATGGTGGCGTTACCAATTTCAGTGTTCCATGCAACTCTGTTTTGTGTGAGGTTCTGTAAAATATCTTCAATTGTGGAAGGTATTTCTGATTGATTCTCCGCCATTTCACAGGAGTTGACCGGATCTTCTGTTCTTGATCAGGACGCCGTTACAATTCGTTAGGTCGTCGTCATCAGATTCTGGTGGAAATAATTCCCTTGATTTTGGTGAATTACATCTGCACCAACTCTAGTAGGTAAGGGTGCGACAATTGAATCTCCATAATTATCTTCGTCATCAGAAGATAACAACAAGTCAGGAAAGATTTCCATCATCTAGTGCTTGTAACGCCTCCGGTGAGAACATGTTGGTGTTTTTTCATCTGAAAATGGAAGTAAACAATATAACAATTAATTGTATACACTAAATTTAGTAACATAAATAGTAAAATAGTAAAAATAAAACTAAAACATTTTTCGTAAAAACCGTTACAATGAGAAAAACTCAGATGAGTCCTAATGGGAACAATTGAGCACAAATATAAAATCGAGATTACCAATATAAAATGATAACAAAACACACCAATATTACGTTACACATGACATCAATTACATTAGACAACTGCTCATAATTTTTCCAGATGATTTCTTGCACTAATTTATATTTTTTAGAAATAAAATAAAGAGCTTACCTGCACAGTTCAAATCACGCACGGGTACTGGTCGCAACTTGTCAAAAATTGCTAGAATAAGCTAAAAGATGGCGATAGTAGTATTGAATTGGGTAGTTCATTTATGTTATACATATGTGAACAAGTGAATACAACTGTTTTCAATCGGAAAACTTATGAGTTTAATATTTATTTTTCAATTTATATCTTATGTCTACAATTGTGCACGCCAGTTCTGAAAGGGTTAAGAAACATCTAGAAATAAAACTTAAGAAAATTAAGAAAAATCTTAGAAAAACAAACAAAAAAGTACAGCGGGCCGTTTTAAAAATAACTCTTTACAATTAATTACAAAGATTATTTATAAAATAACATACCTTAAAAATACGATTATTATATATTATATTAATTAGCAACACGCTTTGTTGTATGACAGCCATTGTTTACCTCGCACGATGTAACATTTAATTAGGCATAATGAAATTTTCTTTCAACTCGCACAAACAGCACCTGTGCCTGAAAACTTCAGATCATGAGCGTTAATGTTTGCCTCGTAATAAGGTTTTAATTTGTTTTGTGCTGACTCACTGCCACTCGCTGGTTCTCACGCCGATGTTATGACCCTCCTCGTTGTAATAGCTTCAGGCATAGAGTAGATGAATCACAGAGCATAATTTTTAGTAGTGTTCAGAGAATCACTGTTATTGATTAGTTATTAATATACGCGGAAAAACTTTACCTGATATCCTATTACCAAGGATCATATGTCGTTATCTATTACTATACGAAGAATAATATGTTCTGTTTATGAAGGACCATGTTTCGTTATCTGAAGGCCACACCAGGAAGCTCATGGTCGCTCAGCGAGTTCTAATTAGGATTCCAATGTTACAATATCATCGGCAGTTATTATTGGGTACGACAACCTAAACAGATGGATAGAAACTTTTTCTATAACCCGTTGAGCTATAATGATGTTATTTTTTAACATTAATGTTAAGGTATCAATTAATATAGTCAAAGTAAAACTATTTAAACATTAGATTAAGGTGTCAATTAAAATACTAATATACTAAAATGAAAGTGGACGGATATGAAAGTAGTGGAAGGCCTAACAAAAGATGGGTGGATTGTGTTAGGGACGATATGCGTAAGGAAGGAGTGAGTGAAGAGATTACGGCTAATAAATTTTTCCCGGAATAGGAGGACATGCTATGCTGACTCCAAATAACTTGGGATAAGGGCAGGAAGAAGAAGAATTTAAAAACTATAAAAAAGGTGTTAAAGTATTTGAAATCGGCTTAAAGAGTAGTCTTGTATACTTAGGTACTCCATTTTTTCAAAACGAGTATCTTAGGTAATACAGTACATTACAAAGCAAAATATGCAAATAGTTTAAAGGAAGAACCTGATGCTGTAGTAAAGGCACGTGCACACTGATTAAACATCCAGACCGAAAAGCCACCTTTTTCTGGTTTCGCATATTTATTAACTCTGTGTGTGCTTTGAAGCTATGACCCGCGACTCAGAACTTCACATTACGATCATCGACTCTTCTAAATATTGGACACACAATAATAACACAATTAATTCCATATCATTTACTAAAATATTAGATAGCGTAATTTATACAAGTGAAACCACCTTTCAATTCCTTAACGTCCGTAGCATTTGAATTGGAAAACGAATTTTAATTTACCAAGCAATTTACATCTTTATTTCTTTTTAGGAATTATCATTAAGCGCATTAATTTATTTAAAACCTTGGTAGCTTGTTTAAAGAGACCGTATTAAGTAATGAAATAAAAATATCGGAAGACTTAACTGTGAGCTGTGGTAGCTCAGATGGTTAGGGCTCGCTGTAAATTTCACAGTATGCGAGCAAACCGGGTTCGATCACCGCCGGCACCAATGAAATTGTTAATTGCAATTTTAAGTGCTGATTTACCACGTGATCGGCGGTGAAGGAAAACGTTTGAGAAATAAGAAAAAAATATTTCGAAGACATGTGAAGTTCGCCAACATGCATTGGGGCAGCGCGGTAGGCACTTCCTTGCCCTAAAACCCTCTCAGAAATGAGGGGAGGCCTGTGCCCAGCAGTGGGACGTATAATATATGATGTAACTTTAACTTTTTATAACTGTGATAAACGAGCACACAGCCCACCTAGTGGTAAGTAGATACTGGAGCCCACTGACATCCTCGATTAAGAATCCAAATGCAGATGTTTTGTCACCCCTGAGCACTAAGATGGAATGTCTTGTTCTAAGTAAAAAGTGTTTCCGGTTCCTACACTCACCATTTATGAAACATAGCAAAACATTAAGCTGCTGTTTTACGCTGGTATTCTGTGAGAGCGTGGTCCTTCCCCGGTCGAGTTAACCCATACGTGCTACAACCATAATATAGTTGCAGCATGGTTCTAACACGTACAAAAAGCTTTCTTCTCTTCTTGGCTATGATACCTTTAAACTTAATGTTCTCAGTTCTTTTTGATGTACTAATTGGTTTTACAGCATCTGAGGTCATCTGATATCCCTAGTATACGTTATTTATAATATTCGAGTGACAAACAAATCTCTTGATGGTAATCCGCTACTTCAGTCCATGAACACCTGCTACCATCATCATCATCATCATTACAGCCCTTCACAAGTCCACTGCTGAACATAGGCCTCCCCAAAAAATGCCACAAAGCACGGTTCTCAGCCACCTGCATCCATCGACTTCCTGCCTGCTTACCAGGTCGTCACCCATCTAGTGGGGACGCCCTACACTAAATCCGCCGGTACGGGCCGCCACTCGAGAACCTTTTTTCCCCATCGGTTGTCGGTTCTTCGAGCTATATGGCCGGCCCATTGCCACTCAGCTTACTAATCCGTTGGGCTATGTCGGTCACTCTGGTTCTACTGCGGATATCCTCATTTCTAAGTTTATCACGCAGTGAGACTCCGAGCATAGCCCTCTCCATAGCTCGCTGAGCGACCTTGAGCTTCCTCATCCGGCCAGCAGTGAAGGACCACGTCTCAGTTCCGTAGGTCATCACTGGCAACACGCACTGGTTGTACAGCCTCGTTTTCAAGTTTTGAGGTATACCTGACGAGAAGATGTGCCGTAATTTCCGAACGCTGCCCAGCCGAGTTGAATCCGTCGATTGACTTCTCGGTCGGAGTTGGACTTACCTAGTCGGACTATTTGTCCCAGGTAAACATACTCGTCAACAACTTCGAGCTTAGTGCTCCCAACAACTACCGGCATAGGTGTGACATGGACATTAAACATGATCTTTGTTTTGTCCATGTTCATCTTAAGACCTATCCGTTGGGAGACAGCGATACTGCCATAAGGACTATATCGTCGGCAAATCGAAGGTGAGTGATGTACTCGCCATTGATGTTAATACCGTATCCTTTCCAGTCCAGTAGCTTGAAAACGTCTTCCAATGCAGCGGTGAAGAGTTTCGGGGATATAACGTCACCCTGTCTTACACCTCTCTGCAGTTGGATAGGTTTCGTACCCTGTCCTGTACTCGGATAGCCATCGTAGCCCTACTGTACAAGCACTTCAGCACTTCGATATACCGATATTCAACTTGGCACCGCTGAAGGACTGCAGCACCGCCCAAATTTCGACGGAATCAAAGGCTTTCTCATAGTCCACATACGCCAGACATAATGGCAAATTGTACTCCTCGGACTTCTGTACAATTTGCCGAAGGGTATGTATGTGGTCTATGGTGCTAAAGCCTTTTCGGAAACCGGCTTGTTCGGGAGGCTGGAAGTCGTCGAGTCTGCGTGCGAGACGATTCGTAATGACTCGAAAACAGCACGTAGACGCGGCTCAGAAGGGAAATCGGTCTGTAGTTCTTCAAGAGAGCGTTGTCGCCTTTCTTGAAGAACAAGACCACCGCACTTCTGCTCCACGCCTCCGGTGTAATGCCACCATGTAGGACGGAATTAAAGAGCTTCTGAAGGACTTCAAGTACCGGTTTCCACCCGCTTTCAGAATCTCCGCTGTAATTCCATCCGCGCCTGGGGCCTTGCCGTTTTTAAGGTGCTGGAGAGCCATTCTAATCTCGCTCAGACTGACGTCCAGGATATCATCGGAATAGTGTCGGATAAGACTCGCTCTTGGATCGTTACTCACACTTGCGTGTGGCTCCAACGATGATGTGTACAGCTGCCCATAGAACCTCAATCTCACTCAAAATCTCAGGTGTCCCGGAAACGACGCTGCCACACTCGGTCTTCAGCTTCGACAGTTGGCTCTTTCTGGCAGACAGATCTCTAGCAAAGACTTTGGAGCCCTGGTTCCGCTCGATCGCTTCTTCAATACGAGCTGTATTGAAGTTGCGTAAGTCCCGCCGCATGCATTTGGAGATCTGTCTGTTCAGTTGCCTGTATTCTGTCAAATCTACTGAAGACTGCAGCCTATATCCCGTCTAACAGCCATGAGATTAAGAGTGTGATCGGAGAGTTTTTGTGTTCTTCTGCGGCAGGTCTTGCAGAACTTAGCTCCGACCGCATGGACAGTTTCCACGAGCTTGTCATTCATATCGTCCACTGCATTGCAATCTTCTAGGCACTGAAAACGGTTTCGTAGCTCGAGCTGAAAGGTTTCGGGACTTTGGGATTAGAGCACGAGGGGGAAGGAGCGTTGACTTTATTAGACGTGACCTCTCCAACTTTACGTTTAGGTTCAGTGTGCCCCTCACCATTCGGTGATCGCTGCCGGTTTTCACCCTCGCGATCACTGAGACATCACTGAACAATTGTCTTTTGGTCGTCATAATGAAGTCAATCTCATTTTTTGTCGAACCGTCGGGGCTCGACCAGGTCCACTTCCTGTGGGGCCGCTTCTGGAAGAAAGAGTTCATCATAAAAAGTCCCTCTCTCTCCATGAAGTCGGCCAGCTGCTGGCCCCTTGGGTTCCGTTGCCCTACTCCGAATTTCCCTACTTTCAGCTCACCGTACTCTCTTGTGCCTAGTTTTGCGTTGAAGTCTCCCATTAACACCGTATAGTGGGTTTTGGGGGAATGCATGGCTCTAGAGGTATCCTCATACATTTCTCCACCTCCTCATCGGGGTGTGCCGAGGTTGGTACGTAAACCTGTATGACCTTCAGCGAATACCGTTTGGTGATTCTGAGTATAAGGTACGCAACCTCGTCGACACACTCCCAATCTTACAACGTTGTTAACGAGAGACTTGTGGACGATAAATCCGACACCTCCTTGGGACAGATGGTCGCCCTCCGGTGATAGAACAAGTTGCCGGATTCGAGGATTACCGTGTCTTCCCCTCTCTTCGGACCTCGGATAATCCTATAATATTCCAGCGCAACTTGTCTATCTCTTCTTCCAGCTCCAGGATCTTCTCGTCAGTCCTCAGGGTACGTGCGTTATAAGTTGCCAGGTCGAGTCGTCGTAGGTGGCAACCGAACCTCCACCGGAGATTCTTAGCACCCCCTGCCCCGCCGTTACCATGGTCGCCACCGTAGCCAGGAATAGCGGGGCCGCCGGGGACTGGGGGCCGTCTCTTCGTTACTATCATGGGGGGTATATTGCCATAGTTGCCACGCTTGGCGAGCGGGTTGGCAACCGCAGTTTTTTATTGTTTTTTGCTGTTATCAGAAAGATGCTGCTGCCCATCCTCTGCCTCAGTTTCCCTCTGTCGCCTCTTACGACACCCACGGGAAGATATGGGGTAGTGAGTATTCTTACCCGCCACTACACGGGGTAAGAATACTCACACCACCACCTGCTACCAATTTCAAACTAATAAGGACTCAGTGAGCCGTGGTAGTTCAGAGGCTAAGCGCTCGCTCGTAAATTTCGCAGTACGCGAGCGACCCAAATTCGATCCCCGCCGACACCAATGACCATTTCATTAGTGTCGGTGGGGATCGAAATTGCAATTAAATACTAATATACCACTTGCTCAACTATGAACGAAAACTTCGTGAGGAAACCTGCCTGTATAATATTTCGAAGACATGTGATGTTCGCCAACATGCATTGGAGCAGCCAACTGACAAATTGCTTCATATCCCTCTCAGTAATGAGAGGAGGACTCTGCCCGGCAGTGGGACGAATAAAGACTATAACTTTATTTTAAGGCCATAGAGGAGTACATGCCCTCATAGCTATAATTACGCCGTCTATTTTACTGTTCAAATCGAAGTACAATAGGGATTACATTGTTCTTGGCGGCAGTAATAGTAAGAAGTTGGTACTGGGCCAGACATACTTCTAGGCAGTTATCGCTGCTTCCACAAATGACTAAATATATATATGTAGCCAACGCGATAACTTTATGTTGCGATAACGCTATATAGAGAAAATTCTCTTCAGAGTGTAATAAATAATGATACACTTTTAAACAACTTTATTGATACAATCTTTATTGGGAAATATAAAGTTTACGTTGCTTGTTTCATGAACGCAACTGAAGTACATCGATATAGCAAATCTAAAATTTAATGCAAAATGGTATTAAATTTTATATCTACTTTAAATAATTATGCTTTAGACTCGTTCATCATTATCATTACAGCTCAAGCGTCCACCGAACCTCCCACATAGATTGACGCAAGGTACGGTCCATAGTCACCTATATCTATCGACTACATGCACGTTTCATCAAGTGTCACTCAATATAGTTGTGGATCGCCCAACACTGCACTTGCCAAATATTTATGCCTTTTTGTATATAAATTAGAGTAACAATCGAGCCCTCAGTTCCCTGGATGCTGTGACATATAGACCACCTACATTTATCCTCGATCAAAAATCAAAATGCAGATGGTTTGTCGCCCGCGAGGACTAAATGGATTGCCTCGTTACCAGAAAAGGAATCATCGGTCTCGTCACTAACTATACGAAACATAATAGCATTATGGTGCTATTTTGTTAAGGTACACGTAAGTAAGGTAAGGTACAATTTCCAACTGCACCACCACTTATCATCAGGTAGGATAGTAGGCAAGCACTACCTTCTAATATTAAAAAAAAATATTACGCTAGTGGTCTGTTTAAGTGGTCGAGCCTTTCGTGCTGCAAACGTAATATGTGCAACGTATTATGTTTGCAGAATATGACTCTACCACGTACAAAATCTCACAACTTTAGTTAATATATAATTTTTAATCTTTATCTGTTCCTAACGGCGCTAGTTGTTTTTCTATAATAAAGTTTAGTCATTAAAATTACAGTAACTACTTTTATTACTGCAGTAGTTTTAAAACAGAAAGCAACGTTTAACTATCTCAATAACGAATGTCCGGTACTCGTAACTTTTGATTGTCGGCCCTTGTGAGGATTCACGAGACTTACTACTCGTCATATAAGTGAATGCTTTTCTATAAATTCCTCTCTCTCTCTCTTTCTCTCTTTCTCTCTTATTGGAGGTGAAAGGTTCTAATCGACTCAGTAGCAGTATACTAGATGTCTACCATTTAAGGATGGTTTTGCCTGAATCACCACGCTTGGCTTTGTATTAACCGTCTTTGTAACAGATGTCTAGCACCTGTCACGCTCTTTGTATTTTAAATGTGGTAATTACGATATAGTACCGCTAGCTATTGGAAACTAAAGACCTTTTTGGCATTTTTCATAGTTGCCTCACACGCGTCCACGGGGTCAAGTGGGAATGAATTCTTTTACGCCGCTGTCTCATGGTAATAAGACTTCTTAATCGTTTTGTAACTGTAAAGAAGTTAGAAGAAGTTCACATTTTAATCACAATTTACACCTCTAGATGTAAGTGATCCGTCGTATCGATAATTGCGACTTCAAAAAGAATAATATTCGTCATATATCTAAATGTACATATCGACATTTTATCTTTTAAAAGATTTGTTGTAGGTTCCAGTATTGCTTTTTTTATTTTTTTAAAAACACGTTAATCCAACTATAGGATTTTCTCATGTATCATGTAGGCAGTTTATATTTATACATAAGTTGCACAAGGACAAACATCCAGACCTAAAAAAAATATTTGTACATCATACGAATACTTGTTCCATGCGGGATTCAAACCCGCGGCCCTCAGCGCCATAGCACCAGGGAGCCGTCGTCATGCTTGAAGATAAAAATATACAGAATAATAAGGATAAGTATAGAAAAAAAGTTTATTTCTTCATTAATAACAGTTTTATTATTAAAAGTTTGACCCAATGTATTTGATGGTAGTTATTAAAATTTAGTATTAAAACTGGTTTGTAGGTAGTAGAACTACATTTCTGACTAGGAGACCGTTTGGGTACCACTCTCTTAGTTATTTCTGCCGTCAAATAGCAGTGGTTGCACTGTTGATTGGTGTTACAGGCCGTGAGGCATTCGATATTAGTCCTCGGAGGTGACAACGTATCTGTAGCCTTCTTTGTTTGAAGTTAGCTGCATTTCTCCATAACTGCATTAGCCAGTTACCGTCAAGTGGACTGTAAGTTCCTTTGCCACTTCAGTTTTTAAAAAATTAAGGCTTAAATTTCGCTTGGCGTTAATTTCACATGTGTATTCTCAGAAAAAAAAACGTTTAAGTATATTATATTTGAACTCAACAAGAGCTAAGACTGGAACTTCTTTGTTTTTGCAGACAGAAAATGAACAAAAGAAACTGCTCACAGCGCTCGAAATCACGACAATTTTTTGTCATCTTCTAATACCCATTGTTCTTGAAGACAGTTTTTGGAAAGATATTTTGCAGGGTTTCCAAGACTATATTAGTTGGTTTTCATCCACTATCATTACTTGATTCATATATTTGACAAAATTTAACTCGTTTCAAGTCAAGAGAAAACCTTTATCAACGTATACTCATCACGTTTCTGTAAAATGACAGATGTATTGAATACAAGTAAAACTATTTATTCAATGTACGAAGTAAATATAAGAAACGAGCCAACTAGCTTAATTAGCCGTTGAATTAACAGCCTAGCCTTTTTACTAAACGGCGCCGTTCAACTAGCGGCCTGAATGATATTCATCCGATGCGTCTAATACAACGTTGCTACATATCTTGTAATAACAGCGACAGTAAGTTAAGGTGCGGCTGTGGTGGCCCTTGGACCAGCCTTAAGCCGCTTATATTTATATAATATAGCACATAGAGCTAATGAGGGCATCCACGTCTTTTTCTGCCACTAGGGCGGCGCCACTTTAAAAATGAGATGTAATATTTGACAGATTTCATAGCAGGGAAGTTAATTTATTCGAAACATGTAAAAGTTAACGTTTCGTTTCAGTATTATTAGTTATATTTTATATACATTAGATTAAAAATAAATAAACCAAACCACAGATATTCATAAAAGTAGAATAATTAAAAAAAAAGTTAAAAATGTGCAAAAACTTAAATAGCGAACCACTGAGACATTGTTTTGTGTATTATTATAATACTCTAGAAACTGATAAACTTTTATTTAAAACTAACTTCTTAATTAAACGAAAATAATAACAAAAAACTTCACCTCAGTGTCAACTAGCGATATCTAGTGATTGGAAGATTATTAGCCCTATATTTAAAAAAATATGTTTTTATGCGAAGTACCGAATCAAATCTCTCACAAAAGAAATGCTTCGTATGGGGAGTGACGAGAGCCGGTGAGCCTTTAACTGATACAAGACGTCCCATATACTATAATATATAAAGGTTAATATCACTTACCATCGTGTTAATGGTGGGCTGTTCTTTTTCGTCACCTGTACTTACAATAAAAAAAATAAAGGTAGTTTAACGTAGTTTAAGGTAGCGTGGAAGTATTTATCTCCCCATCTCGCCGCTTAAGTGTCGTGAAATATTACTATGTGAAAAGCGAATAAATAGAAATCTGAATCTCCTCTAATGTATACGTAGTAATCCAGACTCGAACCGTGTAGTGACGGTGTAAGAATATCCACTACCCCAAATCATCTCGTCGGTGTCGTAAGGGGCGACAGAGGGAAACAAATCAGAAGATGGGTAGCAGCGTCTTCCTAATTACGACAAAAAATATTAAAACAACTCTTGCCAACCCGCTTGCCAAGCGTGGCAATTATGGCAAATATCCCCCCTATGAGGCAATCTATGTGGGAGGCCTATGTTCAGCAGTGGACTAAAATAGGCTGTAACGGTAATCCAGACTCGGCAATGGGGAGCAGCGACAAGAATGCCACATAAGTAGCACGGACTACCCATGGTGATGATTGCAAATTCTCTCTACAACTGGACAGGGACTTAATATGAGATAATGATGAGTAAAGAGTTTTTTTGTACAAGCAGGGATGATTAACGATCACACTGTCCACCTGTAAGGATGCTGTTGCCCATAGACACCTTATCTATCCTAAACTAAGAATTTTATTATTTTACGGATTTTATTAGTTTAACGTTGTCACAACTTAGGGCTAGGATGGAATTAATAAAGATAGAAATAGATGTCTTACCAATAACAAATAAAGAGTAATGTCGCATTATGCTAAAATGTATTACTAGAATAGGTGAAACACAAATTGTTAGCCATACAAGACAATCGCGAAAGGTCTAACTGACGGTACACACTAGCCACTCGAACCCAAAAGTATGATGGTATTGTGAATACCCTCATATTTTAGTGCTTTGTCACCGATTTTTCTTTTACTTTGACTTTAAACAGTTACCCCTTTATAGAAATTTTAATTATTTTTATTTAATTTAAATTTTTAAATTTTTATTATAAGAATGTTTTAATAAATAGCATACATACATTTCTCATGGACAAACATCCAGATCTGAAACAATTATTTGTAGACTATAGGATAGTTTTTGCTTACGAGATTTGGACTAGAGACCCTAAGAGCCGCAGCCAAACGCTTCTAAACTAACATCAGATTTGTAAACGTTGCTTCGGGAATTGTTAGGCTAGAATACTAGGTTGATCTATGTTTTCGGTACACATGTGCCACAATAATGTCCGGTGCGTTGGATAATTACCGGAAGTATTCAGATATCGCCGCTTTCAAAATCGGCCAGAAAATGTGATAAATACAATGTTGCATACTTCCTCTGTAAATACTGGATAAAATGAAAAACCAGCTAAAATCAAAGTAACACTCTATGAACGTTCCACTACTGGATACACGTTTTTGAGCAGGGATGAGTCCGTCACGCTGCTCAAGTGCATTAAATAAGTTCACTTGGCGTTATAGAGCCATGATAGTTAAGGATATAAGGGCTCATCTTAGTTTGTAGTTCGTGAGCAACTCAAGATCTATTCCCGCCAGCACTAACGAATTGTTAACTAAAATTTCATTACCTTGTTTACCATGTGCAGTGTGCACGGCGGAGAAGGAAAACATACCGTTACCGTTAAAGCATGTGAAAAGTCCACTGCTGAAAATAGGCCTCCCCCATTAGGTGCCACCTCCTCACATGGACCTCACTACCTCATAGGGGCGATTTTCGCCATAGTTGCCACGCTTGGTAACCGCAATGGTTGCAACCGTAGTGTTTTTGTATAATATATTTTATTACATAAAAATACAGTCGGTTGTTTCTGATACTACTTTCGCCAAACTGCAGGGAGAATACATCACCCACTTACATTCTATGACCTACTGTAATTAATATCCTAATCTTGGATTTGAACTTAAAATAGAAAAATTAAATTTAAACTTACTAGTGTTATTTATATACCTCATTATACATAACTTATTAATAATTATACATAGAAATAATAACTAAAACTAACTAACTTTAATTTAGACAATATTAACTATTACTCTTATAATTATCCAGCAACCACGTTTTCTTTATTTTAAATTGTTATTAAAATAAAGAAAACGCTGCTGCCTATTCTGGTTTGTTTCCCTTTGTCGCCTCTTACGACGCCCACAAAACGATACGGGTTAGACCGCCACTAAACGGTCATCAATGATAAACAACCAACCATGTTACATTAATAAAAATACTGGACCACGCTAATGTATAAATTTATATCTATAATGTAGGTGTTTCGGCGTATGATTAACGACTTCATCACTTGGCAACTCGAGTCGATTATATAATTTTTTCATTCGCCATTATGTCTTTATTCTTGGAAGCTACAAATTATATTTGACTTTTATAGCCCACTAATATACGTGACATAATTACAACGGATGGGTTAGCCCATATTAACATAATCGATGTAATCCATAATGAATATAATATTGCTTAATAAGTGTTAGTAGGAAGCAAAACCATCAACCGTCGGTGCTTAGCTTGAGTTATTAGTAGTTGGAATAAGTTATCAATTTTGTGTAAAAACCAAATAAATGTAATTAAATGTGAGTAAGCTTTTTATCTGTTCTCACTCATTGATTTAATTTATATATATTTTTAATAAGTGTACCTAGCAGTGCTGATACTCTCTTTAACCACTCCACATAAGCTTTAAATGCTTGTAGTAGGAGTGGTTTACGTCAGTAGTCGAATGGCGGATTCAAACCCACGACTTAAGTTTCGCGGTCTGTATTTCCTAATCATTAGGCTACTATCGCATTCTTTACTTAGGACTTTCATGGGAATTAATTATTCTGCACCGTATTATTATGAATTATTTTATGTAACAATGGTCTCTGAAAATTGACTACTCTGTTGTTGCGTAGGACCAAGAACGCGGTGGTACGAAAATGATAGAGTCATTAAAAATCAAATGTGCTACACCGCGGCAGAGTACCGCGATTTCTTTGTAGTGAAATTAGGTACTGATCATTAGTCTTGTTACCGCATAACGCTTATATACAAAATGCCTAGTCTGTTGTTAATCTTAATTCAAATTCGTTTGAAATGAACCTTGAATGTTTTTTTTATTTAATTGCTTTTATACGACTAATCGTGTCTTATAAATAGGTTTTATATTTATAAAATGATTTAGTAAGTCGGTAAGTTAAATGGGTTGCGATGGCAACACAGAAAAGTATTAGTTGAAGCACTATTAATTTCTACTTATCTCAATACTGCTTGAATGTTTATATATATTACTGCTTGTTCAGTACATAAATTAACAGGCTAAATAATAATAAAATCTTTATGATAAAGTTACATTAAAACTCTACTGTCGTCTACTAATTTTACTGTAGTAGTTGGTAGGACTGATTTTCTGCCACTTAAGTACCACGCTCTTACCCATTTCTGTTTGTTACTATAAATACAAGCACGTATCTGGAGTTCTAGATGAGTTGAGTTCTAGAAATTATTATTCTTTCTATAAGACCTAAGAGCCTAAGACCCTTTTTATGTTCCAAGGCATTCCTTATAAGTCCTGAAAGGGGGTAAGAATTCATAAACATTTTATTTTTTAATCAAAGGTAGATTTTTTAATAAGGGTGACAAACGAGCGCACAGTCCACCTGATGGTAAGTGGATGCTGTGCCCCATAAACATCTACATTTATCCTCGATTAAGAATCAAAATACAGATGCGTTGTCACCCCTGAAGACTAAGATGGAATGCTTCGTTTCCAGTAAAAAGGGTCTCCGATTCTCTACACTCACCATACGAAACACAGCAGCCTTAAGCTGCTATTTTACGCTGGTATTCTGTGAGAGCGTGGTCCTACCCTGGTCGAGCCGACCCATTCGTGCTACAACTCATATAGCTGCAGCGTGGCTCTACCAAATATAGAAGTTTTAGGTAGTGTATTCTCTGTAAGGTAGTGGATTCTCTTAAGTTGCCGTGTAGTGGCGGTGTAAGAATATCCACTAACCCTCGTTCTAGCGGTTGTCGTAAGATGCGACAGAGACAAACAAGCCAGGACACAGACAGCAGCGTTTTCCTAATAACAAAAAGTAAATAAAAAAAATTCCGAGTTGGCAACGTGCCTGCCAATCGTGGCAACTAAAGTTAATATCCTTATAAGGCAATCTAATGATAGGCTTATGTTCAGCAGTGAACATTACCTATAATACATATATGCACTATACTTTTGTGAAATACCAGGATGCTATGCTATAAAGCAGCTGTGATGTGTTACGTATGGTAGGTAACGAGTTTCAATGGTATAGAGGCATTTCATCTTTGTTCTCAAGGGTGACAACCCATCTGTATATTGATTCTTGATCGAGCACATCCACTCATCACCAGGGGGACTGTGTGCTCATTTTGTCAATACAATTTTTTTAAAGTGAAACTTACAGCTCTTGTTGTTTGTTAATATCGGTCTCTGTATCTGGTCGGTAACCACAATTAATATTAAAATGCTCTCTATTAAATCAAGCTAATCAACAAAAACAGAAAGGCTCTGTTACCCCTTACGTGTTAGCAACATCGCTGCATAGAGATGGCGCCTGCAGCGTTAGCATTCTTGGGCAAAAGACAGTGACTTGGCATAGGGTGGTTAGTCAGTTCCTTCCGAATCCTTAAACGGGTTGGCTGACAATGGATATTCCTAAATCTATTATTATTTAACTTTATTAATATAAATTAAACGTATTAAATATATATTTTAAATCTTTTATTATAAATCTCTATTTTGTGTAACCGCATAACAGCTCGATCATTTCAATACAGATAAATTTCAAATATGTATGCATAACTTTAAAAAATCCCATTAAAACTTAACGCCTGATCGCAACATAAGCACGTAATAACAATTTAATTGTACAAACATTGATTATGTAAGACCACCGGGTCCGGATCGAATTAATAGATTCTTAAAAAGCACGTCATAATCTAACTCATTAGTGGGGAATCAAATTTATGGCCGGCTGGGCGACAGTTTTATGTTGTTCGCCGATGAATGCGCCCAGGATAAATGGATGCGGCGGCCGGAGAGTTATTTCTCACTTAAGGGGAATATGAGGAAATAAAGGTTTTTTTCATTTTCATTTTTTATTAAGTCTAATATTTTACCTAGTCTCATTCAAACTGTAAGTACTAAGTACGTAATATTAAAATCTGTATGTATGTAAATGAGACTCTTATCATTTTTATTTTTTATTTTAGTTTGGAATATTAGCTTTAAAAATGACAAAATAAAGGATAAATGACAAAATCGAGTTTCTTTCGCCGTTCGTTTTCAGACTAAAGGATTCTTCTAGATCATTTTGCAGCAATAGATTTGAGAAAAAAATTCTTAGGTCGAACAAATATATTTGATTTAATTTCATTTCAGTATGTCATGAGATCCATCAGGAATTTTACTCACTGATCTGCTTTCATTTATTGATTTCTTTCCTTTTTCAAGTTTATCAGCCTCTATATATCTGCTGCAGGTCTTTCAAGAATGCTCTTAAATTTTTAATTTTAAAAGACATGCCGTGAGTGTAAACCGGAGACTCATTCAAAATTTTTTTTTAAATAGCTTATGCTTCAAGGTTGCTCCCATATAAATTAAGAGAAAATTGTCAACCGTAAGACTAGTTAAATAGGGGGTGAAATTTTTAATGTAACTATTTAAACAACATTAAGATTGTGAGAAGACAGGACATATTTTATTTTTTATTATTATTTTGGGAGTCATATGTTCAGCAGTGGACTTGTGAAGGGCTGTAATGATGATGATGATGATGATAATTGTGATATTCTTTAGTCCACTCAAAAAGCTAAAAAACTTTAAATCATAGCAATTTAAGTCGCAGCACCGACTTCAGAATGTTAAATTATTTTATTATTTTTAATTCTGTGAAATCGGCTATTAATTTTAATAAAAATACTGGTAAAGAAACATTCCATCTTAGTCCTTAGGGGTGACACACACAATAGTGTATGTAATCCATATTCGGTTAAAGATGTATTATAGTTTGCTATGGGCCACAGCATTTACCATCAAGTTGATTGTGTACTCTTGATTCTTATAAAAAAAAATCAGAACGTTGGGCAGTTCGGTTAGTAATACTTTGCCTCATCACTAGTCTATAGGTTTTGACTTTTGACCCATCTTTAGAATCTTCGATAGTAGCATCATCGGTACCCTTGATCACCTATAAGATTCAGACAATTGAATGCTTTTTTGGCACACATCTTTAACTAAATTTTATTTACTTAAAACGGTAAACCGCTTGCTTGTTTTAATTTCTGAGCCTTAAAATATATACAATGTATATATAGGGGAAATCACAATTAAATAAATGTATCCAACACCCAAACGGATTCGAACCCAAATCGCACTAGGCGGAATCTTTTTGCGATAAGCTACGCAGTAATTATATTTTTTATTTTACATAATGATAATGTCCTCCAGACCGAATTTCGGTCGCGGCGCCCAGCTTCAACGGAGATTAGCCATCGGCGCAGGACAGGATTATAGTGCCCAAGTGTATGCGCAAGCACAGGTGCACTCTCTATTCCCTCACTCTCACAATCCGATGGGACGGTAAGCCGACACGACCGGAGAGAGATCAGGCGCAGGACCAACGGCTTAACGTGCTTTCCGAGGCACGGGGGTGAAACACCGCCAACTTCCTGACTCCGGGCAGCTACTGAGAATTTCTTGATGAAAAAGCTCAATAACTGATTTTTTTTTGCCCGACCCGGGATTCGAACCCAGGACCTCATGATCAGCAGTCGCACTACTACAACTACTAGACCAAAGAGGCAGTCAACATTATCAGCAATTCATAACACTCATATAACACTCAAAACTCGAGTACTGAAAGTGACTCGAAAGTTCGAACGTAAATACTCCAGCCGTGACATAAAATAAATACGAACGAATATTATTACTTCGATATATTATAGTCTAACTTTTAGCGTATAAAATACCGCATCCGAGGCTTTCCCGGGCGATACATTATCTTCAACGTCGGAACAAGCGTACATATTTCATATTGAGCGATCAATCTCTCGCCCACACCGCCAACCGGAGATTTACGCACGATGCCGCGGCACTTTTCATTTTTATTCAAATTTTAATGCTCATCTCTGATGAGTTTATTTAATTTAATACATTGTGCCCTGCCAGGCCACATGATTTATTGTCTTAAGTGTTGTAACAGGTATTATGTAAATTGAGTTCGGATTAGAAAGCACCTATAAGCTGTTATTGTTTAAAAATGATTTATCGTCGAGTCTTTCGAAAGGTTTTTAATTTTAAAAGTTAGTTATCTATTCATAGTTACATTAGGATCTATTAATCGCATTTATAAATTAAAAGTCCCCCTCCAGTCTTTTAATTACACAATGGGCTTCTCAAATGGCCCGCCGATAATATTAATCTGTACAAAAAAAATTTGCATTCCTATCGCCATTCCAGGCGCAATTTTAATCGTCCCTCATTAAGCACATCGTTGCGCGTAACCACGCGGTTTTATGACCGCCATTTTGAATTAATTCCACACCAAACAAAATGGCGCCTAACGCTCAGAGTGTCTAACAATAAAAATTTTATTAATCTCGAATGAGATCTCGTCGAAAACGCGAATGGCGTTATAGAACCGCAATTATTTTATAAATTTGAATTTTCCCGTGTTAACGACGATGATCGCTGGAATAACAAAGCATTATGGTTGCCGTATATTAGCACGTGTCCCTCTGAAATTTTCCCCGCAAATGATTATCTTTGGATGTTGTACGACAGCCTCTTTTACCTTCATAAAACATGTTGCAATGGTTTGCGTTGACATGAATATAATTTACCGGGATCGACATTATTATATATTAAATTAAAGGAAAAGAAATACTTAATTTCTTACTGAATTATAGCCTAATAACTTGAGCGATTATAATAACCGTGTAGTGGCGGTGTAAGAATATGCACTACCCCATATCGTCCCATGGGTGCCGTAAGAGGTGACAGAGGAAAACTAACCGGGGGACGGGCAGCAGCGTCTTCCTAATACCAACTAGAAAAAAAACTGCGGTTGCCAATCCGCTTGCCAAGCGTGGCAAATATGGCAAACCCCCTTATGAGGCATTCCATGGGGAGGCCTATGTTCTGCAGTGGACTTTGATATGCTGTAATGAATGAATATGATCTTCAAACATACGTTACGTCAAACATACGTTACAATTCGTTGAAAAACTTAAACAGTATGTCAGTGAACTAGATTAATATTGATTTTATTAAACATTTATCAACAGTTTTTTATAAGTTTAACATATTAGCATAAAATATAATACAATAATAATGCTTTATAATTTTATATTAGTCCAAACAACCTTTGCGTCATCGCTGGTAAATAGCCAGTAGCCGGGAGTCTCACTAATTCGACACACAGTTTCTAAATTAATTATATTACTCTAAATATAAACAATATGGCTTGATAAACACTAGTATAATAATGAAAATATTATTTTCGACACAAATGGCTATTATAGAGCAACACTACACTACACTTTGTTAAATTGATAATAATTGTAAGTATACAAAATGATACTGCTGTAACATTTATATTTAAAAGTAATTCTTGTTTAGATTTGTTCAACGGTAAAAACATAATATTTTAAATTTTATAATTAAGTGACGCTTGTTATACGAGTACATACGTTTATATCACCTTTCGTCAAACATATTCACATGCTGCTGAAAACTGCTAAATAGGTTTTTCCTGCTAACTCTTACAACAAAATATTTGTATCAAGTTTATCGCAAATAGAGTAGGTGAATTTTAAAGTTACAAATTAAGCTTTTTCTTTTAAAGCCATACTTATTTCATGCACCTTACCTTCGCTACAACACATAATGTGGCTCCTCTCTTATAATCTGAAATTATATTCAAATAATATAACCCAAGAATAGCAGAGGCAGTTGTAGTTTTTATCAAAACCATGTTGTAATTTCAGATCAATAAATAAAGATACATACATTCCAAGTGATGTCAAACCATGATCAACCATGACACACTCACGCAAACTCCTCTGTTTCTTCTTCTTCTTTCTTTCTTTATCAGCCCGTGAAAGTTCACTGCTGGATTCACACTTCTGCTCCTAAATCCATGGCGTTGGTTTTCAAATAATTTTAAATGTATTTGTGTACGTGAGTGCGTGTTTTTACCATTAGCTGAGTAAGGTTTTGGCTTGGTTTTTGCGTCACCAGATGTGTACGCACCGCTTCGTCTTTCTTTCTTTGTTGATCGAAGGTTATTGTAATACAGTAGGAAAAATGAAATATTTTTTATAGCACACATCGAACGCGAAGCAGAGATGTAGTGCTCTGTTGACACCAAATCAAAAAATCGCGATCCACTCAACTTAAATCACTTCCATCAGCTTTATATTGCACTTATATAATCCACTGATCAGACATATGATCTCCAGGACTATGTTCTGCTTAATAATTAAGTATTAAAATAAGTATAAATTATATTACTAACATGAGATGTAAGTTTTTCTCTACTAACAATTTCTATGGATTTCAAGTTGTCCGAAATAAACAATTTTTTTTTTATAATAAAAATGTACACCAATAGCAAGAAGAGATTCAATCAATCAATTAATACTAGTGGCCTAGTTATAAGATTATTTATTTTAATTATTATTAAAAAAAAGTTAATTGAAAATGATTTCACTTGGACGTCAGATGGTCGGTATGGATGTGAACAAGATATCTTTCGAAAAACTGATTTTTTTTTTATTTGCTTTAGATTTAAACCCTTAGGAAGTCTTTTGAATTTCACTATTGTAAACCGTCCCGTTCCTTAATTTAATTATTTTATTTTATTAGGTATTTTATTTATATTATTTATTATTTTATTTATATTATTAATGATTTGACAATTTTTTCTGTAACAAAATACGAATCACCGGTAATTAAACAGAAACAATTTTTGTAGCTTTAGACGAAATACGTGTTTCGGTAATTAATAAAAGTAAATTGATTATTCAAAACATTACATGAGGTGTGCACTTTTGGATTTTTTATTTTTTCTGGCACTAGGTAAAAGAATACATTACACAGTATATAAATATTCAGAGTTTATTCGCAACATGTTGATGATAAACGATAATAGTAAAGCCGAGAAAAAGGGCCATTGGGTGGAGAATACTCACATCCAAACTATTGAAACATAACAATATCATCTTACTGTGGACTTACAGGTGGTTAAGTTGTGATTAGCAGTCCATCTGGGTAGGTACCGCCCTCTTACCTATTGCTGTCACCGAATAGAAGTGCTCGCACTGGCTGTGTTCCAGTCTGAAGGGTACAGAGAGTTCGTATTATTTCACGCTCGCTGTAAGGCATTCCATCTTAGTCCTAACCGGTGACAATGCATTTGTAGCCTTCTTTGTTTGAAGTTGACTGCAGGTGTTCATGGATTGCAGGAGCCACTTACACCCAGGTAGACTGCAAGTTCGCTTTCGACTTCAGTTCATCGATCACTAATAAAAATTACATACACAACCAGTGACAAAAATGTCCTTACCGAATGAACGCCCACTCGAACATTTGGGTGCGCTTTTAATTTGTACGTAGCTTTGTGAATACAAATTGCCTAAATTTGTATGCATTTAAAGTTGAATTTACATTAATGTATATTTATTTCAACTGGAATTACGTCAAAACAATTGAAGACAGTTTTTAGAGAACTTTTGAACCATGCTTCAGTTTCATAAAATATATTACCATTTTGAAAAAGAAAATTGCCATATAAAGTTGCCTGTAGACATATTCCGCCCTTAAATAGCTCTTTCCTTAATCGTCCGCCGCAGGAAAATAAACATTTCAAACACACAGCCAATAAAACATGTATACCTATCATTGGAAAACAAGGAGGTTTTTCTATAAATTCTAATAGCAATCACTGTCAGCCACACTCGTCGTTCCGAGTGGAGTGGTTAAATATTTAAGCACATGTCTTTTACCGGCCGTTCTCCCCCGTGTTTCTACAAGTTATGAGTGTCTAGCACGAGACCAATCTTGCAAATGGACGCGTGAGTTGATATTACGTGTCGGATAACAATATTTAAGGATTTACACGGATCAATGGTCGAATCAAACGTTACCAATGAATCAAGGTCCAGCGTTTGTGTCAACGCTTAGCGTTCGGCGCTTTGCTCTAAATAAGATTCACAAGAGGTGGTAGAACTCCTTTTCTGCCTAGAAGTTTATCTGGTAGGTACCACCATCGTACCTTGTGCTTTATTCCAGTCTAAAGCGTAGAGGGCTATACTATGTCTTAGTTCTTAGAGGTGACAACGCGGTGTAGTAGCCACTTACCATCAGTTTGACTGTAAGTTCGTTTGTCATTTCAGTTATAAAAAAAAAAAATGTACACTTCGCTACTTTAATAGCAGCTAGGGTTGCTAACTTTATAATATAGCATTAGACAAACTTTAATGTACATAAATATAATTAATATATTTTCTAAAACTATTTGGCAGTTGTACACTAGCTCAAGCGCATAGATTGGATTTTGAATATTTAATATTTGGACGTTTCCTTCGCGACAACACGCCTTGAATTTTCATACAATATTGTGGCTGGGGTAACAAAATAATCACTAGGCTTTTAGCATTAGCACAGTCGAATAGTATTTACATTATGTATATAAACACCGATAATTTGCCGAAGATATAGTCATTATGGCAGAATCGCTGGATGACCTCAGCACTATGCTCAATGACTTCAATAGTGTTTCCCAACGGATACGAGTAGGTCTTAAAATGAAAATGGACAAGACAAAGGTCATGTGTAACGTTCATGTCATACCTATGCCGATAGCTGTTGGAGCACTACGTTCAACTAGGTGAGTCCAACTTCGACCGAGATCGACGGATTCAACTCGGCTAGGCAGCTTTAGGAAGATAAAGACACATTTTCTCGTCACGAATGCCTCAAAACTTAAAAACAAGTGTACAAATGCGTGTTGCCAGTGATTACATTTGGAACTGAGGAAGCCATACTCGGAGTTACTAGCTAGACTTAGAAAGAAGGTTATACGCAATAGAAGCAAAGTAACCGAAATTGTCCAACGGATTAATAAGCTAAAGTGGCAATGAGCCGGTCGTATAGCTTGACCGATCGGGGAAACGTTTTTCAAATAGCAGTCTCGTAGTGTTAAGAGATACAGGAACAGGAGGCGTTTTTGAGGGAGGCCTATGTTCAGCAGTGTACTTGTGATGCGCTGTAATGATGATGATGACGATAATGACAAATTTTGGTATTTATATACATAAATGTAATTAACAATTTTATTTGCGCTGACAGGGATCGGGCTCGGGTTACTCGATTACTATGAAATTTATAGGCAGCGCTAATCCCCTGAGCTACCACGGCTTCAAAGGGAAATTTATACTTGCAGGCTAAGCCAAGGTGACTTTCTACAATGGTAAACCCCAACAGAAAACTATTAAAAATGAATGAAGTGAACTACTATACGTCACGTGATCGTCTTTCACGTGATTTAACTTTAAAATATTCTTTTTTTTACTTATTATAAACCAGTGCTTGACCACGATCCCACCTAAGTGATGATGAGGCCCTAGATGATAAATCGCCCAGATTGTATTCGAACGGAAATACAGATGCCGGCAAATTATTTTTATTTATTTTTTATAGTTTTCTACAAGCGTTAACGATTTTAGAAAATAAACTTGACTAATTCCGTTGTTTTAGGATAAATAGCTATGAAACTTTAAAAATTATTCACATCGTAAAGCATTTTAAAATATATTTAATATTAGGAGTTGCTCCTGTGACTTGAACCACTCGATTTCTGAAGCATTCATGCAACGACCACATTGACTATTTGAAACCGCCTCATTGGGACTTACTATTAAGTAAAATATTTATTATGGATTATGTAAAGTAGCAATTTTATCCTGCATTTACGTTCGTTCTAGGAATATGCTATCCGATGTGAATAGTTCCTTTTATGTATAAAATATTAGACGTTCAAGAAATTGGTCGATGTACTCGTATGCTGGTTTTTCTATTGACTACGTTATCTTTATATATTTCTTCTGTCCGTGTGTATGTGACTGAACTCCTCCTAAACGGCTGGACCGTTTTTGATGAAATTTTGTGTGTGTGATTAATTTGATTCGAGCATGGTTTAGATTCACAATTGGACCCGGTAGGTGGCACTGTTGTCGAAATCCAAATTATATATTTTTATTTAGAGTAAAAAACGGCGCATTCAGACGTGTGGCTCTTTGAGCCCATGGGCACACAACCTAATTTGAACAAAGAAGACCACAGATGCGTTGTCACCTGTGAGGACTAAGATGGAATGCCCCAGAGCCTGTGCCTTCAAACCAGAACATACTAGTGTGTGCGCTGCTATTGCCAGTACAAATGGGTTAAAGGATTTTACCATGCTGACGGGCCTCCGGGATGAGAAGGAACACTTTCACCTTTTAAATTATTCACAAAATCCACCTGACGGTAATTGTATGCTGTGGCCTATATATACTCTACATTCATCTTTGACCAAGAATTAAAATGCAGAATCATTGTCATCACGGTTCTCGTAACTCACCATATGAAACACAGCATTTCATGATGTTATTACGTGCGAGCGTGGTCCTTCTTAAATCATTAAATAAAAGATCTTTTAACGTTACCTTCACACTAGTTTTCTCCTGTATCGCGGGGGCAGTTTACATACACAAATTTCACTAGAACAAACATCCAGACCAGGAATAATTATTTCTAGGCCATAAAAATATTTGGCATTTTTATTGAAATGAGGGGAGGCCTGTGCCCAGCTGTGGGTCGTATATAGGCTGTGACTTTATACAAATACTTGTTTCATGCGGGATTTAAACCCGCGGCCCTTAACGCTGCTACTTGTTGCTAAGCTACTGTGCCACGGAGCCGTCAAGCTGACTCATTCGTGCTACAACCATAATTCTGCAGCGTGACTGTGCCACATAAAAATTTTAGTTCTCAAGGGTGGTAGCTAATGCATCTGCCTTTTTGTTTTGTTTTGTTTGCCATCAGGGGTGTACTGGTACAAAATTACGATTAACACGGAAAACGTAACGTTTTTCGAGATAAGCCATGTTTTGGATGAAAATAGAATAACTAATTGACAGCATTGCTTTCGATATGGCAACATGAGAGTTAATTTTGGCATTTTATTTTAACGCGGAATTGTGCCGGCGAAATAACCTCTTTGTTCAGTGCTCCTGAACTTTAGTTTTTTTTTTGTTTGAAATACTGAATGTAGGTATCTATCTTTTTAGTAACGTAATATTAATGGTTATCAAATGTAATATATTGTTTTAACATGTTGTTCTTAACATTTATCTATAAAACTAACTTGGCAAAGTTACCATACTAGTGATGCCATGATGTGACGGTTACTTTGCCATGTTTTGTTACAACCAAGGGTTGTCACTTTCAACCTATATTTTTAACCGATTACAACCATTTAAACAAAGTGTTCTGCACTTGACATTTTATGTTTGTATGTATGTTTGTATCGATGTTTCACCGTATCCGCCTATTAGAACGATTTTACCAAATGAGTCGTCACTCAATTCATCTTTATTAAAAGTGAAGGAAAAGAATAGAGAAATCTATATTATTTTTACTGCGTTGTCGGGTATGAATTTGAAGTGAAATTATTATTATTACTACTCAGTATTTTTCATAATTTCAACTTAGTGTATTGATATTAAGTAAAACATTAATTGTCATTTTTAATGATTATTAATATTTTGCTATTATGGGAAAACAATATTTAGATTGATTACTATAATTATGACCTGACATCATTTTATTACGACCCGTAATAAAATGGTGATGATAAAAAAAAAAATACTTGTTAAAAAGATTGTAACGAGCTTTTTTTATTCTATACTATAATTAGGCATTATATGGGTTTTGAGTCATTACAGATGTTCTTCCCATACGGTTATTATAATGACCCACTATTTCTCCAATAGATATGTCTAACCATGACATGAATCCATATTCATTCTGAAACAATTACATTACAACGTTTAGGAAAGGCCTAATCAATAGTTTTTCTTTATATCTTTGAATAAAGGATTCAATCTAAACACTTCAGTGCAGTGTTAGGAATGTGGCCGGACCGTTTTGCATCAGGGGCAAAAATATATTGGTACACATTTTATATGAACTTCTTAACACACTTCAGTGTTAGCGCTCTTGATTTAAGCTTATTATTGCACCAATTTTATTTTTAATTTTAGACGAGAGTATTTTTGTTTGATATATTTTAGATTTTTTCTTAAGAAATTATTGTGACAAGATGTAATCAAGGATTTTGACAACCCTGACACATATTTTCAAGTTTGTATGAAAAATTGAAAAATGGGAGGGCAACTTTGCCACAAGCGTAAACTTTGCTATTTGCAACACAATTAAAGAAGCAAATCATAACTCTGGGTGTTGTGTATTATATTATGAGGTAAACTTACCTTCAACCTTGAAGTCAATTCCTATTATTTTCATTATAAACCCTGATGGCAAAGTTGCCACAAAGTGAGGTTAACTTTGCCATTTTTAATTTTTGAGTAATTTGTCTATTTAATGTTAGTATTTGTTTAAATAATTAATAAATACCAAATCTATGAAGACTATAATGTCACATTTAACATTGACGGCCAGTCTCACAGTACATTTTTTGTTGGAAAATTGGTGGTAAACTTTTAAGTCCTTCCAAAAATGGTAAAGTTGCCAGGTTTCACGGTAACAGAAATATAGCAGTTGTTATATAGCAGCGTAATGCTACTGTGTTTCGTATATTCGAACCTTAAAATGTTTAGCAGTCTTAATTAAATAAATTTTAATTTTGATGAAATAGTTTGTTACAAAAGAAAATATTACATGAATAACAAACATCTTATGTTTGTTATTTTCTCAATCTTAAAGAATATCTCGCGTGCAAGTCAACTGAACTTCTATCTCCTAGATTTTGTTGCATCTTAGAGTAACAGTCTTCATATAATTTATAAGCTGAATATCCGAATAAAGCTAGACGAATTCTAGCGCACGGTTGCGTACTTAAGGTACAATAGGAACCATTTTTCAGGGTCACGAGGCACGCTGTAAGCCAGTCTCGATTCCACCCACTTTAACGACCATAAATCATACACCCCGCGGGAGAAATGCTGCGATATTTATAGTATATTACTTTGTATGGCACATAGGGGATTTAATACATTCAAATGGAAACGGCACGGAATAAGGCGGTTGGAAAAACGACCTTCAAAGGGACCGCGAAGATTATGTAATGAATGTAACTTACGTTTTGTATTATCCGATGATCGTTTTTTTTATAGGATAAGGGTAACAAACGAGCACACAGTCCACCTGATGGTAAGTTGTTGCTATGGCCCATAAACATCTACATCTATCCTCGATTACGAATCAAAATGCAGATGCGTTGTCACCCGTGAGGACTAAGATGGAATGCCTCGTTTCCAGTAAAAAGGGTCTCCGGTTCTCTACACTCACCATACGAAACACAGCAGTGTTAAGCTGCTATTTGACGCTGGTATTCTGTGAGTGCGTGGTCGTTCCCCGGTCGAGCAGATCCATTTGTGCTACAACTATGTGTATTATTATTGTTGTGGATACGAGAAAGAGAATGAATGTTTCGATTTTGTTGTTAACGTAGTAACGTTTTTTGATAATAAGGTGATACAAGGCGATTTAAGAAAAGGCCCAGAAGATCTCTTGGAATACGATAAATCGAAGGTGCAAGAAATCTGGTAGTGCGGTTGTCAATTCACCTGCAAAGCGTGACGATTACAGCAGATACTTCCTTCTGTAAAAAAGGATCATGTCCAGCTGTGGACTAATGAGGGGGATGAAGTGAATTTTTTTATTTCTTTTTATTTTCGATGTTGGAGTTGGAGTTAACACGCTTAGTAACTTATTTTTTAGATATTCGTATTTATATTTACATTTATGACTGAATTTAAGTACCTTTTTTTTTCATGTTTTAAGTCTAAAAAGTTGTTTAAAAAAGGTCAAATTTGTTAATTATAACTGGTCGCTATCATTTATAAACAAGTAATTATTATTCTGCGTTAAAAAGTTTTAATCAAAACAAATTTTCAACTTCCTAATTACTTTTCGATTCTATCAAAGCATCTAACTTTATATTAATGCTTATTTTATATTTTTAAAAGTTTGAATTTTTTTTAATGAAATAGGCCTATTGTATTTTATTTTTATTTTTTTATTTATTCCGAGAGTACATAATATTTTAAATTATAAAAGTAAATTAAAAATTTCGCGTTATTTACATTTCCATAATATTATGGGTTCACTTGGTGGTAGGGATTTTTTCTCTCTAGGAGGCCGTCTCGGCTGATACTACATAACCTATTATTTGTTTATGCCGCTAAGCAGCAGTGCATAGAAGCCACTTAACATCATGTGGACAGCAAGCTCATTTATCTCTCTTGTCGTCTCGCTAATATAATTTAAAAAAAAATCTTTATTAATTTGTAATTGGGATTCTGACAAGGAACCCGTTTATCAATTCACTGTTTAATGTCCCTAGAAGCTGCCAGCCGCTTTACCGAATCTCCATCAAACCAGCGAGATTCTATATATAAAACTAAAAAAATTAACTTAGTAAAGTGAGACCTAGTTATAAAACTCGGTCATTGCAATGCAATTGTACCTGTACTTAGATTTAATAGAATCACAACCGATTTGAACTTTAATACTACAAGTCGTCGAAGTTTTGCAACTATCGTTTGGCGACGTCCCCTTGACAACTTTGCGCCAGCTCTAAGGGTTGTTGCGACGTCAAGTGGTTGCAGACTAATTGTTTATTAATTGTCCAACTTTTTGAGCGCCACTTAAGATGCGGAGGGCTTCGTTATCCTAAATTTAAACGCGTTTAAGTACGGATTCTTTGAGCTATTGTCATTATGCGATATACCTCTTAACAAACAGTATAATATGAGTCTATAAAATTAAAATACGACTTCGATTTTTCTCTGTTCCTTTTTAGCGCTTCAGTAAAATTGGTGTAGTAGAAGAATCAATCAGCTGGTGACTTAGAAATTATATGTTTATGAAAGATGTGTCAAACAAGACGTATGTGATTCGAGAAAGTATATACCTTACTTGCGTCCTGTTGGATGATTTAGACCTGACGGAGCACGTCCTGATTTTACAACGCCGTAAAGATTATTTAGTAAAAAAAATATTGTGAAATTTATTTATACAATTTTTTATTGGAGTCATTGGACGCTAGCGTATTTTATTCCCATAAGATCTATCTTCTACCATATACTATCTTATACTACTATCTTTATATACTATCTTTACACTAGGATTTTCTCCTGTAGCGTCGAGGCAGTTTATAAACATAACTTGCATAAGACTAACATCAAGACCCGTCCCGATCTGACCAACCAATTATTTGTAGGCCATACAGATATTTGTTACGTGCGGGATTCGAACCCGCAGTCCTTAGCGCCACAACTCAATATCAATATCCACATTGTACGGAGTGCAGTCGTCGATTACTAGATGTATGTCACATACAAATATGAACTTACATCACATAATAAACTTACGTCACATAATAATAGGTTAGACAAATCAATATCCTTTACTGCAAATTGCATGCTTTAGCATTTGAATTTTTCATTATCACACGGCTATTTCATCCATAACTTTTATGAGCCCAAGGTTGATACAAATCGGTATAAATCGCTTGGTATAAATCGCTTTTTGCAAGTTCAAGAAGTTTTAATTAATACATATTATATGGAATTCCGTGTGGGCAATCTACCCTTTATAATTATTTTAAATTTGCTTAACGAAATTTCAATTCCGATTCATCATCATCATCATTATCATTACACCCTATCAAAGTCCACTGCTGAACATAGGCCTCCTCCATAGATTACCTCATAGAGGGGATATTTTCCGTAGTTGCCACGCGTGGTAGGCCAGATGGCAACCGCAGTTTTTAAATATTTTGAGCTGTTCTCAAGAATATGTTGTTGCAAATCTTTGCAAAATTTCAGTTTTCCTGTATTGCACACCCACAGGATGATATGGGCTAGGGATTCGTTTACGCACGGCAAAAGAAGACTTACCTCATCAAGTAGTATTATATAGTATTGTTATAATTATTTTTGGTATTATGTTATTGTAAATATTATTTCTTTTATTGTTTCAGGTATGTATCGTGGATGGACTTGTATTGGAGTGAGAGTCATGAATAGATGGTAATGGTGGTGGTATTGAATATTGTATAGCTGTTTATAATAAGTAGCCAATATTGGATTCAAAATACCAGTTATTGATGTCTGTATTACACTGGCCTTTACCGCAGGACAATCGTTTATATAAAACCGAACTCTTTATCGATATAAATTGGATGGTGGCGCAAAAAACAACTTCAGAGACAGGAGAGAAGAGTAACTTGGAATCGAATAACGCTATTGTGCGGAACACACGGTCATTAAAGTTGGAAAATTATTATAAAAACTTCTTTTACAAAATATGGTATTATTTTAGTTGAAAAAAATATGCGTAAAACAAATGTATTTTTACTTTTGTTATATACGGTAAAAAGTTTATATATACATATAATATTTTCAATTAATATTCTTATGTTTTATGTTCAAATAAATAATTTATTGGTATGTTGTAGTGATAAAGTTAGTCATACCTAACAAAGTCTGACATGATAGTTTTAGAAAATAAGTGAAATAAATGAGCAATACTGTGACTTGGTGCTAGCCGGTAGGTTTCTGCCTAGGAGTCCGTGGGTAGATACCACCATCTTACCTATTTCTGCGGCCAAATAGTAGCGCGTATAGTAGTAAAGGCTGGGAGACATTCAATCGTAGTCCTGAGATTAGCATCTTTAGCCTTCCTTGTTTGAAGTTGCCTGCAGGTATCCATGAACTGCATTCACTTACCATTTGGTGGGCTGTAAGTTCATTGTCACTTAAGTTTTACAATGAAAAAGTGACTTATTATTTACATATATGTGTATGTAATGGTTAATATATTTAAATTGCATACGAAGTTTAAAGTGTAATATTTATATCATATATTATGTTGTTAATATGTTTGAATAATTTATTGCTGGTTTTTTTTTTGCTACTCTTCCCAAAGCTTAACGTCACACCATAGGTTAGTTAGAAGAAAAAGCCATTTCGGCATCAATAAAGAATTTTAAATCTATCTATTTATTTATCTCCGTGATAGAGCCTTTTCTGTCTATTAACCTATCCGGTTCTTACCACCCACTTACGTATTTACAAAGCAGCAACCCACTGATATGTTTTCTTTTGAAAGGTAAGAGATTCATTTTTAAGTTTATAGATCTTAATCCTCGCGGGTTAAAACACATATATGGCCTTCTTCGTTTGATGTTGGTTGCGAGTAACCATAAACTGCAGTAGCCACTTATCATGAGCTTGTTCTCAGCTTGTTTCTTAATTCTTTGTTTCACTAATGTTACAAAAATGCACTCAATTCTCACCTTAGCGTGTCCGTGGAAACCTAATAGATATTTACAGTCTATAAAAATCCTATAAATCCAATTAAGTATTAATACAAGAAAATGTTCAACGACAAATTAATAATACACAGTATACTTGTTGCCACAAATGAAAAGGCCAGACCACCTTTACGCTAGATATCTTCAACTAATTTTCTCTAGTCGTAAACTAAGATTTCAAGTAGCATAATTAACTACGCAAGACAATCGCAGTACCTTCAACCAACAACAGAAACCTAATTAAGTTGCTTGTCAACTTGTGCGACAGTATAACGCGTCAACGAACCGCGCGTTCGAAAATTTTAATTTGCCAGTGTTTGCTGAAATGTAGTCGTTTTAATCAAAGTGGAGAGCACCATGGGTCTTGTTTAAATTTTCTATTAAATCCGTGAGAAGAGTACGGAAAGACAAAAGCGACATATCTCCGATCTATTAATAAGGCAGTTTAATTTGGAAGCGACGCGGGTACGGACAGCGTGGAAAGTAGGCGAAGGTAAAAAAATGAAAAATAAAAGTTTTAATTAACTTCGATGGAGTTTGTTGGAGTTGTTCCAGATGTGTTTCTTTATTCCGACCTTGTCTGCAGCATTTTAATCTTTGAGCGTTTTATTCGTATTTCATAATCCGAATAGGTACTACTGTTACCTCAGAACTTTTTTAAAGGTGAACCGATTTTGATGATTCTTTTTTTTATTTTAAAGCTGGTGCTTCTCATGTGATCTCATATAAATTTGATCAAGATCAGACCAGTAGTTTTTGAGTTATCCTTAATAATGTGTATTTAATTGACTTCGACTACATTGATGACATTCTCGTATTATTTATATTGAAGTCGGTTGAACAAAATTTTTAATTTTACCACTTGTGTGAAAAAATGATCCTATGGCTTCAAAGACAAAATTTAATTTTAACACATAATATTACATTTATATTATTTCAGAAACATTTGAATTTGTGGGTGATGATAAATTTAGGTAGAGATTAGGTAGGACTCCTATTCGGCCTGGAGTCCGTCTAGCTAGGCACCACGCTCATACATATTTCTGCTGCCTAAAAGCAGTGCTTGTACTGCTTTATTCCAGTGTGAAGGGAATTGAGAGTTAATATAATCATAGTCTGAGAGGCATTCCGTCTTGGTCCACAGACGACAGCGAATCTGGGGTTTTCTTTGATTGAAGTTGTCTGCAAATGTCTAAGGACTGCTTTACTTACTTACGTGACTGTAAGTTCGTTTGTCACTTCAGTTTTATAAAAAATCGTGTCATCATAATTTCATGATCTCACAGACAATTTCAGTCTTCAACTTTTTAAATTCGAATTTTTAAGATCATCACACATTTTATCAGTATAACTTAGATATAATTTCGTCAAAAAATTAAGGACGTTTCAGCGTTGTAATTACCTACGAAGTAACAATCGTATGCTTCTATCGCGGAACCATGTGTTAAAGCGTGTGCGTGTGAGCATTTGATACGAGTACAAAAGACCTTCCAAATAAAGCAAACTTCTTATTATTAATAGATTTTATAAATATGTAGCATTATTTAAAATATATTGACTGCATAACCAGTCACTACCTAATCTGAAGTCATCTATCTTTTTATTCCGTGTTGTTTTGCCGACGCTCCGCGGCGGTGTGACAGCAACGTACGCGAGCCAGATTAATGGTTATATTTTAAATTATTCTCCTGTATTTTCTGTATTTTTTGTTTCACATTATTTTTCAGCCGTTTCTGGCTTTTATTTAGCTATTTCATCGTTCCATTGGCTGACAGGCGTCTGCAATCCGAGCTTGCATTTTTCATTCTGATTCAAATGAACTTAGGTTTCTAACTTTAAACGTTCTTAATTTAAACATCTGATTTATATTGTGTCTGTTTTGACAACAGAGCACTTTTCAACTAGCGTATGTTTTTTGGTTTAAAAGCAGTTTATTTCTTCGGATTCGCGAATAATTTTGGGTCATCAACAGCTTTCAACCTTGCTATCTCGATATAATGCTTGATATATTTTGTTGGGATACGTGTTCCTTATTTCTCGTTAGTGTACACACCGCACGCCAGTATTTTAGCTACAGTCAATTAAACAATGGACCCTTGAAAGTAATTCGTCGTGATCCAGACATCAATTTACAAGCAAACAAGACAATTTCGTCACCACCATTAGAGTTCGCGGGAAGGGTTCTAAATAGAGGGGAGATAGGAGCCGAGTGGCAATTAAAATTTGTATTATCTACCTCGAGGCGTTTTAGGGGATGGTTATAAGTTGTAATTATGAAGTATCGGGATTGGTTTTGAAATAAATTAACACTTCTTTATTAAAAGAGAGCGCCGAAAACTGCTTTAAAACATATAGTTTCAAATTGTTTTAATTTCTTAATTACGCATAATTGCAGTGTTAGTTAGTGCTATAAATTAAAGGGCTTTAAAATTAAGACATGGGTCCAAGGCTATTATGCCAAGCGTATCAGAAATTGCTAGGTTTTAAATGTAGATATAGCCTGTCTCCAAAGGCTTTATCCAATACCGATGGAGACAAGTAGAGGAAGCTGTAACTGGATTTATTCAATAACTAATCTCAACCTGCAGTTGTTGCACACTAACGATCAAGGTTCTTACGGCCGATGAAATTTTTTGTCCAGAAGTGAGATTGACTCCTTTTCTACTCAGTAGTCCGTCTGGATAAGTACCACCCTCTTTCCTATTTCTGCTGTCAAGCAGCTGTGTGTGCAAAGCTATGTTCTGGTCTGAATGGTATAGGAAGACTGGATAATAATAGGCTGAAAGGCAATCCATATGCCACCTTAGAGATGACAACGCAACTGGAGCCTGTTGTTTGAAAATTGTTGCAGGTGTCTATAGGCTGCAATAGCCACTTACCATGAGGTGGGCTGTAAGTTTTTTTTGTATATAATGACAAAATCCAGCTGATTTTAAGTGAACGCAGCGGCACTTAGATACTTACATCAATCTTCGACTAAGAATCTAAAGGTAGATGCGTTATTACCCCTGAGCACTAAGATTTATTGCGTTACCAGTTGCCAGTGTTATTGCCATCTGCCACTCGCTTCTGCAGCATAAATTTGCTCATTCTTCATTTCTATGTATCTAAACCACCGAAACATTATTTTTCAACCGACTTCAAAAAAAGGGGGAAGTTCTCAATTCGATTGTATTTTTTTTATGTGTGTTACCTCAGAACTTTTTTCTATGTGGACCGATTTTGATGATTCATTTTTATTTGAAAGCTGGTGCTCATGTGGTCCCATATAAATTTCATCAAGATCTGACCAGTAGTTTTTGAGTTATCCTTAATAATGCGTATTTAATTGACTTCGACTACATTGATGATGTTCTCATTTTATTTATATTGAGGTCGGTTGTACAAATTTTTTAATTTTACCACTCGTTTTAACCACAACTTCTTGCAAACCACACTTTTCTCTTTATCCACAATTTCTCACCCTATCACTCAGAATCGCCCCTAACATACTTCGTAATGACCGCATTTCTACAGCATTAATTTTACTTCCATTCGTCTTGTGATATACAATGCTTACTGTACTGTTTATTCACTTAGCTGACCCAGTTGTGAACATTAGAGAAATCTGTTTTGCATTGTAGTACTAATGCTTGTAAGCAAACGTTATTGCTAATTCCAGGCCGCAAGTTCCGGTAGCCATTTATATTTGTTAATACGTAATGGTGTGTTCTATATTTGACTCAGTGTGATATTATACCTTTGCCATAAATTAAAAAGGAATAAATAAAATTGTAAAATCATCAAAATATAAGTTTTGTGCACAGCGCACACTTGACTATCGAGCACGGGGACTATCGAGCACACAGTCCCCCTGATCATAAGTGGCTGCTGTGGTCCATAGACAATCACATATACTCGATTAAGAACCAAGATGCAGATGCGTTATCACCCCTGAGGACTTAGATGGATTTCCTCGTTTCCAATAAAAATAGTCTCCGGTTCACTATACTCAACATATGAAACCAACAGCTGCTACTTTACGTTAGTGTTATGTTTTATACTGTGTAGTGTATCATTTAGTAAACTGAAACCTTTGTGTTAGGATTGGTTCGATACTAGGCGAATGGTGGATTCGAACCTACGACTTTCCGAGTATGCAGTTCGTACTCTTTAACAATTAGGCTACTGTCACTTTTATTTAAAATTGTTTTTAATTTGAGTGAAAACAAAATTAATTTTACCATTATTAAAGGTAAGTAAATTTATAACCCATACGTCTCACCTATAGGCACATGCCTCTTTTTATTATGGAGAGGAGAAGGAGGAAAAGTAATTATGATAGGCATGAAGTCTAGAAATAGTGTTGTCATATTATAACATTCGAAATAGTTTCCCTAACTTATTTGAAGTTGTCTGGTTTGGTTTCGAACCTCAGCCCCACAAGTAAAGCAACAGCGTATTCAAGAAACATCCCACAGGTGGACACGATTTATTTCTGAGAGGGTTTTGGAGCAAGGGAAAATCCGCCGCGTTCACATTGCCTAATGGACTTCACATGTCTTTTGAAATATTTAAACTACTGAGATACTAAGGATGGCTCGGGTTTCTTCATTATGTTTTTTCCACACCGCCGGGCACTAGGTAAATCAGATATTGCAATTCACGATTTCTTTAGTACTAGGAGAATAAGGTAAACTGTGGGGGACGCTTATGTTCTGCTATGGACTTTTGATGTTTTGCTATTATGAATTAATGAAGGATGAAAGATTTAACGAATGAAAAAGTGCTGGCGGGAATCGAGCTCTGGTTGCTCGATATACTACGCATTTATACACAATTCCAATTGTGTAATTTCTTACTCGATTTCTAGAATGAACTAATTTAAAATCAGCGGTATATATTCATATTAATAAGAAACTATATGAATAAAGAAAATTTTAAAATAATTAGCACACAATAGATCGAGATTTAATTTAATATAAAAAGGTTTTTCTTTAGCGCTTCGAGAAGAGTGGACCTAATGCTCTAAAATTTCAAACAAGAAGACCTTTTGTGACGCCATTTTATATTAATTAAAATATACAGGCCATAACAATTCACCAAATATAAAGGTGAAACACACTCAGTCTAACAAGGAAACTCCCGAATCCAGGTGTCACGCGTGCAATAAATATTCAGCTAACACGAAACAGGCGTTTGTTTCACGCATAATCTGTGCGAAAAGGGAGATTTACTACAGTCCTGTCAAAAAAAATCTCAGACTTTTATGTTAAGGTCTGATTTACAACGAGGGAAAGCTTGTTTACTAATGAAAATACTATAGAGGGTGCGGGTGTGAATGTGTCTGTTTTAGCCAGCTTCAAAAGAATATCTGTACGGTATTTTTTATACATCTAATACGATGTCTTCAAATTTAGATAAACAATTTAGTGGATTTTCATTTACTGATACATATGCTTTTTACGGTGATCCTGTGTAAGTTTAAGCAGGTCCCCAGAGGATAAGTGAAGACGGCTTATATTTATAAAAGGTAAAAATATATATCATGTTGAACAGGCCTTCACTTTTACTTGAGAGGACTTTAGAGTAAGGAAAATTCCCACACGTCGCCCCAATGCGTGTGGCAGACTTTCACATATCCTGATATTTATTTTTTATTTTTAGACACTCATCAGCACTTTAAATACAATATAGTGCCGACGGGGATCGAACTCGGTAAGCTACCACGGTTCCCATAACTACCAATTTATTAGTGGCCAGTATTTTCTTTAAATTTATGCAACAGATAACTTTAAAAAAAAAATTTAAAAAAATTATGTTCTTTCCTTGCCGTTATGTGGCGGCGTAAGAAAATGCACTACCCGCAATCATCCTGTGGAAACCCCAAAGCATCTCGTTCCTTAAATGCTAACATCCGCAACACACCTTCGATTCCCCTAGAGCTGCATATGTTCATCAGCGACGGCATTCATTCACCATTAGGCGAGCTGCATGCCCGTATGCCGTATTTTCCATTAGAACCCTCATCCAATACGTGGAATTTATTTGATATTTTTTTATTCATCGATGCAGTGTTTAATCGCCAGAGTTAATAGCATAGCATGTAAAAACACGATAAAGAATTGTTTCCTTAAACAACTGACGTCGCCACCACGTTTCCAGTTACACCGCAGTAGTTCGCCCAAGTCATATTAAATATTATCCTTAGAATTATCGTATTTATGTTGTTTTTCGCTTAATCTATGTTAAATCTATTTCGGTAGCACGCCAAATGCACATTAATATTAAAACTTAGTAAAGAATCCATGTATTGGCTTAAAATAAAAGAGGAAGCGATAAAAGTTATGTAAATATTCATAATATTGATAAATTTTTAAAAATCGTTTAGTTCTCGAAACAATTTCAATTTTTATGAAATTTTTAGAACTTCATTTCATAATTTAAAAAAAAATGCTAACGTGGTGGATAAGTAATAGTATACACATAAATTGCACATCGAAAAAACATCCAGACTCAAGACAATGATTTGTAAGCCATATAAAACTTGAATTCGATCCTGCGACTCCACATCGCCGCAGCCAATGCGCTACCTAGCCGTCATATAATATAACTTGAGTATGTAAGTAAGATACCTACCTATACTGTATAATTTTGTCACATATTAACAGTCTTTTAAATCTACTGTTGGACATAAGCCTTTCCAAGAATGCGTCAGCTGCATATATTACTTGGAAAATTGCCTAAACTCAGCACGCTAGTTTAGTTACCTGGAGCTGATAATGCTCCTTATCACTTTTTTGTAAATTTTTGGATTAAAAAATGGATTTCCCGCCAACCGTTGCTCGTTGGAGCCTTGTCCTCCGAAGTGCGTACTGCGTGAAGATGTAGGTGGCATTTATTGAAAAAGTTACACGAATCTATTTTGCTACTGACACCTAACCTATATTATTTTTATTTTTTGATACTTCTTTTTTTTATTTCTTTTACCGAGTTGATTACCAATTTAGGTCACCACAGATATTAAAGAAAATTATTGTGTATTAGATTGTATCTGCTAATCAAAAGAGAAATACTTATTATAACATATTATACAGTATTTTATCATATTTCATATAACTGAAATATGATTTTTCATAATATTCTCCGCTTCTTCCTTGTAACATAAATGAGACGGTCATTAAAGGATATAGTAATTAGGTTATAATGACCTTATACGGGTTTAATTTATTTTAAAAGCGTTCTGAAGAAAATAAAAATAATAAATTGGTTAATAATTTAACTTATTATTATTAATACATTTTTTATTATTAAAGGTTAATATAATATTATTACATACGTAATTACGAAAATTTTTACAGTTTCTTACACAATGATTAGCGAGTACGAAAGGTTTCCAAGTAAGTAAATGGAACTCATTCATACAAAAATAAAATTGTAATGAAGTTCACAATGTTTGAAATTCAGGGCAATTGCAGGCGCTATACGAATTCTCAAACGTAATAACGATAGCGGTTATTAAATCAGAAGATTACTTATAAACAGTACTTATAAGGATTCCTATTTAGGATTGTGTTATCGTATACCGCCTCCACACGCTTGAGCCCCTTATTTTAGCACATAATATTAAAAAAAAAAAAAATGCCCTTACTAAGTTCATGGTATCATTCATCCGTTACAGCCTATTAAAGTCCACTGCTGAACATAGGCTTCCCCATAGATTTCAGGGGCCATATTAGATATTTGCCATAGTTGCCACGCTTGGCAAGCGGGCTGGCAACCGCAGTTTTTTATTTCTAGTCGTTACAAGGGAGACGCCGCTGCCCATCTCCTGATTGGCTTTCCTCTGTCGCCTCTTACGGCACCCACGAGACGATATGAGGTAGTGGCTATTCATACATACATACATAAACACTCACGCCTGTCACCCAGAGGTAGGCAGAGACTACGGACTTCCACTTGGCACGATCCTGGCACACCTCTCGCCTCCTTTACATCCATATATTTACGCATACACGCTCGTCGGTTAAGGGTACTCCTAATCTGGCCCATTTTGAATATATCGCCAATTTGGTCGATAAACTTTCGTCTAGGGCGTCCCTTTCCGACTCTGCCGTTCACTTCTGCAGCATAAATTTGCTTTGTCACTCTTTCTTCGTTCATTATTTCTACATGACCAAACCACCGAAGCATTCCTTTCTGAATCCTGGTCACAACGTCATCTTGCAAACCACACTTTTCTCTTATCACACTATTTCTCATCCTGTCATTTAGATTCAGCCCTAGCATACTCCTTAATGACCGCATTTCTACAGCATTTATTCTACTCTCATGCTTCTTCTGCCAGACCCAACTTTCACTACCATACATTAAAGTACTACCACAGCATTGTGAATTGCCAAACGTGCCTTTTTTGACACATTCTGACTCTTCACAATAGCGTGTAGAGCCCCATTCACTCTATTTCCTGCGTTCACTCGTCGTTCTATATCCTTATCATATCTACCATCGCTGCTAAATAAACATCCCAAATATACAAACTCATCCACTTGCTCAATCAACTCCCCTTCTATTCTTATTTCACATAACGTTTTACTTTCTTCTCTTTCAAAAACCATCACTTTCGTCTTACTTGCGTTCACTTTCATACCTCTTTCTTTTAATGACCGGTTCATTAAAGTAACCATCATTTACAACTCGGCCGCCGACGATGCAAATATGACTTGATCATCGGCGTACAAAAGGCATTTGACGGTTAACTCACCCATTCTCAACCCACATTCTTCAACTTTCAAAGTTTGCAAACAACTGTCCATAAATAGGTTAAACAGCCAGGGAGAAGCTACACAGCCCTGTCTGACACCTTTTTGGATGCCAAACCAGTCCGAGTAGACCCCGTTGATCCTGACACAAGCACTAGAGTCCCTATAAAGAGACTTCAATGCCTGTATCAAACCAGCGCTCAAACCAAATGAGTTAAGTGTTTGCCATAACACATTCCTGTCCACTCTATCATAAGCCTTTTCCAAGTCCATGAACGCACAAAAAACTTTCTGGTTTTTGGCCAAAACTTCTCCGCAATCATGCGCATGGAAAATACTTGATCCGTACACCCCATTCCCTTTCTAAATCCAGCTTGCACATCCCAAATTTTTCCATCAGTTTCTTCCATAACTCTTTCAATTAACACCTTAGCATACAGTTTACCCACAATGCTAAGCAAGCTAATGCCACGGTAGTTTTACAGTCCTGCTGTGACCCTTTTCCCTTATATATTGGGGCTATAACGGCTTTGCACCAGTCTTCCGGTACCCGCTTCAGTTCCCAACATAAATTAAACAAGGTGTACAGCAGGCCTGCCACCACTCCCTTTCCAGCCCTTAGCATTTCGAGTGATACTCTATCATAATCAGCTGCCTTACCTGCTTTCATGCTTTTCATTGCTTTCATTATTTCATCTACACTTATCTCCTACCTCTCCACTTCTTTCGGAATTTCTTTTTCACTTAATTCAGACGACCCTTCACTCATAAACACGCTTTCAAAGTATTCCTTCCATCTCTTTAAATTGAAACTTCATCATTCAGCATACAGCCATTCTCGTCTTGTATAGCATTCATTCTAGGCTGTTTTGAATTTCCCTAGCAGTTCTTACGAGTTTCCAGAACATTTTAATATTTGCCTGGAAGTTATCAGATATCCTTCTATCATTCTTATCCGTTTTTCTTGCTTTTTCCTTTCAACAACTTCTTTTACTCTCTTATTTGTAAGTCTAAAGTCTGGCTATTCTTACACCTATTTATTCTTACAGTATTCAATCCATATCATCAAAACATTTAACAAGCATATTATCTAGCCCAAGTTATTTCCTTGATTGATTGTAATGTCTGATTGCGCGTTTAATTCACATTTGCTTATGACAGCCCGGTTTATTAATGTTGCTACAAATGTATGTATCTGTTTTGCTATATATACATCACACGGTTTTATGAACTGATTCAAGCTTGGTATAAAATTACCATCCGTCTATCAATCCATTACAGCCTATAAAAGTCCACTGCTGAACATAGGCCTCCCTCATATATTGCCTCATGGGGGGATTTTGCTATATTTTTTATTATTTTGAATTGTTATCAATAAGATGCTGCTGTCCATCTCCTGTTTCATTTTTATGTATAAAATTACGCTACATATTCTTTTTAAATGAAAGCTGACTGACGTGCAACATCTTCGTCAATGAGGGCTAATAATTTTCTGCTCACCAGATGTCGCTAGTTGACACTGAGGTAAAGTTTTTTGTTACACAATGTCATTTAATTGAATAATTAGTTTTTAATAAAAGTTTATCAGTTTCTAGAGTATTATATTAATACACAAAACAATGCCTCAGTGGTTAGCTCTTTAATTTTTTGCACATTTTTAAATCTTTTTAAATTTTATACTTTTATGAATATCTGTTGTTTGGTTTATTTATTTTTAATCTTATTAATATAAAATGTAGCTAATAGTACAGAAAGAAATATTTACCTTAACATTTTCCGAACAAATTAACTTCCCCGCTATAAATTCCGTCAAATATGATCATATGGCAGAAAAAGTCGTGAATGCCCTTATTGTGAACCAATTTATGATTTTTTATTTATTTATAATAAAAAATCATAAAGTTATACTTCAAGGTTAGTCCTATATAAATTTGGAGAATGATTCCATCCCTAAGAGTAGCGAAATAGGGGATACAGTTTATGTCATCGAGATTGTGATCATTTCTATAAGTGATAGAGCCACGCTGCAACTATATTATGGTAAGCACGAATGGGTCGGCGCGACCGGGAAAATCCCACGCCCTCACAAAAAAACACCGTAAAATGGCAGCTTAATGCTGCTGTGTCTCTTATGGTGAGTGTAGAGAACCGCAAACCCTTTTTACTGAAAATGAGGCATTCCATTTTAGTCCTCACAGGTGATAATGCTTCTGCATTTTGATTCTTAATCCAAGATAGATGCAGAAGTATATAGGCCACAGCATCCACTTACCATCAGGTGGACTGTGTGCTTGTTTGTCACCCTTATTCTATCATCAAAATCTAAAAACTTCTGAATAGTTTCAGTTTTAAGCCTATAGAATAGAATATTTTTTATTCAATATAGATTATTGCTTAGTACTTACTGACAGTAATTTTTTAAATATACAATCAAACATGGACAAGTGGCACAATTTATAATATTTAGTGATTTATAACAATACTAAATAATATAAGTATGTATATACCTATATAACATATTGATATTATAAAAACAAAGTTTTATATTGAATGAAACAGGGTACTGCGAACAGTGTCCGTTTTTTTTTAATTTCACAGAGCAGTTTAATGTGCCGTTTGCGTTGAATTTCTAATTTGTTCGACGCCACAGGAGCGTTTCATCCCCATTAACCCGGCAAATAGTAGGCGATGGGACGCGATGTAACGTTTCACAACTTTCGTTGTATGAATGCCAAGTCATTGCAATTAAAATTTGTTGAACCTGCAAAAACTTGAGCAAGAGAGACAAACTACGTTTTTACAAAAATATTAAGCACTAATAAATTCAAAACATTAAGCACTAATAAATTCAAAACATTATACGTTTTGAATTTATTAGTGCTTAATGCACTAATAAATTCAAAACGTGTAATGTTTACAGTCAATAGAAAATGAAATTATTTTGAATTGTACGATGAAGAAAACCAAATGTCTAATGCAAAGCGTAAATAACTGTAACGTGTCTCTGAAAAGTTGCCTGTCCCTGTAAGTCAAGAAAGTTATGCGATGTACCCTAAAATGACTAGTTATATCCGTGTTGCGAATAAAAGTAGGGCGGAGTTATTTTATTATAATAGATGCAATGTTCACTCTACGTAGATTATCTATAAGTTTCATACAAATCTGACAATTAATTTCAGAGTCGGATAAAAGGCTTACGCTACGCTCCGTCTTATTATAATATTATCTGTTTAGTACAATCGCATAAAATTAATCCGTACTAAAGTACTCATATAACTAAATAACATCATTATATTGTCAGTCGGATCTAAGCCGGGAAATTCAAGTCTATATTTGCTGTTGGATCTACTTGCTACCCGAACAGTAGTAAAGTGAAATGTGGGTTGCGGAGCTCCGAAAATAGATCCTATTTTTGAGCTGGCATCTTTTCTACAATCACTTAATTCTGATTTGCCATTTTATTGACCATTTGGCCTGCTCAAAATTAGATCGATAGAGCAACTGTGTTTTTGGTAATGAACCATGTTTAATTTTGAGTCATAATCGAGGACAGACATAGCTTTCTATGGGACGGCATCTATTTACAATTAGAATGTTCGTTTGACACCCTTACTGATATAAAAATATATATAATTTCATAGTATTGAAACTGTCATGAAGGAATTTTGCTACAAATAAAAAAAAAGTGATTAACCATAACTGCGTTTTTATTTGGTGATTATTTTTAAAGTCGATTTTTTTTATAAGGCCTACGAATCTGTAACTAGGAGGTTTTATTGAGACTGTGCCACTACTCTGCTTTACATATATTTCTAAAGTATGTAAACCTACTGCAGTTAAGTTACATTTGTATATTAATTCTAAACGGTTAAGCATGAAATTAAAATTCGATTAATGTTACAAATTATATATCTACTGCGTTATGTAGTCTAAAATGACATTGCCTTATCCGAATCAAATCTTAAATTGTGATGTAGCTTACATCTTAGCTATTGATTTTGTAGAAATAGCGGCACGTCGTGTCGCGATTCACTCGGAATTGTTACGGGAATAATATTTCTAGCAAGACTTCAACAGTTTAGCATCAGAATGCCTCTTTAAGCCGTCGGTCTCTGACCGTAGTTGTGCCTTTTCTTGATGGGCCATTTGATTTATTTGCGCTGTTTTTATATTTTATTGTCTGTATTTATCATCTCAAAATAAAAATGTTTTCCTATTTTTTGCTGTATAATATCGTTATAATTATTTATGATTTTTATATTACAACATTGAAAACTTACATTTGTGGTATTTACCCAGTTGTTACCGGCTAATGGCGACGTAAGAGAATCCATTACCCCACATCATCTCATGGGTATCGTAAGGGGTGACTGTGGGGAATGCCAGAAAAATCTATGGCAGTATATATCTCATTTACATCAGACTTACTCCTAAATACCTAGATAGGCGACGGGCGGCAGTGTCAAAGGTGCGGGACGTCTGGCACTGCGATCATCTATTTACCTGCCAAGCGTGACGATTGACATGACGAGGAACGAACGAGATCCATGTCCATCAGTAGGCGTGGTAGCTCAGATGGTTGGCGCTCGCTGTAAGTTTCACAGTACGCGAGCAACCCGGATTCGATTCCCGCCGGCACCAATGAAATTGTTAATTGCAATTTTAAGTGCTGATTTACCACTTGGCGGTGAAGGAAAACATCGTGAGGAAACCTGCGTGTCTGAGAAATAAGAAAAAAAATATTTCGAAGACATGTGAAGTTCACCAACACGCATTGGGGCAGTGCGGCGGATATTTCCTTGCCCTAAAACCCTCTCAGAATGAGAGGGGGCCTGTGCCCAGCAGTGGGACGTATATAGGCTGTAACTTTAACAGTAAGCTTTTGCGGCTTGAAATAGAAGCAGTTACCCAGTTGTAACTATTTATTTTTTATGTTTACAGGTCTTTATAAATACCACGCGAATAACGCTAATATTATCTGACAGCAATGAATTTCCGGCTTAAAGGAATTTAAAATACGATTTCATTATGTAAAATTTGAAAACTTATTCTTACTTTATTCTCTTAGATGGTCCACAATTCTTATTCAGTTTTCAGTATTTTCCATATTGACTCAAAGACTTTCTACATAGTTGTAGATTCGCTCACAGTTTATTTCTGTAAATTTCCCTACATACGAGTATCTCTTGAATTTCTCTCTAAGATGAGATTGTTGCTTGGAGGAGGCAATCATTTACTTTGTTGTGTGAGGGAGACAATGGACTACGAGCTTAAATAAAAGTGTTGCTATCTCGGTTACAACGGTTCAAATGTTATCGAGAATTGTTCCGCTCTATTGCCTGCATTATCTTTTTGAGACTACATCGAAACGTTAAACTTACTGCATCTTGTTAATTTATTACTTGCTGTACCTAGTGTTCTAGTGTGTTCTAGTAGATAACTAGATCTATACTTGGTAGAGCCACGCTGTAGCTATATTATGGTTGTAGTACGAATGGGTCGGCTGGACCGGGGATAATAAAATAGCAGCTTAAAGTTGCTGTGTTTCGTATGGTGAGTGTAGAGAACCGGAGACCCTTTTTCTATAAAAAAAATAAAAAAAAAATAAACCAGGCCACGTGTTGCAGTGGCTTAAAGTTTTTCAAAAAGCATATAAAATATTCGCTTATTCGAATGCATTGTGTCAAAATTTCAAAGCACAAGATCTTTCGGAGATTTAAAGTTTTGAACCAACGTACATTTACATTATTATTTATGTAGATTTTTCTTTTGAGAATTCCTTCAACTGTTTGAAAGTCACCTTTAGAAACAATCATTGTACTCTCAATGTCGTAGACATTTTGTATTTTACTTGAAAATATTAATTTTACCCACAGGTGTCTTGACTCTCATCGTTATTGAATAGTTAATGTTAGAAATAATTTCAAGTTAATTCAATATGCTTATTTTACCACCATAACCAGCTGTGTGTTTGAGAATATTTTAACGCTAATAGTTAGTTTTGGTATTATTTTAATTATCGTACATGATTTCATCGTATTGTATGCTTTTTTTAAAGGTAGCATCATTACTGAAAAATACACTGCTGAACTTAGGCTTCCCCCATAGATTGCCTTATAGGGGGGATATTTGCGAAAAAGGTTACTAAGCTTAGCGGGCGGGTTGGCAACCGCAGTTCTTGTTATTATTTTGAGTTTTTAACAAATTAAGTTTTAAATAATCCTAAATACCTTTATTATAATTTCTGAATATTACAACATATTGTTTGATGTAGATCTACAGAAGGTCGCCTATGGTCTGTTTAGTCGCCAATGATTTAAAGCAACAATGAGTCGGACGCTATCCCCCGGGACACTGCCCGCATTCTATCACGGGTGGGATTAACCCTGTTTGCGTGTTGCCCGAATTAAATTTATCGTGCGCAGACATTTGTTTGCTAGATGTGATTCCGGGTTGAGCAACGCATTCGTGGTTCCTTTCTGAACATTCAGTACGACTTTTGCGTGTACGCTAGTACCAATCCCAATGCCGTAGTGCCATATTAATTTGTGTTGGTTCGTGGCTGATGAGAACATTTATATACCTTGTACCTTGTATATTTTACTTTTATTGTTAACATTCTTTATTGTATTTTGTGTTATTACATGAAAATAACATGAAATTTAAAAGATAAATGGAGGGGTTACTTTTTCTAATGCTCAACCTCACCTGCACGTATTGTTGTACTCACGAACAATGCTATATAGACTGACAAATCGTGATATTTATATTTTTAAGTATAAACTCAAAGCACTCTTATTGAGTAGTAGGGTAAGTGTGTCGATTTTGGGCTCTCCATCTCGCCTACCCTTGTGGTGAGTATGAGCCTATCTTTCAAGTTATACATGCCAGTCGGTGCATTATAAAAAAAGATCTAGCGGAAAAATATATGAAAATAATATTTTAAAATTAAGGCAAAATTAAAAAAAAAGCAATTTCCTAAAGAAAGCAATTACATAAATTTAATTTCGCCATGTAGTGGCGGCGTGAGTAATACCACTACCATATATCCCCATGTCATCCTTATTGGGTATCGTTAGAAGTGACCGAGGAATACTGAAAAAGGAGGTAGGCAGCAGCATCTTCTTGACAATAACAACAATGCAACAATGGTATAAAATTCCCCCTACGAGGCAATCTAAGGGGAAGGTCTATGCTCAGCAGTGAATTTTTGATAGACAGTAAATTCAAAGATTATTTGTATTGTTTTTTTTTAATATTTCGATTGCAGGACGCCTCTTATTTCTGAGGGTGAATATACTCATAGAGCCAATACAATAAATATAAATGTATTTCATGTCTTTGTTTAATGACGTCTTTATTTAAGAGGTTAATAAATAATTTTCCCTTTCTTGAAAATTGAATCTTCAGAACAATAAAACTTATGCGCGGACGGACAGCATTTAACTTTTTATTTATCTAGTCGTTTTATGATTCTGACCGTTTAAACCACTAAATCGTTCACATAAATCGCATTTTGCTGTTGACCCGCGAACTTTATGAGGTCAAACAATTTTATCGGCGACAACTAAAAATAATCCAGCGGAGGAACTTACTGTCGATGCGATTTAAACTGTGTTTGTATGTATTCAGTGAATATTTTACGATGTCGCTAATAAAATCCGCTATCCAAAATTATTACTTCGAATGGAGTCGCCGCGGACGAATTAGTGAAGTAGGCTGTCTCTGCAGTTTAAACTTCTAAATTTCCATTGACATAAATCGTGGATTACGGCCGTAGCAATAATTCAGATATAACGAAATTATTTTATTAAATATCTGTTGCAAATGAAAATATTTCTTTCACTAACCCTTCTGTAATGTGCTTACCTACTTCTATATCTTAAAATTCTTTGTTTGCTGACACAATAGTAAATTCCATTTGTACAAAAAGAACTCATTTTATGTGACATATTAATTCCCTTACTGAACTACAATGCAGTCAACCTGTAATAATGTGAGCCGGGAGAGAAATGATCAAGCGCTACTTAACCCTGTGTATGTTTAAGTTCATAGAAAGACCACAGGCATTGTCTTAAGATTAGTAGCCCAATATTAAGAAGCGAACATACATATTATGTATAAGTGACAACTCTTCTTTTTTGGGTTCCGTTTCTCAATAGGAAAAAAAGTATCCTTATAGAATCACTTTATGTTCTGTATTTCTGTCTGTCAAGCCTTTTTTCAACCGACTTCAAAAAAGGAGGAGGTTCTCAATTCGACTGTGTTTTTTCTATGTGTGTTACCTCAGAACTCTTTTCTAGGTGAACCGATTTTGATGATTCCTTTTTTATTTGAAAGCTAGTGCTTCTCATAAATTTGATCAAGACCAGTAGTTTTTGAGTTATCCTTAATAATGCGTATTTAATTGACTTCTACTACATTGGTGATGTTCTCATTTTTTTTTGTATATTGTAGTCGGTTGTACAATTTTTTATTTTTTCACTTGTTCAAGAATGGATAGAGGAATCAAATTGAAATATCAAATAATATCAAATACTAAAATCTACAGCCATTTTTCAGTGTCACAATTTCGATTCTCGAAAAATCACTCATCAAAACCCTTAGTTCTCGTTAATCTAGAACCCGAAATTTGGCAAGACGCAAGGTTTTACAAGTAAAGGAAAAAACCGAAAATCGTTCATTTGTAATTATAACATGGAAAAATATTTTATTGCGATTACAAACTTAAACCGATGTATGGGAAAACATTTTTCCCACTGCAAAGTTAGTCCTTCAACCGGACTTACCTTTTCATTCCTTAGAGCAATGTTCGGTGTTTATGATTAAGTAAATACGGAACCCTTGAGATGCAAGTCCTACACGCACTTGTCCGGTTTTTAGCTTATAAGCAGTCCATAATCAAAAAATCAATGTTGTACAGAGACCACTCGCACAAGCATGGAGGTTTTTATATAATTGATTTTTAATTATTGATTCATCGGAAGCTTATGATTTTCTAGACTTTTTCATCGTTAACTTAGATGGTTTCTCATGATCTCTTATGCCGTTACCAACGGTTATTAGATCTCTATAAATTGTTATTCTTTATATTGCAATAATACAGCTGTTCAGTTTTGTTTATTATTATACATAACCATGAAAAAGTGATATGGAACACATGAACGTCGAATTTATATCCCACTGCGGTTGGGCATCCGAACTTTAACGGCTTGTTTATAATTTCAAATCAGATAAAACAGGAGCGGACTAGCGGGGACCGGACAAAACCGCTGCGAACTGGATTACAACCGGCGCGAACCGGATTATTCCGGTAAAGTTGCGCGCATGGTTACGCTGATTTAGAAACTTGTTCTTGTTTGTTCCTTGAGATATTGGCCAGAGAGTGTTCTATTGAGGGCGCTTTGTAAATTTATAGGAAATTAATTCCAGATAACTAATATGCGGTTCATAACAAGTTTGTATTGATAAATCTTTAATATTTTATGCTATTTTTTAGTCTCTCTTTTAGTTAAATAATTATATTTACCATTGATAATATGAATTAATATGGCCTTAGATTATAAAAATAGATTTATTTTGCCCAATTCTGAAATAAAAACTGTTTTTCCTGTCCCAAATACACAGAACTCATGTTATTGTTATATTTTGTTATATTTTGCTCATTCATTAATTTATTAGACAGATGTTTATGTATATATATATTATTACCATAAAATAAATTTATATTTAGATAGGAATAATAAATACATCTTCCTACGTAAAACGTTATTTTGAACTTTATAAACTTTTAAAGTCGTTATTCTCAGGATGCGTGTACATTGTTCGTATGGGTCACGTAATAAGCAAGTAGTAAAAAGTTTTAACATGTCTTACTTTACTTTATAGCAACTTAATTTTACTTATATAGGAATAAAACGAGGCTGCTAAATTATATACTACTTAGAAATATCCAAGTAGTATATAATATAATATCCAAGATAGCTAAGCTAACATTTATCCAGGCTATAAGGCTTTTCGGGCTTTTCTCATAGTCATCTTTTACAACCCTCGAGAGATGTTAAAGGGGGATAGATTCCAAAGCCAAACAAAGCTTTGATGCCTTTTGTACTCAAATTATAAGAGCGATTGACAGATGCATAGAGCTGTTTGCGTGCTATATTATAACTTTGGTGGCTTTTTATTTCTCCCATGAGTCTTTTTCAAGTGGTTGACGCTTCAACAATAATCAGCATAATAACGTGACTTGGTCTGTTGTATTTTCTTAAACGTAGATATATCGTAATTTTTAAAACAACGCTTACTACCTCTTATGTTTTACTTGGTAGAGCCATGCTGCAGCGATTATGGCTGCGGCATGAATAGAACACTCACACGGAGTATTGGCATAAAATAGCAGCATAATGCTGTTGTGTTATGGTGAATGCCGCAAACCCCCTTAATGGCGAGGCATTCCATCTTAGTCCTCAAGTGTGACAATGTGTCTGCGTTTTGATTCTTAGTTAAAGATAGAGTTGGGTGTATATAGGCCACAACATCAACTTACCATCAGATAAACTGTGTCCTCATTTGTCACCTTTTTTCTATAAAAAAATTAATTGTTAAAGATTTTCCCTTCAATAAACCCGAAGAGCGAAGGATCTCAATTGCTTTCATCAAGATATGAAGATCTGGATAGGAAGTGACTCCTGATTATGCCTGTGTATATCTCCTCGTACGATAATACAATTTTTTTAAACCAGGTAAATTATTTTGTACAGGTGTTATAAATAGCATTTAAATTTAATAACTCCTTAATTTCTGAGATAATGCCGGAGGAAAAAAGTTTTTGCCGCAAGTTATCGATGTTTTTTAATTACTTAGACATGCGATCTCCTCAAGATGTTTTACTTTACGATCTAGCACGTAATAAATCGGCTCTTAAAATCGTAATTAGTGATTTCGTTAGTGCTTTCGAGAATCGAACATGAATTGCTTGAGTACTTGTTGTTCTTTAGCTTACTACTGCTAAGGTAAAGTTATGACTAGATATATAATATATTTTTATCGTATTATTTTTTTATTTAATTTAAAACGATATCTTCACTAATATAAATTTTACAAGGAAAAACATACAGACCCGGAACAATTATTTGTAGGCCATAGAAATACTTGTTTTTTTCGAGATTCGAACCCGCAGCCCTCAGTGCTGCAACTCATTACTAAGCCACTGCGCCACAGAGCCGTCAAATGTTAATATAATATATTGATAAATGTTGTATGTATACTGCCTCCACGATACAGGAGAAGGTCCTAGTGTGGGGATAACGCTTTATTACCTAAATAAAAAAAAATCTTTTTTTTTAAATTAACACAAAGATCAAAAAGAAGAAATGCAACCGCCAAGTCACTAATATATTATATGAAGATCTTGCATTGAAGCCCACGAGGTCGAATTATGGAATTTAGCGTAGAGTCGTATCGGTTGAGCGGATGCGAATATCAAAAGTTTACGAATAACTTTCGCGAAAGTTCTCGAGTCGCGCCAACTCCACCGACCGCTCTGGTCCGCCATTTGAAAAATGAATTGTCTGCACTTCAAATATATGGTTTTAGTTGCGGAGCTGTGAAAAATATGAAAACTCTATTGCTTGCCGAATTTCCGAATAAACCTCTTTCTTGAGCTTATTGAATAAACTTTTTATATCGTACTCGTAAAATATTTACTCTGAAAAGTTGTGTTCTTATAACTTATGTTTTGGTTTCTATAACTTTACTTCCCCCCATCCATTTGTAAGTGGTAGAGCCATGCTGCAGCCATATTATGATTGTAGCACGTATGGGTCGGCTTGGCCGGGGAAGGACCACGCTTTCACAGAATAACAGCGTAAAACAACAGCTCAATGCTGTTGTGTTTCGTATGGTGAGTGTAGAGAACCGGAGACCCTTTTTTACTGAAAACGAGGTATTCCATCTTATTCCTCAGGGGTGGCATCGCATCTGCATTTTGATTCTTAGTCTATGGGCCACAGCATCCACATACCATCAAGTGGACTGAGTGCTCGTTTGTCAAACTTATTCTACAAAAAAGAAACCAATTCTGAACATAGACCTTCCCCAAAGATTGCCACACAGTAAGGTCTGAGGCATCTGCATCCATCGATTGCTTGTTACATCAACTCGTCACTTCATCTAGCCACTCCAGGCTGTCACTCGAAAAACTTTCTTCCATGCCATGTAGCCATATTGTCCGGCCCATTGCCGCTTCAGCTTTCTGTCTGTTTATAAAAATTATGCTTGTGTTTAACTGAAAGTCGCATCTCACTGTCCCTCCACTAACAAAATATGAGTACATTTTAAATGGTAGTGAAACCGTGACAAAATCTATTAAATAATTTTAAAGTTTTAAGCGAATACAGACGGAGATAAGCGACTTCATTTTTATACAACTTAGTAATACATATCTACATTTTAATACAGAGCGTAAAAATACCTATGAAAGGAGGATGAATCGAGATCTTAAGACTTTTAATACATTTAGTTGCATTTCTGACGTGTTTAAAACCTCTATTTTAGTTAATGATTTCTCATATATACGCGAACACTACACATTGATAAAAATAAGTTACAGTTACATTAATAAAAATAAGTTATTAAACGCGATATAATCTGTAAAAGTAGTTTTACTCTATTTTAGTTGTTAATTAATTTTAAAACTTGAAAACAACACTGGACGGCAATGTTTAATACGTAGCTTTAGGTGAAAATAATGCAAGGCACGTTGTGAATGCCAACAGATGTGTTGAAGGAATTTAGAGGACTGTTATGTTAAATGTAAGCACACTAGAACGATGCGAGTTGAATTATAACTTGTTTCATAAATAGTGGTATTTAAATTCGACCTGCTTGTTAAAAGTTTGGACAACGTTTTAAGAATTCTGTATTATGAACAGAAGAAAGTTATATCCACTTCAACGTAGTGTTATAAGGTTTTGGAACGCATAATGGCGCTGCTGACTAGTTATATTAGGTCGGGGAAAAAGTTTCTTCGTATTTTATATACAAATTTAACACATTTTTTTTCAAAGTTTAATTACATTTAATTATAACATATATGTGCCATTTTGTTCGATAACTTGTTGCCATCTTGTAGGTAATGACATAATCCGATTTTTGATCAAAAAAATGCGACAAGTAGTTTTGACAGTCCTCTCTTGATGTTAATCTAACACTACCCTAAGAATTCTGGAGAGACCGAAACAGGTGAAAATCTGAGGTTGCAAGGTCAAGACTATATGGTGGATGCATTAACACTTCCCAACCAAGCTCTCTTAATTTTTGCCGACTAGCCAAATATGTGTGTGGTCTGGCGTTATCATGATGAAAGACCACTCCTTTTCTGTTGATCAATTCCGGCCGTTTTTTCTCAATTTCTTGCTTACGTCTCATTAGTTGTTGGCAGTAGAGATCCGAATCGATGGTTTTGCCCGGCGGTAAAAGCACATAATAAACGATGCCCTTCCAATCCCACCATACACACAGCATCACCTTATTGCGTGTTAATCCGGGTTTCGCTACAGTCTGTGGAGCTTGACTACCCTTTGACCATGATCTTTATCGCACGTTCTTGTCGTAGGTGATCCACTTTTCATTACCAGTTTTGTGTTCAATCCTCAATTCCTCGACTGTTTCGTAACTACTAATATGCCGATCTTGCTCCACTTTTTGAAAAATGGCATCGACTTTATCCGTATGAGGGCGACCAGAGGGAGCTGCATCTTTGACATCTAAATTCGCGGACTGAAAACGCTTGAACCAACTTTGTGCTACTCTTACTGACACTGCATTAGGTCCATAAACGTCACATTTTTTTCGCGTCTTGAGTCGTATTTTTCCCTTTTTTGTAATAAAACATCAGAATGTATCGAATTTCTTCGTTAGATGCACTCATTTTGGCGGACAGAAAAACAATTTAAAAATGGCTGGAAAGTGTTTTTTATTTTTTATTTTTCTTTTTCTTAATGTCCTATGTGTATTGATATTAAAACCAGCCAGATACAAACAGTACAACCAAAGAGAATACCAAAAGGGTTATATTGTTCAGTAGAGATTGATTTAGTATCAGATGAAAGCACAGATGAAGGCAATGAATTAATGGAAATGATACGATTACGTTAAATTTAACGGTTTATAATTATAAAAATAACGATATATTTGTTATAGACCACAATCTGCCAAAACTACCAAAAGCTATCAACTATACAGGATATTATAGTGACACAAGTGTACGCGCGCAAACTCATTCCGAGAAAGAGTAATGCCCGCCCCATGTTCAGATGTGATTACAGTGTGTTGAAGTGTACAGATATGGGGCAGGCAGTAGACAGTGTCCCTAGCACATCAGACACCATCAATCATCAAGAGCCTTTTAAATTCCACAGATTGACTAGTTTTTCCAACTATCAAGTCTGGCAACTTTGGTATACATCCCCACTATAAGGCAATTTATGAGAGAGGACTATCTTCAGCAGTGGACTGTTGATTGTATGTAATGAATTAAGTAATTAATTCATGGTTTGTTATTAGTTAATACATCGGGTGGACGGTGATTTACGGTAGCTGGTTTATAAAACCACTTTTTCAGGATCTTGCAGAACTCTCTCAAATATTTTTCAATTTAAGTTCTTGCTATTGAACGATCTTATTAAAGGAATATAATATTATCAATAGGAATACAATTATACGCGACTGCATCATGGTATCTGCGTCACAGATATGTGTCAAGAGTACCTTGCGCAAAACTCAACAGATAACCTTAATGTTGTACTTGAAGGGTGCCTAAATAGTCCTTCAATTTTATATAAACAAAATACGAAGAAACTTTTTCCCTGACCTATTATGTTTTTTTTTTTAAATTAGCATTATGGAAATATTACCTTTAACATTATAAGTTTATCATTGATCATTTTATGAATATTTGAGTAAAATTACAAGAAATCAACTATTTTACGTTTTTTCAAAGTTACGAGGTCAAACACCGCGGTTCGACATTATCTTTTTCGAGTTATATAGATATACTGTTTAGTGTCGCTAGAGATGAAGTTCTTTAGACTGTGGTTTTGTCGAGTATCCTTCACACTTCGTAACCATATATCTTAAAAAATATTTTAACATAAGTTTCGCACAGTTATTGTATAATATTATTTTTTGAACTCCTAAAATATATTTTTTTGAGCTAACATAATATGTCTGTAATATAAGCATATGGTACATATCACCCACAGCAAGTTCCCAACAATACTTGCGAATAATATTACATATTATAGATAATCTTTTATAACATAAGCTACGCCCGACTTACGCAAACAAGACGGCTTAAAATTACACACATTAGATACCATACCCGCCATCTTAGCTACCGAGTAATACACAATAATCGTATGCAAAATGATCATTAGGTATGCAAGTCGCAACTCCGAGTGCAGTTAGAGTAGTAACTTTAGACCTAACTATATGAACCACAAATATGACGCTCGGATGCAAACAAGAAAGGATTCCACCTACTTCGAATATGTTTAAAGCTTCGCGCACATTACAGGCCCGCCGGGCCGCACCGGAACGCAATGGTCAAATCAGTTATCAGTTTTAGGGTTTGTATCAATACGTGTGCACTGTGCAATGGATAATTTAAAAAAAACATGAAGATACTGGATAACATAATAAATAAATATTGGGTAATAGATATTGAATCTAATATTTTATGGCATTGACGATTAATAAATGAATATTAACATTTACAATAGTCAATCTATAGATAATTTTTAGCTTCTATCTACAATCTAAACTTTAATAACCTGCACCGAAGTTATAAATCAAAGCCTAATTTTTACATATGCAATGACAAATATTTATTTTGTTTATTATTGCATTATTAAAATCTCTAAATATATAGAACAAAAGTATATACAAGCTTCATGTTGCTATAACTAGCGTAACAAATCATCAAGGTGACAAACGAGAAACACAGTCCACCTGAGTACGTGGATACTGTAAGATGGAATGCCTCGTATCCTAGAAAAAAGGCTCTCCGGTTCTCTACACTCACCATACAAAACACAGCAACATTAAGCTGCTAATTTACGTTGGTATTTCGTAAGAGCGTAGTCCTTCCCCGGTCCAGCCGACCCATTCGTGCTACAATCATAATATGGCTGCAGCATGGCTCTACCACGTACATATAAACGCTTAGTGATCCGACGGTGCGAAGTGCCGCGTCTCGCTACAACCTGCCTTATTCATATAACATTTGCAATGCGTTGCGTTGCGATTCGGTCTGCTCCAATGTGTGCGGAGCTTAAGTTGGTAGCGCTTTCATTTCTGAATTCAAATTCGTCTTTGAATAAGTTGCGGGTGTATTTGCTATGCCGGCTGCCCCCGACTTTATTTCAATTTACATTACTACGAATTAAAGTGCAAAACTTCGTTTGAAGTTTCAACGATGACACTCTGAGACTTAAAACGTTCCGTTTATTGCTTTATTTTATTACTAATTTAAATTTTGTGCTTGTATTTGTATGAGGATGTTTTCTTGGCCAAGATTTTAACGGCGCAGAAGTAGTTTAATACCTACTTAGTTAGCATTTAACTATAGATATTTCCATCCATCCATCCATTACAGCCTTTTTGTCAGATTTTCTCATAAGCAGGATTTTGCCATAGTTGCCAGGTAGCAGGGTTTGGCAGGTGGGTTTTTTAATTTTGAGTTGTTACAGGGAAGATGCTGCTTTATGTGCTTCCTTATCTTAAATTAGAGATCGTTTAATTTAAAGATGCACGCGAACGCAAACTCCTCCCTTATATTTTTGACAGATTTTGTTGCATTTTTTTTTTTATAGTATAAGGGTGACAAACGAGCACACAGTCCACCTGATGGTAAGTGGTTGCTGTGGCACATAGACATCTACATCTATCTTCGTTTGCGAATTTAAATGCAGATGCGTTGTCAGCCGTGAGGACTAAGATAGAATGCCTCTTTTCCAGTAAAAAGGGCCTCCAGTTCTCTACACTCACCATACTAAATACAGCAGCGTTAAGCTGCTATTTTACGTTGGTATTCTGTGAGAGCGTGGTCCTTCCCCGGTCGAGCCGACCCATTCGTGCTACAACTATACTATTAATATAGCTGCAGCATGGCTCTACCACGTAAGAAGTATAAGTTAACATACAATCTAAATCTACACGCCCTTCCTATTGTGTTTTCGTAGATTTTAGCGTGTTTATTATATTTGACGTGATAAAAGTGATAAAACCTACCAAAAATACAAACGAGGAGATCTCTAATAAGATGTGACCTCCTGTAGTGTACGATCAGAGATACAGAATCTGAGATTGATTTTGATTTTACAAAATTATTTATGCAACCTTAAATAATAACAATTTATAAAAGTGCACTATTTTTGTTATAATTAAGCTTTTATTTTGAAGACTCCTACGTTTCCCCTTCGAACACGATTTACCCTAATGAAACCAAACCTTTCATCAATATCAAAATGGGTAGTCTAATTAAATTACATTTAATTTAGTCGATAGAATCTTCAGAACGTCTGTCTTCAGTCCTTCCTTCGTTATCGACGTCGACATAAATAATTCCAAAGTTCTTTACTGTTGGAATTGTGACCGATCGATATGTTTACAAACGCGATTGTGTTTGCAATGGACGTAAAACAATAGAATTCAATATCTGAAATAAAATTGTTGGGCGTAATTTTAAAATTATATAGACTTGAGAAATGTCAATGGGGGGGGGGGGAGAATGTTTCACTAAATAATATGTATGGGCCATATAATAAATGATATGGGCATGTCGTTTTCTTCTTCTCCAGCTAAAAGTCCTGCACATAATATGGATATGTCATTATAATTAAAATTTTACAAGAAATTCCGTCCCTTAATTTAGTGCCTTGGGTGTCGTAAGAGGTGACTATAGAAAACTGCAGAAATACGTTAATGTAGCCTCTAATAGATGATGATACCATTTTGCATTTGTCAGAAATGTGAAATATCCAGACTGGTGACGCGTAGCAAATGTTCGAGAAATTTGGTACTGCGACCGCCAATTAGCCTGCCTAGCCTATGATTATGGCAATACGATGGGAGAGGCCCATGTCCGTAAGTGTGGCAATGATGGGTATTTTATAAGGCTTTAATTTTAATTTTCCTATACGATATGTCTTAGCACCGACTTCAGCAGCTATTAAGTGGAAGTTTTAATGCATATTTTTACTTTTTAAAGCCTAATATTTTTACTCTTTTAAGTGAACCGATGATATCCCAGACGTCAGTCTGAGCGAGATTAGAATGGCTCTCCAGCACCTTAAAAACGGCAAGGCCCCAGGTGAGGATAGAATTACAGCGGCGCTTCTGAAAGCGGGTGGAAAACCGGTACTTGAAGTCCTTCAGAATCTCTTTAATTCCGTCCTCCGTGGTGGCACTACTCCGGAGACTAAATCATACACACCCTTCGGCAAATTGTACAGAAGACAGAAGAGTACAATCTGCCACTTTGCCTTGCGTATGAGGACTATGAGAAAGCCGATTGATTCCGTCGAAATTTGGGCGGTGCTACAGTCCCTTCAGCGGTGCCAAGTTGACTGTCGGTATATCGAAGTGCTGAAGTGTTTGTACTGTAGGGCTACGATGGCTATCCGAGTACAAAACCAGAGTACGAAACCTATCCAACTGCTGAGAGGTGTAAGACAGGGTAACATTATACCCCCGAAACTCTTCACCGCTGCATTGGAAGACGTTTTCAAGCTACTGGACTGGAAAGGATACGGTATCAACATCTATGGCGAGTACATCACTCAAATATAGTCCAGACTCAGATATAGTCCTTATGGAAGAATCCCTGGAGGACCTAAGCGCTATGCTCAATGACCTCAATAGTGCCTCCCAACGGATAGGTCTTAAGATGAACATGGACAAAACAAAGATCAAGTTTAATGTCTATGTGCCACCTATGCCAGTAGTTGTTAGGAGCACTAAGCTCGAAGTTGTTGACGAGTATGTTTACCTGGGACAAATAGTCCGACTAGGTAAGTCCAACTTCGACCGAGAGGTCAATCGACGGATTCAACTCGGCTGCGCAGCGTTCGGGAAATTACGACACATCTTCTCGTCAGGTATACCTCAAAACCTGAAAACTAGATTGTATAACCAGTGCGTGTTGCCAGTAATGACTTATGGATATGAGACGTGGTCCTTCACTGCTGGCCGTATGAGGACGTTCAAGGTCGCCGCGAGCTATGGAGAGGGCTATGCTCGGAGTTTCTCTGCGTGATAAACTTAGAAATGAGGATATCCGCAGTAGAACCAGAGTAACCGACATAGCCCAACGGATTAGTAAGCTGAAGTGGCAATGGGCCGGCCATATAGCTCGAAGAACCGACAACCGATGGGGAAACAAGGTTCTCGAGTGGCAGCTTCGTGGTAGTTCGCAGTGGACTTGTGAAGTGTGACGTGTGTGTGTGTGGACTAAAGAATAGTTTTCAAGTTAACAATTAGAATGTCGTTTAAATAGTTACATTTAAATCTCCATCTCCTACTTTTCCATTAGGGATGGAATTTTTTCAAATTTAATCAATAATGGGACCACCCGTGATGAATTTTTAATAAAAACAATAATTACCTTGCCTTACACTCACGCCTGTCACCCAGAGGGTAGGCAGAGACTACGGACTTCCATTTGGCACGATCCTGACACACCTCTCTCGCCTCCTTTACATTCATATATCTATGCATACACGCTCGTCGGTTAAGGGTACTCCTAATCTGGCCTTTTTTCAATATTACTATTATATTATTTATATTATATTATATTCATTAATCACTTTTATCAATTAAGCTTAGTTTTTGTAATATCAAGTTTCATAGTAATCTGCAATATCTCCTAGTTTTTAATGAAGCTACTAAAAACTGGGGAAACTGAGCAATCTCTCTTACTGCCAATTTCCTTAATATTATAACGATCACTGCATACACCGTTTAAATTTTTATTTATTTATCTTAATAATGTACAATGTATATCACAATAAAATAAATTAAAACAAAACATTTCAGACTGTGTACTCTGAAATTTCATAAATTATTTCCTCCTTCTCTGTTCCATCATCGGACAACCAGACACTTGGCTGATCTCCACCCCTTTGTTAGCCATATACCACGCATTAGAACCATTGCTTCGTCGTTCATAATGCGTACAGCAAAGGAGAATGTGGATATTTTCCAGATTTTTATCCGATTACAATGTGAGTGTCTTCATGGCCAAAGCGAATAGGCTTTTGTTAACCTAAGCTAAGTTTACCATCTTACCACTTATCATCAGGTGTAATAGTAGTCGAGCTCTGGCATATAACAGTTAAAAAAATATTAATAATATAATTTAATGTGCTCCAGACCGAATTTCGATCACGGCGACCAGTCTCAACGTAGATTAGCCATCTGCGCAGGACAGGATTATAGTGCCCAAGTGTATGTGCAAGCACAGGTGCACTCTCTATTCCCTCACTCTCATAGTCCGATGGGACGGTAAACCGACACGAACGGAGAGATATCAGGCGCAGGACCAACGGTTTTACGTTCTTTCCGAGGAACCGGGGGTGAAACACCACCAACTTTTAGACTCCGGACTGCAACTGAACATTTCTTGACAGAAAACCCATTACTGATTTTGACCCAACTCGGGATTCTAACCATCAGCAATCGTGTTTATAGGTCATCAAAAGAATATTAAACTGTCTAAAACAGTATAAACTCTAGAAAATACTTACTACTATATAGTCTATGCAGCGGAATCCTACATTACACGTGTTTTAGCAATTTTTTCTTTATAGTTGATTTGAGAAGACTATAGTTGTAATGGCTTAACCGTTTACCTTTATTTATATTCTGGTGCCATAACGGATTCTAGTACAAAAAGCAGTTTAAACTAGGTATTCCTATACATCATCATCAGCCTGTGGCAGTCTAGTGGACAAAGGCATCGCCCTAGACGTGCCACGTAGCCCGGTCTTAAGCAAACTACAAATAATAATTCCTAAAAATACTAAATCTTAGTTCACTCATTAGGTGTTCATATCAGTTTAGCGCTGATTAGATTTATTCTGTTATGTAGATTTTTTATCGATTATATTAAAATACCTTTTAACTTTTCTAAGCCGGTCAGCATTCTGTTCGTGTAGCAGCTTTTTATTATTTGGAAGATAAATGGCGATCCTCAGTTGTTATGATTGATAGTGTGTACGTTTAAAACCATCCGAAGATCAAGCTAACGGTCAATGTATTGGTTGTACTTAACACTTCTATTCAACGCTTTGTTTCTAAATGGATAACATACAATTTGTTTGAATAAACTGACCGTTTAAATAAATGGCTATTTATGAATTTAATATGATATTTATATTTATAACAAATAGTTTAAGTAAAAATAAAAATAGCTTTAAAAAATTCTATAACCTCAAAGTTTGACCTTAATTCTTTAACCTAAAAGAAATATAATAATAGCCACATAATGGCTTCTGAAGTTGGTGGTTGTTCAAAGGAATTCACATATCAAGGTAACAACTAGGACGTTGTCTTAATGGTTATATTAGCGATGGTAGTTTTTATTCAAATTTAAATAGCATACCTGAAATTTATTCTAATTTAAATGGCGTACCTATTTAATTAAGCAAAAGTCATTTAAATCGATTAAACCGTTTCCGAAAAATCGGTGACCATTTATAAAAAAAACCTACACGTCGAATATAGAACCTCCTCGTTAGTTAAGCTCGGTTGATTAAACGCGATATAATCCGTTCCGGTTTCATTCATGTGTAGTGTTCGCGTAAATAATGACGGCTCCGTGGCGCACTGGCTTAGCATTGAGTGGCGGCGCTGAAGGCCGCAGGTTCGATTCCCACACAAAACAAGTATTTCCTACAAATAACTGTACCGAGTATTGATGTTTATCCTTGTGCAATTAATTTCTGTAAACTGCCTCCACGATAGAGGAGAAAATCCTAGTGTGGGAAAGGTTTTATTAAAAAAAAATACAAGAAATCATTATGATATAACATGTTGTATATTCACCTTCAATTATATGCTAATATTTTTTGTTGCATTATGTAAGCTATTCTATTTAATTTTTGTTTATTCTTAAATTTTTATAAAACTTTATTATCGTCTGGTTAATTATAGCTTACAGCGTTTAGCATTACTATGTTTTAACAAATATTAAATTACCTAGGTTATTTTTTTTAAATATTCGTTGTGCTTTTCAGTCTGACCTTTTGCCTTTTTAACATCAATTCTTTCTTTTATATCATTTGCATTCGGAATTATAGTACTGCAGGCTGCTAATTTTGTAGGGAGAGGAATGTTCCTTTCGCTAAACATCTAATGTAACAATGCCTTGATCAGGAGTTTCCAGTTGAAATTGTCTAGGGACTGGTTTTTTAGAATTTAAATTGCGCATTGAAATAGGTTTTAAGGAGTCCTTCCACCTGGTATGTAAATATGATTTGGACAAATCTTCGTCAAGTAATGCTTGCTATAAATATGAAGAAAAAATATAAAGAGTAAATTCATTTCTGAGAACAATTCGACCATCACATTGATTGGCTGGCAGGGTATAAATCTGATTATTGAATTCCATTTTATCCCTCTCACGTACCACTTGGCATTAATATCACAAATCACTTAACATCGTGTTGAGGTTAAAACAATAACGATGAGTAGGGCGGCCTGAACAGTTGCAAATAAAACAGGGTATAATAATAATATAAGTATATAACTTTTTAATTTTTTTCCTGATATTTACATAACATTGAATATATACAATATTAAAAATAGACATCTAAATTTATTCTCAGTTAAGAATCAAAATGCAAACGCAGCCAGTGTTCTTGACACGATACCACGTGAAGTAGGACTGTATGATACGTGGTAGAGCCATGGTTGTAGGACGAATGGGTCGGCCCGGGAAGGACCACGCCCTCACAGAATGCTAGCGTAAAATAGCAGCATAATGCTGCTGTGTTTCGTATGGTGAGTGTAGAGGACCGGCGACCCTTCATACTGGAAACGAGGCATCCCATCTGTCCTCCGGGGTGACGACGCATCGGCATTATGATTCTTAATCGAGGACAGATATAATCTCTATGAATTACAGCATCTATTTACGATCAGGTGGACTGTATACTCGTTTGACAATCTTACATCTTTAAAAAATGGCCCCAGTGTTTTATAGATGTCTTATGGTGATGTCTAAGTGCACGTTAAATATTCAAACCAAACTACTCAAATAGACTGTCCCACCACATGCCAAAAATGTAGGCACCCTATTCATAGTACAGAAGGGCATAAGGTAATCGCTCCCTTCGAGCCAATGATAGACATCACAAATAAAAAGAACCAGACTAATCAATAAAGGTATTGAATTGCAATTGTGTTCGAGGGTTTTACTTTTAATTTGGATTTATTCATTTTTGTTTTTACTCGACGTTTGTTGTAAAAGAGTTCTAAAGAAACCAATAAACTGCCGATAATTATTGGCCCAAGTTGAATCTCGTCTGAATGATCTTATTTATTTTTATTGAGTGCTTGTCGAATTATCGAATATTGGAAGTTTTCTCTTTACTTAATTCTTTTTGACTTTAGTTTGAACTCAATTGTTGTTAGTATTGTTAAAGAGCTCTTGACTCAGTATATGAAATATTTTACAGTACAATGTATACATACGATATTACGATATACAGTGTATATTATGAGTATGTATCGACTGCTTTGTTGGTCTAACGGTCATCAGCACATCTGCTGATCATTAGGGCTCGAGTTTGAATCCCGGATCGGGCAAAATATTAGTTATTGTGTTTTTCTGTTAAGAAAATTCTCAGTAGCAGCCTGGAGTCACAAAGTTGGCGTTGTTTCACCTCCGTTTTATAAAGCCGTTGATCCTGCGTCTGATCTCTCTCCTGTCGTGTCGGATTGCCGTCCCATCGGATTATGAGAGTAAGGGCATAACGGGCACTATAATCCTGTCTTGCGCAGGCTACTCTCCGTTGAGACTGGCTACCATGACCGAAATTCGGTCTGGAGGACATTATCATTATGTATCCGTATATATGTCCAGTTATTTGTTGTAACAGGACGGGTTGACTGTTCACATAAATTTAACAACCACGTTTTGACTTCAGATCCGACTCGTGACGATATTAGGTATATATTATATTATGTCATAAACTTCTACGCATGTAACCCTGAGGGCCAGTAATGAACCTTACTACCCGGGTTTCTGAATTATTTAAGGTAGCAAACCATATAAAGTCCTTCAGACGGAATTTCGGCGCAGGAGAGGATTATAGTACACGAGTGTGAGCGCAAGCTCAGGTGAACACCTTTTTCTCTCATTCACACTTAATCCGACAGTAAATTTTTTCAGTTTGACAGTAATTTAAATAGACAGTAGCACATCTACCGCTTACATATTAAACTTCAAACGTAAGCGATCTGTTAGCTACTCGTATGACGTCATATCTAATAACAGTGTAGTGTACTAGACAACATCTTACTAAAACAAAATATTATATTTAAATTGATACAGTTACATTGATTACCCAGTAACGAGAGATGGCGGTTCAGGTTTTCGTGATCTATTTCAGATATCAGCAACCTACGGCAAATTTATTATATATCAGTACACCGCTGGGTTGTAATGAAAAAGAACACATTTTATTTCAAAATAAAAAAATTGGAAAATATAGCCTTAATCTTAATTGATTCCTGTCATCAACAAATACCAATATTTTTTTGGGACTCTTCAAAACAAAAATAACTACGGAAGTTTTTTCGCCGTTTTCATATGTCAGATCAATTGACATCCAATTCAATAGCATCAGCAACCAATTTTTCCGTTTACTGTCCAATAGTACGCCATTATGTTCAGCGAAACGCCGCAATGGCGTGGGAACGCCAAGTTGGGGTCTTGACGCAGAATCTTGTCTATTCGACATTCAATTTCCTCGTCGTGAAATATACGTCGTTCGCAGAAATAAATTATATTTTTTTTTATTCGGTGTCATAGTCGCTTTTTACGGCTTCCATTTTTATACAGCCTTCAGTTCAATGCCGCTGAATTGTACACGCTTACAATTAAATATATTTTATGTAGGCGTAATAAAAGAATAAAATTTTTGATGCAATTTTAAATATGAAAAAATAAATAAAAACCACTTTTAAACAAACTTACTTACGGCGTGGTGTAAAATGACGTTGTAATTTAACGCAGCTATAAAGAAGTTAATGTAACACGAAAAAAACATTTAGCGACTGTACATAAAGCGCCATGTAGACTGTTAGCTACGAAGCTGTTTTATTTGTTATTATTGTGTTATTTTAATAAAATATACAATATACTTTTCTTTACAATTTTCTTTTTAACTGGAATTAAAAGGCCTAAAATTGCGGAATCCTATAAAAGAACCTTATAATATATTCGTAGTTTTATTTAATTGACATGTTTATTCGATAAGTTTGTATAATGGCGCTGTTAATATTTAAAAAGTGGTCCTCAAAAACGAAAAAAGGTGTTGGTAATCAAAACTATCGGATTTTTCTATGGATAAATATCTTATAACTGTAAAACTATTAGATTTCATCAGACGCAACAGTGGCATCCCTGTTAAACAAAGTTCGAGGCGGTCACAACAGCATCTGAGGACAATTGCTGAGAAGATGGACTGTCGTATCCTAAAATTTTGGATAAGGCTATTTATCAAATAGGTTATTTTGAATGGGTAAACCCACTTGTAATAATATTAAATTTGATAAATTTACAAATCTTTTTGTTTAATTTTGAAAGCTTAATTTATCTTATCTAATTTAATAAACTATAGTATAATACGAAATAATTATAAAATGGAATATTTTACGAAGCAAACGAACAATATAAATAATTGAAAAATTCTTTATTGTGACTTCAAGCCTAAAATGTTAAACATAACATAACATATATAACACATAAAACAAAACTTTAAACAAAACAAAATGCACATGTGTTGTCACCTCTGAGGTCTAAGATGGAAAGTCTCCTTGCCAGTCAAAAGGGTCTTCTCGTCAATCACCATACGAAACACAACAGATATACGAGTATGTTGCTATGACACCCTGGTACTTTGTGCGAGCGTGGTCCTTCTCCATTCGGGCCGACTAATTTGTGTTGTACAACCATGTTACGCTGAACCTATCGTTACGTAAAAAAACTCCTGAAAATGTGAGCAAATCAATTTTGACAGATCTTGAAGTAAATTTTTAGATTTACATTTGATACAAAGTAAAATTACAAGCACGATGTAAAATATAGAAGACCTTATCAAATAATTTAAAATGTTTATAAATATATTCCTTAATTCGTTTCAGCTTCAGCCGTAGGTGAACAACCTCAAAATACATTCTACAATCTAGACAGCTTTCGTACCGCCTCGAACATTAAGGTTTTAACAATTCATCGCACTACATCATAAACATGTTTAAAGTGTCTATTTGTATCTTAGTCGTACTTAGCTTAAAGTATTATTATATCACTACATTCAAGTTTAATATTTAACTTTATTATTTTTTAGAGTCTTTGTATACTTATTATTATTCGCTTAGGTATTGTTAACAATAATAGGCGGGTCGCTAGAATATAATTGTTATGTGTAACTAGCGACCCGCCGTGGCTTCTCCTAGGTGGGACCTAACAATGTGACATTATTCAGATAAGATATTCAAAGACCATTTTTTAATAAAGTTTTTTTCAAAAAAAATCTCCGAATTCTCTATCTGTTCGTAAAGTTTCATTACAATCGGTTTAATTATTAGCTCAATATGCCTTATATTCTATTAGTTATTTTGATATTACATATATCATATATACATAATAATCTCCACCAGACCGAAATTAGATCACCGCGGCCAGTTTCAACTAAGACTAGCTATCTGCGTCATTCAGACTAGATTGTTATAAAAAAGACATAATGGGTGTTGAAGATCTTGGATTTTTGTGGTGTGATTATTATTCATTCATTATAAATCTCAGACTTTTCCCAAGTTATAAGAATTTCTGTGGTCGGAAGATTTGAGGTCATCTATGATTCTGTGAATTTTTGTTCGTTGACTCTTACGACACCCTCGAATTAAATGTAACGAAAGATTCCCATACACTGTTGCCACTTATAAATCTTAACCATATATATTTATAATTCATATAAATTGTTTACTTTTAACGCGATGTTTTTTTTTTCATTTTGGAATTATTTGCGTTATCACCGATATTAGATGTTTGCTGATGTGATAAAGGATTGTATAATATCACTTGCAAAACTATACATTTTTTTATTATTTATCTAATTACGTTTGATCACTCATTTTTTTTTCATTTTTTGATTCTCGGTAGCACAGTGGCTAGGCGCAATTCTGAAATTTCTTAATTCGAAAGCGATCGAGGTTCGATACCCGCCGAGACCACTAAAATTGTTCACCGCAATCTTACTTAAATAATTTTTAGAGGTGTTTAGTATTTAGTGCACAAATTGCTTACGTGCTGAATTTATTAAAAAAAATTCGCCGTGGTGGAAATTCAACCCAGGAGAACATAATGTATCGGGAGGTTCATTTTATTTTTAACGATATTGTATAATCCTTTGTTTTTCTAAAATAACACTGTTTAATAACATTTATTTTTTTCCCTCCATTTTTTTAATTTATAATACCGCAACCTAAGGTTAATTCATTCATTCATTCTCTACTGCCTATCAAAATGCTAAATATAGGCCCCTTCCCATAGATTGCCTCATAGTGGGAATATTTGCCATAGTTACCACGCTTGCCAGGAGAGATAGCAGCTACAGCTTTTCCAGTCCTAAGATTAAGCAAATATATTTTTGTTCGTATTTTCACCGCGTTATTTTCCGTCTATTTCTAAATAGTAGACCAGCTGGGTGAATTTATTTTTAAGCTTGTACCCTGTGCTTGTGTGCAGCGGTGACAAATGCGGTGACAATTCACCTAAAATAAAAATACATCTGCATTATCGTGATCGCTACACTATGGTCCAGACGCGCCAATTCGTTTCCCCGACTTTTACGATAATGAATGCGAAGATAGCGCCATAACAAGTCGACTAGACGCGTTATCTGCGGACGAGTGTATTTTACACATATTTTATACACGTTGTCCCTTTCTAACACATACCCAACATCGTATCGTTTACACGTTTAGATGAAACTAGAGATAGAAATTAATGTTACTTATATCCGTTTATTACACGCAAATCTGCACTAACTTAAAACACATTAAATGCGTTTAGTATCTAATTATTTCGTGAATGTTACCACCTCTAATCAAGCGTCGAATTGTAACCGTTATTCTCTTAGTCGTTAGAGCTACTTTTCCTTGGTGGTGTTGCCATGAGCTCCCTCTTAATGTGGCAATTTGATTCGCATGCGGCTCAGAGATTAGTATCGCAACTGTTCAGGAATCACATGTGTAGGTTATTATGAATTTTAGTTGTGTTTGTATAGACCGTAGATAATTAAATATTACAAACATGTGTTCATGTATGTCTCGAAATGTCTGTTGTCCCGTCCTCTTTATAGCGTTCAACAAATCGATTTTTTGTCTGAGATAAAATAAAAAAACAAACATATGACATAAACTCTCATGCCGTTTATCCAGAGAGGTAGGCAGAGACTAAGGACTTCTATTTGCCACGATACTGACACACCTCTCGCTTCTTTCACATCAATATACCTACGTATACATGCTCGTCGGTTAAGGGTACATTCAATTTGGCCCATCTTCAATATATCACCGATTTGGTCGGGCGTCCCTTGCCGACTCTGCTACTTATTTCTGCAGCATAAATTTACCTTGTCACTCTTTTCTCATTCATTCGTTCTACGTGTCCAAACCACCGAAGTATTCCTTTCTTAATCCTAGTCACAACATTTTCTTGCAAACCACACTTTTTTTTAATCACACAATTTGTCACCCCGTCATTCAGAGGTAGCCCGAACATACTTCTTTTTGACCGCATTTCTACAGCATTTATTTTACGTTCATTCTTTTTCTGCCAAACCCAACTTTCACTACCATATGTTAAGGTAGAAACTAATACGGCATTGTGAATTGCCATACGTGCCTTTTGTGACATATTCTGACTTCTCACAATAGAGATAAAATAAAACGACTCAATAAACAGTATTTTGAATACTATGACAATAACAACAGATACTATTTTTATACAAAACGTGCTTATCCACCTCTAAAAGGATCACACTTTTAGAATTAATCTTTGGAATATATTGAACGCTTTCAGTTACTAGGAGCCCATATATCAGCGAGCATCAACTTTGGGCGGTTCATTGAGTCTAAGACTAAAACAACTTCTTGGAAACGGGGAAATCTGTTTGGTGGAAATTAAAAAGTGTGTGGTTTAATGCCATTTTTCAACAAGGCAACAATTGCAAGTATAAACTGGGAATTTTGTACGTGGTCGTGCTACGCTGCAGCTATATTAGTGGTATAGTTGTAGCACGAATGGGTCGGCTCGACCGGGGAAGGACCACGCTCTCACAGAATACCAGCGTAAAATAGCAGCTTAACATTGCTGTGTCTCTTATGGTGAGTGTAGAGGACCCTTTTTACTGGAAACGAGGCATTCCATCTTAGACCTCACGGATGACAACACATCTGAATTTTGATTCGTAATCGAGAATGGATGTAGATGTGTATGGGCCACAGCAAACACTTACCATCAGGTGGACTGTGTGCTCGTTTGTCATCCTCATCCGATAAAAAAAAGTATGTTTAAGTGAAGCGACGCACACTGTAAACATTCAAAAAATTCTCTGCAAATTTACGTTAAAAAACGAATTGAACAAAAGCATTTAGACAAACAAACCTTCCAACTCCCTTCTTTAGATTAAATCACAGTTTCTTATCGATTTGCGGGTACACCAGACGCCGGGCAACTTGACTGCATTTTTAAATCTTCACAATCCCGTTTCATATATCGTATTCCATTCGTTAGCGAATTCGTAAGATTTCTGCCGGATATCGTGTTATCTCGGCCATATTTAATTTTATTAGACTCCGAATGAGTTTTATTTGATTTGTTTATGCCCCGCCTAGTGATAACTTTTACTCGCTTCACTGCTCTGTTTTTTTTTGTAGCAAAAATGTATGATTATTTTCTCGTGAATAAAATCCTTCCTTACCAGCAGGCTTAGCTAAGTCTACTTTCTACGATCGTTAACGCTAGTAGAAAATTATATAAATGAATAGAAATGACATACCCCAACGAAAAATAAGTCTACCACGATCGTCAATCCTTCCTACAATCACGTATTCTATCTTAGTCCTCAAATATGATAACGCATCTAAAGCCTTTGCTTGAAGTGGACAAGTATCAGTAGCGACTTTCCATCAGATAGATTTCATTTGTGACTCTAATGTTATAAGAACTAGAAGAGTAGGCACGTCGACCCCACACAACAAAAAGCTTTACGTAATCTCATAATTATCACGAAAGAAAGATAAACGGAGTGCTGCGTACATTTTAAATGATGCAGAAACCATGCTCAACTTTCACGCGCACATCTTTCTTCTTTAATTTTATCTGCACTAAGAAGGTCACTGGTGGTGATTATATATATACAAATGATTTTAGATGCATTAGTGTGCGCGAGTGCGTGTTCTTACAATATGGTGAGCATGGTTTTGGCTTGATTTTTGCGTCATTTGAAATATACGCAGGCAAAAAACAGATGATGTAATTATTCAGTTAATATTACTTAACGAGGCATATGAATCAAATATTTCAGAGAAAGAACCCGTTGTCGTGAAGAATGTGGAAGCGCTGCTATAAGATATTGTTCATCGGGCGGTTATGCGGGGCCATTAAGGCATACCACAAAATTCTTGCATTGTGTAATGAGAATGTGTAGTGCCTTCTTGCTTCCTTTGAATTCATTCTAAAGAGCACCTTCCTCTTTATGTTCATACTATTTTAATCTATGGCATTTTTGCTCAGGCAGTATGTGTACTACTCAGGTGTGCCTGATAAAGTCAAATAAAGTAAAAGCTTGGACACCTACCACTGGTAGACATGAACTTTCTTTCAATACTGAGGGTTTTGGTGCAGGAGGTAGTCCACCGGGCTGTCCGAATGTGTTCGCGAAGTCTTCAATTTTTTTTTATGTTTTTCTTTACCGCTTGGCACGAGGTAAATCAGCACTTAAAATAGCAATTCACGATTTAATTGGTGCCGGCGGGGATCGAACTTTAATTGTTCGCATGCTATGAAGTTTTAAGGCAACGGCTCCATCAAGCGGTGGCCTGCTACAGAGGCAAGTACCTATGATTGTCGAGGTCGCTCCTCGAGGCCATTGGTAATAAAAAAACTTACTAAGATTCCTTGAGGAGTTCGGAGGGCTCTAATAATATTCTATTCCTACCCACACGCAAACTTAGCACTTGGACGTGGATTTTTTTTTGTTGCGGACACCAGCCTGGCTTAATAAATCAAATGAAGCAAATGCTTAATTTAAGGTTTATTCCTTGGACTACTGCGGCATTTTAGTTGTATGTACTATATTTTTTAATATAAAGTTTGCTTTAGGAGGGTTTTTTTAGGGTTCCGTACCCGAAGGGTAACCACCGGGACCCTATTACTAAGCCTCCACTGTCCGTCCATCCGTCCGTCCGTATGTCTGTCAGCGGGCTGTATCTCATGATCTGTAATAGATAGATAGTTGAAATTTGTATTCAACTATCTATCTATTACGTATTAAAATTGTGTATTTCTGTTGCGGCTATAACAACAAATAATAATAATTAAAAATTAAAAATTTTGTACAACCTACTTCAATGTAAATTATTAAGAATAACTCAAAAACTATTGGTCAGACCTTGATCAAATTTATATGGGACCACATGTGAGGCATCAGCTTTCAAACAAAAAAAGAATTATCGAAATCGGTTCACCCAGTAAAAAGTTATGAGGTAACACACATTAAAAAAAACATACAGTCGAACTGAATACCTCCTCCTGTTGAAGTCGGTAGAAAATAAAAATAAATTAAAAATTAAAGAGGGCTCCCCTACTAGAAACGTGTTTTTTTTATCTACATAGTATTAAATCTTGTACGATGGTACGGAACTCTTCATGCGTGAGTCCGACTCGCACTTGGCCGGTTTTTCATTTTGTATTTTATCCTATAACAAATTTTATCAGAGGATTGAAAAATCGGCCCTAATAACTTATCAAGTCACCTGAATCCTGAATCTCGTCCGTTTGCAGAATAGGTGACTGCACTTATAATCGGCATTAGAAGAAAATGGTGATACATACTCTGTTATAAACGGGACAAGACTTACTAAAACTGAGTGTTTGTTTGTTGATAATAAACGAATTGAAGTGAAAATATATTAAAAATCTGTTCCCGGTATCGAAATGAAGCCGTAGGAAAACGTAAATTGAGTGAACGAAAATAAAAATAGGCGAAATATTAAAGCCACGAGCAATGGCGCGAAACTTGCCAAAGATAATTAAGGTAGATATAAAATAGAATATTCAATGCCTCTCTCCAATATCCGGCGTCCGGGTGATGCGTCGCCATTTTGTTCTGTAATATTTCAGTTACATTTGTTTTTTATTTATTCGTCTGCGGCAAACTCCCATGTTTTCGGATGACCACACGATATGGCTTTGGTGGCTAATTGACTTTCACTACTAAAGCAATTAAAAATGTTGGCACTCTATTGCGTTCTCTTTCTTTTTTATGTCTGCTTCTGATCTTCAGTTTTTTGCTTCATATTTACGCATATATAATTTTATCTTGTTAAAGATACGTTTTCGTGTAGACTTGCTTTAGGCAGTTTCAATTAAGGTTTGTTTTATGCGAACTGTATTAAGTCCCATTAAGTCTACAGTCCCTTTTCCCTAATTTCATCGTACAAGCGCTACATTCAACATAGAAAGCTATAGTAGATGACCTATTATACTTATATATTATACTGTGTCGACACTTATGACACAAATAAGGCCTTCAACAAACTTGACAATGATAACAGTTTTGGCTGTTTAAAAAAAATAGAAGTGTAGGGTGAAACGATGATAGGAATTTATGAAACTAAGTCCAGAATATTTACCGTTACCGTTATAGGCTATCAAAACTGCTGAACATAAGTTCAGTAGTGGACTATATAGATTGCCTCTTAGGGTATTTGCCATAGTTGCTGCGCTTGGCAGGCAGGTTGGTTATATTTAGTTGTTATTAGCGCCCAATTCCTGGTTTGTTTCCCTTTTTCGCCTCTTACGTCACCCACGGTCCGATATGGGGTAGGTGGATATTCTTAAACCTCAGCTAAACGGTCAAAGACAGTAGATAGAATAATTGTGTATTTGCAGTTTTTTTTAATTTATTTTTAGAACTTTAGATTTCACTATAAATTATTTTTTGTTTTGTAACATGTGACATTTGAATAGTTTTTCATGTAAAGGTGTACTAACATAAGTGCAGCATAAAGTAAGTAGATCTTTTTGATTTAAGGCGAGCGCTTAACCCCTGAGCTATCTCGGCTAAATTTGGCAGTCAGCAAGCAAGCATTCCGGGTTCGATCCCAGCTGGCACCAATTAAATTGTTAATTGCAATTTTGTGCTGATATAGCATGTGCTCGGCGATGAAGAAAAACATCGTGCAGAAAGTGAGAAATTTAAAAAAGAAGCTTCGAACTCATGTGAACTCCGCCTACATTCATTGGAGCAGCGCGGCGGACACGTCCTTGGCTAAAACCCTCTCAGAATTGAGAGCAGAGAGGAGGCCTGTGCCCAGCAAGTAAATTCACTTGATGTTCCACTAAGTGCAACTATAATACAACCGAAGTGAAATCCTTTATATGGATTACATGGAAACGGAAATTAATATGCGTATTATTCTGTCAGCTGTATAGTTGCTCCGGGGGAAAATTATAGCCATTAATCATACGAAACGCAGCTGCATTATGCTACTTGCGCTGGTATTCTGTTTGAGTGTAGGCCTTCCATGGTGTAGCCGACCCATTCGTAGACACGGCTGCAGCGTGGGTCTTACACGTATCTCCATATTTCCGTATTTCCGTATCTCCGTATTTATAAAAAACTTTTTGTTAATAAAAATTACGTATTACCTATAGGCAATAAAAACATTACCCTCACACTACGATTTTCTCCTGTATCGTGGTGGCATTTTACATACATAAGTTGCACAAGTACAAACATCCAGACCTGGAACAATTATTTGTAGGCCATAAAAAAATACTTGTTCAGTGCGGGATTCGACCCCCGGGCCTCAGCGCTACAGTTGTGCCACGACGCTGTCAATTTCGTATTCTTATTCTATTAATTTTGGATATTGTACACATAGTAAATAATAATAACGCTTGTTCCCAGTTTAAAAAATGGTTTGATTTATTGAGCCATTTAAGTCTTTTGACAAAATGACCAGCGATCAATAAAAATACATTTTTAATTGTATTCTCATAAAAATCATTTCTTGTGTAAGAAAATATCCTCTATACAATATATAAATGACTAGCGATCCGCCCCGGCTTCGCACGGGTGATTTCTGGATCTCGTCAACAGCGCCACCTACCGGGTCTATTGTGAATCTAAACCGTCGAATCAACTTAATCACACACACAAAATTTCATCAAAATCGGTCCAGCCGTTTAGGTGGAGTTCAGTTACATACACACGAACAGAAGAATTATATATATACATACTCGTAATTATACATTTATACCTTCTTCTTGAATCATTCTGTCAATTGATGAAACCCAAATCTGTTATGTAGTTTAAAAGATATAAGCGTACAGACGGCGGGCAGCGACATTAAAAGTAAAAATAAATAAATTTTTAAGGCTGTCTTCACTGTCTTTTGTGGGTGGAATTTCATAAAATCCGTTCATGGTAATTTTTAACATGCCAAAAAGAATATTCTGGCCAAGTTTTATACCTATAAGAGCTATACTTTGAAAAGCTATAGTTGATTTTTTTTAATTAACGCTCCCGTAACTTTCATAATATTTACTACTTAAGTATTATACGTCCATTTTCTTTACCTACACTATTGAGATTGTACCGTGTAGTGGCGGTGTAAGAATATCCACTACCCCATATCGTCCTGTGGGTGTCGTAAGAGGCGACATAGGGAAACAAACCTGGAGATGAATAGCAGCGTCTTCCTCATTACAACTAAATAAACATACAAATGAAAAATTAAAAAACTGCCGTTGTCAACATGCCTGCTAAGCGCGCCAACTATGGCAAATATTATTACCCTCCTCCTATGACGTAATCTATGGGAGACCTATGTTCAGCAGTGGATTTTGATAGGGTGTAACGGTAACTATTGAGATTAACCGAGTATTCAACAATATACACAGTTCTTGTTTACTTTCATCGCTTCGTTCTAATATCGTTCAAAATGTCCGAAAACACGACACAGCAAAATGTTAGCAGACGATAAATGCAATTTATCCGAACCCTTGCATTACGAGGATCGCCGCATTCGTAACAAAGCATCCGAAAGCTCTAATAAAGTACTCCAGCGAACGTACGCAGTTATTACAGGGATAATCACATCGCCCGCTCTAAAACCGTTTATAACCGGTGAAACTGCACAGACGTATAAATCACCAGCAGTTTTCAGTGATAGCGACTTTGATTGCAATGGGAGATAAAGCGGGGTGGCGGTATTAACTCTTACGTGTTGGACTTGATTTAAAAATTAAAATGTCAAAGGTTCTGTGTCGGGTGTGAATAACGTAAAGGATTGCTAACTAATTAGGCGATGTTTAAAACCATTGCTTCGGACGGTTGATTTTTAAATCATGACCAGTACACTTATCTAAAACCTCAGTGGGCTGTAGACATATTATGCCTCCTCCCCAATTGGTTGCCACAAATCAGAAACTTAAGCAGCCTGCATGTCTCGAGCTTGCGTTTGCCGGTACAAGATATACATCAGTTCTTTTCCGCTACTGTCTCGTTACCGTAATTTTGTTTTACGCGTATAATATACATGCATTAATCATATAACAACAAAACTAAATATTACATTCATAAATCAAAACTGAATCAAACACAATTAGCGTAAATATACTCTGTAACGGAGACACGAAGTAGGGTGTCTAAATGATTCCGCCTTATAATTAAGGAAATTTGAAAACCAACATCAAATGGGAGTCTGAACCTCGCTTGTTACAATCTGATACGGTAGTGGCAGAGGTCGGGAGGGGAGGGTTATTCATTAATCAAGTGAGTGACAGTTCGCGAGCACGCCACATGCTCCTCTGTAGATTATACCCCATTACTTCCAGTTGTTTGGTTACTCTATCTCGTGATTGTTTGTAAATTTTCCCTGTGTGTGAGGAGGTCATTTGTGTAAATTATTTGTTTAGAAGTTTTCAAAGCTTTTATTAGTTTATTTGGTTTTAACTCTATTATTATCGATATAATGTTAAGCTTTTGCAGTAAATCTGTATATACTTTCGTTATTTTAGAATTTTTATTTTTATATCTTACAATATATTTTTTGACTATAATGACAGTATATTTTTGTCTAGGATTCGGTGACGCATTGACCATAAATATTAATTTATATATTTTATTTTATTGTGATCTTAATCTTCTGACTTAATTTTTTTTTATTTCTCCTACATGCAACCAGTAAACTCCTACAATGTTTTCCTTCACCGCCAGTGACAAATAAGCTGATAAAAATGCGAATTATTACATTGGTGCGGTGGAGTTCGAACTCATTGGAAAGTTTTACGTGTTCTCAAAATATAATTTATTAACTTATATGATATTTAGAACAATAAGCCGATATGGCAATTGATAACTTACATACACGTTTGCATTTGTACCCGATCCTGCGCTTTGTATTATAAACTACAATTTTTTTTTAATTTCAGAATAGGTAGTGCATAGTTCTTATATAAATTACAAATTTTGTATTAAAGTCATCCCTCACTATAAACTTTTTGATGCCTGGTAGAGTCAGGCTGCAGCTGTTGCACTATGAATGGATTACCTAGACCGGAGAAGGAGCACGCTTTCAAAAGTTACCAGTTTAAAATAGTGTTTCGTATGGTGGGGTACCGAAGCGTTCCGATTTCCTCCTTAAGGGTAACAATGCATCTCAATTGTGATTTTTAATTGTTGTAGGTGTCTATGGGCCACGGTTGTATTCTTTGCTTGTTTAATCAGCGTTATTTATATAAAAATAAAAAATAAATAAACATTGAATATCATTCAGCAAATCAATCCAAACAAGCTGAAGCATCCTAGAGATACATTCAATTGACCGTCAAAAGGTCGTAGAACTAATGATACTGTAATAATAATTCCTCCGCAAATCCTTGATTGCTCACAAAGGTTAATTAAATTAGGATTCCGTGTTTATTTAGGCCTATCGGTTTATCGAATGACCCGCCTTAGGGCTTTGCCTTGGCTCTAAACGACGAATTTATATTATTTAATATTGTCTAATAAGATGATGTTCTACTAAATTACATTATTAATTTATAAAATATATTTCTGTTATTAAAATCAAATATCAAAACAGTGAAAATGCTTGCTTTCAAGTTTAAATTGTTTCTATAATTTCGTTTATCAAAAACTTGAAATCTTCAAGTAAATCTTTCAACCATACGCTCCGTGGTCGATTTTGATCAAATTTCGATCAAGCTTCCATTTCGGTTAAACTACGTACAGACTGAAAGTTTTTAAAGGACTGAGAACGGCAGCAGTAAATGTTGACACAATTCAATGTGTTTAACGTCAGAATAATTACAGATATTCCATCTTAAATATAACATCTTCACTTGTTAGAAGTTGGTTCCACATGTCCTCACACTATAGTAGCCAGATATCATCAGATGTCTGTTAACTCGTTTGTCACTTTCATGCTTAAAAACGATCAACAAACGCAATAATAAGCATTGTCATTTTTCACATAAGAAACATCGGTTTGACCACATATTTTTGTAATACTTGAAACCTAATTTGTCTTATTAAAATTTTCTGATTATTTATTCGTCTAGTCGGTACTTTACGAACAAGATATCAGAAGATTGACAGTAACAGATTGCTAAAACTGAAATTATTAGCATCCTAAGGTCGATATCTTTATAATCTATATACAGTAATATTAATAATGCTTTATCTACATAAAACGGGGTAGGTACAGAAACCTTTGAAGGTCCTGATTGTCAGGCTACGTAAAACCTGTCATACAGGAATCAGTGTCCTTTCCTAAATTAAATTAATAAAACGAAAACATATACGTATTACTAAACGTTATTACTTTAAAATATGCTTTGTTAAAGCATCTGAACATGTAAGATAACATGTAAATATAACATTTCATGAAAGACATAGAAGACATGTTAGGTAATATCATGAACCTAATTGTTTTAATTTACAATTTGCCACGGTAGTGGCAGCCGATGCAAAGTGAAACAGTGGCGACCGAATGCTATAATGAAAGGCCCGGGTCACTCAATCGCAGCGAGGGGTGGCTCAAAACGTCCATTAGCAGCCGAATGCATTTATACCAACGACTAATTATAGGGGGGTGAGTGCACGTTAAGTTTCGGGGGAAAGCGCTGATTTCCTTTTGTCTCGATTCCGCATTAAATAAGTGTAACTTGGGGGTCATTAGTGCGCTGATACATATAAGAATAATGGATTTTCTACGTAAGAAAGTAATCGATTGCTCGATATTCTAAGTTTAATTCAAGTTGAAGCACAAAAAAGCAAGGAAATATGTATTTTTATATAATGATTTCTTATATCTACACTAGTACCTAATATTGAATAAAACTAATTTTACGGATTTTATCACGTTTGTTTGCCATGTTTCACATAGCAACATTACGACGAGAACTGTACTGAAACTGTTTGTTATAGCCTCACTTCTAAGAAAAACGGATAAAGGTGATGAGAAGTATTTACCAGTTTTTAATATATAGTCCCAAATCCCTTTCCATTTAATCTTTACTCAGAAACAATTTTATAGCGTTTCCCAGAATTTTCCTCTGGGAAATCTAATTGCTTATCTATTATTATACTAAATTAAAAAAGTATTTTCATAAGTCGGCAAAGTTTTTGTTCAGATTAATATGCTCTCTCTGTTTAAACGTATATAAGTATATAGGTATTTCATTCATTCATTCATTACAGCCAGTCAAAAGTCCACTGCTGAACATAGGCGTCACCTTACCTCATAATCGAGATTTTACCATAACTCTTGGCAGGCGGTTTTGAGTCCTTATAACAACTATAAGGACTATGCTTATCCCACACCAAGGTTTAAAAAGGGGTAGTGAATATTATTACGCCGCTAAACAGCAAACGTATTTTTTTTTATAGGATAAGGGTGACAAACGAGCACACAGTCCACCTGATGGTAAGTGGTTGCTGTGGCCCATAGACATCTACATCTATCCTCGATTACAAATCAAAATGCAGATGCGTTGAGGATTAAGATTATCCGTGAGGACTAAGATGGAATGCCTCGTTTCCAGTTAAAAGGGTCCCGTTGATATCGTAACGGACGACTATGGACAATGCGATATTATCATGGGGGTGTACCATCTCGTTTTTGACAGACGTAAAGTACTCATATCGGCGACAGGCAATAGCGTCTAAGGTGCGTCTGATATTGACGATTAAGGCCAATCCTCCTTATTCCTCCTTAATCCTCCTTGTCCAGTATTCGACTTTTAGTTTTTTTGTAACTCTATATGACCTCTAGTCGATGGTCACAACCCCTTGAAATGAAAGTTCATTTCAATTAAAGTAATTGTACGTAAAATTATCTCCCATTTAATTTCCCAAACGCCGTTAACGAATTTTTTCTTACCGCAGTCGATATTTTTTACTTTGAAAAAAAATGTCATATCTACGCCGGTAAGTTTTGCTCAAATAAATTAAGTATGGAAAGAAATATTAATAGAGTTGAAGTCAATTTTTAATTTTCATTGTCCCTCCCTTCAAATAAATGACATTCAGATTTATAAAGTTAAATAATCAATCAACATTCTGTCTCATTAACAAGTTTCAGGGAGGAACAAACGAATTGCATCTTCCACCAATTAATCCCCAATCTGCAGAACCACAAAGATATCGGGTGAATGACCCCATTTAGGGGTCTAGAGAAAAGGGTCGCTTTGATTGATAATAAGAGTTTTCTTTCAAATATTTGTCAAAACATTTTCTGCCTGGATTGTTCCTTTTGAATTTTTATGTCATTAATTTATGTCGGAATTCCATAATGTGTTGAAGTGACTTGGCTTACAACTATCAAGAAAGAATTTAAAATTGTGAAAAAAAATTCAATTTATCTTTTTTATTTCATAATAGCTTTTTTTTATAGAATAAGGGTGACAAACGAGCACACAGTCAACCTGATGGTAAGTGGTTTCTGTGGCACATAGACATCTACATCTATCTGCGTTTGCGAATTTAAATACAGATGCGTTGTCAGCCGTGAGGACTAAGATAGAATGCCTCTTTTCCAGTAAAAAGAGTCTCCGGTTCTCTACACTCACCATACGAAACGCAGCAGTTTTAAGCTGCTATTTTACGCTGGTTTTCTGTGAGAGCGTGGTCTTTCCCCGGCCGAGCCGAACCATTCGTGCTACAACTATACCAGTAATATAGCTGCAGCATGGCTGTACCACGTAAAAAGTGTATTAGTCAAGTAATATCTGCTAACATTTATAATATTAGTCAATTTATTTTATTCAGCTGAATCGGAAACCCGATTCCATTACCAGTTTTCGTTAAAACATCATAACGAAACCTAAATAGAATTTACTAATACCCGAGTTAGGCTGAATAAATGGGTTTCCATTGGCACATTAGATTGGAATGCTTTTATGCTGAACTAATTAAGTTCATCGGGGGTGATATGGGCAATGCTCTTTGCTTGCTTGCGTCTGTCAATGGCTGGCGCTAAATCGATTTATTAGATTATTCTCAAAACGCCTGAATACAGTACGACTCGTGTTACAACGACGCGGTTGAGGTGTTCCTCTTATACTTAACGTCGCTCCGAACATATTAAATGCTGGATATGGGCTTTCCACAGAGGCGGGAGTTTCTGTATAGGTACTACGTACAATTTTAAATTTACAAAACTCGTTATCAAATTTCATTCTTGTGTATTTATAATTAAATAATTTAAAATTAAAAATTTATACAACCGACTTCAATATAAATTATTAAGAATAACTCAAAACTATTGGTCAGACCTTGATCAAATTATATGGAACCACATGAGAAGCATCAGCTTTCCAATAAAAAAAGAATCATCGTAGTCGGTTCACTAAGAAAAAAGTTATGAGGTAACACACATAAAAAAACATACAGTCGAATTGAGTACCTTCTCCTTTTCGAAGTCGGTAGAAAAAGTATCATGATTTGAAATTTATGCATTTCTTTATTTAAGATGTAGTTGTCTATATGTCACAGCATCCACATCAGGTCTGAATGCTTGTTTGTCACATCTCTTTCTATTAAAAAAAAAACAATAAAGCTATTTTTAATTTGTCGGTTATATACTATATATATATAAATATATCTTTTCAAAAACGCTAAATAAGTACGGCTGTAATCCTTTACTTTGCGATAAGAATTTATAAAATTTCCTTATAATTATCCCACTTCAGTTACTGTTGATTAATTTACAATTCATAAGTTATCCCTCCGTCGTACACAACAAAAGCACCCTGTATAAAGTTGGCACATTTACAACAATCGGTTGTGATGCTCATACATATTAATGTGGCCGGTGACGCGGTGACGCATTGAATGACTCTCACCGGGTTTTCGGTACAGCCTGTGTTTATTTACTGCGCTCGATGCACTCCCAGGCGATTGTGTCGAGGCGTGAATATAATCTTATAATTTAATTTACAATCATTTTTATTTTACATCTTAGCGTAAGAAAATCCGCTAACCCGTATCATTCAGCAGTAGAATTTTAAAGAATGAGGAATGAATGATGAATTTATAATCAATCTAGTAATTATTTATTAAGATCAAATGCATTTTCAGAATCTCACTGAGAGACTGTTGCTTACTTATTTATGAAACTACTAGCGAAAAGCTCCCTATACACCTATTTTATTGTTTTGAGCCATTGCTCTACAGTTACTGCACCAAATTTATATGTAGCATCATTATATTACATATTATCCAGATTATTATAGATAATATATTTCAAATTATTATAATTAAAATTAAAGTAACTTCATAGTTTCTGTTAATGTAATGAAAATGAATTAGTAAATATGTAATTGTACAATTATTTAAAGAAAGAAGAATTTAAAGTAAGTTCCAAATTTATTGTGAATCACTTTTTAAAATCACAATAAAAATGTTTTATAGGTAAACAAAGAAACAAAGTATAAAAATAGAACTTAAACAAGAGTAACCTTAAAAAATGAAAATTAATTTCCTGTTTACCGTCACATTTCTTGTTTCTAAATATAAATAAGAGAAGCGCTAAGGCTTAGCGGCTGTCGACCGTCGTGTCCTTGCTTCATAATATCGTCGCGTTGTTGACACCACGCGCTTTATTCAGCCGCCATTTTGTAATGGCCAAAGCGCGGGAAGCTCTCTGACATGGCGTCGAAAATAATTAGATTTTGTCAGTATTCTTCGTCTCGGTTCATTTCTGTATGTTTCGTTAATTATTTCTCCGTGAATTTCATAGCGTGTCTTACGCGTTTTTCTTGTTTTTATTTCGGCGAAGTGCGCTTTTGTTATGCTAAGTATCGCTAAATAGAAGCAAAGACAACATTGTTTCTTTTGTAATATTAACGAAACATTTCGGAGAATTTCTTTATTTTTCGTCCGTAATGTTAAGAGCAAGCCTATATTATTTGTGACAAATTTGGTATTGGGGATTAAAAGATGTCACTTTAAAACTCTTTAATCTATAATCAAAAAATGCAGAAAATGCCTGCGGAGGAACGAAATAATTAACTTGGTTACCAAATTTACTGTAATAAAAAAACACTCAAAACACTATTTCCTCCCAACTTTGAAATACCGCTAACGTGATTCGAACCGGAACCGCATGATCTGCAGTGGTACTTGCGACCACTACACCGAGGCAGTCAATAGGTACAGTTATAGTAATAGAAGGTATAAGCCACCACTTGCACTCGGTACATCTTGCTAATTACCGAACCAGATTTTGAGGACTGACAAGGGCTAATCAGACAGGTGCTTACCAACGAGCATGCTCATTGAAATTAGTATTGATAAAAATGTAGAAGCTAACTTAAAAAAAGGGATGACAAGAGAGCTTACAGTCCATCTGATGGTAAGTGGATACTGTGGTCCATAGACATCTACCCTCGATTAAGAATCCAAATGCAGATGCGTGCCATCCCTGAGGACTAAGATGCATCCCATCCTCCTATCCAGTAAAAAGGGTCTCCGGTACTCAACACTCACCATACGACACACAGCAGTATTAAGCTGTTATTTTACGATGGTATTCTGTGAAAATGGTATCCCACCCCGGTCGAGTCGACCCACTAGTGCTACAACCATCATATAGCTGCAGCATGGCTCTACTACATTAAAACCCTCAGTTCATGCAGTTTAAAAAGGCCCATATCCAGCGGTAGATTTATAGTGTCTGTAAAATCGAGAAACCTAAAAAATATTCTATTATTCCATCAGTAGAAGCTTAAGCACCCTCTAGCGTCTAAATTGATATTAATTGTGTTACAAGCTTCAACTAGCTCACCCCGTGTTTTTACGAGTAATAAACCATTTGTGCAATGCCTCTACTATTTTGAACTCTATTTACTTGAACACTCTGACTCTACACATTGAGTAACCTAGTCGTATTTCGCTTTGTCTCTCGGGCATGCCAAATTTAATCAAATGCATTTGAAACACAAATTGCGGCCGGCAAAATCCCACCGCTGTATTTATATTAATTTCTCTTGTCAACAAAACGCGGGAAAGTTAAGGGTGCCATCTTGTAATTTATGTTTTATCGTGTACATGCAAATTAGCGTTATTTTTTACGTGGGGTACCGGAAGCTGTTTTATTGCCGTGGGATCTATTTTTTATAAATATATAATTTTTAAGAATGGATCACCAATTCATATTTCAATTGAAATCCATGGGTGGCCTCAATAAACGATAGTGCCGACCTGGCAGGAAACGTAGAAAGTCGATGGAGTACAGGTGGCTCATAACCATGTTTTGGACTATGTTCATCTGTGAAGGGATATATAACGATGATTATAAAAAACTTTCTAATTCTTTAAAAAATTATGCTAATTAACTTCGACACACTTGCCGCCTTATTTATTTACTTACTGTATCACTATTGAAAACACCTTCAATTAGGAGTTACAAAAGACGGACTAAATGCCTTGTGGTATTTCTACCAGTCAAACCACTACTCTGATATTCTTTACATAAAGATAGTTAACAGTTTTACATTTTGTGAAAATTTATCTTGTTAAGTAAAAACACGGCTTTCTATTTGCGAAAACTTTCTCACTCTTTCTCTGTCTCTGTCTCTAAAACTATAATAATTGGAAAAGTTTACTCATTATTTTTTCGGCAGACTTGTTTTCGAGGACGCGTACGTGCAAACTAGACATCTATTTTGTTGCCAACAATTATTTATTTTTGCGCGATAATTATGTGATATTTTTCCTATTTTAGTTTTTTCTTACCCTTTTATAAACCAGTGTTTCACTACTGTCCCGTTACAGGCTATTAAAGTCCACCGCTGAATATGGGCCTCCCATTGGCCTCCCTCCAATATATGGGAAATAATTGACATAGTTGCCACGCTCAGTAAGCGTGTTGGCAATCGCAGTTTTTTTTTATTTTAGTCGTTATGAGGAAGAGGATGCTGCTCATTTCCTGATTTTTCCCCTCTGTCGCCTCTTACGACTCCCACGGGATGATATGAGGTAGCTGATATTCTTACTTACATGGTAAACTACATTTATCATCAAGTGGTACTGTCCCACCTGATGGTAAATGGTGATGTATTTGAGCTTATTATTTTTGTTAATAAAACTTTATGTGCAAAACATTTACAAAAAGGTGATTTTAATGCCACAAGTTATTCTCTATAAGGTATTGTTTTGGTTAAGCAGAGAAAGAGAAAATAATGGGTGCAAAGTAAACAAGTACAGTAAAAAAGTATTTGTGTTCCAATCAAAAGTCTCTTTACTCCTGCCTTGTTATCTTAGGTTTATTTTATAAAATAAACCTAAGATATGGTAGCTACTACAGTTCATGCATACCTGCAACGAACTTCTAACAAAGAATACTACAGATGCGTTGTCACCACTAAGGATTAAAATGGAATGCCTCACAGTCTATAACGACGCTGGCTCTCTTTACCCTTTAAACCTAAACACAGCAGTGCAGGCACTGCTGTTTGGCGACAAAAATTGGTAAGTGTGTGGTACCTACCCAGACGGATTCCTCGGCAGAACTCCTAGGTACAGTCCTACTATCTAGAAAGGGTCAAGGGTCTTCTTCTAATTTCGAACTGACTTATTTTTGTCACGCTTTTTCTATGAACCCTTATAAACATTGTAAAACTCACATATTGATATTAATTAATATAATTTTTATTTCCGTTATCTATTAATTTTCTTTGTTTTATTTATATATAATTTGTGATTTATTAATAATTATTTACTCATTGATATAATATTTAATAATAAAATAATAATTTTCATCGGTATTAAAGTATCAATGAAATGAATAGAAGCAAATTTAGGTATAATGTCTGAAAATATTGTATATTACTAGCTGGTACACGGCGCGTAGCTGCCGCAAAAGAAATAATCGTTTTAAATTTGGAAGAGTTATATCGTTTAATTAGGAATAATAATACATTCATTGAAATTGAATGTGTATAACTTTCAAATAAATTTGTCGATGCCGACTGTGGCGCCACCTACTGTAAGTTAATTGTACTATGCCTATAACTCTCCCGCAAGTGCAAGCAATATGTTGCCAAAGTTTTAGTGCAATCTGATGAAGAGTATGGCAGCGCATAAAATACGAACAAACTAAAATTATTTTTTATGTATTAGATGTTCACAAAATGTGTACATCCTCACGAAGTACTTGTTGTCAGTCGCTGCCTTCATAAATGCGGAAACTGCGTAAACGAAACGGTCTATAGATTTGACTGAACGTTACTTCCGTCCGAAGAAAGATCTGAGTTGGGTTAACCTCAAATCGCGCCGAAAAAAGTTTTGAACTGTATATTCATAAGTTACAAAGGTTACAGTTTATAATATCACTGTAACCTACTTTCAAATATCATGACATTTTTGATGCGTCCAATGTGTGCCCGACATTTTGTAAAGGTCGAATATATAAATAAGATGTCCTAATGGGATCGAATAAACATTTCAAAAATGACAAGATTCGATGTTAATAATGATATAGTATAGGAAAAACAAAAAATAGCAAAATGGCAGTCTTAGATATAGATTTCTATTACAGCCTATAAAGGTCCACTGCTGAACATAGGCCTCCCCCATAGATTGCTTCATGAGGGGCGGAAGGCGCGGGGGAGGGGGGGTGTTTGCCATAGTTTCCACGCTTGGCAGGCGGATTGGCAACCGCAATTTTTTTTATTCAGTTGTTATCAGGAAAACGTTGCTACCATCTCCTGTTTTAGTTTCCCAGTGCCTCTTACGACACCCACGGGACGATATGGGGTAGTGGGTATTCTTACACCGCCACTACACGGTTAAAGATTTATCGTAAAATTTATCGTAAAAAATTTGCTCTTGTATCTTGGATTTCACGTCGTTCGGATATCTACTACGAAATTAATTAATTGGGTTAAACAAACAACCAATATAATGAAATTGATATTAAATTAATAATCAAAATGAAATAAAGCAAACATTAAATTTCAACATATAACACTACTGCATTTCAAAAAAATTCTCTTCGCAAGAGCACTCGCAACGATGCGTGCTCGATCGGGTTTCTAACGCGCTGATATTAGAAATTTGAAAGCTCAGCTATCACCAGCAACGTACATCGAGTTCGAGTATATCGTTTCAGTATGTGTGTTGGACACATACTGAAACGATATACTCCAACACCGCAGGGTCATTGTTATTTTTTTAAATAAAACTGAAGTCACAAACGAACTTACAGTTCAACTTAATGTAAGTGGCTACTGCAGTCCATGGACACCTTTAGCCAATTTCAAACAAAGGATACACATACGTTTTTCACCTCTGAGGACTATGATGGTATATCTCACAGACTGTAATCATACTGCTCTCTGTACCCCTCACACCGAAAGACAGCAGTCATTTCTATTTAGCGGCATATATCTACCCAGACGTAGTCCTACCACCTCGCGTACGAAAAGAACTTGCAAAACTGCAATCCTTGTTTAAACGTTGGGATGAAGACTTTTAGTTATTTTTTTTTTTGTTAAAACAACTACCATAAACTGAAGTTTTATTACGTGTAATTTTTAAAGTTTTTAGATAGACATATTACTCGTCTTATTACAACACATGGTATATTAATAGTCTCGTAAAAAAAATATTTTTCATTAAAGAAGTCCTTTAGCATTGGCGCCACAATCTTCGCATTTTAGATTTGCTGTCGAATTCCATATTTTACGTTTGAATTTTTACATTTTCCACGAGACTTCTTTTTGAAACATACTTAAGTTTAAACGTGAGAGTTATTACAAACTACTTTTTGTAACAAAGCAGATAGTTTTGCGGAATATTCTTAAGAACTTTTTGAGAAGTACAATTCCACCATATATCATTATTTTCATATAACTTGATTTGTGTATGGAACCATGGAAACCTTCAGGAGGGAGGAGGCTTATAGATATGAATACATTTTTGTTATTATAACATTTGGGGAAGAAATGTTCATATGCTATTAACTGCCCCGGTCTATAAATTAACATTGACCCCTAATGTTTAGATGGAGCGACATGCGGAAGTCGGTGAATGCATTGGTGGTTGCGGAAGTCTTTGCTCGTTTGATCAGTCTGTGCTGACTAATCATTGACTGCAATAATGACGATAATGATAAATTTGTGTATCCTAAAAGTAATGAAGTATTTAACTGTATATGTAATGATGTATTTAACAAAGTTTGGAAAGTTTTCATAAATTACATCAGTATCATTATCATCATTACAACCCTTCCAAGACCACTGCTGAACATAGGCCTTACTCAAAAAATTCAAAAAAACTGTCCTGAGCCACCTGTATACATCGGCTTCATGTATGTCTTACCAAGTCGTCACTCCATCAAATGAGGACTGCCCCACACTTCGCCTGTACGATATCATTAAAAAATCCGGTGTGCATGTGTTCGTAATTGTTCTTCTTCTAAGCGACTAGACCTAATAGAGACTAGATAAAAAATTGATAGGGTCTTCTGGATTGTTCTTAGCTATAGTTAGGCCCGGTAAATGGCGCTATTGTCGAGATCAAGAAATCACCCATGTGAAGCAGGTCGGATCGCTAGTAAACGATATTATTACGTATTCAATATTTTATGACATTGTAACAAGCTTTATCAATTTATTTGCAAAATTCCATAGCTATTTCAAGTACCTCAAACCAGCGTAGGCTTCTGAAGTCTGCGGTTTCTCCGACACATGACATTTTGTTTATCTATCGCATATATAATTCCATCGCGAACATTACATAATTTAATCGACGCCCCGTGAACACCGAAGTAACGAGATGGATTTCAAAACCCACCCGATTTGAATCCACGTCGATAATCAAAGATACACCGCGACCATTTTATTTATACCTTCCCCAGCGCTCGAAATTATTGGCGTCGATGGAATGGGAGGGGTAAGATGAATATGTAGTCAGGGATCTCGTCTGTTTGGACAGTTATATTTCCGTCCCGGCGTCTGTTAGGGAGATGGAACAACGTGGCGTGAATAATAAGAGGTTAGCGGAGACATTCCGTTATATTTGAGAATATCACAGTGAATTTGTTGGGTGAACGCTTTGTGCATTTTGTTTATGAAAAAGGTCTTCTTAATCTGTTGGATGACATGAAATAGAATTTTATATTTCTGTCAAATTGTATTAAAGTATTAACGAAAAAATATTTATTTTTAAGCTATAGTTATTGTTAAATACATCATTTTTTCGTTTTGTACTTTAATTTTTTTTCTGCTTTTGTAACGCAAGCTTTTATAGCGATTAGCTATAATTTCAAAACAATTGTTACATTGTAGCTTGTCATGACTTGTCTCTACTTATACAATTTGACATTACACTATTTTTCTTCGGTATTTGGTGAATTGTACAAATCTCCACAATTGGATAAAATGTAACCGGAAAACGTTGCTGACAAAATAGGCTCGAAGGTCTTTCTATATTTTAAAAAGTTTCTTTCAAGACCAATCGACTAATAACTATTTCTTGTTCTTAAATATATCCCAATCATTGGTCCTTTCGTAATTAAAACATATGTTCTTTGTCTATTTTATTCTTTTTTTGTAATACTTTTCTGTTAACTACGTATGGTATTTTGAATGTAGTTTATAACATTTATATACACGTTTTACATGCTACGTATATTTTCTTGCGATTGCGTAACAAAAATTCACCATTGTAGCTAATACAAATTGATTCGATATAGTAAAATGCTGACCAACATTATTTTGGCCACATTTCCAATATTATCGAATATAGGACGAATCAACGAAATCAAGACATAGTCAGCCACATCAACTAGAGGAGACTTTTTGCTGGAAATCATGTCTACAACAAGTCTTTACTCATTATTAACATAGTAATGAAGAAAGTGTGGCAACTCTGCCGCACTGTTTTGGTGCATGTTGGCGGCCTTAACCTGCCTAAATGCCTATGAAATATTCTTTATATTTCTAATCTTTACTTTCTCCTTTTTATACTTGGACAGTTTGTTATACTCATGTTATTTTACTTTAACGGGTTCAAATCTGATAAACCACTGAAAATTGCCATTTTCAATTTTTGTCAGCTATTTTTAAATATGTATATGTGATCGTGTTCGACTTATTCGAAGTCACGTAGTTTCAATAAAATTATAATTGATAGGTTTACCGCTGTCGCCCGTAAATTGGACTGCAATTTTAGAGTAGACGTAATTCAGTGGGACAAGATGGAAACGCAGAACTGATTGCGGATAAGGTGGTGAGTAGGGGCTCTAATTAGTCAAGTGAACCTAACTCGGGATAGTAGCTAATTCCGTGTACGTGCTACGATTTCCTTTATAAATGGCACTGCTTCAATTTTAACTACATTTGGACTTATATGAAATGCGGTTACTGTCATGAAGTGAATGAGATTTTCTTATAACCTTAAAGGACGAATGAGCAACCAGTCCACATTGTGGCGAATCCAGCCCATGGACAAACAAATTCAAAAAAAGAAATCCGTAGATGCGTTTTTACCTAGAAATACCTTACAGCCTGTAATTATATTGATTCTCTTACCCTTCAAACCTTAACAAAGAAGTGATTGCATTGCTGCATGGCGGAAGAATTATGTAGAATGTTAGAACCAACCCAGAAAGCATAAGCAAAAAATTACCATCAAGGTTGATTCAATATAAAAATTGTAGTGAAATTGCATAGTGTTATGACCAGCATATAAAAGGTAAAACTTTTTATTCTATTAAAGCTTGTTTAAAGCTCTTAGGAATTTCAAAAGAAGAACAAAACAGAGAAGAACCGCAAGAAACTCTGGGTTCTTTTATTTTTTTTATGCCTCGTAGAAATTGAACCGTCGGAGAAAAAAGGTTTTCTCGCGCGATGTTGCACTAGATTAAATGACGAATTGATAGAAAAACAGGAAGATGGAGGTAGCTCTAGACCTTGCTTGTTCTGTGGCGGTCCCTCAATAAGGTCCTTGTTCCTTATTTGACATGAAATCTTGTTGTGATGATAAATGATGAACTGTGTACGGAATCTTCGAATTTCAATCTGGAACCAATAACTGTGCATTTAATTGGTTATGGGGTATTATTATAACATTCCTGTTTCTGATAGTGCATCCTAACTTTCGCCGTTCTTATCAAATGAACTTTTCATTTTTTTATGGAATAAGTTTGAAAAACTAGCAAACTGTCTTGTTTGTCACCCTTATTCTACATCTATCCTCGATTCTTAATCAAAATGCACATGCGCTGTCACCCCTGAGGACTACAATGGGATGCCTCGTTCCCAGTAAAAAGGGTCTCCGGTTCTCTACGCTCACCATACGAAACACAGTAGCATTATGCTACTATTTCACGCTGGTATTCAGTGAGACGTGGTCCTTCCCTGTTCGAGCCGACCCATTAGTAATAGAACCTTAATATAGTTGCATTATCGCCCTACCACGTATAGATCCATGATGAAGGAAAATTCGGTCTCGAAGACATTATATTAACACACCCGAAATTTTTTAATACGTCATTCTTTTTCTTACATTATATTAATGGCGATCGTCTACAAACATTCCATTTAAAATAGTTACAAGTTTACGACGAGAACGTGTAGTTTAAACTTTTTCGTCGAATAACAATCGGTGGAACAGTCAGACTTAAAAACAATTTCTTCGTTGCGAAGTAAATTTTTTTATGGGCAGTTTAATTGCGTCCCTTCCAAGAAAACGTTTTGTTTCATAAACAAAGCGAGCCCTAGTTGTATTTATTTAAAAGTAGACGATTTTCTTTAAGCCTTTCTTTAGATTAAAATAAAAAAATCTCGTTAGGGAGTTTGTCTAATGTTGTTTAAATGAACGTAATTTCAATTATGAATAATTTGACGACATTGTTTTCTATTATAATTTAAAATACAAAAATAGTCATACAATACATACAACTATACATACCAAGCCTACTTCTAAGTGTAGCAACTGCTGAAATTATAGCACCACGCCCCTCTTGGGAGAGATTTGTTCAATAATAAATTAAGATTGTCATCTCTATCAATTAATGCCAAAGAGTCGTTCAATCTTAAGTCTCAGGGGTGACAACGCACCTGATCTTCGTCGAAGATGGATGCAGAAAATGTAGATGTTTATGACATAGGATTTATGATTCTTAAAATAGAAAAGTGTTTTTAAAATATTAAAAATGAAAAAGGAAATGTTTAAAGTGACGACGACGGTGTAAGATAGTCTATCACTCCCATATTGTTGCGTAAGTGACGTTAGAGGCTGCAAGACGCCAACTACCTATATCATCTGCGAAAAAGTCAGAAGGATATGACCTACAATAGATAATGGCCTCCAATAACCATACTACAATGGGATGTCTGCTATTGCAATCGCCAATCCTCCTTCCAAGTAGTTGTGAAATCCTCCCTGCTACGAAAGGCCCAGCAATGGATTATTACAGATAAAAAGGAAGAGGAATCACAACTTTAAAAGACCTGACACAGCATGTCCTTAAAGTCGACGATTATGGTATAATGTCTAAGTGCTAAACATAAAAGATAGCCGCTAGGGAATAGGCGGATGAACGATGCCAAATCGTCAAGATTTGTTAAAAAATTTCATACTTGGGTAGCGTTAACACACCGTAATTAATTGACTGTATTGGAAACGTTCACAAAAGAATATCTATCTAGAGTGATGTCGTATTCCTTTTTATCTGATTTTAACGCACTTACGGTAATTAATCGTTTGAATCTTCAAGAAACTTTACTTAAGCTCTTTTACGCGTAGACGTCTTGTAAATTTGAGTGAAGAGGCCTCAGCTGAGTTTGTTTAGTAGATCAGTAAATAATGTTCAAACATTATATTTTTGGGAAAGCTTGTGTACAAGACGGCCCAAGTCGATGGGTATCCATTAATAATTTTCTCAGATTGTGAACTGACGCCTCCCACGTGTACGCATATCGTTTAAAGGACAGATACAAATACGAGATATAAATTCCAGCCGCCATTTTAAACCTTTTATCGGCCCGCTCGGGTTTCAAAGTAACCTGGTTTTTACTATCCAATTAAGCTATTTATACAAAATAAAAGCTTGCTTTTAAATTCTCGTATTTGCGTTTCTCTGAGGTATAAATTTAACCTTTGTTATTTTATGAGTATTTTTTTGCAAATGAATCGTTATATCAGATTAATCATTTAGTTAATGATTCTTCTACTTCTTTTTCATCGGCCTATAAAAATCTACTGCTGGTCATGCGCCTCTCCGTGGTAGGGAGGATTTACCTTAATCATCACGCTTGGCAGGCGTATTGGCGATCGCAGTACCAGCTTTTGAGTCTGAGTATTTAACATCACTCGGCATACATTTTCTTATTATTATTTATTTAAGTCGTACATTTTGTCAGTTCATTTCCAGTTTGTTTATTTTTAGCTCTCATCTCAATATAGTCTTAATTACTGGCGCAATTAAAAAAATAATTGAAATATATTTGTTCAAATCCGACGTCTAGTTCATGAGTTACGGACGGACATAAAATTAATTCTTATATTTTCGCGAATACTTGACATTGAATAAAACTAATTTTACGAATTTTATCTTATTTAACTTATTTTTTAATTACCAAGTTTTTAATTAAACACGATAAAATCCGTAAAACTGGTTTTATTGAAATTTTGTTTACTTATTATGTTTACTTTCCAAGTTATCTATATAGGTTTCACCCCAGAGAAAAATTAAATTAAATTAAATTTGAAGATGCTCATTGAATTTTTTTTTGTATAAGCAGGTATGCTAAAGGTTGTGCCAAGCAGCCTTGTTTATCTTGTATAATAGCACTCGAACGATGTAACAGGAAGGTCATTATATCTCTTGGAGAATATTTTATAAATAACCTATACAACAATTTAGCATCGACTACCGGCGCAATAACTCCTCCTAAACAACCTAGGAGATACTTCAACAAGGCTAGTAACATTATTTAATCTGTGACAAGGCTCGCATTTTGCTGCAATGGATATGTTAGAACCCATACAAAGCAAAGTTACCGTTACAGCCTATTAAAGTCCACTGCTGAACATAGGCCTACCCCATAGATTGCCTCATAGAGGGGAAAATTACAATGTAGGTTTATAAAAATGGGACAAGAGTTGTCCCGATCTATTTAGAGAAAATAATTAACTTTTAAATGCAACAAGGGCGATTTCTATAGGTACTTAGGCTTACTTTAGGTTGCTGCGACAATGTAAACGAGGCATTGCCGTCTTCATCCAGGTCAATGGTCACTCGTCATAATTGCTCAGCCGCTACTTATATAAGTCTCCTGTAACACTCCTTATACACGCACAACTAGAAATAGCGGGTTATTTTTGTGCTATATTTTTAGGATTTTATTTCGATAACACTAGAGCACGTAAATATTGAATTTGCATATGTTCGTCGTGAACGCGGGCTTTTATTTTCTACTATTTTTTTAATGTGTGACGAAATAAAATGTTCGTATTGCATTATGCAAGTTTTTGGCTATACTTTTATTTAAGCGAAAAAAAATTATTTGTTTCCTTCATCATTCATTTATTCTATCAGAACAGATAGATAGACTGAACTATCGAAAGTCCATTGCTAAACATAGGCTTCCTACGTAGATTGCCTCATAGACTGAAGGGATTTTGCCATTGTTGTCATGCTTGGCAGGCGGGTTAGCAACCGCATTTTCTTATAATTTTCTGCTGCCAATCTCTTTTTTTTTTTTCTCTGTTGCATCTTACCACTCCCACGGGATAATATTGGATAGTGAATTCTCTTAAGCCGCCACTACATGACGATTTATATTCCATTAATATATAATTTTTAATATTTTAAAATTGAATATGTATGAAATATTAATGATGATGAAAATTATATTAAATGAATGAAATATTATTATTTCACTCTCATAAATATATATTTTTTAAATATATTTTGTACCGTGTAGTGGCGGTGTAAGAATATCCACTACCCCATATCGTCCCGTGGCGTGGGTCTCGTAAGAGGCGACAGAGGGAAACTGAAACAGATGATGAGCAGCAGCATCTCCCTGATAACAACTAAAAATAATAAATAACTGCGGTTGCCAATTCGACTGACAAGAGGGGCGACTATGGCAATATTCCCCCCTATGAGGCAATCTATGGGGAGGCCTATGTCCAGCTGTGGACTATTGTAGGCTGTAATGGATGAATGGAATAGAAAATATATATTTGATAACTTTCAGCTGTCTATAGAAAAAGAAATGAAGATAAAATACACGTTCGACACTTGCTGAAAGATGTAACACAAGTTAATAGAACACTACAGCGGCTGTTTCCTTTCTAAATTCACCCGGCGACCTAACAACCTGTCCGGTCAAAAAACCAACGGTCCGGCACTGGTCTTAATTGTTTAACGTCGGTGCCGGTAGTAAATCTGTCACACCTGAACACCCAGCCTTGTCTCCGGCCAATAAATCACCCGGGTATCCGGATACCGACTGGATGATTCCAACTTAGATAACTTCCCTTATAGAACTGTTTGATTAGGAGAAAGTTTTATTGTCCAATTTAGTTTTGTGCGGCTTCGGGAGGCAGTTTTCAGGATTCTTTGCGAGCTACGTGGCTCGTGAATGCTGCTATTGTTTAAGAAGTTTTGTTGAAATGCGTATTGTTATATTTTTTACAGGCTTGTTTTTCTTGGGCGTTCTTTAAAAACCTACGAAATCTTATTTTGAGGGCCAATAAACAAAAGATGAACAATAAATAGTATATAAATTGCTGCAAACTCTTTATTCCACCTTTTTCAATCTCCATAATTTATATTTGGTGGACACTTTTTCTGCTTAAAAGTCCGTCTGGTAAGATACCACCATAACTTTTTTACACCATAATGCTGCTGCTGCAGCTATATTAATTGTATAGTTGTAGTAGGAATGGCTCGGCTCGACCGGGGAAGGACCACGCTCTCACAGAAATAGCAGCTTAAAATAGCAGCTTAATGCTGCTGTGTTTCGTATGGTGAGTGTAGAGAACCGGAGACACTTTTTACTGGAAAAGAGGCATTCCATCTTAGTCCTCACGGCTGAAAACGCATCTGCATTTTGATTCGCAAACGAGGATAGATGTAGATGTCTATGGGTACCAGAAACCACTTACCATCAGGTGGACTGTGTGCTCGCTTGTCAACCTTATCCTATTAAAAAAAACTTATTTCTGCAGTCAAGCATAAGTGCGTGCACTTATGTGTTCCGGTTTAAAGTGGTTAAAGAGCCAGTATAATCACAAGCTGTGAAGTATTCTATCTTAGTCCCAATTGGTCCTCATTATCCTAAATCCTCCCTAAAAGGAAGACGCCTATGGGCCTTGGGTAGAAAGGTAGAAAGTAAGAAACGTATTTATTTGACTAACACACAGCATTGAAGGAAAGGAAATGGTACACCATATAAGTAAACTTAAAAGTAGTTCAAAAAAAATCCCGTCTTAGTCATACTGGTTTTAATTATCATCATCATCATCATCATCATTATCATCAGCCTGCGGCAACCCACTGCATATACGAAGATCGGGCTAAGGCGCGCCACTTAGTCCGATCTTCGTATATATGGTATATACATATGTTATATATCTTCATATAAGTATGGTTTTCAGTCAGGACCTTAATTATATCCACAAAAAACCGGACATAATAAATATAAACACAAATTAAATATCAATAATAATTATCAAAAAGTAATGTTTGAATAATTCAATAAAAAACATTGAATTGAATCGATTTCCCAAAAAACATCACGCTGGGAAGGCGGATCTTGTCGCCAGTCTGTGCGTTTTATCTGGCGTTTTATTGGTAGTCATAAGATTTTTCTGGAATTTCCCATAGTCCTCTCTTACGACACCCACGGTACGAAGTGGGGTAATGAATTCTCTTACGCAGCTTTTATACGTGGTAGAGCCATGCTGCAGCTATATTAATAGTATAGTTGTAGCACGAATGGGTCGGCTCGACCGGGGTAGGACCACACTCTCACAGAATACCAGCGTAAAATAGCAGCTTAAGGCTGCTGTGTTTCGTATGGTGAGTATAGAGAACCGGAGACCCTTTTTACTGGAAAAAAGGCATTCTATCTTAGTCCTCACGGCTGACAACGCATCTGTATTGTAATTCGCAAACGAAGATAGATGTAGATGTCTATGTGCCACAGCAACCACTTACCATCAGGTTGACTGTGTGCTCGTTTGTCACCCTTTTCTATAAAAAAAAAGCTATTATGAAATAAAAAAGATAAAATTAAATTTTGGGTAAAATTTCTCGTTTAAATATTTCTTTCACAATTTTAAATTCTTTCTTGAAAGTTGTAAGCCAAGTCACTTCAACACATTATGGAACTCAGACATTAATTAATGACATAAAAATTAAAAAAGAACAATCCAGGCAGAAAATGTTTTGACAAATATTTGAAAGAAAACTCTTATTATCAATCAAAGCGACCCTTTTCTCTAGACCCCTAAATGGGGTCATTCACCTGATATCTTTGTGGTTCTGCAGATTGGGGATTAATTGGTGGAAGATGCAATTCGTTTGAAACTTGTTAATGAGACAGAATGTTGATTGATTATTTAACTTTATAAATCTGAATGTCATTTATTTGAAGGGAGGGACAACGAAAATTAAAAATTGACTTCAACTCTATTAATATTTCTTTCCATACTTAGTTTATTTGAGCAAAAATTACCGGCGTAGATATGACATTTTTTTTCAAATTAAAAAATATCAACTGCGGTAAGAAAGAATTCGTTAACGGCGTTTGGGAAATTAAATGGGAGATAATTTTACATACAATTACTTTTATTTAACTGAACTTTCATTTCAAGGGGTTGTGACCATCGACTAGAGGTCATATAGAGTTACAAAAAAACTAAAAGTCGAACGCTGGACAAGGAGGATTAAGGAGGAATATGGAGGATTGACCTAAATCGTCAATATCACACGCACCTTAGACGCTATTGCCTGTCGCCGATATGAGTACTTTACGTCTGGCAAAAACAAGATGGTACACCGCCATGATAATATCGCATTGTCCATAGTCGTCCGTTACGATAACGATCAACGGGCCGAAATGGGGTGATCTATGTTCTTACCTCGCCACCACATGGCATGACATCACTAACATGTTTTAGTAGGCCTTTTCAATAATCATCACCGTCTAACCAATCCCAAAAAGACAAGCGGGCTGGCAAAAGCGTATTGCCGATAGCTTTGCACTGGTGTTGGTATCTGTACTGTATGGAACCTGTTTGGAGTGATCTAACTAATTCAACTTGTACCTTCCATCCTTTACGGTCTATAAAAGTCCGCTGCTGTGTATAGGCCTCTGCAAAAGGGGGGATTTTTCCATAGTTGCTGCCCTTGGCAGGAGAATTGGCAACTGCAGTTTTTTTATAATTTTGAGTTTTAAGTTGAGTTGAGTTTATTATTTTATAGTTTTAAGTTTTTATAGTTGAGAGCGAATATTTGTTTGTGACATTTGCTTGTTATTACTTTAGGTCAAGTGTTTGCCACTTGATGTCCGCCATATTTATTTTATGCTGACGTCATATAAAGTCTATATTACTCCGCCGCTAGCTCAGCCGTAGTCAGGTACAAATGTATAAAGAATTTATAGCCCGATAACTAGAGATCGTAAAAAATGGGTAGCTAAAATCGTTCCCGACACATAACTGTCGATTCGTTACATCTGAACATGCATATTTACAGATGGTATTGGTCCACTGTTCTAGAAAAAATAAATAATCTAAACTCACATTTATGCATTATTTTAAAAAAAAACTTTTATCTTTAAGTAATGAATCGTAAGGTCTTTAGTTATTTTTAATAAATACTAATATCGGAAGTTTGTTTTTTATTTTTATTTTAGGCCCATAGACATTTATCCTCGATTAAGAATCAAAACACAGATGCTTTGTCACCCCTCAGGACTGAAATGGAATGCTCCTTTTCCAGTAGAAGGGGCTCCGGTTTTCTAGACGCACCGTAAGAAACATAGCGGCTTATGCTGCTATTTCACGCTGTTAATCTCTGAGAGCGTTTCCTTCCCCGGTTGAGCCGACTCATTCACGCTATAACCATTATAGCTCTACCACATATAAGTTATTATTCCTTAAAAATACGGTTAAGAGGCTTTTAATGCGTGGCGCAGCGGTAAAAGCGACGTATGATCACCTATATGATGATGATGATGAAATACCCAGACCAGCGGAGAGAAACAGTTTCAAGGTTTTTATTTATATTCTTATTTCGCAGCTTTTGCGGCAAATCCTTCATATGATGGTAGAGGTCCATGTCCAGGCAGATAAGGAAAGAAAAAAGTTACTTGAAAATTAGGAGTCTACTACTTTACTTTACTCTACTACTAAGTAGAGTAGTACAACTGTATTATGACTGCGGTACAAGTGGGTCGGCTTGACAGAAGAAGGACAACGTTTTCAAAGAATACCGTTATTGTTAAAGCCTAATAAAGTCCACTGCTGAACATAGGCCTCCCCCATAGATTACCTCATAGGGGGGATATTTTCCACAGTTGCCACGCATGGCAAGCGGTTTGGAAACAGCAGTTTTTTATTTTAAGTCATTATTAGGAAGACGCTGCTGCCCATCTCCTGATTTGTTTCCCTCTGTCGCCTCTTACGACACCCACGGGATGATAGGTAGTGGATATTCATACACCGCCACTACACGATACTACTTGTGTAAATGAATATTCGTTGATGTTTTTCATACGGTTCAATAATCCAATGTCTTGCATTGACAACGAGTGTTACCATGTTAGTCCTCTGAGGTGACAACAATACATCTGATTTGATACATAATCAAGGATAGAGGTGGGGTTAGGTTACAATAAGCCACATAATATACTTATCATCAGACAAATGGACTGTGTTCTTATTTCTCACCCTTACTTGTATAAAAGTAAACCTATAAAATAGCCACAGCAAAAGATATCTGTTATTTTCAGCAAACCTTTGAAAAACCAAGCCTTATAATGGACGACTTCTGTGTTTAAACTGAGGTCATTAACGTTCTTGCGTGCTCGTAAGTTCAGATGAAAACAAATCTTTGTCTGTACCAAAGCATCTCGAGTGTGAATGCTACAGGAAATTAAGGTATTCAATGGAAGTTGGTGGGCGGCGCTTCTCCCTAGCCCCTTTTGTTCACAACGCGTCTGCCCATAAATTCTTCTTGCCACCGCCACTCGAATCGGCTCAATAGTCAGGTATTGTGACCCAAACTTTCCTTAAGGATGTAAGGGCCTTCAAGGAGAATACGTTTTGATAAGAGCAGGTAATTCATGAAGGTTCTATTGTTTTCGGCGACGAGGTTCGCCACCGTCACGTTCTGTCTCCCGGAGCTGAAAGTGGATTGCGGAGGCCCGTCTGGCTACGCTGAATGTATGGAGCAATGAATGATAAGATGGATGAAGTATGCGAAATGATGAATGATAGAGGAATAGATGTGTTATGTGTAAATGAGACGAAACGAAAGGAAAGGATGCCACTGCATGGCATGTATACCGCTTACTGGTCTGGTGTAGACGAGACCGAGGCGGGCATGCCAGGAGTCAGTGTCATCCTTTCAGAAAGAATGGGTCAATGTGAAAGAGTATGAATGTGTAAGCCCAAGGCTGCTATGGATACGAATGAAAGTGGGCTTAAAGAAGTTGTTTGTGCTAGGGTGTACGCCCCAGACATATCTAAGCCCTTATATCCGAAACAGTTTTGGGACATGGTAAGATGGTGTTGAGGAAATGTAAGAGAAATGAAAATATTATTATGTTAGGAGATTTTAATGGAAGGGTTGGGGTGAAGAGGTCTGGTTATGAAAGGATATTAGGAACGTTCGGCGATGAAAGTGTAAATGAGAATGGTGAAGACCTCCTCGCCGTATGTGTGAAAAGAATCTTTTGTGACGAACACTTTCTTTCGCCATAAAAGGATTCACATGTATACATGGGAAAGAGGTGATGATAGAAGCATGATAGATTTCATAATTGTGGATGAAAGAATGCGGAGCGCAGTGGTAGATACAAGGGTTTACCGGGGTCCAACGTTGGGACGGATCATTACTTGGTCTTATGTCGAATTAATGGTCTATTCAAGCGTTGGCGGCATCGGACATCTGTCTACCACTGCGTTACAGCGTATAAGAATAGAGGTTACAAGATGAAGATGTGAAAGAAGTATAAATGTAGACTGAGAGAGAATATTAGTGGTTTGAATGAAATATGTATGAATGATTTAGACCTGAAGACTGTATGGAATAATGTTAAGAAAGTTTTAGTGGATGCAGCCACCGAAGTATGTGGTGTAAGTAAGAGAACGAATGAAAGGAAAAATAATACGTTGTGGTGGGATGATGAGGTACGGATGGAAGTTGAAGCAAAGAAGAGCATGGCTAGATTTACAGCAACCAAAGCTGGTAATTCTGGCGGTATGAATGATGAGATTGAAAGAAAAAGGCAGACTTTAGACTTATAAATAAGAGAGTAAAAGAAGTTGTTGAAAGGAAAAAGCAAGAAAGAACGGATAAGAATGATAGAAGGATATCTGATAACTTCCAGGCAAATATTAAAATGTTCTGGAAACTCGTAAGAACTGCCAGGAAATTCGAAACAGCCTAGAATGAATGCTATACGAGACGAGAATGGCTGTATGCTGAATGATGAAGCTTCAGTTTAAAGAGATGGAAGGAATACTTTGAAAGCGTGTTTATGGTGAAGAGTCGTCTGAATTAAGTGAAATAGAAATTTCGAAAGAAGTGGAGAGAGGTAGGGAGATAAGTGTAGATGAAATAATGAAAGCAATGAAAAGCATGAAAGCAGGTAAGGCAGGCGGATATGATGAGTATCACTCGAAATGCTAAGGGCTGGAGAGGGGTGGTGGCAGGCCTGCTGTACACCTTGTTTAATTTATGTTGGGAACTGAAGCGGTACCGGAAGACTGGTGCAAAGCCGTTATAGTCCCAATATATAAGGAAAAGGGTCACAGCAGGACTGTAAAACTACCGTAGTATCAGCTTACTTAGCATTGTGGGTAAACTGTATGCTAAGGTGTTAATTGAAGAGTTATGGAAGAAACTGATGGAAAAATTTGGGATGTGCAAGCTGGATTTAGAAAGGGGATGGGGTGTACGGATCAAGTCTTCTCCATGCGCATGATTGCGGAAGTTTTGGCCAAAACCAGAAAGTTTTGTGCGTTCATAGACTTGGAAAAGGCTTATGACAGAGTGGACAGGAATGTGTTATGGCAAACACTGAACTCATTTGGTTTGAGCGCTGGTTTGATACAGGCATTAAGGTCTCTTTATAGGGACTCTAGTGCTTGTGTCAGGATCAACAGGGTCTACTCGGAATGGTTTGGCATCCAAAAGGTGTCAGACAGGGCTGTGTAGCTTCCCGTGGCTGTTTAACCTATTTATGGACAGTTGTTTGCAAACTTTGAAAGTTGAAGAATGTGGGTTGAGAATGGGTGAGTTAACCGTCAAATGCCTTTTGTACGCCGATGATCAAGTCATATTTGCATCGTCGGCGGCCGAGTTGCAAATGATGGTTACTTTAATGAACTGGTCATTAAAAGAAAGGGGTATGAAAGTGAACGCAAGTAAAACGAAAGTGATGGTTTTTGAAAGAGAAGAAAGTAAAACGTTATGTGAAATAAGAATAGAAGGAGTTGATTGAGCAAGTGGATGAGTTTGTATATTTGGGATGTTTATTTAGCAGGGATGGTAGATATGATAAGGATATAGAACGACGAGTGAACGCAGGAAATAGAGTGAATGGGGCTCTACACGCTATTGTGAGGAGTCAAAATGTGTCAAAAAAGGCACGTTTGGCAATTCATAATGCTATGTTAGTCCCTACTTTAATGTATAGTAGTGAAAGTTGGGTGTGGCAGAAGAAGCATGAGAGTAGAATAAATGCTGTAGAAATGCGGTCATTAAGGGTATGCTAGGGCTGAATCTGAATGACAGGGTGAGAAATAGTGTGATAAGAGAAAAGTGTGGTTTGCAAGATGACGTTGTGACCAGGATTAAGAAAGAATGCTTCAGTGGTTTGGTCATGTAGAAAGAATGAACGAAGAAAGAGTGACAAAGCAAATTTATGCTGCAGAAGTGAACGGCAGAGTCGGAAAGGACGCCCTAGACGAAGGTTTATCGACCAAATTGGCGATATATTAAAATGGGCCAGATTAGGAGTACCCTTAACCGACGTGCGTGTATGCGTAGATATATGGATGTAAAGGAGGCGAGAGAGGTGTGCCAGGATCGTGCCAAATGGAAGTCCGTAGTCTCTGCCTACCCTCTGGGTGACAGGCGTGAGTGTTTATGTTTATGTTATGTATGTTCTATTGTTTTAAGAATTAATTTGTTCAATTAGCGTCCTTAACATGTTTGTCGTCATTACAGCTAGGTAACCTAATTCCACGGGTTATATAAGATTATTATCAAGAGAGCCATGGCTGCTCAGCGTTAAGCGCTCGTCGTAAATTGCATAGTACATGGGCAATTCAAGTTCGATCCCCGCCGGCATTAATGAAATTGTAAATTACAGTTTTAAGTGCTGATTTACCATGTGTTTGGCGTTGAAGTAAAACATCATGAGATATTTTGCTACTTTTATGATATTTAGAAATGGAACTAGAACGACATGTAAGGAGTCGATGGGTGCAGGTTATTCCGAAATTGTGATTTGTGGCAATCTAAAGGTGAAGGCACTATATTACATACATATAAATATATATAAGTTTCGATATTTTAAATGGTAAAAGTTACCTAATGCATGTTTATGCAATCATAAATATTGGTATTTTAGTTAAACAAAGTTGTATTAAGAACACCGTATAAAATCGATAAATATTGATAGCTTAATACGTGGGTGATTTTCCTGTTGTAAATGAGCATTCAGAGTTCGCGATAATCGTGTACAATATGTACGGTACATTATCCTTTTTAAAATACCATTTTCTAAAGACAAGATATACAAAAGTACAATAGACAACAATGGTGCTTGATTTCCAATACACGTACGCTTAAAAGCAAACGTGTCAGAGACATCTCTGGTAAGGTCGTTAGACTTGACTTAAAATTATACACACGGTCGTAAAGAACGAAGAGCGCTGACGCCAACATACCGCTAGTGTCATAATAAAAAGTTTTATACGAGTCCAGAAGTGTTTATTGCGCTTGTTGAATGATATTCCATTTCTTAAAAACTATTAGCGTGTTATGTCGTATTTTACAACTGGGTGATGATTATATTTGCGTTTAATTGCGTCACATAAAAATCTTAATTCGAATGAACTTTTTTCTAGTCCACCTTAAAAATAAAACTTTCTTCTTATTTAAAGCCGCAAAATAAAATAAGTCAATAACTCCATTAAAAAGTTTTAATCACATTGGCAAAGCTACGTAAGATTTGTCTTTTTACATATTTCTTACGGGTCATAAAATTTTACGGGTTACATAAATTGAAATGAAAACTTTCAAGCTAGTATAAGAACCTTATTTCATTATAGTACTAACCGTTATATCAATGTCTATTGCTGTTGCTTACATTGTACTAATTTTATATTTATTTTTAATTGTACTATTTTTACTTGTCATTCAAATTAATCAGCATTTTTCCACATATTTATTTAAAAGAAATTAGTGCTGTTGATAATTGAACGGCGTCCCCAAAGTCTTTTTTACGTTGTTTATACTCAGTTCAAAGAGTGCAAGAACAAAAATATGATTTTGGTTACCCGTTTTCCTTGCACTAATTAAAGATTTCTAAAATCACTTATAATATAACTAGTGTTCCGCATAGTCTTTTTATGTTTCTTTTTCATAGGATAAGAGTGACAAGCGAGCACACAGTCCACCTGATGGTAATTGGTTGCTGTGGCCCATAGACATCTACATCTATATTCGTTTGTGAATCAAAATCCAGATGCGTTGTCAGCCGTGAGGACTAAGATGGAATGTAACTTTTCAAGTAAAAAGGTTCTCCGATTCTGTATACTCACCATACGAAACCCAGCATCATTAAGCTACTATTTTACGCTGATATTCTGTAAGAGCGTGTGTCCTTCCCCGGTTGAACCGACCCATTCGTGCTACAACTATAGGATTAATATAGCTGCAGCATGACTCTACCACGTTCAAAAATGTTTTGATTTTGTTCACAATCTGAGTCATATGGCGGATTTTAACTTTTGATATTATAGTATAATTTTAAGCTTCCCAATGATTATATTAAGAATAATACGTTCATGATTTTGTCTTTTGTTTTTAGTGTCATGTAAAGCTCATTAATAAATCTTGCACCCTATCTGTCTGTATGTCACTCGAGTTAAACTATGCGGCCCGCTTTAACTCCAGTAAATCAGAGTGGTAACCCGCACAGTATCGCGCCCGATCATCACTCATCCCAGAAGTTGGACCGGTTGGTCCGAGGTTTGCCGGATGATGTATGGTACAGCAGCAGCGAAAGCTGACTCTCAATGTTTATGTAAATTACCCGTATTAAGTGCATTTATGAATAATGCCACGGGTCTTGCTCGGATCACGTTCCGTTAATGCGTTTAGTGTGTTTATGTTTTTTATACTATGTGAATATGCATTTAAAGTGTTTGTGACGTTTGTAGATGATTATTAGGTCCTTACATAATATGAAATTGGCGTTTTGTCGTACTGACCACTTTGATCTGACACACTACAGCTTTCTAAAATCTGGCCAAACGATTACGGCAGATATCTATTGTCAGCAACTGCAAACCATGAAGGAAGAACTAGCTGCTAAACAACCGAGATTGGTCAATCGCTCTAGGCCACTGCTGCTTCACGACAACGCAAGACCACACACTGCACAACAAACAACCACTAAGTTAGATGAGCTACAATTGGAATGTCTGCGACATCCACCGTACTCCCCGCACCTTGTTCCAACAGATTACCATTTCTTCCGGAATTTGGACAACTTCTTACAAGGAAAAAAATTGAACTCCGATGCGGCAGTCCAAACCGCCTTCAAAGAGTGTATTGATTCTCGCTCCCATGTTTTTTTTATTAAAGGGATCAATTATTTACCTATGAGATGGCAAAAGTGCATAGATAACAACGGTGCATACTTTGATTAATTAAATATATTTTACAAAAAAAAATTGACTTTATATTCCTCCCGTACAAAACGCCAATTTCATATGTAAGGACCTAATATTTTCATTTATTAATTTTTTCTTATTGTTTTTTCTTTGTTATTATGTCATTGATACATAGGTCTATATCTAAGGTCAAAAATAGCTATCTCTCTTCACAAAGAAAATCATACATAAATTATGTTGTTGTAGGGATATATGATCAATATTTTTCAAAACATTTAAATCGTATAATGCCGCGTACTAGTATCGCGTGACATACTTACAAAAGAAGAAGAAAGAAAAATATACAGTCGAATTTAGAACCTCCTCGCTTTTTAAAGGCGGCTAAAAGACACAAAAGAGGTTACAGTGCATCTGTGGCCTTTGCCACCAGATTAAAAAACTGTCAGTCGTAGGACTGCGCATCACAAGTGAAAACTTCTTAGCTTCACAAACTTGTAAACATTGTTTTTGTATATGTGTCTGAGAGGGACGGTCACGTGCCTTTTCCCCATCCCTAAAGTGCCCAAAGTACCTAAAGAAGTTTTCTTTTCAAATATGTTCCCGGTTTTCATGGGCTGCTGTTACTATTTCTCAGGTGAACTGTTATCTCGTTGGTCATTTTGATGTTAAAAAAAAATATAGAAGGTATAGTTTAAATCTGTGTGTGCAATGGAGGTATACAATCCATATCGCAGCGCGGCACAAGTCCACTGCTGAACAGAAACGTCCCTCAAAGACAGCAACATCAATATCAAGAGCAGCCCGTCCTAAGGTCATGAGAATCGTGCCTCATGAGGTTGTCACCCGATCTAATGGGTTTTGATTTTGACTATTCTGATACGAGTTGAATGTTTATTTACGTTTCATTTTTAACTTAATACTGTAGCTGGTTGAAAATAAATTTAAATATTAAAAATAAATGAAATGTAATATTTTTCACTACTTTAATCTGCAATCAGAGTAAACCAAGTATGGCATTATTATATACATATTATTTACATTTTTACTTGTTTTTCGCATTTTTTTTCGGATTTTAAACCCTTTACTAAATTCTGACGCTAACCGCTAAACAAAGTAATCTACATATTACACATTTTACTAGTTACAAAAATATTTACAACTGAGCGTAATTCCACTAACGAGTTAGGGGTATTAAAGGTGTCGTAAATGGAAATGAAGTATTGTGTAATAACACCCATAAACCTTTAGCCCTATAACATGCATGGTGTGATGGACCTTTTTACGGGCGTCGGCTGAGTTACTTTTGCTCTTTTTCGTTTCGGGCACATCTGGTTAAAATAAGTCGCCTATGAACCCCCCTAACTGATTACCGCTCTGTTATGTAAAATCATTTGCCGACGTCAGCCGGGCTCTTGAAGGCCACAGCGAATAGGCCTTTCAGGCTAATTTAATCACTATTTTGGTTTAGCACTTACGAACAGTTATTTTAGCGGTCAAACATAAGCTTTATCTTAAAATATCTTGATTCATTCGCTCATTTAATATATAAAAATACCACTGCAGAATATAATAGAATAGAACCAACCGCATTTTATTTATAGTTGCTGCTGGTATATAATGGTATATTTAAAAAATATTTATATATTTAGGGGTGACAAACGAGCCTACAGTCTTCTTTATAAGAGGAGGCTGTGGCCGATAGACACCTACATCTTTCCTCGATTAAGAATTAAAATACTCTGAAGACGGATATAATGCCTCGTTATCAGTAAAACAGTTGTAAAGAAGTAAAGATAAAATATTGGAAGCCTTTTCCAATTATTACGAAAATACTATTCACCATCCATTACAGCCTATGATAATTCCACTGCTGAACATAGGTCTCTCCCTTAAACTGCCTCATATGTGGCTATTCGACAGGCGGATAGGCCACCGCAATTTTTTATTATTTTGATCTGTTATCAAAAAGATACAGCTGCCTCTAGTTTCATTTCCTTCTGTCGCCTCTTACGATACCCGTGGGAAAATATGTGGTAGTGGATTCCTATACGCCGCCAGTACACGGCACCATCCCAAAAATACGTCTGGAAGGAATGAGCAAGTAACCAAGGGGATATTTAAAAACATAAACATACATAAATCTATACACGGAAAACATAAATTTGCGGAACGGTCGAAGTTTTACATAACACACCTATTGAAACGGTAGTTCAGATCAGTTAGCTCGCTTTGCATACATTCGAAAATTTTCTACAATTTCAATGCTAATAAATCGTTAGAGATAGTTCAAAGAAAGTTTCAAACTCTGGAGATCTTTCAAAGTATCTTTCGGACTTAAACAGTTCAGTTTGATGAGTTAGCACTAAATAAGATAAATGACTAAACTTATAGTTTAATTTTGTTGACTTTAATTTATTTATTAATATTGGTATGTTATTATTAATAGAGGTAACGTGTGATAAAAGAATAACGGTTAAACTCAAAGCCTTAATTGATTACATCATCATAAGATCGGTTTTAATGTATACCTCTTAAGTTCTTGACATGGATATGCTTAGGCGGCATCACCAAGCTCAAGTATGAAAGTCTAGGATAAGCATGGAAGTCTAGGTGAACATGGAATCGCCGGGAAGAACGTACAAAAAGATGCTGAGAATAAACTACCACCATTTGGGATATATAAGCCTGGTAAGGAGACTTCGTAATTGGTATATGCGCACCAGAACCTGAGTAAAAGACATACCGTTACGGTGCCCGGGCATGTCGATTTATTATTATGACACGAATGTGTTAGCTCGACCGGGGAAGGACCACTCTCTCACAGAATATTAGCGTGAAATAGAAGCTTTATGCTGCTGTGTATCTTATAGTTAATGTTAGGAACCGGAGACCAGTTTGACTGGTTACGAAGCATTCTATAGCCTCTGGGGTATTAACGTATCATTATTTCAATTCTTACCCGAGGATAGGTGTCTATGGGCCGCAGCATTCACCTGCCATCAAGTGCACCATGTGCTCGTTTGTCACGCTTATTCAAAAGACTAAAGTTAACAATTTGAGTTTTTGCATAAATATGGCAGATACTTAAATTACCCTACCCATATACGATGTTGTTACATGCTTTTTATAGAAGTAAAGTTGATAAACAAGCACAAAGTCCACCTGATGGTGAGGGGATGCTGTGGTCCATTAACATCAACATCTATCTTTTATTATCATAATGCAGATGCAATATCAACCATGAGGACTTAGGTAAAATGCCTTTTACCAGAAAAAAGGGTTCAAAAGGGGTCACCGGTTCTTGTCACTAACCAAAAGCACAGCAGGAATATGATATGATTCAATTTTACGCTGAATCTTAGAGAGCATGATCTCCAACGATCTGGTTGGTTTATTTGTGCTGCGGCCTAAAACACGTGACTCTACCACGCGCTGATGCGATGTAAGCAGACGCAGGCTCAGATAACCTAAAATCTTCCCCTATAATAAATCACATTTATATTCAGACAAGTTTTCCATTATCTGCCTTGTTCCAATTTCATATCCACACTTTAAAATTAGCACTACCTGTAACAATATTAACAAAATTTCCAATCTCCCAATAAAACAAACGGTCTGTCGAAACTTTTGATATAACAACGCGTAATCTGCATACTCTATCCCTAACAAAAGCTTTAAAGCTCTAAGCCGATAGGCGGCAATCGGACCTTTCAATTTTCCTAAAAGCTAAAATATCAAAATATCTGTTCCGGCGATATAGATTTAGCGGGCGGCATAGGTTAACTGGAAGTGATATAACGCAATCTGTATACGTACAAAACGAGAACAATTTGTGTCCATGTCCTAGGATAGATTTGAGAATTTGTCTAGAATCTTTTTAATATCCACTACCCCATCTGATCCAGTGGCTGTCGTAATCGGCGACCGTATGAAACTGAAACAGCAGATGGGCAGCAGCATCTTCCAAATAACAAATGAAAATAATAAAAAAACTGCGGTGGCTAATCCGCCTGCGTGTGATAATACATTCCACCTGATGGTAAGTGGCTACTGTCGTCCATGAACATCTGTAACCAACTTCAATAAAGAAGGCAACAGATGCGTTGTCACCTCTGAAAACTATTAGATTAACTAAGATAAAATGCCTCACATCCTGTAGGTAATTGCACTGATTCTCTATACCCTTCAGACCGAAGCATAGTAGTGCATTAAAAGGGTGCTATAGAAAAGGAGCCGACTAGTAACATTTTGTAAGTTAGCTTACGAAAAAATAATACATCATACATTTAAAGAACTTACCACAGTTAATTCAATAATTTAGAAACTTAAGTCTTTACATACAATTTCTTATGATAATTTAAAAACTTTTCTCTTTGGGTTGCCTCCCTTTTAAATAACGGTAGATTGGTTTTTCAAAGTTTTCATTACTGTTTTGTTATTAGTTTAGAAGCTCCTGGCAAATGATTTGAAAAAATAAATAATATTGCGATTATTTATTGTATAGATTATTATTTAAAAGATTAAAACCACATATTATACTAGGATTATCTCTTGTATTGTGGGGCAGTTTACATACATGAATTTCACAAGGACAAACATGCAGACCCAGAACAATTAGTTGTTCTGGGCGTATTCGAACCCGCGGCTCTTAGCGCTGCAACTCTTTGCTAAGCTACTGCGCCACAGAGCCGCACTTTATTGCGACTTGTCTGTACTACATATATTAAAATGAAATATATTTATTTTTTCGACCTAAGACATTAAAATTTCATTAAGACTTTTTTCATTTCAACATAGAGTTCCCCATAACAACACATTAGCCGAATGAGCGCCACCTTCCTTAGCGCCACTGTTTCCGTTCGGTCGCTAACGTTTATTTAGAACCTTACAAAGAAAACATTACTTTTCATTAGCTCAACGCTTAACCCACTTCCCAGTTGCTATAAAGCCTTCGTTTTAACGGTTCCAGTGTATTTTTACTCCGTTCTTAGTAAAGTATTGTTTTAAGGCTAAAATATTGCGACATTACCTACGTTACTATATAAAAATGCTACGTACTAAGTGTAACTTCTTTTGTTTGTTTTTTCTTTCCATATTGTGTCTAAGGATTTTCTTGTAATAAAAATTATAACAAATATTAGGGTTTACAGAAACTTAATACAAATTCATCATGAGCTGTAATGATCCTCGTAAAAAAAACTAGTTTAAATTCATGAAATTATTATCAAAAGCTAATTTAATCGTGTTGAAAAGATAAAAAAACAAAGGTCCACTTGGAGACTTTTATGTTCAGTGCTGGTCAAGGGTCTCTCCCGTAGCGAGTATTTTTTTTATAGAATATGGGTGACAAACGAGCACACAGTCCACCTGATGGTAAGTGGATACTGTGGCCCATAGACATATACATTTATCCTCGATTAAGAATCAAAATGCAGATGCCTTGTCACACCTGAGGACTAAGATGCAATGCCTCATTTCCAGTAAAAAGGGTCTTCGGTTCTCTACACTCAAAATACGAAACACAGCAGCATTAAGCTGCTATTTTACTCTGGTATTCTGTGAGAGCGTGGTCCTACCCCGGTCGAGCCGACCTATACATGCTACAACCATAATATAGCTGCAGCGTGGCTCTACCACGTTTAGTAGTAGCACGAGTATTTGCCATAATAGCCACTATTGGCAGGCAGACTTGCAGTCGCAGTCCCAGACGTCTCGCACCTTCAACGCTGCTCCTCGCCGCCAGTCTGGATGTTTCACTTCTAGCTTAAAAGGGCTAGTTAATCGATATCAATCGAAGGCCATAAGAACTTTCTGGCATTTCCCATACGCTTCTTACCGACACTCACGATGTTAGATTTCCTTTAAGACCTCCACAGGGATTCTTTTATAGAATTAGGTTGACAAACAGCACACAGTCCACCTTATGGTAAGTGAATGTTGTGGCCCATGCACCTACATCTATCTTTGATTAAGAATCAAAATGTACTGAGGATAAAGATAGAATGACTTGTTCCCAGTAAAAAGGGTCTCCAGTTCAGGCTCTAAACTGTCGATATTCTATGAGAGCGTGGCCCTTCCCCGGTGGAAACGGATTTGAAAGACATTTTAATTGAATAAATTTTGTCTATCTGTGCAAGCGAATTTAACTTAATACAAAGGCTCCATTTTGTCAATATCTCCGGCACAGTCTCTTATACCTACGTAAATGGCTGTATGAAATTAAATCGGAGAACACGTAACCGTTAAATGGAGTTCTCAATGGAATTACAATGTTGAGAACAAAGGCATGTCATATTTTATTACGTTTCTCAAGTTAAAGTACCAATAAATTATTTCTTTAGAATCTATAGATATCTATCGCGCCCGAGCCGTATTAGCTCATAAGCGCTCTTGTCTTGAAGTTTCATAGTAATAATAATGTCATCAAGATCGAATTTCGGTCAAAGCGTCTCTGATGACTAATATAGAGTCGAGATTAGCCAGCTGTGCAGGAATACATTGCATTGCAGGTGAACTCTCTTTTACCTCACTCTTCTAATCCGATGGGACGGCAACCCGACACGACCACAGGTGAATTAGAAGAGGCCTGTTGCCAGTTGTGGGAGGTTACTTTTAGACATCTATAGGTTCACGTGCAAAAATCTTAATTATTGATATTCTGATTTTGGATGACCTGTGTTAGCAAGTACATATTTTGTTATATTATGTCTTGCGTCGAGTTATTCTTTTTTTTTTTTTTAAAACGTTACCCCCACACTAGGATTTTCTCCTGTTTCGTGGAGGCAGTTTACAAATATAAATTGCACAAGGACAAACATCCAGACCCGAAACAATTATTTGTAGGCCATACAAATACTTGTTCCGTGCGGGATTCGAGCCCGCGGCCCTTAGCTCATTGCTAAGCCACTGCGCCATGGAGCCGTAGAGCTAGTAACGCTATTCATCCAGTACCTACCTACATCTTATAAACTAAAAATAATTGCAAAGCAAAGATTTAACTGCTTGGTACCGCAGTGGCTAAGCTGCGGTGCTACGAATTGTGGATTCAATTCCCGCACGAAATATTTATTTTTGTATAATTGCCTTCATATAATTTTTTTGGTGGCTTTGTGTGGTACATCTGCAATATAATGTAAATCGATTCATAATATCAAAATAAAATGAAATAAAAATATGGGATGATTTCTTGGCGGCCAAAAAATACACATTACATATTATATTTAATTAATGGTACGAGTATCTTTGAAGAAATCATTAATATGGATAAGGGCGGATAATTTATTACGCCATGTTAGTAGTTCTTGTGACGAATGAGTTTTTCTGATAGTTGTTTTTAATTGCGGGACGGAATGAGACTTGTACACTCTTAATGGAAGTCTCAACTTTCAACATTGTAGTTATGCGCATTTTAGAACATTCGGCTATTGTATATACATAATTAGTGCAGCGTAAGTAGGGTTGCCACATCGGAAAGGAAAATATCTGCTATAAATTTTCAAAATATTATAAAAAATATACAAAAATATTAATACCTACTAGTTTATAATAACACTACCAATGACAAGAGGTAAAATTAAAAATTTTGTACAACCGACTTCAATATAAATTATTAAAGATAACTCAAAAACTGCTGGTCAGACCTTGATCAAATTTATATGGGACCACATGAGAATCACCAGCTTTCTAATAAAAAAAGAATCATCAAAATAGGTTCACCTAGAAAAAAGTTATGAGGTAACACACATAAAAAAACATACAGTCGAATTGAGCAGCCTCGTAAGGGTAAGCGAAGGTAGGGCGGCCTACTACTAGATGACAATGGATGTAGGTGGCTCAGGATCGTGTTTTGTGACATTCCTTGTGGAAGGCCTATGCTTAGCGGTGAACTTGTGAAGAGCTGCAATGATAAGTGTCGTGAATACTAAAAAAATTGCAAAGAACTGCCATGTCTTTTTTAAAGTTTTTACATATATTTCTTATTTTAATTATCGCTTAACTTAACATTTTGTTTCGGCACATCAACTTTAATGAACTAGTAAGTAATTACTTTGTTAAAAATAAAATAATATCGTTCCATTCAAATAATAATTTCGACTGAGACTGCACAATTATTGTTCATTTATTGTTACAGTCATCCATCTCATCTATATTAAAGTTTTTTTTTATTATATTTTTATTTTGTTTTTATATTGTATTTATATTAACAGTTATGATAAAATAATTCTGTCCTTTGTTACAGGTATGGTCTCAACGCTCAAAGGTGCTTGATGCGCGCCTTACGGTGATAAGCCTCAAGATAAGCATTTCCAACATTTGCATTGTCTTGCCAAATAGGTAAAGGGACGCAGCCCACATAGCCGACGTAATCAAGATGGATGCACTCAAATAACACCCCTTCCACAATCAATTTACGGCTTAAAATCACCCGCATTAATTCCTAGATTGATATTACCATAGAGTAGGTAAATCCGGTATTAAAATTCGATCGACCATACGTTATCCAAGCGACTGTACACTGAAATCGTTTTAGCTGTGGACTCAGTAAATTTAATTTGAATCTGATTGGATTATTTTACGTTATAGATGGCGGTCGTGCAACGTATTGTATTGAATGATCGATCATAACTCGTGCTCTATACAGAACTTGGACTTTAAAAGTGGAATCCTTTTCTGTTTGGGAGTTTGTGGATGTCATCTTCTTTTATGTGCTCGTATTTCTCTCATCTATTATCCAGACTATAAGCATCAGACCTTAATTATTAAACATTGTTGAAATCATATTGACTTGGGAATGGCTAAGAGGTTGCTGCTGTTGTCTATAGTCAGTCATAGTCATATCCCACTAGGAGCCCTACGTTCTCGGTTACCGTTATATATTAAGTTCGCATTTTACTAAATGGTAAGACTTCTTCTGCCTAGAAGTCCGTCTGGATAGATACCACTTTCTTACGTATAGACAGCTAGTATAATTACAGACTGTCAGGCATTCCATCTTGGTCCTCAGAGGTGATAACGTATCTGTAGTCTTCTTTCTTTGAAGGTGGTTGCAGGTGTCCATGGCAGTAGCCACTTACCATCATGTAGGCTGTAAGTTCATTTGTCACTTCTTATTTTTATAAAACAAACTTATAATCATAACTTTCCATTCTTTCTGTATAATATCGCTTTCTTTAAGCCAGAATCCCCAGGGTTGACTAAATCTTGACATAATAAAATTCAGGATATCGTTGAGGCGGATTCAGGCTTGAAGAAAGCTTTATTAAATAGAGTCACTAATTCGTCACTAAATCATGAAATAGAAATCACATCTCTGACCCAGACATTACTGGTGTTTTCGAGGAGAGGCTGCTAGCTTGAATTACAGATAGAATCCTCCCAAAATGGGCTATATCTTCTAATCTAAAGTATTGTGTAACAAATTTTTTGAAAGTCGCTAATTATCACTTATTTCTTACTATATGTTGTCATAATGAAATTCGGGATATCGCTTGGGAGGATCCTTTTTTTATATAAGAGGGGGCAAACGGGCATGCGGCTCACCTGATGGTAAGTAACTACCATCACCAGAGGAATTGCAGGTGCGTTTTTTTTTTCAGATTCTGGCTTGAAGGAAGATAAATATCTCGTCTATTCTATTATACACACCAGTAACAAAAACATTTAACCGAATTTACCGTGTAGTTTCGTACATGATCGTATATTACCCGGGAACATACATTTCAACGTAGCAAGCCGCTCTCTCCAGCCTTCAACATGAATCCTCGCTGTCAGATACGTCTGCGAACTTATGCGTTGCTACAATTTATTTTCCAGCCTCTCTGATAGTGCTCTCAACTTGCACTTAGTTTTATTCGTATATGTAACGTTAAAAGCGTGTGTTGAAGTTTCAAAGTCAATATGTATTTTATTGTTGTACTAGCTTTTACCCGCGACTTTGTCCGCGTGGATTTATTACGATTGGAATTCATGTGTTTTAATTTTTTTCCACGGAACGCTAATTCTTTTTCTAGAATCAAAGCAGCCTTAGTTACTCCTTATAATACTAGCTATCTGCTTGTGAAAAACCCGTCAAAATCGGTCCAGCCATTTCGGAGATAAGCCAGAACAACCAGATTTTTTTTTAAATTGTTTTTTTGCTATTAATACCATATATACTTTCATATATCTATATTTATATGTATCTCCTCAGTTTCAAGGCACTCCCCTTGTTGCCTCAGCCAGTATCGGAATCCTCGGTGTCGACATATCGAGAGATGTGCAGTTTCGTGGTCACTTGGAAGGGAAGGCCAAATTGGCCTCTAAAAAGCTTGGCGTGCTCAGCAGAGCGGGACAGTATTACATGTCGGCACACCGCTTGCAACTTTACAAGGCGCAGGTTCGGCCCCACATGGAATACTGTTCCCATCTCTGGGCAGGGGCTCCCCAGTGCCAGCTCCTTCCACTTGACCGCATCCAGCGCAGAGCGGCTCGAATCGTCGACGACCGAGTTCTTTCCGATCGGCTGGACTCACTGGCACTGCGTAGAGATGTTGCATCTCTTTGCGTATTCTATCGCATCTATCACGGGGAGTGCTCTGAGGAATTGTTCGGACTAATTCCAGCCGCTCAATTTCACTATCGCACATCGCAACAAAACTCGCGATACCATCCATACCATCTGGATGATTGGCGGTCCACCACTGTGCGATTTAGAAGAAGTTTTCTTCCTCGCACAACTTCCTTGTGGAATCGATTACCACCAGCGATTTTTCCGGACCGATACGACTTAGGGACCTTCAAGAAAAGAGCCTACTCCTTTTTAAAAGGCCGGCAACGCATCTGCAATTCCCCTAGGTTGCAGTTGTTCATGGGCGGCGGTAGTCCTTACCATCAGGTGGTCTCTCCTATAAAAAAAATATGCATTTAGTAAAAAGCTGTTATTTTGACATTACAAAGAGGCACTTCAGTTTTATTTATTTGTATAGATTCTTTATGTCAGTTCACTGCTGGATTAACTTCTCCCATTGTAGCAAGGATTTAACGATTTTTTTGATAAAGCCATACCAACGAAATGTACATTTCAACAAAGCAAAAAAGAATAAAAATTATGGAAATAGTGTTGCCATTATTCAGATCAGCGAAAATATAATAACTGATAATACTTTTATACTCGGGGTACTTTGCCAACATATAAAAAATCTTGTATACATGAACTGGTATAAATTTTGCAATGTATACAAGAGCCGTGGTAGCTTAGGTGCTAAACGTCCACCATAAATTTCACAGTACAATCCGGTCCCAATTAAATCGTTCATTGCAATTTTAAGTGCTGTTTTACCACTGCTCAGCGGTGAAGGAAATATACTTGCAAGATGTTTTCCTCCTTTTACATATATAAATATATATAAAAGGAACAAAATATTTCGAGGACGTCTAAAATCCACCAACAGGCAACGAAACAGCGCAGCGAACTAATTGCTTCATAAACCTCTCAGAAATGAGAGGATGCCTGCGTCCAGCAGTGGGAAATCAAGTTCTAAACAATGTTCAAGAGAAGATATGTAGTACGTGAGGGTTATATGGTCATCCGATTAATATGGTCACTTTCTTATAACTCAAAACTACAGCCTTGTTTGCATAGATGGCTCTGTGATACGATAGCTCTTCATCAGTCAATCAAATAATAAAGGGTCAAAGTTATCGACGTCTTTTTGACAGTTGACATTATAATAAATATATATATAGTTATTATATAAATAGTTTTTTATGTTGATTTTTCGAAGTGTTCCTAATCATTGCCAAAGCTTGTTTGCTAGTTTTTTCTTAATATATTATTTATAGTATACGACTTTTTGTTTTTGTCTCTGTCCTTCTCTTAGTTTTGGTTTTATAGGGCGGCAAAGCTTAAGGTACCATAACGTACCTAATATTTTCCGTTGGACCCCAAACTAGGATAATCCTGTATCTTGGGGTCCGAAAAATGGGTGTATATGGGTGGAACGTATATGGTCTGCAACTTTACTTTTACTAGTCCATTACCTAGAAACATGCCAGTTCAATTAGCTTACATATACCGCTGTCGTTGCTTCACATGATAAAACAAAATTTATTTTCAAGAATCAATTCAGTCAGTTAAAGTTGTGATTCTTCTTCCTTAACAATTTCAGTAAAGTACAGAAAGTTACAGCATATATATGTTCCACTGCTGGGCACAGGCCTCCTCTCATTTCTGAGAGGGTTTTAGGGCAAGGAAATGTCCGCCGCGCTGCCCCAATGCGTATTGGCGAACTTCACATGCCTTCGAAATATTTTTTTCTTCTTATTTCTCAGACATGCAAGTTTCCTCACGATGTTTTCTTCACCGCCGAGTACGTGGTAAATCAGCACTTAAAATTGCAATTAAGAATTTCATTGGTGCCGGCGGGGATCGAACAGGGTTGCTCGCGTACTATGAAATTTACAGTGAGCGCTTAGCCCCTGAGCTACCACGACTATATAAAAATTATTACTAAAGCTTAATTTACGCTCAATGAAGTGTATTAAGTTAAACCAAAAACGCTATATTTTGCACTCATGATTTTTCTTATTTTATAGAAACTCTAGTTAACAAATTTTATTGAAGTATGCCTGTTTTCACCGTACATTTTCCCCTTCCAGTTATTCTATTAACGTTTTCTTAACGGTTCCCCGTATTTTTTCCGATATAAAAACCTAAGCCTGTCACCCAATCCGGTATAAATCAATTATCTGTTGCCAACGAGTGCCAATATGAGCCTAAAGCTCCTTCGCATAGTACACCTGAACGTTTACAGTTTCCACCTGCAAATGTCGTCTAGAGTTAAGCCGATAATTACGGGATTATGCCCCCTACGTCTGTATCCCCTTTCCCGTCTCGTACCCACCACTTCACAATCCACCCCCATACTTCAGTTTGCTTGAATGCACCGTTGTATGTGTGGTAATGGTTTTTAGAGCTATAATTTCTCGTCTGATGGGAGTTTTTTTCGTGAATAATTTCACTGTAATTGTGTTTTTGGAGTGTTTCCCTTTGTTCAAGAGTCTCAAATTTTCCTTTCATCAGCATATTTAAAGGAAATATCTATAACTATACATTATGGCGATGTATTTAATTTATATTCTTGTTCCAAATACGGCATACGGCAATTTAGACTTCTTTAAACGTTATCCACACTCTAGGATTTTCCTTTTATCATAGGATACATACATAAATTGCACAAGTACAAACATCCAGATCCGCAACAATTATTTGTAGGCCACACAAACAACTGTTCCGTGCTGGATTCGAACTCGCAGCCCTCAGCGCTGCAATTCAATGCTAAGCCACTACGTCACGAAGCCGCCAAATATATTATTATAACCCTATTCAGTTTTGAATTTTCTTCATAACTAGCACTGCTCGGCATGCGTCAGAAACCATCATAGGCTCAAGCACTACTACTCACCAAATGATCGTAATCTGATGAATAGTATAGGACGCATAGAAAAAAAAATAATTCAATTTTATTTCAGTAATGTTCGCAGGCGCGCACACAAAATCACACTAAATATTCGTTGTAATCGGATACAGGACAAACAATGTTTTTTATATACCATCGGAAGATTTCATAGAGACGTCTAATGATTTATCAAAGGATTAATTTTGTAAAAATAGTAATGCAATAACCAACACATGCCACTGTTCCACTGTTGTGACATAGTCCTCTAATTAATGAGAGGGTCTTGGGGCTGGAAGAGTCCGCCCCGCTACCCCACTGCGCGTTGGCGGACTTTACATGTACTCGAAATGTTTTTTTTTTTTATTTCACTGACATACAGGTTACCTCGCGATTTTTACCCCTTTAGCACGCAGCAAAGGTGCCGGCGAGGATCGAACTCTGTTTGCTTGTATTACCTAAACTATTACAGTTATAAAACCTGTTATCCTCTTTCTGACATTGTTTTGTAACTTAATGTATGAAAAACGTAATACACGAAGTTTGTTTTCGTAGTTGTATTATTAGACCTGCGGCAACCGGTTATGCTATTATATACATGCGTATATATTTTATGTTTATTTAGATAATATGTTTTGTTATTTTTCAAAGTTTTGTACACCTGTAAAGTTTTGTTATTCTGTTCCTCCCGATTTGACTGATAATGCGTTAAGTTCGCCAATTTAAGGTGTCTTACAATATAGATTAAATAAATAAATAAACAAATGCTGCTGCCATTTTCTATCGCAGTTTTCCTCAGTCGTCTCTTACGAAACCTATGGGATGATATGGGGTACTGTATATTTCCTTACGCTGTCGCTACAAGTCAGCTTGTTTTGATTTTATTTGGCGTATCCTTTAAACAAATATTTGATGACTGTGTCACAGTTACTACGTTTTCTATTTATCAAGAGACACTAAAACTTTAACTTCTCTATTTCTTACAACTTATTCACAACTTTCGAACTAGATAACATATTATTTCTAATTAATATTTCCTGAAGTGTACCCAAAGTCAATTAAATTAATGATTAGCTTACATTCCATAGCAGCCAGAGTTGCGCAGCCAACGAAATCCTCTCAGGGCGTCTTATTAGACCAACTTGGATTGGATAGTAATTTATTACGGTTATTGCAAGTTTTAGTGGACGGGGGTCGTTAGGACCGCGCTGGAATTACAGGGTTGACCAAATCGCATGAAATTAATTTCGATTGTTCGTTAGGATTATTATTGTATTATCGAACTTGTGCTGTTAATTGTTGTTTGGAATGTATGTGAGTGTTGGTACAATTAATCAATTTAATAGGTTCTAAACAAACTTATTTTAAATCTAAAATTCTCAATACTCTAGTATAGTATAAATACATTAATGTAGCAGTTTTATTTAAGAACTTACAAAGAAGCTTTCACCAAATTCGTAATGATAGGTTATATTATTCTTATTCTATAAAAAAATTAATTCATTTTTCGCCTTTCGGCCTTATGAAAAGACGTTGCATCTCTCTGCATCTTTATATGCATATATCACGGGGAGTTCTCCGGAAAATATTCGAATTAAATCCAGCTACAATCCACAATCGAACACTGCACAAAACTTTAAAGACTATCCACATAATATCGATGGTTTGCAGTCCACTACCGTACGTTTTACGGGAAATTTTCTACCACACACGATCACATTGTGGAATTTACTGTCGTTAGCAGGTTTTCCGGACTGATAGGGCTTAGGAACCTTCAACAAAAGAACCTATTCCTTTCCAAAAAGCCTGCAACATACAATTCCACACGTGTTGAGGTTGGCCAGCGAGTATCACCCACCTTGAGATGGATGCCAGTTTTTCCCGCCTATAAAAATAACAATTATACATATTTTAAAATTTTCAATGTTTTCTGGTGCGCCAAAAATATAAATTTAAGATTGAGACTAGATTAAAAATAAATCTATTCAATCACTTTTACTACAACTAGTTGGGCTGTCGTTGTTAAGATTAATTATTATTTGATTTACAATATTGTAGTCAAAATGAATGTCTCTTTCAAAGTCATCCATAATAATTTTCATTATTTTCTCCACCACTTTTGCCCAACCATCCTTTGTGACATGAGCACATGCTTTCTTCACCAAACCTTCCATCTTCTTCATCGTGAAAGGTGGCTTGGTGTTGTACCGTGCTGCATAGCCTGTAAAAGCATAAGATATTTTCATCTCGTGTGTGTTTAAGAAGAGTGAATATGTTTGCATTTAGAACATTTAATATAAGAACTAGCCTTTGATTTGGGCCCAAATCAATTCAATAGCATTATATTGGCAGTGGTATGGTGGTGGTAGTCTTATAACTTTATGCCCATGCTCTTCTGCTAATTTATCAATAATGTACGAAAATTTACGTGGTTTATTTCGCTTTACTAATTGTATTAGCTCTGTTTTCAATAATTTCATGTCCGCTTCCACTCCTTTGTGTTGCAGCCATGCCACTAAATCAGCTTTCTTATTCGCTTGCGTTGGCGCTTTGTCAATTTGGACATAATGGTACGGGGCGTTGTCTATTATTATAGTGCTATTCGCAGGAATATTTTGTAAAGGTGTTATAAACCACTCTTTGAATTTTCGGCATCCATTTTCTCATGGTATTCTCTTGTACTCTTCGATTGAAAGGCTAATAAGCAATTTTCAACAAATCCTCCTCCGGAGAATCCCGCATGGCAAATTATGAGGCGCCCACCTTTTCCCACGGGCACTTTCGAGCAAGATGCTGCAGTGTCATTTGTCCATATCTGCGGCACAGTATGGTTGGCGTTTAACCACGTTTCATCCACGGATATGACGTTGAATGTTGAATGTTGACTCTGGTCAAAAATTTTATATTTTGCTTTTTTTGAAAGATTCGAACTTAAATTAGTGATAAAGAACTATATATGTTGTAATGAAATATAGATTACTTTATAATTATTGGGATTCCTGTAAAATCTTATTTTAAATCGTGCGAGTACGCTTGTACAAAGTTATAGCGGAATGATTAATGTGAAACGTCAAAAGGTATCTCTTAGATTTGGTTGAGTATAGTTATTCTGTCCCCTCCCCGGCAATACGATAGGTATGCAAAGCAAAGATCAGTTCGTACGTTAGGACGTTACGGTTCGGTTGATGTTTAGGTTTTAGTTAATACGATTTTTCCATACGATCTTATAGGCATACGAATCGATCTGGGTGGACGGGCGAAACGATCCCATTCCCTTGAATCGATTCAAAAATCGGTAGATCGTATAGCCGTGAATCGATCTTCCAGAAAATCGATTCAGATCGGGCATCCCTAGGCCACAGCATCCATTTACCGTCAAGTGGACTATGTGTTTGTTTACCAACCTTACATAAGTAAAAAACGATGGATCATTTCAAAATCCCAACTTGTTTGGGTAAATCAGATTGTGTTTAGTTTATGTTTTATGGATTTGGAAAATACGTTTATATATTTAAACATACTTTCCAAATAAAAGATCGCCTCCCTGTTCATAACATTACAACTATTGTTAAATAATTTCACATACCGTTTTAATTTCCTGGAGGTAGGGTGAAGCCGCTTGTCATGTTCGAATGGATGAGCATTAGAGTGCTCATCTTTCACGATTCACTTATTGCTGTAGTTTCATTAAGTGATCCGATTTTCAATTCAGCAGGTTTTACTAATTTAGAGGTTGTTATAGATCCATAGAACTCACTTTGAATACTTTCATCACTTGCTATACTTGACAATTGCGTGGGTCCGTGGTTATAACCTACCTAACTTTTTTTTAAATTGAAGTGACTAAAAACTTATAGTCCAATTGATGGTACTGGCTACTGCAGCCCATGGACATCTGCACCTGGAGTTACAATTGCAGTAACAGACGTCTCGTACCTTTGACACTGCTGTCCGCCGCTGTTCTGGATGTTTGTTGTTTTTCATCTGGCGTACACGAGATGGTACATCGACATCAATCGGAAGCCATATTATATTTATAGCATTTCCCATAGTCGCCTCTTTGCTGTGCTGACTATTTACAGGAAAATCAGCCACTTCAGTACAGTCGTTCAAGTATGGGTGCATCCCTTACTCACCAACTTGCAAACTTTTTAGTAGTTTCTAGTTGCTTACGTAACACTTTTTGATTGTGTGTTAAGTGGAAGCGGCTTAAAAAGCAGTGGCTGATTTTTATGTGTTCGTTGATTTCTTGTTAATTAGTTATATGAAATTAAATATTTACTCCCAATTGCTGGTTGCTTGTATACGACACGGGACAGTAAAGTGTGTAAAGTTTGCTTAACGCATTCTAGGTGGGAATTTTATTTAAATTTGCCCAAAAACTTTGGATAGCAACAAAATAATCCATGAAATAAAACATTTGCTTAACTTACGAATTAAACACTACTTTTCACTATAAACAATGTAACTATAGACGTTCTAACATTCACAATAGATAATCAAACCACATATTTAGACCATTAAATAGCTCTGTGCCGATCCAAACAATCGAAAACATAAGCAAACAGTTCCGCGCCGAAAATAACTTTAAAAAACACTACTCACGTTTGTTCTCCAAAGTGCTAAAAGGGAACTATAAAAGTCAACTCGATAATCACTCTCGTAAATCGAACTAAATCGAAATCTCGAAATGGTACATTGTTACTACTAAGATCTACCACTACTAAGATTTGAAACTACTCGTGTCCAACTCGAAGAGAGCTTACCCTTCTCAGAGGTAAACTCAAACTTCACAATCTCAAAATTTGACTCTAGGGTATACCTATTTTGTTACACAAATTTTGACATTGTGAAGCTTCAGTTTAAACTCGAAATTGTCTGTGAATACCGTCCTTACAGTATTTTCTTATTAGATGCGTTGAATTTGCGCATAATATGACAAAACAGGTTATTATTTCCTAGAATAAAATAAGTTAAAAATTTTACTTTTAAAACTAAAACATATCCTGGTTAACCGTTAGCTCATAGTTTGGCATTGATTAAAGATTTATCGTTATCGGCACGCTTAGCTGGTGATTGACGATCGCCACTCAGATGCTGCTTCTCAATCTGTCTAACAACTGCGTGGCCTAGTATCGTAGGGCTAGGATCGAATGTCAGCCGGATTAAACGTTGGAACAAAAAATATGGTTTACGTGTTTGGTTATGTTGTGATACAATGCTCCTGAAAATGCCCCTGACATTACATCAAAGTGAATTACGTTTCGTATTGAGTTTATATTCGTTAAATTAGACACGTGAAGTTTAGAACGAGTGAGTGGTGTGCTTGTTTTATTTTTAGTTAGAATTTTAATGTGGTAGAGCACAAAATTACAGCTATATTATGGATTCAGCACGTATGGGTCGACTCGATAAGAAAATGACCACGAAAGTTTAAAAATGAATCGAATGCAGTTATTCAAAAGACGATTATATTTGTTGTGAAGATCTGCATTCAGATCGAAATAACATACATCACCATAGTCGATTAGGGGAAAAATTCAACTATTTTTTAATTTAAAAACGTTACCTCCACACTAGGATTTTCTCCTGTATCCTGGGGGCAGTTTACATATACAAATTTCACTTTGCATAAGCATTGTCTTGCTTCTTGATTGAAGAAATCTTTTTAGGCGATAGAGAGAACGAAGGGTGCCGGTGACTTTCTGGCTGACGGTCGTTGCTTGGGTTTTAAACTTGGTAAAGCCACCCTGCAGTTAAGTTATGTTATGGTTGTAGCACGAATGGATCTTCGCAACCGGGGAAAGAACACGCTCTTACAGAATACCAGAGTGAAATAGCAGCTTTATTCTGCTGTGTTTCGAATGATGAGTGTAGAGAACCGGAGACCCTTTTAACTGGTAATGAGACATTCTATCTTAGCTCTCAGTTGTGACAACTTTTCAACATTTTAATTCTTAAGCTTGGATAGATGCAGGTGTGTATGGTCCACAGCATCCACTTATCGTGAGGCGGACTGTGTGCTCGTTTGTTACCTTATTCTCGATAAAAAATAATATGCTTGTTAGAATTAGAATTATTTTTATTTTGAAATTACAAACAAAACATGAAACCCGCTTAAACTCATGTGTTTATGAACGGTGTTAGTCTATGTAAATTTACATCAATTGAATAAAAAAGAAACAGTTTAAAAGTAACATAAATATAAAATGCCGCTTTGGATAAAATTTATTTCATTTCCTTTCGACACAAAATTCATAACGAGTACAAACTGTGCCAAACAACGAACAACATCGTTATCCACAGATCGTTACTTAGACAATGCTTTTGTTGCTTATCGTACAGGTCTCGTATTACTGAAATCGATATACAAAATAAACTATTACGACAACGTTTCCCTTAAACCGTGTAAGTGATACTGGAGGTATTTTTTGCGGCTTATAAACGTCGAAGAATATATTTTAGCATATAAAAACACATCGTAAATGCGGTTGTTTTTATTCTCTCCGTCTTTTTCATTTTCAGGAACAAACACGAAATGAAATATCTTAATTTTTCGACAGTAAGTAGTATTCTAACACCAACAAAATACTTAAAAACATTTAGAATAAATAAATAAAACTGCAATATATTTGTGCAGTTTTATTGTATTTTTCTTATAGTATAAAATTTATTACTATAACAAAAATATCGTATCGTCACATGTTGCTAAATAACAAGGAAAAAACCTTAACAGAATTTTGTACCTACATAAAGTTCGCAAAGCTCGTACAACCGCCCCGAGAGCTAATCGAGTGACGTATAAGAACCGGGAAGGTGTAGGGGGGTAGGAAACGCAATTATTTTTATGGTAACACAATTTTCCCCGGCTCATTACATACATACCGCTTTATATGTTACCTGGCAACATTAACATGCCCTACCCAGGGCCGAGCTAATGCCCGGTGGGCACGCGAACCGGTTTTTGATTATTCCCTCCAAAATTATATCCCATTTTCACACCAAAAGAGCGCTTGGGTATATGGGCAAGGCTTAAGGCGTTATTATATTCGTGACCAGAGACAACTGTAGTCACGGCGGGATGACATCGACGCTATTATTAACAATGTTTTTTTTTTGTCGAATACGGTTCTTAATTTGATTTTTTTTTCTGTTTTATCTATAATTACACGACATTATTACAAAATGATAACTATATATTTTATTAGTTATTCTTTTAGATTCATAAAGTTTCACGGTAATCCAGTAAAAAATGTATTTAAAAAGGTCAGGTCAAAAATTGAAAATGTTATAAAATGTTGCCTTAATTCTTCACGTATTTCTCCTACCTTATTTTAATATATTCAAATAAAGTGACCTAACTATAATGAAGATATTAATATACTGGGTAATAAACGCGAAAAAATTATTGCCGCAAGTACTCTGCGATACGCATTTTCCAGCCAGAAGTGTCATGGCGGCTTCTTATCGGAGCATTCAAATCGTGCTACCATTCAAAGCGGACATTAGCATCCATAATCCGACAAATGAGCTCAACAAAAGGGGAATTTACGTACGAATCCAATAAAAGCAGTCATCAGTCGGATCTGATAGTCCGTGGATCGGTTTTGCGGTCGAATTCACTTTTGGCGTTGCTTTGATTGCAGAGAAAATAATACTCTATTATTTTTATTTAGTCAGCGTTAGAAATTAATATATTATGTAGTTGCTTAAAGTCAGACAAAAAAAATTTGCGGCTTGCTATAATGGTTAAAACACTAAATTAACAATACAATACAATACATGTGCATAGATATATTGTAGAAACTAGAGCGGTGTATCGGGATCGTACCAAATAGAATTCCCTAGTCTCTGCTTACCCCTCTGGGTGACAGGCGTGAAAATTTATGTATGTTACATACATACAGGTAGTTAATCATTTTATTGTCATCATAAGTTCCCGCCATAACTTACACAGATACATACATACCTACACGAAAAATGTGCGTCGTTGTTATTTATTGCTCGATTTAGTTAAGGATTTTAAGATTAGTGTTCAGTGTATCAAATTTGCTCGCCGCATATTTTTTATTTTGTCAAATCACGCGAACGCGTAACACGACCCAGGAATCCTGTTATGCCACGGGTTGCATTAATTATTTTTTCTTAGGGTTCCGTAATCAATATTTTAACTTACCTTGTAAGCACCCAAAATTTTTAATATGTAATTTTAACTATTTTTAATACTGTTGGTGGGCTATGATGAATGGCTTAAAGATTAAAGATCGTGTTAAGGCTCAACGTGGATTTGTGACTATTTTAAAGCAATTCACAATTTTGAGTTACCTTTGGCCAATTAGTCATACTGTATTATCTAAATGTAATTCAACAACGGTTAACGGTCACGTCTCGATGATTAAATTCCATCACGAGTACAGTATTGAATAAAGACATTTGATTAAGTAAGTCATTATATTATAACTCTAAAAGCAATAACAACATTAAAAAAGTAAACGATAATTTAAAATAAAAAAATTTGTACAACCGACTTCAATATAAATTATTAAGAATAACTAATAAACTATTGGTCAGACCTTGATCAAATTTATATGGGACCACATGTGAAGCACCAGCTTTCAAATAAAAAAAGAATCATCGAAATCGGTTCACCCAGAAAGAAGTTATGAGGTAACACACATAAAAAAGAAAAAAAAACATACAGTCGAATTGAGTACCTCCTCCTATTTGAAGTGAGTAGAAAATACCTTTAATTGCAATAAGCGATCGTAATGTTCATTCTTTAGTTGTAAAGACACATCAACGTGTGATGATAACAGATCATACAAAAATATTGAAATATAATTATTCTTCATTTGAGTTTCTTCATGGCATATTTGAAAAAATAATACTTATATAGTATAATAAGCTACTCTTCCGATTCGCACTTGACTGTTTTTTATTCGTTGATCGGCATCACAGATTATAAAATAACGCATCAAAAATTTGTAACGCGGGTGATTTATAACGGCTGTCAATTTTTTTAGCACCTTACATTTTTTATTTCGTTTTACATTTTAAATTACTGCGACAAAGGATGAAGCCGAATTTTATTATAAATAAAATTCTAAGTCGTTGACATGACATCATCCCTTAATGGCCATAAACCTAACAATCTCTGAAATGACTTAAAAAATTACTATAGTACTTCTAATAATATAGTACTTCTTTAATGTTTAATACTGTATAATGTTTCCTTTGAATTACGAAATTGATTCTCTAAAATCGTTAGGTAAAGCGAAATTCCAAAGGCGTTACCTTTCAATTACCGTTAAGTTTGAACGTTTACTTTATCTAAATGTAAACAATACACAGTAGGTTTATTCAATTTGTTTCATATTACAAAGGATTCGAGTGATCACTCTTTTTTAAATTTATAAAGCTAAGTAGTAATTGTCTATGTATATAAACTATTCATATAATAATATGTGGTAAATATAAGATTAATATGTGACATCTCTCAAGTTTTCACTAACATTGTTAAAAACCTTAGCCTTATCTTCCCTCCCCTAATGCTGATTTTTTTTTAATGAAACCGCCAAGTAGCATAGCATGCATACCTGGGAAGGTAAGCCCGTGCTCGCTAATCTGTGTAAGTAATAGGTGATCTCTGAGCCACTACCCTCGCCTGGTAAAGTTGCTCCTCATCATCATCTGAGGAATTTGTGTTTGGAATTGTGAAATCTACTATTATTTATTTGTCCATAGCAAAACCTTCTATTATATTTGTTTGTGTGCAGGTGAGCTTCGCATTTGAAAACGTTTTCACGTCCATCTCACACTCTTTTATTTTAACAAAAATGTAATAATCTTATTAAATTGTGATAATTATGTTATAAAAATTCAATTAATCTAAGTGAGGGATGATAATACGTTCTATAAAACTCAAAAAGAATTGCTATAATAATAATTTAGAAACGAAACGACGGTGACGCGTCCCAGTCTTGAAGTTTCGATTTCCAACTTTCGGCGGGAATTCCGCGTCAAGATGGCTGCCGCATCGCGACAGCGCGCGATATCGTACCAATTCTTTTGTGCCAACCCTGATCTATCTGGAATACGTATACCAATGTGAAAGGACAAGCTAATCTCGCAATCATTGTACGGGATTGTACAATAAATTCTGCAAATGCTCGAACTGTGGAGGAATTCTCGTTTATTTAAATTTCTTTCTGTGGAATAGAGCTGTTAGTGTTAAGAGGCCTTAAGTTAAGTGTTAGTCTATTTAATTGACTATTATTCTATATTAATAAGTGATTACTGTATTGTAACACAAGCCTTATTAATAGTTCGTACACTTGTGATTGTTCCATGGATCTTGCGTATTAGATTGATTTTGATTATTTATAGTTTTAGTTAGGCCTTTTGTGTAACCTCAGTTTTTCATATTATAATTTTTCTAATAAGAATAGCTAAAATATAAAATAGGTGTGAAATCTTTAAAGATTATGTGATTGTTATTGATCTAACAAGAGCTGTAGCACAACCGCGATAAATAGGTACTGCTGTTATCGAAGCTTACCTTTACTTTTCGTCGCGCCCCGCGGCTATATCGCGGATTGAATTACCCGATCGCTGGATTGTGTATGTGTATCGCATATGGTTGCCACAGTCTGTTTTTAAAAATAATATACACAATATGATATGAATATGAAAGTTTTTTAGCAAGTTTCATTTATACATTAGCATTTCTGCAAACATCAAGTGTGCACAAAACATTAAGGATTAATCGTTTACCTTTATTCCGCCTTGATGATTTCTGCATGGAAATAAGTGGACTGTAAAACAATAATAAAATTAAAAGATACTGACAGTAACGATGAAACAAAATTATTACAATGAAGTACTTCAAAAATATCTAGTTCTAATCGTTTTTATCTAGTTGTTTTTATAAAACGTAATCCCCACACTAGGATTTTCTCCTGTATTGTAGAGGCAGTTTATATACATAAATTTCACAAGGACAAACATCCAGACCCGGAAAATTGTTAAATGTTATAGGTAAATTTCTTATATTTTTTAAACGTTACCCCCACAGTAGCATTTTCTCCTGTATATTGGAGGTAGTTTACATGCACAACTAGCACAAAGACAAGGCAATCTTTCATTTAAATTTAAAGGAAGAATCGGAGCTTAACTTTCAATTTTTTTTTCTTTTTTCAACCGACTTCAAAAAAGGAGGAGGCTCTTTTCTGTATTTTTTTAATGTGTGTTACCTCAGAACTTTTTTCTATGTGAACCGATTTTGATGATTCTTTTTTTATTTGAAGCTTTTAGTTTTTAGCTGGTGCTTCTCATGTGGTCCCATATACATTTGATCAAGATCTGACCAGCTGACCAGTAGCTTTTGAGTTATTCTTAGTAATGCGTATTTAATTAACTTCGACTACATTGATGATATTCTCATTTTATTTATATTGAAGTCGGTTGTACAAAATTTTTAATTTTACCACTTGTTAAATTGACAACCCTACTACACGTCGAACACTTATGACAAGCGCCCGCGGCGCCCTCTTTTACGGGAGAGAAATATTATTTCGCACATTAGTGTGTGATGTCGACGACGGGTAAAGGAAATAATTCCCCCTTTTTATTTCTCCCGTCCATTGGGACTTTTCTTGTTCCGTCAATGCCTGTCACAGTCCGCTAAACATCAGTTTCGTTCGGTTTAGATTGATAGGATATTGTTCATAAACGTGTAATGTGGCAGAAGTTATTCTTAATACACTTGTAGCAAATTGACTGTAGGAAAACTATCAACTGCACTTTATAGTGACTTTACTTACTATTTATAAACTATATAAGAATTTAGATACATGTATATACCACAATAAACTAAAAGAATCATCAAAAGATATTTGCGTAAAGTGTGTTAAAATGTAGCCTTTAGTTTCTAACTGTAATTACGACATTTGCCATGTGGAGGCAGTGTAAGAGTCCATTACCCAATTTCCTGAGGGTGTTAAAGGCGTCTATGCGATATGCCAGCTAGATTTCAAGGCATCTGATAGAGGGCAGTATAACTACGAATATCTCATTTTCCAGACCTAAAAAGCGAAGACCGGTTCAGCGTCAAATATACGAAGACAGATTCCCACAGCTAGAGAGGCCTATGTTCAGCAGCTGACTTACGGGCTTAAGAAGGAAATTAGGAAATGCATTTGCCATAGGATATGTTTTTTTTTAAAATAAAATTTAAGTGACCAACTAACAGTCCACCATCAGGTAGCGTCTAATACGTGAAACAAAAGAATTAACGCATTTAAAAATACTTAGTGGTTCCAATGCAAATGCTGTTTAAACAGTCTCTCTATAGTACCTTATTAAACTTGTCTAGCTTCTGGAATGTAACAAATTAGTGATCTTTACAAAGTTATCTTGTTGGAGAATACTTGTCAAGTTACCACCAACGTTCGGGCTTACGTAAGGATTATAGGATTTAAAATTTCACAGCACGCTTTAAGGAGAAATATACTTTGCTTAGAAGTAATTAAGTCTTTACCTTGAAGTTATCAAAGTAACTGAGCCTACAACATAGTAGTTACTAAGATTCATGTATTAAAGTACCGAGTAGAGGCACTGTTAAAATATCCACTACCTCATATCGTCTCTTGGGTATCGTAAGTGTCAACAGAGGGAAACAAATCAGGAGATGGGCAGCAGCGTCTTCTTAATCACAACTCAAAATTTGAAAAAAAAAAGACTGCAGTTACCTGACTGCCGAGCGTGGCAACTTTGCCTATATCCCCCCATGAGGCAATCTTCCTATATAACCTATGTTCAGCAGTGGACTTTTATAGTCTGTTATGGATGGATGGAATGGATGTGTTAAAGTAATCGACAGGTGAGAAGTATATTCAGCATTCTAATTTGGACTCGTTTATAATTCCTCACTATACTTAATATTTTGTGAATGTACAGCATTAGAAGATACGATTTTAATACTTCATTGTAAAATAATGATTCATATTATAGAATATCCGACTCGTCAGTAGCCGTATCATTGGACAATCGACCGTTCCATGTGGTAGAGGCCTAAGAGAATCCATCGCTCTAATTCTTCCCGTTGGTATCGTAAGAGATGACTATGGGAATGCCACAAAATCTTATGGCTTCCGATGAATAACGGTATATTCATCTCCTTCACACCAGAAGTAAAATACTCAGAATGGCGACGAGCAGTAGCGTCAAAGATGCGAGACGTCTCATACTGCGATCGTCAAGCGTTAACCCGCCTGCCAAGCATGGCGATTTAGACAAATCCTCCCAACAACTGGAGAGTTTTTGACCAGCAGTGAACAATAACAACAGAACAGAAATATGAAAGAAAGAATACAATCGTCTTAAGTGAATAGCATTTTACAGGTATTTTGGATCTCGTAACAAATTCTATAAGAAATACTGTAAAACACTTGAAAGCTAAATTAACTACAAAAATGTAGTTTTAAAGCGTTGTCGTTCTAAGAACACAACAGAAATTACTGCAATTGTAATGGAATAGGTTTTATTTCCAGTTAGTATGAAGCTAAACAATTTTTAGAATTAATCAAGTTATCAAGCGGTTTTAAGAGCCGCGATAGCTCAGGAGCTTAACGCTCGCTGTAAATTTTACTAAACATAATAATTTCTTTAGTGAATAAACAACCGACGAAACATCGAAATGAGATCTGTTTAAGAAGCAATTTGAATCGATTTCGCACCAAATACTTGATGCGTTGTCACTCCCGAGGACTAAGATGGAATGCCTCGTATCCAGTAAAAAAGGTCTCCGGTTCTCTACACTTACCATACGAAATACAGCAACATTAAGCTACTATTTTACGCTGGTATTCTGTGAGAGCGTGGTCCTTCCCCGGTCAAGCCGAACCACTCGTGCTACAACCATAATATAACTGCAGCATGGTTCTACCAGTAGAAACATAATACATAAACATAATTGTACGGTTTACATATTAAAAACGTTTCATTTTATTTAGTATGTTTTTGTTTTACATTTCGTATTACTTTCTTTTGCAACACTACGCATAATTTCCCGCGATTTTTTTTACCGCCCCGCCATTCCTGACCGCGCGCCATTATAAATGGTGTTTGCTTCTGTAATGATCACTTAATCGAGGTGAAAGAAGGTAATTTGTTAGGCTGCGTTGTTTTTTTAAATATTTTCCCTTGAGTCCACGATGTTTTCTATTCCTGCTTAATGCTAGGCTCTCTGGTGAAATATGGCCGCGATAAGGGAAATTTCGTTCGCCATAATTCTAATAGCTTTAGGTTGTTTATAGTGAACGAACTCGTTATTTTTTAATGGTGACCACTATATTACCCCGGGGGCGTAACTATGGCGTGAATAGGGTAATCAAATAACAGGATATCCCAAATGCTGAATATATTTTTATTTTAAGTATGCCTATTAAAATTTTGGCAATCAAATTACTGTAATATAAAGTTATTTAAAACACAACTTTATTTTATCTTGAGTCCTCTAATTGCCATAATGTGGTGTTCTAATTGTGGTGAAGTTGTATCGTTACCGCGTAGTGGCAATCCACTACCCAATGTCGTCCCGTGGGTGTCGTTAGAGACGACGTAGAGAAACAAATCAGATGGGCAGCAGCGTCTTCCTAATAACGACTAAAAATAAGAAACTGTGGTTGCCAACCCGCTTGCCAAGCGTGGCAACTATGACAAATATCCCTCCTATGAGGCAATCTATGGGGGAGGCCTATGTTTAGCAGTGGACTGTAATAGGCTGTAACGGTGAGGTTGTATCGAAATTATAAATTTAGTTAAATGCATTAGTGTGTTGTAAAAGTTTTTATTTACTTAAATATTACTTTTACGTACTAGAACCTCGATCATTGTAAACTGGCAACTCCATACAACCCTATATGAGAATTTTATTTGGCTTCCATTTATCCATTCGTATTGCATTTCATTTCCGGTTCTGTTTTATTTCTAGAATCAAATTTACGGATAAAGTTACGATGTATACATTTTATTGTCATAAATTACATGTTACTGTTGAATTTGAATATTATCATCTTTTTGTTACGACCTCGTATGATTAGTACTTTTGCTAGTATCAAGTAATTGAAAATTATATTATTGTTTGTTCGCAAAATTTATTCAATACTAGCGATCCGCGATTACTGGATCTCGACAATAGCGCCACCTACCGGGTCCAGTTGTGAATACCATCCAGATGCACACAAATACACACAAAAAATTTCATCAAAATCAGTCGAGCCATTTTCGAATTTTAGCACAGAATATATTATAATAGTACAGTTTTAGCGAGACTAAGGGACAGCAATTGATTTTTATACATAGAGATTAATGTGATCAGTTACATCAATTGGTGACAGTAACTTGACTTTTTTTCTTATCAAAGCACTACTTGTTTCATAATTTTCACTAATATTTTACATACGCAGTTATATAATACACTAATACGAACTATATTTAGTCCATAACGCATAATGAGCAATCTGCGTGCGGTCAAATTCCCACCAACAGTTCTTCATTAACAGTAGTATTTTCGTAATGAGACTATGTGTAGTTAAAATTTATTTTTCTAATCTTTTATGACAATACAAACCAGTTTCCTTTTTTTTGAGTGTTCTGTAATTATTAATGGTATGCTTAGTAGTATGTATTATTAGAACTCTATTTTGATAGCTTAAGATGATCCACACTCTATCTCTTAACGTGGAAAACGGCATCCACAGTGCGAGATGGAAAACTGAACTAAGAAATAAGTGTTGTATCGTTTCGCACAAACTACAATTTAATGGTAACTACCCTGTCTGCTGATTGTCATTACTTTAGTAGTAGCTCTTTCCAAGAAACTCCTAATTATATTGGCTGTTACTCATAAAAATCAACGGTAAGTTATGAAATGCTTACAGTTCTCTCTCTTTTACTAAACTACAATAGAAAGAGACGGTTACATATATAATCAAAACTTAATGTGTGTAAGCAATAATCAACGATTATAAGTAACGATTTATAATACTAATAACATCAGATAATGAAAGAATTGAAAAAATTAAATATCACTTAATCAACAAAAAACAATTTGAAATTACAATAACAAAAAAATAGCTGTAATAGTTTTTTAAAGACATTAATCAGATCACGGGTTACGGGTAAAGACAATTTTGCTGCAGAACTTATTACCTAACTTCGCTGGAGGAGCTTTCTAGTTTACCAAACCGGGGCACACACACTTTAACAAACTCGGAAATCCTGTGCCTGCATACAACCAACCACACATACTAAGAGAACATACAAACGGTAGTGAAGTGGAATCAATTTATATTGAATTAGTATTGTTTTGTATTTATTATTGATTATCATTATTATTTTTTATTTATTTTGTCATAAATAAAAACGAGTTATTTAACGAATAACGTAACGGCTTATTAAGATTTCACAGTTTTTCACTGGCTTGTTAGTTTTAATTTATGATGATAAAATTTGATTAAAGTGATGTATGTTATACATATTCAAGATATATGTATGATATACACACAGACATATATATATATATATATATATATATATATATATATTATAGTTATTGTTATATATATTCAAAATCTGCAATGTGATTGTGCAACTCTGGTGGAAATCGTGATGGTCTTCGCTTTGACGTTTCACGTTTGATTTCGTTGTATTGTGTTAAAGTATCAGATATCGATTATAAGCCGATGTCATTGTAAATAAATATCTTTTTTATTAACATCTTTGTATAAATATCTTATTTGAGGTTACAAATTATTAAATAGTAATGTACATTTTGTTAATACTAGGAACAAGCACAAGTTAGTTATACCAGTTACTCGACTCCAAAGAATCAGTTCCTTCATGGAGCAATGTATACGCTTTTACAACAAAGTCCCAGAAAATATGCACGAGTTATCTATCAACAAGTTTAAATTTTTATAGATAAATTCTTGCTGGTTCTTCCCAGAACAGAGGTTTTTTTTCCGAACCAAAAGCTTAAATGACTTTCAATAAGTATTCAAGCAATCTATATTGAATAAAAATGATTCTATTCTTTTCTATCACCATAAAAAAAATAACAAAATTGCTAATTATTTCCCACCGGCAACGATTCCCACCGGAGTTACACAATCGTACATTTTTTTTTGCGCCCAATGCAAAGGCACCTCCGGAAGCGGGGAGGAGGTAGTGAATGCTCTAAGCATACCACGCAGCCGGCTGCGTGGCTATGTGGGACTTACTGTGACTAACCTAACAACCTAAAAGTGCCTACCCACTAAACACCACCTTGGGAACGGCTTTGGCCATAGTGGCCTTTCTGCCGAATCGGACGCGACCTCTTTAGGGTAAGAGGGCGCAGGCGGCGGAAGGCCGCTGAGAGACGAGCCTACTGAGGCATTTTAAACATTGGAAGAAGGCTTGGCCTGAGCCGCCAAGAGGCAGTCCAGGTCGGCCGAAAGCTGGTTGGGGGTCCGAGAGGAGTTTCTCGGTCTGCGGACTCGATAGCGAGAGGAAGTGGGGCTGCATAGGAAGCTGCCTCACGAAGCATATATCTCAACATTTATAAGTATTTTCATTTGAAACAGGCCGCAATTTTAAGATAAGAAAATATTGCAAACACCTACAAACTTAAACAAATTTTAAAGCATAACAAAATTAAGACAAATTAATGCAACTGAATTTCGTAACAAAAAATATTTCAATTATATGACAAAATGTTCTCTTTTGGATGTTTATCATGACACTGATGGTTTAATGGGCAAATTTTATGACGGACATCCCCGGAAAGATACAAACCTTTTTTCCGAGGAAACAATAAAATGTAATGACGGAGTGGACGTCCTCATCGCCTGAAGCCTTACAAAATCTCCGAGATATAGTAGGTAAATGATCGCCCAAATGCACAGCTTCAGTTCTAGATAACTTTATTGTCTCTGACAAGTACAGAGTTTGAAATTTCCAAGTTACTAGCATTGCCTAGGAATGGTTACTAATTTGTAATTCGTGTGCCGAATATTATCGTGTGCGTTTTTTTTAAAATTATGTACTAATCGGTTCTAATATATCTATTATATATTCAGCTAGTGATGTAGTGAATAACTGTTTTAATCCATTTATTAACTCTTGAATTTAATACTTTTTAGTAGGATAATTAAAATATTTAAACATTACTTTTAAACCCGTACAAATTTCATATCTTCTTTATTTCATTTTAAAACTATACCTCCCTTTACAAACAAACGTATAGCTAATATAAGGTGTTTTTTATATGTTTATAGTTACATTTCCCAATGATTAATATATAACCTAATATATATGAAAAATTGTTAAAAGACCTAAGAATTACGTGTGGAAAGATGGTTAGACTAGTTTATTTTATAGCTATTTTAATTAGCCATGAGGATCATAGGCAACTGAGTAATCCTTATTTACAATGGGGCATCACATAATAGAGCCCGATTTTATTAACTATCCTATCAAAAGGGAACATCTTTTTGTGTTTCCGCATCAGGGCCTTGACAGAGTTTCCGAAAAGTTAATTTTATTTGACTTACGTTTACGAGGCATCATAATAAAATATAAGAGTCAAGTTTCTTACCTCCATTCATGGTTTAAGGTACTCGTATCAGGCAAGTGGAACGACTTAAATATCTGCTTTAATAATTCCAGGATATAGTTCACAGGGCTCCTCATATTTTGTACATATTTTAGGCCATAATCGGCGTTTCATACGCACTTCACCGACCTCTTGGTAGCTTCAATAACGAAAGCAAGGAGTTAACCTGTACTTTTTCGCTTAAACTGTTGTAAGAGGCAGGGTTGGCCAGCAGCGTCTTCCTGAGTTGTTAATTCAAAATAATAAGAAACTGCGGTTGCCAACCCAACCAAGCGTGGCAACTATGGCATATTTACCCCTATGAGGCAATATATGGGGGAGACCTATCTATGTTCAGTAGCATTTACGACACTCACAGAATAATATGAAATAGTGGATTCTTTTACACTGGCGTTAAGTGGCTTAGTTTTTATGTTCGTTTAATTTCTTTTAGAAGGTTCCTAGTTTTTAAAAGAACTAATTAATGGAGAAAAAAAAACATAGAATGTTGTACGTGGTAGAGCCAAGCTGCAGCTATACGAGTATTTATAGCATAGTTGTAGCACGAATGGGTCGGCTCGACCGGGGAAGGACCACGCTCTCACAGAATACCAACGTAAAATAGCAGCTTAATGCTGCTGTGTTTCGTATGGTGAGTGTAGGGAACCGGGGACCCTTTTTACTGGAAAGAAGCGTTCCATCTTAGTCCTCAAGGCTGACAACGCATCTGCATTTTGATTCGTTATCGAGGATAGATGTAGATGTCTATAGGCCACAGCAACCACTTACCATCAGGTGGACTGTGTGCTCGTTTGTCACCCTATTTCTATAAAAAAAAAAATAGAAACATGGCTGTAGCAGACATACATTCTATCGTAGAAAATATTTGTTCTAGTGTCATTATCTAGGGAGAAATGAGAGGAATACGTTTCTATGGACTTTTTCACTAGACTAGACGCTTTCCAGATATCCTTTTAATCGCTCCAACACCGCCACCATGAGGCATAGTGATGAAATTTGCGACGTAGCCAACATAGCTGACAAATACTATTTATTTAATTATGCTTTAGTGCTATCACCTTAAATAAAATGGTTATAAAGGGCATACTTAATACCTTTTGGCATTCTTAATAAATATATCGACGTGGCTTATGTTGTTAAGAAGTATTTGTATGGCTTACAAATAATTGTTCCGGATCTGGATGTTTGTCCTTGTGCAATTTATGTTTGTAAACTGTCTCCACGATACAGGAAAAAATCCTAGTGTGGGGGTAACATTTAAAAAAAAAAGTACAAAGTACATATATATGCACATACTGCATCAAATACTACGAAAATATCCCATTGCTTCCATTACAACAGTATTTTAAATTAAAGATTAATCATCGAATTTGATTTAACGGTAATTACCTTGCTGTATCGTCCCCAAACCGAGCCGTTAAGCTCTACTTTAACATGAGACAAAGCGAACCCGTACGTAGGTACGAGTACATTCGACCGCATAATTCCGGCCGGCTATTGTGTTACGACCGCAGGTCATACGACCCCGTGCGTTCGTTGTTATGGCGAATTTACATTATATTATAGTCCCTGATCTTATTCTAAATAAAAATAATTTTGCGATTACCATCACCTACGGGTATGGGAGCCATAAAATATATCTGCACAAAACTGCGTAAAATTTTTTTTAATAGAATAAGGGTAACAAACCACATAGGCCACCCGATGGTAAGTGAATGCTGTGGGCTGTGGCCCATAAACATCTACATCTATCCTCGACTAAGAATAAAATGCAGATGCGTTATCACCCCTGTGCCCTAAGATGGAATGCCTCGTTTCCAGTGAAAAAGGTCTACGGTTCTCTTCTCTCACAATACGAAACACAGCAGTATTAAGCTGCTATTTAAAGCTGGTGGTCTGTAAGAGCGTGGTGTTTCCCTGTCGAGCAGATCCATTCATGCTTTTACCATAATATAGCTGCAGCATAGCTCTACCAAAATATAGTTTTACAAATACTAGTACATCTTATATCCTTTTTGCGCTTAACACCACGGTGAGTTTGCACGGTATGCTTACAATGGTAAATTAATACAGATTATTATTTTACAATTACAATACGCTATAAATCAAATGGTACAGTCGAAAAATATCTCACAATTACACATTTTTAATTCTCCATTGGTTAAAAAGCTTTCAGAATAGATACTTCTTTGAACGCTTAAAACAAATTCTCTTAGTGGTTTCTTTTTTTGTTTTTAGTTAACAATTCGTTTTTTTTAAATAAATATTTGCTACTGTATTTTTACTTTTTCATTTGATTATTTAATTATTCATTTAATTTAAAAGATCATACAGAAATGCCTGCCACATTTAATAAAGTACTCACGAATTACGTTATATGTAATTACGTTATCAATTATTTAGTACAAATATTTATAAGCTAAAATATAACAACAAAGAGTTACGAGTATCAGTTTTTAACAACGTATTAACATTAGTTACAATAAATTAGTTAGTTTAATTTCAATTATTCCTAAGGGATAAACTGTATGTTTGCAAAGTAACTGCAAAGGCACGCAAAAACGAAACTGCGAAGCTTTTGCAACCCGATCTCGGACACTTACCTGCGGTCATTGAGACCCTTATTTGGCTTCTTAAATACCAGCACCCAGCAGTGTTATTTTGTTTCACTTGAGCGTATTACATCGAAAAGGATCTGCTCGATGTTTTTTTATTCTTTTTTTAAACACTGTGTTGTGTTTAGAAAGTTATATTTGACACAGGCTATATATTTCTGTCTTATTTGTAATACTGGCAGGTAATGTTCATTATGTTGTGTTATAATTTCAGTTGTGTGCAAATTAGGACTGAAGGACTGTGCTCAGCAGTAGGGCAGTAAGTGGTTTATTTTACTTACCTACACGTAATATATTTTGTAAAGCGGCCGCTAATGGCTTGGTTTGTATGTTTCGTGTTTTACGCAAAATATCATTATTATTATTTTTGTCATAGTATATTGAACATTAATTTGTACTTTAAAAATATTTCTACATTCTCATGTTTTGAATCAATGTTTTGTACTTTATGTTTAATAACAACTTGCTGGGTAAGAAATAAGAATATCGACTACCCAGTTACCCGTGGGTGTTGTAAGAAGCGACAGAGGAAAAGTGAAACAGAAGATGGACAGTAGCATCTTCCTGATTACAAGTTTGTGTAATAAAAAAAACTGCGGTTGCTACCTCGCTTGCCGAGCGTGGTAACTATGGCAAATACAGAAAGCACAAGGCAGATATCCAACTTATAAGGCAATCTAAGGGGAGGCCTATGTTCAGCAGTGGACTTTGAAAAGCTGTAATCATGATGATGATAATGAAAATGATGATATTCTAGTAAAATATTATAAGAACATAATTAACAAAATGTCAAAAATAAATGTTAAAAATACAAAATTAGCTTTTATCAAAACGCTATAAGTGCTAATTTCGTGCATTCATCTAAAAGCGTTACATTAAAAACATTATTTTCGCTTACAAAAGGTGCCTGACAGTAGCAGTACGCCGTTGAAAGGTCAACACTCTCGCCCCGAGCTGAAAGGAAAACCCACGGACTGAAATATAGCGAGCAACAATGTATATCACGAAACAGCAACTAAGACCTGGCTTATTTATTGCCGCGCTTGGGGTTCCCGCAAGAACCTTTAACACTTAAAAAATAATTCAACCTACCGAAATAAACTTCGTACGTATGGTGCAAGTAATTCACGAACGGGGTTTTTATATACATGTTTATGTTCTATGACAAAATGGTTCTGTTACAGAAACCTGCTTTCTAAACACCGTTGGCCAAAAATTATATTTAAGTTGAATAATTCGATTTTAATGACAAAAGTGTTTTATCTTAATATAATTAATACATACATATATTACCTGAACTACGTACTCTTATAGGTCGGCTCGACCAGGGAAGGATTACGCTCGCACCTGTTCGCACAGAACTTTAGCGGGAAAATGTAGCATAATCTTGTTGTCATTTGTATAACAGTACACAGGAAAGATTGCTATATTATGGCGAGTACTGAGAACCAGAGATCCTTTTTACTGGTAGCGAGGAGTTCTATCTTTATTAAAACCCATCTTAATTTTGATTCCTAATCGATGGTAGATTTAGATGTTTGTGTGACAGCATATACTTACTATGGCAAATAAGGATTTCGCACTATATTTCTAAAATAATTTTATCTTTTTTTTGTTCGTATCATTATTTTTATTAATAATAGATATTTTAACATTTCTTTACAAGTCTATTTAACAGTGAGACTATAAATTTTTCTAGGTCTGAATTACCTATCGACAAAAAAACAATTTTACAAAGCGTATTTACGTACCATTTTGTTACTTCTACCAAGCACTCCTATATCGCAAATTGTATAACCGGACGTGAAAAAGCCCCTCTGGCGTCCCTCGGCCCTCGATTGAGAAAAAAATCTTATTTGACAACCACCCCACAATCCTCGCCTCCCAAGAGGTTCGTTTCTTCACGCCTTTAAGTCGGGACTGAGTAAATCATGTGCAGTGAGAGCACTGCTTAGTATGTGGAGGGAAGCTCGGAATGCATTTTCCCCTATTTGTTATAAGACGTGATATGTGGAAATATGAAGCTTTTTCAATATACATTCAATTCTTATAGAGGTTGATTATTTTAAACTCCATCGCTTTTATGTTGTTTATATGAGTTTACAAAAGTTGACGAATGAACGAAATTTAAAAAAAAATGAAATGAATGAAAAAAATTACATAAGGTAGCAGATGCCATTTCTGAAAAAATATTGTGGTTATGTACATACGGAATTCTTCCACTGGCTTCCGCACCCGCCTGATAAGAAAAATATTATTTTTTATATTTCTATCATCAATACAGCCTATCAAAAATCTACCGCTGAACATAGGCTTTCATAGGAGGGATATTTGCCACAATTGCCGGGCTTGCCAGGCGGACTGACAACCGCAGTTTTTATTATTATGAGCTGTTGTCAGGAAGATACTGCTGCCCATCTCCTGTTTCAGTTTCCATCTGTCACAGCTTACGGCGCCCACGGGATGATATGGGATAAAAGCTAATAAAACAAATAAAAAAAATTATCAGGTGCATATGTAGTAGTCTTTACCTGACTTTGGTATACCTGATGAGTATTTTAATTTATGAATTTTTAATTCAAATTTTTTATACACGTAAGGATGAGAAACGAGAACACAGTCTATCTGGTGGTAAGTAGATTCAGTTCTACGGCTATTCGAAAAGTACGCCGCATGTCCTAATGCGTTTTGATTTTAAAAAATAAATTTAATAAATAAAATTTGACATCACATGTCCTCGTAATTTTTTATTTATTTTGAGAAATGCATGTTTCATTACGGTTGTTATTTTCACGACTGGGCACGTGGTAAGCTTAGACTAACAAAAAATATAGACGGTGCGCTGCGTACATTTGTAATTTCAAGTGACGCCGAAACCAAGCCAAAACCATGCTCAATATATTGTGAAAATACGCCCTCACGTACACAAATACAATTCAAATAGTTTGCAATCAACAACAAGGTTTTAGGTACATATGTGTGCGTCTAGCAGTGGTCATCTACGGGTTGTTAAAGAAGTAAGATTTGTGCGTGCAGTGAATTGCATTGCAAATTGACTGGTGGTAGGACTCAATTTCTACCTAGTAGTCCGCCTGTGTAGGAGCTACCTTACCTATTTCTGCCGCCAAATAGCTGTGCTAGCATTGCTGTATTCCGGTCTAAATCGTATATACAGCCAGTATAATTGCACGCTGAGAGGCCTTAAGTCGTAGTTCTCACAGGTGACAACGAATCTGTAGCTTTATTGTACTGTAGTACCGTAGTAGTGTAGAACTGTAGTACCCCCATACCATCAGGTGGACTCTTAGTTAGTTCGTCACTGTTTTATAAAATAAATAAAATAAAAACAAGATTTTCTTTGGGATTTATTATAAACTGATCATACTTATTTTGATCAAGGCTCTTCTTCTGTTCAATAAATTCATTCTTCGATTATCTACTCATTCAATGTAAATAAAGTAACAAACGATACACCTCATTGGTAAAATACACTCGTCGAACTCGCGAACCATATAATAAAAGTCCATCGTCTCGCAAAAAATCTCAAAAGACCCCTAGAAGAAAAATGAAACCGCTTATCCAGGAAGCTACTTCATACGATACGTGACCGGGGGTGCATATATCGCTCGAAAACTGTTAAAAAACCCCTAAGGGCTCTCTTCCGTCCTGCCCGACCCCTCATTGTTGCTCCGTGACGATATATGAGAGCGGTTCGCTTCAATCAACGTTGTGACATGGAATTTTATGCCCTAGTTTTAGGAGCTAACGACGATATTCGTATGTGTTATCACATAACAGCATCACATGTGATGTCTCAATTAGATCCAGTTGTCCAAGCGAAATAATCTTGTTAGGAGAAGTGGGATGTTAAAATATAAAGAAGTACGTGGAAATAGAATTAAACTTTGTATGTATTTGGCGATGACAATAATTTAACCAATAACAATTAAAAGGCTTATTGTTTTTTTTTGTACGTTGTAAATTTACAAACTCAAGAAATAACTATTATCCTATTTATCATAATTCATAACTTACCCGTATCCGATGTAACTCTTGTATATTTAAAGAAGAGATAGGTGCAGTGTAAGAGACATGAAGCATACCCCACCAACCAAAATCAACAATTCGTCGCTAACGCCACAAAGGGACGAAAAGGAGAGCAAGAAAACATTTATTATTCCATTAAATCTAAAATTAAAAATATTAGATTTAATGGAAAACTAAATACGATTAATTTCCTGATGAAAAGACTAGTAATCAGGGAAAATTAAAGTTTCTTGCTCCATGTTTTTTAATTTAGTTTCGCTCCTTTTTGACAAATATTGGCCTCACCTGGGATCCGATCTCAAAACCAGCGACTAAATAATCATGATTCCTGGGTTGTGACACTCGGTATCATATGAATTACATTCAAAAGTGAAAACAGTTTTACTGTAAATAAGTTATTCAACGTGTACACTTGCGAACCGAGTTTCCTTACTTTAACTGCATTTGAAATAGTTACAATCATAGTTTGCCCGTCCAGAGGTACCTAAACGCGCAGTTAGTCCGTACTTCTCCTTACAAACCCCAATGGGCTTATTTTATCAGTGCTTGGCAACTTACGAGTACTTCGGAATTTCCCTGCCGACATTTGGAGCGGCGCGGCGCGGCGATACCGGAGATCTATAGACAGAGCGGGAGCGGGAAGCGTGTAAATATTTTTTGTCTTTATTTTACAATTTCTTCGACCTCTTCATTACCACGTAAAAGTCCACTGCTGGACTATAGGTCTATTATATTTCTCCCAACAGGAATTCACATTTACTTACATGAAAAAAAAAGGATTTAACAATTTATTTGCATCGTCCGATTTATACAATTGGGAAATAATCATGTTTTCTTTCCGTTCCATTATTCCCCCAAATTAAAAATGTATTCACAATGCTGTATTAGTCCCTACTTTAATGTATGGTAGTGAAAGTTGGGTGTGGCAGAAGAAGCACGAGAGTAGAATAAATGCTGTAGAAATGCGGTCATTAAGGAGTATGTTAGGGCTGAATCTGAATGACAGAGTGAGAAATTGTGTGATAAGAGAAGAGTGTGGTTTGCAAGATGATGTTGTGACCAGGATAAAGAAAGGAATGGGAGGAGAGAGAGGAAAGGATCGTGCCAAATGGAAGTCCATAATCTCTGCCTACCCCTCTGGGTGACAGGCGTGAGTGTTTATGTTTATGTTTTTTTTTTTTTTAATGTATTAATATCCCAAATGGTTTTGAATATATGGAAATTTATAATTTTAATTTCAAGAAACGTTGAGACAAAAAAAATCTCATTTAGAACGACTATAACAGAGGGAAACTGAAATAGGAGATGGGCACCAGCATTTTCCTGGTAACAACTCAAAATTATAAAAAGTGCAAATCCATCCTATGATAAAATCTATGGGGGAGGTCTAGATGGATGGATAACGTCTGGGAGAATTAATGTTATATCTGCTGCCAAATAATAGTGCAGCCACTGATGTATTCCAGTTCAAAGGGTATTGGAACCCCAGTATAATTACAGGCTAAAGGTCGTTTTATCATAGTTTTTGATGGTGGCACCGCATCACATCTGTGGCTTTTTGTGTTTCAAGTCTGTTACGGGTGTCCATGGGCTGCAACAGCCACTTACCATCACCTCGCCGTGTAGTGGAGCATAGTAGCAGCATCTTCCTGATAATAACTCATAATAATAATAAGCAGCGGCTGCCAACCCGCCTGTTAAGCGTGGCAGCTATGGCAAATACCCCCTCTATTATCATCATTTGTTTTCCTTGTTATTATTAGAAAGACGCTGCGGCCCGCCTCTTGGTTTGTTTTACTCTGTCGCGTGTTACGACTCCCACGGAATGATATGGCAATACTTACACCGCCACCACACGGTCCATGAAAAACACATGTACACAGCTTGGTTTACTGAGAGTTACTTAAACTTTACTCAAAATAAAAAAAAATAGTAGAGTTCGGAATATGCTTTTTTTTATAGGATAGGGTGACAAACGAGCACACAGTTCACCTGATGGTAAGTGGTTGCTGTGACCCATAGACATCTATCCTCAATAAATAATCAAAATGCAGATGCGTTGTCACCCGTGAGGACTAAGATGGAATACCTCTTTTCCAGTAAAAAGGGTCTCCGGTTCTCTACACTCACCATACGAAACACAGCAGCATTAAATTGCTATTTTACGCTGGTATTCTGTGAGAGCGTGGTCCTTCCCCGGTCGAGCCGACCCATTCGTGCTACAACTATACTACTAATATAGCTGCAGCATGGCTCTACCACGTACCTAAAAGTCGAAGTTTTTTTTTATATGCCGCAGTATTTGTAGGTGTAATTGATTACAGTACAGTACAGTACAGTACAGAGTAGAGATACTGGAATCATGTCTTCTAGTTTCCTTTCTCACTGTTCCTTTTCCGCATCAATGACAGACAGTTATAATGCTTTAATTCTTTTGTTTTTATGTTTTTAAATCCAACGCTTTTCGTGTACAACTCCAGCCACAGCGGTAACTCATAAAATAAGTAGTAAAACGTCTCATTCGATTTAGAATCGATCGGAGAGCGAAACGTCAAGCCAACCCGACGTTCCCAGTTCGCTCCGAATTTAACGTACCCTCGAATCTTTTAATTTCCAATGCACCGACGCTTCGGTGCACTACTGACTCCTTAACGTTATATTAAGATGATATTTTATTCTAGGTCTTATCGGTTGGAAATTCTTTGGATGTGAATTTAGATTACTTTTAGTTAGTTCGTCACTGTTTTATAAAATAAAAACAAGATTTTCTTTGGGATTTATTATAAACTGATCATACTCATTTTGATCAAGGCTCTTCTTAATTTTTGTTCAATAAATTCATTCTTCGATTATCTACTCATTCAATGTAAATAAAGTAACAAACGATACACCTCATTGGTAAAATACACTCGTCGAACTCGCGAACCATATAATAAAAGTCCATCGTCTCGCAAAAAATCTCAAAAGACCCCTAGAAGAAAAATGAAACCGCTTATCCAGGAAGCTACTTCATACGATACGTGACCGGGGGTGCATATATCGCTCGAAAACTGTTAAAAAACCCCTAAGGGCTCTCTTCCGTCCTGCCCGACCCCTCATTGTTGCTCCGTGACGATATATGAGCGGTTCGCTTCAATCAACGTTGTGACATGGAATTTTATGCCCTAGTTTTAGAGCTAACGACGATATTCGTATGAGTTATCACATAACAGCATCATGTGATGTCTCAATTAGATCTTGTTAGAGAAGTGGGATGTTAAAATATAAAGAAGTACGTGGAAATAGAATTAAACTTTGTATGTATTTGGCGATGACAATAATTTAACCAATAACAATTAAAAGGCTTATTGTTTTTTTTTGTACGTTGTAAATTTACAAACTCAAGAAATAACTATTATCCTATTTATCATAATTCATAACTTACCCGTATCCGATGTAACTCTTGTATATTTAAAGAAGAGATAGGTGCAGTGTAAGAGACATGAAGCATACCCCACCAACCAAAATCAACAATTCGTCGCTAACGCCGCAAAGGGACGAAAAGGAGAGCAAGAAAACATTTATTATTCCATTAAATCTAAAATTAAAAATATTAGATTTAATGGAAAACTACAAATACGATTAATTTCCTGATGAAAAAGACTAGTAATCGGGGAAAATTAAAAGTTTCTTGCTCCATGTATTTTTTTATTTATTTAGTTTCGCCCCTTTTTTTGACAAATATTGGCCTCACCCGGGATCCGATCTCAAAACCAGCGACTAAATAATCATGATTCCTGGGTTGTGACACTCGGTATCATATGAATTACATTCAAAAGTGAAACAATTTTACTGTAAATAAGTTATTCAACGTGTACACTTGCGAACCGAGTTTCCTTACTTTAACTGCATTTGAAATAGTTACAATCATAGTTTGCCCGTCCAGAGGTACCTAAACGCGCAGTTAGTCCGTACTTCTCCTTACAAACCCCAATGGGCTTATTTTATCAGTGCTTGGCAACTTACGAGTACTTCGGAATTTCCCTGCCGACATTTGGAGCGGCGCGGCGCGGCGATACCGGAGATCTATAGACAGAGCGGGAGCGGGAAGCGTGTAAATATTTTTTGTCTTTATTTTACAATTTCTTCGACCTCTTCATTACCACGTCAAAGTCCACTGCTGGACTATAGGTCTATTATATTTCTCCCAACAGGAATTCACATTTACTTGAAAAAAAAGTTTAACAATTTATTTGCATCATCCGATTTATACAATTGGGAAATAATCATTTTTCTTTCCGTTCCATTATTCCCCAAATTAAAAATGTATTCACAATGCTGTATTAGTCCCTACTTTAATGTATGGTAGTGAAAGTTGGGTGTGGCAGAAGCACGAGTAGAATAAATGCTGTAGAAATGCGGTCATTAAGAGTATGTTAGGGCTGAATCTGAATGACAGAGTGAGAAATTGAGTGATAAGAGAAGAGTGTGGTTTGCAAGATGATGTTGTGACCAGGATAAAGAAAGGAATGGGAGGAGAGAGAGGAAAGGATCGTGCCAAATGGAAGTCCATAATCTCTGCCTACCCTCTGGGTGACAGGCGTGAGTGTTTATGTTTATGTTTTTTTAAATGTATTAATATCCCAAATGGTTTTGAATATATGGAAATTTATAATTTTAATTTCAAGAAACGTTGAGACAAAAAAAATCTCATTTAGAACGACTATAACAGAGGGAAACTGAAATAGGAGATAGGCACCAGCATTTTCCTGGTAACAACTCAAAATTATAAAAACTGCAAATCCATCCTATGATAAAATCTATGGGGGAGGTCTAGATGGATGGATAACGTCTGGGAAAATTAATGTTATTCTGCTGCCAAATAATAGTGCAGCCACTGATGTATTCAGAGCAAAGGGTATTGGAACCCCAGTATAATTACAGGCTAAAGGTCGTTTTATCATAGTTTTGATGGTGGCACTGCATCACATCTGTGGCTTTTGTGTTTCAAGTCTGTTACGGGTGTCCATGGGCTGCAACAGCCACTTACCATCACCTCGCCGTGTAGTGGAGCATAGTAGCAGCATCTTCCTGATAACTCATAATAATAATAATAAGCAGCAGCCGCCAACCCGTCTGTTAAGCGTGGGAGCTATGGCAAATACCCCCTCTATTATCATCATTTGTTTTCCTTGTTATTATTAGAAAGACGCTGCTGCCCGCCTCTTGGTTTGTTTTACTCTGTCGCGTGTTACGACTCCCACGGAATGATATGGCAATACTTACACCGCCACCACACGGTCCATGAAAAACACATGTACACAGCTTGGTTTACTGAGAGTTACTTAAACTTTACTCAAAATAAAAAAAATAGTAGAGTTCGGAATATGCTTTTTTTTATAGGATAGGGTGACAAACGAGCACACAGTTCACCTGATGGTAAGTGGTTGCTGTGACCCATAGACATCTATCCTCAATAAATAATCAAAATGCAGATGCGTTGTCACCCGTGAGGACTAAGATGGAATACCTCTTTTCCAGTAAAAGGGTCTCCGGTTCTCTACTCACCATACGAAACACAGCAGCATTAAGCTGCTATTTTACGCTGGTATTCTGTGAGGCGTGGTCCTTCCCGGTCGAGCCGACCCATTCGTGCTACAACTATACTACTAATATAGCTGCAGCATGGCTCTACCACGTACCTAAAAGTCAAGTTTTTTTTATATGCCGCAGTATTTGTAGTGTAATTGATTACAGTACAGTACAGTACAGTACAGAGTAGAGATACTGGAATCATGTCTTCTAGTTTCCTTTCTCACTGTTCCTTTTCCGCATCAATGACAGACAGTTATAATGCTTTAATTCTTTTGTTTTTATGTTTTTAAATCCAACGCTTTTCGTGTACAACTCCAGCCACAGCGTTAACTCATAAAATAAGTAGTAAAACGTCTCATTCGATTTAGAATCGATCGGAGAGCGAAACGTCAAGCCAACCCGACGTTCCCAGTTCGCTCCGAATTTAACGTACCCTCGAATCTTTTAAATTTCCAATGCACCGACGCTTCCCCGGTGCACTACTGACTCCTTAACGTTATATTAAGATGATATTTTATTCTAGGTCTTATCGGTTGGAAATTCTTTGGATGTGAATTTAGATTACTTTTAGTTAGTTCGTCACTGTTTTATAAAATAAAAACAAGATTTTCTTTGGGATTTATTATAAACTGATCATACTCATTTTGATCAAGGCTCTTCTTAATTTTTGTTCAATAAATTCATTCTTCGATTATCTACTCATTCAATGTAAATAAAGTAACAAACATACACCTCATTGGTAAAATACACTCGTCGAACTCATGAACCATATAATAAAAGTCCATCGTCTCGCAAAAATCTCAAAAGACCCCTAGAAGAAAAATGAAACCGCTTATCCAGGAAGCTACTTCATACGATACGTGACCGGGGGTGCATATATCGCTCGAAAACTGTTAAAAAACCCCTAAGGGCTCTCTTCCGTCCTGCCCGACCCCTCATTGTTGCTCCGTGACGATATATGAGAGCGGTTCGCTTCAATCAACGTTGTGACATGGAATTTTATGCCCTAGTTTTAGAGCTAACGACGATATTCGTATGAGTTATCACATAACAGCATCACATGTGATGTCTCAATTAGATCTTGTTAGGAGAGTGGGATGTTAAAATATAAAGAAGTACGTGGAAATAGGATTAAACTTTGTATGTATTTATGATGACAATAATTTAACCAATAACAATTAAAAGGCTTATTGTTTTTTTGTACGTTGTAAATTTACAAACTCAAGAAATAAATATTATCCTATTTATCATAATTCATAACTTACCCGTATCCGATGTAACTCTTGTATATTTAAAGAAGAGATAGGTGCAGTGTAAGAGACATGAAGCATACCTCACCAACCAAAACCTACAATTGTCGCTAACGCCGCAAACGGGCGTAAAGGAGAGCAAGAAAACATTTATTATTCGATTAAAACTAAAATTAAAAATATTAGATTTAATGGAAAACTACAAATACGATTAATTTCCTGATGAAAAAGACTAGTAATCGGGGAAAATTAAAAGTTTCTTGCTCCATGTATTTTTTTATTTATTTAGTTTCGCCCCTTTTTTTGACAAATATTGGCCTCACCCGGGATCCGATCTCAAAACCAGCGACTAAATAATCATGATTCCTGGGTTGTGACACTCGGTATCATATGAATTATATTCAAAAGTGAAAACAATTTTACTGTAAATAAGTTATTCAACGTGTACACTTGCGAACCGAGTTTCCTTACTTTAACTGCATTTGAAATAGTTACAATCATAGTTTGCCCGTCCAGAGGTACCTAAACGCGCAGTTAGTTCGTACTTCTCCTTACAAACCCCAATGGGCTTATTTTATCAGTGCTTTGCAACTTACGAGTACTTCGGAATTTCCCTGCCGACATTTGGAGCGGCGCGGCGCGGCGATACCGGAGATCTATAGACAGAGCGGGAGCGGGAAGCGTAAATATTGTTTGTCTTATTTTTCAATTCTTCTAACTCTTCGTTACCACGTAAAGTCCACTGCTGGACTATAGGTCTATTATATTTCTCCCAACAGGAATTCACATTTACTTACATGAAAAAAAAAAGGATTTAACAATTTATTTGCATCATCCGATTTATACAATTCGGAAATAATATTTTTTTCTTTCCGTTCCATTATTCCCCCAAATTAAAAATGTATTCACAATGCTGTATTAGTCCCTACTTTAATGTATGGTAGTGAAAGTTGGGTGTGGCAGAAGAAGCACGAGAGTAGAATAAATGCTGTAGAAATGCGGTCATTAAGGAGTATGTTAGGGCTGAATCTGAATGACAGAGTGAGAAATTGAGTGATAAGAGAAGAGTGTGGTTTGCAAGATGATGTTGTGACCAGGATAAAGAAAGGAATGGGAGGAGAGAGAGGAAAGGATCGTGCCAAATGGAAGTCCATAATCTCTGCCTACCCCTCTGGGTGACAGGCGTGAGTGTTTATGTTTATGTTTTTTTTTTTTAAATGTATTAATATCCCAAATGGTTTTGAATATATGGGAATTTATAATTTTAATTTCAAGAAAAGTTGAGCCAAAAAATCTCAATTAGAACGACTATAACAGAGGGAAACTGAAATAGGAGATAGGCACCAGCATTTTCCTGGTAACAACTCAAAATTATAAAAACTGCAAATCCATCCTATGATAAAATCTATGGGGGAGGTCTAGATGGATGGATAACGTCTGGGAAAATTAATGTTATATCTGCTGCCAAATAATAGTGCAGCCACTGATGTATTCCAGTTCAAAGGGTATTGGAACCCCAGTATAATTACAGGCTAAAGGTCGTTTTATCATAGTTTTTGATGGTGGCACCGCATCACATCTGTGCCTTTTTGTGTTTCAAGTTTGTTACGGGTATCCATGGGCTGCAACAGACACTTACCATCACCTCGCCGTGTAGTGGCGCATAGTAGCAGCATCTTCCTGATAACAACTCATAATAATAATAAGCAGCAGCCGCCAACCCGTCTGTTAAGCGTGGCAGCTATGGCAAATACCCCTCTATTATCATCATTTGTTTTCCTTGTTATTAGAAAGACGCTGCTGCCCGCCTCTTGGTTTGTTTTACTCTGTCGCGTGTTACGACCCCACGGAATGATATGGCAATACTTACACCGCCACCACACGGTCCATGAAAACACATGTACACAGCTTGGTTTACTGAGAGTTACTTAAACTTTACTCAAAATAAAAAATAGTAGAGTTCGAATATGCTTTTTTTATAGGATAGTGACAAACGAGCACACAGTCCACCTGATGGTAAGTGGTTGCTGTGACCCAGACATCTATCCTCAATAAATAATCAAAATGCAGATGCGTTGTCACCTGTGAGGACTAAGATGGAATACCTCTTTTCCAGTAAAAGGGTCTCGGTTCTCACACTCACCATACGAAACACAGCAGCATTAAATTGCTATTTTACGCTGGTATTCTGTGAGAGCGTGGTCCTTCCCCGGTCGAGCCGACCCATTCGTGCTACAACTATACTACTAATATAGCTGCAGCATGGCTCTACCACGTACCTAAAAGTCGAAGTTTTTTTTTATATGCCGCAGTATTTGTAGGTGTAATTGATTACAGTACAGTACAGTACAGTACAGAGTAGAGATACTGGAATCATGTCTTCTAGTTTCCTTTCTCACTGTTCCTTTTCCGCATCAATGACAGACAGTTATAATGCTTTAATTTTGTTTTTATGTTTTAAATCCAACGCTTTTCGTGTACCACTCCAGCCACAGCGGTAACTCATAAAATAAGTAGTAAAACGTCTCATTCGATTTAGAATCGATCGGAGAGCGAAACGTCAAGCCAACCCGACGTTCCCAGTTCGCTCCGAATTTAACGTACCCTCGAATCTTTTATTTCCAATGCACCGACGCTTCCCGGTGCACTACTGACCTTAACGTTATATTAAGATGATATTTTATTCTAGGTCTTATCGGTTGGAAATTTTGGATGTGAATTTAGATTACTTAGTTAGTTCGTCACTGTTTTATAAAATAAAACAAGATTTTCTTGGGATTTATTATAAACTGATCATACTCATTTTGATCAAGGCTCTTCTTAATTTTTGTTCAATAAATTCATTCTTCGATTATCTACTCATTCAATGTAAATAAAGTAACAAACGATACACCTCATTGGTAAATACACTGTCGAACTCGCGAACCATATAATAAAAGTCCATCGTCTCGCAAAAATCAAAAGACCCTAGAAGAAAAATGAAACCGCTTATCCAGGAAGCTACTTCATACGATACGTGACCGGGGGTGCATATATCGCTCGAAAACTGTTAAAACCCTAAGGGCTCTTCCGTCCTGCCCGACCCCTCATTGTTGCTCCGTGACGATATATGAGAGCGGTTCGCTTCAATCAACGTTGTGACATGGAATTTTATGCCCTAGTTTTAGGAGCTAACGACGATATTCGTATGAGTTATCACATAACAGCATCACATGTGATGTCTCAATTAGATCTTGTTAGGAGAAGTGGGATGTTAAAATATAAAGAAGTACGTGGAAATAGGATTAAACTTTGTATGTATTTGGCGATGACAATAATTTAACCAATAACAATTAAAAAGGCTTATTGTTTTTTTGTACGTTGTAAATTTACAAACTCAAGAAATAAATATTATCCTATTTATCATAATTCATAACTTACCCGTATCCGATGTAACTCTTGTATATTTAAAGAAGAGATAGGTGCAGTGTAAGAGACATGAAGCATACCTCACCAACCAAAACCTACAATTCGTCGCTAACGCCGCAACGGAGGTGAAGGAGAGCAGACTATTATTCGATTAAAACTAAAATTAAAAATATTAGATTTAATGGAAAAGTACAAATGCGATTAATTTCCTGATGAAAAGGCTAGTAATCGGGAAAATTAAAGTTTTCTTGCTCCATGTATTTTTTATTTATTTAGTTTCGCCCTTTTTTGACAAATATTGGCCTCACCTGGGATCCGATCTCAAAACCAGCGACTAAATAATCATGATTCCTGGGTTGTGACACTCGGTATCATATGAATTATATTCAAAAGTGAAAACAATTTTATTGTAAATAAGTTATTCAACGTGTACACTTGCGAACCGAGTTTCCTTACTTTAACTGCATTTGAAATAGTTACAATCATAGTTTGCCTGTCCAGAGGTACCTAAACGCGCAGTTAGTTCGTACTTCTCCTTACAAACCCCAATGGCTTATTTTATCAGTGCTTGGCAACTTACGAGTACTTCGGAATTTCCCTGCCGACATTTGGAGCGGCGCGGCGCGGCGATACCGGAGATCTATAGACAGAGCGGGAGCGGGAAGCGTGTAAATATTGTTTGTCTTTATTTTTCAATTTCTTCTAACTCTTCGTTACCACGTAAAAGTCCACTGCTGGACTATAGGTTTATTATATTTCTCCCAACAGGAATTCACATTTACTTACATGAAAAAAAAAAGGATTTAACAATTTATTTGCATCATCCGATTTATACAATTCGGAAATAATATTTTTTTCTTTCCGTTCCATTATTCCCCCAAATTAAAAATGTATTCACAATGCTGTATTAGTCCCTACTTTAATGTATGGTAGTGAAAGTTGGGTGTGGCAGAAGAAGCACGAGAGTAGAATAAATGCTGTAGAAATGCGGTCATTAAGGAGTATGTTAGGCTGAATCTGAATGACAGAGTGAGAAATTGAGTGATAAGAGAAGAGTGTGGTTTGCAAGATGATGTGACCAGGATAAAGAAAGGAATGGGAGGAGAGAGAGGAAAGGATCGTGCCAATGGAAGTCCATAATCTCTGCCTACCCTCTGGGTGACAGGCGGAGTGTTTATGTTTATGTTTTTTTTTTTAAATGTATTAATATCCCAAATGGTTTTGAATATGGGAATTTATAATTTTAATTTCAAGAAAAGTTGAGCCAAAAAATCTCAATTAGAACGACTATAACAGAGGGAAACTGAAATAGGAGATAGGCACCAGCATTTTCCTGGTAACAACTCAAAATTATAAAAAGTGCAAATCCATCCTATGATAAAATCTATGGGGGAGGTCTAGATGGATGGATAACGTCTGGGAGAATTAATGTTATTTCTGCTGCCAAATAATAGTGCAGCCACTGATGTATTCCAGTTCAAAGGATATTGGAACCCCAGTATAATTACAGGCTAAAGGTCGTTTTATCATAGTTTTTAATGGTGGCACCGCATCACATCTGTGCCTTTTTGTGTTTCAAGTTTGTTACGGGTATCCATGGGCTGCAACAGACACTTACCATCACCTCGCCGTGTAGTGGCGCATAGTAGCAGCATCTTCCTGATAACAACTCATAATAATAATAAGCAGCAGCCGCCAACCCGTCTGTTAAGCGTGGGAGCTATGGCAAATACCCCCTCTATTATCATCATTTGTTTTCCTTGTTATTATTAGAAAGACGCTGCTGCCCGCCTCTTGGTTTGTTTTACTCTGTCGCGTGTTACGACCCCACGGAATGATATGGCAATACTTACACTGCCACCACACGGTCCATGAAAACACATGTACACAGCTTGGTTTACTGAGAGTTACTTAAACTTTACTCAAAATAAAAAATAGTAGAGTTCGAATATGCTTTTTTTTATAGGATAGGGTGACAAACGAGCACACAGTTCACCTGATGGTAAGTGGTTGCTGTGACCCATAGACATCTATCCTCAATAAATAATCAAAATGCAGATGCGTTGTCACCCGTGAGGACTAAGATGGAATACCTCTTTTCCAGTAAAAAGGGTCTCCGGTTCTCTACACTCACCATACGAAACACAGCAGCATTAAATTGCTATTTTACGCTGGTATTCTGTGAGAGCGTGGTCCTTCCCCGGTCGAGCCGACCCATTCGTGCTACAACTATACTACTAATATAGCTGCAGCATGGCTCTACCACGTACCTAAAAGTCGAAGTTTTTTTTTTATATGCCGCAGTATTTGTAGGTGTAATTGATTACAGTACAGTACAGTACAGTACAGAGTAGAGATACTGAATCATTTCTTCTAGTTTCCTTTCTCACTGTTCCTTTTCCGCATCACTGACAGACAGTTATAATGCTTTAATTCTTTTGTTTTTATGTTTTTAAATCCAACGCTTTTCGTGTACAACTCCAGCCACAGCGGTAACTCATAAAATAAGTAGTAAAACGTCTCATTCGATTTAGAATCGATCGGAGAGCGAAACGTCAAGCCAACCCGACGTTCCCAGTTCGCTCCGAATTTAACGTACCCTCGAATCTTTTAAATTTCCAATGCACCGACGCTTCCCCGGTGCACTACTGACTCCTTAACGTTATATTAAGATGATATTTTATTCTAGGTCTTATCGGTTGGAAATTCTTTGGATGTGAATTTAGATTACTTTTAAACTTTTACTTACGGTTTGGTCTACGTTCTTATTTGAAAGAAAACCTACATATAAAGAGAGAAAAGGCTATTTTTCATAAAGTTTAAGTTAAAGTTACAGTTTATATACGTCCCACTGCTGGGCATAGGCCTCCTATAATTTCTGAGAGGGTTTTAGTTCGCCGCGCTACCCCAGTGCGTGTTGGCGAACTTCACATGTCTTCGAAATCCTTTTCCTTCACCGCCGAGCACGTGGAAAATCAGCACTTAAAATTGCAATTAACAATTTCATTGGTTCCGGCTGGGATCGAACCTTTCTTGTGTACTGTGAAATTTAGACCGATCGTTAGCCCCTGAGCTACCACGGCTCATTATTCATATTGATATCAAATTGTCATTTAAGTCAGATCTAAATTCATCACGGGTAACAGACGCCTTCCATTTAAAACATATTAATAATATAAAAAAGTAAAAATTAAAGTTACAACTTATAGCACGTTCCATTTATTCAGTTCTTTCAGAGTTTTGTAGCATTAACCAACACAGACGATCTTTTAGACAGAAAAGCACCCGAGCCCATTGTGGTCTACGTATTCTTTTGAATTCAAACGATTACTAAAGAAAATAGCTGATATAATGCGTTTTGATTAACCGTAAAAATAACCCATTAAGATAGATAAGTACAAATTTTATCGTATACTTACGATATTTGAACCTTTTATATTAAAATGTTACAGCACTATGAAATGATTTAATTTTAATTTAATTATTTAAAAAAAATTACCAGACTTTACATAACATCGGATCAAGTTGAATTTATATAAGATCTTTCACAATGGAAAGTAGGTATACTCAATGTCAATAAAAAAAAACTTTTTCGTTCATTCATTACAGCATATCCGAGTCCACTCTGAACATAGGCCTGCCCATAGATTGCCTTATATGTTGGATATTCGCCATAGTTGCCACGCTTGGCGCCTGACGTGACTACCGTTACCTACCCGCCTGGGTAGGTAACGGTAGTTCACGGATATAATATAACTAGTTTGTACATATTTTAAAATGAAAAAGTAGTTATTGTGACATAACTGTAATAGTTAGACATACGGTATCGCGGACTTTTTTGTAGATATTGATGTCCTCTATAAAACTGTAGCACATCACCTTGCTCTATTGTCAATAGTTTCCGTAGCGTACGCGGTATAAGGATTTTTTTTTGATATTTTTTTACACCTTGGGTTACATTAACGAAGTTTTCATACGGATCCCTAACTTTTTTAAATATTATATCGCCTATGTTCATCAGGGATAATGTAGGATTATAATGGTGAAAGAATTTTTCAAATCGGTCCAGTAGTTTCGGAGCCTATTCAATTCAAACAAACAAACAAATCTTTCCTCTTTATAATATTATATATATATATATATATATATATATATATATATATATATATATATATATATATATATATATATATATATATATATATCCCCAATGAAGAAAGTTACGAAGAAACGGCCCCCAGTCCCCGGCGGCCCCGCTATTCCTGGCAACGGTGGCAACTTTGGTAACGGCGGGGCAGGGGGTGCTAAGAATCTCCGGTGGAGGTTCGCTTGCCACCTACGACGACTCGACCTGGCAACTTATAACGCACGCACCCTGAGGACTGACGAGAAGATCCTGAGTTGAAGAAGAGATAAACAAGTTGCGCTGGAATATTATAGGATTATCCGAGGTCCGAAGAGAGGGAGGACACGGTAATCCTCGAATCCGGCAACTTGTTCTATCACCGGAGGGCGACCATCTGTCCCAAGGAGGTGTCGGATTTATCGTCCACAAGTCTCTCGTTAACAACGTTGTAAAATTGGGAGTGTGTCGACGAGGGTTGCGTACCTTATACTCAGAATCACCAAACGGTATTCGCTGAAGGTCATACAGGTTTACGCACCAACTTCGGCACACCCCGATGAGGAGGTGGAGGAAATGTATGAGGATATCTCTAGAGCCATGCATTCCTCTAAAACCCACTATACGGTGTTAATGGGAGACTTCAACGCAAAGCTAGGCACAAGAGAGAACGGTGAGCTGAAAGTAGGAAATTCGGATTAGGGCAACGGAACCCAAGGGGCCAGCAGCTGGCCGACTTCATGGAGAAAGAGGACTCTTTATGATGAACTCTTTCTTCCAGAAGCGGCCCCACAGGAAGTGGACCTGGTCGAGCCCCGACGGTTCGACAAAAATGAGATTGACTTCATTATGACGACTAGACGCCAACTGTTCAGTGATGTCTCAGTGATCGCGAGGTGAAAACTGGTAGCGATCACCGAATGGTTAGAGGCACACTGATCCTAAACGTTAAGTTGGAGAGGTGTCGTCTAATGAAGTCAACGCTCCCCTCGTGCTCTAATCCAAAGTCCGAAACCTTTCAGCTCGAGTTACAAAACCGTTTTCAGTGCCTGAAGATTGCAATGCAGTGGACGATATGAATGACAAGCTCGTGAAACTGTCCATGCGGTCGGAGCTAAGTTTTGTAAGACCCGCCGCAGAAGAACACAAAAACTCTCCGATCACACTCTTAATCTCATGGCTGTTAGACGGGAAATGAAGCTGCAATCTTCAGTAGATTTGATAGCATACAGGCAACTGAAGAGACAGATCTCAAATGCATGCGGCGGGACTTGCGCAACTTCAATACAGCTCGTATTGAAGAAGCGATCGAGCGGAACCAGGGCTCAAAGTCTTTGCCAGAGATCTGTCTGCCAGAAAGAGCCAACTGTCGAAGCTGAAGACCGAGTGTGGCAGCATCGTTTCCGGGACACCTGAGATTTTGAGTGTGATTGAGAGGTTCTATGGGCAGCTGTGCACATCATCGTTGGAGCCACACGCAAGTGTGGTAACGATCAAGAGCAGTCTTATCCGACACTATTCCGATGATATCCCGGACGTCAGTCTAAGCGAGATTAGAATGGCTCTCCAGCACCTTAAAAACGGCAAGTCCCCGGGCGAGGATGGAATTACAGCGGAGCTTCTGAAAGTGGGTGGAAAACCGGTACTTAAAGTCCTTCAGAAGCTCTTTAATTCCGTCCTACATGATGACACTACTCCGGAGGCGTGGAGCAGATGTGCGGTGGTCTTGTTCTGCAAGAAAGGCGACAACGCTCTCTTGAAGAACTACAGACCGATTTCCTTCTGAGCCGCGTCTACGTGCTGTTTTCGAGTCATTACGAATCGTCTCGCACGCAGACTCGACGACTTCAGCCTCCCGAACAAGCCGGTTTCCGAAAAGGCTTTAGCACCATAGACCACATACATACCCTTCGGCAAATTGTACAGAAGTCCGAGGTACAATTTGCCACTATGTCTGGCGTATGTGGACTATGAGAAAGCCTTGATTCCGTCGAAATTTGGGCGGTGCTGCAGTCCCTTCAGCGGTGCCAAGTTGACTGTCGGTATATCAGTGCTGAAGTGCTTGTACAGTAGGGCCACGATGGCTATCAGAGTACAAAACCTATCCAACTGCAGAGAGGTGTAAGACAGGGTGACGTTATATCCCGAAACTCTTCACCGCTGCATTGGAAGACGTTTTCAAGCTTCTGGACTGGAAAGGATACGGCATTAACATCAATGGCGAGTACATCACTCACCTTCGATTTGCCGATGATATAGTCCTTATGGCAGAATCGCTGGAGGACCTAAGCACTATGCTCAATGACCTCAATAGTGCCTCCCAACGGATAGGTCTTAAGATGAACATGGACAAAACAAAGATCATGTTTAATGTCCATGTCACACCTATGCCGGTAGTTGTTGGGAGCACTAAGCTCGAAGTTGTTGACGAATATGTTTACCTGGGACAAATAGTCCGACTAGGTAAGTCCAACTTCGACCGAGAGGTCGAAGAGAGAGCGTTCGGGAAATTACGGCACATCTTCTCGTCAGGTATACCTCAAAACTTGAAAACGAGGCTGTACAACCAGTGCGTGTTGCCAGTGATGACCTACGGAACTGAGACGTGGTCCTTCACTGCTGGCCGGATGAGGAAGCTCAAGGTCGCTCAGCGAGCTATGGAGAGGGCTATGCTCGGGGTCTCACTGCGTGATAAACTTAGAAATGAGGATATCCGCAGTAGAACCAGAGGACCGACATAGCCCAACAGATTAGTAAGCTGAAGTGGCAATGGGCCGGCCATATAGCTCGAAGAACCGACAACCGATGGGGAAAAAGGTTCTCGAGTGGCGGCCTCATACCGGCGGACGAAGTGTAGGCGTCCCCACTAGATGGGTGACGACCTGGTAAGACATGCAGGAAGTCGATGGATGCGGGTGGCTCAGGACCGTGCTTTGTGGCATTCTTGGGGAGGCCTATGTTCAGCAGTGGACTTGTGAAGGGCTGTAATGATGATGATGATGATGATGATGATATATATATATATATATATATATATATATATAGATGAACGTATGACAATTGTTACGTACATTGAATAAAAAAAGATTCGTATTGATAACCTCTTTCTTTAAAGTTAGTTACAACACGTATGAAAATTACTTTTGAATTTTACGAAATCATTTTCAAGGAAAACTGCAAAAGTTTCCACTTTTTTTAAATATGCAAATTCTTAATAGAAGGTATTTATCGCTGCAATAAATAAAAATTTTAATTGTTTAATTTTGGTAATAAATAAATGCGAGGAACTTACTAAGTAATTTCACGTAGTATGTAACTTACAAAGCAATTTCATTTGTTGTTTATGTAGCAAAGTTAAGTAATCCATGGCTGCAAAGCTTAAAAGTTTAAGTTATGGTATACCTTTTGTATAAAATTAACAAAAAATGATGTAGTTAATAGATTGAATATCTTTAGGTAGGTTTTTCATCGCGATTTTATTTCTAATTCCAGATGTTTCGGTGCTTTACAGTACCTATGATCGCGGGGGGACTAAGGGACTTAATGGGTAATGGTTAATGAACCCATGTAAATTTGAAGAAAAAATTTCATCAAATGAAACTAATTTTTAGGTGTTCTTTTGCGAGGATTTGTGGTCTATCAAATCTAATGTAATGGCGGGGACGATCTTAAACATGTTCACAGACTGCAGACTTCCCGGAGCGTCGGTGCCTCACGTCAGCTATATGAGGTAGACCACAAATCTTCGCAAAAAAACACCGATTCCTACCAAGGATGATTCGCGAAGCTATTGAAATTAAACAAAAAAAAACATCCTAATTTCAATAGAGAAGATGGATGGATGCTGCCATCTGCTTGAGATCCTATAATTATTAAAATTAAATCCAAACCTAAGCATACCACTGCAAGACTATAAGATACTGTAAGCTCATTCTGCGTAGATGGAACCAAAAACTGAAGGTAGCCAGGCTAACTATGACATCGGGATATCAAACACCTCAGTCAAAAAGTCAAAATTAAACGCGATAAAATCCGTAAAATTAGTTTCATTTAATTTGTAGTGTTCGCGTAAATATAAGAAGTCATTATTAAAAATTTCATCCCGAAGGTGGAAAAGTAGGGAATGAAGTTTTTATTTAACAATTTAGACGAAATTTTAGTTGGTACCTTGAATTTGTGATATTACTTAGACTACTCAAAAGGTTAAAAAATAATAGAAAGTAAAACCGCCTTCAAAAATTAAAAAGAATAAAATATTTTTTTACATAATAGCTTCTAAAGTCAGTGCTAAGACATAGTGTAATAATGTCCTCCAGACCGAATTTCAGTCACGGCGGCCAGCCTCAATGGAGACTAGCCATCGGCGCAGGATTATAGTGCTCAAGTGTATGCGCAAGTACAAGTGCACTGCCTATTCCCTCACTCTCATAGTCCGATGGGACGGTAAACCGACACGACCGGAGAGAGATCAGGTGCAGAACCAACGGCTTTATTTGCTTTCCGGGGCACGGGAGTTAGACACCGCCAACATTTAGACTCCGGGCTACAACTTAGAGTTTCTTCACGGAAAAACTCAATAACTGATTTTTTGGCCCGACCCGGGATTCGATACCGGGACCTCATGATCAGCAGTCGCGTTTGCAACCACTAGACCAACGAGGCAGTCATACATCAAAACATAGTGTATCGATAAATTAAAGCCCCTACTTGAGAAGCTATTTGTGGAAATTATTTAATTCTTTTTAGTTTTTGAAGTCTGTTTTGACTTTTTATTAAATGTTCATATTGGTATACAAAATTATTGTAGCAAACCATTCACGAAAAGTGACAAATTATTTCTTTTAGGGTTTGACTTTATTGCGTGTGTCCCTGCGTGCGTGAGTTGTATAATGAGATATCATTATATTTAAAAACAATCTTTTACGCGGTGCTAGTACCAGCATCCAGGTCGATCATCAGATCAGATCATGGTACCCTATCTATTATTGTCAAAGTTACATAAGTAAGTATACTAAATTTCAGCTCAATCGGATGTCAGCGGGTGTTTTAAAATTGATTTTTTTAATTAAAAATAATACTATTAACGTTATTATCAATAATAATACTGCCGTTAACCTTTAAAAATGCTTGCGTTAAGGTTTACCACTATTCAAATGGCGAATGCGAACCCACGACTATCTAAGATTACAGTCCGAATCGTACCATTAGGCTCCTGTCAAAATGTACAAATTTTGAACCGGAAGGACGTACGAAGAAAGGAAATTACTAAAAATCTTGTAAAAAGACTTATTATGTCTGCAATCACGGCACAATAAGGTGATAGGATACCGTGTAATTCTTTCGTGGATGCCATATATTGCATCTATGTATATGACCTGGAAAAAGCATTAGAAATACGAACCATATGATACCGAGATATTATGTAATTATAGTGGCTTTAAACACGCATTTACTGTATTTGTATTTTTCTTTGCTTATTTACCTTTGCCTAGACCACAATAAAAAAACAACATTCGCTAAATCGTGCGGTGTTAAATAGTTAAAGACGTTTTCGCGGACATAATTTTATTATCATTATATTGAGTTTCAAATAACTTTTTTTTGTCATGAGATTCCGAGCTATATTCACAGAATTCAAATCTCTAGCTCATCGGGAAGTTAGTTTAAAGTCAATTACTAAATTCGACTCAAACAGACATACATGAAAGCGAGTCAATAAAACGTGGTAAAAAATTACTTTGGTAACCATTTATTAGGCTTGGCTAGGCTTGACTTGTTGCTTTATTTGAGCTGTCGCAAGCTAAAGATATTTTCCATTTACCTAAAGGGGAATCACTGGAATAGGACGCTAAGGGTCCATTAAAGTGGCGCCTCTTGGCGGCGGCGCAGGAAAACCTTCCCGGCCGTCAATCGGCACGTATCCTGCGGCAGGTCGTAAAATACACTATAAAACGCTTTTTCAATTTGTCACTACCTTTCGATGGTTTCCTATAGGGTTGGCGGTGTTGGTGACAGGTGTTTCTGAACGTTCTAGTTTTCAGTATTGTGGACTAAGTTTCTGATCTGTATTTCTGATCGTTTTTGTGATAGTTTTGTACATGGAAACACAAAAAAAAATTGGCTTGCAATTTTTTTTTCTTATTTCTCATACAACCATTTAAAAGACCAATAAACGCGGGAATTTATCTTCTATACAAGACCGCCTCTGTATTTTGGATGCTAGACTGCTATTGTGTTTTTTTTTTAAATATTTTAACCAACGCGGGTTCGGTTGCAAAGTAACTAAGCGTTTAACAGAATTGTTGCAAGATGCGGGTTCCAGCATGGATCTAGCACGGAAGCAGGAAGTCAAATATTTTTATTTAAAATTAGCTTTTACAAAGCACTTTTTGAAAGTCAAATGCTAAGCCAAATCCTTACTGCGGGAGACCTTGTGAGAAGAAGCGGCAAGAAACTCACAAGTAGACAATTATTCTTCTAACATTTACCATTTAACCTTATAAAATATATATAATTAATGTAAAACATAGTTTAGGGTAACTCAAAATGTTCACGAATTTTTATCTTTTAAATAATCATCTAATTATTAATAATGCTTTTTTCTTAAGAATACTTTTTACATGCGAGGAGTTTGTATTCCTTAGAAAAATAAATCCGAGTAAAGTTTAGTCTAGAATTTTTCTATGTGAAGTTCGCCAACACGCATTGGGGCAGCGCGGCGGACATTTCCTTGACCTAAAACCCTCTCAGTAATGAGGGAAGGCCTGTGCCCAGCACTAGGACGTATGTAGGCTGTAACTTTAACTTTTAAAAGAAAATCCTAGTGTACTTTTTTTACGAAATAAAAAATGAAAACAAAAACATTTTAAATTCATAATTGCAGTTTGTTCGAGATCGAAAGCGCAGTTGTAACGAAATACATATTTATTTTAATACATTATATAATAGTATACCTTTTTACTGTTTCTGAGAATTATTGTCAACTGGAATAAAAACCATCATAAGTATAATATAAAACTTTTAAAACTAAAAGCAACATAATAAATTTAGTATCACAATGTCAAAGTTACCTACAGGATACAAAACGGGCGTACTTTACAAGTCCTCCCGCCAACCCTATATTGGTGACAAAGTTATAATTTATAGCCTCCTGTAAGCTTACAACGTTTTGAAATTGAAAGAGATTTGATGGTATTATGCTCTTACTCTATTTGTGTATATATATGTGTGTGCATATCTGTGTGTATGTACGTGTGGGTGGCAAATAAAACATTTGGAAGTACAATGACATCTCTAAGGTTTTTACTAGTATTACTAAAACTCTTAAGAAAATATATTTAATCAGCATTGGAGACTTTCTGAGAACTATAATTGCTTGTCATTTTAGATTTTTTGGAGCAAATGAACTCGAAGCACTCCTTTTTTATTGTATATTTGTACCCAATTAGTTTAAATGAAATATTTCCATCCCCATTTTACCATCGAAATACTCGACGTACGGTTAAATTTAATCTTTACGTGCATCGGACGTGTACTGTGTACACAGAGTTCTGCATAATCGTTTCTGATGCGCACAGCGAGGGTTTGGAATTATTTACCTGCGTCAGTTTTCGCAGACCACCCATTATGGGATTATTATAGCATAAGTTCATAGACACAATCTAGGCTCTCTCTCACTCTCTCTTTTTTACAACCCAGGATTTTATCACAACCTAAAATTAGGTAACATCTTTGTCAAACGTTGATCTATTTCTATATTGAAATTGTGTCATGGTGAATAATAATGTTTGCCGCGTACGCAATAGAATACATTACCCTACTTTATGCCGTGGGTGTCGTAACAGGGAGTCAATGGGAAAAATACCAGAAACATCTGATAGCTTTCAACAGATGGCGATCTAATATAATTTCGTTTACATCAGTACGTTTTTTTGGCATTTCTCAATCTCAGTCATCTTACGTCAGCCACGGGGCGAAATGGACTAATCGCACGGCCTTGCTTGTTTTATTATTTTATACTAGCTGATACCCGCGACTTCGTCCGCGTTGCTTGATATATTTGCCCCACTTCTCCGCGGCAAGAAAACACACATCACTGAACACGTAGTGCTTATAAAAATCGTTGTTTCTTAAAACTTTAATAACTTTATATTAAATGAAGATATCGCAATATTTTTTTTAGATAAGGGCCAAGTGTCTAAGAAATAAAACTTAGAAAACCTAATTGAAATCTATCCAGTAGTTTTTCCGTGATGCGCGCACAACTGCAAACCTCTATCATTTTATTTATATAGGTTTAGTTAATTGCACTGCTGTATTCCAGTAAAAAGAGTAGAAAGCCAGGATAATAACAGATTGTGAGGCATTAGTCCCATCTTAGTCCTCAGAGGTGACAACGCATCTGTAGCCTTCTTTATTTGAAGTTGATTGCAGGCGTCCATGGACTGCAGTAGCCGTTTATCATCACTGACGTACTGTAAGTACGTTTGTCACTTCAATTTTTATTTAAAAAAATCATTTTTCTATTAAATAGGGTCTAATTTTAACAATTTAAGCGAGTGAGTGACGTTTACTTACGATGTATTAACCAAACACATTCATTCCCGTGTCAAGTCTTTCGACAACAATCGGAATTGGTTTTTCTGCTCCAATTTACCTGATGTTCGCGACACGCAATCAACTCTGCACTAGATTTTATACGGAATCCTACTTAGTTCTCGCTATGTTCGAGTATATTAGCTTACTTTAAATCTGTTTAAAATTGTTATTAATGTAATGCATTTATAAGCTTACAGTCTTAATACTATCTCTCTTTTATTTTGTTTTGAATTGACGAATAAATCCAGTGCTTGACGTTTATTCTTACTGAGAAATGGTTGCTACCTCACGTGTTATCAGTTTTTGAGTCAAGATTTTTTTCTGTAAGTTTAGTTACTATTTCTGTACTTTTACTATGTATCTTGGTGTAGGTACACTTACTATAGTACATGAGGGTAATATGGTCACTTTCTTATAACTCAAAAACTAGAGCCTTGTTTGCATAGAATGCTCTGTGATACGATAGTTCTTCGTCAGTCAATCAAATAATAAAGGGTCAAAGGCGCTGCTTTATCGACGCCATTATGATAGTTGATATTATAGTAAATATTTTAGTCGATTTTAGTATTGTGTAGTGTAGTTAGTTATTTTAAGTTGAATTTCGAAGTGTTCCTAATTATTGCCAAAGCTTGTTTGCTATTTTTTTCTTAATACATTAGTTATAGTATACGACTTTGCGTTTTTGTCTCTGTCCTCCTCCTAGTTTTGGTTTTATAGGGCGATAAGGCTTAAGGTGACCATATTACCCTCACGTACCTTATAGTAAATAAATAGTTTAATGCATCATGCAATCATGGCAAATATTCCCCTTACGAGCAATCTATGGAGAGGCCTATGTCCAACAGTGAAATTTGATTGGCTGTTATGGATGTATGGATCATCATTATCACCGTCATTATCATCGTTATTAAAGCCTACCCCTGCATCAGTCGATTGCTGAACATAGGCCTCCACAAAGCACGAATTCCTGTATCCCTTACTTGGTAGTCGCTCCATCTATAAATTTAAAAACTTTCTCGTGTATTGTATGTATGTATGTGAAACAAGTAGACTAGAAGATACGTTGACGCAATTTGTATCCGTCAGTTTAACTGAAAACATTTCAAATTCAAAAATGACTATACTAATCCACCACCAATACATCGAAGGCAATACCAAACCACAAAATGACGGCACTATAAATGACACCATAAATTATCACAATAAAATTTGCTCTAATCCTCGTTCAGTACCACCATGCCTGACGCCGATTAATGGTACACAAAATTAAATTCACCATTTATACATCTGCGACATTATTAGGCAATGCGATGCAATTTCGACCTTATTCCAAAGACGTAAAATATATTTCTGCTTCACTGACTGTCGGTGCTACCATTCGGCGGTGGGATATCAAATGACAGTCACATATACTAACGAGGTTCCATGATAGTACTAATTTTCGTAATTAGGTTACTTCAAGCGAATTTAAACTTTATTGCTTTGAATTAAATCAGGTGATAGATGTATTGTTAAGTTTGTAATTTCATTTTCAGCAACGTAGGATTGTTAAAGCATTTGAAAAGGAATTGTTGAGTACGTTGGCGAAATAATTACTGTTTTACTACGTGCGGGCGGACGTAAGTGACATTGTTCTCCCCTCCGTAGTTTTAAACTTTAATAATAGGAAAGTCTACGTACGTACTACATTTTTTTAAACAATGCAAGATGTTTTATATGCCAGCCTTTTTACGTTCTGCCACGGGGCGCCGGGCTCCCCTTTCATATCAACGGATGTTGAGTACCGTGCGCAATAGGAGGTCGACGAAGTACAAATTCCTTTAACGATTATAATACCTTCATGTCATAACTGTTCGTTTGTAAATTATTTCGTGTTCAAATGTTTTAGATCCTTTGAATAAACATACAAAATATAGAAGCCTTTTAAAAATATAATGAACATAAATTAGGTGTTTCTTTTTTTTAATGGATAAGGGTGATGGTAAGTGGTTGCTTTGGCCCATAGACATGTACATCTATCCTCGTTTACGAATCAAAATGCAGATGCGTTGTCAGCCGTGAGGACTAACATGGATTGCCTCTTTTCCAGTAAAAATGGTCTCCGCTTCTCTACACTCACCATTCGAAACACAGCAGCGTTAGCACACAGCATGAACGGGTTGGCTCGACCGGGGTAGGACCACACTCTCACAGAATGCCTGCGCAAAATAGCAGCTTAATGCTGCTGTGTTTCGATTGGTGAGTGTAGAGAACCGGAGACCCTTTTTACTGGAAACGAGGCATTCCATCTTAGTCTTCAGGGGTGACAACGCATCTGCATTTTGGTTCTTAATTGGGGAGAAATGTAGATGTCTGTGGGCCACAGCATCCACTCACTAGGTGGACTGTGTGCTCGTCTGTCACCCTTATACGATTAAAAAAAGTACGTCCGCGCTATAACTTTTATCAACCAAGGTAACGGTATCAGTAGTATGCGCAATAACGATATTAATTATTAATATCGCTAATGAGGGCTAATAATCTTTCGCTCACCAGATGTCGCTAGTTGACACTTAGGTGAAGTTTTTTGTTACACAATGATATTTAATTGAGAAGTTAGTTTTAAATAAAAGTTTAGCAGTTTTTAGATTATTATATTATTACACAAAACAATGCCTCAGTGCTTTGCTCTTTTAATTTTTGCACATTTTTAAGTCTGTGTTTGGGTTTATATATTTTTAATATAATTAATATAAAATATAACTAACAGTACAGAAAGAAACAACCTTTACACAACAATACAGTACAAATTAACCTTTAAATTTTCCGAACAAATTAACTTCCCTCCTATGAAGTCTTTATTTTTAAGTGGCACCGCCCTGGTGGCAGAAAAAGACGAGGTAGCCCTCCTTGCTGTGGTAGAATCTTGTTTGAAGTTTATACGAGTAACGTCATTTCTTTGATTTTATAAAAAAATAAAAATAGTGTTTTCTTTTTAATAAAATATAAGAGGCATTTATGATGTTGGCTTTGACTTTTGATGACATTTACATATTTTAAGTATTTATTTTCGAGACATTTTTATTTAAAAAATTAAGTAAGTTAGTAATAACATTTGCTTATCATTAGTTTTTGTGGGTGGTAATTTTATTATACAGAAAAAAATTTACATATTTATTTATTTACACTTTCATGTGTCAATTTACATCTTATTCGAATAATAATGGGATGAAAAATAAATTCTTACGCTTATATTTCTTTACTTTCTACCAATAAAAATTATATCTTGTAAAATTTTTACAAAGATTTCTTTTTTATAGCATAAAATATGGACAGAATATTTGGTTATTACGCTGCAGGTTCTAGGTTTGAATTCCAACCGGAGTCAACATTTTATAACGACACAAAGGGCTAGATTTCGCTCCTGAAGTATTTTCGTATTGTCTTGCTTATTGCAAGGGAAGGCAATCGCTTAACATTTTGGCCAAGCCAAGATCTCGCGAGATCGGCAATATTAGTCTAACATCGAGATGAATAAATCAAATCAAACTGTTCAAATATGTCCCAACCAGTAGATGAAGTACATGAGAAAGTGAATGAAAATGTAAGGAAAATAATTTATTTCATTAATAATTAAAAAATATATAAAATATGATTATAATAATTAAACTTAAAAAAAGTAAAAATCATCGAAATCGGTTGACGTGCAACGCCTTTGCAACATATATTTCTATTATAAGGGGACCACCTCTTTCCAACAAAAAAATAACCATTGAAATCGGACAACGTGGTAAATAATAAAGGTTGTCTGTAAGAAATCGGTCTTAGTGATAAGACCGCTCATTATACCACCTTTTAACACTTTGTATTTTTATAAAGAGATGATCCATCAACGAGACTTCGCGTGATCTCCACTTTTTGCTTACATCTGACCTTATCGCATAAGTATTACGTCGACAAGGAAAGGTTAGGACGGCTCGGTAGCGCAGAGGCCTTTGGCGCGGTCGCTGGTTTGAATCCCGCACGAAACAAGTATTTGTATAGTCTACAATTTCTCAGGGTTTGGTTATTTGTCCATGTACACAAGAGAGTGAGTGGGTTACGTTTTTTTATAGCAAGATTTTTAATAGCAACAGTGGGTGCCTCCGAATATAATATGCGCACTTGTGGCACTATAATATCTCCTGCACAGTTGATAGCTTCCGGCACTATATGGAATTTGTCGTAGGCCGTTCAAAACCTCTGAATTATCTTATAATACTTTCTTATATTTACGCGAATACTGCACTATTAGTTTCAATCTCTTATAAAGTCTTACGATCCACAAAACAGAAAGCAAAATGATATTCTTTAATTATCAGAACACAATTTCACATATAATTTTTATTAAATTTGAAAATTATTGCATCGGGAATGTTCAAAAAATAATCACCCCTATCCCTTTCGAGGAGTACCTCGTAAATTGTTTTCGACCCTTCATAACAAGTACCACTGGACATCTTCTATAAATCATTTTTATTACCATCCACCCTCCAACCCAGTCATAAAGGGGGTGACTAGCCAATAACACCCCTAACCCTAGGTGTTATATCATGAGGTTTAAAAATAGTTTTTCGCATATCGATGCTATCTCGTATGTCGATACAAACTGCAGTTTCGCGTGCACGGAGTAGTGTTGCGCCTTAAAAATATCGATAACTTCTAATTTAAAGTAATTTGAACACGCCTTTATATTTTACACTAAGGAGTTCGCTTAACGATCTTTTTTCATCATTTCCTTTATTTTAGCGTATCGGGACTGCTAGGTCTGCTGTAATATTTAATGCTAATAACTATAAAATGAACAAATTTATAATAAATTAACTTACGTTTTATATGATATCATACCGCCATTCCTTTAAATGCAGATTATAAAGTAATTACTCTGATTTCTGTATCTACTTGACTCCAAATTTCAATAAATAGTTTTTAAATTTGGACTATTGCATTAACTCATAACGGAAAAACTCTTGCGCCTACCCAGCGGTGTTGCAGAGACCATGTCCTTTCATTTGGCAGGATCCTGACCGCTTCTTTTACATCCGCATATCTACACATCATTGGTGGTTCATTGGTTTTGGGTACTCTTAATCTGGCCTATTCAGTATATCGCCACTTGTCAATAAAGTTCTGCCTACAACGTCTTCTTGCAAACCTCACTTTTCTCTTATCACGTAATTGCCATTAAGTCGTACTTAATATTTTCGTAGAAGCACAGAATAAATAAGTAGAAGTAAAACAGTTTATACGTCTTTAAAAAGAAAATTTCTCTTTTATTCTCTTATTCTCTCTTTTAAAAAAAAACGTAATCTCCACACTAGGATTTTCTCCTGTATCGTGGGGCAGTTTACAAACATAAATTGCACAATGACAAACATCCAGACATGATCGAACCAAAAATTAATATTAAAAAACTTTAGGTAGCCGGGCTAACTACGACATCGGGACGTCAAACACCTCAGTCCCCCCCGTGACCATGGGTGCTGTAAAGCACCCGAAACGTCGGGAATTAAAAAGTTAAAATTAAACGCGATATAATCCGTAAAAATTAGTTTCATTTAACGTCTTATACCCTAATGGTTCTGGGCTTAAATTTTCCAGATTACGATAAAAGGCTAGAAATATGCTAAAATGTATAATCATAGATATTTGATTTGTACTCACTATAGTTAATCGTCCACGGTCTACTCAGAAGTGATATCTATTGATTAATTTTGTGTCCTCGTACGGACCGTGCTGAGCGACTATTAAACAATATTTTATTTAACTATACAGTAATAAAGGGATATAATGGGGATTGTAGACCTAAGCTGCAGCGCATTCTAGCTGCAGCACGAATATCCGGGGAAGTACTACTCTTATAATACAGCTGTTAATCGATCTTATTCGAGGTATTCTATTATACTCGTAGTCTTCAGGGGTGACAACGCATCTGCGTTTTCTTCAAGTTTAATTTTTTAATCAAGGATATGTGGTGTCTTTAGGCCACAGCATCCATGTATTATCAAGTAGAATGTGTGCTCCTTTGTCACTCTCACTTACTATAAAAATGTAATCAGTTTTCATACATGGTAGAGCCATGCTCTAGCTATATTATTAGTATAGTTGTAGCACGAATGGGTCGGCTCGACCGGGGAAGGACCACGCTCTCACAGAATACCAGCGTGAAATAGCAGCTTAATGGTGCCGTGTTTCGTATGGTAAGTGTAGAGAACCGGAGACCCTTTTTACTGGAAAAAAGGCATCCCATCTTCGTCCTCACGGCTGACAACGCATCTGCATTTTGATTCGCAAATGAGGATAGATGTAGATGTCTATGGGCCACAGTAACCACTTGCCATCAGGTGGACTGTGTGCTCGCTTGTCACCCTTATCCTATAAAAAAAAAGTTTTGGCGTCGCAGTAATTGGTGGTGCCGAACCCAAATCTTGGACTGATGGAAAGCAATATCACCTGAGCCAGGGTATCGATGCAGCGCTCTCTAAACAACCCACTTAGCACAGCGCTTTTTTTATAAAATTGATGTGACAAACGAACTTACAGTCTACCTGATGATAATTGGTTAATGCAAATCATGGACAACTGGAACAACTTCAAAAGAAGAAAGCTACAGAAGCGTTGTTACTTCTGAGGACTAAGATGGAATGCCTCACGGCCTGTCATTAAACTGGCTCTCAGACCGAAATATAGCCTACTAATGAACTATAGAATAGGGGTGGGTAGATAGACCCAAACGGACTCCTTTTTTTTTATAGTATAGGGTAACAAACGAGCACACAGTCCACCTGATGGTAAGTGGTTGCTGTGACCCATAGACATCTACATCTATCCTCAATAAAGACTCAAAATGCAGATGCGTTGTCACCCGTGAGGACTAAGATGGAATGCCTTATTTCCAGTAAAAAGGGTCTCCGGTTCTCTACACTCACCATACGAAACACAGCAGTGTTAAACTGCTATTTTACGCTGGTATTCTGTGAGAGCGTGGTCCTTCCCCGGTCGAGCCGACCCATTCGTGCTACAACTATACTACTAATATAGCTGCAGCATGGCTCTACCACGTATAATCCTACAAAAGAAGTCCTACTTAGTATGTTTTAAGACGGATGCTTACCTCCACAGCTTATCCTAGCCACCTGAGGTAAAGGAAAGGTCACATAACTTACTTTTCTATCGATGATGGAGAGATGTCTATGACCTTCCTTGACCTAATTCAGCTATTACAAGTTTATCTTGGTTTTTTTACAATAAAATAAATAACGCCTTTTGTCATGATCAAAAACATCGAAATGTTAGCAATATGTTCATTGGTTAATTGGTTTTCAGCCACAGGCGATTTAAGCTCGCAGTACACGTACTTACGAAATAAAACCGCCCACAGTTTCGTCAATTAAAGATGAAGTTTTGAAGAAAGCATGTGTTGTTGTTTTGTTACTTGGAAATAAAAAAAATGTAATCTCAAATATTATATAAATACGATATTAAACGTTCTTTCAATAACAGATCAGACTTGGAGAGTTTATTTTATTTATTAAATTTTATTAAGATCTTCAAACAAATCTTCAAAAATGTAAATAACATATTGATTCTCAGAGGTGACAACGCATCTGTAGCCTTCTTTGTATAAAGATGGCTGCAAGTGCTCATGGAATGCAGTAGCCATTTAACATCAGGCAGACTGTAAGTTAGTTTGTCAGAAAAAATTTCAATAACTTGGTATATTTATATTACGTATGACTTTAATTGAAGTCGTAGAAAAAATGTAAAATAAAAAATAGTGTCGGTTAACGGGCATATTGTATGACGAGGTTTCGTAGAGCGCGTGTTAAACCAATGTTTAAAGGCCAGAATAATTTATTGCGAGGGCGGCAGGCTTATCGTTAATCTGTAGCAACGTTAAATCGCTCTCGAATTTTTGATTAATAGCTACGTTTCCGTACGATCGTTGCGTTAACGGTAAAAAAAAACGGTTGTTGTTCACCATAAAATCTTGTGTTAGTATTACCTACTGAAAGTTCTTAAGGAATTTCATTTCATTTACTGGCCGTTTTATATTTGATAGACGTAGAAGAAAAATGTTTTCGCATTTTGCAATGAGCAACATTATGTAGGTACTTACTTTTTTATAGATAAATCTTTATTGTGACACATTCTGTTCTCTTGTGCAAATAATCATTATTTTTCTCATATTAGACTCACGAGTAGTATGAGTACCGGATTTACTCCAGTATATTATGTATTGTATACGAAACCCTCATTTTACGCTATGACGTAGCGAAAACGAGTTAAACGATCTGTCCGTGCCGCCATTAATTTGCCCAGATTTATTATGCTCGATCCTAAGAATATGCACACCTAACACCCCTTTACTCGCGAACTTACCACAATAAATCTTCGCGCGTACTGCATTTTAGAACATTCTTCGTGCTTCTTTAATTCGGGTAGACACGAATTGATGTATCGGAAAGTTCGAAAACACAGCGTCAGTTTCCTGGTCGATGGAACGTTCAGAAATTGATTATGAAACGTTGAGTCGACAGTTTTTCGTTTTGTCTTCGGACGATGTTTGCTTTTGGACGGGTAAATGGTTTCTGAACGTAACGATCGGTCGAACAATATCGGTTCGGTTTGATTGGATTTATTTGGGAGCGCTGCTTTTGGTCGGTTGTTTTTCGACTCTGTTGATGTGAATTGCGCTGAGGCGGCTTTGGTATTGTTGATTTTTAAACGTATTTAATGCGGAGTATATTAAGAGTGTCTTCGTTTTATATTTGTATGCTTCAGGCATAATTCGTGATCATTTTTATAATTAAGAAATTAAGAGTTTATACCTAACTCAAATATTGATAATGCAACTAATTATTTGTCATTAGTTAAGCCGCATGCTTGTTTGGCCTCACCTCTATCCTTAAAAAATAATTATCAAACCGTGGCAACATGCCGCAGCTTCTATTGAATTAACTGACATTTGTGTTCACCTTTTCGTGTTCCGTGTCTAAGAAAGTCTTTATATCTTAAATATTAAGGATTAAAAGCTGAAGGTAGCCAGATTTCACTAATCTTATATACGGTAGTGGAGATTACATTGGTAATCTCCTTACTAAAAACATCTCTAAAACTATAACTCTATTCCAAATCATACTAAGAGTTAAACATAAAAAATACGGAATTATAGACCATTAATTACCTTTTGACCGTGCTTTGTGTAACTCCTGGGGAGGCTTATGTTCAGCAGTGGACTTGTGAAGCGCTTTAATGATGATGATGATGAATTATCTTTTCACAAAGGTATAAAACAATATGCGACCTTTGTGGGAGACTCGAGGCCCTCACCCTTATTATATGTCCCACATAATTATATTTCCATATACAGTAGGTACAAGAAAGTTACAAAAATAACTAATGATTAACTAATAAAAAGACAATTCTAGACATTCTTACCAGTTTTACACTGAATTCCTAATTTTCGAATCGATAGTAGATTTTACTTCTATGAATGTCAAACAAGATTGAAATAAATCTCAATTTGATAGAAATTTTGAAATTCTTTATCTCGTTCTAATTAATTGCTTCTTCTTTGTTGCAGAACCAAGATACGAGACAGCGTATGCGTGCGAAGGGAAAACACTGAAGATTGGCTGCGCGGAAGGTTCCGTCATCCACCTCATCAGAGCTAACTATGGAAGGTTCTCCATCACGATCTGCAATGACCACGGGAATACTGATTGGAGCGTTAACTGCATGTCAACGAGGAGTTTACGAGTTTTGCATAGCAGGTTTGTTGGAAACTTTCAGAATTCTGAAGCTCCATTGTTTTTCAAATGTGTTATCAAGTGATAACTGAAAACATATAAAAGATTTGGTTAGGTTTCTCAACTTCATGTAAAAATACAAATATTCCTACAAAAAAGTTGTGATATAAAACAGTCTTTAAGTAATATATGTTAAAAGTAATTAATTTATTTTAATGTAGTTTTTTTTAAAGTAAATTTTGTCTTTTTTCTGATCCAATGGTTTTCGTGATCAAAATATAATACGATCGCCAATAACAAAGTATGGAAGTATTGTTAGTAAGTAGTGAAAGTTTGTTGTGGCAGAAGTAGCGTATGAGTAAAATTAATGCGGTCTCGATACTTAGAAAGAATGAATGAGGAAAGAGTGACAAAGCAAATTTATGCTGCAGAAGTGATTGGTAGAGTCGGCAAGGCACGACCTAGGCGGATTTTAACGACCAAATTGGCAATATATTGAAGATGTTCAAGAACAGTTAACCAAGAAGCATTTATGCGTAGATATATCGATGTGAAATGAGAGAGAAAGGTGTGTCAGGACCGTAACAAATGGAAAGTCGTAGACTCTACATACTACCTAGGTGGCAGGTGAGAGATTTAATAAAGTATTCAAATGTCTTACATACTGCATCAAAGTAAACCTTTATACAAATCTTATAATAAGGTTTGCTTGTAAAGATATTCAAAGTTCCTAAAGGTGTTCTCTCACTATGGCGTTCAGTAATAAGCAATAGAGGGAACGTTAAAATTAACCAAACAAAGGTAAAAGGTTTCCACATTGTCCCGAGTTATGATTTCAGTATTTCATTTGACTATTAATGTACGCAAACATGTTCCACTTGTTTCGAAATTCAGCTTTCTTGTATGTAAATACGCTACTCGTAAAAGTGGAAATATTTAGGTGGCTTCAATTTCATTGCCTGCCATTAAAATTGTTAATAGCAATTTTAAGTACTGAAGTTTATATTTTACTACATGCTCGGCAGTGAAGGATTACATCATGAGAAAATCTGCATGTCTTAGAAATAAATTACTTCGGGGACATCTGAATCCGCCAACAAGCACTGGAGCATAAAGGCTGATTATTGCACAATAATCAGCCTTGATACTCAAAATTGCTTGATGCAAAAAGGCCTGTGCGCAACTGTGGGACGTCTATAGGCTTCTTAAATTTAACGCGAAAATTTATAGAGAAGTTGCATGTTTTTTAAATTTTTTTTTGAAAGTTTACTAAAAATTATCAAGAAAAAAAAATAACAACTCATTTTTCATGTAATTTTATAATTAAAAATGTTTTTTCTAAAATGTAAATTCAAACGCCAGTGACGTCATTATATCGCTTTAGTAACACCACCACATGTCATTCAAAATTAAAAGTTTGTCATTGCGTAATACCGGTTATATATATTTTGTTGTGACACATGGTGATCCGAATATAGAAAATACAAAGTATAGCTATAGCATGATTGCGATTGACTCAGAGCCTCAACGGATATAATGACGTCACAACCAATCACAAGTCGGTTTTTTCATTTTGAATGAAAAAAGACGAATTAATATTGAACTATTTTTTATTAATAATTACTGAAAAAAGGAATTGTTAATAAAAAAATATTTAAATATACTTTAAATGAATTATTCTTTCATTTATATATAATATTGTGACAAAAAAATAATGCAACTTCTCTATTTGAAAGTCTAAATTCGGAAGTCGGCGCTTAAATCCTTCAATACACTATGTCTTACCACTGACTTCAGAAGCTATTATGGAAATTATTTGATCGTAGAAGTTAGCTCTTATTTTGTATTAAAATACCCTTTGGAATGGACTAAGGACTATCACAAACTCATGGGAACAATAAGAATTTATTTATAAAAACAATTAGAAGTTACAAAATAAACTTTATCTTAATTTAAATTTTCTTTAAATTAATTAAGATGATATATTATAGGTATATTATATCCCATACCTTTTTTAACAAAATGAATTATATTTTATAAAATCGATTAATAATAGGCGAAATTATCGTGTAACATATATACAAAAATAGAGAGTCTAGAATCTAGAATTCTAGACTCTCTATTTCTAACTCTCTAAGTCTAAACGAAACGAGTTTCAATGTTGTGCACCCACCCTTAGTTTAACATACCCTTCGTCTGACATTTTGAGTCAATGACACAAAAGCTGGTCGGATTGTGGTTTAAATTAATAACTAGCTCTTAGATGAATATATGTAAAGTTACACTTGATTGCTTATGTAGAAGCAATGAAGTGTAACTTTACAAGATTTAAAGGCAAAACAGATTAATTAAATAAAAAGTCAATCTTAATTTGTGAAACCCAACACACAAAAAACCTTTTACTGTAAATAATTTCTGCTTAGATGAGAAAAAATGACTTTCTGAAATCTTACGGCCTTACTTATAATATTTTTTTTATAGAATATGGGTGATAAACGAGCACACAGTCCACCTGATGGTAAGTGGATGCTGTGGCCCATAGACATCTTATTCTCAATTAAAGATCAAAATGGAGATGCGTTGTCACCCCTGAGGACTGAGATGAAATGCCTCGTTTCCAGTAAAAAGGGTCTTCTGTTCTCTACACTCGCCATACGAAACACAGCAACATTAAGCTGCTATTTTACGCTGGTATTCTGTGGGAGTGTGGTCCTACCCCGGTCGAGCCGACCTAATCGTTCTACAACCATAATTTAGCTGCAGCTTGGCTCTACCACGTATAAATTATTAATTATATAAAAAATGTTATATATCGCTTATTTAATTAAGGTATTAATCATTTCTATACCTGTCTCTTTCTATTGTCATAAGATCTTAGTATTGTGAAAAGAGAGAGCAACTTAGCGCATTTCTAAAATTGACTTCGATTTTGATTAATAGAGGCCTATATTGTCTTCAAATTCACAAAAGAAAAAAATCTATATTACCTAGCGGTGCTTCTACAAGGTAAAGGTTAGAGCTAATTTAACTCAAAAAAAAAACAAAAGCTACCTACATTTTTGCCAGGATGTTGGGGTCAAAAGCATGAGGACAGTTACAACACAACCAGACCCGAAAATCAACTATTCGCATAAATATTGCCACTGGATGTGATTTTAATCCAGGACACGCCACCTAGATAAATAGATAGAAATTTCTTTATTTCACTCAAAATAATTGGTAAAAAGACTAACCTAATGCTGAAAAAATATTCTCTGCTAGCTACTCTTTGGTAGTGTGGTGAGAGCTATGGGTAGAGCCAAAAAAATAGCTACATAATAGCAATGTGCCAACAAGTGACACCACGGTAGCATATTCATTCTAGATTCATTCATTACAGCCTATAAAATGTCTAATAGGATATTTGCCATAGTTGCCACGCTTGTTAGGCGGGTTAGCAACCGTAATTTTTTATTTTAATTGTTATTAGTAAGATGCTGCTACCTACCTCCTGGTATGTTCCTATTTGTCGTTTCTTACGAAACCCACGGGGCGATTTGTGGTAGTGGATATTGTTACACCGCCACTACACAGTCAACATTCATATTAATTACACTTACGTACATATTATACTACCTGGACCTACACAGAGAGCAATGGAGAAGAGTATGACCAGTTATAAACGACAGAATAAGATCAGAAATACTGATCTAAGGAATACAACAAAACTTTCCGACATTCTCAAATGAATCGATCAACAGAAGTGGAGATGGTCAGGACATATGATGCGTGACAAAGTGGGGTAGTGGAGCAGGAGAGTAACAGAATGGTACCCAAGGGACAGCAAAGGAAGACGAGGAAGACAGCACACTAGGTGGAAGGATGAAATAAAATTTACAGCAAGACCAAACTCGAGAAGGATTGCTCAAGATAGGCAACAATGGAAAACGTTGGAGGAGGCCTTTGCCAATACGCACGCCGAATTGGAGGAGGAAATATTTTTAGAGTTCTAATGTTAAATGTTATTACATCGGAATAAAGGGCTTTATTATTATTTTTGCATATACCAACGAAGAAAGAGCAAATACATTTAAAAAAACCCACAATAAACAAATTGTCACATCGTTTATTTTACATGTAATATATTAACTTAGATCCAAATCTGTGCTATCGTCGATTTGTACAAAGATATGTAATACAACATTACACGCACGCCGTAACTAAATTGTTGCGGCGCGATTTGCTTCACTGAGATTATCAGTACTTAGCGAAATCGCAATATTAGCTAAAATAATATCAACTACTGGCAAAACTAAACCCGGCTCGTATTTCAGTCCTGCGGTTTTAATTTGTTACTGTAAAATTGTTATTTGGCGTAATTGGAAAGTTTGGTTTCGCAGAGGGACTACGGCGAAAACAATATATTCTATGTAAGTCATCACTACTAAAATATTATTACATATTTTATATGAAACTAATATACCTATGTTAATATTATAAGTTTCATATAAAATATGTAGTAATATTGTGCGTGTTGCCAGTGATGACTTATGGAACTGAGACGTGGTCCTTCACTGCTGGCCGTATGAGGAAGGTCAAGGTCGCTCAGCGAGCTATGGAGAGGGCTATGCTCGGGGTTTCTCTGCGTGATAAACTTAGAAATGAGGATATCCGCAGTAGAACCAGAGTGACCGACATAGCCGAACGGATTAGTGAGCTGAAGTAGCAATGGACCGGCCATATAGCTCAAAGAACCGACAACCGATGGGGAAAAAAGGTTCTCGAGTGGCAGCCTCTTACAGGTAGGCGAAGTGTAGGGTGACCCCCCACTAGATGGAGTGACGACCTTGTAATACATGCAGGAAGTCGATGGATGCAGGTGGCTCAGGACCGTGCTTTGTGGCATTCCTTGAGGGAGGCCTATGTTCAGCAGTGGACTTGTGAAGGACTGTAATGATGATGATGATGATGATGATGATTAAATACATCCATATTTACCATATTTTAACCGAGTTCAAAAAAAAATGAGGAGGTCTATTTGTATTATCGACGCGCAATTTTTTTCTTTATTTATGTATATTCACCGATATCTCGGAATCAGAAACAACGGAACCAATTTGAATGATTTTTATTTTATTAAATAAGTTTAACTTCAGGGGTTGTCCATATACTATTTTAAGAAAAAAATCAACTCCTAAGGGTTACAAAATAGGGGATGAAGTTTTTAATGTAACTTAAAAGACAACATTCTTAAACTCAACATACTTAGTTCTTACCTTGAACTTGTGATATTCCTTGGGAGCTCTATAGGCGTTTGGCCCCCGGACAGCGTTTTCATTTTACCACACTTTTAACATGGTAGGTAGAGCCATGCTGCAGCTATATTATGGTTGCAGCACGACTGAAATACCAGCGTAAATAGCAGATTAATGCTTCAGTGTGTCATATGCTGAGTGGAGACCCGCAGACCCTTTTTAATGGTAACGACGCATTTTATTTTGGTCCTTTGGGGTGACAACGGATCTTAATTTTAATTTTTAATCGAAGATTGATGTTTGTCAACCTTATTCTATAAAAAAAAAAACACGTCAAAACGGTGGGGCGTGGGTTAATCATATAGTACTATGAATTGACCATTAAATGGCGGTCTATATTGACATCGTCTGTCATCACACACCATCAGATCAGCAGGGACTACTTCCACTACGTGGTAGAGCCATGTTGCAGCTATATTAGTAGTATAGTTGTAGCACCAATAGGTCGGCTCGACCGGGGAAGGACCACGCTCTCACAAAATACCAGCGTAAAATAGCAGCTTAACACTGCTGTGTTTCGTAATTCGTATGGCGAGTGTAGAGAACCAGAGACCCTTTTTACTGGAAAAGAGGCATTCCATCTTAGTCCTCACGGGTGGCAACGTATCTGCATTTTGATTCTTTATTGAGGATAGATGTAGATGTCTATGGGTCGCAGCTACCACTTACCATCAGGTGGACTGTGTGCTCGTTTGTCATGCTATCCTATAAAGGGACTGATCAACCAGGTGGACCCTATTAGTTGACACCCAGCTCTATCTCTCATCTACCAATAAGATAACCAAGACTGACTTCTGGACTTAATGGGTATCGTTTTATGTAATTGGTATAGAGTTATTAGTTGTTGGAGCTCATAACTAATAGTGTTAAAAGTTGTTAGATTTTCTTAAAATAAATAATAGTAGAAGCGTGCATAATGCCAAGGCAAGGCTTCTCAAACTAGGGGCTTGCCAATTAGTCGTAGGGGGTAATATTTTAGTAATAGCGACTTATTGGCTGGCACATGCATGCTATGTGCATGATGGTGCATGCCTTTGTATTAGGAATTTTCTAGGAATTCGCCATTCTCTGGTAAATTTAAAAGGGGTAAGTGAAGCTATAAGTTTGAGAATGCCTGATGTAAAGTATAAAAACTTCCATTCAAACTTTAGTCTTTCAACTGTTCTTAAATACATAAATATTTATACTATTACTCGACAAGTTGCAAGTTTTACTTGATTATTGCGCTTTAAATTAAAACTTAACGGTATAATATTTTTCTAAATAGAGAATTTCTCTTAATTTGTTAAGCAAATTTTTTAATGTTCTTAATTAAGTTCCTAAAATAAATGCTATGTTATTTCATCCACGTTCAAATCCTTTGAGTACTAAGTATACATATCCAATGGTTTTACGGATTCCAGCAATAAAACCGGAGATATTTACAGCTAGACTTTTATATACAAGTAAGGGTAAAAAACGAACAGTCCCCGTAGTGGGCCATAAGCAACTACTATTAATGCTACGAAGTGGTAGGACTCGTTTTCTGCATGCTTACAAGTCCGTCTGGGTAGGTACCATCCTCTCACCTATTTTAACACCAAATAGCAGTGCCGCTGTGTTCCGGTCTGAAGGTATAGTTACAGACTGTGAGGCATTCCATCTTAGTCCGCAAAGGTGATATCTGTCCTCGATGGAAAATAAAATTACCGATGCATTGTCATCTCTGAGGATTAAGATGGGTTACACCGTCACCAGTAAAAAAGGATATCGGATCTTACTCGTACCTACCAACTGTAAAAACACAGCTGCATCATATTACTCGTATAATACTGATATTATGTAAGGGTGTGTTTCTTCCCCGGTCGAGTCGACCTATTTGTGCTGCGGCCATACAGCTGCAGTATATGGTATTTATATATAGTAGTTATATATATTATATAAATTATTTGTCACACAACTATACAACATATAAATTTATTAACTTAAAAATCATGTACAGAATACTGAAACCTCTTCACTATATAATACATAAACCTACAGTAAAATTCTTCTAATAAAAATACACAAACGTAATTTTATTGTACTTTTTTCTTGTAAAGTGGACAAATCAATTATTGCTCAGCCTGAAGTGGAGGGTCCCAAGGATATAATTTCTCGCGTTATTTGTACAAGAATGCCCCTCCGACGTTAACGAGCACCAGGCGTTCAATAACCGTTTATTAGTATTTTTATCATCTCAATTATTGAATAAAAATAATATTTTGTTTTGTTTATTCCGTCGTTTTTATTGTTATCACATTTTGAGACTCCTTAACGTTAATTATGGAACTGTTTAACTAATGGGCAGCTTTTATAATGTGCTTTTTAATGTTGTTTATTTATTTAAATATATTGTTACGTTTGCAATATACAAAGGGCGGAATTAATGCTATATGGATAAATCGTAAGGAGTTTTCTGCCAGTCAACTCTGGACGTAGTGTAATGTAATGATTTGCTAATCACGAGTCTGCGTAGTCGATTGTGATCACGGTGTTGTCTGCCGTCTGTGATAGATAATATGTTTACTAGGTGGTAGGACTCCTTTTACCTAGGACTGCCTGGTTCTGCCTAGAACTTTTACAGACTAAGAAAGAATGGCAAGAATATCAAGCCAACTTATTGCTGGTTTTCCCTGGACAGTGGTTTGTTCCGAACCAAATGTAAAAAATTACATTTAACAAGTATTATTTTGTAATTTATACCTTAATAATTTAAGTTAAGGTATAAATTACAAAATAATACTTGTTTATTAAATTATACCACTGCTGAACATGGGCCTTTCTTATAGCTTGTCTCATAGGGGGGATATTTCCTGTAGTTGCCACGCTTGGAAGGCGGGTTGGCAACCGCAGTTTATTTATTTTTTAGTTGTTACTAGGAAGAAGCTGCTGCCTGTCGCATGGTTTGTTCCCTCTGTCGCCTCTTACAACACACACGGGAAGATATGGTGTAGTTGATATTCTTACTTCTTACTTAAGATATTTTATAATTTATGTTGAATAAAAATTATTTTTCTTCATCATCCCGTAAAAGCCCACAGCTGCACATGGGTATCCCTTTGTTGGAAGGACTTTTCGGCAGACGTATTGACAATTGCAGTGCCAAATGTTTCGCACATTCCACTCTGCTAATTGATATCTTGATATCTTTCGTAAAAAATATTTGTGAAACAAAATATTTGGTTTTTATAATAGCAGTACTCCCTGTCTATGAGCATGATGCACGTCGACGATTTTCGAACGATAAACGATAGAACGACGAAGTCATAAAGGTGGTATGGTACTATAATAAGAAATATTAAAGTAACATACCATCTTTTCGTGGTAGAGCCATGCTGCAGCTATATTAATAGTATAGTTGTAGCAAGAATGGGTCGGCTCAACCGGGGAAGGACCACGCTCTCACAGAATACCAGCTTAAAATAGCAGCTTAATGCTGCTGTGTTTAGTATGGTGAGTGTAGAGAACCGGAGACCCTTTTTACTGGAAAAGAGGCATTCATTTCATCTTAGTCCTCATGGCTGACAATGCATCTGCATTTTGATCCGCGAGCGAGGATAAATGTAGATGTATATGGGCCACAGCAACCACTTATCATCAGGTAGTTCACCTGATGATAAGTGGTTGCTCGCTTGTCACCCATATCCTATTAAAAACCCATACGTACTCTGTTAAATGCCTGCCTAATGCCTTAAGGTTCGTTGGTAGGATAGGTGGTAGACAGGTAGGAATGGAAAATAAAGAATTTGTACTTTTACATCAATGCTGACTATCGTCACAATCGAACCTATACGGATGCATTTGCACACATGTACATTTTTCGTGCAACAAATGAATGATTTTTCGATTTAGATGTGGTTGACTCTCATTGTCCAGATGGCAGTATCAGCTGCATCTGGTCCATTCGCTATTATCTCAAGCTTTATATTAAATTTATAAGTAAGAAAGAGAAAACTACATTTGGTTTCTTTAGCTCTCTTTCAATATTAAACTAGATTTAAATAATAAACCAAGCGATAGTAAACGAAGGCGTCAAAATCTTTATATTCTATTAAAAACTTTAAAGATGGGAAGTTGTTTTGCTAATAATAATTAAGGTAGGTACTACCCCCATTTATCGATATATCATAGCATACATTAAGGTAATTCTAAACCTATCATTAATTAAAGTATAGCATGTAACGCACATGTTACCAGTTATAATAATATCCCTTACCGTGTGAAAGTGTCCTCCAATTATAATCTGTGATCATTATCCCGGGCCTCGGGAGAGTGTCGAAAATTGACGAAAATTAAATATTCGCTACACCCAAGTTTATCGCGTTAGGCCCGCGAGATTGCCAATAAAGTGGGACCCTCGCCCGGTCTAAGTGCGCGACTGCGTACAAGGGAGAGGCGGAAGCGGATTGTGAAAAAAAAATTGCGTTCACTGTTTATAAGAGTGTAAGAGATATCAACGAAGTTTTCTGTGTTTCCGACAAATGGCGATATCATCATCATCATTGCAGCCTATCACAAGTTCACTGCTGAACATAGACCTCGTTTTTTAATGCTACAATGTACAGTCCTTAGCCTCCTGTACACATCGCGACTTTGAGTTACTAAATCTAGTAAAGTGGCCGCATTACACTTCGCTTGCTGGTGGCAAGTTGCAAGCAAGGTTGCCGCTCGAGAATCTTTCTTCCCCATCGGCTGTCGGTTTTTCGAGGTATATAGCCAGCCAATTGCCACTTCAGCTTACTGATGCGTTGTGCGGATGGTTCAGCTATGGCAGTTGAATGGTATTTAGCAGTGCCAGGGTATCGACACTGCGCTCACCATTCAACCTGCCCAGTGTGGTGAGTCTGAGCAAACTTTTCAAGCCTATGCTTTCATTCGGTGAACCTTGAAAAAATATATATAACTATGCAGTAAATATAGAGACTATTAAAAAAGAGGCTTTGTTTGGCAAAGCTTCAGTGGGGCCCCCATATATCCAAACAAGCAAGCAGACTAAGTTCTGCAGCCTATGCTGTAAAAAAGATTAGAGGTCTCACTAGTGTCGAGACAGCTAGATTAGTTTATTTCAGTTATTTCCATAGCATAATGTCTTATGGGATTTTCTTATGGGGAAATGTGGCTGATTTAGAAACTATTTTTGTTTTACAGAAGAGGGCCATTAGAGCTATTACAACCTAAAACCGAGAGAGTCTCTTAGAGATAAATTTAAAGAAATAATTATATTAACTTTGGCCTCTCAGTATATTTACGAAAATTTAATGTATGTTCACAAAAACAAATGTAGTTTTAGTAAAAAAAGTGATATACATTCTGTAAACACTAGGAACAAACACAAGCTAGTGATACCAGTTTCTCGACTCCACAGAGTCAGTAATTCATTATTGGGGCAATGTATACGCTATTACAACAAGGTCCCGGAAAGTGTACAGGCTCTCTCTATTACCAAGTTTAAATGTTTTGTTAAGCTGAAACTGTATAAAAAGGGTTATTATAGTATAAATGAATACATGGTTGATAATAACCCTGGGAATGAGGTGGTCGCTTCAAGTAGTTTCTAAAATAAATTTTGTACTTAAATAGTTTGTACAACCATTAGTGTAAAATTTACTTTTAAAAAAAAAGTCTCGCTGGGTTTCTTGCTGGTTCTTCCCAGGACAGAGGTTTTTTTTTCGAACCAGTGGTAAAGTAAAAAAATGACTTTCAATAAGAATTACACATGTGATCTATATTGAATAAAAAATTATTCTATTCTTATTCTATTCGTTAGAGAATCTGTAATCTCAATTCGTCCCGTGGGTGTTGTAAGAGAGACTATGGAAAATGCCAGAAAAATCTTGTGGCTTCCGATAGATGGTATAACCATCTAGTTTACGCCTGGCGTGAAATACCTAGACCAGCGACGGGCAGCGCTAAAGGTGCGAGACGTCTGGTGCAGCGATCATCAATCCGACTGCCAAGCGTGACGATTAAGGTAAATTCTCCCTACAACGGGAGAGGTATATGTCATGACTAACGGGCTTTTCATAAATAAGCAGAAATTATAAATAAAGACGAAACGACTGTAGACTATTGGCTAAGGATACGGATCGCTAATCTAAAAACTCGTGGGCTCAAATCCGCCATTCGATCACTGTCGTGTATCGCGTATAGGACGAGCATTTTCAGCTTAGTTAGCGTGCTTACTGAGATTAATTGTAATAATAATGTTTTGCTAGTATTTTAAAAACGTGAAAATATGAGATTTAATATTACGGCTCATGATTTCGGTGTAATATCTCATCCATTACGCGACTTTTATAAATTGACCAAGGGGCCTAAAATATCTAATAATTTCCAACATTTAACGTTTGGAATATTTCGCGTTTTAGAGACATGTTGTAATAAAATGAGACGCGTGTGTTGGTTTTATTTATTTATTTATATATGTAACAAGTACACTTACTATTCTCTTAAATGAGATTAACACGAAAACATATATACATTGGTTTTAGTGTAGAAGCGAGATGGTTACACTGTCACCTATCGAAAGCCTTAAGACATATCCCATAGTCGCCTCTACGACACCCACGGGGCGATATGCGGTGATGGATTCTCTTATCCACCCACCCGACAAAATAAGACGTTGCTAAGTTAAAAAAAAATGTATATATAAAAATATAATAAATATATTATGTCTTTATTTATAAAAAAAACGTGTCACATTGTTTGTCCGCGATGAACTCCGAAACCACTCAACCGATTTTAATGAAATTTTGTAAATGTGTATTGCTTGCTCCAACTTGAGAGATAGGATAGTTTTTATCCTGATAAGTGTCCCTGAATATTTTTATTGTGAATTTAGAGATTTTTAAAAAAACACAGAGGGTCGTCGGAAAGGGCAGAACAAAGTCTCCCTGGCCAGCTAGTGTATATATATTTATTCTGTATAACACACGAGTAGTAGGGAAGAAACTACGAAACGATAATGAAGACGTCTCATAGCAGATTTACTATCATTCTTGAAGACAAGGTGAACATGCGTCGCGTAGTTTTACAGCAGGGAGACGGCAAGAGCAACGCAGCGGTTCGGTCGAACAGAACGACTTCGCTCATCGCTCACGTTACTAATCGCACGGTTTCATTGTCGGGTTAACTTTGTAGCACTTATTAAACCAATTCAGTAAATTAAACTTTGGACTGACTTATTAAACCAAGTCAGTCCAAAGTTTAATTATTCTCATTGGGGTAGACAGTTCTCCCTATCACAAGGTGTACAGGGCACTGTCCCCACCAATCATTTTATATTTTATAATGGAAATATATACTTTATATTTCCATTGTTTCCCACTCATCTCGTGTTACTTGGACATACATTACATTCACACCCACGAACAAAAATAAATTTGATCGTCGACATTTACCATGATACGATTTCAATTTATTACTTGTTTGAATTACCACGTTCGTATCTAACTCGGATTTGTTAAAATGGGCGAGCTTAGTGCTATTTTTTAATTACTATATAATATAATAACATGACCGTGTAGTAGCTGTGTAAGATATCCACTACCCTATATCGCACTGTGGGTGTCGTAGAAGGCGACAGAGGGAAACATACCAGGGGATGGACAGCAGCGTCTTCCTAATAACAACTAAAAAACTGCGGTTGCCAATCCATCTGTCAAGCGTGGCAACTATAGCAAATATCATTCCTATGAGGCAATCTATGGGGAGGCCTATGTTCAGCAGTGGACTTTTGACATGCTTTAGTGGAAATGGTAAATAGAATAATAATCAAAAGTAAATTTGTAGTAGTAACAAAAGTAAGAAGTGAAAGTTGGGTGTGACATAGAAAAAGCATGAGAGTAAAATTAATGCTGTAGAAATGCGGTGTTAAAAAGTATGTTAGGATTGACTCTGAATTATAGAGTGAAGAAATTGTGTGATAGAAGAAAAGTGGGATTAGAAAAATGTTTTGATCAGAATTAAGAAAGGAATGCTGCTGTGGTTTAAATATAGATATAAAAAATACTAATTTATGACATTTTTAAAAATTTCCGTCCGTAGTCTGAACATATGACTGCCACAGACAAGGTCCTTAGCCATCTACGTCCATCAATTTCCTGCCTGCCTCGTTATGTTGTCACTCCATCTAGTGGGAAATCGACACACAAGATTGCAACACAACAATCGTTCTTTATTTGAACAATTATATGATGTATAGAATAATCTTTGTAGATCTCTTGGCTGAAATGCCATAAAATATAAATAAATAATTATAAATAAGAAAAATAACACATAGACAGGTTTGCACTCTTAACACTCCATATACCTAATGTTTTTCTGTCCGTTAATTCGTTCCGTACACAAACTTCCAATTAAAGTTCCGACTAACAATTTGTTCATTAGATCCGAGACCCAGTTTGGGTATAAAACAGTCCATCGCACGCTCGGTTGACCCAATTAACCTCTATTTCCTTACAGATGCAGTATGCACCAAAACTGCAGCATATTAGCCAGCACGAATATGTTCGGTGACCCGTGTCCGAACACGTTGAAGTACCTCGAGGCGCATTATCAGTGTGTTCCTGGTAAGAAAAATTCTCAATGCGTTCTATTTTTAAAATTTAAAATACATACACATTCGAAGTTCGCTCTTTAAAAGTTGTTTTATAATAATAAAAGCAATATTAAACATAGAGAAAGTAGCTATTTCCTTAGTTTAATGACTTCATTTTATACTATTGTAAACTTTATTTTTGTTTTATTAAACTTCCATTCTAATAAATATGTATACGTCAGATTTATCAAAAATGCCTATTAAATACTATATTAAGTCGAAAGCATCTAAATAATTCTCCAAAAGTAAATTTGAATGCCATAATTAATTAAGAAAAAACCTTTCAAATTTCAGCTTCTACAACTAGCACAACCAATCGGCCATCGCCGCCATGGCTTATCACCTCGCAGCCAACAGTATGGCGGTCCACCATTCCTCCTATACCGAAGAGTCCCGTGCAAACACAACAAACTGAACGCAAAAAGCCCACTGTTATAACGCCGCCAACGTTCAGGCCTCATATCACACTACCACCGGAAGTGAGGCTTGGTGATATTGGCACAAAAGTATGTATAATCTGTATCTTTTTTATTTTTATTATATTATCGGTTTTGGCGGGAACTTGACCGGCGGCGGATTGCTGCTCCTGTATTATTGTTTAAATAATGATTGAAGTGGTTTTTAATATGCAAAAGTGGTGCGATTTTGTGTATTAAAATACGGTGAAACAAGTGCTCCGATGGTGATCTGAATCTCAAGATAAGGTGCCTGTCTGCTTAGGCGCCTTGAGATACTATCGCCAACGGTCTGCTGGCTCAAGTTGCCGTCAAAATCTACCAAAAGCTACGCAATGCGATGCATCAACATATTATTGTGAAGCAGTGTACTATGAATTATTATCACTTGATACTGCTAATATCCAAGCCAAAAATCTTAATAAAATATATTATATTATCATAAAGGATATTAGCTGTCAGATTACATATTATTTTTTTCGAATTTCGAATACAGCACTAACTACTATTAGCAAATTGCAGCAAATAATATATCATAGTACTGCAAGCAAACGCTCAAATACGAATCGCACCTTTCTTTGTGGCTAAGTAATTCTTTCTATGAGATAAATAAGATCAAGAAAAATCGAATTTATCAAGGACACGTTAACAATCACAACGCATTCCAGAACTGATATAATATATTGTAAATGTAATACAGTCAATAAAATAAAATTAAACTTATTTAAAATTTTATTGACTGAATTACAAAACATTTTAGGTTAATTTTGCTCTTACTAATAATAAGAGGCCATGTTATTTTCATTCATTAATTCATTATTGCATATCTAATCGGAATTATGGATACAAATGCCTATTGGCGCTATCCACCAGTCGACCCAACAGTTGAAAACTTTGACTTTCGAATTTGGATTGTAAATAGTTATAATATAGATATAGTAGGTTAGTAAAGACAACGTATTTTTTTAAATATTACAGCGACAAACGATCTAACGGTCTACCTGATGATACGTCTTTAACCAATTACAAAGAAAAAAAGCAACAGGTGCGTTGTCGCCCCTGGGGATTGGAAATCCTTACACTCTGTTATTATACCAGCTATGGTGGTTATGGTATCCACCCAGACGGGCTCCTAGTCAGAAAAGGATGTATAAAGTCTTATACATAATTGTTGATTCGAAATTGATAAGCAAACAATGAATTAAAACACTCAATATAATATGTACATATATTTATCTAGGAAGAAATATCGATTAAAAATAAAATATAAAAATTAATATCACTGGACAATCACGCGCGAAGAAGGACTAAATAAAATGAAATACGTTTATTACAGTTACAGACATAAATAAATTTAAACACCCATAACCAGCGTATTAATTAATTGTCCCCAGCAGCATTTTAAAATAAATCAACATAAATTGTTCAAATTAGAACCGCAGAACAAACTAAAATATTTTTAATAAAAACCAATTTCTTCTAGAAGCCAACAACTCGACAACCAGATTCATCATCAGAGAAGGACCCATTACAAATCCCTCACGACCACGTACCTGAAGTTAAAGAAGAAACTCCAAAGGTAACTGAACCAGAGAGCATACCGAAGAATGAGAAACCGATTAAGGACCGTGAGGAAGGAATCGGTAAGGCTACTGCGTATTAAATTATTCGACTTTATATTCAAGCCCATTTTTTTTTACACAGTAAATGCCTCAACATACCCGCCTCGCGGGGCAAGGACGGGTTATGTCGGACTCGCACCGACTAAACCTCATGGTATTCCACCTTCGCCACATGTTGGCAGGGCCTCTGAAACGCTTTCGCACGCATCCTAGCTGATTTCCATCACTATTGCATTCTACCAGTTAAATCCCATAAAGTGGCGAATTATTTTTTTATAGAATAAGGGTAACCAAATGAACACATAGCCCACCTGATGGTAAGTGAATACTGTGTCCCATAGACATCTACATCTATCCTCGATTAAGAATCAATAGGCTGGTGCGCGGATTTTTATCGTAAAGTTATTCTGACTTATTTAGACCTCAGCGACAACTTCAGGTTACTTCTTCTTCATCGGCCTGTAAAAGTCCACTGCTGGCTTGATCGCAGTACCATACGGTATGACGATCGCGATCGTGTATGATGCTCTTACCATTACAGCCTCTCAAAAGTCCACTGAGACTGGCTTCCCTTATAGATTACTTCAAGCATCCGCAGTTTTTTTATTCAGCTGTTATCTGGATGATTCTGCTACCCATCTCCTGATTCAGTTTCTTTCTGTGGCCATTTAACACAGCCACGAGATGAATTGGGTAGTGGATATTCTTACTCCGCCACTACCCTGTGAAAGCTCTTATGAATATCGAAATAGGTATATTATAGAAAAATTAACTTACCTACACTACAGTAAAAAGCTTTGACCTAAGTATTTTACGTCTGGGACAAAGAAACGGTAATACCAACATTTATCTAAATCAATAAGATCCGATGACAGCGATTCTTAACCTCGGATGACGAGGTACGCCCTGCAGTGTAAATATAGCACTGGTGGGTATAGTGGTTAGCTTCATTTTTACGTTTTATTTTTATTTCGTTGTTTTGTGATACATTTGTATCACTGTCGATTATAAAGCGATGTCTTTTTATATCAATATCATATTCTAGGTTATAAAATATTATCATAGTGAAAAGCCAACGTAGTTGTGAAGAGATTCCCACAAACAAACGATTCTCATCAGAGTTACACAATCCCACAGCTAGTCCTGGTAGCGATATGTATTAATATTTATTGTATGATGTCGTAGAGTAGACTGTATAGTCATTAATTAATTTGAATTCGTACAATACGTCGCAAGGGTAGAACAGTATTAAATGATAGTCCGAGTGTGGGGGGTTGAAACACTAACACAGGGTACCCTAGTACAGGACAGGTTACGCTCTCTCACAGTGGACAACCAATTAGAAATGTAAGTTTTTAGTTTAATCATTATATAATAATAATGTCCTTCAGACCGAATTTCCGTCACGGCGGCCAGCCTCAGCGGAGACTAGTCATCGACGCAGGACAATATTATAGTGCCCAAGTGTATGCGCAAGCACAGGTGCACTCTATTCCCTCACTCTCATAGTCCGATGGGACGGTAATCCGACACGACCGGAGAGAGGTCAGGCGCAGGACAAACGGCTTAACGTGCTTTCCGAGGCACGGAGGTGAGACACCGCCAACTTCCTGACTCCGTGCAGCTACTGAGAATTTCTTGATGGAAAAGCTCAATAACTGATTTTTCTGTCCCAACCTGGAATTCGAACCCGGGACCTCATGATCAGCAGTCGCACTTCTACAACCACTAGACCAACGAGGCAGTCAGTTTAATTATTACGCTGTCATTTGAGCCATTGTGATTGGAAATAAACGATTATTTCGTTATTATTTAGGATCACAAACATAAATATAACAAATCCAGATCTAAAAATAAACAGTTCACATAATATATTAGCTTCGACTAAGACTCAAATCTATAATCCACGATGTGGTTTTAATCACTTGGCTACGCGGTCGAATTGGTATTTTGAGAACTGCTTAACCAAGGGTGCATAATAAATACGTTCCCGTTTCCTTCAATTATTTAGCTAAATAATTTCTTTCAGCACCAGCCACGGAGGAAACCATGCAGTGGCCGGCGAAAGACGAAGACTCAGATTCCACTTCTCCTGTCCATATGCCACCGAAGGAGAACCGATCGCCAGAAATAGACGGAGAGAACGCATATGACACTAAGATCTATTGTAAGTTAATTATTAAGTGAGTGTTCATTATAAATGGCCGAATTTCGGTCACGGCGGCCAGCCTCAACGGAGAATAGCCATCTGCGCATGACATGATTAAAACAAGCACAGGCATACACCCTATTCCTACCCTCTCATAGTCCGATAGGACAGCAATCTGACACGACCGGAGAGAGATCAGGCGCAGGACCAAACGGCTTTACTTGCTTTCCGAGGCACGGGGGTGGAACACCGCCAACTTCCTGAGTCCGAGCTGCTACTGAAAATTTCTTGACAGGAAAACCCAATAACATATTTTCGCAATGGCTTTTACGACCACTAGACCAATGAGACTGTCATAAGTTTATTAATATTACATGATAGGACACGCTGCAGCTGTGTTATGGCTGTCGGCTCGACCGGGAGCAGCATAAGCCTGCTGTGTTTTGTAGTAAGAGACGGGGACGGGTAACGTTTTACTGGTTTCCATCATGGTCCTCAGAGGTGAAGATATATCTGCATTTAGTTATTTTGCAATAACCGGCCAAATTTGCAGAGAAGGTTCAGAATAAGTAATATAGGCTAATGGTTAGAAATTTAATTAAAAAAATCTCAAACATCCTATCCTTTTTTATCTTTTAAATTCAAAATGCGTGGTAATGCATTATTTTAACTGAATTTACTGCGCACGCACACATTTGTGAAGATCGATCGGTAGGCAAAAACGTTGTTGGCCCATAAATCACATTCAATTTGGGATAATTTCAAATAAAAGTAGAAGCCTTATTAGTCGCATTTTCATAGACTGCAATAACGGTATATCATCATTCATTATTTATATATTTGAACTTAAGTTTAAAATTTGGATACTATTTGAAAAATAACCCTGTATGTAGAGGTCTATAAGCTATAGTAATGATCTACTATCAAGTAGACTCTGTGCTGGTTTGGCACCCTTAGTCGTTTAAAAAAATATGTTCAAAATAGTACACAACGGAACAATAGCAATCAATAGCAAGGGTATTCGATGTGTGGATTGCTGACATGAATACTTAGGATTAGAATATCTTAATTGGGCTCTGGAAATACTAACACTTGCAAAAAAATAAAAGAATTTTGGGGAAGATGAGGTATTGATGGATGAACACTAAAAAAAATGCAGGTGGCTATAAATTATTTATATTCCTATATATTTTATATTATATATTTTTATTCCTGCAGCAACTAGCTCAACACCAAACATGGGTAGGAGGGCAGCCTACTGTCCACAAGTAATCGCACGTGGGCTACACTGGAACTGGACTCAAGCTGGCCAATACGCTGTCCAACCTTGTCCTGGTGGGGCAACTGGCTTGGCGAGGTGGACGTAAGTATCGAAATTTTTATTCCTCCGTTGTATGATTTTTATCACCTTAGGTATTTTCAAAGTGAGACTGCGCTAGCCTATTCACAACTGGCATTTATCCCTCCAAATATTTGCCCATACTCTTGTTATGTGCAGACGATTTGTGAGTATAGGCTCGTGAACCTTGACCTCAAATTAACAACTTAAGTGGGATTTTGGTTAGACAATTTGGTAACGATATACCTCCATTTGTAGGTTGCTGAATCTAATTTAATAGTGGTGTACATTTTTGTGCGAGTGAGAATTGCATCATTAACATTATTATGATAAAAAAATCATTATCCCATTTCATACTTTGGTGTCGTAAGTCGACCAAGGCAAAAGGTAGGGAAATTTTCAGCCTTAGTTAGGTGCCAGAAATGTCTGACCAAATAAAAGTCTAGAAAATGTCCCTAATTCGCCTGCAAAACGAAGTGATTATGTGAAATACCCTCAACTTGAGAAATCCTCAGATCTACAGTCAGTTATTTTAGGTTAAAGTTAATTTCATGTTCTTTTAGTAGACAGAAAACCTTATCGATTCCGGGTTATAGTTGCCTTTATAAAAATGCCGCTCTAGGCTAAGTCTCGTAGGTTAAAACTTAAATTTACCGCTATATATTCCTTAACAATTACAATGTCTTTTCTTTTTTGTATTTATGTTCAAGTGCGCTAATACTGGCTCGTTTTCAGATGTACACTGACAACCCACCAGCATATAGTGGAAGACGACCGACCGAGGAGACGCGGTATTGGCTTACAATCGGGAGAGAATTACCACGACTTGGGACTCGATCAGCCCAGCGAAAGGCAGTTACAAATTATAAGAAGGCTTGGCTCCGAAGCTTTACTTAAAGGCAAGTCAAGTATATTATTATTTACTAATCTTACTGTAGTCTTAATATTATAGAAAAACTTTATTGACACTAACATTATATATACAGAGTTATTAATGTCTTTTGTCTTTCAGTCATTCATAGTTTTATGGTAAATTTTATTAATTTAATCTAATATAGGCTTTGAAATCAAGATATTAATGCTTATTTTTAATTCACAGGTCGTGATGGTGATTCTCCAGAGCATATGATCGATTATCGAGGAAGTTCAAGTATGCCTGATGCTCAAATTTCCAGTCATGGGGCTATTTCGAATGGCGATTTTACTTATAGTGAGTGAGCTATTATGTACCTTAAATTTAATGCTCGCGTAATTACTTGATAATACTTAGATGTAGATTATTCTTTTTTATTTTTCTTTATTTTTCATAAATGTATTACATTAATATTAAATTACGATAGGATTTTCTCATGTATCGTAATTTAATATTAAAATAATTGTTAGAAAATAAAAAGCAATACCCGTAGCTCGATTTCTTTGTTCTAACGTCTTCATCGTTCATATCGTTCATGGAGTATTTATTACAGAGTATTACATTATAACTTTTTCGGTTTATGCATGTAAATATTTCATTTTATTTTCAAATAAAATAATTATTAAACTCTTTGAACAGCCGATTCAATTCCCGAATGGCACGGAGCGACACCTGACCTCAGCGAGTGCCGATCCGTGTGGTTGAACAGCCTAGAAGCACGTGTGAGGGAAGGAGAGTCATTACTCAGTATCAGTAATGATCTGGCACAGGTAAGATTTTGTTCTACGCAATGATTGTCTTTATGGATTTTATGTGAAAGTTACATACGGAAGGTACGCACGTTATACATTGTTTGAAAATTAAAATACTGAAGTAATCTAATTGACTTGCCTTCGATTAAAATTATAACGAGCACTAGCATTCTTAAGCTATGTTGGCTTAGAGAATACGCGTTCGCCATATAGGGGGGGATGGGGGGGGTGTTATAAAATATTAGAGACTAACTGTGCCCAGGATAGCAACTCACCAAAGTTTCATCGTAGTCGGATGAATGATATAGGAACGTATAGAAGACAAAGAAACAAGTTAGCTCCGGGGCTAAGAGTTCGTTGTAAATTTAAATTTTACAGTACGCATGCGGACCAGACCCCGGTTCGATCTGGGCCGGCACCAATAAAGTTGTTAATTACAATTTTAAGTGCTGATTTACCACGTGCTCGGCGGTGAAGGAAAACAGTGTATCAATGAAACAATGTATCATGAATGTGTGCCTATCCTAATAATAACTTAAGCGAAAATTTAGTAAATAATTAAGTTAAATTGGTTAAGGGTGCGGACCACGAACTCAAAGGTAGTAAAAGTAGGCTCGAATCCGCTATTCGACTACGGTCGTGAACCACTCCTAACACAAGTACCTTAAACTTATCTGGATTGGTAAATGGGAATATTAACAATGTTAATTGCGTTACTAGTGTTTAAAAAACGATCCTGAATTAAAAAAAAAAAACACTTTTTTTTTAAATATTCTAAACAGCATCGTTAATTCATTTCTACACGTCTCATAGTTGGTAAAATAAACTATGTCAGTCTAACGTTATGATGTTCTTTTTAGGTAACATCTTCAAAAACGCTGTACGGAGGCGACATGATGACAACCACGAGTATAATGAAGAAGTTAGCACAACGCATGTCACAAAACATGCAGACTTTTCCCGACCCTCGTCAGAGAGAGACCTTTGTCGCTGACATGCTTTTAGGAGTCATTAAAACCGGTAAGTGACTTAAAATCTAATTATGATGAAAATATAAACAAGTCGTTTTTGTTTTTTTCTCTTAGGAATTTGTTTAGGGGTTTTAGTAAAAGGGTCCTTCACTTATTGACCTGACCTGACCCTTATTTATAAAATCAAAATGTACCGACTAAAATTATTTATTGAAATATTTTTTAAATGTTAGTTAGCACGTATGAATTTCTCGTGCCGTTTAGCGCCGGTGTGGGAGGATTCACTACCTGTGGATTCATCCTGTGGATGTCGTAAGAGACGACATAGGCAAACTGAAACAGGAGATGGACAGCAGCATCTTCCTAATAACAACTCAAAAGGATAAAATACTGCGATTGCTAACTCGCTATTATATTATGTTCAACAAGACTTTTGATAGGCTGAAGTGATGTGTGGTTTGAACAAACATTCAGACACATGACAATTATTTGTAGGCCATACAAATAGTAAACGCTACTTACTGCGCTACCTACCCGTCAAATAATGTCCATGATAATGTTAATAATGTCCTTTGTTTGAATCCAGCCGGGACCAAACATTTATAAATACACAAATAGTTAGGATTCTTATCTGTTTATTTTACGAAAGATATGTTGCCGTGGTTGCTCAGGGGCTAAGCGCCCATCGTAAATTTCACAGTACGTGAACAACTCGAGTTAGATTCCCTGCAAGTGAAAGAAATAAAATACCAAACGCAAAACACCAACACGCATTGATGCAACGCCACTAACTAATTGCTTCATAACTCTCTCAGAAATGACAACGGAATTGAGTGGAGGTTTGTACCCAGCTGTGAGACCTATAAAGGCTATAATTTTACTGTAATTTTATACTTAGTCTCATAAGAAACATTCATTCTCCTACAACATGAAGAATATACATAATAATATGAATGATTAACAAAACAGGGAAATAAAAGGTGATGTATTAATTTTTTTTTTATTTCTAAGGATCAAACCTTCTAGAAGAAAGCCAACGCGCTTCTTGGTCGGATCTGAGCACCGAAGCTCAGAACCGCGTCGCGAGCGCCTTGCTCACACAACTCGAAGAAAACGCTTTCCTTCTGGCAGATGCTGTGACCAAAGAGAAGACGATACTTCAGATTGTTAAAAATATTTGTAAGTACTTACTTCTTTTTATTGTTAATTTTAAATTTATTGGACTTTTTATAAAATTGATGTGACATACAAACTTACAGTCTAGCTGGTGGTTAGGGCTACTGCAGCCCATGGACACCTGCAACAAACAAGGTTACAGATGCGTTGTCATCGGGACGAAGATGGAATGCCTCACAGCCTGTAATATTATACTGGCTGTCTATATCCTTCAGACCGGTACACAATAATGCACTCACTACTGCTTGGCGGCAGAAATAGGTAGAATGGTTTGTATTTGCTCAGACAGATTCCTAGGAACTATCCAGGAATCGAGCCTGTATTATAGGTTTCTAGATATCCATCTCTCAGCGATGATTAATAGATGAATGACATTGATAGATTTATAATTTAAATATTACAAGCTGGTACCTATCTGGGATAAATAAACTTAATTGTTTGAATTTTACTGCGTGTCTGTTGTCTGGTGGATTGAATTTAAATATAATTATATGCACAGACTTTAATTTTATATTGACTTGATAACTTTTAATTTTGTTTTGTTTAATTTTGTTGCGTCAATTTTATTGAATGTTTTATTTAAAAATCGAAAAACAATCTTTTTCCTTTTCCTATATTATATAGAGAAGTAATGAAAGAGATTGGAAGTCAGTAGTACCTGCCTACCCTTTTGGGTAGCAGGCGTGAGAGTTTGTGTTCATGTTATAAAAAATGCAAATGCGTTTTTACATTTATAAATAGTGCTACGAATAAAATATTAATTGTTATATTTCAGGCCTTTCTGTAAGGGTGTTAGAAGTGAAAAGTGTTGAAGATGAAACATTTCCATCAGTTATCGCTCAAGAACAATGGAAGGCATCTGAAGACACCATTACTATTCCCAAGGCTGCCTTGATAGGTAAGTTTTAGCAACTGTCTTAGAATAAATTATGTTATTTATCATAATAATTAAACTTATTACAAAATTTTAGTTTTTTAACTTATTCATTTTTGGAATGTCTGACTCGAAGGATCAAATACATTTTCTCTCTTTCTTTAATATATAACACAATTATTTGATATAAGGAATTTAAAGAAGTCAAAAGAGATCAGGATCCAAAATAAATAGCGTTTTCACACAACTCATTATCTTATTGTAACTTAATTTGCTATGCAACTAAATTTCATATAATATTAAAATTGTAAATTACAGACAATCGTCAAAAAGACTTAGTGCGAATTGTATTTTTCGCGTTCGATCGCCTCGAGCAAATACTTCCACCGACTTTTGGCAAAACTCCGCAATTTGCTGCATATGCGTCGGACCCCGCATCATCGGCCGCAACCAGTATCAATTCAGAGAGAGAAAAGAAGAACATAACGAGGGTTTTGAATTCAAAGGTAACAATATTTTACATTTATTTGTATCTCTTTCCAGCCCCATACATCTTCACGAAGCTACACGCACACGACTGTCTTTGTTTATATAAGTTATATTGACAAAGGAGCACACAGTTTACTTGATAGTAGTTGGACGCTGGCTCATTAACACTTACATCTATCTTCAACTAAGAATTAAAATGCAGCTGCTTTGTCACCATACAATATATTGCATCATTATTATTTTGCACTGGTATTCTGTGAGAGCGTGGTTCTTCTCCGTAGAGTCGACGGGCTCTTGCTGCTGCAATATGACTTTACCGGGTTATCAACTTTTAACTCACTGTCAACAGGGAAGAAATTCTCAATTTGACTGTATTTCTTATATCAACATTAGCCGAAAGACTTTCACAATACTCAAATATAAAAAAAACGAGCGTGTCTAATAATATTTTATCGTTGGATTTTTAAATAAAAATCTATTATTGACATTTCTTTTAGAAGTCTCTCATTTGCATTAACATCCTTAACAGAGTGTTCATGTTTCCTGTCCGTTTAAAACACACAATAGTTAAATAATCGAAATGTTCATATATGACTTATGTATGAGTGAAATGGTTAAGTTTATTCTTTCATACGCAATTAGGTAACTCTACAAATAAAAGGCAACTGAATAAAAGACATGTGTTCTATTTTAATATTTATTTTATTACATTAATTTTATTAATTCACCAGGTAATATCAGCGAGTTTAGGCAACGGTCGCCACATACAATTGTCGCAAATGGTGCGACTCACTATGAAACACTTGAAGACTGAAAACGTAACTAACCCAGTTTGTGTATTCTGGGATTATACTCTACAGTAAGTTGATTTATTTATAATTATTACTAATTTCTCTTCACCTATATTTAAATTATATTATAATCTATTTCAGTCAGATTAATTTTTTTCTACATTTTTAATCATATAACCTTTCTAATTGTGAAAAATCAGTTTACTTTGACATATTTAAAAGTATTGAGTTGTAGCAGTTCTAATTTGCCGAATTAGATTTGGACCTTCAAAAATAGTAACCTAATTTCCTACAAATACGAGTACATTACTTTTTAACGCAATCAAAATTAAATTTTGTTTCAACTTACAATTGTTTACTATAGTGGCTGGTCTCCTGAAGGCTGTCAAGTGGAATGGTCGAATTTAACCCATACTGGTTGTGCGTGTTCCCACCTTACGAACTTCGCGATATTAATGGACGTCCATGGAGTCGCTTTGAGCCACGCCCACGAGATGGCGCTGCGGCTCATAACGTTAATTGGTTGCGGAATATCGTCTATTGCCCTTGTCGCTGCTATTATTGTGTTCCAGTGCTGTAGGAATATGAAGGTGAGTTGTAAAACACGATAATGAATGGTATATGTATAACTAAATATAAAGTACAAAAGCGTTTATAGCCTATACTACGCCCCACTGTTAGGCCTGCATTCATTTCTAAGAGGGCTTTAGGGCATGCCACTTGCATCCGACGCGCTTCCCCAATGCGTGTTGGTGGACTTCACATGTCTTTTAATTATTTTTTGTAATTCTCAGACATGCAGATTTTCTAACGATTTTAGCAAGTGGTAAATCAGCAAATAAAATTGCAACTAACGCTTATATTGGTGTCGGTGGTGATCAAACTTGGGTTGCTTCGGCACTGTGAAATTTACGTCGAGAGCTTAGTTAGAGGTTACCACGGCTCTAATACTAAATATGAAAAATATAAAATAAATAATATAAAATATGTCTAATGATCTTATATTCTTCCTTAGTATCTGGGTATGGTAACACCTTCCTTTTTAATCCGATACAAAACAGCAGTGTACCTACTGATGCGTTACGATCAAAGTTAGTTGCATCTGTATTTGGGCTACTGTGGTCATTTAACATCGTGTGTGCTGTTTATTTTAATTTCTTTTGTAACTAAATGACAACACTTAATTTTGGAAAGATGATAAAAGGGAATCTATCACCGCATATTGTACAGTGCCTGTTGTAAAAGGCGACTATGGGAATTTCTTGAAAAATCTAATTGCCTCTTTAGTATAACCATTTCGTCTCTACCTGATGCAAAACATTCAGATCGATAACAAAGAGCAACTTTGAAGGGTATAAGTTTTCTGGTACTGCTTTTTCCCCTTATATAAGACAGACCTATGTCCAGCATTGGACTGTTATGAAAAAGGAAGATCTAAGAACTACCTCCGTTCTAAGATTTTATTTCTTTTTTCTTTTTTTCATTAAATAAGAGTAATTTTGATACGGTATATAAATACATCCAGACTTAAAGAGCAACAATTGTGGTATTGCACAAATGTTAGCTCTAACTTGAATTGGAGCTTCTGGGAACTAAAACCGTGACGATGACATTAGCAATTCATTTACCTTTTGTTTTTCAGTCGGACCGAGTGTTGATACACAAACATCTGTGCTGGTGTCTCTTGATAGCCGAGATAATATTCATGGTGGGGATAGATCAGACTCAAGACAGGATTCTGTGTGGCATCATAGCTGGTCTACTCCACTATTTCTTCTTGGCTGCATTCGCTTGGATGTTCTTAGAAGGTATGTTTCAAGAACTAACGTTTCTGCTGTCCCTACAGTGCCTAAATTACATCTCTTAACACTTCTCATACAAGGTTCTCCTATAAATTAACCATTTGACTAAATTGTTAAACATTTGCAAAGCAATTTTAAAGCAAACACTGTGTGCCTTATTAGTTTGAGTGTAAGGTTTAAATGAAACTGTTTAGTAATGAAACTTTCATAACGAATGATAACAAACCAACCGGTCTGCTTTGTCATTCGTAATAGATATAGCATAGGAGTGGAATAATTTGCCGACGTTCATCTTTCAATCCAATTACAATTAGGTGTGAGAGGGAGGGGGAAGGGTTAGAGGGAAGACGATGTTTACGAGCTGTTATAATACGTTATACAGGGTTATTTTGCAATATACGCTCAAATTGGTAGAGAAGATTCACAATAAGTAATATAGGCGAATGGTGAAGAAAAATTAATGAAAAAAATCTCAAACATTCTGTCCCTTTTATCTTTTAAATTCAGAATGCGTGATAATGCATTATTTTAACTGATTGTCATTCATAAATATCTAACGACTACTATTTTACTACGCTCGCACACATTCGTAAGGGTCGCTCGGTCGGTAAAAACGTTGTGAACTGAATCGCACACAGAGGAGCGCGTACGCATAGTTGTAGCCCATAAATCACATTCTATTTGGGATAATTTCAAATAAAAGTTGAAGCTTTATTTATGTATTTGAACTTAAATATAAAATTTGGATACTTTTTGATTGAATTGTTTCGTTTGAATCGTTGAGTTACTAAATAATTTTGTTTGCCATTTTCTAGGATTCCATCTTTACGCCATGTTGGTGGAAGTATTCGAGCCTGAACGTCCTCGGGCCCGGTGGTACTGCGCGGGTGCATATCTAGCCCCGGCTCTGATAGTTTTGGCTTCTGCGGCCGCCTATCCAACTGGCTACGGAACACCGCAAAGCTGCTGGCTCTCCACGGATCATCTGTTTATCATGAGCTTTGTTGGACCAGTGGCTTTGGTTGTTATGGTGAGTGACATTATTATTAAATTGATAATAGTAACAGTGTCATGTTAATTTAAGTTTACTCTACACGTTAAATAGCAGATTTTTCTGTATGGTTCAATTATTAACTCCCGCGAAATCTATTTTTTGTAAAATATTTGATATTGAATATTTTTTTTAAGTTTACAGACATATTTTTCTTGATTTGTGATTGTGTTTGTGTCTTAATCGATAAAATATAATAAAAAAAGCTATACACACTTCTAAACAATTCGTAAAAAACTAACTAACCTGCTTGAAAAATCACTACTGCTGTATCTGAGAGTATCAATAATTTTTTTGACTTGTTACTTTTGCTGTTTATATTTGCTGTTTTTTTATTATATATATAAAATATATGAAAGAACTTCATGTATCAACACTAAAGTAATAATTATAATTATTAATTACAGGCTAATTGGATCTGCTTGGGTCTGGTTATTTACATGATGTGTCATCACACCAGCGTATCCATCAAAGCGAAAGAAAACTCAAAGCTGTATAAAATAAAGTATGTTTTCGCAATATCTATTAAACATTTAAAATTAATTATGTGACTTTAATTATTTATAAATTAATTATATTCGATATTTAATTTTTAGGGTTTGGCTGAACACTTCGGTAGTTCTAGCGGTACTTCTTGGTTTAACTTGGACCTTTGGTGTATTGTATCTCAACGAACAGACAGTGGGAATGGCATACGCTTTCACTATACTCAATTCATTCCAAGGGCTCTTCATCTTCGTGTTCCACTGCTTATTGAATGAGATCGTAAGTATTTTACTACCTTATGTTTTATTTACATTTAATATTTCTATTGTTTATTATAATAAAACTAAAAATAGGCTTTTTTATCTTTTGACTGAATTAACATTTAAAAAATATTATTTTTAACCAAAGCACTGACCAAAGCATTAAATGAGGTTAAATATAACCTTTTACCAGAAAATTCCATTGCGGTGACAACATAATTTGATCGTATCCAATTCAATCAGTTTAATCTTTCGAATGTAGTTAACTTATCGATCTCAATTGTTTTAGAGTTATAGACTCAACCATAATAGTTATATAAATAATATAATATTTTTAGTAATGATTTATAGGAAAACAAACCACGAAACTACATTAAATCATAATTCCTAGTTTTAATAACTTTTCTAAATCAAACATGATGACATTTAGTTCCAGAAGGAATGCGCACGTCTCGGTCGTCGACATCCTTGGCTCTCTTGCTGTTTATACTTCACTGCACAGTCATCGCAACCATTGCCACATAATATGCCGGCCACGGCATCTTCTTCCAATCACGTGGATACACGTCAGGGTTCAGTAAAAAGCCGTAGATATCACCAAAGTACGGCAGCTGATGAAGATATTGTCGATCCACGAGAAGTGACGGTAAGAATTCTCGTATGCAACCCTAAATTATTTCATAAACTTGTTTGAGGGAAGGATGAATATTGTACTAACTGAAAGTTTGGTGGGGCATTTCTTAGTTCGAATGGCAAGAAAATGTTTTTCGCCGTTGTATTTACCAATTCTGACTAGGAATTGATACTTTTTAATACAATAAAAAACCGTTTTCAATTTAATTCAAATACACTTGTTAGTCACTATGTTGTGTATGTAAAAAAAAATTGCAGCTTTTTATATTTTAATTGCTTGTAAAAGATAGGGCTAAAACAGACCAGTCTAACAAAAACATACAAAAATCAAGAAACATCAAAATTAATAAGTCCAATGGCGATATAAATAATAAGGAGTAGTTATTAAAAAAGTAAACACGCATTTTAACTATTAGATAACTTAAATCTTTTACACTTTTAAACAAGGCAAAGGTAATATTCAACACTATTGTATTATTATTTTAAAAAAATATTTATGACCTATGAAATCTTATTTAGCATAATGAAGGGTATAGGAAAAGAAAGGTTTCTTTATAAAAAACAACCATAGATAGTGACTAATTAACATTTTAAATTTTAATTTTTTAATCTTAGAATGGACAATTAAGATAAATGGATCTGTTCTGGGAATTACGGTAAACTATAAAAAATTTCCTTAAATATTTTTTCTCGTCATTTTTGTTGCAATATGCATTTTAAACTGGTTCAAAACGCAATGGGCGACTTTTAGTTATTTGTTAATTTGGATTTAATAAAATGATTATGATTCAGTTTTAAATTTTTCAAAATAGGTTTTAATAAAGTGAGTTTGTTTTTCCAAAAACTGTTGACCCTTGTTTGTCCTATACCCTTCATATTTAAACTCAATGGACTAATGTGGTAAAAGGTTGGGACAAATTACCAATAGACATGATTATCTCATTATTGTAAAGGTGAATAGATACTTAAATATATATAAATAATTTTATATGACACGATATTAAGCTACTTAAATGAACATAGTGATTTTTTTTAACATAGGACCAGATGCAATGCTAAAATAAACTTAATTTGGATTTGTTAACAATTTTTCCCACTAGAGGATTATAAGTATGTTAAGCTATAATTTATAATTATGACGAGATTAAGATAATTAAATCGTATTTTGCGTTACAGAATATAGTTAAAGTAAGGAAATAAAGATAACTAATACTTATTAAGTAATATCCAAGTTATTAAAGCTTTGTAGTTGACCAACATATTATTTAATTTAATTTATTATTTAACCTAAGTACACTAAGTTATTTGATTTATAAATTGCATTCTGACAGAACTCAACCAACGCTTCGGTGGCTGCATCAACGACAAACAACCTCGTCATCAACAACCTGAATGTTGTTGTCAACAATAACAATCACAACAACAATAACGTTATCAATAACGCAGCGGTAGCTTCCTTAGCTGCTGCAGCAGCTGCCCATAATTACCACTCCCATAGAAATAGAAGAAACTCTCAAGAGAATCAGAATTTCAGTCCTTCGTCCAACTTTGGTCCTACTCTCAATGCCACAGGGGCTAATTTCGCTCACAATATCCCTGAAAGAGAACCACCCGCGGCAATGACGCATTTAAGGAGTCCTATTAATCCTGGCAGTGGTCGATACCCTCAAGGATACCGGCAAAATGTTCAGCAAGGTACGTGTCGCATACATAGAGATAGGATTCCATACAAACGTAAAATAAATTTGTATTTTTAAAAGAAACCACCAAAAAACACCACTTCAGCTTTTTTGTTGTAACTAATTGGCCTAAAACAGCTCAGTTCATTTGTCTACTTTTTTAACAATTTTATTATTTTATGTTTATGTCCGCTGTGTAACTAAGTAGTCTTTAATTTTTTTATGTTACGAAATTTACGATTGTTACGTTATGAAACGAAATGTATTTTTTAATTGTTTTCTTTAAACGGTAAGTCATTTTATTGTTTTCTTTCTTTTTATCTTTGTTCTCACAAATAATAAAACTAACGCTTTTTTTTCTCTAGTACTAACATAATTAATTATACAGGTTTCTTCTTACTCCCTTTAGTGGTGTGGTGGTTATTTAAAGTAGCTGTATTGACTCCCATCAACGATTTCATGGCTACAAATATTCTAACAATTTTGTAACTCACATTGAATATTGCAATACAAAAATCCTATCTCTAGTTAATGTGATGCGTATGTTGAATTGCTATACAAGTAACAATTCCTAAAAATCATGATTATTGCTCTTATTTTATCTATCTTTTTACAACGAATATCCTCTCAAAAATATTTCAGGTTGTCGATGGTTGTTGGGTCTGTTGATATCTAGTAACTGTAAGACTATCTACATATTTAAGTAAATATATGTAATATATGCTTGTATACAACTTTTATAACTATATAAACAGAGTTACAACATTCAACCGGAGCCATCAAGGTGGAATGTGCGACCAACCGCACCAATATACGTGCCAAATGACGAAACAAGATCAGTTCGGGCACCGACGCCACAAAATATACCTCATAGCTCCTCACACACGCAAAGCATAGCGTCAATGCATAGCTACAGGAATAATATTGAAGTACCAAACGATTACCAGAACTTAAGATCGCGGTCGCCATCTTGTTTCTCGAACAAGATGGCGGCATCGATTGGCGCGAACGACTGGGCACTAATGGCGAACACGATCGGTGGCAATGTCTGGAAGGTGAGGGGAGGGCTTTATGGCTTGTGTCGGCACTATTAGAGTGACATTTACATTCATACGTATGCTTTAGTAAGATCTCGTATAGATTCGAAATTGCTATTAAAATAGTGAGACGCTAGTATAATCGTATTATTCATAAAGATTATTCATTTTAAGAGTCATAAAGACCTTAAACTATTTATTGTTCATCTTAAATAGAAATAAACTCGACATAAATAGAACTTAGCAAATAATTTTATTGACATAAGTGTAACTAGTAGAGTAACCCTTTCGCAATATTTCGAGGCTAAAGAATACTTATTTGTCATATTTTTAAGTTAAAAAACTTGCCGTTTATTAGATAAGAAGAGAAAGTTAAAAAGAATATATATATTTTAGTAATATATATATTTTTATATATTTTAGATTATTAATTAATTATGATTCATTTTTTATACAAAAATTAATATATTTCTTTTTATATCCATGTCCATAGCTTCATATAAACATACAGGTGTTGGCTATAGTTCGTCTACAAATCTAAGAGGTCTTACTGAAGTCTTTACATTAGATTTATAATTGCATGAGACCTAACATAGAGTAATTTTGCATGATTTCATTCCTAAATCGCACATTTTCTGTACATACATCAGCAGCCCATCCCATCTCCTTCTATCTCTTATATCTAAACTCTTCACATTAGACTCATAGTTTCAGAGTGTTTGTATTAAGCATGTTTCATAGAATAGAAGGATTATTTCCAATTTTATTAAGTAAATAAAAGTCAGGTCAAAGTTACGCATGATTTAAATCGCACATGCAAAAAATAGTTCGTTTAGGTAATCATTAAAAAAATCTCCAATCGAAATTAAATCTACTAGTAACTAACTACTTAGATGTATAGAGGTATTTTGATATTCTCTTTATATTTTTATTTTAAATGTGTATAAAATTTATAACTACAAAATTTATTAAAGGGCCCTAAGTCCTTACAAGCTGAAACTTCTAAAATATTATGAGTAGGTAGTATTGTTACGAATGTATCCCCAATTATCTAAATATACCTTACAAATGTCGATGATAGACAGTTCTAGCCCGTTAAATAACAAATATTTTAGCTAATCTGCCCTATTTCTATATGAACGACGTATAATGACGAATATAGCCATACGTCAACAGCAGGTACAATTTTACTGATAACAGTATCTTGTGAAAACGTTAATAAAATTACCTGCCTCAATGATATTATATATTAAAGCCAGCTTACCTTTAATTTTTTTTTCAACCTGTAATCCCCTTGGCTAATTTTTACATCACTAAATATCGGTCAGGACTTTTGTTAATTCTAATTTTAATTGATTTTAATTTATCAATTTTTTAGTATTTGATTTGGTTATAACTTTAAATACTTATTTAATTGAATGCCAGCGTTTTGGGACTAGCAGTCTATTTAACTGTCTAATTAAATGTTAGGGTGGCTCAAGGGACATCCTAGCCGCACCTAAACCTACAGGCAAACACATTCAGTATTTCTCGTCGTTCACTCGGTATTTTATAATTTTATTTTTCATTATGGATACAAGCGTTTGTGACTTTTGCATCCTTTAAACTTTTTATTAATCCTTGCGAAAAATGATGCTCAAGTCAGTTTTATAGAATCTCGTCATCAGTCGGCAACTAATATTTTTTCCGCTCGTTTAATAATTTCGCCTATTATAACGGCTTCCACAAAATTATACAGCAACACCTTTGACCAATAGTCTTGTTATATGTTAATACCTCTTGTTGTTTTTCACTTGTCGATTGATTATGCAGGATATCTGGTATTAAACAGGAGATGAAACATTTAATATTTTTCATATATAGCATATAATAACTATTTTATTCACCACATTGTAATTTTTCTTCAATTATTGTACGTTTTTAATCATTTCTTTGTATAATATTTATGCTACTTGATTGCTTCAAGCATTAAAATAACGACCATGAAATGAGCTGTCTCATGTTTCTAATTTTGAACGCATCTAAGACATGTTTAGCAACCTTTTAATTATAATTATTTATAAACCTGTCTTCATTTAAATTATTTTTTGGAATTTCTATTTACAGTAGAAGATTTCAAGTCAAAGAAAATTACCTTAATAATAAACTTAATATTTTTTTTTAAATTATGATTTTATATGAATCATCTTAGTTAGGATGAATATTAATAGAGTATTATATTTTATTTATTTGCAGAACACTTCTTCTAAGCACCACGCAGGGAACACGTCAACTCTTCCTCACCACGACACCCTAACCAGGCAACTTCAACAGAACCACATTCACAGTCCTTACGAATGTGAAGCACCACTAGCACCCGGGTCACCTCGTCACATTAAGGACGAGGAGAGTCCCCTCCACCATCCGCAAGGCTACCAAACCACCAGGAGCTACAACCAGGACTTCAGGAACCCGCACGTTTACATGTCCCAACATTCCCCCGGTAGTCAGGAGATGATCTTCCGGAAGCATTACAAGGACGACCGACGCAAACATCACCATCACCATGGAAGTCAAAACGTGAACCATACGTATTCGGAAATCGCGGCGCAACAAGGCCGGCTGTACAGACGAGGGTCCGAACAGGAATTCCGGGTGATACAAGACGATCCGGTTTACGAAGAAATCGAAAGGAACGAGACGCTAATATCGGATATGTCCGATGACAACTCCGGTCCGGACAACTGCAGACAGAACCCTGGACACCACGGCTCGTCCAGTTCCAAGTTCTTTGGTGATCATCGCCCCTTGATATCTTACAGTCCTGGAGACAGGCATCATCACGAACAGGAGCATTATGGAAAGTACGGAAAATGGGACACCCTGGATCGGGCGTACGACAGACACGCGTATGAAAGCGGCAGATTGGTGCACCCGTATCACCAGCCCCAGGAAAGTAATATGAGGGCTCTGGCAGCTGTTCTTAACGGAGAGAACAACGTCGTATGTCACTTAGAGCCGCATAACTCCTACGACGTTTATCAACCGCAAAGCGGGAATCCCAGGACTGTTTCGCAACCCAGTTTCTAAGGTTTTTCTAATCCAGTGCAATCGAGTGATCTAGATTCGAGACGGTCTCAAGTTTAATTCGCGTGTTATTATCCGATTATTAAAGACATTGTACAGAAATATCGAATGAGTTTTTTCTATGGACGTAGACATAGAAGATTGTCTAGTGACACGTTTAAGTGATAGCATTTTATGTAGAAACTTGCCATAATGTGGACTTTAAAACTATATTATATTTATAGACGGTTAGATGTAAAAAAAAAACTTAAATTTAAATCACTTTTTCCACTGTGATCCTATTTAAAAATAACGGCTCAAGTTTCAGTGTTGCGACCAGGTTACTTTATGGCGGGAGTTGTAATAGCAATTTTGTATATACTTAGCATTTAGAACTAGTGAATGTACTTCCAGCGTGACCTTACTGTTTTCTACTGACGGAGTTTTTCGTTTCACGTATCATGGCATTATCACGGTGTGCATTTTATCTGTTATCGTAATTTTTAAAGATCTGTGATGTTTCATTTATATGCTTTAGATAAGAATTTCGTTGATACCGCTGTTTGTCTACACTGCCACAAATGGTACCTAGGCTGGACATTTTTAGCGTTTCTAGATTTACTGGCTACCTCAAGCCGCCTTCAGACTGTTCTGCAGCTTTTTGTTCTTCTTGGAAGCGTCTTAAAAAATCCATCCAACCTATTATAGACTGACACCACTTGATGTTGTGCACTTTCCTGTATGTTAGAAGTTAGTGTTTAAAAGAAGTTTTACTTAAAACAATTTGATAAAAAAAATGTTAAAAAAATATTATTTCTACGTATAGTAGATTTAATTTTAATGCCATGGATAAACTGTTAATTTTATACCTTACAATAAATATTAAGGAATTGTTTATTAGAATTGATACAAGTACAATAACTATGCATTTGTTCTCATGTATATTTTGGATCGACTAAGCAATATATTAGACTGGAGTATTTAATAAATTGTTGGCCGTTAATATATGAAGTTTACGCAAGGCCAAAATTTATGAAATACTTTCTTTATTGAAGAAAAAATGTGAAAAAAAAATGATATCGTGGGACGGTTTATTTTTTGTAATTGGTATACTAGTCTGACCTTCTCTCCCACTATCTAAATATATGTAATTGTACATTACGTCACGTGTATTTATGTTACATACTTTTTTTGTTTTGATTGTATTTTTAAAAGAACGTTGACGAGTATATTAATGTAAAGTAGGAAAAACAAAATGTGTAAATAATTTAAAGTTTATATAAATAAAGAGTGGCTGTTCTGTGAGGACGACCGCAAATTGAATTTGTTCTTTTTATTTTATTTCTTATTTCGCATTTGAAATTATTAAATATAACATGGTTGTTCGCCTGAAACTCTATTAGGTTGATAACAGTACCTATTTTATCTTTAAAGATTTGTTCATTCCACCATATTTCGAAAACGGCGATGCGCTTAATAGACTTTTACATCTTCCACGGGAAACAAACTTTAGTTACGTCGCCACCACTAGTACACGCGAAGACATTAGCGGCTTTATATTATACTTAAAATCGTTGATTTTCGCTTACTTAAATTAAGTATTTATTAATTGTCTTTCTTTTACCATTTCAAAGAGAGAGAGAGAGAGAGAATGAGCTATAAGCTATAAGCATTGATAAATTTGACGTCGATTTTTATGAGTAAGGCTGTAGATTTGTAATAAAACAAAACACAAATTATGGATTGAAAATTTATTTCTTATATCTTAATGACACGTGATTGTTAGTTAAAAATTTTGATTATTGTCATCGAGAACTATAGTTAGAGAACAATTCACTTATGCTAAAATTTTTGTATAAAACTTTTAAAAAAATTGACATCCAAAAGCAAAAGGGAGATCTTTGAAAAGGCATACAAACAATCAGTTGCCAAAAATGAGATCTAATTTTTGAAAATTCTATAACCGACGAAAATTGTCTAAACCTTATATTACGAAAAATTAAAAAAATCAATCACTTCCAAATAATACGTTATTTTTATTTCTAAAATAAAATAATGGGTAGGTACTGATTTGATTACACTTGCGGTTTTAAAATTAAAAGACCTATGTTAAGCACCACCCGCTAAAGAAAACTAAAAAAAGAATTTTTCGTGAAAATAATTTTGAACGAGATCCAAATAATGTCTGAAAGAAATGTCACTAGTACATCGTCAAAAGAAATACATCAAATTATATAATCTAACTAACTACTTAAAATTAAATTTGATGATGATGTGTAATCGCGCATAAATGTGCCTGGAGGTACTAAGAACATCGCTATCTATATTAAAATTATCAAGATAATGCTACGACACAATATGTGTTTCGTAGGCACAAATAAATTATTTTGAGTTTTATTGGATATAAATTATTGGCGGGAAAAGATAATAGTTTTTATTTATATTCAAACAACCGTACTATATTGAATACTTTTTGATGTTTTTTAAATATATTGTATACCTACTATAAAAATGATAAAAGTACACTAAATTGAAATAAAATGCGTATTAGGGACATTTAACTGTCAAGATAAAGTCTTGTATCATTTACTAACCGTATGAGTCCATAACCACAGAAAAAAGAAGTAAGTATAGTTAAAACTTTATTATATGCCAGGGCGTTATTATTTATTAAAGTAAAATGTACCCATATAATATGTATTTCGACATATTATATTACATTTTAGATAGATAAACTTGTGCTTTGCAATTAATTCAAGTCACTGGCTCTCCTGGCAAAATGTCAAACGAAACAAATAACAATGAATAGGTATTACGAACGTTTGATTAATAAGCAAGGAATGTGATTTAATATGACTCTTTGTCAAAGGCATCAAAGTGAGTTAACTGAATAATTTATTATTATTTTACATGTAAAAAAATACATAAAGAAATGCAGGCAAAAATATTTTACTATATTATAATAAAAATATTTTATTAAAATATAGTAAAATATTTTATTAAAATATAGACAATGACGCAGAAAAATCTGATTGGAATATGTGTCCAGATAAAAAAAATCTATATATTTGTCAACAAGACTAATAATATAAAATCCACATAAAATAATTAAAAAAACCTATATTATTTGTGCCTATGAAAATGCAGTATGAATTACTTATGAAATTGAAATAGAATACCTAAAACCTTAAATTTGAGACTTATTTTTGAAAGTATAAATGCCATTTTGAGATACAAAATCGTTTTAGTTACACCGTTACAGAAGTGAGTTAAAATTGTTATTGTTGCATAAAAAGATTGATAATGCATTATCATCTCAAGTTTAATTTAATTTTTATCGGAGCATAATGGAGTCAAGGGTCAAGTACCTGTTAAAGTAGACTTTATTGATTTTAAATACCTACATCAAATGAAATTTTGCATGATGTCGCTTCAGGTGAGTTAAATAAAGTACCCGAGTCGTTTTTTAAGGCAACACGTGTTAAGCCAATGTGCCAAAACTAACTAAAAGCAGTTTGTTCGTTTACATTTTTTTAATAAAAAGATAAAAATCATTAAAAATTTATTTCAACATTTCACATATTTTTATTTATATCGAATTGTTAGCGGTTATAGTCACTTGGCAATATGCATTGAACATATTGCCAAGTGACTATTACCGTTAACAATTCGATTAAATAAGAGCTTTCACTGAAATCTTTGATATCCAAAAATAACATATCACGAAATATGTATGTAAGATATGAACATGGTATTATAAGTACCCTACTAAATTAATGTGAAGTGAATCTAATGAGAAAGATACAAAACGACTTATTCTGCGAGTTATGAGCGCGACTAATCGTTTTTTTTCTTATCGATGCTTGAATCTCCAACCTACAGAGTAGATGCACAGCGTTCATATAAATCTAGGTGTACAAAACCTATAAAATATACACTCACGGCACACATCACAAAGAGTTCGCAGTCTTCAACCGAATATATTACATTAGCAATACACAACACGCAACTCCAAGTGGTCAAAAGAGACGAAGTACAAAAAAGCTAAATATCGCAGGCTATATTACTTGTAATAAATAAAACTAATTATATAGCAGATTGATTTGTTAGTTCTTAAAAAACATATTTAAAATAACAGCACGTGTAATGTCGACAGTAACGTTAGTTGTACTACTATTATTTATTCTGTGGTTGTACTCGAATGTTACATAACACAAAACTTAATACTATATTAAAATAGGTAGTGTTCGAAGTAAAGGTACAACTTATCGAAATGTACGATATCATATAGAGATCATTTGCGTACATCTATGGAAGATACAAAAATACCACTTGGAGCCATAACGATACAGTTGCTATGAGCACCCACAGCTCTCCACGACCATTCCTGGGATGGTGCCGTATATGATGTTTAGGTCGTGATCGAAGTACAGCATTGAGATGCTGCTCATCCGCCTGGGGGCACAGCACGGGCCGCCGCTACCTTGAGGAGCCGCCAAATGGACTATGTGGGTATGGGGATACTTCTGGAGGAAGCTGTAAGGACACTCGCCGCTGCAATAGTTCGCGTCGTACTGTTTCGGTGCTATGATCCAGTCCCAGCCGAACTCCTCGAAATTGACGGCCAGCGGGTACCGGCAACAGCGGACCTCCTTGGAATTCTCCGTACAGTCCATGCCGATCGTCCTCCGCGTTCGTTTGTGCGAATTGTCTCTAAGACTTACTTCTATGTATGGCATCTGCAACAAAAAAGAAGCGTTAGTATCTGGTAATCCTTGCCATCTGGGTTTTAATGAAAATAATCGGATTTGACTTTAAGGTAAAGATAAGTTTACCACATACACGACACTCAGAGTTATGATTTGCTTCTATAATTGTGATGCAAATAGCAAAGTTTACGCTTGTGTCAAAGTTGCCCTCCCATTTCATACAAACTTGAAAATATGTGTCAGGGTTGTCAAAAATCCTTGATTACGTACTTAACTTAATTTTTATTAAAATCTTGTCACAATAATTTATTAATCAAAAATCGAATATAACTATAACAAACAAAAATACTCTGCTCTAAAATTAAATATCAAATCGGTGCAATAATAAGCTTATATCAATTATAGTGTAAATAAAAAATGCTTGTCACAATCATTTTTAACAAGTATTCGTTTTTTTATTAGTCATCAATCATCATCATTAATTTATTACGATCAGGTAAAAAAATAATTGTAATCAATCTAAATATTGTTTTCCCATAATAGCAAAACATTAATAATCATTAAAAATGACACTGTTTTTTGGGTGCCAATTAATATCAACACACTAAGTTGAAAATATGAAAAATACTGAGTAGTAATAATATTATTAATGCCCGACAACGCAGTAAAAATAATATAGATTTCCTTTTCTTTTCCGTCACTTTTGATAAAGATGAATCGATTGACAACTCATTTGGTAAAATCGGTCTAATGGGCTGCTACGGTGAAACATCTATACAAACAAACATACATAGAAAGTCAAGTACAGAACCCTTTCTTTAAATTGTCGTAATCGGTTAAAATATAGGTTAAAAGTGACAACCCTTGGTTGTAGCAAAACATGGCAAAGTAACCGTTACATCGTGGCATCACTATTATGGTAACTTTGCCAAGTTAGTTTTATAGATAAATGTTAAGAACAACATGTTAAAAACGAAATATTTGTTTTTCCTCATTATTTTATTCTTTGGCGTCGCTTATTACCGCACAATGTAAAACATGAAATATCGGCATATTTACGAGTACGAGTTCTACCGTGGCACCAGTGCTGCAGAAATAGCTCGAAGGATTAATGATGTGTACGGCGCTAGTGTCGCAAAAGAAAGCACGGTACGTTTTTGGTTTCAACTTTTTCGTTCTGGAAATTTCGACCTTCAGAACCAACCCCGTGGACGGCCGGATACCAAAGTGGAAAATGAAGAATTAAAGGCTATTGTGGAAGCGGATCCATCACAAAGCACTTCAGAGATAGCTGCAGGCTTCGGGGTAAGTGATAAAACTGTAACCACTTGAAGCAAATCGGGAAAGTAAAAAAACTTGAACGATGGGTACCTCATGAATTGAGTGAATCGAACTTGCAAACACGCGTCGACTGCTGTGTTACTTTGCTCAACCGACACAATAATGAAGGGATTTTAAATCGAATTATTACTTGTGATGAAAAGTGGATACTGTAATATAATCGGAAGCGCTCGTCGCAATGGCTGAACCCTGGAGACCCAGCCAAATCCTGCACTAAACGAAAATTGACTCAGAAAAAGTTACTTGTGAGTGTTTGGTGGACTAGCGCCGGTGTTGTTCACTACAGCTTTCTAAAATCTGGCCAAACGATTACGGCAGATATTTATTGTCAGCAACTGCAAACCATGAAGGAAGAACTAGCTGCTAAACAACCGAGATTGGTCAATCGCTCTAGGCCACTGCTGCTTCACGACAACGCAAGACCACACACTGCACAACAAACAACCACTAAGTTAGATGAGCTACGATTGGAATGTCTGCGACATCCACCGTACTTCCCGGACCTTGCTCCTGTTGGTAAATCTGTTGATTACCATTTTTTCCGGAATTTGGACAACTTCTTACAAGGAAAAAAATTCAACTCCGATGCGGCAGTCCAAACCGCCTTCAAAGAGTTTATTGATTCTCGCCCCCATGGTTTTTTTAGTAAAGGGATCAATGAACTACCTATGAGATGGCAAAAGTGCATAGATAACAACGGTGCATACTTTGATTCATTAAATATATTTTACAAAAAAAAATTGATTTTATATTCCTCCTAGTAAGGACCTAATATTACGTTACTAGAAAGATATAGATACCTAAATTCAGTATTTCAAACAAAATCAACATAATTTCTGGGGCACTGAACAATGAGGTTACGTCACCGGCACAATTCCGCGTTAAAATAAAATGCCAAAATTAACTCTCATATTGGCATATCGAAAACAATGCTGTTAATTAGATAATGAATTTTCATCCAAAAATGACATATCCCGAAAAACGTTACGTTGTCCATGTTAATCGTAATTTGGACCTGTACATCCCTGATGGCAAAGTTAACTTCCATTGGTAAAGTTGCCAGACTTGACTGTGGATCGAATATACTAAAAAGGCCTACTGTAATACAAAAATGCATTTAGGGCACTGATAGGACTACGGCGATGTCGCAGTTCATCAGTAATGTTCGCGGAAAAGCGTACATATGATTTTACGTTGTAATGGGCAAATTAATAGCTTCTTTGTGGAGCTGGGTGCAGGTCAGTTCTCAACAGTATGTACTGTAGCGGAAAGGAAAGAACGCCCGATATTAAAGCATTGGACTACCAAGCATGTGACGTCATAGAATCGTGATAAAACATTGTAATATAAGCCTATTATTTAGTTAATCATATTTTTATACTAACATTACTTTTTAATTCCTTGACATATGTAATTATAAGTTAATTATTTTTCTAACCCAAATATGGATGCAAAATCTGAAATAAACGATTGATCGATTAATACTTAACGGTGCGATGATTAGTAAAGAGGTGCAAAGGGGAATAATATGCTATATATTCTCAAAATATAAACCTCAGCTGCACGCAGTGTACCCTCTTGATTGACCAACGAAGCTGTAGCTACAGTAAAATTACGGAAAATCCGTCCAAAAATTTGCTGTTGCCCACAGACGCCGCCATATATCCTCAATTAAGAATCAAAATTCACAAGCATTACCCCTAAGGATTAAGATGGAACAAGTATAAAAGGTCTCTGGTTCTCGTCATTGACCATACGTAACACAACAACATTATGCTGCTATTTCATGATGATGATCAGTGAGAGCGTGATCCTTCTCCAGTAAAGCCGACCCATTTGTGCTGCATCGTGAGTCTACCACTTTATGATGACGAACAAAATTACTACTGCAAGGCTATGAGCTCCACCACTGCCTGTCCAGCGTATTGTGGGCAAATCTTCCAAGTAATATTTACCAGCTGGCGCGTTCTTGAAAATGCCTAAATCTAGCAGTCAGCAGCCACATCCAGCAGTGAACTAAAAAAGTTGTTGAGGTGATGTGTAATTTTTTGATTTGTAATTTCACACTGTGGTGTATCTCCTTTACTCTTACTCTATGCCTTTAAATTATATTGTTCCGTACATGCATATAGATCAGGGATTTTCATTAAACCAAAATGAAAATAGAGTTAAATAGTTAAATACATTTTATGGAGCCTATACGCAGTAATACGACGAATAACCACGGTTATAACAGAACAATAAATATTTTTGAATTTAATAAATACCTCGATGACTTCGCCAAAAATTATAAACATTTGTAAACATTCTTGGTGCGTGTATAAACAATAATATACATATTTACTATTGTCATTTTAATTTATAAAAATAGTCAATGATAAAAATTGAAAGACCTGCAACCTACTTTGTGGTTAAGTTAGTTTTTAAAGCTCTGTAAATCTAATGATTTCTTATATTTACGCGAACACTACACATTGAATAAAACTATTTTTACGGATTTTATCGCGTTTAATTTACTATTTTAATTCCCGACGTTTCGGGTGCTTTACAGCACCCATGGTCACGGGGGGACTGAGGTGTTTGACGTCCCAATGACATAGTTAGCCCGGCTACCTTCAGTTCTTTGAATATTAATTTTTGGTCCGATCTATGCAGAATGAGCTTACAGTATCTTGAAGTCTTGCAGTGCTATGCTTGGGTTTGGATTTAATTTTGTTAATTATAGGATCCCAAGCAGATGGCAGCACCCATCCATCTTCTCTATTGAAATTAGGATGTTTTTTAATCTCAATAACCTCGCGTATCATCCTTGGTAGGAATCGGTGTTCTTTTGCGAGGATTTGTGATCTATCAAATCTGATGTAGTGGCGGGGACGATCTTAAACATGTTCACAAAATCCGTAAAAATAGTTTTATTCAATCTCTGTAAATCTACATAAATGTAATTATTAAACATACGGAAAACACAAGGACTGTGCCAAGACAGAAATATAATAATAACTGGCTCGATAAGAACAAATCGTAAAGATGACACTAATTGCTATTTAAATGTGTACCTTGAGAGATTCCATAACCTCCTCCCAATTGTACCTACATAAATTTATAAATTTAAGTTTGGTGTGTTTTTGTAATATATTGTGTGAAATAAAGAGTATAAAAAAAATTCATAAAGAAACCGTGTAAGTCGTACGAGGGTGACACTGAAAGATCTTAGAAAATCAAAAACTGAACAAACTAGCAAGTTATTACTTTTATTATATCTTATCAAAATAGTGTCCATTTACATCAATCAATACATCGCTGCATCCGATGGAACCACTGAGAAAAGCACTTTGCCCACTCGTCCTTAGGAGTCTCTTCGACGGCATTTTGAAACGCAGCCACTGCTTCCTCGGCGCTCATAAAACGTTTTCCTCGAAGTTTTTCTTTTATTTTCGGAAATAAATAAAAATCGCAAGGTGCGAGGTCGGAGCTATAGGGCGGGTGGCCCAGTAATTCCACGTCTGACTTCGCCAAGTAGTCGATTGTTTGTTTGGCGGTGTGCGACGAGGCGCTGTCGTGGTGAAGGAGGATCCTACTAAATGTTCATGGAGGATTTTGTGCACTTGACTAATAGCGATGCCTAAGCTTTTACGAATCTGCTGATAAGTCACTCTTTTGTCAGTCTCTATCATACTCCGCACAACACTGATGTTATCTTCAGTCGTCGCCGTAGAAGGCCGTCCCTCACGCAGATCATCGGTGAGATTATTGCGACCACGTTTAATTTCATTAAACCAGTTGTAAACAGTGGCACGAGATGGGGCTTCATCGTGAAAGGCCAATCGAAGTCTATCATAACTTTCTTTTTGACTTAAATGACATCGAAAATCATAAAAAATCATTGTACGAAAATTATCTCGCGTTCAATTCATGCTGACGTGACACAGACAATTTTCAATTTGCCTCCAAATCGTAAACAAATGACAAATTAATAAAATACATACACAATAATATTGGCAAAGAGTTCCATTTTCAAAATTTGAACTTTTTTTTATTATATCGTTTACACGTGGCCAGTTCTAAAAACTTTCAGTGTCGCCCTCGTATGTGGCATTCTTGTCGCTGCTCCCCATCGCCGAGTCTGGATTACCGTTACAGCCTATTTTAGTCCACTGCTGAATATAGGCCTCCCACATAGATTGCCTCATAGGCTCCACAAACCTCAGAAATAAGACGAGGCCTGTGCCGAGCTGTGGGATGTATATAAGCTAAATATAGGCTGTAATCATTCATTACTTTACTGTACACTGCTGGGTATCGGCGCTACATTCACCTATCACCTCACAGCGTGATGAGCATGAGCAAATCTTCATTCTTGATAAGGCCCATGTCCAGCAGTGTACTCAAACAGTGTTTGTTGAACGAAATACACAATAACTCCTACCCCGCATACGTGTTTTTGTATAAAATTTATCTATGGTAGGATTCGAACCTTTCTCCGGCAGGCAGACAGGTGCACCGACCGCTATTCCAATACATACAGTTGTCTTTTTAAGTTTAAAAAGATTATCATTTAGTTTTTCGTACGCTACTGTATAACGGATTATAATTGAGCCTCTGTCTGCTTTTACATTATCAGACGTCAAGTCTGAATCCTAACCTACCTTATCTAAACGACCTAAAGAAAGGTCAATGTCGTGTAAAATGGAGGAGTTTACTACGGCTTCTCTTTTAAGTATTTAGTAACTATGGAACAATATATCAACTGTTTCCTTGACATACTGTATTAAGTTACTTTAGGAATTTGGGGTTGCGTATTTGTGTTGGCGACTCCTTTGAACTGTAAGCGAGCAAGCAATGGTAGACGGTCGGGGCAAGAAAAATACTCAGTAGAGTTGCTGGCTTCGTTGCGAGATAGTCGAATGCCCCCTTGGTCTAGTGGTTGTGAATGCGATTGCTGATCATATTGTGCACATTACTAGTGCATACATTATTAGTGCACTGGCAGCCTGTAGTCAGGAAGTTGACAACTGGCGACTGTGACAGAAATTCGGTCTGGAGGACATTATTATAGACGCAGTCGTACACGTTGTAAGGCTACACGTTGGTGTTGTAATTACTTGTACAAAATAGGATATGGCAAATAGGCGGAACCCGGAGAAAACTTGCCTTAAAAATATAAATCATTTAATATTTGCAACATTAAGTTGCAAACACTTACACATGTGCAACCTCTAAAAATTGGCATTTTAAATGTTATTTAAATAGAATAAAACAATTATTTTAAATGCACTGGGATTGTGATATAGATATCGTAAATATTACGAAAAAGGCACAATTTGTTTTTTATTCGAGCTATCGTTTATATATTGAGTTTATTAATATTACATGATAGAGACACGCTGCAGCTGTGTTATGGCTGTCGGCTCAACACAGGGAGCAGCATAAGCCTGCTGTGTTTTGTAGTAAGAGACGGGGACGGGTAACTCGTTTTACTGGTTTCCATCATGGTCCTCAGAGGTGAAGACACATCTGCATTTAGTTATTTTGCAATAACCGGCCTAATTTGCAGAGAAGGTTCAGAATAAATAATATAGGCAAATGGTGCAGAAAAATTAATTTAAAAAATTCAAATATTCTGTCCTTTTTATCTTTTAAATTCAAAATGCGTGGTAATGCATTATTTTAACTGATTTTACTGCGCACACACACATTTGTAAGGGTCGATCGGTAGGCAAAAAAGTTGTTGCCCATAAATCACATTCAATTTGGGATAATTTTAAATAAAAGTAGAAGCCTTATTTACTCGTATTTTTAAAAACTTAACATAAAGCATTAACGGTATATCATTATTTATATAATTGAACTTAAGTTTAAAATTTGGCTACTCTTTGAATAATAACAATGAAATAAAAGAATATTAGAAATAATTTTTTTGATTTTTAAATTTTTTATGTAAGTAGGAAAAGGGAATAAGGTATGTACCTACATTAAAATACAACGTTCTTATTAAGTGAATCGCTCGGTATATTAACAGGTAGGCAAAACTTAATTTTCGCTACATCGCATCGCAATCTACAATGCCATCTTCATTATCATGATTTATTACCATCTATCACAGCCTATAAAGTCCACTGCTGAACATAAGCCGATTGGCAACCACAGTTTTTTTTTTTAATAAATTGAGTCGTTATCAGGAAGATACTGCTGCCCATCTCCTGTTTCAGTTTACCTCTGCCTCTGTTGCCTCTTATGACACCCTATGGGGTAGTGGATATTCTTACACCGCCACTACACGGTTAACAGCATACAATCTCACTAAAAGTTTATTTTGTAAAAAAATATACTTTATACTCAAAAATTTCGGCTTTATATAAGCGCATACGTAACCGTAACACGCCGTCTCGGTTCAGTAAAAAAACTATCAAGTAAAATTATCTAGGTTATCGGAGCATAAGTTAATCTAAATTGTGGTCATTATAATTTTTTATTTATTATTAAATGTCGAAATGATAAAACTTGATTATTTTTCCTGTTTTAAAACAAGAAGCTTTGTATTGCAGTGCATAGTAGAAACATCTACTATTATTTATACTGTGGCTCGTCGTCAGCACAAAATAAAGAGTATTTTGTGTTGCCAGTCTTTAGATATGTTTTCAGGTAATAGAAGTAATAAGAAGGCTGGTATTCAGAGATAATCTTGAGTTTAAGCTTTAAAACTAAAACTTCGCAGTACCAAAATTAGATTTCTATTATATAATATGTTACATAAAAGTTGACATTGTGAAGTTTAAGTTTACGCTCGAGATTGTCTCTGAATACTAGCTTAAGAATTATTTAATCTATTTGTCGGAAACTACAACATTATTTGGCATTTCCTTTAGTCAACTTTTACTAAACGCATTAAAAAATGTTATATTCCCTTTAATATTACAGCTTAAATACGTACCACAGTTTTGCACAGGCCAATTTGATGACAGTCCGCCGCGCTATACTTTCTCGATCATCATCATCATTACTACCCATCGCAATTCAATTGCTGAACGCTATAAAGCACGGTCCTGAGCCACCTGCATCCATCGACTTTTGCATCTCTTACCAGTTCGTCACTCCAACCAGTAGTGGGCCGCCCTACACTTTGCTTACCGGTACATGGCTGCCACTCGGGAACCTTTCTTCCCCATCGGTGTTCTCCATCACCGCCGAGCACGTGGTAAATCAGCATTACAGGCTGTGAGGCATTTAATCTAAGCCTTGGAGGTAACAACGCATCTGTAGCCTTATTTGTACAAAGTAGGCTGCAGGAAGTAGGTCCATGGGCTGCAAGCAGCCACTTACCATCAGGTGGACAGTTAATTCGTTTATCAGTTTTATGATAAGAAAACATAAATAGTAAAAACTAAATTTAAGACGACGAGTTTAGTGCCTCAGTTACCATAACTACAACAATATAATAGTTTAGTCAGTTCAGTTATCAGGTTACAGTTACTCACCAATGCATTATTTGATTCTGAGCTCGGATGTGGAACTACCAAGCTCATTCTATTCTTCGAGTCTTGTACTCTCACAACTATTGCTAGATTCTCCCTCGGCAGCCTGAAAAATTCTGCCACCATGTTGGTCACGTTCACCTTGACCCACTTGCCGATCTTCAGTTCTTTTCTGGACATCTTTACGGAGCTCTCCGTATATGGTACGGACGCTTTGCTCCCTTGACTGTTCCTCGTGACTCTGTTCACTTGAAGGCCTATTGAGAAGAACTCATCGGGGCCTAGAGTCACGTTAAGCCTCTGCTCAAGTTCTTGAATGTGGATGTTAAGGAATGCCTCGTCAACTTCATTCTGGAGGACCTTACTCGAGAACCTGAAGTTGATCACCTTCAAACCTTTGAAGTGACTGTGCCGCCTCGTATCTGAGGAAGTTAAAACAATAATTTAAAAAAATTGTAATAAGACATTTTTTTATTTAGAAACATAAAATTAAACGTTTCAACGCTTAAAGTAGAGCCAGGTTCGATTCTGTTTAAAAGTAGCATTTACTATGTAAAACATATTTCGCTTTTTTTAACCTAAAAAGTGCTTAAGACTTACATAAGCATACTCATAGAATAATCATTTACGAGCTTCGTTTTCACACATGCAATATAAAATTTCAAGTTCAAATAAATTTCTCTTATAAACGCAAACTGTTTCTATCGGGAAGTACATATTATGTACGTAGAAGTGCGCAATTTCTGCCCGTGACCTAAATACAAGCGAGAGCGGAAGCTTCAGCGGACAAAACGACACTTACGAATCCACTGATAAGACCCGAGAGAGATCGCGAATTTAAAAACACAATTATATTAAAGTAACAAATGAATTGAACAGAACTTTGAATCAATTGCAACCAGCTTAAGGAGTTTACAAAATTATCGTCAGAATTAAAATTACTATCGTAGCTACCCTCATTAAGATGACGGTCATTTTAATGAGGGTAGCTAACATTCACAAAATGTAACTGTTACTAATATTTTTCTTAACCACACTGTTCGGTGGGTTTTTGCCATCAATATCAAATTTTCCTGTTTGACTAACATCATGAATAAGCACAGGCGTTCTATTCTCTCTATCATAGAAATATAGTATTCCAGAGCCGCCACTTTGGATACTATATTCCTTAAAAACTTTCGTCACCTTTCATACAAAAATCATAGATGCTAGAAAAACGGGTAAATTTTCAATTAATGCATTTAAGTTTAAAAGTTACAAAAAACTGTAGAAAATATGAACTGCGACCTTAGTTGTAAAAAAAAATAAAAAAAGGATTTCATAAACTTATCAACCAGTAACATAATAAAAAAAGCAATTCGTACGTTTACAAAAAAAAATTTGCTGTTACATAAAGACGTACGCATAGTCATTTTCTACTTTATCATCACGCAGTAAGTTGCCAAATTGTGAAGCATACCTCCCGTTCGTTGCAATAGTAGAAAAAACTGACATGAACGAAAATACTAATTGTACACGTGCATGTCTAAATTTATATCGTCATATGTGTTGATTTTTTACGTATCACACATTCAAGGAATTATTTAGTGACACTCGCTTAATTTTTTTGTGATGAAAGCATTGTGAAATTTAAAATACCGCAAATTTCACAAATGCTTTACAAACATTTGAATATTTTTACGCAGACTACAATAAAAAAAATATTGTAAGAATAAAAAAAATTGGAAAAATGGTACGTAGATTTTTTTTAAATTTACGAGCTTACAGTACTATTCGACAACAACTTTAAATGATTTTTAACAAACATAATTTTTGATTGAGCTTGTAATATAATGGCAATGAACGGCATGTGTCAAAACGTTTTTTTTTAAAGGAAGCCGTTGACACGATAGCAAACAATTAAGTATAAAAACTTAAAAAACAGCGTGGATCCCCCGCAGGCAGTCATATCTGGAAAGAAAAAAATGTCTGTTAATGACTTTTAAATTTAGTTATCATTAAATTCTTGTTTGCACTTGTCATTTATTTTTTGTTGTAAAATAGTAAATATCTACAATTTAATTTTGTTATTATTTAAAGCAGTTTCCGATAATAGCTATATGTATGCAATTCTTTTAATTTTATAGGTATTTTTATAAAAGAAACGTGTAAACGTCACCTATCGGATCCAAGCATAGCGTTGAATCTTCGTTCAGAAAAAATAACAAATATATTATGTGAATATGACCTTAATCAGTCAAGTCGCTCTGACGTTACACGATCACTAACTGACGCACCAACGATTATATTCTAATAAAAGAAAAAGATAAGAAATTGAAGAAGAATAAATTAGATTCTGATGATGAAGATGATACGAGTAAGCTGTGTTCATTTCATCTATACATATAATCAATCTGTAGAAAAGTCGTGTCAGTAATTCTAATATATTCTTGAAAAAACAAGTCCAGGGGACTAATTAAAGGGTTCTGAAGCCAAATTAGTGGTTTTTAGAATTTTGTCTGTCTGTCTTTCTGTCTGTCTGTCTGTCTGTGTATTCCGGATTCACGCAAAAACTACTGGACCGATTTACATGAAATTTTGTATGTAGGTAGTTAGTAACCCGGGGCAACTTATAGGCTTTTTATCCGATTACGGAACTTCGAAAAAGAAGGTTAAGTATTTTCCTTACATTAGATGTTAATTTTCTATTATATCTTAGTTATAGGCGGTATGACTGGTGTTTTTCAAATAAATACCATATTTATAAATAAAGATTAAAATATAGTTATAGCCTTGGTAAAATAATTTGAAACTACACTGATTTATTATCAAAACAGCGCCATCTGTCATCAAATGTAAAAAGTAGCATATTTTGCCTTCAGTTACATAGTTATAAAGTAAATAATATAAATGACTTAAAACCTATTTAGAACTTTTTAAAATTATTTAAAAATTCTAACGTTTAGTTTTTTAGTATTTTTGGTATTTTATTTTAAAAGTGTAATAATTTGAATAGATAAAAATGACGTATATCAAAAATATGAAAATTGATAAGGTTTTTCTTAAAGTATTTATAATAGCTTGCTTATTCAACACTCTAAGAGATTTTTATATTGTTCGCTTCTATCGCTGATATTACTAGATAGTATCGTTTTGGCTTTCATTATTTCATCTAACAATAGCGCCATCTACTTACTTCTAAATAAACTAAAATGGTTATTCATGATAAAATTAAATAATAGAATGCTATACGATGTAAATATAACATTATACCGTAAATTGATAGGAGACCATGAAATTCATCATTATTTTGATAAAACTAAATTGACTTTAACTATGAATGAATGTAAAGAGTAATATGTAAATAATAATAATACATTTTGATTCCAAGACAATTTACCTTTCTTGTGGATACATCGGAAGACACGCCCGATATAAAAATAGTAGGTGTTTCTAGACATATATATGCACGTGTTCCTGTAGCTATTATATCTGTGCCAAATACAAATCATCTACGTCTAATAGTCTTTTAGAATTCAAAAAAATATTTGACAGACATAGAGACACAGACACCGAGGTGACTCTAAAAGTAATCGAATTTTGCTAAATTTGGCACGGAATAGTATTTAATGATGTTTCTAAATTCAAGTTCACGCGAGCGAAGCCGCGGGTAAAATGCTAGTACCAAATAAAATTATTATATTAGGTCTCACTTAAGAAATATCCGTTTTATATAGAAATATTCAAACATATTTCTTTAGATATTAATGCCACTGCACCTTTGAAACCTTTGCTGGGAATCTATAAATTATTTAAAGTCGTTTAAAGAAAAAAAATCCCTTGTAAAAGTTATCCGAATTTCGAAGTAACAAAATCTGGCGAGTTTTTCAACAAACAATTTTGTCTAATAAACACTGAAGTCGGTGGTGAAGGAAACAGCTTGATAAAATCTACATGTTTAAGAAATTCGAAATATTTTTAATACATTTAATGTCTGTTAACACGCATTGTAACAGCGCGTCGGACTTTTCCTGAGACCCTCAAACATGAGATTACGAACTGTGACCAGATGTGAGACGTACTCAGGTCGCTATTTTACTTTGTTTTTTTTTTTCATCTACTGTTTTATATTCATTCTCTTTAGTCCACTGCTGAACACAGGCCTCCCTGATTGTCCCCTCAGGAGCACCACGCTTACAATAGAGCATAGAGTATATTTAAACAAAACTAATGGCAGTACTGTAAAGATTATACAAAAGGGAACGATGCTGGGATATGAAAGAGAGAAAACAACAGTTTCATTTTTACTACGAGTATTTGTTGGTGTAGAGTCATCGTAGAGTCCATAGACTATAGTAATTTAAAGAGTCACACAGTACATAAATTAAAAGTCGCACAGTACGTAAAAGCCACCACGCTTGAACTGCGGGTAGGCAACCATAGATTTTTTAATTGTTAAGTTGTTATCGGGAAGATGCTGCTGCCCATTTCCTGGTTTAGTTTCCATCTGTTGCCTCTTACGAAACCGACTGGATGATTCCAGCAGTAGGTTAAAGGTGTGTGCTGTTCTATAGGCAACAAAGTATGGGCACAGTCTAAAAATTTTTACACTGTAGTTACATCTTTCTGCTTGATCACTTGTAATGGTCTATCAAGTTGGTTTAGATAAAACATCGAAATGTGCAAGCAATTGAAATGAAACCTCACGTGTGAGCAATAATTTTCATTGTGTACGAGGCTGTTTGAAAATTATTTTTAAAATTTTATTTAAATTTATTTACATAACGTTGAAATATGTACAATATAGAAATTAAAAAAAACTATTATAAAAAGAACTTAAATTATCATACAGTTACACCTTTGTATTTTACACTGTATGGCTATACTTAGTCTTTGAGCGAGAAAAGAACCAGCCCTATTATCATCAGCAGCGACGACCAATCGCGGATACAGTTCCTTTAGGAACTGCATCGCACGTGGACTCTACAGACCGATAGTCTCTACAGCAAATGGCACAAAAAGTCATCTCTCAGAAACTCATATTTGCGCCACTTACTTAGTTCAGCTGCCTCTAATGCCGCCCCGGCTCTAAACGAGGTACCCCTGAGATGAGAGGATGCCAAAGTGTCTACGCAAGTAGCATCCCACACTAGGCTTTACCTCTCTCCCAAGGGACCAAATTAATAATTAACAACTATTAATAATTATAAATTAAATTATAATTGCCTGTATTTATTATTGATAATTGACGGAATTGAATGATGCAGGATAGTTCACTATTTGAAACAGTTATTGTTAGTAAGTTTGTCGTATTTTATTTTAATGCTCTTTAGAAGATCGCTCTATTTACATAAAGATATCGTATCTCATTGCCACTCATTTTTAGTCCACTTTTGGACATAAGCCATCAGACATTCACTTCACCAAATATACGAAGAAACGTTAATCTCTCACCAGTACATAAGCGTGACGTAAATAGAATTCTCTCAATTCCACGTTCACATTCGTCCCAATATCAAAATTAAAAAGTTCGCACACCGGCCAGGTGTTAAAGAGATGTTTAAAAATAACGGGTTCGTTCATCCAATTGAGAAGGTCGATTGCTATCCACCTGACTGGAGGAGCAATTTCTTTCGCGAAACTATTTAGAATGTTGCGTACCGAGCGAAATGCTTTGACGGATGTATACAAATCCTTCGTCGACTGTTTAGAATTAAATTCTTCGTGTTTGTTATCACAACCTAGAAAAATCTCTGGTTATCGTTGGTTAGATGAAGAAAAATGTTTTAAAAAGTATAAATTAAAGATTTATATTGATTAGTTTGTATATTTGTAACTGAATCATTGTTGCACACCTTCCTATTTAACAGTTGCTTAGTTGCATATACCTCTTTTAAATTAATGACGTATTTCGGAACGTATTTCAAGAAAGTATTGGCAAGTGTAAATTGTTGTTGATATAATACGATAAGATACTATGATCGAAATCATAAATAACATCGTTATTACAGCACACGACAATCCACCACTAAGCACAGGCCTTCTCCACAGATTACTGCAAAGTACAGTTATGAGCCATTTCATCCATCGACTCTTTGCATGTTTCATCAGGACGTCACTGTGGGGTTTACTTAAAATTGCGCTTGCCTATAGGAGGCTGGAACTTGAGAATCTATTTGTTCTAGCTTCGAGCTATATGGTCAGCCCGGTATCTTTTCAGTCTACTAATCTGTTGGGCGATGCCAGTTACTGTTGTTCTTGGGATATACTCATTACATTATCTATTACAGTCTATCAAAATCCCACTCTTGAACATAGGCTTCCCCCAAAGATTTCCTCACGGGGAGGATATTTGCCATAGTTACCACGCTTGACAGAATTTCTGTACATTATTTTAGTTTTTATCTCCTCAGCACCTCACAACAATTCAGTAAGACTAAAGGACTTCTCCCGGCATAGGAAATCGAGTCGATCCACTATTATCACAGACGGATCATCAATCGCTTGGTGATGCTTCCCGTCGCCGATCTGATTATTTTATCTAGCTTACGCTATATCTTTCCTTTCTTTTTAAAAAGTCACAACCACAATAAGATTTCTCCTGCAGCGTGGATGCATTTTATATACATAAATTGCATATGGACAAACATGCAGACCCGAAATAATTATTTGTAGACCATACAAACACTGGATTCGAGACTCAGACCCGTCGCTACTGAGCCATCAAAATACGGTGATATTGCTATCTATTGGAGCCCATGAGATTTTTCTAACTTTCTCGTAGTCGTCATTTACGCCCACTGAACGTAAAGGGGGAAAGGTTTTTTTTTACCGAAACTACACGGCATTTTCAACCGACAAAAGGAGGAGGTCCTCAATTCGACTGTATTTTTTTATATGTTTTACCTCAGAACTTTTTCTAGGTGAACCGATTTCGATGGTTCTCTTTTATTTGAAAGCTGGTGCTTTTCATGTGTTCCCATATAAATTTTATCAAGATCTGACCAGTAATTTTTGAGTTATTCTTAATAATGCGTTTGTACTGTACTACTACTGTAGCTATATTAGGAGTATAGTTGTAGCACGATTGGGTCGGCTCGACCGGGGAAGGACCACGCTCTCACAGAATACCAGTGTAAAACAGCAGCTTAACGCTGCTGTGTTTCGTATGGTGAGTGTAGAGAGCCGAAGACCCTTTTTACTGGAAATGAGGCATTTCATCTTAGTCCTCACGGGTGACAACGCATCTGCATATTGATTTGTAATCGAGGATAGATGTCTATGGGCCGCAGCAACCACTTACCATCAGGTGTGGACTGTGTGCTCGTTTGTCACCCTTATCCTATAAAAAAAATGCGTATTTAATTGACTTCGACTACATTGATGATGTTTTCATTATTGAAGTTGGTTGTACAAAATTTTTAATTTTAACACTTGTTTTATTGCAAATGTTTAAAAAAGCCGCTACAAGCTAGCTTTTTTTTAAATTAATATATTTAATTCATTTTATATTTCACAATCTTTGCATAAATAAAATTTGGAGTACATACCGAGGTACATAATAAGGTAACAATCATTATCATCCCATCCTCATAGCCCAGCAGGATACTTCATCCTCATGGGGGATTCGCATGCTAAAACGGTAATCGCTCGATTATATATATCGAAAAACCGAGAACAGATAGGAAAGAAAGATTATCTAGTGGCAGCCTCGGACCGGTAAAATAAGTGTAGGGCAGTCTCTCACTAGAAGGTAACAACTTTATAGAATAAGGGAGACAAACTAGCACACAGCCCATAAGACATCTGCATGTATCTTCGATTAAGAATCAAAATGCAGATGCGTTGTCACCCCTGAGAACTAAGATAGAATGCCTCGTTTTCAGTAAAAAGGGTCTCCGGTTCTCTACACTCACCATACGAAACACAGCAGCATGAAGATGCTGTTTTATGCTGGTATTCTGTGGGAGCGTGGTCCTACCCCGGTCGAGCCGACCCATTCGTGCTACGAGCATAATATATCTGCAGCATGGCTCTACTATAATAATTTCAAAATAAACGTGAAAAGTAGTAAACAACAGAATGTTACCTAGCGTTTATTCATGTTCAGATATAAAACGTCGTAATTTACAAGATCGTTCTGTTTATGATAGATATTTTTCAAACAACAACAAAATAAATAAAGAGAACTGTATTATAATTGTAGTAAATAAAGTTAAACAGCAACCTTTGTATTCATTTCACTTAAATAACACTTAAATGAACGAATTGTTTAGTGTTTAAAGGCCGTTGTAAGTTAGTAAATAAACTTGGAGGTTCTACTTAAATTATATCCTTAATAACGCGGCTATAAGTTATAAAATTCTCAAATGGACATGACCTACGTATAACGTGCAGTAATGATATACGCAGGTAGGTAAGTGAATTGGGCAGAGTTATCATTGTGGGTGACATCACACTGCATCCGTACATTGTGAGTAATTTAATATTAACTTATCGATAAACGCAACACATCGCCACAAACAGTGTAAGATTATTTCGCGGTTTTTTACAATACATTGGTGTTTTATGGCTGATTGATTTTTTGGTTTATTTAGATACAAATAGCATGCAATGCCTCTTACGCGAATCTACTACTTCATATCATCCCGTTGGTGTCCTAAAAGCGATTGAGGAAATAAAAAAACCAAGTGGCTCATTCAGAGAGTTAGAGAGAGATTCGGTCTGTGTTCATTATCAACTTCCAATTTGGTTTTAAGTTCCATGTTCGAGTTTTTGTTTAAACGAACTATATTATCGATTTTAATATTCATTACGTAATTATGCGTTGAATTAATTTGGTTTGGCTTTAACGTACGAAAGTACATGCACACACAGTGACATATTTTTAAGCGTCGAAATTTAGACTTCCAAATATCGGAACTATTACAATAAGCTGTAAGTAAGATGTCCTTACCTTTCTATACCTTATCTCATTAAATTTTCTTTAGCCATGTGTTGGCGGCGTAAGGGAATCTATCTGGGTGGGTGTCGTAAAAGGTGACTATGGGAAATTCCAGAAAAATATTATGAGGCTTCCGATAAATGGCAGTATAACCATTACGTTTACGCCAGACGTAAAATACCCAGCCCAGCGACGGACAGCAGCGTCAATGGTGTGAAACGTCTGGTACTGCGATCGTCAATTCGCCTGCCAAGCGTGACAATAAGGGTAAATCCTTCCTACAACGGGAGAGGTCTTTGTTTAGTGGATTTTACAAGCTAGTGAAGAAGGTTTTTCTTTAAAAATCTTAGAGATAGTTTGCATTATCAATGCAACTAGTCAACTAGACAATCTTTCCTAGTTGAAAGAAAAAAAAAAAATTTATAACCAGCCAATATATAATTATAGCCATTGGCTGGTTATATTTTTTTCTTTTAAACTGATGATTTTCAACATATTTCTAATACTACATCGAATCGTTCCTTAATCCTACACCATAAGTGTTATAGTTTGTTATGTGATGTAGAGAATGAGTCACTGTATAATACGGTACAACTTTTTATCGGCCCAAGGCAACCACTGCAAGATATTAGCAACTTCCATTGATTTGCTGTTTTCGCCAGGCTTGGTGGGCGTCTAAGATCGTATTATGACGTATTTTTGACGCTACGCACCGTCGGTACAAGTGTTTTATATCTGGAATATACGGGATGGTTATACTGCCATCTGTCAAGTCAAGAGATCTTCTTAGTATCCTCCCACAAAATTACGCACGCATACACTATAATATATTTTATGTACCTATATAGAATTTCTTTACAATTTGTAATAACCTTTGATAATTACCGGCATATAATACGTCAAATCGCTGTGTAGTAGCGGTGTGAGGAAATCCATTACCTCATATCATCATATGGGTATCGTAAGAAGCAACAGAGGAAACTGAAACAGGAGATAGGCTGCAGCATCTTCTCCACAATTACAAATATCTATATTTGCCATAATCTTGGCAACTATGGCAAATATTCCCCTTGGGGCAATCTGTTGAGGAGGCCTATGTTCAGTACTGAACTTTTGATAGTCTAGAATAAATGAAAATACGTCAAATAATCTAAATCAACCGCTTACGTCACTCCAAATATTTTTAAGTTGAATTATATAGTTGCAAGAAAGCTCGTACGCAATACAGAGAGCAAAATTATGAAATTGACAACATCATTTGCGTTGTTGAACACTTTATAAACTGAGAAACAAATTCCGTTGGCTCGGGTGTTCGGAAAGAATTTATTAAGAAAGATGAGGAAGGAGTACAAGGCCAGAGTGAACATTGAGTGTCAAATAAAGAATCGAGGGAGAACGAGATTGGGCTATCTTGACGTCATCATTTAAACTGTTGAACGAGGGGCTTGTATGTTATCAACAACTACAGCGTTTATTTATTTTTTATTATTCGAAGTGACTTAAAAGCAGCACTTAAAATTGCAATTAACAATTTCATTGGTGCCGGCGGGGATCGAACCCGGGTTGCTCGCGTACTGTGTAACTTACAGCGAGCGCTAACCATCTGAGCTACCACGGTTCAGATGGTTAACGCTTAGTCGGTACCATGCTGATTTACCACGTGCTCGGCGGTGAAGGAAAACATCGTGAGGAAACCTGCATGTCTGAGAAATCAAAAAAAATAGATATGTGAAGTTCGCCAACACGCATTGGGGCAGCGCGGCGGACATTTCCTTGCCCTAAAACCCTCTCAGAAATGAGAGGAGGCCTGTGCCCAGCAGTGGGACGTATATAGGCTGTAAATTTACTTTTTACTTTTATTCGAAGTGACAAACGAACTTACATTCCACTTGATGGAAGTGGTCACTGCAGTCAATGGACACCAGCAGCCAACTTCAAACACAGAAGGCTACAGATACGTTGCCACCTCGGAATTATACTGGTTCTCTATACGAGTACCATTCAGATGGGAACACACGACTGTAATTTGGAGGCAGAAATAGGTAAGATGGTGATACCAACCCAGACGGACCTCTAGGCATAAATGAAGTACTAAGGAATCTAGTCACTGGTTACACGCTTTACAAGTCTGATAGCCTTTCCTGTTGGGAAAGGACTGTAAGGACTACTACCCATAGTAGTAGTCCTTAGAATTTTTGCTTGCACACGTTCGGGGCCCCTGCAGCCCGGGGGCCCCGTATCATTGATACGGCTGATACGGCGGTAGCTACGCCCCTGCCTTCAAGTAATCTCGGCACATTACTTGATGGGGAAAGCTTACGCTGGAGCGGCGATTTGTCAACCTCATCAGTGTTGCAGTGTTACCCCGCGGTAGCAGCGTCGACGAGTTTGGGCTCCACGGACTTTCATGTAGGAAAAGTGCTAGTAAGTTTTCTCGTCACGGTTCCTTGAACGATGTCATCCGAAGAGCTCTTGTCTCTATAAATGTTTAATATCTTGTGGAATATTTAGAGACGATGGCAAGAGACCCGACGGTATGACTTTAATCCCTTGGGAGAGAGGTAAAGCCTCAGGGTACGAGGTACTCGTTTAGAGCCGGGGTGGCATCAGAGGCAGCTGAACTAAGTAAGTGTGCGCAAATGTGAGTCACTGAGAGATGATTAAACATTCGTAACATTTGCTGTAGAAACTATCGGTCCGTGGGGACCACGTGCGGTGAAATTCCTAAAGGAACTGTATCCGCGACTGGTCGTCGCTTGAGGTACGGTCACCAAGTCAAATGTTTGACATATTATGTATTTGTTAATTAATAGGAGTCTAAAAGCTTTGTAGGATGAGAAAAATACGTCGTCTTGTTAATTCATCATTACTTATAAAATTGTATTAGAAGTTCTTTTTAACCGACTTTAAAACAGGAGGTTTCTCAATTCGTCTGTACATATTTTCTTTATCTATGTTCGGGCATAACGTCCATGTTTACCAACCGATTTTACTGATTCTACTTTTTATAAAATTGTTTATACTTCAGGGTTGGTCCTATATAAGTTTTAAGAAAATTATTTACCCCAAAGGGTGGCAAAAAATAGGGAATGAAGTTTGTAATGTAAATGACGACATTTTAGTTGTAGCCTTGAACTTGCGATATTTCTTAGTTCACTCAAAAGGGTAAACATATCCTGTAAAAAAATTATAAACAGAATTCAAAAACTAAAAAGTATAAAATAATTAGCGGTAGGCTCGATTACAGAAGCTGTCATTTGCGAACTATTTTCTCCTTTTTAGATTTTGAAGTCGGTTTTTTTATTTATATTTTAAATCGTTTACGTAAGTTAAAATGTGTGTTTTAAAATAAAGTGTTCTTTGTGTTTCCACGACAATGTAGACTAGGGAAGTTAGGGCAATTTAATCCTAAATATGTCTCCTACTTTACTGCCTAGTATGGCGTGATCGCGGAGCAGGAAGAATTTCAAATTATTGTAATCCATACAAATGTGAACTTTAACAACTTGAGAATAAACTCCGTTTTCGAATCACAAATACTGTTCAAAAGGTCCTAAAACTATCTTAGTTGCAATAGAAATAAAACTTTTTATGATGGGAACTAAGTTTAAGAATGCAAAGCAATAAAAAATTCCTGCTCCGCAACCGTGCTTTAGTCTGTATTGGTGATACTTTCTTGCTTATTTCTGCATTTAAGAATCAGTGCACACATTGATCAGATGGTTAAATGTGTTGACTCCATATATATCACAGGCTGTGAAGCATTTTATCTCTTACGATGCTTAAGATGCAGGAAGTTTTTATATTTTCATATTACATTTATTCCATAATTTAATCTTTATTTGAAACAACTACTACAAAGGGTGGAGTTAATTCCTTACTTCCTTCTCTACCAATCAATCCTTGTGGATTAAGACTAATCGATTACTAAATAAAACAAATAAGAAAATACAATACAATATACATAAATAAAATTTGAATGAAGTAGTAAGATTATATTACATGAATGAGATATAAATAAATATGTAAACAAATATCATCATCATCATCATTACAGCCCTTCACAAGTCGTCTACAGAACATAGGCCACCCCCAAAGAATGCCATAAAGCACGGTCCTGAGCCACCTGCATCCATCGACTTCCTACAAGTCTTACCAGGTCGTCACTCCATCTAGTGGGGGGTCACCCCACACTTCACCTACCAGTACGAGGCTGCCACTCGAGAACCTTGCTTCCCCATCGGTTGTCGGTTCTTCGAGCTATATGGCCAGCCCATTGCTACTTAAGCTTACTAATCCGTTGGGCTATGCCGTTAAAAAAATATGGTATAAGGTTATTATGACATAATGTGTAATAGTGCGATCTTATGTAACCTAGATCTTAGTGGAGAAAATTTAAAAAGTTTCTTGTACTTCGCATGTTAACAATCTTATGATGTGTAATGATTGTAGTCAAAGTTAAGATGTGTACTAACGCAAGCGCCAATTCAACTGCCAAACGTGACAATACAACTGAGAATCCTTCTATTAACTACCACCAATACATAATATTTTTTATTTCTCAAAAATTATTCATACATGGTTTTGAGACGCCCCAGAGAGTAATTTGCATACTAGTATTAGGGAAAAGAGGGAACTCGTACTAAGACAACAGTTAACAGTGGTAGAGCCACGCGGCAGCTTTTGCTGTCGCATGGATGGGCCGGCTCAAACCGGGGTGGTACCACGACCTCACTGAATACCAGCGTGAAGTAGAGGTGCAGTGAGTGCAGGTGGCCGGAGGCCCAATCCCCCCCCCCCACACCCATCAACATGGTAGCGGAAGTAAACGGAAGACTACCTCAGGAGGGTACCAGCATCCCTGGAGAATCCCTCGCTGAGCATCCACGCTCATGCTACCCTACTTTTCTGAGCGTGGGTGCTCAGGCTGCCCCGCGTATTCTGGGGGGGGGGGGAAATTCCGCTCAAGACGAAACCTGCAACCTGCAAAAAAAGACAAAGGCAACCCCTGCCACGCTTTCCGTGGATTTCTGCAATATCAGGGGACTTCATTCAAACCTTAACGCCGTCCACTACCATCTGGAGACGGCAAAGCCGGCCTTGCTCTTTCTAACCGAGACACAGATGTCCTCTCTGGCTGATACTTCGTATCTCTCTTACCCGGGGTACAAATTGGAACACTCCTTTGTGCCCCGGGCTGGAGTTTGCGTGTACGTCAGAGAGGACATCTGTTTTCTCCGCCTCGGCAGTCTTGAAGGTACAGGTGTCCATCCTATGGCTGCGTGTAGACAGCGACGACCATTCCCGCGTCTACGGGTGCCTCTATAGGTCCCATAGTGGTAATGCCGACACAGACCGACTCATCGACCACGTCCAAATGGCAGCAGACTCCGTGTTACAACAGTTCCCATCCGCAGAGATCGTGATGCTCGGTGATTTTAACGCCCACCACGCTGAATGGCTTGGTTCCCGTTTAACCGATCATGCGGGTAGAACTGTTTATGACTTTGCCTTGGCATATGGTCTGACACAACTGGTTACTTCGCCTACGCGGATCCCAGATGTGGAGGACCATGTACCTTCCTGTTGGACCTTCTGCTGACCTCTCATCCGGACGGATATCAGGCCTCCGTCGATGCCCGTCTTGGCTCTTTGGACCATTGTCTGATCCGGAGTACGGTGCCACTCACGCTCCCATCGCAGTTGCGATTTGCAGCTCGCCGCCGTGTTTGGCACTATAGGTCGGCCGATTGGGATGGGATACAGTCTTTTTTTGCATCCTACCCTTGGGGGCGGGTTTGCTTCTCGGAATGGAACTTCAGGGAATGGAATTATTTATTCCATCATCTGTGGTGCCTATCGGAGGCAGAACTCAGCCATGGTTTGGTCACTCCTGTAAAATTGCATCACGCTATAAGCAGGAGTGTTACCGGGCCTGGGCTGACATATCAACGTCCCGGGATGTAAATACCAGCGCTCTTAAAAAGAAGTATAATTCCGCCTCCAGATCCTGCAAAAGTGTCATTGCCGAGGCAAAGTCAGAGCACATCGGCAGAATTGGCGAGAAACTAGTTCGCCTCCCTTCGGGAACACGTGCATTCTGGTCTCTCGCCAAGGCTGTCCAAGGGAACTTCTGTCAGCCATCTCTGCACAGGGTGGACGACTCACTGGCCCATGACCCAAAGGAGAAAGCCAATCTGCTAGGCTCTCTTTTTGCTTCCAACTCGACTCTTGATGACGGGGAACACACCGCCTATCATCCCGCGGTGTGAGTGCTCCATGCAGGAAGTGCTGTTTACACAGCGCTCGGTGCGTAAAGCTCTCCTCTCCCTGGACGTCAACAAGTTGAGTGGCCCTGATGGAGTCCCACCTATTGTGCTGAAGGCGTGTGCTCCGGAGTTGGCACCGGTTTTAACGCGTCTTTTCCGGTACTCCTACTCCCTAGGCGTAGTCCTGAACTCATGGAAGACAGCTTTGGTGCACCCGATCCCTAAAAAAGGCGACCGCTCAGATCCGTCCAACTACAGGCCTATCACCTCCTTGTTCTCCAAAGTAATGGAAACTGTTATTAACTGCCAGCTCATGCGGTACCTTGAGGATCAGCTGGTGATCTTCTAGGTTACGTAACTCATAGATGGGCGGAGGCAGTGGAGTCCAAGGGGAGGCGTTGGCCGTTAGTTTGGACGTAGCGAAGGCCTTCGATCGGGTTTGGCACAAAGCGCTTCTTTCGAAGCTCCCCTTCCTATGGGCTTCCCGAGAAATTGTGCAATTGGATCACCAGTTTTCTTACAGATCGGAGCATCAAGGTCGTTGTAGACGGTGCATGCTCCGATTACAAGCCTATTAACGCTGGTGTTCCACAAGGCTGCGTGCTATCACCAAGGCTGTTTCTTCTGCATATCAATGATATGTTGCAAACCGGTAACATTCATTGCTATGGAGACGACAGCACTGGTGATGCTTTATACACCAGCCGTGCCAATATTTCTCGAGAAAACGTCGCTGAGTACCGGAACAAACTTGTGTCTGAAGACGTCTTTAACCTACATTTAAAGATGTATTGTGGGTGTATTATATTTAATTTAGACTGTGACTACTGTCACAGTCTTAGGTTTTTAATTATTTGGCAACCCAAACAAACAACAACAAAGGATTCAAACTACTGGTAAGTTATATATTTATACTGTCATAGGTAATTGATTCATGTCATCATTCTTATCATTAATGCTACAGCCTATATACGTCCCACTGCTGGGCACAGGCCTCCTCTCATTTCTGAGAGGGTTTTAGGGGAAGGAAATGTCCGCCGCGCCCAATCCTCCCAATACGTGTTGGCGAACTTCACATGTCTTCGAAAAGTTGCAATTAACAATTTCATTGATGTCGGCGGGGATCGAACCTAGGTTGCTCGCGTACTGTGAAATTTACAACGAGCGCTTAGCCCCAGTGCTATCAAAAATACACCGCTGAACATAGGTTTTCGCCATAGACTGCCTCATAAAGGGGATATTTACCATAGTCGCCACGCTTGGCAGTCGGGTTGGTAACTTTTACTTTTTGTTTTTATTGTTTTGAGATATTATTAGGAAGACGCTGCTGCCCGTCTCTTGCTTCAGTTTCCGTCGGTCGCCTCCTACGAGACTCACGGTATGATATGGGGATACGGGATGATATTCTCTTACACCGCCACTAAACGTCTTAACTCTTGTGTAGAATTAATTATTAAAGAAAATAAAAATAATCATGAAGAGTCACTGAAAGTTTAACTTCCGGTTTTATAAACGTTTATAAAGCTTTTAATTTTTTTTAACACCTTACACTAAAGTCAAAGGCTTCAATTGATAATAAATATCATATATTAGAAGATCTAGGAAGCCTTTTCTTTAGTGTACATATGTACAAACACGTAGTAAAAAAACCTATGTCCGGCTCACCCCGTGATCTACAAGCGGTTAAGTCCATGAAACCAATTCTTACACCGGAAAGAAATTTAATGCTAATTCAATAGGAAGAAGCATTTAACGTCATGAATACTTTACTATTAATATTTTTTTTTAAAGATTTATAAAAGTAATAATTACTCATGTCCTATGGGTGTCATAGGGTATGCTGAAAAATCCAAGGCCCAGACTTGGCATATAATGGAATGTTATAAAACTTGTATAATCATTTAAATTGATAAAGCGGCTATATCTAGCGAGGAACGAGAAGTTTGGTAACGTCATTGTCATTCTTTAAAAATATTAAAAGAAAGGTTGATGATAAATACATATAAATTATTTTACGTAAATAAAAGCAATATTTTTTTTTATAGGATAAGGGTGACAAGCGAGCATACAGTCCACCTGATGGTAAGTGGTTGCTGTGGCCCATAGACATCTACATCTATCCTCGTTTGCGAATAAAATTCAGATGGGTTGTCAGCCAATTTTTATAGTATCATTCAATCTGGTAGAAATTTATATAGAACCGCTGTAAGGGAGATTTGGGGAAGCTCAAGGGTTACAAGCTCGCCTTTAATAAAATTTCATAGAACGTGAGAAAACAAAATTTGATCCCCGCTGACACCTTGCATGAAATTGTTAATTCCAATTTAAAGCGTTGATGTTAAATCGACGAGCTCGGCGAACTTCTTCTTTCCCACTTCAAAATCTTCTCAGATATGAGGCCTGTGTCCAGCAGTGGGTGGATAAAGGATGTTTTCTTTTCTTTATCATTTTTATTTTTATTTTTAAAAAGCGTTACACCCGCACTAGGATTTTCTCCTGTATCGTAGAGGCAGTTTACATACAAAAATTGCACAATGACAAATATCCAGACCTACACAAATACTGGATCCGTGCGGGATCCGAACCTTCGGCCCTCAGCGCTGCAACTCAAATCCGTCGAATAAATCAATATTTCTTTACTTAAATAACGTATATTTACTTACATAAATCCTATTGATATTCTCTTGGCTGATTGTCTCGCTGGGCTAGAGAATTTCGACCGCGGCAACAACTTCCGAATACTTTCAATGAACTGTTCACATTATGAATGCCACAAATTTTCGTGCTATAATAGAGCCTCTATATCTCACTCGCACCAAACTACCCATGCCCGATGAGAACGATAAGAACGGTCGTTTTTGTATTTTTGTGGCCGTAATATAAATGTACCACCTACGCCCATCAGAATACTCTAAGTGTTACGTGTACCCTACTTTAAGAAACCTTACTACACTCTGCAGTTTTGTAAAGACGGCAGATATCAAAAATTCAATATTAATAAATGTATTTGGACCGTGTAATAGCGGCATAAGGGTGTCCATCACCATATTTCGTCCCGTAGGTGTCGTAAGAGGTTACTATGTAAAATGCCAGAACAATCTGATGGCATCCAATAGATGGCAGTATAATCATCTCGTTTATATTAGACCACAGACTACTAAGAGGGATACCACTTGATGTTAAATACCAGCGAAAAGCAGTAGCGTCAATGGTATGACACGTTTTAAACGTGGTAGAGCCATGCTGCAGCTATATTATAATTGTAGTACGAAGGAGTCAACTCGAACGGGGAAGGACCATGCTCTCACAGAATACCAGCGTAAAATAACACCTTAATGCTGCTATGTTTTATATGGTGAGTGTAGAGAACCGGAGACCCTCTTACTGGATACAAGGCATTCCATCTTAGTCCTAAGAGGTGACGATGCATCTGCATTTTGATTCTTAATCGAGGATAAATGTCGATGTCTATGGGCTACAGTATCCACTTACCATCAGGTGGACTGTGCGTTCGTTTGTCACTCTTATTCGATAAAAAACACGTCTGGTGAAAAACATGATCAAGGCAAATCCTCCCTACTGCGGGAGAGGTCCATAATCAGCAGTAGACTTTAACGGGCTGGTAAAGAAAATGAAGAACGAAGTAGGCAAACTAATAGAAGATGCATATAAAAATGTTATTTTATTTGACATAGAAGTTATTTTTTTTTAGAATGGACATACGAACTTTTGGCTACATCAGGCTACGAACACCTGCAACCGACTTCTTACAAAGACGACTACAAATACGTTGCCACTATTGACGATTAATATGGAACGCCTTATTACGATATTTTTTACACAACGAGGTGACAAAAAGTACACAGCCACAGTAAGTGAATGCTGTGAACTATAGACATATCATCGAAAAAGAATCACAATGCAGACTGAAAGCCTAAGAACGAAATATTTCCGGAGCTCCACACGCATCAAACAAAACAGCAAGCATTATGCTCCTATTTTAAGCTGGTATTCTTTTAGAAGTTTTTAGACTACCCCCACTTTGTTGCCTATCGCACGCACCTGTAACCTATTGCTAGGATAATTTATTTTAAAATTATGAGTTTCGGTGGGTTTTACGTAATCCTCTGAGATTCTCTCGTGAGTTTTTTTTATAGGATAATGGTAACAAACGAGCACAAAGTCCACCTGATGGTAAGTGGTTACTGTGGCCCATAGACATCTACGTTTATCCTCGATTACGAATCAAAATGCAGATGCGTTGTCACCCGTGAGGACTAAGATGGAACGCCTCGATTCCAGTAAAAAGTGTCTCCGGTTCTCTACACTCACCATACGAAACACAACAGCGTTAAGCTGGTATTCTGTGAGAGCGTGGTCCTTCCCCGGTCGAGCCGACCCATTCATGCTACAACTATACCAGTAATAAATCTGCAGCATGGCTCTACCACGTAAAAAGTTTGTAATTCATTATTATTGTTTTCAAGTGAACAACGAACTTGCTGTTCATGCGATGGCAAGTAGCTACTACAGCTCATGGGCGTTCGCAACCAACAACATCTCAAGAAGACTAAAGAAGGACTTCCCTCTGAGGACTAGGGTTAAGCCTCAAACCCTGTAATTATACTAGCTCTTCCCCGACCTTCTCACTTCTTAGACTGAGACTCTTCTCAGACCCGAACACTGCAGTGCAGGCTTACTATTAGCTATTTTTGCTGTGTGGCAGCAAAAATAGCTAATCCATTCGTGCAGGTGTCATAACCCATCGCAGCATGACACTACCATGTAAAAGATGTTCAATATAGGTTCTATTTAAATTTTTGCATATTGAACAATCACCTGTTCCCCGCGACTTTATCCGCGTGAATTTATTACGATTGGATTTTGTGGATTTTAATTTTTTAGCACGGAACCCTAATTCTTTTTCTAAAATAAATGTAGCTTAAGTCCTTATACTCGTAATATCAGCTATCTGCCAGTGAGTCCCGTCAAAATCGATCCAGCCATTTCAGAGATTAGCCGGAACAAACAGACAGACAAAAATATTAAAAACGTTTTTTTTATTAGGCTGTTATTTTGACATTACAAACAAAAACTTGAATTTTATTTATTTGTATAGATTGGATAATTTCATTTTTAATTTATTTTATACTATTTGTTGTCATAGCTGCAATAGAAATACACATTCTGTGAAAATTTCAACTGTCGTCCTATTACGGATCATGAGAAACAGCCCGCTGACAGACAGACGGACGGACGGACGGACGGCGGAGGCTTAGTAATAACACAGAATAAATAATAGTTAAAAGAAGTAATAGGGTCCCGTTAGTTATCCTTTGGGTACGGAACCCTAAATACATAAATTGATTTCAAATGACATAGGATCGGAGTAAAACTTATAAAAAGAATCATTGTAAAAAAACACTCTATTGGCAAATAAAAAATCAGCCAAACTGCTTAACTAGGTAAGGAGCTATCATGTTACACGTATTCAACAGGGTTCGTTTTAAAATCCTGATCCTTTTTAAAGTACGCTAAGAAATAAATTTTACTAACAAAATCATTCAAAGAGACTACCTATATCACATGTAAGAATCGTAGTGAAATTATTAAAAAACTAAACGCGTTAACAACATGTCATGATTTCGTTTAAAACTTTAAAACAAAACCTAATAAAATGTGAAAAGTCAGGAATTGTGAGAAACATCCGACGGAATCCAAATTCAAAATCACAAAAGAAATTAGAATGAAGGGAAGTTTGAAAAGTAGAGTTTAGTTATAGGATCCGCATCGTGGCGATGGAAACTAAAAAAAATTTCCTACTTATATCGATTTACTCAAAAAAAAAAACAATAACAAACAAATTTGTGAGCTAGCGAAGAGTTCGCTTGAGGTCTGTATCTACTTTTAATTGACAAGCGCAAACTTATTAACGTTTTGACTTTAGTGCCGTTTTATCTTTTATACTGAGAAAGGCATGGGTTTCAGCTCAGACCTCAGGCTATCGAATAATGGCGGAAATTCTACCAAAAGCCGCATCCTAAAAACTTAATCACATACTTAGGAGCATCATCATCATCATCATTACATTAGTTAGAGCGTAACAGTTTTGCGCTCAAAAACTCGCCTGCCAAGCTAGCTTATCCTGAGAAAGATCATTAATATGTTTGATTTATGATTGAAAATTACTATTTATTTAATTGATTTTTATAGAATAAGGACGACAAACGAGCACACAAGCCACCCGAAGGTAAGTGGATGCTGTGACCTGTAGACACCTACATGTATCCTCGATTCAGAATCACAATGTAGATTCGTTGGCACCCATGAGGACTAAGATTGTTTGCCTCGTTATCTGTAAATAGGTTCTCCGGTTCTCTACAATCATAATACGAAACATTAAGCTGCTATTTAACGCTGTGAGAGCGTGGTCCTTTACCGGTCAAGCCGACCCAACGTGTGGCAATTGTAACCATAATATCGCTGCAGCATGGCTCTATCACGTTAAAAATTATATAATTGATGACTTATGTAAAAATATTATCTACCTAACTACCATAGTTAGAAATCTTATCGGAATTACGCATCAAAACTCATCTTAAAGATTAGCTGTAGGGGTAAGTTGAGCTTTCATTTATATGCAAACAATATTTATATTACTTATAGAAGTTATTTAATATGAGGTGCTGTAGTTTATTTTACCTTTATATATATATATATATTAACATATGGATAGAACTTTGACGGTTATAAAGTTATTATTTATTACAATTAAAATATCCCTTGGACAATTATAATATGTTCGAAGCATTTTTTATCAAAACAGACGACGCTCTGTGAAGTAGAAGGAGTTGCATTATAAGTCTTAAATAAGTGCAGTTATAAATGAATAAGTACTATTTATTAAGGACAAGATAAAAATCGCGTAATTGAAAGCCGTCGGTCACGCAAACTCAATGTGAAAGCTTTTGCGCCTTGTTGAATTGTACAGAATCCTGTACAAAAAGTACTTTGTGGTATAGAATCAGGACCTTATTACAATTATATAACATAATAAGTTATAAGATATAATATAACAAGTGTAATTAATTATTTTTAATTTTATGTACATGGGTACGCTTCTAAAATGTTTCGTTTTTATAAAGTGAAAATATTTTTTCCGGTTCTGTTACGTGTTTATTTATCGATTTATTCATTGCAGGACAATTTTTTCCGGTTGTTAAATAACATTATTAGTATATTTCGTCGATCGATTGCCAATCGATCGTTTGTCGATCCTTAATCCGCTTGCCAAGCCTGACGATTGAGGCAAATCCACTGTACAACGGGAGATGTCCTAGTGCAGCAGTGAAGTTTTACGGCTCATGAAGAAGAAGGAGAATAAGAAGAAGATTAATATATTTTTAAGAAATAATATCGCATCTATAAATTTAAAATACTAGGTCCAGCTTATGAAGCGTATTCCTTTTTCCTATTTAAAACAATATAAATTAAAAAAGGATCTGAAGAATAATAGGTGCATAATACCCACCGTGGACTCGCCCAAACAAAGAAAACCACCTGTTTAAAAAAAAATTAAAAAAAATCACATATGTATTTCACCGAATTCGTCTCGTCAAACCGTGACGCTTCTGCCGAACCGCATATGATTTTACGAAATTCGCGATTTGATTTTGCCGATAACCATAATGAGACGAAAATTTCGGACGCGCGCGCCCGGTAACAGACGATGCCAAACTGATGCGTTTGGGAGATGGGCTGAGTCCGTAGTGAACTGAAACGCGTGGGTTTACGTTTGCTCAAAAGGAGATTGAATCATTGTACTCGCCATTCGCAATTTGCAACAATTTGAACTTTCTGCACAAGGGTGTTACGAGTGAAATTATTTTAAATCAGAACCGCACACCGCAGAGGCACTCTTTTTATTTTATCTGCCTTTTTTAATTGTGGTTATTAATACTATCTTTATGGCTTATCTTGTGGTTTACATGGCTCTACATTTTTATTTATCTACCGACACAACTGATACGAGTTCCGCTTTGCATCAAAATTGCAGATGAAGTTACTTTATTTTATTTGTACCTCTAAGCAAGATTCGTTTAAGGTAAAGGAAATAGTAATAATGCTCTGTAATATTTATTTCATAGTAAATCATTTATAACTATAGTATTAATGTTATCTTTGCAAATTTTTTTATTCTACTTTTAATTCTGTATATAGAGTGTGACTGTAGCGACATTGATCTCTCACGTAAAGATCTTGCGGGATTTTTTTTTACTTATTAGCCAGTGCTTGACCACAATCCCACCTGGTGGTAATGGTAAATTGCACTGTCTAATCGGAATGAAGAAATAGCAACAAAAAAATGTTAACTATAGTGCCTACCATTGTCGAATCCGAAAGAATTCAGCTGAAGGCTACTTAGCCTGTAAAATTAGAAACCGTTCGCCCGATGATACGATCGACACATTGTGCTTTCTTAGAAACTATTTTCATAATAATGACGATTATTAAGCTAACCACTGAAAGTTTTTTTATAGAAGAGGAGGCAAACAAGGTTGCGGCTCACGTGATGGTAAGTGATTACCGCCGCCCATGAGCATCTGTGGCACTAGAGGATCAATAGGTGCTGTGGTGCTTTTTAGAAAGGTATAAGCTTTTTCGCGCCCGTTCCCTGGGTTTTAATATAATAATAATATTTTTTGTACAAGTGATACTACTATTTGTAAATTAATAACATCTTTCAGTAACAATATACATTTAAATTCTTCAATCCAATTAACATCAACGTGCAGCTTATATTACTTATATATATTGTTTGTATTTACCTAACCGATTACCCATTAGTGAAAACTTTTAATAGGCTTACCTTGTGACTTACCTTGTAAAATTAAGCAAACCGGCTCAGGCATTTGTTCTTACTTCTTTCCATATGATTGGTAACATAAGCAAGCAAATGTATAGGTACTCCAAGATCTGCATAATTTAATGCTGGGAATTGGTAAAGCATATTATATTACTCGACTCCACCGAGTCAGTAATTCATTCTTGGGGCGATGTATACGCTTTTACAACAAAATCCCAGAAAATATACAAAATTCGACCTGCTCAAAATTCAAAAAGTTTATTAAACATAGTTTGTATAAAAAGGGTTATTATAATATTAAGGAATTTATGGATGATAATAACCCCTGGGAATGAGGTGTTCGCTACCAAGCTATTTCTAATTTGTTTTGTGTGTTTAATTGTGTAACATACATGATTGTAAGCTGTTATTTTAAAAAAGTCCTGCTGGGTTTCTTGCTGGTTCTTCCCAGGACAGAGGTTTTTCAGAACCAGTGGTAATTAAACAAAAGAGTGACTTTCAATAAGTATTATTTATAATCTATATTGAATAAAAAGTTTCTGTTTCTGTTTCTGTTTCATCAATGTGCAACATATATATATATATATAATCATATATATATATATATATATATATATATATATATATATATATATATATATATATATATATATATATATATATATATATATATATATATATATATGGGAATTGGTAAAGCATACAGCATATTTTAATTTGAAGCAATATTTTCATTGTTTTTAAATTATATTTCATCTCTGATTTGATGATCTCGCGATATAAACAATTCAATTCAAACTAAGTATATACTAAGAAAATACTTAGCATTGGATGAAGTACTTGAGACAATGAAATAAATTTGGATAATCGTTATTACAAGTAATATATATTATCAAAATTCAACTGCTGAACATAGGCCTCCCCCATAGATTGCCTCAAAAGACCCTAATATTTACCATAGTTGTTGCGTTTGGCAGGAGCATTGGCAACGGCAGTTTTTATTTTATTTTGGTTGTGCTCACGAAGATGCTATACTGCCCATCTCATGTTTAATTTTCCTCTGTCATATCTTACAACACACACCCACGGAATAATGTAGGGTAGTTAATGCTCAAACGCCGTCACTTTACGAAAGAATGCAGCATGCAAGAAACAAAACGGCCTTATTTCACAAATAATTTTAATATTACGCAAATTAAACTAGGGGATATCAAATGCTTACAGGCCTGCACTTATAATATCTACCCCGCTACTCTAAATTGTGTAGGTGGTTTATGTTGGCGTGTTCCATTTTTAAAATTAGGTATGCCCCTTTCAATTCCATAGAGTACGCAGTTTTTTTTAGTTCTTGATTTTAGCATTGTTTTTTATGGACCGAACAGAGTGACAACCGAGGTCGAAACCTACTTGACGGTAAGTAGCTAATGCAATATAGACAAAATTGCAGCAATTTCTATTTCTATTTCAAGCAAAACTGTGGTACATTTTATCCACGAGAACTAAAATATGATTCTCTGATAACCTGTAAAAGTACTGGCTCTATTTATTTATTTATTTACTTTATTGGAGACAAAACAGAAACAAAAGATATGAAAAAAAAAAACATACAAAGTAAAATAAGACAATGGTAATTACAATTGTTCCCTACAAACTGTCACTCTAACCATGCTTTTATAAGTCAAATGCAGTTCTAGCCGTAATTTGGAACTTTTACATTATAGTATATTATATTTACATTGCAGCGTACTGGCGTAAAAGGATCCACTACAATGATACAGTAAGAGACGAAAAAGGGAAATTGTAACCGTAGGGGATAGGCAGGATTATCTATCTGCCCGGCTAGCATGGGCGGGGGACAAAATTTTATCCCCCGCTTATATCCACTGACAAGAGATAAAATTATCTTGTTATTTCAAACGGGGAGAAGCATATCCCCGTTTGACATAACGAGTAGACATATATCCCCCGTCCGTAGCATGGAGCTAAATAAAAGATAAAAAATTATGCTTATTTGACATTTGAAAGGAATGATTTTATCCTAGTTCATTGGACGTGGGTTGAAGTTTATATTCATACAAAAAAATCTATCTATGTCTAAGTCTATCTCATATTTTATCTACTGTGGATATTATATCCACCGGTGTGCCCATGCTCTAAGGGTGGATAAAACTAAGCGAGGGGATAAATATTTTCTCCTTTCCCCGGGGATAAAATTATCTCCTGCCCATGCTAGCTCTACAGATCACAATTTAATTATAATAAAAAAAACCTTCGGTTGCCAACCTGCCTGCTATTTGTAGCAACTATGACTAATACCTGTTCCCTCTATGAGGTAATCTATGGAGGAAGCCCAGGTTCAGCAGTGGACTTTTGATTTACTGTAATGAATTAATGAAATAAACATAAATTTCGTTCATTCGATTCGGTTTTCTGTGTATCAGTTCACGAGCACGCAGCATAAGTCAACGATCGACCTTCTCAATCATTTTAAAGGGAAATGATCGCCCCTTCCCTGGACGTACCGAGAAAACGGGACATTAATATCGGACGTATGCCCACTTATATTGGACGATTGCTTATAAGTTTGACGATAGAGTAACTTGGTTGGTAGAGTTGTTAAGTACTCTATGAGTATTGTTGTAAATTGTCCCTATCTTATATTTTCTTGGATATTCTCTTACATCGGACAAGGAAGGGTTAAAATGAGCTGACTCTATGTTTATGCGTGGTATAATGTGTTTTTCAAAGTTGTTAACTGTGTTGGTTGGTATTTAATATTTATCGGGGTTTTTGTCAAGAAATTCTCAGTTGCAGCCCAGAGTCAGGAAGTTGGAGGTGTTTCATTTCACCCTTGCGCATCGGAAAGCACGGAAATCCGTTCATCCTGCGCTTGATTTTGATGGCTGTCCCATCAAGCTATGGGACTGAGGGAATAGAGAGCACTTGCGCACACTTTCGTGGACTATAATCCTATCCTGCGCAGATGGCTAGTCTCGATTGATACTGGCCGCCTTTAAATTCGGTCTGGAGGACATTATTAATGCGTTTTGCACAGTTGATTACTGTCGACAATAGGAAGTTGTTTTTGTGATAGAAATGTTAATGAATGTATAGATGGTAGGGCTCGTTTTATACAAAGAAGACCGTGTGAGTACGTATCACCACCTTATAATCTGTGCATAGAACGTTAGCCGGTCCCGCATTTGTCTGCTCTACAGGCTTAGTTAAGTCGACTTTCTACAGTCGTTAAATTTACTAGAATATAATTTAAAAAAAAATGGTCTCTCTTGATTGTTAAACGTCTATTAGCAAGCCTTGCCTCACGATCTACACTATTTGACACGTCTTTCTTATTAATAATTACTATCTACCCTACATACCTTATATATACATAAGTATATTACACCTCCCCCCTTAATTTATGAAAATGACATGTCTATTTTAAGCCCTACTCACTTATAATATAGAATTACAATGTATGACGATTATTCAAATATTATATTTACTACAGTATTAGTAGTAAAAACAAACAAATATTATTATGGCGCGGCTTCGAGTAATACGATCGAAAAAATCGTCTCAACGAATATCATCCTTAAAAAATATAAATATTAAAAACGTATTTAAAATTCAAACTTAAAGCTCATTTATAATCTCTGTAATCCAACGTCATGTTGTTATTGCGCATATTTTTTGTAAACACGCTGCGAATTACAGACTGAGACACCAAGACGCCAAACACATGTTGTGATGCTTTGCGTACACGAGTGGAACACATTTTTTTTTGTTAACCATTTATAAGTACAATGAAGAAGTGTACTAAAGAAATCTTAACACTTCATATAGATTCACCTAATCCACTTTAGGAAAACAGTGATATAGTTAAACTTAATTAACTCTTTACTACGCTATCTAGTTGAGGCTTACCCTACACTTGCTTTGCAAATATGTAATATAAGGCTGCCTCTTTTGAGAATCTTTCTTCTCCACTATCTGTACTTTGAGCAATACGGCTATTTGGCTTTAAAAACTATAATTATTCTTCATTCTTAAATAACTAATTTATTATACGAGGGCGACACTGAAAGTTTTTAGAAGTGGCCACTTGTAAACGATATAATAAAAAAATAAGTTCAAATTTTGAAAATGAAACTCTTTGCCAATATTATTGTGTATGAATTTTATTAATTTGTCATTTGCTTATGATTTGGTGGCAAATTGAAAATTGTCTGTGTCACGTCCGCATGAATTTAACGCGAGAAAATTTTCGTACAGTGATTTTTTATGACTTTCGATGTCATTTAAGTCAAAAAGAAAGTTATGATAGACTTCTATTGGCCTTTCACGATGAAGCCCCATCTCGTGCCACTGTTTACAACTGGTTTAATGAGTTTAAACGTGGTCGCAATAATCTCACCGATGATCTGCGTGAGGGACGGCCTTCTACGGCGACGACTGAAGATAACATCAGTGTTGTGCGGCGTATGATAGAGACTGACAAAAGAGTGACTTATCAGCAGATTCGGACAAGCTTAGGCATCGCTATGAGTCAAGTGCACAAAATCCTCCATGAACATTTAGCGGTTAGGAAGCTTTGTGCTCGGTGGATACCTCATAATTTGACAGAGGCCCAAAAACTCCGTCATGTTGATTGGTGTCGTGAAATGGTTCAAAGATTTAACGGAGGTGACTCAAATGCTGTGTTCGACATACTTACGGGTGACGAAAGCTGGATTTATTGTTATGTTCCTGAAACTAAGAGACAGTCTGCTGTGTGGGTGTTTCCTTTCGAGGAGTTGCCAACTAAAGTGAAGAGAGGTCGAAGCGTGGGAAAAAAGATGGTGCCCTAGTTCTTCGGAAGGACAGGTCATTACGCAACAATTGTTTTAGAGGATCGAAAAACAGTTACTGCAGAGTGGTACACTAACAATTGTTTGCCACTTGTCTTGGAAAAAGTTTGGGAGAAACGACCTCGCAATAGGATCCTCCTTCACCACGACAACGCCTCGTCGCACACCGCCAAGCAAACAATCGATTACTTGGCGACGTCAGACGTGGAATTAGTGGGTCACCTACCCTATAGCCCTGACCTCGCACCTTGCGATTTTTTCCTCGAAGTTTTTCTTTTATTTATTTCCGAAAATAAAAGAAAAACTTCGAGGAAAACGTTTTATGGACGCCGAGGAAACAGTGGCTGTGTTTCAAAATGCCGTCGAAGAGACCCCTAAGGACGAGTGGGCAAAGTGCTTTTCTCAGTGATTCTATCGGATGCAGCGATGTATTGATTGATGTAAATGGACACTATTATGAAAAGATATAATAAAACTAATATCTTGCTAGTTTGTTCAGTTTTTGATTTTCTAAGAACTTTGTGTCACCCTCGTAACACACGTTTAAGAGCCGTGGTAGCTCAGAAGCTAAACGCTCGCTGTAAATTTCACAGTACGCGAGCAACCCGGGTTCGATTCCCGCCGGCACCAATGAAATTGTTAATTGCTATTTTAAGTGGTGAAGGAAAACATCGTGTGGAAATATTTCAGAGACATGTGAATTTCCTTGCCCTAAAACTCTCTCAGAAATGAGAGGCCTATGCCCAGCTGTGGGACGTATATAGGCTGTAAATTTTAACTCATTTTTAACACATGTTTAGTGATCATCCATTCGTATCATTCTGTGGGTGTCATAAGAGATGACAGAGGGAAGCTGAACAAGGATATGGGCAGCAGCACCTTCCAGATAACAGCTGAATAAAAAAAACTGCGGTTGCCAACCCACTTGCCATGCGTGGCAACTATGGCAAATATCTCCTCCCCCCCCTCCCATGAGCATTCTATGAGGAAGGCCTATGGACTTAGACTAGCTGTGGACTTTTAATAGGTTGTGATGGTAATGGTAATGTTTGGTAATACGTAATACATAATGAACTGATATTACCTATAATTTAAAAAAATCAAAATCAAGCGTTCTTTTTTTGAACACCTGACATTCATAAAATTAGGATGGTTACTGCGCATTGGAAGCACAACGTCGTATTGTGTGCATGTTTTTATAGTGGGGTCGGGTCATTCACTACGATACCCAGGAACCCTGCCAGGACGATGCCTGGCATTGACCTTTGGCTGGGACGTTTTCTGAGTCGACATTAAAAATATCAATATAACCCGACGGGTTCTTTATGAAATTGTATTTTCTTGATTTTTAATTATAAATCTTTTAGACGTTAATCATTTTAAAAATAAGAAATGAAATTTAAAATATTTCTTATCATAAAAAAGAATAGAAATCAACAGATACCGTGAAAAATACTAACTGCTACTGTAAGTTAAAAACACAAGAATTATATCCCGTGGGTGTCGTAAGAGCCGACAGAGGGAATGAAACAGGAGATGGACACAAGCACCTTTTTGACAATAACTCAAAATAATAATAAACTGCGGGTGCCAACCCGTGCCAAGCGTGGCAGCTACATCATATGTCTCTTCTATGAAGCGGGATATTGGGGGAGGCAATTGTTCAGCCACCAGCACAAGCATCCATCAGCATCCAAGCGATAATTAGTACCTTCTTAAATTTAATTAACATTATTTAATGGTACTGTGGTGGAATTTTGTTGGGCGATGAGCATGTATGCATATATGGACGTGAAAGAAGCAAAAAAAGGTCAGGATCGTGCCAAATTGAAGTCCATAGTTCCTGACTACCCCTCTGGATGATAGAGTTTATGTTTGTATGTCATGTAACTACCTAATATCCATATGATAAAAATGCTACAAGGCGATTTTAAATTCAATAAATCCGACTTATTAAGTTAAATAAATTAAGTATTGAATAAAACTACTTTTACGGATTTTATCGCGTTTATTACTACTTATTATATCTAATTCTCGACGTTTCGTTTGCGAATTCGACGTTAAATTATGTAGTTAAATAAATCTGTAGCAATGTTTTATGTCCGTGCCTATGCATTAAAAAAATAGCGCTGCAATCAATCTTCCACCCGTCGAATCTCAACGACCGCTAGATTTCGGCAGTCAGAGGTCACAAACCTTGTCAAATGACACAATCAGGGACAACGCTCGCTAACTCGACTCAATGGACACTTTTCATTTTGATAAGAGGTGCCTCAGTAATTCAGTACGGGCCTCCCAAACATATAATTCGGTCCTGTCGAGTTTAACTCCTTTTGATTATGCACTCCCAGTACTCCTAGTCCAAAAGTTCGTTTTTATCGTATTGCCAATATCTGTTTCACCTGCCTCACCTAGTTTGAAGAATATCTCCCTCCCACCCACAATTGCGTGCGTCCATCCATCCATCTATTAAAGCCTATCAAAAGTTCACAGCTGAAAATAGGCCTCCCCAATAAAGGGGTGATATTTTTAGTTGCCACACTTGGCAGTCTGGTTGGAAACAGCAGCTTTTTTATTTTCTAGTTGTTATTAGAAAGACGCTGTCCATTAGGAGGATATTAATAGAGTTAAGTAATGATATTCTTACACAGTCACTACTCGGTTAACTTCACTATCACCACTAAACCCAAAACCACTGCCCACACCACTACACTAGATAAATTACACCAACGTTGATAGTATGGTCGCCTCTGTACGAACCATCGTGAAAATTGACGCTAGGCTTACCGCTAAAAGCTTCCGATAGTCAATTTTTAATTTTCATGTTTAACATGTTTAATACAATGAATTTTCTCAAAGTAACACTTGATTCTGTCAATTATTCATTGTTGCATTACTTAAAAGATTTGTCGCCAATATGGGCACGCGGGTTTGTGCAACATCGTGTATCTAATGCTCCTCGCCATCACCGGTCTGTCAAGGGGTTCAGTGTTCGGGAGAGAATGTAGAGGATATCCGGACAATGTTTAGTCCATATAAATGTAATCCTCTGTTCTGTAATCTTCTTTCTGGATATTAATCTTTGGCAACATCACCACTTACCACCAGGTGTAGTAGGTAGGTGATTATTAGGTTATTTATTCGTAATCGGAGATTATCTCCGTTTTAATATATTTGACCTTTATCTATGTCTGGATGTATAATTGCCATGTAATTTTACGATTTAGTTTTCTCACCATTACTCTTTCTAACCATACGGGTCATCATTTTCCCAACTATTTTTAAGAACGTACATCTAGAAACCATATTAATATTCAAAATAAACAACTGTTAGATATACAAGGAAGGTTTATTGACCCCGAGCCAAGGTTGCCAAATTACCTAACACAAATGTCAAGTATCACAACAACAATAGACCAATCTTCCTCACAAGTCCGAAACGGGAAATTGCACTCTTCAGTAGCACAACAAACCTCTTGAGATGATTCGAAGTCACTATGATCATGGGCCAATATTCGTACTACCTATAATAGTGGGGTTCCAAATACGCGCGCCCATCGCTGACCTGCCACCGAACACCAAAATGTCGGCTACATTAAACAATTACGGCCAATATTGCGAATCACATATTATGTTGACACGACTGTAATCAACTCGACCTGCGAACTTCTCACTCATCCAACACTCGACTTTATTTCCTTGCATTACGTGGCCAGATGCAGTTTCGGAAAAGCAGATTTAACTTTGTCACAGTTTATGTGACTAAAGTTCAAAGTCACCGCCACGGAACGTAATATTGAACGAAGAATGATTTGATGACTACTTGACGACGTCACTTCACACTACATTTACATTAGCTCAATCTTTATGAACTAAGTTAATAATTATTATTAATACTCATATTAAAATTAGAACTTCCAATTAAACTTAGCCATCTTCTGTATAAGGCGTAAGTAAACAAGTAAATTATTATTGAAAAACAGAGAACCCGACTCGTGTAATTCTAACTAATATAAAATGTATTTTCATTAACAAATTGTGTAAGTTTTGGTACCTTCAGATATGGAATCTTTCAAATCAATTATCATCGACTGTTTGCTAGGTTACCTGTCGTCAATATCCTAAAACCTACAACAATGTGACACGTATTGTGAAAAAATGTTTGAACCAAATATGCATCACACTTGGTTGTATCTAGTAGTCCCTTTAGCTTGCAAATAATTTAAAAAAACGAGATATCATTGATCAATAAAAATCCAATTCATAAGGGAGTTTTGGCGGGAATTTAACGATCGGCAGATTGTTGTTCTTATATTATCATTTAAATAATGGTTCCAAGTGGATTTTGTATTATAACAACTAAATTGTGTTTAGAAATCAGAAGATACGGGCGGATATGACAACGGACATACTTGTATTACACATAACAGCTAAAAATGTTTAAACTTCGCTGAATTCATGTAAATAGTAGCCTAATCCTTAAATAACATCCTCTAATTACTGCGAGAGCAGTAAGTGCGCGTTCTTCAGTACATACAGCAGGGCTAGCATGGGCAGGAGACAATTTTATCCCCGGGGAAAGGAGAAAATGTTTATTCCCTCGCTTAGTTTTATCCACCCTTCGAGCATGGGCACACCGGTGGATATAATATCCACAGTAGATAAAATGGGAGGTAGACTTAGACTTAGATAGATGTTTTGTATGAATATAAACTTAAACCCACGTCAAATAAACTAGGATAAAATTATCCCTTTCAAATGTCAAAAAAGCATAATTTTTTTTCTTTCATTTGGCTCCATGCTACGGACGGGGGATATATGTCTACTCGTTATGTCAAACGGGGATATACTTCTCCCCGTTGCCGTGCTTTGGCATAAGGACAAGATAATTTTATCTCTTGTCAGTGGATATAATCGGGGGATAAATTTTTTGTCCCCAGTCCATGCTAGCCGTGCTGGAAACCTAAGTGCATAGGTGTAATACCAATAAATTTGTTCGAAATTATTAATTAAGCTTGAATGTATGGATATTTTATTGGTTCTCCTAAAAATAAAACATAATAAATTTACTGAAAGTTGAAAATAAGTGATTGCCGCACTTGAAGCTTAGTAATTAAAATGAATATTGCCACGTGGTTTTCCTAAACTACAAATCACTACAAATAGAAGGCAATATAATATAGATAAATTTATTATTACATGCTCTTGACAAGCCATGTCACAATATAACTCAAAATAATTTATTAAATCGTAAAATAGAATAGAATGACGACGACGAATTAAGATTTTTGGCTTCGATGCTTGTCCTTTAAGCCATGTCTTCAGTATCAAGTGATAATAATCCTTTAGAGTAGTCTGCTTCACAATATGTCGATGCGTCAAAATGCGCAGCCCTTGGGAGATCAACTTGAGCGAGCAGATAGTTAGCGATAGTATCTCAAGGCCTTTAAGCAGACACTTTATCTTGAGATTCACATCACCATCGGAACACTTGTTTCACCGTTTCCACTAATAGTTCACATGCGCTACACAAAATCGCACTACTTTTACATATCAAAATCCACTTCAAAATATTATTTAAACAATAATACAGGAGCAGCAATCCGCCGCCGGTCAAGTTACCGCCAAAACCCCATACAATAAAATAATTTTTATTCAGTATAGATTATGAATAATTCTTATTGAAGTCGAATTTGAACTTCGATGAATCAAACTTTAAATAACCGGCCAAGTGCGAGTCGGACTTGCGCATGAAGGGTTCCGTACCATCGTAATACACGTTTCTGGTAGGGGAGCCCCGTTTAATTATTAATTTATTTTAATTTTTAGCAACAGAGATACACATTCTGTGAAAATTTCAACTGTCTACCTATTACGGATCATGAGATACAGCCCGCTGATAGACAGACGGACGGGCGAACGGACGGACGGACAGCGAAGGCTTAGTAATAGAGTCACGTTGGTTACTCTTTGGGTACGGAACCCTAAAAACTAAATCTGGAAAGAATTATGTAATTTTATTTAGAACTAGAACACCTCACAATTTCACAATATCAAGAGATTTTTTTAAGTCCGCAACTGGACAAAGGTCATTTCCAGAATGCGCCAGGTGAACTTAAAAAAAATGCATGTGGGGTAATCTCGCATAGGTAATTCTTTTTTTCACCATCAGTCCGTGAAATTTAGTTTTTCGATTTAGGTATATTTCGCTATAAATCACGAAATGTATCACAATATTCAGAAACTAACGAGTTTCCACCAAGTACAGGGGAGGGTATTGGGTTTTCGCACAAAGAGTTCTGCTCGAATTATCATTTGTATTAAATGATAATCACCTCTCCTTGGTTGAAACCCACTTTCAGTTTAATTCGTGATAAAACATTTTGAGAAAACTTTAATGAACGAGCGCGCGTTTTAGAAGCGTTTAAGACCGCTAATAAATAATAATTTACAAAACGCTCCATAAAAATGATTTAACTATATTTTAACATTTCATAATAAGCCTTGGCTAAGTTTTAGGGTGATAATGATCTCCTAGTGGTAATTGGCGGATTTGACAGCCGTCGAGCATAATATAATAGTTTCGTCGCGGGTCGAAATCGAATTGCGTTTCTTATACCAAGCTAAATGAGAAGAGTAACTGATGGCGCCTGAACAAGTACTACTAAACTAAACTTTTGATTCACTTTTTTAATCGATAATAATGTAATAATAACCTCCTTAAGCTCATTTAATTTATTTTTAAAATCCGAAACATTATAATACCCAAGCAAAAATTGACCACTATTTTAATACTTAAAACAGTAAGTATTTGAAAAGTTCATTAAAAACCTTATATATTTTATTTCTCAAAATAAATAAACATTATCTTTCTTTGGGATAAATATAACTTTAAAAATATTTCGCATTAAATTTAAAATTTATTCCTTTATCGATATGTTCGAACCCTACCGTCCGTGAAAGAACTAGTTGCCTAGATATGAATGGAGTCTGTGCTGCACCGAGGGAATCGGCTCCATTCCCACGGCTTCGGGCGGATGCCGAGGTCACTCCCAGTACGATGTCACGGAACAGTGATGTCCAATATTCGCATCGATATCGACTTAAGCAAAATTTTGTTTTGCCATTTTTAAAATTATAAAAGGCATATTCTACCTTGAATTAGTATAGTCCAGGCAGATTACGCTTTTCTCCAAATACCAACTCGATCTACACGTGGTTTACCCTGCAGATTGATGGACTAGACTCTTGCGAATAGCAGCGAAAAGTCTATACCAAACCACCCAAATTTCACAGACTTTTGAGAGCAGATCAGCATTATCGAGCGATATCTATATGCGAGGATAATACGCTCTATTGACTGCCTCGTTTGTTTAGTGGCCCTAGCCGCGACTGCTGACCAATCAGCTAGGGTTTTTTCGTTTAGCTACATTCTTTACTAAGAATTTTTGTGTTAAGAAATTCTCACAAGCAGCCAGAAGTCAGGAAGTTGGAGATGTTTAAGCTACGTGCCTTGGAAAGCACGTAAAGCTGTTGGACACACCCTGATCTCTCTCAAGTCGTATCGCCGTCCAATCAGACTATGAGAATGAGAGAAAAGCATCTGTGCTTGCGCGCATACTATAATCCTGTACATACTGCGCTTAATACTACGTATATACTTGCCACCGTGACCGTAATTTCAATACTATTATTATCCGCTCTTTGCTTATCCGCTTCTCAGGTGCGGCAACTATAAGAAAAACATGCCTACATTTTTCGATTGCACTATCAGTTCTAGGTTATGCAGGCCAGCAATGTAATTGCCTAATCACCCTATATTACATATTGGTTATCATAGAGGTGGCTAGAGCTACATATAGATGGGATTTTAACAATCTGCAATATTAATAAAGCTTTTATTGCAGTCGCTAACATGCCTGCTAAATAAAACGATCTCAGTATAATGTCCTGCAGATGTCTCAGTAACATGTGCCTCGTACCTTCAACACTTTCCCCTTTATTCGTCTCTGTATTTTAGGATTGGAAGTTTTGTATTTATTGCCGTTCTGTCGAAGGCCGCGATTTTTCTTTTTTGTATTTTCCCTAGAAGACTCACTAACATTTTCAATACTGAGTGATATGGCCGATTCTTTTATATATGAGACTATATGATATAATTACAAATTCCATGGGTAATAGTACCATATCATGTACCACACCGAGACACGATAAGTCCATTCAAACCCAATGTAACATTTACTGTTATTAAAAAAACCTTTTAATCAGAGTATACTAAATATATTTGCCTTTCTGCAAAACCTTTAATAAATTATTTATAAAACGGAAACAAAACATTTGATTAAGTAAACGGATGCCATTGCGATTCCGAAGCTGAAAATAGAATAACAAAAATAACAGGACATCCCATACAATAATCTTATCGTGTATTTGTCGATAACCTACGACTGGGATTATCTAATATCTAACACCAGTCCAGTGACGTTGACGCCACTTCGTCTGTCGGTATAGATGAATAATTGATGTATTATCATAAATGGTCAAAATAAGAGCAAAAATCGACAAATTGTGTAATTTATTTATTAATTATTTATTGTACTCCAAAATATAAAGACATATAATATGTATAATATGTAAAACAGGATCTCTTCCAGACAAATTTGGGGACAAAAAAAAATTATGAATATATATAGATATATATATAAGTCTAAATGATATTATATTATAATATGTTGCATAAAAACTAACACAATCAAAGTAATTTTGTTTTGGTAAAAACATCCTAAGCTTTGATTATATTTCCATTTAAAAAAAAATTAAGAGTTATAGTTTCTACATATTTTTTATTTAAAAATAAATTAATATTAACTAAAAATATTTTCTAGCATGTGAAAAACCCCTTATCGTTGTTTTTTTAAAGGACTCTTTTTTTGTATAAATGCTACGCGATATCCTCGTCAATTGTGAACCGATTATGATTATTGTTTTATTTAACAGGTTATCCCTTCAAAGGTGTTTCTATATAATTTGAAGAAAAAGCTCCAAAAATAAGGGTGGAAAAATTAGAGATGTAGTTTTTAATGTAATTAATATTTAGGGAACATTCTAGTTATTAGAGCTTGAGCTTGTGATATTTCATAGTCCATTAAAAAGGATAAAAACATTAAACTGTATATAAAAAGTAAAAGCTGTTTTGCCGTCCATTTTCATAATATCTTCTATACGCTTTGTATTAGCACCGTCTTTAGAAGCTATTATGTGGAAATCAAATTTATAATTAACTTTTTATATACAGTTTAATTTTTGAATCATGATAGACAACAGCGGCCAATCAACAAGCGTTAAAATTATTAAATTTGCATCAATAATTTTGAAAAGCTATGGTGCCACCGTATTACTATGGTGCCGTAGTAATTTAGTAAATAAGTTCTAGTATACCACGTGTTCGGTGGTGAAAGCAAACATCGTAAGATCTTTAAATCTGCACGTGTAAGAAAAAAAAAATATTTAAAATATATCATGAAATTCGCCACCACGCACTGTGGTAGTGAGGACTTTGGACGATTTCCTGCTTCAAAAACCCTCTCATAATTAGAGGAAAGCCTGTGCCTAGGAATGGTATGATAAGTTGTAACTTAATATCTTTTTTATAGAATAAGGGTGACAAAAGAGCACACAGTCCACCTGATGGTAAGTGGATGCTGTGGCCCATAGACATCTACATTTATCCTCAATTAAGAATCAAAATGCAAATGCATTGTTACAACTGAGGACTGAGATGGAATGCTTCGTTTCCAGTAAAAAGGGTCTCCGGTTTTCTTTGTTTCACCATACGAAACACAGCAGCAATAAGTTGCTATTTTACGCTGGTATTCTGTGAGAGCGTGTTCCTACCCCGGTCGAGCCGACCCAATCGTACTACAACCATGACATAACTGCAGCGTGGCTTAACCACGTAGGAAAACTTCTACTTTTGTCCTTTGTTATGTCGGTAAATAAGTGGAATGGCTCTTTTTTGTTTAAAATATTTGTGCATTTTCTTTATAATGCAATGAATCTTTTGATGCGGTGACGTTTATATTTGTTTTTTTTTATTCTTGTTATAATATTAAGGAAACTTCAATTATCGATACTGAAACCACACTATTTAAAAATAGGGTCATTCGCCCTCATACAACAAATAATTTTTAATTATGTATGTAAGTACCTATTCTTCTCTCCTTCCCTCATAACCTGTTAAACAATAATGCAAATGGCCGCTCAGTTGACGCTGACCAATAGTGGCGGGAGAATTACGGTCTTTGACCTCCTTTCTTATTTTTTCGCGAATGAATCGAAGGATAGCAGGATGCGGTCATTCTTAAAGAAATGGGTCAAGAGAAATGTTCAAACGTTTACAATGTATTTAGGTCGAGTGACTTTTTTTGCGTAATTGATTTATATAATACGAACCGACTGCTATCTTTATCTAAGTAGCTGTGAAAATTACTTACAATTTTGAGATTATTTTTCTTATATTTAATATATTTATTTTAATAATACATTAAAATAGCTACTGCTATTCTATTTCTGTAAGATTGTGTTCTAACAGCATACGTAAAATAATTAAGGTTTTAACGAAAACAAATACATAGAGTCATGAACCAATTGGTTTGTAACGGCTTTTGCAATTTTAACGATAGTATTGAAACTAACTACATCAATAAATTTCAATTTCACGTAGAAAAATAGAATGCGCCCGCATGACAGCCCTGATAGATTACAATCATCGCGATAAAAGGAGCCAAGGCTACCGAAGGACAATGTTCCCATCCGATGCTCAAAGTACACTAATCCGCTTAATAGCGCAACGTTTGGCAAATATTGAATTTCATTTTCAACCCTATAGCTAATATATTTAAAACTAGTTTTCGGTTACATAGTTGAATTTTAGTTGACGCAAGTGTACTTGTAATCTCGCGCACTGCCATGCCACGTTATACCGGGAGAAAGGGGAAGGAAATAATAGAACTAATTTAGGGAATAAATGGGACAGCAATTGTGTTATTGATTACGCGCAATACAGCGATATTATGACATAGCGCTTTTAGTGTTAACCATATTTCATATCTATGTCATAACTTGGTAGGTAATAAACATTAAAGTTTTAACTAAGTCTATAAAGAACTAAGAGTGCTAAGACAGTGTATCGAAGAATAAAAGCCACGACTTCAGAAGCTTATGTGGATATTATTTAATTATTTTTAGTTTTAAAGTCGGTTTAAAAAAAAGTATATTTTATAACCCTTTTGGGTGCCGTGTAGTGGCGGTGTAAAAATATCCACTACCCCACCATCCCGTGGGTGTCGTAAGAGGCGACAGAGGGAAACAAATCAGGAGATAGGCAGCAGCGTCTTCCTAATAACGTTTGAAAATAAAAACTGCGATTGCCAAGCCGCTTGCCAAGCGTGGCAACTATGGCAGATATCCCCCCTATGAGGCAATCTATGGGGTGAGCCTATGTTTAGCAGTGGACTTTAATAGGCGTAACGGTAACGGGTTCGTGTTACAACTAGAATGTTGTCTAAATAGTTATAATAAAAACTTCATCCCCTATTTTCCACCTCTATACGGCTGGGACTTTTTTCCAAAATGAAATGGAAGCATACCTGAAATATAACCAATTTAATGAATAATAATAAATAATTGATTGAAAAGGAATCATTAAAATGAGTTCTTACTTCATTACTAACTGATCGCGTAACACATGGGTACAAAAAAAGTCAAATTATGATACTGGCTTAAAATCACCAAGGTGGCGAATTTTTAATTTGGTTTTACGATAAAAATTGTTAACAGTAAGTTAAATTTTAAAACGTTCCCGAAATGACCATTTTAAGCTACACTTTATAGACAGTATTATACAGCTTTATATTAATATTATGCTGGCTCTATTTAAATATAGCTTAACATAAGTTTAGGGATGATTTAAGCTTATTGTCATATATGATTATATACATGATTATGACATATATATATATATGATTATGACAATAAGCTTAAATCATCCCTAAACTTATGTTAAGCTATATTTAGCCAGCATAATATTAATATAAAGCTGTATAATACTGTCTATAAAGTGTAGCTTAAAATGGTCATTTCGGGAACGTTTTAAAATTTAACTTTATATTCAAAACGATTACCATACGCTTTTTCCTCTATGCATATCATAAGTAAATATTAAGATTTATAAAGGAGAAGGAGACGTCTCCCTACATTCTTGGGTCCAGGTGTTAACACGATGAAAGTAGGACCATTTGAATGCTTATATATAAACAATTTATAGCTGAAATCTGGCAAGATTTGTCAAAATTGGGAAATGTTACTATTATATTATCAAGTATAAAACTGGCCAAATGCAAAAGACATCGTATTTTTCTTCCTGCTTGTCTTCTTCTTGTAAAGGTTACATTTTATTATCCCAATTTGAGGTGTATTAAATTAATAATAACTTTTGCCAATGACTTTCTCCTTCTCCACATTTCCGTAATGATGAAGTATTGATATACAATACAATACAATACACTTTATTGTACACTAAGAAAACAAATAACGTATTAAGAAACAAACAGAGAGAAAAACAAAAGGCGGTCTTTTACAGACAACCTAAAAAGGAAATAAAAATGTATGCTCTGAAAATGTATGCTCTGAAGATAATGAAATGAAAGGGGATTATCATCTTAGTTTGAATATGCTGGCGTAAAACACTTATTACAGCCACTTTAAATACTTTCTTCTACAGCTATTATGAGCCGCGGTAGCTCAGAATGAGCCGTGGTAACTCAGATGGTTAGCGCTCGCTGTAAATTTCACAGTACGCGAGCAAACCGCGTTCGATCCCCGCCGGTACCAATGAATTTGTTAATTGCAATTTTAAGTGCTGATTTACCACGTGCTCGGCGGTGAAGGAAAACATCGTGAGGAAACCTGCATGTCTGAGAAATTAAAAAAAATATATTTAGAAGACATGTGAAGTACGCCAACACGCATTGGGGCAGCGCGGCGGACATTTCCTTGCCCTAAAACCCTCTCAGAAATGAGGGGAGGCCTGTGCTCAGCAGTGGGACGTATATAGGCTGTAACTGCTACTAAACAATAATAATAATAATAACCCGCACATAAAGGTTGGAAAAGCGTTCACTGAAATGATGTTCTCGGACATATACGTTATTATTTTAAATATTTGGGCTTTATGATTAATACACAATTAGGCTTAAACAATTGGCTAATAAGCACTTCCTTGCCCTAAAACCAGGAGCATGATATAAATAAAGTATGCCAAGGAGTAGGATATAAATAAAGGCTGTAATATCTTTACTTTCTTTTAAAGCACTGAAAACGGATACCGGATAATTGTACTTATAGATGAAATTCCAAACCTAAAATTTATTTGTTCATTAATGGTCCAAATATTCCGCAACCATGGAGGTCTTTATCATGCATCCCCTATTCAAGTCAATGCGGAAACTACATCAATGTTATGCGGGCGACCCCACGCAGCGAAGCTTCCGTTTCATGGAGTTTTTACGTCACTGAACCGAATGAACTATATGCGTGAGGGTCAAAACATATAATGAAAACAATAACTCTCTAATATGCAGGAAGTTTTTATATTTTTATATTACATTTATTACATAATTTAATCTTTATTTGAAACAACTACTACAAAGGGTGGAGTTAATTCCTTACTTCCTTCTCTATCAATCAATCCTTGTGGATTAAGACTAATCGATTACTAAATAAAACAAATAAGAAAATACAATACAATATACATAAATAAAATTTAAACGAAGTAGTAAGATTATATTACATAAATGAGATATAAATAAATATGTAAACAAATATCATCATCATCATCATTACAGCCCTTCACAAGTCCAGTGCTGAACATAGGCCTCCCCCAAGGAATGCCACAAAGCACGGTCCTGAGCCACCTGCATCCATCGACTTCCTGCATGTCTTACCAGGTCGTCACTCCATCTAGTGGGGGGACACCCTACACTTCGTCCACCGTTACGAGGCCGCCACTCGAGAACCTTTTTTCCCCATCGGTTGTCGCTTCTTCGAGCTATATGGCCGGCCCATTGTCACTTCAGCTTACTAATCCGTTGGGCTACGGCAGTCACTCTGGTTCTACTGCGGATATCCTCATTTCTAATTATATCACGCAGAGAAACTCCGAGCATAGCCCTCTCCATAGCTCACTGAGCGACCTTGAGCTTCCTCATCCGAATATATACATGATTAAATACAACATATCCCGTCTATAAAATATAATATACAAAATATTAGCAAGAAAGCAAAAGGTGGAAATAAAAAGCTACAATAATTAAATATGTAGATTTTTCTCGCATTTCAATAATTTTTCAATAATTATTATTATCTTCATTTAAAGGATATGAATAAATATATAAAAAATAAGCGGAGTGTAGGGCGACTCGCACTAGTTGACGAACGGTAAGAAATGCAGGAGTTTCTGCATATCTTATGTTGTTAAATAAGTATATCTAAAAAAGCCCTCGCTATGATATAATACACAAAATATCAGCAATAAAGCAATAGGCGGATAGAAAAAAAAAGTTACTTATATCATAAGTGTAATATATTTTCGGGCTAGTTTTTTTAAGAGATCTCATTATTTTGGATATCATCGGAAAAGGCGTTCCAGACCAATATGGACTCTGGCAGTCTGGCAGTATAAGAGTAATTAAAGAAACTTTTAAGGGTTTTTAGTTGTGGGTATGAATATTAAGATTGTTTTGATATACATATCTCATTCTCATATCCCGTTCAGTTCAGATTATAATTTATTTTTATTTTATTTTATTGAATAAGGTGCACAAATAGACTGTAGTTATATACAGTTAACTAAAATTAAAAGTATAATGGTCTTGATCTAAATTACAATCCAAAAAAGTGTATGTATACAGCATAATAATATAAATACAGAAGAGATTAGCCGTAGCAAAAAGTAAACATGTGATAAAATACATTCAATAATGAGGGAAACACGTAAATTTCCTTTAAAACCAAAACAAGCTATTATCGAATATATGTAGTTGAAAATTGAGATTTTTTAGACAAGTCAATAACTGTCCAGAGTCTAAGTATTTGTCCACTTGCAATTCATGAATGTAAAACTCCTCTAAAAGATAGAAAATTTCCTAGGGTCATCTTAAAAGTAATGCGTGAGTTCCGACACATTCTTGAAAGGCTAGTCTAGGTCACAGTAGTAGTAGTAGTAGTTGGGTACAGCACCAGTACAGTATAGTAGTCCAGTCCATTTATGCATGGTTACACAGCAAAGCAATCATGTATAAATATTTGAAACAAAATGATTTTTTTAATTCGGATTCACAGACCGTGTAGTGGCGGTGTAAGAATATCCACTACCCCTTAGTGTCGTCCCGTCGGTGTCGTAAAAGGCGACAGACGAAAACAAACCAAGTCATTATTTTAGTCCTAAATTCATACTAATCAATATTTCTTATTCCATTTTCCCAATAATTGATTGACCGAGAGTGCCAAAAGACATTAAGTCAGCCATTTTTAACCCTCATCTTAAGGAGATTGCAATAAAGGGAAACTAAAAAAAATATGCACAGATAATACATACTATCCGATAATAACATTAAGTACATTCAAAAACGATAAGCGTAACGACTGGTACCTACTTATTGTGCAAAAACCGAAGATGCGTCATGTGCCCGATGCAAATTCAAGTCTCAAGGCCACTAGCAGTAACTTTTTTGCATATTCCTATCCGGCCAGACAACTCGCAGACAGACGTTTTTTACTGAGGTGTAGCTTAGATTGCCATTGCTTAAAATAAAAATAAAAGACACGTATTACACTTTAAAGGTTTATATATTCAGTCAAAAAAGTATCGGGAATGGATGGTTTGTTTATGGTTCCAAATTCAATTTTTTTGTTGTTGTTAGATTGGCACAACTGTTGTCCATTTTGGTGCGGAGTTTGAGTTACATCTGTTATTTAGATTACATACAGTGCTGATTTTAGTTATATCATATCTAGTGTGTATTGCGAATTTCACAATGGACAAAAATATCGAACAAAGAGTTTGTCTTAAATTTTGCATCGCCAATGGAATTTCTTATTCGGATTTACTGAAAATGTTACAAAGGGCTTATGGTGAATCGACTTTATCAAAAACACATGCTTATGAGTGTTACAAAGCGTTCAAAAGCGGTCGAGATGTGATTTGCCTCGCTCTGCTAGGCCATCAACGTCTGCAACTGAAGTTAACATCGCAAAAGTGAAGGAAATAGTGACTTCACAAGGTCATCATTGTGAACGAATTTTGACCAGAAACTCAACAAATACTATCGAACAACCACCTTATTCACCAGATATGGCTCCAGCCGACTTTTCTTTTCCTAAACTCAAATTACCACTTCGTGGCACCGTTTTCATTCGGTAGAAGACATAAAGGAGAATTCAGCGAGAACTGAACTCAATTCCGGAAAAGCGTATAAAATTTGTTTTGATGATTGATTATTCGTTGGAGAAAGTGTATCGTTTCTGAAGGAGCATACTGAAGGTGATAAAATAAACTTGGATGAATAACTAACATTTTGTGTATTATTGATCTTTTCCCGGTACATTCTTGACAGAGTAGTAATTACAGGCTGTGAGGTATTCCATCTTAGTCCTCAGGGTGTCACGTAGTTCTTCTAGGCGGCAGAAATATGTAAGAGGTAACCTTACTGTAGGCAGAAAAGAAGTTACACCCACCCTACCAGCTTTTCTTCTTATTTATCAGAACGTAAATCTCTAGTAGTCCACGAATCTTTATCTTAGTTTAGATACCTGGTTTGCCCTGATGCGTGTCTGCGGACTTCTTCTCATAATATTTTATGGTTCTCAAACTTGGGGTTCCCTCGCCTTTCCTTTAGCACTGAACACTTGGTGAACCTGCATTTAAAATAGTAATTAATAATTTATTTGGTGCCGGCGGAGATCAGACTTAAGTTATAGCGTAGTACTTAATCTTACCTACCACACAGTATGGTCAGAAGTATTTATAAGTACAGTGTAATTAATCATGGCCGTTTATAACCATGGTGACTGAATCCAATTTTAAAAAAATTTACAGGATAACATAGCGATGAGATCATGTAGATATTATATTCGATACAAGTCACATAAAATGGTTAAGGTGGCTTCTTTTCCGCCTAGGAGGCCATTGGGTCCGCCCTGGTTGCCTCCCTTGACGGAACTCTCTATCCGGACCTACTGGGAAGGGTGATCAGCACGCTCTTCCAGAGGACGGTAAAGTCAAACCCGCCATCATCATGGGAGTGGCAAGATAGATGGCGGTGACCGTGGAGAAGCTGGACCGAGCCGTTAGCCGCTTAAAAGCCCGGAATACATCAGGACGATGGTATCCCAGGTCGATCACTAGTGCTGAGTCTGGCTGCCCTGGGGACAGGCAGACAGCTGTTTACCGACTGTCTGCGGTGCCAAGTTCCCCACCATGGAAAGAGCAAGGTTGGTCCTCTTGAAGAAGGAAAGCAGGGCTGCCGATTCTCCCTGCTGTACCGTCCCATATGCCTCTTGGACGAGATTGGCAAATTGTTCGAAAGAATAGTTGCCACTCGGCTCAACGGGCATCTGTCTCGCGTTGGTCCCGATTTGGCTGATAGCCAGTTTGGATTCCGACAGGAGCGTTCTACGTAGATGCCATCATGCGTCACTCCTGTCCGCACAAGCAGTATCCCAGGGTGGTGTGGCGTTGGCGATAAGTCTCGATATCGTCAACGCCTTTAATTCTCACCTGGGGCGCAATCAGGAGCGCACTGGCACACCATCAGCTGCCCCTACCTGCGAGGTGTTATCGGGGACTACTTGCGACAGGTACATCCTGTACGCCAGGACAAAATGGTAGAAAGATCCGGAGGAGATCAGGCAAGGCTCGGTGCTGGGGCCGCTACTGGAACCTCGCCTATGATGCGGTTCTGCAGTTGAACTTCCCGCTGGCGTAGATATTGTTTGCTATGCTGACGACACGTTGGTGGTTGCCAGCGGAATCACCTTCAGGAGGGCCAAAGGCTCGCCGAGCTTGGGGCGTCGTCGTCGCCAAAATCCACGAGTTGGGATGAAATAGCACCTCACAAGACCGAGGCCTATGCATAAATTACGTCGCGGCAGGAACCACCCGACGCGTGCGTCGCGTAAGTGGGTCTGAAGTCCGAGTTAGGGCGGTACATGAGTACATAGGCCTCCACCTGGACAGTCGATGGGGCTTCGAACAGCAGGCGCCTAGTCCCCGGATTGAAAGGTTGCGGGTGCTAACATAGACTGCTGCCCAATCTGGGGTTAGGGAAGAAAGTGCGTCGCCTCTATGCAGGAGTGAAACGGTCCGTGAAGCATGCAGGCCTGTTTGGGCAAAGGCTGGCCATCCGACGCTGTAGAGCTAAAATCTATAAGGTTCAGCGGAGGAGGATGGCCATACGGATCGTGCGAGGATACCGCACGATATCCTGGTGGTGACAGTCCTGGCTCGCTTTCACCTCTGGACATACTGGCGGACATGGATGCGGTGGCGACAGGACGCGCGTCCTCTGCCAGAGCGTCGGGGAGTGAGCCAGATGAGGTGTTCGAAAGAGTTAAGCGGCAGGAACGACTTAACGCTTTCGTAACGTGGCGCGCTCACCTCTGAAGAGCGTTATGCGCGCAAACGCGTTGTTGAAGCAACCCTGCCGCACTTTGAAGCCTGGATGCATCGAAGAACAGGAAGACTCACCTACAGACTTACAGATAATGACCGGGCACGGGTGATTCAGTGATTATTTGTGTAAGATCCGACTGAAGTCATGTTCCACTGCGATGGGCAGGAACAGGACTCCATCCCATACCTGCAACATGCCCAACGTGGGAACGGGGAGCGGACGATCCTGGTAAGCCGGATCGGTCAGAACCTCTCCCTGCCAGCAGTCGTATCGGCGATGCTAAGCAGGGACTCTGCGTGGAGGGCCGTAGCCGCCTTCTGTGAATCCGTTATGGTCCAGAAGGCTGCTGAGCGGTGTCAGGAGAGGACAGATCCGCTCGGAGACGACGTCGCTAAGGCGTTCGTCACGGCCCTCCTTGATGATGGTGTTCCCCTAGCAGAACGGGGCCTCGGGGTTACGGGCGCCGGGGCGGGTGATGTAACCTGAGGACGGTGACTCGAAAGTGGTCTCGAGCACCGTGATAGCATTGCGAGAGTGCTTTAATAGAGCAAAGCGGAGATCCTTGGACCCCTCATATACGCTGATGGTGTCCACCGTGGGGTTTTGCTGGTAGGAGTCTAACATAACCTTTCTGTGCCCCAGCAGAAGGTATCCAATTTCCCACGATAAAAAAAGCAGTGGGTTCTTACTAGACTTGCAACGAATATTCGGCTATTGTTCGGTATTCGGCCTATTCGGCTACTTTTATCCTATTCAGTCGATACCGTATATCTAGGTACTATTCGGCGGACAGCGAATATTTAGAAATTGTTCACGTGATCGACAGTTGGCTTGCAGAAGATAGTCATTAAGGGTTTTTAAATATTGGACGGCCAAAGTTTTAACATTCTATGTGGCTCGTTTAATAACCGCAGGCCTAGTAATAGATACCTGACTACAGAGTCGAGGAGTTCCACCTTTTGTATAAAATTATGACAAATGAGCTGACAGTCCACCTAATGGTACGTGGATACGTGGATTTACTGGAAAAGAGGCATTCCATCTTAGTCCTCACGGGTGACAACGCATCTGCATTTTGATTCTTTATTGAAGATAGGTGTAGATGTCTATGGGTCGCAGCAACCACTTACCATCAGGTGGACTGTGTGCTCGTTGTGCCTATCTAAAAAAAAAAAAACATATCTATAATCGATTAAGAACCTAAAATCAGATGCGTTGTCCTTAAGGACTAAGATAATTGATAGTATTAGAATTATCTACAAACAATTCTTAACCCATTGGTATTCAAGATTTTTCAAAAATTATCATATTTCATGAAAATTTACAACCTTTAGTGATTTTCAGAAGATTTTTCAGGACTACAAACGAATGAAGGTTATAACAATCACCTGCGTTGTTTGTAGAATATATATATCAATTTTTATTATCCTTACAATTTTTTTCAAATTATAACTCTTTTTAGAATAAAAAATCTACAATAAAAATCTTTTAGTATTACAATTCTTAACCCATTGGTAATCAAGATTTTTCGAATATTATTATATTTCATGAAAAATTACAACCTTTAGTGATTTTCAGAAGATTTTTCAGGACTACAAACGAATGAAGGTTATTACAATCACCTGCGTTGTTTGTAGAATATGTATCAATTTCTATTTTTTTATTTTTTTTAGTTCGGGTTCCAAGTTCACAGAGCTGTCGAGATGTGATTTGCCTCGCTCTGGTAGGCCATCAACGTCTGCAACTGAAGTTGACATCGCAAAAGTGAAGGAAATAGTGACTTCGCACAAGGTCATCATTGTGAACGAATTTTTGACCAAAAACTCAACATATACCATCGAGCAACCACCTTATTCACCAGATATGGCTCCAGCCGACTTCTTTCTTTTTCCTAAACTCAAATTACCACTTCGTGGCACCCGTTTTCATTCGGTAGAAGACATAAAGGAGAATTCGCAGCGAGAACTGAACTCAATTCCAAAAATTTTACGGTGGTAGAGCCACGCAGGGTTAGTACCACGACCTCACAGAATACCGGCGTGAAGTGAAAGCTCTGCTTTTGCGTTTCGTCTGGTGAGTGCAGGTGACCGGAGACCACACTACTTCACTCCTGAGCGTGGGTGCTCAGGCTGCCCCGCGTATTCTGGGGGGGGGGAGGGGGGGCAAAATTCCGCTCAAAACAATAACTGCTCGGGGCAAACTGAGCAAAAAGACCAAGGCGACCCCTGCCACGCTATCCGTGAATTTCTGCAACATCAGGGGACTTCACTCGAACGTAAACGCCGTCCACTACCATCTCGAGACGGCGAAGCCGGCCTTGCCCTTTCTGACCGAGACGCAGGTGTCCTCTCCGGCTGATACTTCGTATCTCTCCTACCCGGGGTACAAATTGGAACACTCCTTTGTGCCTCGGGGCTGGAGTTTGCATATACGTCAGAGAGGCCATCTGTTCTCGACGCCTCGGCAGTCTTGAAGGTTCGGACCTGTCCATCCTTTGGCTACGCGTAGATATCGACGACCATCCGCGCGTCTACGGGTGCCTCTATAGGTCCCATAGCGGTAATGCCGAAACAGACCGACTCATCGACCACGTCCAAATGGCTACAGATTCCTTGCTACAACAGGTCCCATCCGCAGAGATCGTGATCCTTGGCGATTTTTTTTTCCCTCTCGGCTCTTCGGACCATTGTCTGATCCGGAGTGTGGTGCCACTCACGCTCCCCTCGCGGTTGCGTTCTGCAGGTTGCCGCCGTGTTTGGGACTGAATGCGGTCTTTCTTAGCATCCTACCCATGGGGGCGGGTTTGTTTCTCGCCGGATGATCCCAGCGCTGTTGCTGACTCTGTCACTGATGTGGTGCTACAGAGAATGGAACTATTTATTCCATCATCTGTGGTACCCATCGGAAGCACATCTCAGCCTTGGTTTGGTCGCTCCTGTAAGACTGCATTACGCAGTAAGCAGGAGTGCTATCAAGCCTGGGCTGAGGCTTCGGCGGCTCGGGATGTAAACACCAGCATGCTTAAAAAGAAGTATAACTTCGCCTCCAGGTCCTTCAAAAGAGTTATTGCCAAGGCAAAGTCAGAGCACATAGGCAGAATTGGCGAGAAACTAATTCGCCTTCCTTCGGGAACCCGTGCATTCTGGTCTTTCGCCAAGGCTATCCAAGGGAATTTCTGTAAGCCATCACTACCATCTCTGCACAGGGAGGACGACTCACTGGCCCATGCCGCAAAAGAGAAAGCCGACCTTTTAGGCTCCCTTTTTGCGTCCAACTCGACTCTTGATGATTGGGGGGAACACACCGCCGACCATCCCGCGGTGTGAGTGCTCCATGCCGGATGTGCGGTTCTCACAGCGCTCGGTTCGCAAAGCACTCCTCTCCCTGGACATCCACAAGTCGAGTGGGCCTGACGGAATCCCCCCAATTGTGCTGAGGGCGTGTGCTCCGGAGTTGGCACCGGTTCTGACGCGTCTTTTCCGGTACTCCTACTCCCTAGGCGTAGTCCCGAAATCATAGAAGACAGCTTTTGTCCAACCGATCCCTAAAAAAGGCGACCGCTCAGACCCGTCCAACTACAGGCCTATCACCATCACCTCCTTGTTCTCCAAAATAATGGAGTCCGTTATAAACTGCCAGCTCATGCGGTACCTTGAGGATCACCAGCTGATTAGTGACCGCCAATACGGTTTTCGTTGGGGTCGATCAGCTGGTGATCTTCTGGTCTACCTGACTCATAGATGGGCGGAGGCAGTAGAGTCAATGGGCAGGCATTGGCCGTTAGTTTGGACATTGCGAAGGCTTTAGATCGGGTTTGGCACAAAGCGCTTCTTTCGAAACTCCCTTCCTATGGGCTTCCCGAGAAATTGTGCAATTGGATCACCAGCTTTCTTGCAGATCGGATCATCAAGGTCGTTGTAGACTGTGCATGCTCCGACTACAAGCCTATTAACGCTGGTGTTCCACAAGGCTGCGTGCTATCACCAACGCTGTTTCTTCTGCATATCAATTATATGTTGCAAACCGGTAGCATTCATTGCTATGCGGATGACAGCACTGGTGATGCTCTATACACCGGCCGTGCCAATATTTCTCGGGAAAACGTCGCCGAGTACCGGAACAAACTTGTGTCTGAAGTCGAGTCTTTGCTGAACAAAGTCTCGGATTGGGGGCGACTAAATCTAGTCCAGTTTAATCCTCAGAAGACACAAGTTTGCGCGTTTACCGCTAAAAAGAACCCCTTTGTCGTATCTCCTCAGTTTCAAGGCACTCCTCTTGTTGCCTCAGCCAGTATCGGAATCCTCGGCGTCGACATATCGAGTGACATGCAGTTTCGTGGTCACTTGGAAGAGAAGGCCAAATTGGCCTCTAAAAAGCTTGGCGTGCTCAGCAGAGCGGGACAGTATTTCATGCCGGCACAACGCCTGCAACTTTACAAGGCGCAGGTTCGGCCTCACATGGAATACTGTTCCCATCTCTGGGCTGGGGCTCCCTAGTGCCAGCTCCTTCCACTTGACCGCATCCAGCGCAGAGCGGCTCGAATCGTCGACGACCGAGTCCTTTCCGATCGGCTCGATTCATTGGCGCTGCGAAGAGATGTTGCATCTCTTTGCATTTTCTTTTGCATTTGCATTTACCACGGGGGCACTCCCCGTGGTAAATGCGGTCTGAGGAATTGTTCGGATTAATCCCAGCCGCCAAATTTCACGAACGTACATCGCGGCAGAACTCGCGATACCATCCACACCATCTGGATGATTGGCGGTCCACCACTGTGCGATTTAGAAGATGTTTTCTTCCTCGCACAACTTCCTCGAATAGTTTACCACCAGCGATTTTTCCGGACCGATACGACTTAGGGACCTTCAAGAAAATAGAAGTAGATGCCATCATGCGCGTCCGCTCCCTGTCCGAACAAGCAGTATCTCAGAGTGGTGTGGCGTTGGCGATAAGTCTCGATATCGTCAACGCCTTTAATTCTCTACCCTGGGGCGCAATCAGGAGCGCACTGGCACACCATCAGGTGCCCCCTACCTGCAAGGTGTTATCGGGGACTACTTGCGCGACAGGAACATCCTGTACATGGGGCAAAATGGTAGAAAGATCCGGAGGGAGATTAGACGTGGGGTTCCACAAGGCTCGGTGCTGGGGCCGCTACTGTGGAACCTCGCCTATGATGCGGTTTTGCTATGCTGACGACACGTTGGTGGTTGCCAGCGGGGTCACCTTCTTGCACCATAATACAGCTGCAATGTGGCTCTACTAGTTTAACTAAGTTTAAACGCAAATTGTCAGCTGAGAGCTTCTCCTACCCTATGGTAGGAGAAGCTCTCAGCTATCGGACAAAAGGAGCGGCCGCTTCAGGAGAGCCCAGTCCAGCCTAGAGACCGCCTCAGTGGTAAAGAAAAATAAAGCACAAAATAAATTGGAACTTATTCTAATTTACACTATTGAAACAACCAATTTAATTTAATATACTACATGGTATGTCCATGTAATAACAATACAAATACTTCTATGTACTACTAGCGGAAATTCAGAACAAAAAAAAACATGCGTGAGTGTCGTGGAACACTCGGTTGGAACGAAGTTCCTTTCGTAGTATATTATTATTGATAAACGTTATTGATTAACAAATACAAATAAATGAATTACTAGCGTCTATTAATTCATTTATTTGTCATTAAAAATAATATTTCTTTCATGGCAAGATAAGAAAAAGTGCGAGGGAGATGGACATTATTCCATCTCGCTTCCTTATAGCCGCCAAGGCCGTCTACACTACGTCAGAAGGGGTCGTGACGGAAAAATCTTACACTTTTTCTCGCCTAGCGCCCATCCGCCATTTGGCAGGAAGTTCCTTATCGGACGGTACGAATTTTCGTACCCTCCGATAAGGAACTTCGTTCCAAAACTATGTTCCACCTATAGATCGCGTGAGCGGGTAGCTGGTACGGTACATATGCCACATATGTGGTGTATGGTACATATGTTTTTGCATGTATTTACGACAGTTATTGTATTTTAAGCAAATACGAAATAAAGTTACATACTTATCAAAAATAAACTTCAAATCACGTTGACAAAGTGCGAACATAAATAAGCATTTTCTCAGTCACATTAAACAAAATCAGAATTAAACTGTCGAAAATACGTTTGCGGTTTACAAAACAAAGAACTAGTCTTCTCGCTCTCTCGCAGTAGACTAAAGAAGTTACGGAGAATTGACCGTAGCTTAGTGCGCAATGTATTAAGGCCGCAGAGCCCGTGTAGTAGTATACACAGAAGTCTTTGTACTAATACGATAGATCTCAAACGTGAGTCACTACTCAAGACTCCACACTTTTTCAAAGTAGGAGATGATACGAAAACTGCGAACACGAGGAGGCCCTAACTTTCCGACTCTAAATATATAGTTTCACTGTATAGGGGTATTTATAAAACAGTAATTTCGCGTTATGAGCGCGTCCAACGAACGAGGACTTAAAATAAATCGTGTAAATCATTACTGCTCGTCAAACGTCGACTCCTAGTGACTTCAAGTCTGAGAATGTGGAGAGCTTTATGAGATCAGTGTCCCCCATAAAGGAGAGGATTTAAATTATTTTGTATTTATTTGAAAAGCCGTTCTGTCCCGCCAACAGAACTGCTGCTTGTTGGATAGTCGTTTCGCACAAAGTTAAATTATAATTGTAAATGTGTAGTTGGTAAGACACATTACTTTTATTTTTCACACGGATTTTAGTTAATTAACTGGGCCCTTAGTCAAAGAGTATATTTTCACAGTTATTCATGTTTCAACCAATTACGATGAAAATCGAAGTCGGTTTTTATTTTGTTAATATTCCCAAAAATCTAAGTCTTGGAGGACCCGTTTGGGAGGACCAAGCCACATCACAATCAAGATATCAACTTGAATAACGTCCGAATAAAATTACATTCCTTATAGAATAAGGGTGACCACCAAGCACACAGCCCACCTGATGGTAAGTAGATACTGTGGCCCATAAACATCCACATCTATCCTCGATTAAGAATCGAAATGCAGATGCGTTGTCACCCCTGAGGATTGAGATGGAATGCCTCGTTTCCCTTAAAAAAGGTTTTCAATTCTCTGCACTCACCATACGAAACACAACAGCATGGAGCTTCTATTTCTATGAGAGCGTGGTCCTTTTCCGATCGAGCCGACCCATTCGTACTGAAATCATAATATAGCTGCAGCATGGCTATACCATGTATACCATCATCCTCTACTTTCCACTCTTAGAAAAAGTTTTTATATAGTGTTGTCACTGACATAGTTTAATTTTAATGTTGCAAACATATTGCGATCCTCGAACTATTATTATTTGTTGTAAATAGGGGTGAAACATTATCATCAAATTTAAATTGGACCACCCTTGAGGTATAGACTAGGTCTATAAACTAAATATACAAACAAACAAGTGGTAAAATTAAAAAAATTGTACAACCGACTTCAATATAAATAAACTGAGAACATCATCAATGTAGTCAAAGTCAATTAAATACGCATTATTAAGGATAACTCAAAAACTACTAGTCATATCTTGATCAAATTTATATGCGACCTCAAGCAATTGGATTTCAATTAATTATAATAAAATTTCAATTAAAAAAGAATCATCAAAATCGGTTTACCTAGAAAAAAGCTCTGAGGTATAACACATAAAAAAATAAGGTCGATTGAGAACCTCCTCCTTTTTTTGAAGTCGGTTAAAATAGATTCGATTTGAGAAAGTCCTATTTCAAACTCGCTTAAAATTACTATTATACTAGCTGATTCCGACACCGCGATCTTTCGAATATTATAACATTACTTTTTATTATTGAAATGAGAGGAGGCCTGTGCCCAGCAGTGGGACGTATATAGGCTGTAACTTTACTTTACTTTACTTTTACTTTTTATTATTACATATATATAATACTTTTTATTAATATTACATAAAATAAATTATTAAAATACACAATGGCAGAGGACATCTTATACCCCGGCAAGTGAGCAAACACAGAAGCGCACTCAATTATAATAATCCCGTCGGTAATCAGCTAAGAGATCATAAACGTCTCATAATTTCAATAAGACGTCATTCTGTGAAAAGTTGTAAAGTCCCTCGAGACACTCATACAATGTCGTATCTATGTAACCCATCCAGAAACGTCCAGTCTTAATATCACAACAAATATATATTAAAGATATCAATTGTTAACACGCTTTTTAATAGCCGTTATTTGTATTTAAACATGTAATGGCCGTTACCGTTACAGCCTATTAAAGTCTGTGGCCGGTGGAAGGGAAAGGGGAGATCTCCTGCCTTGCAAGGTGTTCTGCCCGGGGAGCGGTCAACACTCCGAGTGGTAGTTTTTTTTTTGCGCCCAGAAGCAAAGTAAAGGCCCAGGGCTACCCTCCGGGAAGCGGGGGGAGGGAGGTGGTGAATGCTCTTAGCACACACGCAGCCGGATATATAATGCTTTGAAACTTTGATAGCGCGATTTAGGCTTCGATGTATTTTCGCTTGTAGCGCGACGACAGCCACAAGTCCTCTGCTGAACATAGACCTCCCCCATAGATTGCCTCATAGGGGGGATATTTACTATAGTTGTCACGCTTGGCAAGCGTGTTGGCAACCGCAGTTTTTTTTATTTTTAGTCGTTATTAGGAAGACGCTGCTGCCCATCTCCTAATCTGTTTCGCTCTGTTGCCTCTTACGACACTCACGGGATGATATGGGGTAGTGGATATTTTTACACCGCCACTACGACCTCTGTACAATCTGATTTTATTCAAATGTATTAACCAATGACCGTCACGTGGTATCACTCCTATTCTGCCTAGGAGTCCGTTTGGTTAGGTACCACCTTGTCTACCTCTTCTTCCAGCTCCAGGATCTTCTCGTCAGTCCTCAGGGTGCGTGCGTTTATATGTTGCCAGGTCAAGTCGTCTTTGGTGGCAACCGAACCCCCACCGGAGATTCTTAGCACCCCCGGCCCCGCCGTTAACGTGGTCGACCACCGTAGCCAGGAATAGCGGGGCCGCCGGGGACTGGGGCCCGTCTCTTCGTTACTCTCATCATGGGGGGATGTTTGCCATAGTATTACAGGCTGTGAGGCATTCCATCTTAGTCCTCAGAGGTGACAACGCATCTGTAGCCTTCTTTGTTTGAAGCTGCAGGTGTCCATGGACTGCAGTAGTCACTTATTATCAGATATTTTTTTACGTGGTAGAGCCATGCTTCAGCTATATTAATAGTATAGTTATAGCACGAATGGGTCGGCTCGACCGGGGAAGGACCACGCTCTCACAGAATACCAGCGTAAAATAGCACTGCTTAACACTGCTGTGTTTCGTACGGTGAGTGTAGAGAACCGGAGACCCTTTTTACTGGAAAAGAGGCATTCTATCTTAGTCCTCACGGGTGACAACGCATCTGCATTTAAATTCGCAAACGAAGATAGATGAAGATGTCTATGGGTCACAGCAACCACTTACCATCAGGTGGACTGTGTGCCCGTTTATCACCCTTATTCTATAAAAAAAAATTGAATGTAAGGTCGTTTGTCACTTCAGTTTAAAAAAAAAAAGACACTACAATAACTTCATGAATATGGCCTAGTATTCTTACTAGGATCCCCACTCATTATCAGTATCTACGTGTTGTTTTAGTATTTTTTTATGATTTTAATTAGACTTGTTTTTTTTTAAATGCAAACAAATTTCTATTTAAACGCTGTAAGTATTAAAATAAATAACGCGATAAACGCGTTGCAATCCACAATTAGCCCGTTATCGAAGCGAGTTATTAATAATTAATACAAAGATGTTATTGCGTGTTTATTATCATAATTTATACACTCTCATGACAGCGCGATATGTAAGTAAATTTTCAATACAGACAGACGGACAGACGTGTTGAGATAAAGGTAATTAGTATTAGTTAGGTATTGTCTAAGAGTATAAGGGAAGATATAACGTTTTTCCTCCTACTGCTAACTTGCTGCCGCGTCACGCACGCTTTACGAAGTGCGGGTCCAGCCTCTCGCAAAAGCCGGTTTCCGAAAAGACTTTTGTACCATAGACCTCATACACACCCTTCGGCAAATTATACAGAAGACCAAAGAGTACAATTTGCCACTTTGTTTTGTGTGTGTGTTGACTATGAGAAAGCCTTTGATTCCGTCAAAACTTTGGCGGTGCTACAGCCTCTGCAGTGGTACCATATTGCCGATATAATAAAAATGTCCCCCATGCCGAATTTAGGTCACGGCGGCCAGTCTCAACGGTAACTAGCCATCTGCACAGGACAGGTTATAGTGCACGAGTGTATGCGCAAGCATAAGTGATAAGAGTAACGTTGACTCTCTATTCCCTCACTCTCATAATCCGACACGACCGGAGAGAGATCAGTACAGGCTTACGATTCCAATCACAAATAGAGGTTTCAGACAAGGCGACGTAATTTTTCCCGATAGCATAGATACGGTATATCATTGACGAGTCACTCACCTTCGATAAAAAAAAAATAAGAGAGGAGGCAAACGAACATGCGGCTTACCTGACGGTAAGTGCCGACCGCCGCCCATGAACCGACACCAGGGGAATTGCAGGTGCGTTGCCGGCCTTTCAAAAAAGAATAGGCTCGATTCTTGAAGGTCCCTAAGTCGTATCGGTCCGAAAAAATCGCCGGTGGTAAACGATTCCACAAAGTAGTCGTGCGAGACTAGTACTTACCGACGACATAGTGATTATGGCAGAATCGACCTTAGCATCATGCTTAATGACCCCAATAGCGTCTCCTTAGACAAAGGTTGTAGGTACCGTTCATATCACAACTCCATATCACCGAACTTGTTGACGAGTATTTTTACCTATAGGCAATAGCCTATAGGTAAAAATACTTGTTTCCCGCCTACCTTTTTACCTGGTTTCTATATTTAAAAAACGTTTCGTTTTCCTTATAGTCCGTTCCACATTGCATGAAAAAAAAACAAAATACTCATGAAAAACTTCAACGGCTGAAAGTTCTTAATTTAAAAAAAAATTGAAATAAAAAATAGAGTAGTGACCCAATTATAGAAGTAAAGTTCACACACAATGTTCAATTTTGATTCAGTGTTAATTTAAGAAGGTATATTGGATAAAAAAAATCATCGGTATTGTGTAGTGTCAAACGAAAGCTCAATTTAAGCACAACATTTTAAATTTTCATTTTCTTCACAATTTAATATTATTGAAGAAATAGCATTTAAAATATAATCAATCAAATAATATGAGAGGTCCTGAACATTTTTTTAATCATTAATAATATAAATATTATAAACATTATCTCATTATCAAAAAAACGGTATAGACTGGTAATGTATAGACATAATGTCTCATTCGAACTATACCAATATAATCGTTTATTTTAGTGCCATCTATAGTAGCTCCACTGAATTTTTATTATCTATACTACACACTTAAAGGAAAATTAAAGTGTCTGTCTGTAATATCGAAATAACTGCTTCTTATCGAGTTCGGGGGGTTTTAACGTGGTAGAGCCATACTGCAGCTATATTAGTAGTATAGTTGTAGCACGAATGGGTCGGCTCGACCGGGGTAGGACCACGCTCTCACAGAATACCAGCGTAAAATAGCACTGCTTAACACCGCTGTGTTTCGTACGGTGAGTGTAGAGAACCGCAGACCCTTTCTACTGGAAAAGAGGCATTCTATCTTAGTCCTCACGGGTGACAACGCATCTGCATTTTGATTCTTTATTGAGGATAGATGTAGATGTCTATGGGTCGCAGCAACCACTTACCTTCAGGTGGACTGTGTGCCCGTTTGTCACCCTATCCTATAAAAAAAATTAAGACATGAGTAATCATCTGTAAAATCTTTGTCCGTCTATCTGTCTGTCCGGGCTAATCTTCGTAATGAATGAACCGATTGTGATGAAACTTCACAAACAGGTAGAGAGCAATGCCAGGAGTGATCTAAGTTTTTTTTTTAAAACTTGTATTTTTTTTTGAAATGGAAAATTGAAAAAAAATTGTAAAATAGCCATGCTTGTCAGGTAGACTGGTAATTACAGTAGTCTAGTGTCTTACACCTTTGACACTGCTCCCCATTTTCAATCTGGGTATTTTCTGCTTGGTGTAAAAGGGTTGATTATACCGCCATCTATCGGAAACCATGAGAGCTTTTTATCACTTCCGTAGCTGCCACTAGCTCACGGCTTGATATAGGATGATGGATTCCCTTAAAGCACCACCACATGGCTCCCACTGCACTACCACCTATTAAATAAGAATATTAAGCCTTCGCCATAAACCATTATCTAAAATTATACTTAATTTCGTTGCAACGGCCATTTGCAAATGCACATGTTATCACAAAGCAGAAAACAAACGGACATTCCTGTCACGTATAGTCTAGACGGACATCATGTTGTATGCAAATAAAAACAATTGTGGTGTGGTTTTCGGCAATCCATTGCGTATTCTTTAATTGAATCCTGACTTAAGGGGGAGAGGTTTCTTTTAAGAAATCATAATTTTTTAATATTTACCTGTAAACCAGAAAATTATCCTTTTCTCATTATAGCCTAATAGTCCACTGCTGTACACATAGATTGCCTCATAGGGGGATATTTTCCATAGTTGCCATGATTTGCAGGCGGGTTGGAAACCGCAGTTTTTTTCTATTTTTTAGCTGTTATTAGGAAGACGCTCCTGCCCATCTCCTGGTTTGTTTCTCTCTGTACCCACGGGATGATATGGGGTAGTGGATATTATATTCTTACACCGCCACCACAAAGGTTTATCTCAATATGCCATTTTTATATAATTATCTATAGAACGACGTACGATGAGTACTGCAATCGTAAAATTTCGCCAATCACTGCGATTCTAATCTATACATATATATAATATTGAAGTGTCTGTCTGTAATGTCAAAATAATATATTTTTACTATATGCATATTAAGAAAGTATATATTTATGACGCTTATAACAAAAACTTATTTTTAAAATTTTTGTCTGTCTGTCAGTTTCTTCCGGCTAATCTCTCAAATGGCTTGACTGATTTTGACGAGACTTTCACTGGCAGAAAGCTGATGTTATAAGGAGTAACTTAGGCTACTTTTATTTTAGAAAAATAATTAGGGTTCCGCGCAAAAAAAATTAAGCCCTTGAAATCCAATCTTAATAAATTCCACGCGGACGAATTCCCAGGGAAGCTAGATAATATAAATATTATTCACTTGAACCCTTTTAGAAATGAGAAAAAGGCCTCTCCCCAGCATATAATTAAAGCAGTAAATTTGGAGGGGTTTATACATTATTTCATTATTTTACTTATATTAAAATTATACGTAAAGTAATGAATTACTTAATAAAATGTTGGTTTAAAATTTTACTTTATTATAAAAACTCTATAACACACAAACACTGAGGTGATTCCATAATAATTTCGTTTTGCCAATTAGCAACGACATGGAACGCTAAACGGGAAATAAAACTGAATTCGTAACCTTCGCCTTTTTAACTCAATACTTTAATACAGTCAGGTTCAATAGCGCTTCACCTTAACACCCCGAAAATCCAAGTCTAGACCTTAAGCAATAAAGAATTCAACCGCATGCCTAATTTTAGCGTCTAGACTATTGTAATGTCTAGATAGCCTTATTAACAGTCTGTGCTAACGGGTACATGGACTACGTTCGCCACTCAATAGGTACATGTAATAATGCATGACATTAGCATACCTTATGCATTGATTTTTTATTTAAGGCTCGTTATGGCAGGCGAGTCTTTGTCTAGCTCAAGCTTTATTTGTTTGCTTATGTCATTGTTTAAAAATCCCGGAACTACGATAGGGAAATTTTTCAAAAACTAGTAAAAAAAAAGAAAATTCAACCAAGTTCTTTGTTTAACAAATAACTGATCATATTAATAAGATCTTTTTAATTTTTGTACTAATTCGTGTAAAAATTAAAAAGTTCTTATAATGATTTCTAAAGTAATACTGAAATTGTTTATTGTAGTTTAAAGTGTAGGTATATCACACAGAATACGTAGGTCACTCAATAAGTTTTGAGATGCTCGAAATTTAAAAATGGAACGCACCCGTGTTATATGTTTCTAAAAAGCAAATTTATTTAAAAATAGAACTCCATAAGCCAATTGCTCAATATTAAAAAAAAGACAAAGTTCTATTAATTTTCCTGCAACGCTTCCCGCGCTTTTCCCGTGAACATTTGCGCGCTATGATATATTATGATTTTAAATTTGGTTTAACCGAACAATTAAGTTTACAACGGTTACAATCAGCATTAGGGAACTCAGCTCCATCACGCGCAACAATTTTTAGGTGGTTTGCTGAATTCAAAAGGGGTAAAATTAATCTTAAAGATGACCAAAGAACCGGGCCCCCGCAAACAGCAGTAACGGCAGAAAATGTATGGACTACTGAAATGTTGGTGCGAGAAGACCCACAAATCACATATAAGGACATCGAAAAGATTGTAGGGATTAGTTCGGGGAGCACTCATACCATCCTACATCAACATCTTGGAGTGAGGAAGCTTTGTTGTCGATGGATACCTCGTTTGCTCTCCGAAAGCGAAAAACAGACTCGTTTGGATTGGTGCCATGAAATGCGTCTACGTTTTGAAAACGGGGCATCTAGGAGTGTTTCAGAAATCGTTACTGGTGACGAGACATGGATCTATCAATATGAACCGGAAAATAAAAGGCAATCATCGGTATGGGTCTACTCAGAAGGACAGTTATCTACCGACAAAACTGCAAAGACCTCGCAACGTCGGCAAAAAAATGGTGGTTAGTTTTTTTTCGCGGAGCGGACATTTGTCAACGTCAATGCTGGAAAACTGTAGGTTAGTCAACTCTGAATGGTATACTACAGTTGCATTACCCAAAACTTTTCAAGCTGTGCGGGAGAAAAGACCAAAGACCGGGCTTCGGGGAATCATGATGCATCACGATAACGCCTCTTCACATACCTCCCTTAGAACAAAAGCATTTATTGAGGAATCTGGTGTTGAAACTCTAAGTCACCCACCCTACAGCCCTGACTTAGCTCCATGTGATTTCTTTTTGTTCCCAAGAGTCAAAGAAAAAATAAAAGGCAAGTTTTTTCAAGCGCCGAAGAAGCCGTGGCTGCCTACGGAGAAGTGATTTCCGACCTGTCAGATCAAGACTGGCAAAAGTGTTTTCAGAGTTGGTTTAGGCGAATGGAACTTTGTATAGAGCATGATGGAGAATATTTTGAAAAGATGTAAAATAAATATTAATAGTATCTAGAATACTTTCTGTATATCTCAAAACTTATTGAGTGTCCTACGTACTTTATATATTTGTATACACATAAAGAGTATATAATCACTACGTTATATATACACACCTGAAAATTTAGCACTTGCTCAGCTGTGAAGGAAAAACTGTGACGACGCGACGTGTTCACGACGTGATGACGTGTTCCTCGCAATATTCCTTAGAAAATTTAACTTTCACGACATGTGACGTATGAAGTCTGGAGGACGCTGGGGGAATGAGGCAGACTTAAACAATGTTTTATATAAGTAAGAGTACAAGCGGATGCACAGTCCAACTGATGATTAGTAGATGCCGTAGTTAAGTTGATACAATGGTCCATAGACCCCTACTCCTATCCTCGATTAAGAACGAAAATTTAGATGCGTTGTCACCGCAGAGTTCTAAGATAGAATGCTTTATTACCAGTAAAAAGTCCCTTTGCAAAAATTAGATAGCCTTTGGATTTTTTGATGAATCAAAATATAGCCACTGCACAGAAATATTATCGTAGCTATAGTTTTAATAGAGGTATTGCTTATAAACTAGCTTGGAAACTTATTAGAATCATCATCTCAATGTAGCAACAGCTATATTAATCTACTTTATTAACTTCCAAGGTATCACCTATGGTGTATTACCGTATTGGAATTAATATGCATTTTAAAAAAGCAAGCGATACGGGAAATCTATAACTAGATATGCGACCTTTTCAATGAGACTAATAATTTGACACTTACATTGTTGTTTATAAAAAATCTATATGAAAAATAAAAAATTATTTAATAATAAAACGGACGCCAGAGGTTCCTAAATTTAGATTGGCTAAAACTAGACAGTTTTTTTCCGAGTGAATGCATAATTTTTACGAAAAAAATTCTAAAAATATAGTACAATAATCTGGCATAAATGTTATTATATTTTATAGTATTTTACAAAACCCTGCAATCGAAATATTAAGGTTTAAATTATAAAATTACTGTTTTATATTGGAAAATTCAAATACCATATTTTCTAACAAAAAATATTTATTCATTTTCAACCGGAGTTTTATACTCATTATCTATACATTTCTATCTTGAGAGAAGATCATTTATGCAATTGAACTCTGGGGATCTGCACTCTACCAAATCTATGAAGGCAATTTGTACCGCTTCCTAACATAATCTTTTTTCCTAACAGGGTATTGTCTACATTGCGGAAAAATGGTAATCAGTTGGGGCGGCCTAGGTCTTTCGAGTACGGATGATGATTTATGATTTCATCATGAAGTGTTAAAACAGTTTGTCAAGCAGTGTGGTCATGTCTTGCGTTATCATTGGGCAATAATGGTGAAGATCGATTGATGAGTCGGAGATGATTCTCTGAGAGTTTCGCTATCATTGTACGAAGTTATTCATAATAGACATCTGCTGTAATTCAAACACCTGATCTTAAAAGCTATAGTGAATTACACCATGAAATAAACATCAAACATAGCTAACATTACTTTTCTAGTGAACTTCGCTTTAGGGTATTAGGTTATTATTGTTTCTGTATCTGACCTGGATTTTCCATCCATCGTAGAGAATTCCGTTTTCATCGAACGTCACAATTCTGTCCAAACTTTCTTAATTTTTATCACTGCGCATCAAAGCAATGCAAACTTCAACTCGTTTCTTTGGTTTTATGTAGGAGTAAAAGAGTTAACAAAAGGATGACAATTTCATAAATAGGAACATTGGCAATCAAAAAGACAATAAACAATCAACACTTGATAACTTAGGCAATTTATTAAACTTATAAGTAAAATATAATTTATCTTAGACTTTCCAATTAATATTAATATTGTATATCTAAAATGGAGAACCTTTCAAGATGTGATCATGATATGCCGCCTCGTAAAACTAAAAGTAACAGGATAAAATGTAGCACTACATTTATCTAGGTATAATTTGTAGCTTTTGTCTCGAAAACTTAAAAAAGCCTAAAAATTAAAAAAAAAGTAAAAACATTATTGTAATACCTACAAAATACGTAAAAACATAATACATTTAAACTCTTCCTTCGCCTCACATGTAATAAGACCAAATAATTTCAATTTCAAAATGTTTTTCACATCTGAATATACGAGTATATAATAAAGGTTTTTATAGACGAGTGACCGCCGACTGATTCCAGAGGAATTACAGATGCAGTACTGATCTGTGAATGATCAGATCTTTAGCTTTATAAAGAAGTAGGTTAAAGTTTAAGTAAAGATAAACACGAAAAGTTTATTTATTAATAGGCTAAATCGAAAAGACCATACAGCCACAAAATAGTTTTTGTCGTACTGGCGTTCTTTCGACGTTCTATTTAATAAATATTTTTTTATATTGTTAATGTTTCTCATGTTATTAAAATTTAAAAGGAACAGTGATTCATTTGAAATATTAACTTTCAACTAATTTTATAAAATGTTTTTTGTAATAATATTGCATAGTACGATAACTATATAAAATAATTCAGAATCGTAACTATTATATAAGATTAAAACTTAAGTCAGAATTTGTGTTTTCAATATTAAAATGAATGTGATAAAATATTTAGGTTATACCTAATTCATTTTTCTTGAAAAGTTCTCTTCACAAAGGAACTTTTTTTGAACTTTGTACTTAAAAGACATCTCACAGGAAAGTGGACCAGTAAACTACGTTTAAAATAAAGAAAGAAAATGGAAAGAAGAAGCGGGAGAAACGATCGATGTATACAGCTGTCTCTCTCCCGTTGCAGAAGGTATCGTACTGAGGCAGCGAAGCAGATGTACTCGCACGAGGGTCAACCGAATTTGGAAATATGTGCTGAAATTGAAAAAAAAATTGAAATTCATGCAGTCCTACAAGTCCATTTTGCCACCCTTAATCCAAAAATACCAAAAATAAGAACTTGCAATGAATGCTTTAATTAAAGTCCTTTTTTGGAGAAACTGACTGACATTTCTTATTCTGTTACCGTTACCGTTACAGTCTATTAAAGTACACTGCTGAACATAGGCCTCCCCATCGATTGCCTCATAGGGTTAGCAACCGCAGCTTCTTATTTTTAGTGATTATTAGGAAGCCGCTACTGCCCATCTCCTGATTTGTTTCCCCTTGTCGCCTGTTACGACACCCACGGGATGATATAGGGTAGTGGATATTCTTACACCGATACTACACGGTAACAGTCTTGTTCTGTTACTTTTTAGTATATTTAAAGTGAGCAAAAGATAAACAAAATGGCGATTTATTTGTCACGGAACAAGTACACATATGGATTGTATTCTCTTAGATACAAAGTTTATTTTTAGAGTGCGGGTGGATGGATTTTATCTTGTTTATGTAAGATATTTTATATCTTATGTAAGTTGAATAATATTAAAAGTGTAACTGGGAATACGTTGAATGAGCGCACATTACAAATTCACGCAGCCGGCCTGCTCGGCGTGCAGAGTGTGGGCAAACCTTTGTCCGAAAGGCGTTTGTTCAGCATTGGACTTTAAAAAGAATTTATATATACATGATATTTCACGAGTGACATATTATAACATATCATAACAACAATTCAAAATGTTGATTTTTAAATTTCATAGAACTCGACTAACTCTATTTCAATGCACCACCTACTTTTTCCACAGCATATCGAAGTCTACCGGTGAACATAGGCTTCCCCATAGATTGTCTCTTAGGGAGGATATTTGCTATAGTAGCCACGCTTTGCAGGCGGGTTGATCGCAGTTTCTATTATTTATTAGTTGTTATCAGAAAGATGCTCCTGCCCATCTCCGGTTTCCTTTTCCTCTGTCGCCTTTTACGTTACTCTCGGCTTGATATGGGCCAGTGGATTCTTTGTCGCCGCCACTATAAGGCGTAAGAACCGATTTTTTTTATTACATAACAAATGCGAATTGCTAAATCCTCAGCCAGGAAGAAAAGCAGTAGAAAGCTTCAAAGTTCAAAAAATTACAAAATATTTTTTTATAGGATAGGGTGACAAACGAGTACACACTCCACCTGATAGTAAGTGGTTGCCGTGACCCATATTTAATTAATAGTCCAGCTACTAAGAAAAAATTGAAAATTCTATACAGATAAGCATCTAACCTTAAAAGCGTCAAGATCTCTCGACAAATCTTCATCGGAGTAACCCTTCATGGCTTTGGTGGCGACAGGACCCATGTAATTGTTCACGACAGCGAATTCGAACAGTGAGAGGAACACGAACACCGAACACGATGACATCCACACGTCTATCGCCTTCACATAGGATACTGGCGGCAAACTTTGCTGCGATTGGGTGTTCTGTGTTGCTATGAAAAAAAGGGAATTATAAAGTTAGGAACGAGGATTAAAAGATAAAAGAAAATATGAGGAAATGAGGTTGGAACTGTAATCTCCCACCCGTTCTAGCAGTATAAAGTATCGCGTAGGCGACTAAGAGGGTAATTCTACGAGTCTCTTGTCGTTATTATGCCCGTAGGGCTAAAACATTACCTCTACATTGAGATTCTGCCTAAGTAAGACAAGAGATGTGGTTCTGTTCGTGTAGTATCTCTTCTAGTGTAAGCAAGGAAGATCGTGTTGCTGAGAGGCTGCCCTGTGTTACATTGAGATGAGTAGTATTGCTGTTGCTTTGCATATTTTGGTGTTATCATGTAATTATGTCCTTCTCGTTACACCATACACCAATGTATGATTGTGACTGGTGCATATTACGGTTGGTCAAACTGTATTTGCTTTATACTGAATGTGTAGTGCTGTACGCTGTCTTATTCCTGATAATGATTAATTGCGTAAGCAAGAGAGCAAGTTGAACATCCGCTCTCACACTTTTATTATTTTTAACAATTAAACTTCAGAATAATTTCTTATACGTGTAAACATCCTTTTATTTAAATAATTTTAAGAAGAGTTTCTAACATCAGAAGTGGAATAGTTTCTTACACTAGATTATAACAGTAAACGGCAGGTTGGCCATTGAATCCTCATAATATGACAGTATTTCAATCCGAATGCAATGATTTCATCAGAGCGATTTAAAACAGACTGATTTACCATGTACTCGGCTGTGTAGGTAAGCATCGCGAGGAAACCTGCATGTTTGATAAATAAATAAAAACATGTCGATGACATGTGAAGTCCCTGCCATGAAGCATTAGGGTAGCAAAGCGGACACTTCCTTGCCATAAATCCTCTCATCTCAGAATGAAAGCAGGCCTAGGTCCTGAAGTTCGACGTACATAAGTTGGCACTTTTTACTTCAAAGGGTGGTTGCAATTAAAGCGGATAGGGCCACTCCATTCTGTTACTGTTACCGGTATGAAACAGAAACGGAAACAGAAACTTTTTCCTTCAATATAGATTATAAATAATACTTATTGAAAGTCACTCTTTTGTTTAATTATCACTGGTTCAAAAAAACCTCTGTCCTGGGAAGAACCAGCAAGAAACCCAGCGGGACTTTTTTTTTAAATAACAGCTTACAATCATGTATGTTACATAATTAACAACACAACAAATTAGAAATAGCTTGGTAGCGATCACCTCATTCCCAGGGGTAATTATCATCCATAAATTCCCAGTTTTTGAACTTTGAGCAGGTCAAATTTTTTATATTTTCTGGAATTTTGTTGTAAAAGCGTATACATCGCCCCAAGAATGAATTACTGACTCGGTGGAGTCGAGTAACTGGTACTACTAGCTTGTGCCTGTTCCTAGTATTTACAGAATGAATATCACTTATTTTTGTAAAACTACTTTTATTTTTGTGTACGTACATTATATTTTCTTAAATGTATTGAGAGGCCAAAGTTAATATATTATTAATTTCCTTAAATTTATGTCGCAGCGACTCTTTAGGCTTTAAATCATAGATTGCTCTTATGGCCCTCTTGTGTAAAACAAATATAATTTCAGTGTCAGATGCGTGTCCCCATAGCAAAATACCATACGACTTTATACTAAGGAAATAGCTAAAGTAAACTAGTCTAGCTGTTTCAACACTGGTAAGATTTCTAATCTTTTTTACAGCATATGCTGCAGAACTAAGTCTGCTTGCTAGTTTTGATATATGGGGGCTCCATTGAAGCTTCGAGTCTAGTGTGATTCCAAGAAAAATGGTGGTATCGACAAGACTCAGTTGCTCCCCATTTAAAATTACATTAGTATTTAATTGTTTGACATTTGGAGTCATGAATTTCATACATTTCGTTTTAGTGCCATTTAAATGCAAATTATAAACAATTAACCAATTTACTAATTAAAAAACATCCCTAATCACCGCTTTGGTGAGTACTCGTCCTAACGAAATATTAAACCCTCGTCTTGAATTTAATTGCCGGTATCATTAAAATTATTATTTGTAATTATATATAAGCACTGATATACCACAATATTTTTTTTTTACTTTATATTAAATTTTGACTTGTTCAAAGCTCTTATGAACGTCAAACTCTACACCGGTTCGAAAAACACGACCTTTCTCAGAGACGAACTGGCATAAAACTCTGGGGTCTTTCTTGAAGCCGTGTTACCATTGTCCTTATATACCATTTCACATTTCATTTACTATTATAACTTATAATACTATCTCAAAGGTCAATAAATATTTTTAAAATGTCAGTTTTAATAAAAAAAATAAAGATTATAGAAATTAAATAGTATATTGTTAAACAATCAGCAAAATAGGTTAAACACTGGCAGGTATACAACGTTGGATATATTTAAAAAATGTGCAGTCGAATTACCTCCTTTTCTATTTTTTTTCAAGTCAGTTATTGGGTTGATGGCGAATATAATAACCCAGATTTGTCGTCGTAGTAGAAGAATTAACAAAACTGCGAAAAAATAACTAGCATAGTCTCCTTCTATGCACTCGTAAGAATTCAAAGTTTAAACTCACCTAGAGTCAACAACGACGTGACTCCCAAAGTGACCCTCGCTGGTATCGCCTCCGGTTTGATCCAGAAAGAGATCCAAGACATCACAACGATCAGCGCTGAGGGTATGTACGTGTGGAACAAATGGTAGCCGAGACGACGGCGCAAGTTGAATACTACGGCCAAACACGTGAAGTTACCTGGAAAATGTTAAACATTCACATAATAAAAACATCATCATCATTATTATCACGATCACAGACTATCAAAACCCCACAGCTGAACAAAAGCCACATCCATAGATTGCCTCGTAGCTCGTAGGGGGGATATTTACATAGTTACCAAGCAGTCCGGCTGGCAACCGCAGTTTTTTATCAGATTTTTCTGATATATTTAATATCAGATTAAGATGCTGCTGCCCATCTTTTGTTTCATTTCCCTCTGTCGCCTCTTACGACAACTTCGGGATAATAATATGGGTATATTATATCCTAAAAAGCCTAAAAGTCCGTCTGGGTATGTTAGCACCTATTTCTGCCTCAAAGCAGCAGTGCTTGCACTGCTGTGCTCCGGTCTGAAGGTTATAGAGGATCAGTATAACTACAGGCTGTGAGACATTCAATCTTAGTCCTCAGAGATGACAACGCATCTGTAACTTTCTTTGTTTGAATTTGGTTACAGGTGTTGTAATGTCAATTAAAAAAAAATCATAATAACATAGAAGAGTCTACCAGTCCACTGTGCCTCTCTACACCACATAAGTATGGTGGAGTTCTAATAAGGAAAAGAGAAAGATAAAGAGATAAAAATCACAAAAATTCCATTTTAAACGTCCATTCCATCGATTACATCAATATTTTATGTTGTTATTTAGTACATTATTTAGAAATGGCGAGAATAATTGAATTTGAATAGAATAAACAACTTTGCCCCCTTCTTCTGTAAAAAGAAAACTAAACCCATCTAGGTATTTTCAAAGTCCCATTAGGAAGTTATTGTAGTGTGTCCGATTTTCGGAAGTCCAAATTTTTTAGTATCTCAATATCTCGAGAACAAATCATGATTTCGACTTCAAACCAATTTCATTCGACGCGTTAATTGCAAAATGAATAAATAATATTTGCATTTGAATCGACTTTTTTTAACATAACACCGGAGGTTTTAAAATATAATAAAAAAAATGAAAACCCCCGAAACAAAAAGAACTGATGATCTTCAAACGACTGAAAAGATTTTCCACCTTTCAAACAAAATAAAACTAAATCTAAATCGGTTCATCCGTTTGGGAGCTACGATGCCACAAACAGACAGACACAGATACATAGATACACAGTTACACACGTTAAACATATAACACCCCTCTGTGTGCGTCGGGGGTTAAAAATAAAGTAAGGGTAGACCGAATTGGACCCACAACTATTTTTAAACCCTTTTGTTGTTTTAACGACGACAAGGAATATTTAAATGAATGATGTGTATAATAAGAAATTAAAAATATCTCCTCGCCTGTAGAATACTCAATGGTGCAGTCACTGGTGTAATTGTTTGAGATATCAAGTTGCGGTAATTCTATGTCCGGGTTCACCACAAGCGGGTCTGTAAGGTTCCATATGAACACCAAATCGTGGACCGTGTGAGATACTGAAAAAAATAATTAAAAGATTCTGATAAGATTATCAAGACTACTAAAAAATGTTTTCAAGGAATATTGGCATTGAAATTGACACTACTAATACTCTCGTTAACTGCGGTATTAGTCATGGTAGATCCCCGCTGCAGATATATTATGGTTGTAGCACGAAAAGGTCGGCTCGACCGGGGTAGGACCACGCTATCACAGAATACCAGCGTTAAATAGTAGCTTAATGCTGCTGTGTTTCGTATGGTGAGTGCAGAGAACCGGAGACCCTTTTTACTGGAAACGAGGCATTTCATCTTAGTCCTCAGAGGTAAAAACGCATCTGCATTTTGATTCTTAATCGAGGATAAATGTAGATGTCTTCGGGCCATAGTATCTAATGGCCATCAGGTGGACTGTGTGCTCTTTTGCCACCCTTATTGTATAAAAAGAAACTCTTCAATTAAATTTAAAATGCTTGTGTTTAAAGTGGTTCACGACAGTCCGGAATGGTGGATTTAAGCCCACGGAGTTTTTAGTATCGCAGTCCGTTCCTTTATCCATTACGCTATTGTAGAATTGAAATACTAGGTAAAGCATCATCATCAATACAGCCCAAAATTACTGCTGATTATAGAATCCCTCAAGGAATGCCACAAAACAGTCCTGGGCCACTGACATCCATCGACTTCATACACGTCTTACTAGGTCGTCACTCCCTCCAGTAGGGGGCCACCCCACACTTCGCTAGCCGGTACGAGGCTGCCTCTCAAGAACCTTTCTTCCCCATCGTTGTCAGCTCTTCGAGCTATATGGCCGATCCATTACCACTTCAGCTTACTGATTCGTTGGGCTATGTCGGTACTTTTGTTCTATTGCGAATATCCTCATTTCGAATTCTGTCACGCAGAGAAACTCCTAACATAACTCTCTCCATAGTTCGCTGAGCGACCTTGAGCTTCCTCATAAGGCCAGCGAAGGACCAGTTTCATCGTCAGATCCATGTCATCACTGGCAACACGCACTAGTTCTACGCCCTAGTTTTCAAATTTTGGGGAATAAGTGATGAGAAAATGTGCCGTAATCTCTCGAACGCTGCCCAGCTGCCCTCTCTATCAGAGCTGGGCTTACCTAGTCGGACAATCTGATCTAGGTAACTTACTCGTCAACAGCTTTGATCGTGTTAGTATTTCCAACAACTACTGGCATAGGCGTTATGTGGACGTTACACATAATCTTCGACTTGTCCATGTTCATTTGAAGACTTATCCGTTTGGAGACGCTGCTATTCGGGTCATTAAGCATACTGCTAAGGTCCTTCAGCGATTCTGTCATAATAAATATATAGTCAGCTAATCGAAGGTGGAGGATGTAATAGGCCGTGGAAAAAGTTTCTTCGTATTTTGTTTGTATTAAATTGAAGAAAAATCTCTTTGGTTGTACTTTTTGTATCTGGCTGGTTTTAATATCAATACATATAAGACATTAATAAAAAGAAAAATAAAAAGTTAAAAACACTTTCCGCCATTTTTCAATTCTTTTTCTGTGCGCCAAAATGAGTGAATCTAACGAAGAAATTCGATACATTCTGAAGTTTTATTACAAAAAAGGGAAAACTGCGACTCAAGCCGTAAAAAAAATTGTGACATTTATGAACCTAATGCAGTGTCAGTAAAAGTAGCACAAAGATGGTTCAAGACTTTTCAGTTCGGGTGTTCTGATGTCAAAGATGCAGCTCGCTCTGTTCGCCCTCATACGGATAAAGTCGACGCCATTTTTGAAAAAGTGGAGCAAGGTCGGCATATTAGTAGTTACGACATAGCTGAGTAATTGAGGATTGACCACAAAACAGTTTTGACCCATTTGAAAAAGTCTGGCTGAAACCTAATGAATCATGTACTTACTCATTTGAGATTCTCTATTGAAACGTAATGAAAACTAACCATTTTTGAAAAGATTGGTCACTGATAATGAAAAGTGGATCACCTTCAACAATAAAGTGCGAAAAAGATCATAGTCAAAGGGTAGTCAAGCTCCACAGACTGTAGCGAAACCCGGATTAACACGCAATAAGGTGGTGCTGTGTTTATGGTGGGATTGGAAGGGCATCGTTTATTATGAGCTTTTACTGCCGGGCAAAACCATCGATTCCGATCTTTACTGCCAACAACTAATGAGACTTAAGCAAGAAATTGAGAAAAACGGCCGAAATTGATCAACAGAAAAGGAATGGTCTTTCATTATGACAACGCCAGACCACACACATATTTGGCCACTCAGCAAAAATTGAGAGAGCTTGGTTAGGAAGTGTTAATGCATCCACCATATAGTCCTGACCATGCACCCTCAAATTTTCACCTGTTTCGGTCTCTTCAGAATTCTTTGGGTAGTGTTAAGTTAACTTCAAGAGAGGACTGTCAAAACTACATGTCGCATTTTTTTAATCAAAAAGCCCAAGACTTCTACAGTATACTGACTTGACACTGGCAGAATTCTATCAAGAGAAGCCATAATTTAAAAGAAGAAGAAGAAAAAGACTTCTACAGTAGCGGGTTTATATCACTACCTACTAAAGATGGCAACAACTTATCAAACAAAATGGCACATTTTGTTTGATAATGGCACATGTAATTAAACTTTGAAAAAAATGTCTTGAATTTACGAAGAAACTTTTTCCCCAACCGCTTTCGACGCTGGTACCGTATCCTTTTCAGTTCAGAAGCTTTAAAACTCCTTCCAATGCAGCGCTGAAGAGTTACGGGTATATAACGTTACCCTGTCTTACACCTTTCTACAATTAGATAGGTTTCGTACTCATTCACTCTAGTTCATAGTTCTGTACTGGGATAGCCATCGTAGTCCTACTGTATAAAAACTTTAGCACCTCGAATATGCCGACAGTCAATCTGGTACCGCTGAAAGGACTGCAGCACCACCCAAATTTCGACTAAATCAAAGGCTTTTTCATAGTACACATAGGTACGCAAGGCACAGTGGCAAATTGTACTCTGTCTTCTATTCAATTTGCCGAAGAGTATGTAGGTATGTGGTCTATGGTACTAAAAGCCTTTTACAGTAAAGTAAGTAAAGTAACAGTCTATATACGTCCCACTGTTGGGCACAGTCTCGTCTCATTTCTGAGAGGGTTCTTTTGAGCTAGCTTAAGGAATTGCCCGTCGCGCTGCCCAAATGCGCATTCACATGTCTTCCAAATATTTTGTTTTAATGTATCAGATATGAGGGTTTCTTTGTGATGTTTTACTTGACCGCTGAGCACGTGGTAAATCGGCTCTTAAAATTGCAATTAACAATTTCGTTGGTGTCAGCGAGGATCGAATCCGTGTTGCTTGCGTATTGTCAAATTTACAGCGACCGCTCTGAACTCTGATTCATTAAATGTTTTATTTAAAACTAGCGACCCGCCCCGGATTTGCCTGGGTGAGAAAATCATCAAAGACCTTCCTTTGAAAATATACCCTTTTTTGTTCGGAAAAAATATAGCCTAGATCACTCCTGGCATTGCTCTCTATTTGTTCGTGACGTTTCACCACAGTCGGTTCTTCCATTTCGAAGATAAGCCCACACAGACAGATATTTTATAAATGGATATTTATGTTTTAAAAGCATGTAAATAACCCCCTGAGCTCAAAAGAATTTCTATATTATAGACAGACACTTTAATTTTAAAGTTATTTATATGTAAATATAAATGTATAGATAATATCATCAATAGCTTGTAATTCAATACATAAAAGGAATTCACAACTTACAACTCTCTATCATCATGGAGCAGCTCTGAGTATCGTGAGGGTAAGACTCGAATTTCATCGCACACGACAGCACAAGTGTCAATCTGGAAATTATAATAAAGTTTGAAATCCGGAAGTTAATTACGTCTTATCCATAAATTCCTATACGTCTAGGTATAAATCTAGGTATAAAGGGGATGAGTCGCTCACGTCCATAGGCTTCGACCACCTAATCCTAGGTCCACCCTACACGTGTCCACCGGGTGGTGCTAAACAAGCGACAAAGCCGAAAGAACAGACTTGGCTCCTCACCGTCCTCACCTCAACTACTTTCGCACCATGAGTCACAAAAGAAAAGAAATGGCCCCGAGTTCCCGGCGCCCCTTTAATGGGGCAGGGGTGCGAAGAATCTCCGGGGGGAAAAACGGCGACGAGGTTCGCAACCCGTCACGTTCTGTCTCCCGGAGGGGCGAAAAGTGGATTGCGGAAGCCCGTCTGGCTACACTGAATGTATTTGGAGCAATGAATGATAAGATGGATGAAGTATGCGATATGATGTATGATAGAGGAATAGATGTGTTATGTGTAAATGAGACGAAACGGAAGGGAAAGGATGCCACTACACATGGCATGTATACCGCGTACTGGTCTGCTGTAGACGAGACAGAGCGGGCATGCCAGGGAGTCGGTATCATCCTTTCAGAAAGAATGGGTCATTGTGTGAAAGAGTAAAAGAGTATGAATGTGTAAGCCCGAGACTGCTATGGATACGAATGAAAGTGGGCTTAAAGAAGTTGTTTGATCAAGGGATCTACGCCCCAGACATGTCTAAGCCCACTTATATCCGAGAACAGTTTTGGGAGATGGTAAGGATGGTGCTAATGAAATGCAAGGGTAATGAAAATATTGTTATATTAGGAGATTTTAATGGAAGGGTTGGCGTGAAGAGGCTTGGTTATGAAAGGATATTGGGAACGTTTGGTGATGAAAGTATAAATGAGAATGGTGAAAGCCTCCTCACCGTATGTGTGGAAAAGAATATTTTTGTGACGAACACTTTCTTTCGTCATAAGAAGATTCACATGTATACATGGGAAAGAGGTGGTGATAGAAGCATGATAGATTTCATAATTGTGGATGAAAGAATGAGGAGCGCAGTGGTAGATACAAGGGTTTACCGGGGGTCCAACGTAGGGATGGATCATTACTTGGTCTTATGCCGAATTAATGGTCTATTCAGACGTTGGCGGCATCTGTGTCTAACACTGCTTTACAGCGTATAAGAACAGAGAGGTTACAAGACGAACGTGCGAAAGAGAAGTTAAAATGTAGACTGAGAGAAAATATAAGTGGTATGGATGAATTGGACTTGGAGACTGTGTGGTGTGTCAAGAAAGGTTTGGTGGATGCAGCTACCGAAGTATGTGGTGTAAGTAAGAGAACGAATGAAAGGAGAAATAACACTTTATGGTGGGATGATGAGGTACGGATGGAAGTTGAAGCAAAGAAGAGAGCATGGCTAGATTTACTAGCAACCAAGGCTAGTTATTCTAGCGGTATGAATGATGTAATTGAAAGAAAAAAGGCAGTCTTTAGACATCTAAATAAGAGAGTAAAAGAAGTAGTTGAAAGGAAAAAGCAAGAAAGAACGGATAAGAAAGATAGAAGAATGTCGGATAACTTCCAGGCAAATATTAAAATGTTCTGGAAACTCGTAAGAACTGCCAGGGGACATTCAAAACAGCTAAGAATGAATGCTATACGAGACCAGAATGGCTGTATTCTGAATGACGAAGTTTCGAGTTTAAGGGGATGGAAGGAATACTTTGAAAGCATGTTTATGAGTGATGAGACGTTTGAATTAAATGAAATAAAAATTCCGAAAGAAGAGGAAAGAGATAGAGATATAGGTATAGATGAAACAATGAAAACAATGAAAAGTATGAAAGCAGGTAAGCAGCCGGATATGATAGAGTATCAATCGAAATGCTAAGGGCTGGAGAGGGAGTGGTGGCAGACATGCTGTACACCTTGTTTAATTTGTGTTGGGAACTTAAGCGGGTACCGGGAGACTGGTGCAAAGCCGTGATAGTTCCAATATATAAGGGAAAAGGATCAACGGGACTGTAAAAACTACCGTGGTATCAGCCTTCTTAGCATTGTGGGAAAACTATATGCTAAGGTGCTAATTGAAAGAGTTATGAAAGATACTGATGGAAAAATTTGAGATGTGCAAGCGGCACTTAGAAAGGGAATGGGATGTACGGATCAGGTCTTTTCCATGTGCATGATCGCGGAGAAGTTTTTGGCCAAAAACCAAAAGGTTTTTTGTGCGTTCGTGGACTTGGAAAAGGCTTATGACAGAGTGGACAAGGATGTGTTATGGCAAACACTGAACTCATTTGGGTTGAGCGCTGGGTTGATACAGGCATTGAAGTCTCTGTATAGGGACTCCAGTGCTTGTGTCAGGATCAACCGGGCCTACTCGGACTGGTTTGACATCCATAAAGGTGTCAGACAGGGCTGTGTGGCTTCCCCGTGGCTGTTCAACCTACTTATGGACAGTTGTTTGGAAAAATTTAAAGTTTCAACTTCAGAATGCGGGTTAAGAATGGGTGAGTTAACCGTCGAATGACTTTTGTACGCCGATGATCAAGTCATACTTGCGTCGTCGGCGGCCGAGTTGTAAATGATGGTTACATTAATGAACAGGTCATTAAAAGAAAGGGGAATGAAAGTGAACGCAAGTAAGACGAAAGTTATGGTCTTTGAAAGAGAAGAAAGTAAAACGATATGTGAAATAAGAATAGAAGGGTAATTGGTCGGGCAAGTAGGATATAGAACGACGAGTGAACGCAGGAAATAGAGTAAATAGGGCCCTACACTCTATTGTGGAAAGTCAGAATGTGTCCAAAAAGGCACTTATGCCAATTCACAATGCTGTGTTAGTTCCTACTTTAATGTATGGTAGTGAAAGTTGGGTGTGGCAGAAGAAGCACGAGAGTAGAATAAATGCTGTAGAAATGCGGTCATTAAGGAGTATGTTAGGGCTGAATCTAAATGACAGAGTGAGAAATTGTGTGATAAGAGAAGAGTGTGGTTTGCAAGATGATGTTGTGACCAGGATTAAGAAAGAAATGCTTCGGTGGTTTGGTCATGTAGAAATAATGAATGAGCAAAAAAAGAATGACAAAGCAAATTTATGTGGCAGAGGTGAACGGCAGAGTCTGGAAGGGACGCCCTAGGCGAAAATTTATCGACCAAATTGGCGATATATTGAAAATGGGCCAAATTAAGAGTACCCTTAACCGACGAGCGTGTATGCGTAGGTATATGGATGTGGAGGAGGCGAGAGAGGTGTGTCAGGATCGTGCCAAATGAAAGTCCATAGTCTCTGCCTACCCTTCTGGGTGACAGGCGTGAGTGTTTATGTTATATGTGTAGGTGTAAGTAAATTAGCCAAAATGGCGCCCTTTTTGCCGTTTTATGCGCAGGATTAGCGTCTTTATATTTACTTTCTGACTCCGGGCTGCAACTGAGATTTTATTAACGGAAAACCCCAATAATTGATTTTAGACTCAAACCCGCACCCAATGGTCAGCAGTCGCGCTTACGACCACAAGACCAACGAGGCAGTTGTAGTACCATAATATATACTGTGCATTTGACAACTTTCGACTGTCCGAAGTTGTCGAAGTGGCCAAAATTGGGAGGCAGCTGCGATAAATTAAATCCAAATCAGTGGCGTGGGTTGCCACTCGACGCTGAAATTGATTAAAAGAACGGTTTCCTATACTTAACCCTACCCTTCACCTTTATGCTAACTGATTGCAGACCCTTATGCGCTAACGTAACACTTAAGTTCGCTTAAGTTCGCTTGTTACTTCCGATACCGTTACAGCCTATCAAAGTCCACTGCTGAACATAGGCCTCCCCCATAGATTCCCTCAGCTGGTTGGCAACCGCAGTTTTTTATTTTACCACTACTATAAAAAATAAAGTCCACAATACTTACTTGGACATGTACAACAAGGTCTTATCGTGGTACAACCATAGGTAGTGATTAGGTATGCTCATCTCGTGGAATGTCACTTTCTTCGCGTTCTTGAAGAAGCAATCCGGTCTCCAGATGTTATTGAGCCAAGCCACGTCGAGAATACGATATTCTTCGTGCATATTCTCCGGTAGACGAAGACGAGGGTCCCGCCATGATTGCGCGAGGAATATATCTGCCACGTATGTCTACAAGGAAAAATAATTTTGGGCCATTGATCTGATTAAAATAAGCGGCAGCATCAAAGGTGTATGACTTCTGGTGTTGCAGTGTGGCTCTACGCCATGGTATACGTGGTAGAGCCACACTGCAGCTATACAGGGTTATTTTGCAACAACCGGCCAAATTTGCAGAGAAGGTTCAGTATAAGTAATATAGGCAAATAGTGAAGAAAAATTAATTTAAAAAATCACAAACATTCTGTCCTTTTTATCTTTTAAATTCAAAATGCGTGGTAATGCATTATTTTAAGGGATTTTACTGCGCACGCACACATTCATAATGGTCGATCGGTAGGCAAAAACGTTGTTGCCCATAAATCACATTCAATTTGGGATAGTTTCAAATAAAAGTAGAAGCTTTATTTACTCGTATTTTCAAAAACTGCAATAACGGTATATCATTACTTATATATTTGAACTTAAGTTTAAAATTCGGCTACTCTTTGAAAAATAACCCTTTATAACGGTTTTAGAACGAATGGTTCGGCTCGACCGGGGAAGCACCACGCCTTATTCTCACAGAATACCAGTGTAAATTAGCAGCTTAATGTTGATGTTTCGTAATGTGAATGTAAGGAACCAATGATTTCTTTTATTGGTGTTGAGTTGTAATCAGGACGCTGCTGCTGTCTATCACCTGTTTCACTTCTCTTCTGTCGTCTCTTACGACACCCACGGATGCATGCGGCATAAGATAATGCATGGTAGTGCATTATCTTATGCCGCAATACGGCGATTATTATTTCGTTGAAATTAAAATTACAGCCTATATACGTCCCACTACCGGGCACAGGCCTCCTCCCACTTCTGTGAGGGCTTTAGAGCAAGGAAGTGTCCGCCGCGCTGCCCCAATGCGTGTTTGCGGACTACACATGTCATCGAAATATATTTTTTTATTTCTCAGACATGCAGGTTTTCTCACGATGTTTTGCTTCACCGCCGAGCTCGTGCTGTTGAAATCAAGTTAAAGCAATTTATTTAAATTTTGCGATAAGTAAATTTTAATAAAATTAGTGCATAGACAAACGGACTTATAGTTTTTTATCAGTATTTTAAAAATATCCATTTTCTTTAAAAATAATATCAAAACTTGGTATATTCTCTACATATAATTCTTATGATTTATGCTAATAAGTTCACCTACTTTTTTCGTCAAGCTAGCCTATAAGTAATGAAGATTAAACATTTATTGAGATATGAGATAAAATTCGGTGGAATAGTTCGTGGCATCGTTTAATGCTTAAATACAGATAGTAATTTTTATTTCAATGGTGTTACATATTTTATGTTATAATGAATTAATAGTTATGGTCCGCTAATGTGGTCCACAACCATGCAAAGATTTCTTTTAGTTTTCCAGTATTCTCGAAACCAAAGTGAATTATTTAATTATAAACAAATATAATAATCATCGCATTACATTTGGTTCTTATCATTACCACTACATAGCATTTTAAGCAAATAAATAATTTTAATTTTCAAAATAAGGTCCTGAGCCACCCGCATCTATCGATATACTTCTTCCTTATTAATACTTCAATTGAAATAGAATTAGGGTCTGCTTTCTGTAAAAATAAATAACTTACCATACTTTCCTCGTTGATTGAATCCAAAGACAATACCGTAACGTGGAAGTAGACCACGGTCGGCTGCCCCAACAGCTTGGGAGCTCTGTTCTTGTCATAGTATTTTGCTTTCACTGGAAGTATGTCTCGTAGGGAAAGACTCGATTCAGACTTCACTTCCATTTCTTGATATGATGTATTTGCTCTGTAGATGATAACACGATAAAATTAAAAACTATGTTGTTCGTATCGTATTAGCGTTCTTTGCTCTCCGATGAAGGAATATATTTTGTATGTTGCATTGATAACGGTATTTAAATCGGTGGGAAATGTTTAATAAAATCTTCATAAATTTACTAGAAAGCAAAAATTTTGCGTTTAGTAGTACTTTTATAATATGAGTAAGAGTGACAAACGATCTGCCGGTCCACCTAATGGTAAACAGCCCATGGACACCTAACCTACTTTATATAAAAAGGATGCGTAAATGTGTAGTCACCCCTTCAGTGGTTTTTACCACCTAACAACAATGCACTCATTTTAATTCATCATCATCATTATTGCAGCACTTCACAAGTTCACTTAACATAGGCATCCCCCAAGGAATCCTATCTAAATATCTAAATCCATCGCCTTCCTGCATATCTTACAAGGTCGTCACTCCATCTACTTCCACTTCGCTTACCGGTACGAGGTTGCCACTCGAGAACCTTTCTTCCCCATCGGTTATCGATTCTTCGAACTATATGGGCGGGCCATTTTAATTAATTCACTTTAATCTATATTGCGTGCCTGTTTACAACATGACACTTATCTTGTTTTAATAAATAAGTACTGAACACTAAACACCTTAGCAATATAGAAAGTTTTGAAGAGCGTGTTTTGTAGCTCAGAGGCAAGGCGTTCATCTTGAATTTGATAGTAGGTCTCAATTTAATTCGATATCTTCTGGTATCAGTGAAGTTGTTATTTGCAGGTTTTCTCTTTTTCATTTAAGTGCTGTTTTATCACGTGCTTGGTGGTGAAAAATTTCAATTAGAAAATTGAAAATTATCAAATCAAAAAATATATTTCCAACATCTTTGCAATCCGAAAAATGTCCAGGTGTGGAGTGTTTTTTTATTCTTTAACTTTTTTAGTTTATTAATTCTTGATGAAAAAAAATTTTTTTTTGATTAAACCGTGTTGCTTAGATGTCCTTACGACCGATTTTTGACCACATCGATCTGAATAGCCGAAACTATCAGCTTCCACAAGTGAACACAAACATGCAGGCGTTGTACAATTGTTTGCTCCAGTTAGGATACGACCCCACAGGACTTGTGGTGTACTAGCCAAATATAATTTATTTTTCATTTATTGTGACATCGGCTACTAGGCCCTTCAGTCAAAAAACATACATAAAACTCTGTGATACATTAAGCAATATATAAATATTTTTAAAAAGTCTCCGCAATATGTTTATGCGTACATTACAAAGTTTTTGAGAGATTTTGGCGGCAGCTTAAGCCAGCAGGCATTGATATATACCTATGTACTACGCACTAGATTTCGCATTCCGAACATTCACTATGTTCAACTGAACTGTACTGCAATCCGTACACCTTACTTTAGTGTCATTTACTGTGGCTTCAATATTCATGCAGTGTGGAGTGGCGATAAAAATAAGAGATTTCAAATTAAAGTTTAAACCTTGCGTAAATAACAATTCAGTAGTCAAGTAAGTAAAATTTTTTGTTGTTCAAGTGAATAAATAGGTAATAATATCGTAATATTTTACTATCTACCGCGCATGCGCGAAGACATAGAGTAGCGCACATTTTTTGTTTGGAATAGTTTCTCTAGTACGTAGTACATATAACTCAATGCCAGCAGGCAGTTAAAATGACAATAATATCTCAAGGCGCTTAAGCAGACAAAATAACTTATGTTTGAATCACCATCGAAGCAATTGTTTTCACTCATGTTCACATTTAATACACAAAATTGCATCATTTTTACGTATCCAAATCCACTTAAAATGATTATTAACAATAATACAGAGACAGAAATCCGCCGGCGGACATACTCCTGCCTTACGCCAAAACTCAAAAATTTTGCTAAAGTGGTAGCAAAAATTAAAACAATAACATTATTTTAAAAGCCGATTTTCAGCAGTGGACTGGTGGGTGAACTTTACCTATGATATAGGTAAAGCAGAAAAATTTGACAGCCCTCGATTGATGGTGGTTTAACCATTTTGTATATCCCGGCGTGAAATACCCACACTGAGGACAGGGACAGGGAGCAACGTCAAAAGTTCAAACTAGTATGATCACCGATCTTTCTGCTAAGGGTAGATCATGGTTCGATACTTTTTACAACGGAAGAGGCCAATACAGTAGTGTTCTACTGAATCTGATTAGGGATAAGAATAGCGGCGGCAGAGACCCTTGAGACAATTTATAACCATGACCGTATTTAGCTTAAGTAATTTATGTCCAGTGGTCATCACAATCATATCCAAAATCCTAATTACATTTCACGAATGGGTTGGTGCGACCGGGAAACGCACACTTACTAGTACAACTTACTAAGGACTCCTTTCTGCCTAGGGGTCCACCAAGGTAGGTAACACCCTCTTACCAATTTCTGCCGCCAATTAGTAGTTCTCGCATCGCTGCGTTCAGGTCTAAAGGATTTTCAGAGCCAGTATAAATACAGTGACTGCCTCGTTGGTCTAGTTGTTGTAGTAGTGCGACTGCTGATCATGGGGTCCCGGGTTTGAATCCCGGGTCGCGCCAAAAAAAAACAGTTGAGCTTTTCCATCAAGGAAGTCGCAGTAGCTGCCCGGAATCAGGAATTCACCCCCGTGCCTCGGAAGGCACGTAAAGCCGTTGGTCCTGCGCCTAACCTTTCTCCTGTCGTGTCGGTTTACTGTCTCATTGGACTATGAGAGTGAGGGAATAGAGAGTGCACCTGTGCTTGCGTATACACTTGGGCACGATAATCCTGTCCTGCGCCGAGGCTGGGCGCCGTGACCGAAATCCGGTCTGGAGGATATTATTATTATTATAATTACAATCTGTGAGGCATTTCATCTTAGTCCTCAAGGGTGATGATAACGCATCCATATCCTTCTTTGTTTGAAGCTAACTGAAGGTGTCCACTGTAGTAACCGCTTACCATCATGTAGACTGTAAGTTTGTTTGTCACTTTGGTTTGATAAAAAAGCAAGCTCTTGTCTGTTCCAGATTTAAGTGGTAGAGCCACGCTGCAACTGTATTAATATGTTGGTTCTGTCAGGGAGGACCACGCTCGCACAAAATACTAGCGTAAACAGCATAATCATGTTTTGTTTCGTATGGTGAGTAACGAGACGAGAATAGACACCCATTTTCCTGATGACGAGGCATTCCTTCTTAGGCTCTTAGGTCCTCCAACACATCTGCATTTTGATTCTGAGCTGACGATAGGGTACGACTTTCCATTGACGTCCGTCGAGTTGGGGGTTGATATTTTTTACAGAAAGGTTACATTATTATAAGCACACACGCAAAGTTTCAACATTCGGAGACACGTACTTTTTGAGAAAAAAAAAAATTGATAATCAATTATTTTTGCAATATTTATGTAAATATCAACCCCCAACTCGACGGACGTCAATGGAAAGCTAAGCCGACGATAGGTGTAGGTGTATACTGTAGCCCAGGCTATAAGGCACACAGCATTCACTTACTATCAGTGGATTGCATACTAGTTTGTCATCCTACTAAGCCGTATTACGGCTGTAGCATGAATTGTTGGGCTCAGCCCGGAACAGAGAGCAAGAAGACAAAAAAAACAAGAAGCAAGAGAGGATGGTATTTCATGTTCTCATAGAATAACAGCGTAATATAGCAGCAAAATGCTGCCATGTTTCATGTGGTGAGTGCTGTGAACCGGAAGCCCTTTTAGCAATTAAGCCATTCAATCTTAATAATGAGCTTTACAGACTATGGATGCTGTAAAGTGCCCGAAACGTGATAAAATCCGTAAGATTTGTTTTATTCCATTAATATCAGGGTTGAAAACGCATCTACTTCTTGATTCTTTGATTGTATTGATAGATAGAAGAATAGATCTGCGTACTCGTATAATACCAGCAGATGTTTAAGGCTTTCTCTTATTTGCTTTCAAAGAATTCGAATATTCCTTTACAAATAATAATTCTCTAAGATCTTGTAGTGTTTATTGATGGATGCCCAAGTCCAAGTATATACGATTATTTATAAGGGTGAGTCTATGAGCTACAAGATCTACTTACCATCAGGTGAACCGTGTGCTCGTTTGTCACTTTTCTTATAATTTTTTTTATTAATTCGTCACAGCCCATCAAAATTCCACTGCTGAATATAGGTCTCTCCCATAGATTGCCTCTTAAGGGAAATATTTGAAATAGTTGCCACGCTTAGCAGTCAGGTTTGCAACCTAAGTTTATTTTATTTTAAGTCGTTTTTATTTTTATTTTTATTATATGCTGCTGCTTTCTACTACTTATTTCCCTCCATGGCCTCACTCACGGGATTATATGGTACTATACTGCCATAATAATATAAATTTTTGTCGCCGTGTCTCACTACAATAACAACTTCATTGGAACCGGTGACGACCGATCCCGGGTTACTCGCGTACTGTTATATTTACAGCGAGCGCTTAGCTTCTGAGCTACCATGGCTCTCAGGCATTGAATTTAATAAATGCAAATTCCATAAAAAAATACTTACAAAAAACTGACCGCCGCCTGCACACGACTAGCTTCCATATTGTCTTGCAATAACAAAAAAATCATCGAACACAAAAACCGCCGCACTGTTATTATCATTGTATTCACACGTCAATCAAGTTAAACACTATTAAAACTATCTAATACAGATAATAAAATGATTCATTTTATTTCTAATGTTTCAATCCTTTTAGATATCTTGGTGTGAATCAGACAACTGCAAGTGACAATGGTTGATGGAGATCCCAACACCTTACAAGTATAATCCTTTTAAAGGTTTATTTATACGTGTTTATATAAATTTAGTTATGGGTATCGATTATTTATGTGCTATAATTATATACGCGTGAAGGGTGAAAAGAAACCTTTAGGGCAAAAACTACAGAAAGCATGTGCCCTTCAGTGAGATTTACAGGCTATTACTGAGCTTAACCGTGTATTTTATTTTATAGAGGTGTCTGAACGCACTAGTGTTGTTCTCTAGGTTTGTTCAAAAATATATGAAAAAATAAGAATAACCTCCTATATTTATAAGTTTTCTAAAGTAACCTATATTCCGTCATTTCTCATTTATTATTATATACACTAGCAACTTTCCTGTTTTGAAATGGGCTGAAATTGTTAGATTGAACACTTTAGTTTTATTTTTATTTTTATTTTACTTTAGTTTAGTTTAAAGGGCAAGACTAACAATAGACGATAAAAGTAATAAATAAGTATAAATTACTTCTGATTTCGATTTAATCTTTTAAACACAACAAAATTACTTAAATCATCTTTTGATCTTTTGTTTTCAAAAACTTTACCCTTACAGAAGGTAGTTTAAGACATACATAAATTGCACGAGGACAAACATCAAGACCCGAAACAATAATTATTTGTAGACTATACAAATACTTATTCCGTACGGGATTCGAACCCGCGGTTCTCATCGCCGCAAATGAATTCTAAGCAGCAGCTTTTAACGATCTATTGCTGCCGCGCTGTGCCCAAGCGACCGAACAGTTTGGACTGATTGTACCTAAGAAAAATTGACAAAATCATCACCTGTATTGCCTTGCTTCCACCAAAACTAGACCAATTTAAAAAAAAATCTCGAGAACATATTTGTTTACTAGATGTCTAATAACGGCAGTATGACTGGGCAGTATTAGCTATTTAAGAAGGTTCCTACTTTTTAAAATAATTAATCTAAAGAAAAACACAGGAACATGGCAATGGTAGATAGATATATTATATTGTATTTTAAAAAAAATTCAATCTAGCGTTATTAAGGAAGAAAACTGAGGAGTGCCTTTGCATGGACTAAAGCGTCCGAATATCCTCTTATTGGCTCGTATTAATAAAATCTATATTGTAATCATTTTTTTTTGTTTAATTTGGGACTTCCAGTTCCAGTTCAACGAAAACTAATGATTTGACTTTTTTTTATTTAAAATAATATTACGTTACTTAGTTTATATTTTCAATAAAGCATAGTCTAATATAGTATAATACCTACATAAGAATGCCATGTACACTGTACAACGTGGATATCAACTGTAAGGCTTCATCGCCCAATACTCGATAGCGGACACAATCTTATTGACTGTAATATATATTTTTATGTACCAGTACTTTTCTTACCGAGAAAGAAAATTATGACTCTAACCGCGATGCTTTTTACTATTCGCAAATATTTAGAAAAGGAGAATGAATTTTTTATTTATTATTATGAAATTAATTAATCTACAATAATTAAGACTATCGTTGAAGAAAAGCGTGTGTTGTTTGTAAGCATTGTATTTAGCTCATATTATCATAATTATTTCAATCTAAAAAATATATAAATTAATAAAATTGTGTTACATAATGCATCCTACCTAACTGAAATTATATTCAGCTAGGCAGTTTAGATGAGATGGTAAGTAAAAATAAGAAATGGATATTATAACTACGAGTAGCTAGATTGCAAAGCTGCCCACCAAAACTATATACTACCTAACACGAAAGATCTTGTCTTTAAGCTAAAATTCTTAGGCTTTCGTCACAACTTACCACCAGGTTGGAGTGCAGCCGAGCACCGGCTTATAAAAAAAAATATAAACCATTTGGTTAAATTACTTTAAATTCAATAAATACCAAAATCACTTAGTCTATATATAAATATATGTATAACAGAGCATATCTATCAAAAATAATTATGATATAATTTCGTTGCAATTTAGCTGTTAACTCATGAGAATGTAAAATAAGTAATCAGTGTTATTTCCTAACACATTAAGAGATCTAATATTTTAATCATTTAATTAATAAGATAACGATAATTGAATCAATCAATCTATTTCAATGATAATGATTCAATTTTAATAATTTAATTGGGAAAGGTTAAATACAGATGTTAAAAAATTAACACGCTGTAGGTGTAATATGAAAAAATAATAGAAAAAAAATAGGACAGAAATATGGTTGAATGAGTAAATACGTAAAATGTTTAGTAAATACATATATGAGTAATAACCGATATTACAAGGATAACTAGTAATTTTGGGCGATTTTGAGTCACAAAATTTTAATAGAAATAATAGGTAAATTGCGATGTCTATAGCACGATATCATTATTGTTAATTAACACGAGCACAACACAATGAAGCACTGCACGTCTGTTTTAAGTAATAGTAAAGCACTAAATAAATTAGCAGTGACATAAGAGGCGATATCCAGTAACAAGCGGAGTAGTAGCGTATTATATACTTATTATTTTAATTAAAATACGCTAGTTATAGATTTTTATACGCATTTGTTTTAAATAAAATTTAATTTTGAGTAGCATCCATTTGTTAATTCTGACGAATCTGTAATTCAAATATCATCATCATCTTTACAACCCTTCACAAACCCACTGCTGAATTAAGGCCTCTTCCTGCATCCATTGACTTTCTACATGTCTTGTCAGATCATCACTCAATCTAGTGGGGCCCGCGATACACTTCACTTGCCGTTACGAGGCTGCCACTCGAGAACCTTTCTGCCCCATCAGTTACTGGTTCTCCGAGCTATATGGCCGGTTTACCTCTTCTGCTTACTGATCAGTTGGGCTGTCTGTTTCTCTGGTTCTACTACGGTTATACTTATAACGAAGTCTATCACGCAGGGAAACTCCGAGCACTGCCATCTTTATAGCTTTTTTTTTATAGAACAACGGTGACAAGCGAGCACACAGCCCACCTGATGGTAAATAGATACTGTGGCCCATAAACATCTACATCTATCCTCGATTAAGAATAGAAATGCAGATGCGTTGTCACCCCTGAGGACTAAGATGGAATGCCTCGTTTCCAGTAAAAAGGGTATCCGCTTCTCTAGACTCACCATACGAAACACAGCAGCATTAAGCTGCTATTTTATGCTGGTATTCTCTGAGAGCGCGGTCTCTCCCCGGTAGAGCCGACCCTTTCGTGCTACAACTATACTATTAATATAGCTGCAGCATGGCTCTACCACGTAAAATGATGATAAGTGACTACTGCAGTCCATGGACACCTGCAGCTCGGATATATGTATGAAATTGGTTATAATATGGAATAATATTTATTAAAGTTAATCGTTATCGAAATCTTTTGAGCTTTTTAAAACCGTGTCCTCTTAAACCCTTAAACATTACAAGCATAATATCATGTTTATATATATAAACTAATTAATGTTTCAGATAGAGACAATTACATAATACTTAGTTACTTTATTTACTAATAAAATAAATGGTTAACGACGTAATAATAGGATTAGCCTAGGGGCCGAGTCAAGTGAGCCGGGACCTTGGGCTATTTGATATAGCGAAGGATATTGGCATCGCATCGCTACACTGAACGCTATAGTCGAATATTTTAGAAATTATTGACGATTTAGTCTGCTTGAAATGAAATCTTATACTGATGCTTTATATGTCACCAGAAGCGGAAGCAAATTTTACATTTTTTTTCAGCTTATAAACATTCCAGTGTGAAACGTAAGCCTCCTAATGTGATAATTTATAATAATCGCCACGCTTCAGAATGTTTGGCGATCGCAGATTGCAGTGCAGCTGGGCTAGACAAGTTAACTTCGTTCTTCAATCTTTAACGCTAATAGAAAACTATAAAAATGAATAAAATCAACGTAAGTTATGTTTTTTTTTTTATATAGGATAAGGGTGACAAACGACCACACAGTCCACCTGATGCCTCGGTTCCAGTAAATACCGGCCAAGTGCGAGTCGGACTCGCGCATGAAGGGTTCCGTACCACCGACAAGATTTAATACTATGTAGGTAAAAAACACGTTTCTAGTAGGGTTTATTATTAGTAGTTTATTATTTGTTGTTATCGCGGCAACAGAAATACACATTCTGTGAAAATTTCAACTATCTACCTATTACCGATCATGAGATACAGCCAGCTGACAAACAGACGGACGGACGGACGGACAGACTTAAAAAGGGTCGCCGCTTCTCTAAACTCACCATACGAAACACAGCAGTGTTAAGCTGCTATTTTACGCTGGTATTCTGTGAGAGCGTGGTCCTTCCCCGGTCGAGCCGACCCATCCGTGCTACAACCATACTACTAATATGGCTGCAGCATGGCTCTGCTAAGTACACGTACATATACGTATATCTCAACAATGTGATTATTGTTTATTGTTTTCTATAGGAATGAAGAAAGAAAGAAACATTTATTACCCTGATACGCAACAGAGTACCTACACAATTTATTGACATAAATAAGAAGCTCGTAGGTAGGTAAGGTAGTAGGTGTTTAAACATACAATAATAAAAAATAATTAAAACAAGAAATAAAAAAGAGACGTCACCAAAAAAAATTATCTAAATGAACTTTTAGTAAAAAGTAAAAGTCGACTTCAAAGAACTAAGTAGGTAAAAAGAATAAAATAATTTCCATTCAATTTCCTATTTTTTTCTCCAAATTTATATGGGACCACCCTTGAAGTAGTAATTAAAAAGCAATCATTACAATCGGGTCACAATTGGCGAAGATATTGCGTAAGGACCTATAAACACGGTGCGTTGCGGCGTGAGCTACCCGTGAGACGAGGCGGGGAGGGGTGTATGCGTTGCAACGCCGGAGCGGTTACCTGCCTGTCACCCTGTCAGTTGTTTAGACACGCTTGCTTGTTTTTTTTTGGTTAAGTACTTACCTAGTTATATATTCGAAAATATATATATTCGAAATTTAAAAAATGAGCACCAACGAAGACGAAGTTGATACTCCCTCATGATGAATACCTCATTGCGTTAGTACAGGAAAGAGAAATTCGTTACGGCGCCGTAGCAACGCCGCGACGCCGCGCCGCACCGTCCGTGTGCCCACCAATGCGGCGAAATCGTACGTACATAAATAAAAGAGAAAGAATATAGAGTTGATTTGAGAACCTCCTCTTTTTATATCGGCTAAAATTCGTTACAACGACGATTTTACAAAATCAACTTAGATAATCCTACTAGACGTCTTGCATCATGGATATTGCAATAATAATCTTACGCTCACCAGATATCGCTAGTTGGGACTAAAGTGAACTTATTAGTTACTCTACGCAGATGACAAAAAACAGTGCTGTATTCTTTAACTTTTTCACCATTTTAACTTTTTTTAATTTTTCTACTTAGGAATATCCGTAGGTTGGTTTATCCATTTCAAATCTAATTAATATAAAATATATCTAATATTTCAAAAAGAAACAATAATTTCTATAATTTTCTAACAAAATAACTTCCCCTGCTATGAAATCTGTCAAATATTTCACTTCACATTTAAGTGGCGCCATCCTGGTGCCACAACAATCCATCATCTAAGGTGGGTTTTACTCATGCTTCACTTGGATATTTTACTGTTACACTTTATATTTTACGTATAACAGTAAAATATTCTTTTAGAATATTCTTTATATTTTACGGCATATATATCACATGAGAAGAACATAATTTTCAAGTCCACGGCTGAGCAAACACCTTTCCAAAAATGCCCCGAGTTGGTGAGCGTAGAGCTGACATCCTCGCACAGGTAATGCTCCCCAAATTTGAGTTTGGTGTTTTTGGACGGCTTTTAAGTCATCAGTGAAATATTCTCCTTCACACCCTTTTGGCATATACGACATGGTTCTGATTTTTTTTGATGATTATGATCATGAGCGAAGAGTATATAATCACTACGTTTTAGTTATGAGATCTTCCTGCTATTTTCTGTAGTTGCTTCTCAGGAAAAAAGAAACGGGGCGACGGATTCAATGCGGTTAAATCGTCAACCAGGCAAAACAATTCAGTACTGCGAATTATGCTATGTTATGCATTCCATCTTAAGCCTCAAGGGTAAAAACTCACCTGCATTTTTATTCTTTATTCTTTATTTATTCTATATAAGTCTTTATTACGGGTCCATGGACCCGTAGGTATGTATGAGTGAGTATAGGCCACAGCATCTACTTACCGCCAGGTGAACTGTGTTCCTTTGTCACCTTTACAGATACGTGGTAGAGTTACCCTGCAGCTGTTATGTTATGATTGTACCATGATAAGGTAAAGACCATGCTCTCACAGAATACCAGAGTTAAATAGCAGCAAACCTTTTTTAGGGTTCCGTATCCAAAGGGTAACCAACGGGACCCTATTACTAAGCCTCCGCTGTCGGTCCGTCTGTTTGTCAGTAGGTAGGTAGAGTGTTGAAATTTTCACAGAATGTGTATTTCTGTTGCCGCTATAATAACAAATATTAAAAATTAAAATAAATTAAAAATTAAAAGGGGGTTCCCCTACTAGAAACGTGTATGACGTGTACGAGTACGGAACCCTTCATGCGCGAGTCCGACTGGCACTTGGCCGGTTATTCTGGTAACGAGGCATTCCATATTAGTCGTCAGGAATGACAGGGCTTCCGCATTGTGATTCTTATTTCACGATAATATAGGCGTCTACGAGCAACGGAATCCATCACAAGTCCACTGCTGAACAAATACCACAAAGAACAGTCCTGAGCCACCTGCATCAATCAACTTCCTCCATCTCTTACCAAGTCGTCACCCCAACCGTTGGAGGGCCGCTATACACTTCGCCTTCCCTTACTGGTACGAGGCTGCCACTCGAGAACCTTTCTTCCTTGTCGGTTATCGGTTCTACATAGCCGGCCTATTGCCACTCCATATAGTTTGGGCTTTATCGGTTACTTTGGTTTGGATATCCTCATTACGGAATGTATCACCAGAGAAACTCTGAGCAAAGACCTCTTCAAAGCTCACTAAACGACCTTGAGCTTCCTTATTCGACCGGCTGTGAAGAACCACGTCTCAGATGCCATCACTGGCATGGTGTGCAGAAGATGTGTCGTAATCTCCCGCTGTCCAGCCGAGTTGCATCCGTAGATTGACCTCTTGGTCGATGTTGGAGTTACCTAATCGCGAATCGGAGTCGCCAGTCATAAATAAATGGTTATACCGACATCTACCGGAATAATCGGGATAATATCTTTATTTTTCATCATCATCATCATTACAGCCCTTCACAAGTCCACTGCTGAACATAGGCCTCCTTCAAGGAATGCCACAAAGCATATCCTCATTTCTAAGCTTATCACGCAGAGAAACCCCGAGAATAGCCCTCTCCATAGCTCGCTGAGCAACCTTGAGCGTCCTCATACGGCCAGCAGTGAAGGACCACGTCTCAGATCCATAAGTCATCACTGGCAACACGCACTGGTTGTACAATCTAGTTTTCAGGTTTTGAGGTATACCTGACGCGAAGATGTGTCGTAATTTCCCGAACGCTGTCCAGCCGAGTTGAATCCGTCGATTGACCTCTCGGTCGAAGTTGGACTTACCTAGTCGGACTATTTGTCCCAGATAAACTCGTCAACAACTTCGAGCTTAGTGCTCCCAACAACTATTGGCATAGGTGTGACATGGACATTAAACATGATCTTTGTTTTGTCTATGTTCATCTTAAGACCTATCCGTTGGGAGACACTATTGAGATCATTGAGCATAGCGCTTAGGTCCTCCAGCGATTCTGCCATAAGGACTATATTGTCGGATAATCGAAGGTGAGTGATGTACTCGCCATTGATGTTAATACCGTATCCTTTCCAGTCCAGTAGCTTGAAAACGTCTTCCAATGCAGCGGTGAAGAGTTTCGGGGATATAACGTCACCCTGTCTTACACCTCTCTGCAGTTGTATAGGTTTCGTACTCTGATTCTGTACTCGGATAGCCATCGTAGCCCTACTGTACAAACACTTCAGCACTTCGATATACCGACAGTCAACTTGGCACTGTAGCACCGCCCAAATTTCGACGGAATCAAAGGCTTTCTCATAGTCCACATACGCAAGGCAAAGTGGCAGATTGTACTCTTTGGTCTTCTGTATAATTTGCCGAAGGGTGTGTATGAGGTCTATGGTACTAAATCCTCTTCGGAAACGGCTTGTTAGGGAGGCTGGAAGTCGTCGAGTCTGCGTGCGAGACGATTCGTAATGACTCTCGAAAACAGCACGTAGACGCGGCTTAGAAGGGAAATCGGTCTGTAGTTCTTCAAGAGAGCGTTGTCGCCTTTCTTGAAGAACAAGACCACCGCACTTCTGTCCACGCCTCCGAAGTAGTGCCACCATGGACGACTTAATTAAAGAGCTTCTGAAGTACCTCAAGTACCGGTTTCCCACCCGCTTTCAGAAGCTTCGCTGTAATTCCATCTTCACCTGGAGCCTTGCCGTTTTTAAGGTGCTGGAGTTCGTTACTCACACTTGCGTGTGGCTTCAACGATACTTGTACAGCTGCCCATATAACCTCTCAATCTCACTCAAAATCTCAGGTGTCCCGGAAACGATGCTGCCACACTCGGCCATCAGCTTTGACAGTTGGCTCTTTCTGGCAGACAGATCTCTGAGAAAAGACTTTGGAGCCTTGGTTCCGCTCGATCGCTTCTTCAATACAAGCTGTATTGTAGTTGCGTAAGTCCCGCCGCATGCATTTGGAGATATGTCTGTTCAGTTGCCTGTATGCTGTCAAATCTGTTGAAGACTGCAGCTTCATTTCCCGTCTAACGGCCATGAGATTAAGAGTGTGATCTGAGAGTTTTTGTGTTCTTCTGCGGCGGCTCTTGCAGAACTTAGCTCCGACCGCATGGACAGTTTCCACGAGCTTATCATTTATATCGTTCACTTCATTGCAGTCTTCTAGGTACCGAAAACGGTTTTGTAACTCGAACTGAAAGGTTTCGAGACTTTGGATTAGAGCACGAGGGGGACGGAGCGTTAACTTCATTAGACGAGACCTCTCCAACTTAACGTTTAGCTTCAGTGTGCCTCTAACCATTATAGTTAAAGGCGAAAGTTAATATATTGTTACGAGCTTGGGGTTCGGGACAATTAAAAACTGCCGATTGAATTACCAAAATTGACACTTTAATTATACAACACTAATTACAACTTTAAACCACACTAATAACAAAATACAATTTTACTACAGATCGCTTAAGTTCGTAGTTGTATCGCTTCGAAGTCCTCGCTTGTATCGCCAATTCAATACTGACTCGGTCGTGGTCTATACCGGCCTTATATAGCGCCTCAGATACTTTCCAGAACCTTCTACTGTAGAAACATATAGAATGTTCGAGTACATATCGGTCCCGAAATTTCTAGAAGGATCTTGACTCTCCTAGTTCTGCTACTCGATACTAGAGGGCGCTAGTGTTAACTAGTGTTGCCATGTATAAACCATTAATAGTGGCGCGCAACACTGCCCCCTCCTAAGACATGCTCGTCCCGAGCATTATTGCCCCCATAATAGCGCGCCAGTCGATCCACATGGACGATCTTAGGAGTACCTCTTGCTCCTTTCTGTATCCGGTAGGTTACGTCATTGATCCTTGTCACAATCCGGTACGGTCCGTCCCATTTAGCTTGAAGCTTAGGAGATTTCCCTTTGCTGCGAACTGGATTGTGTAACCACACTAGTGAACCTTCGTCAAACCCTTTGTTGTTCATTTTGCGATCATACCGTGTTTTCATCTTCTCAGACGTTTGCTGGCCCGACTGTCTGACGTGCTCATAAATGTCATTCATTTTGTTCCGCAAGTCATTTGCATAATCGGTTATACTGCGTGGGGCATCAGGTGGTATTCCGGTGATCAGGTCTGCAGGCAGCCGTAATTCTCTCCCAAAGTTTGCTAAAGCTGGTGTCACTGATGTACTTTCGTGAACAGCGCTTCGATATGACAACAAAAACGGTTGTATGTGTCTGTCCCAGTCTCGTTGCCGTTTTTCCACAACTTTTGCTAGGTACCTCTCCAATGTCTGATTAAATCGTTCTACCATTCCATCAGATTGTGGGTGGTAAGAAGTTGTTCTTGTTTTATAAGTACCCATAACTCGGCAAGTTTCCTGGAATATTTGAGACTCAAAATTCCTTCCTTAATCGCTGTGAATCTCTAAAGGTACTCCAAAACGACAGAAGACTTCATGTACTAGTTTATCTGCAACTGTTGAAGCTTCTTGATTTGGAATGGCCACTTAGTGAAGTAATCCATCACAACCATGAAATACTTGTTACCACTTTCACTTTCCGGAAACGGCCCCGCAACGTCAACGGCTATCCTCTCCCATGGTGCACCAACATTGTACAATTTCAATGCACCTCTACTACGAGTTTGTGGTCCCTTTACAGCCGCACAACTTGTACATTTGCGACACCAGTCCTCGACATCGTCACGACAGTGGACCCAGTAAAACCGTTCTCGGATCTTTAGTAGAGTTCGTTTAACTCCCAGATGGCCTCCTGAACAACCATTATGGTACAGTTGTAGCACATCCGGTACTTTAGCTTTGGGGACAACCATTTGCAAATGACAACTGTCTCCTGAACATTTTCCCATTTTCGGCACAGGACTCCATCCTGAATCAGCAAGCTGTCCCATTGGGCCCAATAGCTTTTCGTGGTCGAACTCATCGCTGAGACGTCACCCACTTGGGCTTAGGAGCACTGGCCTTCATCCATTCCAGAATCGGCTTGATGTCCGGATCTTCCTGCTGTGCATGTTGTAGGCTGTCCTTCCACTCATTGCTGAGCTGGTCTGTCCTGAGCATCCTCACAGACACCACTTCCTTACCCTCTTGCCTAGTACAATGCTTGCAATCTTCAGGAGAAGGTCTTCTTGACAATGCATCTGCGTTGCCATGAGATTTCCCGCTGTGCTGGGCGTTGCTGATAGCCGCACTACCCCCTCGAGATAGTTCACCTTCCTTTCTACAGTTCGCTTAGGCAGCTGGATCGAAGATGGCCCCTTTCCCCACAGCCGTAGCACCTAGGGCTGTATCCTTTATTGCGGTCGCGAACTGTAGCTGCTGCAACCTCCCTGACGCGATGAGAACGATGATCCTGTCGCACGGCTTCCACTTCCAGTGCATGGGCCAACGCGTCCTTAAGGGTCTCGTGGTGCCCGAGCCTCACAGCAGCTCTGACTTCAAGATCGCGGATGCCGTCGATGAATGTCTGCACCAGGTTCCCTACAATGAGCGCAGGTACAGACTGGTATGCTTTCGAACCAGCTTCTCCACCTCAAGGCCCACTGCTGCAGGTTTTCGTTGCTGCGTTGCACGCGATCCTTGAGCTGCGCACGAAAGACGTGTTCCAGGTGAGCGTCGCCATATCTCGCCTCCAATGCCTCAAAGAGCTGCTCGTAAGTCACTTCCTTACCGAGAGCTTCCAGAACAGTTAAGGCCTGGTCACGCAGGCCTAGGGTAAGAGCAGTCATGGCCTGACTTTTATTCCAGCCGTTCGCCTTCATGACAGCCTCGAACTGGATTCTGTACGCCGACCAGGAAGAAGTCCCGTCGAACGGCGGCACTTTGAATCCACGTAGCGAAGGTATTGTAGCTACCACGGGGGCTGTAACTCCATCCCCAAGTTTGAGGTCGTCCAGCGTTTTCTTCACGTCAGCAATCACGTTGTCAACCCGATTGTTCACTTGGTCGATTCGGGTTTCAGCTTCCGACAGGCGGTTGTCATGTTGAGCAACCCTATCCTTCACCTCCCTTATCTCTTTCCCGAAGGTAGCGTGAAGGTCCTTCATGAGGAGCATCTGTTCTTCCCGTTGGCGGGCCTGTTCCTCCTGTCCACGCTGCAGCTGCTCTTCCAACCGACGGGCCTGTTCCTCCTGTCGGCGGGCCTGTTCCTCCTGTCGGCGGGCCTGTTCCTCCTGTCGGCGGGCCTGTTCCTCCTGTCGGCGAGCCTGCTCCTGCAGCATCATCATCAGAGCACCCAAGTCAGGTGCTGCAGATGCAGGAGCTGCTGACGGGCCGGCCTCCGTGGTCGGCAGCTGGCCCCTGACGTTTGCGGCGTTGCATTACCAAATCGTCTCTGGTCCGTCTCTTGCTGGCGTTGACTTCGGGTACGGATACCTCCGTGTCGTCCTTTGTAAAATCGGCATGATCTGATCCCACTCTGACACCAATTGTTACGAGCTTGGGGTTCGGGACAATTAAAACTGCCGATTGAATTACCAAAATTGACACTTTAATTATACAACACTAATTACAACTTTAAACCACACTAATAACAAAATACAATTTTACTACAGATCGCTTAAGTTCGTAGTTGTATCGCTTCGAAGTCCTCGCTTGTATCGCCAATTCAATACTGACTCGGTCGCGGTCTATACCGGCCTTATATAGGGCCTCAGATAGTTTCCAGAACCTTCTACTGTAGAAACATCTAGAATGTTCGAGTACATATCGGTCCCGAAATTTCTAGAAGGATCTTGACTCTCCTAGTTCTGCTACTCGATACTAGAGGGCGCTAGTGGTAACTAGTGTTGCCATGTATAAACCATTAATAGTGGCGCGCAACAATATATTATGAAAATGTCTCATAATAGCGACTGTACTATAAGCATCGCAACCTGTATGACGGGCGTTGCTTATCACCGCAAGCTTGACAGCCTCGTTGGTCTTGTGGTCGTTAACGCTATCATGAGGGTTCGACTCCGGGTCAGGCCAAAAAAATCAGTTATTGAGTTTTTCTGTCAAGAAATTCTCAGACTTCAAAAACTTCTCCGGACTGCTACCGGATATTTTACGTTGGTATTCTGATAGAGTGTGACCCCTCCCCGGTCGAGCAGACCAATTCGTGTTACACCTATATAGCTGCAGCATAGCTCTATCACGTATAACGTTCGATCCTCGTCGTCACCAATGAAATTGCTGATTAACTATGTGCTACGTGGTTAAGTAAAAAACGTCGTCAGGTAAATTGCATGTCTGTGAAATTTAAAATATATTTCTAGGAGTCTGCCTAAGAGCTAGTCTAGGTAGGTACCGATCTCTTAGCTATTCGCACTGGTGTGTTCTCGTCGACAGTATATAGAAAGGCAGTATAATTACGGGCTGGGAGGCATTACATTTTAGTTTTTAGTGGTGACAAAGCTTAAGTAGTCTTTATTTATTTATAGTTAGTTGCAGGTGTCTATGTGCTGCAATAGCCAAGTACCATCAAGTGGACTGTTACTTAACTTGTCACTTCGATTTTATTAAAAAAAAAGACGACAGCTCTGTAGCGTAGTGCGATTGGTTGCGAAGCTTCGGTGTCGCAGGTACAAATCCCGCACGGAGCAAATGTTTTTATGGCCATAAAATAATTGTTTCGAGTCTGGATCTTTGTCTATATCTACCCTCGCCTTAATGTATCTACTCGACTAGTAATTTCGAGCGCTGGATGATGTATGCCGGTGTACGGATACGCTAATAATATATAAGTCAATGCTCCACTGGGTTTTTGTTACACCTTGACAGGAACATTTACTGTAAATGTAAAATCAACCCGTGGACTGCCAGAGTAGAATTCACATTAATTTAGTCACCTATATATTAGCGAACACAAAACCAACTATCTCGCACCTTTGACGCTGTTTCCCGTCGACGCTATTGCACATCATGTATCAGACCAACAAAGAAAGATTTTACTATAAAAGCCTCAAAATCCCACTTTGCCTGAACAAAATATGGCAATGCTGGCAACACTACGTACAATTCAAGTGACGCTGAAACCATTTTCAACTTCTTTTTATAGGCACGCTGATTTTTTATTATTTTAGATGCATATTTGTGCGAGTGCGTGTTCATACAATAAGTTGAGCATGGTTTCGGCATCACTTGGAATGTACATGTACAGTGTTCTATCTATCTTTTTTTGATGGTCCATGTATTGTATAAATACGAGATGCAACCAACTTATATTTCCCAACCCATCTCTTCCCGTGACACCCACGGAAAAAGATGTGTTAACCGATTCAGTGCGGATGGCATACTTTTATGTGCGGCGCATGACACGCGAGTCGTGTCATTTTAAAAATCGTTGTAACTCGCTCAAATTGCGTTTTTGGAAGATTTATCCAGAACAGAAAATATTCATTATTTTGCAAGTAATTCATGCCTACAGCTTCGTTTCTGGATATTTTGAGAATTTGAAATTTTTAGGGGTTGACAACCTTTTTTAACTTGTACATTTACTCTCTACGGTACTCTTTTTACTGTGTGGGTTTTTTAAATCATGTTGTAGAAAAATACTCTAATATGTAACAAATAATAGCACTCATTGCGATCGCTCACAAAATTAAATTGTAAACAAGTTTCTGGAAAACAAGTCTCCTGTTAAAGAAAAAAGTTTGTCTTATTGTTTAATTTTGCTTAAAATGGTTGAACTGCCGTCTTATTACTATCATATGGCCAAATGGACCTATGAAGTACCATGTGCTCTTGTGATTTGATATAAGGTTTATTTTTGCTTGAAACAGTTCGAGCGCGTTCATGCATAAAAAAGTTTGCTAATAAATAGTCTTTTGTTCATCCACCGCCGTACAGCACCGGCGCATCTGACTATTGTTTTTTTCCTTTTGAAAACACTTTTGTTTTGCTATTCTAACTAACTAGACGTTTTCAGATAGACTTTATTTTTACATTTGTATAACATTAAATAATACATAACATTTGTAAATATCAATGAATCATAAACCTGTCCATGCGGTCGGGGCTAAGTTCTGTAAGACCCGTCGCAGAAGAACACAAAAACTCTCCGATCACACTCTTAATCTCATGGTTGTTAGACGGGAGATGAAGCTGCAGTCTTCAGCAGATTTGACAGCATACAGGCAACTGAACAGACAGATCTCCAAATGCATGCGGCGGGACTTGCGCAACTTCAATACCGCTCGTATTGAAGAAGCGATCGAGCGGAACCAGGGCTCCAAAGTCTTTGCCAGAGATCTGTCTGCCAGAAAGAGCCAACTGTCGAAGCTGAAGACCGATTGTGGCAGCCTCGTTTCCGGGACACCTGAGATTTTGAGTGAGATTGAGAGGTTCTATGGGCAGCAGTACACGTCATCGTTGGAGCAACACGCAAGTGTGAGTAACGATCCAAGAGCAAGCCTTATCCGACACTATTCCGATGATATCCCGGACGTCAGTCTGAGCGAGATTAGAATGGCTCTCCAGCACCTTAAAACGGCAGGCCCCAGGCGAGATGGAATTATAGCGGAGCCTGAAAGCGGGTGGAAAACCGTATCAGTCAGTCAGAAGTTTTTAATTCCGTCCTCCATGGTGGCATTACACCGGAGGCGTGGAGCAGAGTGTGGTCTTGTTCTTCAAGAAAGGCGACAACGCTCTCTTGAAGAACCAGACCGATTTCCTTCTGAGCAGCGTCTACGTGCTGTTTTCGAGAGTCATTATGAATCGTCTCGCATGCAGACTCAACGACTTCCAGCCTCCCGAACAAGCCGGTTTCCGAAAAGGCTTTATGCACCATAGACCACATACATACCCTTCGGCAAATTGTACAGAAGACCGACGAGTACAATCTGCCACTTTGCCTTGCGTATGTGGACTATGAGAAAGCCTTTGATTCCGTCCAAATTTTGGGCGGTGCTGCAGTCCCTTCAGCGGTGCCAAGTGGACTGTCGGTATATCGAGGTGCTGAAGTGTTTGTACAGTAGGGCTACGATGGCTATCCGAGTACAGAACCAGAGTATGAAACTTATCCAACTGCAGAGAGGTGTAAGACAGGGTGACGTAATATCCCCGAAACTCTTCACCGCTGCATTGGAAGACGTTTTCAAGCTACTGGACTGGAAAGGATACGGTATTAACATCAATGGCGAGTATACATCACTCACCTTCAATTTGCCGACGATATAGTCCTTATGGCAGAATCGCTGGAGGACCTAAGCACTATGCTCAATGACCTCAATAGTGTCTCCCAACGGATAGGTCTCAAGATGAACATGGACAAAACAAAAATCATGTTTAATGTCCATGTCACACCTATGCCGGTAGTTGTTGGGAGCACTAAGCTCGAATTTGTTGACGAATATGTTTACCTGGGACAAATAGTCCGACTAGGTAAGTCCAACTTCGACCGAGAGGTCAATCGACGGATTCAACTCGGCTGGGCAGCGTACGGGAGATTACGACCCATCTTCTCGTCAGGCATACCTCAAAACCTCAAAAGAAACCGACAACCGATGGGGAAGAAAGGTTCTCGAGTGGCAGCCTCGTACCGGCAGGCGAAGTGTAGGACGTCCCCCCACTAGATGGAGTGACGACCTGGTAAGACATGCAGGAAGTCAATGGATGCAGGTGGCTCGGGACCGTGCTTTGTGGCATTCCGTGGGGGAGGCCTATGTTCAGCAGTGGACTTGTGAAGGGCTGTAGTGATAATGATGATGATGATAAACCTTATTTTTTCCAAATCAAGGTTTTTGATTGTTTGATATTTACAAACGTTATTATTAGGTGAAAATTTAATTTAATATAAACCAAGGTTTATCAGGGTGATTTAGCTGTACCTACTTATATAAATGTTTTTTTTTATAAAACAATAAATAGTGCAAAAGGTTTGTAATCTCTGCATAAAAAAGTCACTTACTCTCCATTTCAAAGAAAACACGTAGAAAAACACGTAGTTAGCCACTAAAAACAAGTATCCTTCAGTTTGCAACTGATGTTTGATGTCAACTAAACTTAATGAGGTCTAAACAAGTGGAAAAAGCATAAAAAAGAACATTATTTTTACACATGGCTGATGACACAATAGGGGTGTCATCAACTTCTATGGCGCTTGGCACGACAGGCGTGTCACGGTATATTTGTTCGCCGCCACAGCTAAAAGTTGTTGAAAATTGGTGTCGCAACGAATCGGTTAATGTATTCTCCTATATAGCCAACTTACGGCCAACATTTTTGTGAGTACAAATAATTAGTATTCGATATGAGCGTGTTCGATCTTTTTGCTTACGTAAACTCTAACAGTAGTATGATTTTCTTTTGGCCAATTTCAAGAATGACAAGTCATTCCCATTCATTTTATAGCTTATATAAGCGTTAAGTCAATTTGGCTAATCCCGCAGTAGTATTCTGAAGTTGTTATTTACGTTGATTCACATGATTTATTGTTGATTACAATTATTTTTATAGTTTTCTATTAGCGTTAACGGTTGTAGAAAGACAACTTGGTTAACTTCTCAGGAAATTCATCACTTATCTTAACCTACCCACACTCAATGTGAATCTTATGCAAAGACTTTGATGATGCCATCATTGAAATAATATGTTGTACCTTAGATTAGATAATCTAATCTAAGATAATCTAAGATGTAAGATGTTGTACATACTAAAACAAATACCGCGAACAAAACCTGTGCGGCAGTGCGACGCCCGTGGTTGGAGGCACAGAGTATATTTTTATGGCCAAAACTAAGTGTGAGTCCATGGGCTCTAACGCGTGTTGCAAACTACCAAGCCTCGGTGTCTCGTCTAATACGTAGTACATGTTACTTCAATGGATGCCACCAACAAGGCTCTAACCTAACATGTGCTTTAGACAGAGGCGTAGCGTGAACTAATATAGACATGGGCGAAGTCTTATCAGCGAGGCCCCTTTTCTTTCGTTCCCAAGATCTACCCCATAAATCTATCCTACCAAATATGCTTTGACACGACATTCCTACTCATAGCTATTAATTCCTGACAAGTCTCATATTCCGTAACGGTCGCGGTCTTTGAAGGTGGTTATAACGGCCTCGCAGTCGCACTTAAGAGGGGCTTCTTGCGAGGCCCCAAACAAACACGCTTTTAAATTTGTGACGTTCTTTTTCGAGCGTAAAATTGATCAAATTAATTAGTCATGTGGTAAAGTCTGGGGGCATTGCATTTTAAGGGGCCTCGCGAGGCCCCTTTGAGTGCGAGGCCGTGGGCGAGGGCCCACTTCGCCCACGCCTAGCTACGCCACTGGCTTTAGATACGCTGCAGCATTTTGTGGCGTCAGAGTGAATAAATCGGCCGCTCGCACAAAATACCACAGTGAAATTGTATCATGTTGTTGCTGTTTTTGCATGAGAAGTGACGAGAACTGGATACACTTTTTACTAGTAACGAGGCATTTTATCTTAGTCCTCAGGGGTGACAACGTATCTTTATTGTCAGGTTTCGTATAGCGAGTGGCGAGAACTGGGATCCCATTTTACTGATAACGAGACATTCCGTCTTAGTCGTCAGGGATTATAACGTATTCGCATTGTCGTTACTTACCATCAGCAGACAATGAATGACATTTGAAGATATTAAAATACACATTCAGCCATGCATAAAAAAGAAAACAGAAAATGCTCAAAACTAAGTCTTTTTTTCAATAACAGGTAAATCAATGTACCTTAATTGGATGTAGTAATGTAAAAATGAAATCCAACCCACAAAAAACTACTATTTATTATTGAGATATTGATGTATGAAGTCTGGACTGGTATTTAACAATAATGGCTGGATGAGATTATTTTGTAATTTCGATACACGACATGACATATATCCCCGACTTCAGAAGCCATTATATGGAAATTATTTTATTCCTTTGTCAGTTTTTGGTGTTACAGTGAAATTAGAAGCGATTTTAAGTGTTGATTTACCAAGCGCTCGGCAGTTAAAAAATAGCGCTTAAACTTATTAAATCATATTTAAATAATAAAACGCAAAGTTGTTAAAATGTTGTTAGGAGTAGTTCTTCGGGGCCGGAAATATCTACAGGTGTGCCTTAAGGCTCTATTCTTGGCCCCTTTCTGTTCTTAGTTTATATACATGACATACCTTACTTGGTAGGGAAAAACTATGATATAATTTTATTTGCTGATGATACTTCGCTGACTTTCAGACTTACACGCCAATTGTTAAAATATGACGAAGTAAATAATGCTATATCAAAAATACACTGGTGGACATCAACAATTTGCCCTTAAACCAAATGTTAAACCAGTATGCTTTTAAATAGTGAGAAGCTGAGTCTTGTTGAATCCACTGATTTCCCTCGAAAGTACAGTTGACGCGAGTTTCAACGGGGCCCAAATATATATAATATCTAAACAAGCTAACAAACCGAGTTCCACAGTATATGTTGTAAAAAGATTAGAGGCCTTACATGTGTTGAAACAGCTACATTAGTTTATTTTAATTATTTCCATAGCATAATATCTTATGGAATCTTGCTATAGGGTAATGCGACTGACATTGATATTATGTTGTAAAAGAAGAGAGCCATAAGAGCTATTTATATTATAAGCCCAAAGGAGTCTCTTAGAGAAAAAATTAAAGAAATAAATATATTAACTTTGGCCTCAAGAGTATATTTACGAAAATTTAATGTTGGTAACACAGGAACAAAAATAGTTTTATTAAAAATAGTGATGTACATTCTGTAAATACTAGGAACAAGCACAAGCTAGTTATACCAGATTAAGTAATTCCTTCATGGAGCGGTGTATACGCTTTTACAACAAAGTTCAGAAAATATAGTATATAAAGAAAAATATAAAAGAAAGTATAAAGTTTAAAATATCAATTCAGCAAAAATTATTCAATGAGGATTATTTTACTATTAAAGAGTACATGATTGATAATAACCCCTGGGAATGAGCTGATCGCTACTATGCTATTTCTAAATGTTGTCATATTTAATTGTAATACATATTTTATTGTTCAAAAATTGTCCTGCAGTTTCTCGCTAGTTCTTCCCAGGACAGAGGTTTTCTTCCGAACCAGTGGTAAAAGCATAAATGATTTTCAATAAGTATTCCTGTAATCTATATTAAATAAAAATTATTCTATTCTATTCATCGTGAAGAAACTGCCACCACTCAGCAATTCAAAACTGTTCTGAGGATATGTAAAATCAGTCACGTTTTGGGACTGCGGACCGGACTTTTCTCTGCTCCAAATTCCTTTGCCCAGCAGTTAGACGGTATGTTAGCCATATAAGGTAATAACTTTCTAATTCCTAGCTTTCCTTGGGTTTGGAAAAATAATAAAGAAAACCAAATAAAACTAAAAAATTAGATATCTATAATTAAATATATTTTATCAATAACTTAATTGTTATTAACTGGGTTCTTTTTCCCAGTGCCATATATTTTCTGACACAAACTATAGAATCTCCAGTCGTTTAGGTCTTCTGGTGCCTCTCTTACCATATTCCTATACTGGGTTCTTATTTCCGACATTTTCTTTGAGCATGTCAATGGACTCTTTTTCATAATCTCCGATGCTTCCATCCAGAGATAACTGCGAACATATTTGGGGTTCTTAAACTTGTCTAAGTGGGTCAAGTACCATGATAACAGCTGTTCAATTTCATCTTCAGACCAAAACTCGTCTAAAGTGTCTTCATTGAAAACTACAGGCTTTGCGTCAGACATCATTAAATCTTTAAGAAGATTCTCTTTCGTTACAATCAATTGTAACATTCCTCTAAAAGGAATTTGACTGGAGTCACTGTTTTCGTTGCTATATAGATGTTTTAAATAATTTATTTTATTAAACACTCTATTCACAGGTTCACTTATAAGGTTTGCAAGCTCCATCCAGACGTATTTCTTTTCGAATCGTGGACTCAGAAATTCTTCCATATTATCCAAATAATACTGCAAGGCTTGTTCAACCTTTCCATCTGGCATGGCGACGTCTTTGTATGATTTCTTTTCTTGTAAAGCTTTACCCCCAGCGATTTTTGCAAACTTGGGTTTTAAAAGCAAAATCTTTTCCATCAACTTATAGTATGGGGACTTTGTTTTGAATTCCTCGTCAGAAGCAGAGAGTTTGTGTTGATTTTTTAGCTTAAGTAAAATTCGTCGGCACGCTAATGGTGGTTTGTTCAATTTCGTCGATATTTCTTTCCACATTTCTCTTGAATCTATCTCTTTCCCATTGTTAGCTCTTAAGTACTTCAAGTATTGTACCAAGAGATTCTTCTTTAACCGTTTATTCCATTTATTAATTTGCGACTTTGTTTCGATAATTTCTTCCGTTATTTGAATAGAATCAGTAGTGCTTTCACCCATTAATTCTGTATCATTGTTGCCTGATAGGTCTTGATCTTCCGGTATGACTATGATGTACTCAAAATCTTCATCTGCAAAAATACACATGTTTATAAAAGCGATATTATTTTTTAAATATGTTAAGTAATGAATTTTAGATTAGTAATGTTGTTATGAGCTTAATTGCTTTTCCATGTTTATGTTTTTTATTTTATTACTTAATACTCTATATTATATAGTACTTAATAATTATATATATATATATATATATATATATATATATATATATATATATATATATATATATATAATTATTAATATATATATATATATATATATATATATATATATATATATATATTTATTTATTTATTTATTTATTTATTTATTTATTTATTTATTTATTTATTTATTTATTTATTTATTTATTTATTTATTTATTTATTTATTTATTTATTTATTTATTTATTACATATAAGATGACCAATATCTATCTAGCATCAGAATTAATTTGTCCATAATAAGACAAGTGGTAAAATTAAAAATTTTGTACAACCAACTTCAATATAAATAAAATGAGAACATTATCAATATAAACAAAGTCAATTAAATATGCATTATTACGGATAACTCAAAAACTACTGGTCAGATATTGATCAAATTTATATGGGACCACAGGAGAAGCATCAAATTTTTTTGTTTTCAAATAAAAAAATGCATCAAAATCGGTTCACCTAGAAAACAGTTCTGAGGTAACACACATAAAAAAATAAAGTCGAATTGAGTACCTCCTCCTTTTTTGAAGTCGGTTAAAAAGAGTTAACCATTAGGTGGTGGCCTAATATAATTTGTTACCCCATTTTGTCCCGTAGGTTTTGTTCGATAAGACTATGGGATCATCATCATTACAGCCCTTCACAAGTCCACTGCTGAACATAGGCCTCCCCCAAGGAATGCCACAAAGCACGGTCCTGAGCCACCTGCATCCATCGACTTCCTGCATGTCTTACCAGGTCGTCACTCCATCTAGTGGGGGGACGCCCTACACTTCGTCCGCCGGTAAGAGGTCGCCACTCGAGAACCTTTTTTCCCCATCGGTTGTCGGTTCTTCGAGCTATATGGCCGGCCCCATTGCCACTTCAGCTTACTAATCCGTTGGGGCTATGTCGGTCACTCTGGTTCTACTGCGGATATCCTCATTTCTAAGTTTATCACGCAGTTAGACTCCGAGCATAGCCCTCTCCATAGCTCGCTGAGCGACCTTGAGCTTCCTCTTCCGGCCAGCAGTGAAGGACCACGTCTCAGTTCCGTAGGTCATCACTGGCAACACGCACTGGTTGTACAGCCTCGTTTTCAAGTTTTGAGGTATACCTGACGAGAAGATATGCCGTAATTTCCCGAACGCTGCCCAGCCATGTTGAATCCGTCGATCGACCTCTCGGTCGAAGTTGGACTTACCTAGTCGGACTATTTGTCCCAGGTAAACGTCAACAACTTCGAGCTTAGTGCTCCCAACAACTACCCCTGCCCCTTGGGTTCCGTTGCCCTACTCCGAATTTCCCTACTTTCACCTCACCGTACTCTCTTGTGCCTAGTTTTGCGTTGAAGTCTCCCATTAACACCGTATAGTGGGTTTTGGAGGAATGCATGGCTCTAGAGATATCCTCATACATTTCCTCCACCTCCTCATCGGGGTGTGCCGAGGTTGGTGCGTAAACCTGTATGACCTTCAGCGACCGTTTGGTGATTCTGAGTATAAGGTACGCAACCCTCGTCGACACACTCCCAATCTTTACAACGTTGTTAACGAGAGAGACTTGTGGACGATAAATCCGACACCTCCTTGGGACAGATGGTCGCCCTCCCGGTGATAGAACAAGTTGCCGGATTCGAGGATTACAGTGTCCTCCCCCTCTCTTCGGACCTCGGATAATCCTATAATATTCCAGTGCAACTTGTCTATCTCTTCTTCCAGCTCCAGGATCTTCTCGTCAGTCCTCAGGGTGCGTGCGGTGCGTGCGGTGCGTGCGTTATAAGTTGCCAGGTCGAGTCGTCGTAGGTGGCAACTGAACCTCCACCGGAGATTCTTAGCACCCCCTGCCCCGCCGTTACCATGGTCGCCACCGTAGCCAGGAATAGCGGGACCACCGGGGACTGGGGGCCGTCTCTTCGTTACTATCATGGGGGGTATATTGCCATAGTTGCCACGCTTGGCGAGCGGGTTAGCAACCGCAGTTTTTTCTTGTTGTTTTGCTGTTATCAGAAAGATGCTGCTGCCCATCCTCTGCCTCAGTTTCCCTCTGTCGCCTTTTACGACACCCACGGGAAGATATGGGGTAGTGAGTATTCTTACCCGCCACTACACGGGGTAACAGATATAAATAAAATAAATATGACTATAAAGACTATGGGATATAACAGATAAATCATACAGCTTTCGATAGATATAATCATCTCGTTTGCTCCAGATGTAAAATATCCAGACCGGAGACGGGGAGCAGCGTCAAAGGTACGAGAAGTCTGCGATCGTCAATTAGCCTGCCAAGTAGGTTTGCCAGATCGGAAGACCAAAATATCTGGACAAATTTTGAAAATGTCGGGATTTTGGGGTTGTTGTCGGGAGAAATAAATATTAAAAATAAAAAGTTTATTTTTTTAATAAGAAGCCACAAAAAGTACTTCAAAAAAACTAATTTAAGTACACTTAATTTTTAGGTTGCCACATTTTGGCATTGGACTTTAGTAGAGTCCACCAATTTGGATCCTTTAGTAGTATTCAGAAAAGATTTAAAATTCAAACAATTTACTTCAAAGTTCAGTCTAATTACTGCTACTAACTCAGCTTTTATTAAATCAAAGGCCATAGGTTAACTTTCTGAGAAGTTGTTTGTCTGGAGATTTTGAATTTTGTAGGAAGGCGAATCCCGACTATCTGGCAACCCTACTGCCAATGGATTAAGGCAAATATAGCAGGAGAGGCTCATGCTCAGCAGTGGACTTCTGTGGGCTGACTAAAAAGAAGAAAAGAGTATATGGCGAATTAAACAAACTTTTCCCTAAGTTTCAACCCCACCAGTTTACGGTGTATTCTATAGATTGATAGACGAAGTTTCAGGGATCAACTATCAACAAACAATCAACAACAAACAATCCATCTGAAAATTTCAAACCCAAATCCTGTAATAAGCATCACCAGTGGGATCAGCAATGCAATTGTGTAACTCTGGTGAGAATCGTAGTTGGATGGTTTTGGTGTTTGAGGTTTGGTTTCAGTAGATTGTGTAAATGTAACAGGTAAGATTATAAGCCAATGGCTTTTTACGACTTTTTTTATTAACTCGCTTTCTTGTCCGTTCTATAGACTTTAAATATAACTCAAAGAGAATGACAATATAATAAAAACTCACTTTTTTGTCTGTCTGTTTATTGGTCAAATTTAGCAACCAAATTTAAACTAACTGTCCAATGAGTTAAAGATTTTTTAAATATAGCTCAGGACTAGAAATGTGGTGAAAATGGTTTGAATAACAATTATTAATATATAAGTATGTTACTCACCTTCCGGCAATTCGGTTTTGATTGCATCAACATCCATTTGCTCAGTAATCCCACCCATTTCCATTCCTTCATCCTCCTCCATTTGCTTCTCTGCTTGTCTTGTAGTATAAATATTATCAATCATGTTAAAGTATTTCCATGACACTTTAACTTCCGGATTCCTCGATTTCATGGTCTTTAATTTTCTATAGGACTTACGAAGTTCCAAAAACTTCTCACTACAGGCCGTCGCTGTTTTACCAATGTTACTAACCAATGCTGACCATTTACTAACATCTTCTATACTGTCGCAAAGATCATTATAATTGTTGGAGAAATAATTAATAAGCAGTTTGATTTCTTTTGCCGTCCATTCTTCGTCATCGTCAGAATCTCTTTTGCCATTCCTTAATTTTGCTTTTATTGCCCTATATCCAAAGACCTTTTTGCAAAGTGCGTAATAGGGCCAAAGAATTGGCATTTCTGGTTTATTTATCTCCTTCTGGACATATCCCATGTATACTTGCTTTAAATTTCTAAAACGGTGGGCGCACTGAGTCGCAGTTAAATGTAGCTGCTTTGCCAATATTTCCCATACAGAAAGTTTCTTTCGTAAAGAGCCAGTAAACTTGTCTTTATTTTTCTGATAGAATTCAAGTATTTTGTAATCTTTGGATTCGTCGGTGCGACGTTTTGAGCGTTTTGTAAAACCTCTTTCGTCATAGCTCTCTTCATCGTCTGAACCATCATTGACTTCATCATCTTTAATGTGCAATTTTTTCACTGTAGAAAAAGAAATCACGTTTATTTAATATTTTCATTACCGCTGCCCCATATAATGCTGTAATTGTCGTAAAAGCCGACAAAAGACAACTGAAAGAGGGAATGGGCAGCAGCATCTTCTTGATGACAACTGAAAATAAAAATCTGGCAATCTACGAGAGAATCATATGTTCAGGAGTAGACTTTTGATAGGCTGCAATGGATGAATGAATGGAAAAACAAGCAAACAATCCACCTGACGATAACAGCCATGAACGCCTGCAACCAACGTTAAACAAAGAAGGCAACAATCCACTGCTGGGCATAAGCTTCTCCCATTGCAGGGTTTTTGTAGGGCAGGCAGATTAGGGATCGCAGTACGTTTCGACGACGTTTTGGTCGCTGCATACAGGGCTAAACATCTCGGCACCCCGATATCACTCCCCGAAATTGCTCTCAACAACAAAGGACTGCTGAATTTCTTCGAGAAGATTTCATGGCTCAATTAATCGTAATATTCCTGTCCACGCGAAAAATACGCGATTAGACGTGGAGTTGCGGAAAATAGTCCGTCTAATCTAACAAGATGTTTCACAATTTAATATAGTACACCTTTCACCCTACTGCCAGTGTGGGTATTTTATCAGACATTATTAAGAGTTGATATTCAACGCATTCAAACCAAACGGTTTGCTATCTTTCGTTATGCGTACAGCAAAGGAGTGGAACAATTTGACGTTGTGTGTTTGGATTATAGTCAAGCACTAGCTTATAATAAGTAAAAAATAAAACAGTTATACCGCTATATTATAATGAAATCCACCAGTAAAAAATAAAGTCACATTCTCTATTTATGTCACACAAGTGGAAGTGGAGTGGAGTGGAGTTTCCAGCAGTGGAAAATTTAAGGGCAGATTAGGATGAAATGTTATTATTTTATCCTATTTCTTTTCTGTTATTTGTAATATTACCATGTGTGTATTTGTAGTCTTTTTACATTATAATCCAAACATGCTATGACGCATTACAAGTTAGTCCTCAGAGGTGACAATGCATCTGTGGCTTTCTTTATTTAAAATTGGTTTCAGGTCTCTAGGGACTTCAGTAGCCACTTACTATAGGGTGAACAATAAGTTTGTTTGTCGCTTCAATTTTATTAAGAAAAATAATAGGCTACCTGCAAGATTGTTGATGGTAACGATGCACAATTTCAAAAACACTTGTTCAAAAACGTAAATAAATTCCTGTACACAGGTACTAGAATCGCATCTCTTCACTTATGAGATGAAGGTTGAGTGATCTCTAGGACCTAAAATAAACACCCATTAAAGGTGTAGGAATCTGTCACACTGTTTAAAGACTTTTGGGAAAATATCTATATCAAACTACTAAACGTTTTTAAACGTGGTAGAGCCATGCTGCAGCTATATTAATGGTATAGTTGTAGCACGAATGGGTCGGCTCGACCGGGGAAGGACCACGCTCTCACAGAATACCAACGTGAAATAGCAGCTTAATGCTGCTGTGTTTCGTATGGTGAGTGTAGAGAACCGGAGACCCTTTTTACTGGAAAACAGGCATTCCATCTTAGTCTTAAAGGCTGACAACGCATCTGCATTTTGATTCGCAGTTGAGGATAGATGTAGATGTCTATGGGCCACAGCAAACACTTACCATCAGGTGGACTGTGTGCTCGCTTGTCACGCTTATCCTATAAAAAAAAAACGCAAAAGTAAGCAGGCTATGACAGATACAATTCCTAAGAAGTTAGAGGCAGCTAAATCTGGTATAGTCAAAGAAATGTATCCAAGCTGATAATAGTGATGATAAAGCATTAGCGCACAAACAAACTATACATTCCTTCACACTCACACAGACAAACAAGTTACAGTCCACCTGATGGTAAGTGACTACTGCTGCGCAAACAAAGGAAGCTACAAATGTGTTGTCACATCTGAGGTCTAAGATAGAATGTCTGGAACTTAACTAGAACGACTGGAACACAGCAGTGCATGGACTGCTGTTTGGCAGCGGAAATAGGTAAGGGTGGTACCTACCCATACAAACTCCTAGGCAAAAGGGCAGGAGTTCCTAACATCTAGTAAATATATCTGATGTAACTCCAGTGCAATGAGATCAGAATAATAAAAAATATCAATAAATTTTGGGACTGTAATTCTGATTAAAATATCCTTTAAAATTAAATAAATGAAAATAATGCTATGCAGTATTAAGTTTTAGTATTTTTCAGTATAAGTAGCTTTATACTGAAAAATCTTGGAGAGGGTGATAATCGAGCACACAGTCCACCTGATGGTATGTGGTTGCTGTAACCCATAGACATCTACATCTATCCTCACAAAATGCAGATGCGTTTTCACCCGTGAGGACTAAGATGGAATGCCTCTTTTCCAGTAAAAAGGGTCTCTGGTTTTATATACACTCAACATACGAAACACAGCAGTGTTAAGCTGCTATTTTACTCTGGTATTTTGTGTATTGTATTTCTGTGGTCCTTCCCCGGTCGAGCCGACCCATTCGTGCTACAACTATACTACTAATATAGCAGCAACATGGCTCTACCAAAGTTGCGTCTGTAGTTATAGTATTCGCATAAATTAAAAAAAAAGTTATTTAACAAAATAAAATACTCACCGCCAACTTTATCAGAGACAATGTTTTCATTATGAACCTTAATATTTTCATAACCTTCAAGTAAATTAGTATCCATGCCATAGTCAAATATTCTGTCAAATATATCGATATATCGCCAGTCTATTTGCATATCAGGATTTTCTTTCTTATCTTCCAATATCGACTTGTAAAGTCTAGTTAAGTCCTCCCATTGCTTTTTACAACTATGCATATTTCGTTCTAATTTTTTTGCTACTATATTCCAACAAACATAGTAACAAGCTGAATCTTTAAACATCTCTACATTATCGTAGAAGTATTGAACAAGTTCATCCATTTCCTTTGTATTCCAAGTTTCAAATAGATCAGCTCGTTTTTGGGTTTTGCTTATTTCTATTTCAGTCTCCCGTGCAATTATGTTATCAAAAATAATTGCTATTGGTATCCTATTGGATAGATCATAGCCACCTTCCATTAGTTTTTCAAAATGTTCTTTTTTCATCTCCCTATACTTCTGCTTACAATTATCAGGTTTCTTATCTAACAACCTGCCAATTTCGTGCCATAGAAAATTATTAGGTATTGTTGGATCTTCAAATTCATGGAAACAATCAAAATAATATTTCACTAATACTGTTTTCTCTGTATTGTTCCAATTATTTTCACTTTCTTCATTAGATACAGCAATAATATTGTCAATCTGACGCGGGTCAGGTCTATAAGAAAATTTTCGCTGAAATTCCTCATCGCCATCAAATATTTGGTCAAATAATTTCATGTATGGCCAATTTATTTTCTCTGGTCCGGTTTCATTACGTTTACTAACCATCCTTATGTAATGTTGTTTGAAGTTGAGAAAACGTTTATGCCAATAATCAGCATCCTCTACACCCAACTCTAAAGCTATAGCCTCCCATACACCTCTATGTGAGTGGTAACTTTTAGGATTTTTCTTATATTTTAAATACATATTCAGCATCTGTTCCACCTTTCCATCACTGGTTGTTCGTGCACTATTAAGTTTTTTCATGACCAAAATACCTTCCTCATTAGGTTTTGGATTTATAGGCATGTTTTCACTCTGGTCCTGTTGAATGTTTTCACTCTGGTTCTGTTGAATGTTTTCATTTATTATCAACTTTCTATCATCATGAAAAGCTTGACGACATAGATCAAAGAACGGCCAAATTACTAGTTCACCTTTTTGCTGCTCCATGCATATTTCTAAAAATTTCTGTTTTAGATTTTTGAACATAATTTCACACAATGACGGATTTTTAGCAGCTAGCATAGTATTACATGCGACTGCCCACAATTGTGGCTCAGCTGTGCTATTGTTTAAGAAACTTTCTTTATTATCAATGTAGAAAACAAGCAGCTTTTGTATTTCCTCATCTAACCAACTCTCTTTATTAAGTTCATCTACACCTTGAACAAAGTCGTATTTATCTATCGTTTCTTCAACATTATTGAGTACTATATCACTTTCTTGTAGCTCCACTGCTATATCTTGTGTTATATTTTCAAGTCTTGTAAGCTCACCCTCTCCATGACTTCGATTCTCTAACAAAAACAAATTGGTCTTTAGAAAAATACACAAGATACACTGGAGATTTAAATGTAATCATGGATCAAATGATTACAATTAAATCTCCAAAACAAGTCTCTGAAGAGAGTGATCTAGACTACCTGGCTAACTACGCTATAACTTCTGGGTTTGAACCTCAGCTGGAGAAAACATTTGTGTTAAATCACAAATTAATGGATGTCTGGTTTTGTTGTGCTAACATTACATCATAGTCAACCACCAATTTGCCATGGTAGCTTAAGGGCTAAGCACTCGCTGTAAATTTCCAGTACTCGAGCAATCCAAATTCGATCCTCGCCATCATCATCATCATTACAGCCTATCACAAGTCCACTGCTGAACATAGGCCTCCCCCAAGGAATGCCACAAAGCACGGTCCTGAGCCATCTGCATCCATCGACTTCCTGCATGTCTTACCAGGTCGTCACTCCATCTAGTGGGGGGACGCCCCACACTTCGTCCGCCGGTACGGTCCCAGGTAAACATACTCGTCACCAACTTCGAGCTTAGTGCTCCCAACAACTACCGGCATAGGTGTGACATGGACATTAAACATGATCTTTGTTTTGTCCATGTACATCTTATGACCTATCCGTTGGGAGACACTATTGAGGTCATTGAGCATAGTGCTTAGGTCCTCCAGCGATTCTGCCATAAGGACTAAATCGTCGGCAAATCGAAAGTGCGTGATGTACTCGCCATTGATGTTAATACCGTATCCTTTCCAGTCCAGTAGCTTGAAAACGGCTTTCAATGCAGCGGTGAAGAGTTTCGGGGATATAACATCACCCTGTCTTACACCTCTCTGCATTCGGATAGGTTTCGTACTCTGATTCTGTACTCGGATAGCCATCGTAGCCCTACTGTACAAACACTTCAGCACTTCGTTATACTGACAGTCAACTTGGCACCGCTGAAGGGACTGTAGCACCGCCCAAATTTCGACAGAATCAAAGGCTTTATCATAGTCCACATACGCAAGGCAAAGTGGCATTTTGTACTCTTCTGTCTTCTGTACAATTTGCCGAAGGGTGTGTATGTGGTGTATGGTACTAAAGCCTTTTCGGAAACCGGCTTGTTCGGGAGGCTGGAAGTCGTCAAGTCTGCGTGCGAAACGATTCGTAATGACTCTCGAAAACAGCACGTAGACGCGGCTCAGAAGGGAAATCGATCTGTAGTTCTTCAAGAGAGCGTTATCGCCTTTCTTGAAGAACAAGACCACCGCACTTCTGCTCCACGCCTCTAGAGTATTGCCACCATGGAGGATCCTCGCCAGTACCAATAGAATTGTTAATTACAATTTTAAGTACTGACCTGCTAAGTGTTAAGGGGTGAAGAAAAACATTGATAGGAAACCTGCAGTCGGAGAAAAACAAAAATATTTCGAAGACATATGAAGTCCTTCAACACGCATTAGGGCAGCAGGCGGACATTTCCTTGAGCTCAAACTCTCACAGAAAGAGGCAAGTATCCAACAGTGGGACATATGTAGGCTGTAACTTTTATTGTTACCTCCAAATTTATTACATTAGTGTTGCAAGTATCCAACAGTGGGAACATATATAGGCTGTAACTTTTATTGTTACCTCCAAATTTATTACATTAGTTTGCATTTAGCACAGGATAGAATTTTACACATATAGCTTTGTACAGTTAATATTTTTAAACCAATCGGAAATTGTCATTGTGGCTGCAATTGACTAGTAGGACATAATCATTTGGCTATCTAGGGTTTGTATTAATAAGTTTTATTTGGACAAATACCTTATTTATTCACTTCTTTTGTCTTTTGACAATAATCATTTGATAAATTAATTAATATATTGATTATTAGAAAAATCAAAGATACATTTAAATAATTATGAAGTATTGACCCAAAATTCAAAACAAATTTGTTGCTGATTGATTAATTCTAAATTTGAATGCCAGCAGAAGCAAACTTATGTGAAATACATAAATTAATGGTTATATTGTGAATTTTTCTCATAATATCTCCTTGTAAATTATGGTTAAAGCAAGCAATATCACATAAGAGGTTTAATTTTAATAAACTTATTAAATCATAAAATCCATTTAAAACTATGTTATAAGCATTGCTAGAGCCAATATTCGGGCCGATCATCAGCTCCATGATAAATTTCAGTCCAAATTCCAGCTCAATTGAATATAAGTAAGTGCTTCAAAAATATTATGAAGAAAGTAAATAATGAGTTGAGAACAGTTAGTAGTTTTTAGCGAAACTACTAACTGTTCTCAAACTTAAATGTTAACACATATTCTGCCGTCAGTAAATATATAAACTTTTTCTCGTAATGACAACCTCACATGCATGTTGTGCATCCAGTACCAAATTTTTCATAAGTAAAGATATGAAGATCTTTAACAAAACAATTTATATCATATCAATGTGACCCTAGCACCTGTAAAAAGTTAACCTGAGTAACAGGAGCTAGTTCCTTCCTATATTTAACAAGCTTTTGTTGAATAAAAACACAAAAAATATAGATACTTGTTTTTAAAACCTATGTGCATGCGCGCGCAGAGAGAGAGAGAGAGAGAGAGAGAGAGAGAGAGAGAGAGTGAGTGTGTGAGTGAGTGTGTGTGTGTGTGAGTAAGTGAGTGTGCGTACGTGCATGAGTGTTTGTGTGGTGAGTGTGAGAAGATTTTTTATTTTGAAATTTGTATGATTGCCTGAATTTATAATGATTTTTATAGTGTTCATATAAATAATATGAACACAATAAAAATTACAATTACATTTACATATTTGAGGTTAATAGACATTCAGTAGCAACATAGTCATAAGTTTTAAGTCAATTAATTATTTTACTTTTGATTTGATGGTTGTTGTAGCTGTTACTAATACAAATTTTATTAAATTTATTGTATAGTAATGGCGCAAGGTAATAAAATTGTCTTTTGGCAAAAGCACTATGTGTTCTAGGGACTAAGTATCTATCTACTTAATTTCTTCTATTATGATTTTTACTGTCAAGTTGATTGGGTGCAGAGTACTTATGGAATCGCCTGATACATTGGTATATAAATAATTTACTCAGATTAAGTACTTGTGCTTTTTAATACACCAGTATTGTGGGATGTCTATACGGAAGAAAAGGTAACACTTTGAGCACAACATGTTGTGCTTTTTTATTATTCAAGACACAACAGTCTTGAGACATTATTAGGATTGATTTTAAAGCCATACCCGATTTTTAAAGAATTACCCAATTACACATTATAAATACATATTCTCAAACCTTGTTTAAGCCCTTTATCTAAAAATGGACTACTAAGCGCAAGTTTGTGTTGCAAACATAAATAAAAAAAAGTTACTTTAAAACTTTGATTACTATATTAAAATTACTCCATTACTTTTAGACTTAACAGCTTGTATCATTTAACACACTTTTTACACAATATCAGTAGTGTTATTTTCTTATAAACTTAATTTATGTTCTAAAGCCATGAGTTACACTTACCATCTACATAAAACAATAGTATATCTCCATTTGGTTGCACTTCAGTTTTTACAACTATTTGTTCCATTTTTAACACCTTTGTGATCACTTCCTCTTAAGTGGTGGAGTATTTAAAAAAATATAGTTTTATTTCCATTGATATCCAGTGTACTTAAAATGCATGGTACTGAAAAGGTGCTGAAAAGTATTACGCAGAATTTGAACCAAAGAAAATAATATATATAGCTGCCCGGAGTCAGGAAGTCGGCAAGTAAAGCCATTGATCCAGCGCCTGATCTCTCTATGGTAGTGTCGGTTTACCGTCCCATCGGACTATGAGCACAGATTACCATATACGAGGTGTGATCAAAAAGTAAGGTGACTTTTCAAATTTCACGAGCAATGTCCGTTCGACCTTCGATTTTTTTTTTGTTATGTTGGTACACTTGTCTTGAATATCTGTGAAAAGTTTCAAGTGGATAGCATTTTTTGTTTGTTTGTGAGAGGCATTAAGGTTAGAAGTGTTTTGCATGCTCGGCGATTTTCTACTGTTGAAAAACATGGATCAGAGTTTGCATAAAATTTTGTGTAAAAAATGGAGTCAAGTGCTCTAAAACTCTTGAAATGTTGACAGTGGCTATGGTGAGTCTACTTTAAGTAAAAAAAATGTTTACAAGTGGTATAAACTCTTCCAAGAAGGCCGAGAAAACACAAATGACGAACCTCGCTCTGGACGCCCCAACACGTCATCGATTGATGAGAACGTTAAAAAAGTGAGGAAAATAGTGTTGCGGAATCGTCGAATTACCATAAGAGAAGTTGCTGATGATATCAGTATATCATTTGGTTCGTGCCAAGCAATTTTAACGGATGTTTTGGGCATGAGACGTGTGTCAGCGAAGTTTGTTCCCAAATTGCAAAATTTTGACCAAAAGAATCTGAAACTCAAGAAAGACATAAAGACCGCATCGCTGAATGAGCTGAAGGCTATACCAAAAAGTGCTTATCAGAAATGCTTTGAGGATTGGAAAAAGCTTTGGCACAAGTGTACCTGAACTTACCGGGTTACTTTGAAGAGGACAAAATAAATATTGATGAATAAATAAATATTTTTTGATAAAAATAAAAAGTCACCTTACTTTTTGATCACACCTCGTACTAGTCTAACTATGAGAGTAGGGAATAGAGTGCACCTGTACTTGTGCATACACTTGGGCACTATAATCTTGTTCTGCGCCGATGGCTAGTCTCCGTTGAGGCTGGCCGCCGTGACCGAAATTCGGTCTGGAGGACATTATTATTTACTCATTAATTACCACGAATATGTAATCAGAAAATCAATTTAGATTAGCAGTGTTGTATACTATTAATAATTTTTATTTCGGTTACATTTTATATTTTTACAATCTTGCTAGCAATATTCCCCACAACATTCACAACAACAATTTTCTGACCTGAAAAACAATATAAATGGTCCTTGTTTCGAACTTTTGACATTTATCACTGACAGATAACCGTAGCCGCCATCATTCCAAACAGTGTTACCAACCCGAAGCACCGAATAAATAATAGTAGGTAGTTTGTCTCGGATTTTAGAAGTTGGTAGTTTCCTACCAATCCTACTTTGAAAAGTCAGTAGATTTACCACCTATATTTTTTAAGTTTTCTAGAGACCTCCCAATATAATATAAGCATCCAACAATAAGCACTTATTAATAAAATTACTTGTTTCAACTTTCTTTTATTATTATTAGAATAAAGTATGTAGCAAAATTGCAAAATATCTTTAAAGTAGAGCTAAAAACATTTTTACAGTAAATTAGTTCTCCTAAAAAGACCTTCCAATAATAATGTGATACTCATAATTAATGTTTCTATTGGGTAACAAATATTTCACCTCTTTTTGTAAGGAACCCCATGTGAAAGCAGGATCATTGATCATCAATTCCCAAAATAAAACCCGAAAAAAATCAAAAATTGAAAAACGAATCATGATAAGTTTAGTATATCCTGATTTAATAGTTTTAAATTATAAATATTCAATTCCTTTATTCGTATAAATAAACCTAATTGAACCTGAAGACAATTTATAGCAGTGATAATGGAGAATTCACTTGAGATTCTATGGTATATTATTATTAGAATCAATTAATGTAAAATCTTCAATACAATAACCTTCAGAGCAATTTTTTTTCTAAATTTGTTTTAAAAGATTTTTATCCTAAAAAAAGCATTAATATAATTTTTCCGGATATAGAACTATTTCAAAAATTCGAAAAGTTGATAGATTTTTTTTGCAAGGTAGTACCACAGTCTATATTATACTGTGGTAGTACATAGGAGGCACTTCTTATTAGTTTGTGACATAGGGGTTACCATAGACTTAGGATATACTAGCGTATAGACCAACATAGTGTGCAAGCGAGAAAAAATTCCTTATGGCAAAATGCAAGATAGAAAAGGATACCAAATCTCATGACTCTGTAACCGATTTTGATTGACAGATCGGCACAATTCAGCACGCAAGAAATAGCTCCGAGATATTTTGTAATTTTTAAAGTATAATAGTGGTTATTTTTAGTAAGTAACTTTTTCCAAAATGGTTAATTGTTCCGTGAGTGAGTGTGCTGTTAACAATAGAAATAATCCTGATAATTTCACATATCACAGGTAAATTCTCAAGACATCGTCAATGTTATGACGCGTTTATTTTGGTTAAAATTTATGTTACATACTGTTTTAAATATAGAATATATTCAATTATTTTGTTAATTTTGATATTTTGCAAAGAAAAAAGTCACGTTGTTGATAATTTGCATGAATTTGGTAAATACATTTTTATACAAAATATTTTACATTTACGCTAGGGATTGACTCAACTATATCAAAATTAATGTCGATATTTATCTTGAATGTTTATAATGAATCGATAGACTTGCCCACACAACAAGAAAATAAATCCTTGGTTTGCGTTCTAAAGTGTAATTTTATTTTGCCGTTTGTCAAACAGATTCCCTCCGGATTCTATAATTAGAAAAAATGGTTAAGGTTAATTGGACGGGTTGGTTGGAATGCAAAGAAGAACTCAACAATTTGCAGCAAACATTTTCTTGAGAAGTATAAAAGAAAAAGTAGAATAAAAACAATTTTATTAAAAGGAGTCATTTCTACATTATTTGTACCAGTAAGTAAAATATTGTTATAATAAGACTTCAAAATTTAACTTTCAAAACTTTAGATAAATATAGAGACAGATTTTCATACATTATAAAACTGTAGTACATTAAAGACAAAAAAATATTGAGATTATCCTCTTTAAGCCATTTGAACCCAACTAAGTATCTATTTATCAACCAAAATAAATGTATAACCTAAGCAACCAACCGCACAGCCTCACGGTCACACTAGTACAATATTCATAGCATCATGCTATTTTCCCCAAGGGGTTGAGCGGAGCTTCGGAACTTCGGATTATATTCCCAAATCATAACGATAAAACTTTTAGCGTAGTTAGGTATAGATATTTAGTAATGCTCCTCAAGCGCTACTAGAACACCGCGCATGAGACCTGATAGTACCTATAAATTCCATAGTATTTGATACTCACAACGGTCAATGCCCGATTCATGCTTGATGGCCAACGACATTGTTGCGAGGGCTTAAATAGCGTGGTTTATCCCCTACAGCGTTATTCGTAGAGAAGAGGAACTCGTAATAAGTAATAGCTGCGCAATAGATCTGCGAAATTAAGTTGCACTTGCCGCGGTCAGTCCATGAATGAGTGACCATTTTCTTAACATACCGAGATTGAGAGAATAGAGAGTGCATCTGTATCCTCAGACACTTAGTGCACTTTACTGTGTTGAGATCATTATTTTTTTTAAATTCATGCAGCTAAAATGATAATAAGTTTATTATTACTTTATACTTTTCAGGGACAGATGAAAGAATATAAACATGAAGCATGATGAAGCCTCATAAACATATTGGCCTTTAAACAGAGCAATCTTATTTAACTGATTCCTACAAGTTTCCTTCCTTAAATTATTAAGTTTACATTCATACTTAAGTCGAATGTTAAAATAAACTTCTATAATCTATTTAATTATTAATTATTAAATGTTTGTAATTATCACAAGTAATACTTATATGAAAAATAAAGCAGCCATTATGTTGTACTCCGTGTCCCCGTTTTTGTTTCCCCATCAAAACATTTTATAAAATATATAAAATATAAATAGGTATATACTTAGTTAAGTATCTAACTATTTATATTAACAATATGTTAAAAAATAAATTCCGGGGAAACTGCCCACAGCAGTAAATATTTTCTCCAAAGATCATAGCTCGAAAATACAACATTCTGATCTGATTATAGGGAGTTTTTAGATTTTTCGGTAAAGTCACCTGGGATTTTATACATTTGAATTAAAATCCAACAAAAGGCAGGTAGGTTCAGCTTATTCCCAGGAACATGTTATATGAATATTTTTAATTATTTTAGAACTATCATGGTAAAATTCAGTTAATTTTGAAGTTATTCAACTTCATGCACTAAACAATTTTTATAATATTTTTACCGCTTCCTTTTCTACCGTTTTTAGCTACCGTTTTCCTTCCTTCGCATTTTCATTTTCGATAGTCCTTTTAAGTAAAATATACATCACTAGCTAACGCACACAATGACAAATCAAAATTGGTCACGCGTTTTCGGGCTGTCAGGTGGTCTATACGCTAGTATATTCTAAGTCTATGGGGGTTACATAGGTACTAAAAGTTGGTAGATTACCGTTAAGTTCGTAGGTTAAGTTGGTAGAGTTGGTGACACTGATTCCATATTCCATTTTTTTGGTAATTGGTATGTATTATTGTACTTTTGCCAAAGTCAAGTAAAATGAAATTATCCTATACAATTATTTGCTTCAAATCTTCATATATTGACATTATTATGCATCGAGATTTCGACGTCAGCTTGAGCTAGTTATAGCTATTAGATAGTTTAACAAAGGTAGGCGACTTAGCAGCACATTAGCAGGTACCTTAATTTGAGCCCTCACCATCTAAGCACTTGATTCATCGTTTCCGGGTCCATTTTCAAATATTTAATATAAAAAAATCACACCACTTTTACGTATCAAAATCAACTTCTACCGCCAAACCTCTCTATTTCTTTTTAAGCCATAACACCTAAGTCATCTAGAAAACCCTATTAGGGACACTGAAAAAGTATCATTACTTTTTGATATCGAGTACTCTCCTTGCTATATCGATACTTTTGTACTCCATACTTTTAATTCCATACGCATGGTATTAAAATATGTTTTGTACAAGAAGTATCGTATCGTTTCAAATTATACTTATTAATCTAAGGCCTATTAAGGCCGCTATTATATTACCGTGTGTAATAGAAATATGATCGATGATGAAAACTATTACAGTTTAGTTTGTTCTCGTGAGTGAAATATACAAATTAAATTTTCATTATTTTCTCATATTTCTATGAATCTTAAATCAATGACCAATATACATAATATGGCAATGTAAAAGCGGTCTAAGGCAATATAATAATCACCAAACTTTTGCTAAATTATGTTTCTGCGTTGGAAACCTTAGTACTAAATACTATCTTAATAAAAAGACTTGACTGTATAGTTTTTTGCCTAATATGTTAAAGACGAGAAACTGGTTATCACCAAAACAATTACACAAATTATCGTTTTTGAGTGATTGTACAGAAGAAGAATGGAAAGTTTAATTTAAGGTAAGTAGTTCTTTCTCTATGTAATCACACACGAATAACACTAATAAACATACCTATAGCATATTTGAAAAAAAGTGGATTAATGAGGGCCAATAACCTTCCGCTTACCAGATGTCGCTAGTTGGGACTGAGGTGAAGTCATTTGTAACATAATGTAGAGTACCTACTTTTAGTTATGTGTTACTTAATTTACCGTTACAGCCTATTAAAGTCTACTGCTGAACATAGACTTCCCCCTTAGATTGCCTGGTAGTGGGGATCCTTGCCATAGTTGCCACGCTCGGCAAGCGGGTTGGCAACCGCAGTTTTATTATTTTTACTTGTTATTAGGAAGACGCTGCTGTCCATCTCCTGATTTGTTTCCCTCTATCGCCTCTTACGACACCCACGGGACGATATTCTTACACCGCCACTACACAATAATGTATGTAATTTAGATGTGGGTAATTTCACTTTTTCTAAACATCATATCGAAACTTTATATCGATATTTGTTATAGGATTTCAAAACGCTATATTTTATGAAACTATATATTGACATTTACAGGTGATACATCTATAATATGTTATATTTTCGTATATTATTATATGAGCAGAAACCTGCTTACTACATTTAGCTTGCTTATGTATACTATAGGGCTACATTTAATATCGTGTGATTATGTAGGTATACTATAAGCATTGAATACTAGCCAAGCAGTGAATTTAGTATGATGAGTGTAGAAACCTTTTTACTGTAAACGAGGCATTCCACCTGAGTCCTCAGGGGTGAGAACGCATCTTAATTTTGATTCTTAATCGAGGATAAATGTAGATGTCTATGGGACATAGCATACACTTATCATCAGGTGGACTGTGTGCTCCTTTGTCACCCATATTCTATAAAATAATAATAAAAGGGAAGTGTCCAAACACAACAAAATCGCGTGACGAAGAATTGTTTCTATTGATATCATAATATACGTAATACAATCTTTGTCTGGGTGACAAGTTTTATTTACACCTTTCATATTCATACATGAGCCCCGAATGTAATCGTTTAGAGATAACTAATAACACACAAAACTATTATCTACACAAGAAAACAGTATAAAGTCATTCACTACTAGATTAGCGATCCGCTCAACGCTTATTCGGTTAGATATGATCTTTTCATCGAGCATTCGAGTATCGAACAATATAATGTTTACTCGTTAAATAGTTTCATGACTAGCCGATATCCGATTTACGATATTGTACCAATATTACCTATATAGATTTAATATTTACGTTGTAATCGCCCACTCTTCATGTAGGCAGTAAGTAAGTAAAAGGAAGTCTTGTCTTCACTCCTTTTGATGTAACGTTTATTGAGCGATGAAGTTATGATTGTTTGATGTTTATGCACAAATAATGTCATAAGCTGGATTTTAAACCAAGCCTTGCCCTGACTTGAAAACTTAGCCTGACGACTTAGCAGACTAATCCTAATCTATAGAATACATATAAATATTTATTTTAAATAAGTAAGAAAAAAGTTTGCGTCACCAAGTGTCTTCTTTGAAAACACCATGGAAAAAGTTCATGCAAAATGTCGTAATCCCTGTGAAGATTTAAGTCCAACAATGGTTTTGTGATAAAATTGAAAAAAAAACAGATTTTTAAACACAAATTTACTTACATAAAATTTAAATCACATCACACAATACAAATCAGTCAAAATAATTAAAAACAATTCCGAAATTCCTCGTAGTATCGTTGAACTAGGAATTGAAAATATGCATAATAGAATTAAAAAAAATCACGTACTCACAAAAAAATAAAATAATCTATAAATATAATTTCTATGTACCTACGTAATAATATATTGTTTAAAATTATTTTATGCTATATGTAAACTGTTAAATTGTCTTCATATAACACCGGCTCCGTACAGCTCATTGGCATCCGTAACGCAGTCTGCGGGCCGAGGGTTTGATCCCCACACGGAACAAATATTTGTAAAGGCTAAAATAATTATTCTAGGTCCGGATCATTGTCCGTGTTGCAATTAATGTATGACGTTATATGATATTTTTGAGTATATGAGTAACATTATTTTATAAAGTAAATATGTACCTGTTTCTGTTTTTTTAAGTTACACAAAAATCATTCTCACAATGTCTCAAAATTACAATTAATTAATTTATTATGCAATATATTATAATATTATGATGCGCATTTAATTTCCATGAAATAGTTATGTCCGTGGTGCATTTGACATGGATGTAACTTATTGAAATAAGTATATTGCATTGAAACTGTCATTTGTATATTAAAAAAACATTAAATATAGCATAATTACACAGACATCTACCTAACAATTAAAATGCTATGTAGCTATGTAATAAACATTCAGTACAAAATAACGTATATTTTTTGGAGATGTAGTAAATTTTTCTAAAATTTAAAACGTTATTTTCAAACTTTATTCAAAATAACTAAGTGTCAAATAATATACCTACCGGATTCTCACGTGACATTTGTAACAATACAAATAATACGTGAGGAAGATTTTTAATTTGTATATATTTTAACACATTACTATAAAAAGATGTTGTTTGATATGGTAACATTTAAAATTAAGTACTTTCTTTTCTATTAGTCTAACATTGCACTTATTATTTTATAAACATAATATTACAGCCATATTTGTCGTTTATGGTATTATATTATCTTCAAAAAAAGTAAAAAAAAATACATACGCATACTTACAATTGGCGCTTCGTAATAAGATAAAAATAGAACAAAATCTATCTATGTATATGTTATCTACAAAGACTTCTACCTGTACTACTAGACAGGTTCTGCGGCCTTAATACATTGCGCCACTAAGTTACGGTCAATTTGCCGTAATTCCTTTAGTCAACTGCGAGCGAGCGAGAAGACTAGTTCTTTGTTTTGTAAACCGCGAAAGTTGTTTTCGACAATCTAACACTGATTTTGTTTAATGTGACTAAGAAAACGCTGTTCTTATTTATATATGTACTCCACCAACTACTATTTACCTAAAATCAGTAGGTAAATGTCGCAAAAGAAAAGACAACTGCGTGGCAGATTTACCGTGCCGGCTATCTGGCCAACCGGTGTCCACGTGATCCACAGCTCTGACATAGTTTTTGTTCTGAAATGCCGTTCTAGTAGTATAGGTAGAAGTTTTTGTTTATTGATAATAAATATATAATGATATTTCAATTAAAAAATATTTTAAAAATATTTCGAATCCACTGAAGATAAATTCACTATTATACCTACTACTTAATAAGAATTTATGGTAATGTGGTAATGTATTGTAAATAACAAATATTATTACAGATGAACATAAAAAAAAAAAATTCACCTCTCAACATATATTTTACGGTCCGCGCATTCTATCTTGGCCGGGCTGAAGTTGGCTTTCCGAGACAAACGCTAGTCGATAGAGATGTGCCAGTTCATATTCGCTCCTAAGATTGCTTAGGGAAACAGTTTGTTTTGTCTATATCGAATTACGATAAACAGTTTGAAAATATAGTAAATGCATGATATTAGCGGGGACAACAAATTCTTTCAGTAACCCCAAAATAATATAACATTAAATTTTTCAATAAAATCTTTAATGCACATTATCATAATCACTGTATTTAAAACGACATGTTGCATTTGCACATCAATGAACCATAAAAAATATATAATAAAATCGAATCATAATCGATAATAACGATAATTCATTATATACATAATTGTAACCGCACAATATGCGTATTTGCATCTTTAATTTTTGTTACCATTTTGTTCCTAAAAGCTATAATCTGCGCAGGTACTCGCGACTAACTTCAGCCCGGCCAAGATATCGAGATTGATATAGACAACACCAAACGACAAAATTTTATAACTTGTGATACATAATATTATTAAACTTGTACAGTATAATAATATTATGTATCACTATACTTAAAATTATAAATAGCTATATTTAATGATGTACAACATCGATAGAATCGACACTATTAAACGTTGGTAATATAAAATATACATATATAAACAAAGATAAAAACCCAATGCCTATTGTATACTAACCATAGATACTAACTATAAAGTTTGTAATTTGTATAGTCTATGAGTTTAGCAACTGTGTTGGCGCCATTTGTAATATTTACTTTTTTTTAAACATATATTCTGCGATTCTACTAAATGTTATAATACCCGTTTTAATGACTCGCTAAGCTTATACAATAAATTCAATAAACGTATTAAATATAAAATTTGCTCCTATGAAACACTAATATAACGAGTAACTGAAATGTTTTCGTTTGATCCGTATTAAAAATAACATAAATCCATTGAACTATTATGTACTAAAGTACATAATATCTCAATGCATAAATCCGATTACGCCTAAAACTCTAAAACTTTTCTGTAATGTTTACCCCATATAACTTAAAATTACATCACCTTGGCATGCAAAATACAATGACGTATCTTTCTTTGGTCAAAGTTGGTTAATTATTTACAATTAAATCAATACAAATATTTTAGATGAATGATCGTTATAGTAGCCTGTAAAACATAACCCTCTTTTTACATTACCTACGAGATTTGAAATAGATATTTTTGTAAACTTATAATGGTTATGTTTAAGTAAAGTAAAATAATGCGTAACTACCTAACTACATATAAATATAGTAATACTTCTATAATCTGATTCGGCTTCGCACATTTTACACTTTCATTCTGTAAGTAATTTTTTTTTTTTGCTAAGCACAGTCTTCTCATCTTTTCTACATGGCAAAAATTAAAATTCCTACAGAAATTGTATTCGTTATTTTCTCAATAACATGTTACACATTCTGTTAAAAGATAGCTTGACTGGCAGACGTTGTTTTGCCTTTTCCAGTGAGAGGGTGCGATGTGCGATATTTACTCTAATTTTTTTTATTGCGTAAATAAAAAAAATATTAATAACTCGACCACAGCGCCACCTGTCGAGTTCAATTTTCGTGATTTGATTTTTGTGCACTAAACCCACATTATTATGACTAAAAGTCTACAGCTAAACTTGAAGATAGCGCCACCTATCGCATCCTAGGATAGGATAAGATAGAAGCTATGAACCATCGTCTCGACAAAACAATAATAATGTGTGAATATGACCTCAATCGGTGAAGTCGTTCAGAAGTTATACGATCACTAACAGACGCACCAACGATTATAAATTCCTCTCTATCTTGAAATATTACAAGTACGAAATCATATCTGTAAGAATGAGTAGTATTATTTGCATTTTTTACTTTTATGTATTATGAAAGCTATCGTTACTCATTTTTACTCATCGTCATTTATTCATTACATTAGTGTTCATATTGTCTACATTTATACAATACAAACGTAAGCTGCTAATACAACGCAGCATTGCCGAAGCTTCAAGCGATATTTACACAAAAATATCCCTTATTCCTTTACCATACCTCGCATTTATGCTTGGGATTCATTTTCGAGTCGAGGGGACAATTAAACTCGTTAGAGAATTCCTTTAAATTGGATATGGGGCCGATCACTCTGTATTTGGCAACGGTGTGATCGTCTTTCTCTATTTGCATTTTGGTAGATTCTTTGGTCATAGCCGAGCACCATACCTGAAAATAATATAAAGCAATTAAAAATGTTTAAATCGATATTAACAACTATTGAGTAACACGGGCCATCGGCGGACCGGAGGGGAGTAGCCATACGCGGTTACGCAAGCGTTCCCCTCTATTAAAGTATAAGTCCACGTGGTCCTATGCGTACAATAAAACTACTTGCAGCCGCTGAATCGACGTCCAACAAAAAATCATAATCTCAAAAAATCAAAATCGTAAAAAAAATGCCGAATTGTTTAGTTTTTGCTGCAAAAAGAGATCTGTCACGTGAAATATCAAAAATAGCGTTACCTTTCATATATATGTAATTTTAATACCATTATTGCTATTTACTTCTTTTTAAACTTAAAAATTACAATAATAACGGTCGTGTTGTTGTTTGCCAACACAGGTCGCTCGTCCTCATACAATATGCAAATCGGTCGAGCAACTTATCCGATTTGTCGCTGTCACCGAGCGATACTGTTGTAATGTATCTATGTGTGTGTAAAATTATTAGTTTATTGTTTTAATTGTTATGTGTGAGTTTCGTAGTAACAGAAGATTGTTTTTTTGTGCGCAGATCTCCCCCCCCCCTCCCCGCAAATATGACACACAATTTTATATCGGGAAAAAACGCAATGGCTACTCCCCTCCGGTCCGCCGGTGGCCTTTGTTGATCTATGTTAGCAACATACAAATACTTGTTGCTGTATGTTGTTAATATCACTTTTATCCCCCTTACCCATATCTGCCGTCAAGCAGCAAGTGCGTGCACTTCTGTGTTTCGGTCTAAAAGGTACAGAGAGCCAGTATAATTCCAGCTGGCATTCCATCTTAGTCTACAGAGATGAGAAAGCATCTGTAGCCCTTTTTGTTTGAAGTTGCTTGAAGATGTCCATGGGCTGTAGTAGCCACTTACCATCAAAAGTCTATGAGTTCGTTTATCACTTCAGTCTTAGAAAAACATCACGCACACGCATACATACGTTCAAACGCACACACATACGAACGCACTCTGCGCAAAAATCTACTCACCTGAGCGAAAGATATAAAGAAGAGTTGTCTATGGTTGTACTTCAGGCCTGGTAGTGTGTAATTCACTTTGGCGGTTTTGCTGTAATCCAAATAAGCGTGGAACGACGCCTTTAACCCTCCGTTGTCTGCGATGTTTTCACCTGAACACGTTTTTTTATTATTTAAATAAAACATTAGTTTATATATAAACAATATTATATTAGAGGTTTAATATTGCATAGGACTCTACGAGTGTATGCCAACTTGTCCTAACTTTAATAACTAAAAATAATTAAATATTAAATATAAATTTCCACATAGTTTCATAGCTTCTGAAGTCGATGTTAAGACATAGATCGAAGAATAAAAGCCCTTACTTCGGAAGTAATTGTGGAAATTATTTTACATTGTTTTTACTTTTTATTAAAAATTATTTTTTTATCCTTTTTAGTAAACTATGCAATAACACTAGCTCAAGGTAACCATAATATCGCATAAAAAGCCTATAATAAAAGTCTACTGCTGAACATAGGCCTCCCCCATAGATTACGTCATAGGGAGGATACTTGCCATAGTTGCCACGCTTTGCAGGCGAGTTGGCAACCGCATCTTTTTAGTATACCTATTCTGTTTTAGTTTATATCAGGAAGATGCTGCAGCCCATCTTCTTTTTCATTTTCCTGTATTGCCTCTTGCGACACCTACGGGATGATATGGGGTAGTGTATGCTGTTACTACCCGGCTACTTAAAACACATATGCATCGAATATAAAACCTCCTCCTTTTTGGAAGTCGGTTAGAAACAGAAACAAGCAACTCGAAGAAACAAGTACTAGAGGACATTGTGTAAATTTACCTTTAACCATATAAATTATATTTATCATAACATAAAATATTTCTCTTCAATACTGTCTTATTGAGTTGATCCAGCTGAAACTACAGCACTGGTTTTCATTGGTCTCGAAACTATCTTACAAAATACAAGTAGGTACTCACCTAACGTCTGCTTGCCATTCAAGTGAAGTCCGTCCATTTTGTAAGCGGAATATTGTTTTTGCATGCACTCAGCGCGTTTCTTGAAGCGGGCGATTGTTGCGTTGTTCCACCATTGGTTAAGGTTGCCGAACCTATTAAACAGAAAAATAATCAGATGTTAAAATATAAACCCCGATTCAAAAACAAAAAATAATTAAATAATTTCCAAGCTTCTGAAGACATAGAGAATAATAAAAGCCCCGACTTTAGAATTTTTGCCTGTCAATTTAAAACATTTATTGAACAGAAATATGTAAAATTGTAGCTAAAGTTAAAAATTATGTAAATATTCTACCATGACAATTTTGTAGTTTTAATTTCGTTAATTTTCGAAAAGCCATGCGCTTGGGTGATCAGCTCAGCTTACTTCGATTCTCGTTGATATTGGACACTATTTCGTAGTCAATATTATATAAGAGGGCAAAGTAAAATTATATTATGTATTGTAAAGTTATAATTATATTATTCCATTTGGCGATCCCGACCTCGTCGCCCGATCTGCATGTATTGTTTGCCATGAAAGTTTCCGCATTTTATTTTATTTAAATTTTTGCGGGGAAACTTTTCATATTTATTCTCTGAAAAGGATCACATGAACTGAATCATATCACGATGCCTAAAAGCACCCTCCCGGATCTGGCAGGAGATATTATTTCGTGGACGTGTAAGGCCCGCCATCACACGCTGTTCAAGTTTGTTTTTACGTCATCTGTAGGAAGCTACAATTTTTTAGGATTTCTATTATAAAACTCATGGGACGAAACCATTAGAATAGAACAATACTTTTTGTTTAACATAGATTATAAAATAACACTAGCTGAAAGTTTTTTTTCCGCCGCGCGATGCGTCACAGTCCTCAATCTACGTAACGAATTCTTTGATCTTTTAGCTATCGGGTAGTGTAATTAAATTTTGGATGTAGATGATAATATGTAGCTGCAATACCAAACTGTATCTACCCCGATTTTCGGAATTGCCTCTCACTATGAAAGCAAAGACGTATTCACGTCAAAATTTGTGATAAGTTTAATATACCATGATCAAATCGGTCGAATAATCATTATCGAATGGCTGCCTAAAAATCACATTACGAAAGCGCAGTACTGTGACAGTTATAGCGTTTAACTGAAAATGTAAAGAAAAAGCGTCCACAACGTAACCACTTATCTCTTTCCCTGACAATGCTCGAGCATATGTGGCTAAAATTATACGAAACAAGTTATGAGAACACTCCTTACCGCGACCCTTACCCGATCTCGCGCCAGCAGAGTTTTAAATTTTCCGGTCACTACAGAATTGTTTGAAAACCCTAAGGACATTGAAAAAACCTGTACGTATTTTTTCAGTCCAAGAGTGATGATTTTATAGTTAAATATTATTTCTCTTTCTAAACAATAAAGGAAGGTTGTGGGTTTAGAAAAGTGATTACTTTACTGGAAAATAATGAATATTTTAAAACTAATACTTATAAAAGTAAAGTTCACTTTTTGCACAGACATGCAAAAATCCAACTAAACAACCCTTTTTAAAATAACAGTTTTAGTTTTTAAAAAAAATATGCGTGAGTGTCGTGGAACACTCGGTTGGAACGAAGTTCCTTACGTAGAATATTATTATTGATAAACGTATTATAATTATTAATTAACAAATACAAATAAATGAATTACTAGCGTCTATTAAAATGAAGCGTCATTTAAAATAAAATAATATTTCTTTCATGGCAAAATAAGAAAAAATGAGAGGGAGATGGATATTATTCCATCTCGCTTCATTATAGTCGCCAAGACCGTCTACACTACGTCAGAAGGGGTCGTGACGGAAAAATCTTACACTTTTTCTCGCCTAGCCCTCATCCGCTAAATTCGTACCGTCTAAACTTCGTTCTAATAATCTTGATGATAGACAGGGCTGACATATTTTCGTGGACTTTGTTGCGTATACATCGCCCATAAATGAATCTCTCTCTCTTTCTCTCTCTCTCTCTTTCTCTCTCTCTCTTTCTCTCTTTCTCTCTCTTTCTCTCTCTCTCTCTCTCTTTCTCTCTCTCTATGAAGTACAGTAACTGCAGTAACTGTATATTACGAGCGTTGCTTGTGTTTTCCTTAATTATTTGGTAAATTAACTAGTCTTCTTACCTATCGTACTCTCGTCCCTGGTCGTCAAACGCGTGTGTCAGTTCGTGTCCCATAACAACCCCCATGGCTCCGTAGTTGACACTCTTGGGGTTGTCGCCATCGTAGAAGGGCAGCTGCAGAATACCGGCGGGAAACACTATTTGATTCTTTGTGGGGGTGTAGTAGGCGTTCACTGTCGACGGTGTCATACCTGGGTTGGGAAAATATTACATCTTAAATTTTCTACCGACTTCAAAAAGGAGGTGGTACTCAAATCGACTGTATGTTTTTTTTTATGTGTGTTACCTCATAACTTTGTTCTACGTGAACCGATTTCGATGATACTTTTTTTATTTGAAAGCTGATGCTTCTCATGTGGTTGATCAAGGTCTGACCAATAGTTTTTGAGTTATCCTTTATAATATATATTAAAGTCTTACAAAATTTTAAATTATTTAATTTCTAATAATTATTGAATAATTCTAATGTTTGCGGATTTTAACATGTTTAGTATTATTTAATTTAAGTTAATGACGTTTCGATTGATTTGCAGCTCTTATAGTTACTGAACAAGAGAAGACTAAGATGTTTGACAACCTGCGATTGTGTAATTCTAGTAGACGATTCCTAATAGAGTTACAGTAGGTTGGTCGTGACGCTACGTTTAAATGTTTTGGCGTTTGGTTTCATAATCTTTTGTAAATGTTTCAGTTAGTATTGATTATAACCAGAGTTTATTTTTATATCATTAAGGTCTTATTTTAGACTAGGTCTTATTTTAGGCCCCGGCTTCGCTACGATAGGATCTATTTACGTGCCCTTATTTAGATTTAAGATAATCAAAAACAGTTTATTTTATCTATTTTTCGTTTTTTTAATATGTCCAAAGTTTTCGGATAAAATATATCCTAGATAGGCATCTAGAATATATTTTTATAAGGAGGGCCTTGAATTGCTCTCTATCAGTTCGTAAAGTTTCATCACAATCGGTTAAATTTTCACCGGCAACCGATAATGATGAAATATTACTGATGATGAATGACTGCGTTTTGTAAACTACCCCATATCGTCCCATGGGTTACAACATCGTAAGAGTCGAAAGAGAGAAACAAAACAACAAAACAAGAGATGGACATCAGTGTCTTCCTGGTAACTTAAAAATAAGAATCTGTGGTTGCCATCCCGCCTGCCAAGCGTCGCAACTATGGTAAATCTCCTCTCTATATAAAGTAATCTACGAGGGAGGCCCATGTTCGGCAGTGGACTTTTGATAAGCTGTAACAGTAACAGACTATAGACGAATCACAGCTGGACATAGGCCTCCTCTCATTTATTTTTAGGGCAAGAAAGTATCCACCATGTTACCCCAAAGCGTATTGGCCCCATAGAACTTTCTGGCATTTCCCATAGGCGCCTCTTATCATACCCACGGGGTGCCGCCACCACATCGTTGCTATTATACTGTAGACAACTACCCTTTACTATACCATAAACCCTCGTTGAGTAACCTACCCCATTTAGTCTTATTAACTGGCTGGTCCAACTTCTTAAGGTCGTTCTTCAAGCTAAATATGTTGAAAGCGATGTTATTTTCAAAGTATTCATTCGGCTTCACCTCCAATTCGGCGTACTGTTTGTCTAATTGTTCCTTATTTAGAATGTAATCGGGGAAACCTGAAAAAATAGAAATGCTAAAAGTATAATAATAATTAAAAAAAAGTAATATAAAAATGTTAAAAGCAGTGTGTGTGTGATGGCGTTGTAAGATAATCCATCGCCAAAATTGTCACGTGGGTGTCATAAAGGAAACGCTAGAATTGTCTTGCAGTCACCGATAGGTGGCATTATTTACCATCTTAGTCCCACAATGTATACGAGTTTACGAGTATATTCAAACATAAAATCGAACACTATCGACCGGAAGCAACGCCAAAGATACGGAGGTCTTTGTTTGGAGACATGTTATAGAAGATTTTGATAGGTGATTATACTCTTGTTCCTAGTAGTCAATATGGACTGTAACGACCTTCATATTTCTGTTGCCAACCAGCAGTACACTCACTGCTGTGCTCCGTTTTGCAGGGTAAGAGAGTGACAACACATAATATGTGGCATTTGTTTAAAGGTGGCTGAAGGTGTCTATTGTGACACCTGCAATCAAAAGTGATTGGCGGGAGAAATAGGTTCGGTAAAGTTCAGTTACATTCACAGGTTCGAAGGAACGGAAAAATTCACTGGTTGACGTGGCCCTCTCCCATTGCCGTTGTTTGCCTTAATCGTCACGCTTGACAGGTGGACTGGCGTTTGCAGCACCAGACATCTTGCACCTTTATCGTTGCCGTCTGTTGCCGTCCGAGGAATTTTACGACTATCGAAAGCGAGATGGTATATTGCCATTGAGGACCACCGGGTCATTTTGTGATTTTCCATAGTCGCCCTTTACGATATCCACGGATGATAAAATGAATAGAATAGAATATTAAAGAATAAATTAATATAAAAAAAAATATTTCTCCAACAACGTATGGGGTTGTTGGAGAAATACTATATAATAAAAATATTTAAAAAATCCTTACCTATCATGTCTGTGATGGCATCAGCCTTAGTTTCGGCCGCCTCCATAGTTTCCGCGTCCATCCAATCTAAATTCTTGAGGTTCTGTTTAAAAGCTGTTCGTATATGGTCAATCATGATTTCTCCTTGGGTTTTGGCTTCGCCGTGGAATACCTCGCGAACGAACATAGCGCCCACTGCGAACCCTGTTGACAGTTAGAGTGAGTACTGTTATTAGATATTATTTTAATTATTTTGTACTACTAAATTACTAGTACGAATGAATGTAGTAAATAACTGTTATGTATATAATTGTGCCGTGTAGAGGCGGTGTAAGAATATCTTCCTGATAACAACTCCAAATAATAAAAAACTGCGGTTGACAACCCGCTCGCCAAGCGGAGCAACTATAGCAAAATCCCCCCTGTGAGGCAATCTATAGGGAGGCCTATGTTCAGCAGTGAACTTTTATAGGCTGTAATGGATGGATGAATGGAAGTATATTATGTACACATTTACTGTCTTACTACGCCCAGGGTTATCTGGGGAGAATAACTAATGGCATGAAAACCCTTTGTAATCACAATAAAGATGTAGACTGGCGGAGTTTGCGTAAGGTATTATAAGTCCGTATGTAATATTTTGTGTACATAAATTTTTTAAAATCTCTGATATTACGGCAGCACCGTACATCCGCACCGCACATACTAAGAGACATACGAGACGGCGCGAGGTACATTTATAACTCGCTGGTCAACGAAAAACGCTAAGAGAATATGGTCATTATTACAAATCCACTGCTAAAAATTGGCCTACCCAAAGGAATGCTACAAAATACAGTCTTGAACCACCTGCATCAATCGACTTCCTTATTGTTTTACCAGGTCATCACTCTATCTACTGCCCTACGTCGCTTACCAGCAATATAGCTTCGAGCTATTGCTACTTTAGCTTACTGATGCACTGTGAACTGACTATTCTTTTGTGGATATACTCATTACGAAGTATATTATGCAGAGAAACTCCGCGCATAGCTCTCTATATAACTTGCTGAGCGAACTTCAGCTGGCTCATACGGTCAGCGAAGGACCCAGTCTCAGATCCATATATCATCAATGGCATAACGCACTAGTTGTACACTCCTGTTTTCAAGTTTTGAGGTATACGTGACGAGATTCGTCGATTGACTTTTCGGTATTTATTTTTATTATTTGGTCGATATTGGATTTACCTAGTCGGACCATTTTTCTTAGTAAACACATTCGTCAACAACTTCGTGCGTAGCGTTCCCAACAATTACCGGAAGAAAATCTCAGAACGTTTGAACAACGCTAGACGTTACTCAAAAAGAAATGATATAGCTTTTTATTTTAGCAAATCATTATACAGATGCAGCAGTGGCCTTCTAGTTAAGGGTACTGACTGCTAACTTAAAATGTCATAGTTTCGAATCCGTCATTCGACTACTGTACTGTCGTGAACTCGCTAATATTTGGAGTAGTAAACGCGGCTATTAGTAATGTTGAAAGCGTTACTGGAAAAGAAAGAAGCGTTGTTGGACGTGTTCTCTAAAAAGAAATATAAAAAAATAAGGAATATCAGCAATAGGTCTGTTTCCTTACATTTACCACCCAATATGAATCTTTTAAAGAAATTTCATTATTAACAATGGGAAATTCGTATTATGTAAAAGAAAAATATGTTAAATATCATTAGAGACTAGTTATATAAATAGCTGATTATTTTTTCCACTATGGTGATACTGCTTTAAACAAATTACCGTGTCGTAAAAAGCGACTATGGGAATTGCCAAAAAGAACGAAAGGATTCCGCTAGATGGTGGTATACTGCGATCGTCAGTTCTATCAAGTCGTGAGGATTGAGCCAAATCATCCCTTCAACGGGACAAGCCCATGACTAAATTTTACGGACTTATGAAGATGAAGGATGTTCGGCAGTGGTCCATTTCATTCATTCATTACAGCCTATTAAAAGATCACTGCTGAACATAGGTCTCCGCAGCTATATTAATTGTATAGTTGTAGGACGAATGGGTCGGCTCGACCGAAGAAGAACCACGCTCTCACAGAATACCACCGTAAAATAGCGGCTTAATGCTGCTGTGTTTCGTATGGTGAGTGTAGAAAACTGGAAACTCTTTTTACTGCAAAAGAGGCATTCCATCTTAGTCCTCACGGCTGACAACGCACCTGCATTTTGGTTCGCAAACAAAGATAGATGTAGAATGTCTATGGGTCACAGCAACCACTTACCATCAGGTGGACTGTGTGCTCGCTTTTCACCCTTATCCTATAAAAAATATTTAGCTTCAGACTAGTTGAGTTAATGGCCTCGATAAAATTCATTTAAAAATCATGCGTGAGTGTCGTGGAACACTCGGTTGGAACGAAGTTCCTTTCGTAGTATATTATAATTGATAAACGTATTATATTATTGATTAACAAATACAAATAAATGAATTACTAGCGTCTATTAAAATGAAGCGTCATTTAAAATAATATTTCTTTCATGGCAAGATAAGAAAAAGCGCGAGGGAGATGGATATTATTCCATCTCGCTCGCACTATAGAAAGGGAGTCGTGACGGAAAATTCTTACACTTTTTCTCGCCTAGCCCCCATCCGCCAAATTCGTACCGTGCGATAAGGAACTTCGTTCCAAAAAGGATTGCCATATATGGATATTTGCTATAGTTATCACGTTTGGTGGACGGGTTGACAATCGCAGATTTTTATTATTTTGAATTGTTATCAGAACGACACTGCTGCCCATCTCCTGATTTGTTTCCCTCTATTGCCTCTTGCGACACCCACGGAGTGATATGGGGTAGTAAATTCAGTAGGATATGGGGTGCAACAATGGTGATTAGTAACTTACCGATAGCGTTGTTGGTATCAGTGACGCAGTATCTCCACGACTCCTCAGTGCCTTCGGAGCCGAATAAGGCCTTCCGCAAAATCTTGGTAGCGTCACGGAAAGACTTGGACAGGTAGGTCGAGAGGGATCGAGATACTTGCCACATCATATAGCTGTTCAAAGTTCTGTAATAGAGATGGGTGGGTGTCAAAATTAAACTATTAAATGATTATGTGATTGATAATATCCACTGGGAATAAGGTGATAGCTATTTCTTAAATGAGTTTTGTAAAAAAAAATACAACCTATTTTATAATATTGTGTAGGTAACGTTACTGTGGAAAAAAAGTCCCGTTGAGTTTCTTGCTGGTTCTTCTTAGGACAGAGGTTTTTTTCCCGAATCAGTGGTAGAAAAAATGTCGTTCAATGTGAATTATTTATTAACTAAATAAAAAAAATTGCAATATACTAAAAATGTCCTTATTATGATTAATATGCATTTAAATAGTAATACTTTCTTAAAAAACTAAAAATAAAAATATAATAAATTAAACAATTAAATTTAATCCAGTTCAGCACCCAATCAAATTTTCCTTCGTGCTCGACGCTTGACGATAATATCGTGGGACAAACAATATGAGAGAGAGAAACTTTGACTGCCAAGTTGGTCTAGTGCTCGCGACTGCTAATCAAGTGGTCCCGGGTTCGAATCTTGGATCGCTTCAAAATCAGTTTTGTGGCTTTTCTCTCAAGAAACTCCGTAAAAGTCCGAAGTCAGGGAGTTGCTTGTTTCACTCCCGTGCCTTGGAAAGCACATAGCCGTCTGTCCTACACCCATCCCATCAAACTATGGGAGTGAAAGAATAGAGAATGCACCTGTGCTTCCGCACACATGCGTGTACTATAATCCCGTCCCGCACAGTTGGCTAGTCACCGTAGACTGGCCACTGTGACCAAAATTCGATCTTGGTCTCAGAAATTGAAAAAAAAAACATTTCGACGACATGTCCGCCAACATGAAATTTTATTTTAACTATAATGTGTCTATGACTCACTTTTGATCCTCTTCAGTTTTGCTATACTTTCTTAAAACTCGCGTCAGATTCCGGAAATATTCGGGCGCGTACACGACTATCCTCTCATTGTCTGATATCTGTAAGATGAAATAAAGATATGTTTTCAAATACGGTGACCTTAATCTACGTAGTGTGGTAGATACTCCTTTTCTGCCTAGTAATCCGACTGGATAGTCACCACTCTCTTACCTATATCTGCCGCAAAATAGCAGTTCGTACACTGCTGTGTGCTGTGTTCAGGTCTGAAGGTTATAGCTAGTATAATTATAGGCTGCGGAGGCGTGCCATCTTAGTTCTCATGAATAAGTTCTATGTTTGAACTTGGCTGCAAGTATCATCAGGTGGGCTTAAGATCGTTTGTCACTTCAGTTATATAAAAAACGAAGATTGAGCCCAAATTAATAATTAATAATTATAGGTAGTCCAGGTTAACAAGGTTATCAGGATTGGCTCAATTAAAACAACGAGAATTTAAAATAATTTAAAGTTTTTAAGTCTATAAAATAGTTTTAACGAGGAGATTTAATATTGTGTGATACACGCACAGTGTATGTTCTTGGGTGCAGTGTATGAAACCTCTTAAATAGATGGATCGCAACTGACTCTAGACTAGAATTTTAGCAGTTTTTGGGAGACGATTCTGTTCCGCAGTGGATGAAATTATGATTTGATAAGAAAACCCACTCCTCATTATGGTCCCTTGGGTGTCGTAAGAGACGAGTGAGGGACAAAAAAAACCAGGAGATGAGCAGCAGCGTCTTCCTAATAAGGACCAAAAATAAAACTGCGCTTGCCAATCCTGGCAAGTGGATTGGCAAACGCAGTTTTGCTGCATGTCAAACATGGGAAATAATCCTCCTATGAGGCAATTTATGGAGGAGGCCTATGTTCAACAGTGGACTTTTGTTGACTTATAGATTTTCTGTTTGTGCACTTTTTCTTTTTAAGTTCACAGCTGGGCTCTTCCAGAAATGTAACAGCGGTTATGTCATTTTTGGAAATGTTGCCCATCGTCTCCACGCTTAGCGAGCAGGCAAAGTGAAAATTAAGTTTATAAGAACAACAACGAAATTATATTATTATTATTATTAAGATAACGATATAGATTAATAGCTTGCACACATTCTAAATTCGGAAGGAGTAGATAAATTTAGCGAATACGATGTTGTCTACCACAGTTTTAGTATAGCGAAGACATTACAACCAACATTACAACGTTTTAACAAACCTAAAATAATAACTCGGTTAATGAATGTAGAAAGAAATGGGTGTGAGTGCGATTCCGCCTGCCCAAACTATTAACTTTCTGTCTAGCAGCTAAAGATAAGATGCAATTTTTCTTAAAAATAAAATCGACTAACGGAACCTTATTTAGGTGTTCATAATGCAACATTGCGTCGAATAAAATATGTTTGGATATGGGGTCGAAACCTAATGAGATACAAATGTATCATCGAGATATCCGAGAAACAAAGGTTTCACTAAATATGAACGTCATCAACAGACATTCTTTCAAAAACAGTAAGTACCTAGAATCGGACTCTAGGGAACTAGAAACGTTAAAAAGAGATATGTCAAAAATTAGGAATTACGAAAATTGGAACTAACACAACAACTTCCAAATAAAAAATTAAAAATACTTACAGTTCTATTAACCAATTTGAACGCGTCATTAAAGAACGAGGACCAGTTCAAAAATGGCGCCTCCCTCTGCCATTGCTTCAGCGTGTAAGGGTTGTACAACCCCTCTTCATCCCTCCTGTCTTCAGACGGGGTTGTGATATTGGCCAGCTCCGTTTCGAACTGGATGACCTTGCTCATTTGGGCTCTCGCTTCCGATTTGTTCGCGCCAAGCAATACACAGATTCTCGACATGTAGTCTAGGTAAGCGTCCAGAACTTTCTTATGGGCTGTTTTGTTTAAGTAGTTGTCACGTGTTGGTAGGTTCAGACCGCCTTGGTCCAACTGAAACACATGGAAAATTTGTACATAAAATTCATTTATATTTTTTTGAGCCGTTTTAGATCAGTAAACAAAAATAGCACGAATTTCTTTAGAATCCATGATTAATTAATATATATATTGCAGATTTTGAAAAAGGAATAACATGTTTTTAATATAAAATTGACTTGAATTTAGAATATCAAATCCTCTTGGTAGAGAGTAATTGTGTTCTGTGATCAAATCCAACCATAGCTATACGTTGTATTACAGTAAAAGAGTTATAGTACGCAGCTAACAAAGTTCGATCCTTGACGATAACAATGAAGATAATAGTTTCTAGGTAGTAGGAGTCCATGACCACCTCCTTACTAATACATTTCATCTTGGTCCACAAAGGTGACAATGCATCTGTAGTATTTTTGTTTGAAGTTGTTTGCAGGTGCCTTTAGACTTCAATAGCTACTTACCATCGGGTTGGCTGTAAGTTCGTTTGTCACTACAAAAATGCCTTTCACACTTTCATGGACTGACACCAGCCACCGTAGATAGTAAGAGCGTTACCGTAGGTAGTGTAAAGGAATATTGTTCGTGAAAGTAACTTACAACAATGACGTGTTTCGACGAATTTCTGTCATCTTCCGTTACCGCCCAATTGAAAAGTCCACCTAGATTATACCTGAAAAATGAAACAGTTATTATATGTGATAGATATTAATTTTACAAATAATATATTTTATCTAGAAGCAGTAATAAAGATACACAATAACAGGGACGTAATTTTCTTACGCTCACCAGATGGCACTAGTTGGGTGTGGTGAACATAATTGTCTTAAAGATGGTCACACAGTGTCATCCTCATTGAAAAATTGCATTATAAATAAAAGTTTTTCGTATACCTATGTATATTATACACAAAACAATGCCTCAGCGGTGTGTTCTTATTTTTTTTAAACATTTTTAAGTTTTAATTCTTCTATTTTCAGGAATATCGGTAGTTTGGTTTATCCATTTCTAATCTAATTAATGTATTTAAATAAATGTATGTTCAAAAAAAACAAAAGAAGTTTTAATAAAAATGTGATATACACACGTGTGTGCTAACACCAGGAACAAACACAAGCTAGCACTTTGACGTGTATAGTGTAGGTACACTTATTTTTTTATATATATGTAACAAAGACAAGACAATCTCATTACTAATTTGTACAACAGAATGGTACTAACGTCAGCCAGATCAATTACGTACGCATAACGTTCCATTACTGACTTTGCTTTGATTTGAACCTACGATTCTCGACACACGAACAATACCTTTCATATATATTACTTAACTAGCTGTTGCCCGCGACTTCGTCCGCGTGGAATTTATTACGATTACATTTCGTGGGTTTTAACTTTTGGTAGCCTCGTACCGGTAGGCGAAGTGTAGAGCGACCCCCCACTAGATGGAGTGACGACCTGGTAAGACATGCAATGCAGGAAGTCGATAGATGCAGGTGGCTCAGGACCGTGCTTTGTGGCATTCCTTGGGGGAGGCCTATGTTCAGCAGTGGACTTGTGAAGGGCTGTAATCATGATGATGATGATGAATTTTTTTGCGCGGAACCCTAATTCTTTTTCTTTTTCTAAAATAAAAGTACCCTAAGTTACTCCTTATAATATCAGCTATCTGCCAGTGAAAGTCCCGTCAAAATCGGTCCAGCCATGTCGGAGATTAGCCGGAACAAACAGACAGACAAAAAATTTAAAAATTCTTTTTATAAGTACCGTATATACTTTCATGTGCATCTAGTAAAAAGCTGTTATTTTGACATTACACACAGATACTTCAATTTTATTTATTTGTATAGATTTCATAACCTTTGTGAAATAGCCATCTAGTAGCTGCTATATCACCTTTTATTATTTACTCTAGATAGAGTAACGGCGGCTCAAAAGCGTCGAAAAAATATCAGCTAACTGTTAGCCTCTAAAGCGCTCCCCTCTCAGCGTGACCACTTTTAGTAGATTTCTACTTTTTTAGTAGATTTGAAGCAAATAAGACGATAAGCTAGTAGGATAAAATGTCTTAGTAGAATTTAGTAGAAATGAGAAACACGTCGGTATGTTTTGGTATTAATTCACTATCAAAGAATAATAGGCTTAAAACCAAGCATCCATGACCAAAAGTTTTAATTTTACAGTTGACAACACACGAAAGTGATTAGGGATTCCTTATTATTGAATGAACTTTACAGTGGGCATAGTAAATTGAATTTAATTTTCTAATAGATAAAGACTGTTTTTGTAAATAGGTCTTTCAACTTAAATCATTTTTAAGTTGCTCCTATAATGTCAGACAACACAGTTTTATTAGTCGTTTTCGTTCATTTGTATTGTTTGCTTTCACGGAATCATACATTTATGTAATTTAAAATGAAAAGAAGATACGATCAAACTTATCGTGCGGAATGGGAAAACCCATTATTTTCAAAGTGGCTTAAAATGTGATGAAAATAATGCTTATTGTAAAGCTTGCAATTCTAAAATTTTAGCAAAATTGCGTCTATCAAAACATAGTGCTAACAAAACATTTAAAAATATGATTGGTTTTCTGGATCGTCTCAGGTACCTACTTTTTTAATGTTTCTTTTAAAATATTATTAATTAGCAATTTAGCAATATTTGACATTATGCATGTAATTGCCTAGACATGTTGACATATCCGTACCGTAAGTTATTTATGCGTGCAAATAAAATTGATTACTTATTAATTACTCAATTGGTAGGTCCTATTTTCTGTGCCAAGGACCACGGGTTCGATCCCCGCTCAATATAAACATTTGTGTACAACATGTTTGCATTAGTCTATGCGTTTAATTTTCATGTAGTCAGTCACATTTATGCGCAGCAACGCAGTGTTTTGTATTTCTCAGTGTACTTAGTTGATTAAATAAGTAAAAATTGTTTTATATGACGGTGGATCATACATTATTTTACAGATTGATAAATATTCAGAAGACATCACTTGACAGTGATGTAAAGAAACGAAATGTGTATCGTTGCTTGTCTTGTAGAGCACAATGTACCTTTCGGATAATGGACCACCTGAGTGAGATCATTAATCGAGTCTTTCACGATTCTGATGTGGCTAAAAATTTTCTTGTAAAAGAACCAAGTCTGCTGCTATCGCTTACAATGTATTAGGAGAGCAATTTGAAACAAGAATGTACGAAGATTTAAGTCGGATCGTCCAATTTTCAATTATAGTTGACGAAAGCACCGATGTCAGCACTACAAAGGTTTTAGCAATCGCCACAAAGTATTCCGAAAATGATTTACGCGTGAAAACTAGATTGTTAAGTATAATAGATATAGACGGTGAAACAGCACAAGACTTGTTAAAGGCACTCAAACTGTATTTCAAGAACGTGGTCTTAAATGGGAAGATATGATTGGCTTCGCCTGACACGACAAATGTTATGTTTGGCGAACATTCTGGAATTGTGACTAAAATGAAAAAACTAAATCCACACCTGTATATGTTAAATGCGTGTGTCATTCCGTTGCGTTAGCTGTGAGCCATTCGTGTAAACTACTGCCACGAAAATTAGAGCAATTGGTCAAAGAAGTTTATAATTATTTTCTCAAAGTAGTAAACGTCAGCGCGAGTTCACAGAATTCCAAGAGTTTACCGATACAGAACATTATAAGCTACTCAGACATTATGATATACGCTGGCTTTCCTTCACGGTTGTATTAATCGAATATTACAACAATGGTCAGCATTGAAATTATATTTTCAGGGACAGTATTTGGGAGATAGAAACTCTAATGCATCTGCGGAATTTCTTTATAATGCCTTAAATGACGAAACTATAAAACTATATTTCTATTTCCTTGATTATATATTACCGTTCACAAACAAATTCAACACGATTTTCAAGGAGATTACCCTGTCGTGCATCAACTTGTACAATGACATGCGAGCCATGTTTGTCTCCATCTTGAGCTGTTATATGAAGAGCCAATATGTAAAAGCTACATCAGTGAAGAATATTGACCCCAATTCTTCCGTTAATTATTTACCCTTAAACAATTTGTATTTGGGTGTTAATTTTGCAAACATTTAGAATCACATCGCAATCAAATACCCCCGCAACAGCTTCAAGATATTTTTAAAAGGTGCCAAGAATTCTTAAAATCTTTGTGTGTGCAGTTAAAAACAAGACTACCATTTGATGATGATATTTTTGAAATGATGTGCTTTTTAGATCCCCAAACTGCTGTACATGCTGAATTTACAAGTTTGTTTAATGTTACCTCAAAATTTCCAAACATTGTTTCCGAAAGTGACATTCAACTAATCGACAATGAATTCAGGGAACTTAAACTTAATATGGAAGTCGCAAACTTATTATGCAGTACTAGCAGCAGAGGCTGTTACTAATGTTGAAGAGTTTTGGGCGTCAGTAAGTAAATACGTCATGCCGACAATAAAGCTCAATTTGGAAATATCAGTAAATTCATAAAGCAAATGCTTTGTTTACCAGTATCGAACGCCAAATGTGAACGCATTTCTCTGCTATAAATAGAATAAAAACAGAAGATCGTAACAGATTTAGTAATCTAAACGTTCGTGCAATTTTACACGCTAAGGAGGGGTTAAAGGAATCGGAAATTGTACAAAATTTGAACCTGGTACTTCGATGTTGGAAACAATGAAAATGAAAACAATTATATAAAAATGTTAAAAATTCGATGACATTGACAATTAATACAAAATGTTAATCATAAATGATTGATTACATGTAAGGTTCATTAACAAATGTTTTATTTCGAATCAAAACATTACTCTAAAAATTAGTAGATTTTACAATGCGACCTAGTAGATTTCAGTAGATTTTAGCAGTGTCTTTGGTAGATTCCTCATTTAAAAGTGGTCACGCTGTCCCTCTCCTCATTGTCAATTGTAACGCCAAGATATACGCACGCACGGCTCATTTTTGATGTAAATTATTTTGGTTAAAATGACAAGTTGTGCGATCAAAATTTGCAGAAATTACAAAGGACGTTTACAAACAACTAACAAAATCTCCTACCATCGGTAAGTAACTCAAAACTAATAGTAATTTACGAAAACAAAACTAATAAATTTATAATTTTATTTACTAAAATCAACGCGTCGTTTGTTGGTGTTGCCAGTCTTGGAATTCGAAATTCCCCGTATAGTTGTCTTAAAAGCTGATGTATGTTCATATTTACCAGACTGCAACAGAAGGAGGAAATACATCATAGTGTATGTATGTATGTATATGGGTATATTTCAAAATTGTTTGGCTGAGCCTACAGCCTAAACGGATGGACCGATTGTTTTTGTTTTGCAAGCTTCCGCGCAATCGGGTGTTTTTTATTGAGTCTTAAATATTTTTTTCTTTATTTTTTCTCTTTGTTATTTGTATTACTAAATAATATTGTATAATAATTGTCAAAATCGAATGTGACCATTTGGATACATGGTTTTAGGATACCTATTGATCCTATAATTAGAAGTCGATGGGTGGACATAATAAGAAAAGAGAAAATATTTCGGATGAAAACGGAGGAAATTCTTCATTATCTGAATATACACAACAGATCGTTGGTTACATTTCAGGTTGTGTTGTGAGATGTCTGTGTAGACAAATCAAATGCACTGCATGCATTGAATGTTTGTTTTCAAATGAAAAGCATGAATACCATAAACTAGTTAGCGCACGGGATGAAGGCGGGTTGATTTATGCTTCAAGAGATGTATATTCTATATGTAAGACTTCGGAGACAGTAATCAGAAAGTTTCTTAGACAAAATTTTATAATGACTAGGCCGGCCTACTTACACAAAATTTTATATTGTATATTAAAACAATTTATTGGTCATAAAAATACTTATTTTAAAGTTGAAACTGAACACGCGTGTGATTCTCTTCACCAAGTAAACCTAATAAGACTGGTCGCAGAAAAATATTTGACCATACGCTGTTATCATATAGCTAAATTAGATGATGTAAAAAGTGATGCAACCTCAAAACGCAAATTATTTTAAAAAAAAGTTCAAATTTTTCAACAAATTAAATTAGTAGTTACAAACATTTAATGGTAAATAATGATTGATTGAAAATAGAAGAGACTATTGTGTTTCTGGGGGTGACTGTGTTCAATGGGGCACCCATATATCAACTCTTGCTGGCACAGCAATGTAGGACGGAATAATTCTTCTTATAAGGATCTATTAAACTGTAGAAACGCTATGGGATAAAATATTACGGTAAAGGGTACCTGCGGGATAAATTTTTTAACTATGACTCAGGCGAAGCCGCCGGCCAACCTCTAGTATTTTTATAAGTCGATACCATACATTAAATAATAAAACATATTTTGTAAATGCGTAATTGATTTTTATTTGATTATATTTTTCTTTACAGAAAAAAATTAGATTCTAACTCAACAGACAACTAAACACACAGTTGAAAGCACCATATTAAAATATTACAATTTACGATTTTTTTATTAACATGACATAATTTTACAGTTTTTCCCCATTTTATCGGGATAGATTTATTAGCTGGTATCTCCCAGATACAAATGACGCTGGTGTAAGCCATAGTTATTTATTCTGTCGCCATAGCAACCGCTAAGCGTGTGTGCGTGCCTCACGCACACGCGCTTGTAAAAACTGGCCTGTTTTTGTTCCATCGCTCATTGCGTGACGCGTTATCTAGAGAGTAAATAATCTAAGTATATCACATTCCCAACTATGCCTATTGTTATGTAGCCGCCTGTCATGTTTAATTTAACTAGGGCCAAAATGTATTGAAAAAATACGTAACAGAGGTGTATCTAATATAAAATATAAGATATTTTTTTCTTTCATAATTAATTAATGAGCAACATGTCGTATGTGTGCATGTGTGTACGAGATGGGCAACAGCGTCTCTCTAATAAGTGAGTGTCGTGGAACACTCGGTTGGAACGAAGTTCCTTTCGTAGTATATTATTATTGATTAACGTATTATATTATTGATTAACAAATACAAATAAATGAATTACTAGCGTCTGTTAAAATAAAATAATATTTCTTTCATGGCAAGATAAGAAAAAGTGCGAGGGAGATGGATATTATTCCATCTCGCTTCCTTATAGCCGCCAAGGCCGTCTACACTACGTCAAGGGAAGAAGGGGTCGTGACGGAAAAATCTTACACTTTTTCTCGCCTAGCCGCCATCCGCCAAATTCGTACCGTCCGATAAGGAAATTCGTGCCAATTGTCGTTGCCAATTCGCCTGACAAGCGGGGCAACTATGCTATGGAAAATATCCCTCCTATGAGGCCATTCTAGAGGGAGGCCTTTGATAGACTGTAACGGTATGTATGGAAATGTATTATAATACTTACATATTCTGCACATCCTGGATCAGTCTCTGCATATCCCACTTTTGCTGTTTGATCAGGGTATTAGGGAGTATATGCCATCCGCCCAGCTTCTTGATGATGCCAATCAGAGGTTTTTCACCCAGTTTCTCTATGGTCTCATTAGTATCAATGCACGCGTCATAGTATATTCTTGCTTTGGCCTCTGCGCCAGATTCTTCCGAGATGTTGACTTTTTCTGAAATGGAATGAAATAAACTCTAATTTATAATATATTATGGCTGTAGCACAAATGGGTCGGGAAGGACACTCCTACATAATACCAGCTTGAAATTGCAACATAATACTGTTGTGTTTTGTGGATGATTCACAAAAACCAGATACCCTTTATACTGATAACGAGACATTCCACCTCAGTTTTCAGGGATGACATCGCACCTGCATTTTGATTCTTAGTCAAGAATAGATGTAGGTATCTAGGCCACAGCATTCACTTAGCATCAGGTGAAGTGTGTGCTTGTTTATCACTTTTAATTCTATAAAAAATGTCTTGCAAAATTCTTAAAGAAGACCATAGAAAAATTTTAACTTTACATTAACAGCCTTTTAAAGTCCACACCTAAAACTAGTTCTTTCCACGAACGTATGCAAGTATTCGTCAAAGATTTACCCAGATATACTCAGCATGCTGGACATGCGATTGGGAGCGCAGGTCTGATACCATCGCACTGGTATTGCTGTTCACCGTCAATTGTCCTCCTACGATTTTGGATGGATTCTCTATTATCAGTTGGTCACCAGAGCCTCGTCCATCGGTGCGCCATGTGCAGGTGAGTTTGGTATCGAAGTGTAAGTTGGGATTGATAGTATTTGGGATTTTTTCTTCTATAAAAATATGTAAATTACGACATAATGTCCCCCAGGTCAAATTTCGGCAACGGCGGCCAGTCTCAAGGACAGAGACTAGGCATCTGCTTATGACAGGATTATGGTGCACGAGTGTGTGCGCAAAGGTGCACTCTCTATTCCCTTAGCCTCACAGTGCAACGGGACGGCAGTCCGACACGCCCGGAGAGAGATCAGGTGCAGGACCAACTGATTTACTTCTTTCTGAACCACGTGAGTGAAATACCGCCAACTTCTTATTTCTAAATAAAACTACTTTTACGGATTTCATAGTGTTCAATTCAACTTGTTTTTAACTCCCAAAGAGGAGTGTTTTGAAACACTGAGATGACGTCCCGATGTCATAGTTAACCGGAGTACCTTCAGCTTTAAATTATTAATTTTTGTTATACCTACGCAGATACCATAAATAAATTTAAAAAAAAAAAACTCCTAAAGATATATGAAGCGAGACGATTCACTGAAAACATAAATTAAAAATACCAGCATAATATTTACATTTTGTGGAAAACCAATATGTCATTACAAAGTAAACGCTCTACAAAATGTATAATATTCAAATTATTTTAACAAATACTTATACAATAAATATCGAATTAACAATAGAACACTAATATAGATAAGTAAAATGCCATGACTATATAGTGATGTGCAAAAATTAGCAGCTTTTTTATCATAAGCGTAATGCTTGCTTCTAGTAAATTATTTACCACTATTTTTGAAAATATAATTCAATAACTTTTATTTAATTTTGATTAATTTTCTCATAACCCCAATGAAAGTATTGTTGATGAAGCTATTCTCTGTTAAAACAAGAGTATAATGGTACGAAGAACATGCTAAAAGAAGTTGAATATTCTTTAATCATTTATTTGACAGTGGCAAGTTACACAAGTGCCCTGAAGTGGTGGCGTAAGAGAATCTTCTACCACATATAATCCCGTGGGTAGCGACAGGAAGAAATAAAACAGGAGATGGGCAGCAGCATCTTCCTGATAACAACTCAAAGTAACACTAGGATTATCTCCTATATGGTAGAGTTAGTTTACATACATAAATCCCACGAGGACAAACATCCGAACCCGGGATTCCAGCTTCAGCGCTGTAACTCATTGCTATGTCACTGCGCCATGGAGCTGTCAAAAATTAATCACTCGCAGAAGTAGAATTCCGTCTGAGTTGATGTGATTGAATGATGTGATTTTCGCGCTATAACTTTTTCTATCCTTCCTCCCAATGTACTAATTTTGGGGAGTCTGCTTGCTTACGAGTAACAATTTTAATTGTTTTGCTAAATTTAAAAGAGGCTGAAGCAAAAAATAGGCAAGCATTCGCAGTCGCAGAGAGAAGCGACGAATTACATACGCATCCAAAAGTATCTTATTCCTTTGCAAAATCGGCAAAATTCTAGGTCAGTGACGTCACGAGTTAAACAGCATGGCGGCTAGCGTTTTGACACGAAAATTTAAAACGATAGATTAAAAGTAATTTTTATGTTACTATTCGGTTTTAAAAAAATTATATAAAAATTATAGGGTTCATTATCACTCTAGGATTCATTTAAAACACTTTTTGAAAATGGGTGTGATACCCTATTAATCTGTCGCGCTATTCCAGAATACATATACCCCTCACGATGTTTACATTCCCCGCCGAGCAAGTGGTAAGTAAGCATTTAAAATCGGAAAACAATTTTGTGTCGGCGGGAATCAAATCCGGATAGCTCTCATGCCCTGGAGGGTATACGGAAAGTACTTAGCCTCTGAGCTACCACGGCTACAAATTATGCATAAACGAAAATATTTTTTTAATATTTTTTTTAATATTACGAAACATGTTAGGTATTTAGGCATTGAGTGATGTCACTATCGAATCATCACGATAATATTATATATGCTCTCTATGCTACGAAATAAATCAAATAACATATTTATCGCATGTTGATCATACTATGTACATACGAGTACATAATGATAATATTATCAACAAATATTGTATTTAAAAACGAGGAAACGTTTATTCAAATTTATGGGGATTTGCAATTTATTACTAGTTAGGTATTTGACATTTGTGGTGGTTCACATGATGCTTTCTTATTTACACGAATACTACACATAAAGCAATTTTATTTTATTTTATCGCGTTTAATTATTTCATAGAGCACAAGGGCTCTGTGACAGAAAAAACTTGGCCGCCGAGCTCCAACACGTCAAGCAAGTATTGCGAGACAGTCAACGTAATAATTCTATGCAGTCAATGTTACAGTGACTGAGTGCAAACCAGCCACGACGAGACGAGACGAGCGTTTGCCTCCTGTACTACATATTATAGTCACAGCCTCTGACTATAATATATGTCAGAGAAGTCACAGACAAGATTAGCTACATCTTTAAAGGAGCTTCCATAAAAACTAATTGCAAGTCGCAAAAGAAGATTAGTCAGTTATTTTCATACGTCTAGTGTTATATCCCTCGACAAAATGCGGGTGTGTACAAGCTTGATTGTGAATGTGGTCTCTTACAAAGGTCAAACAAAAGATCGATAATAAACCCGCGTAAATATTGCTGACGTGATGCACCGACGCTCCGAAAAGTCTGGAGTATGTGAACATGTTCAAGATCGCCCCCGCCATTACATCAAATTTGATAAGCTCGGGATCCTATCTATACATTAAAATAGAATTGAAGTGTCTGTCTGTAATATCGAAATAATTGTGTTTTATCAAACTAAGGTAGTTATTTGCACGTCATTAAGACATAAAAAACTATTTGTAAAATTTTGTCTTCGGAATGATTGAACCGTTTGTGATGAAACTTAACGAAAATAGAGAGTAATGCCAGGAGTGATCTAGGCTATATTTTATTCGAACAATTTGCCAGTGTTACTTTTGTTTTTGTTTCGAATAATTGATAAAACAAATTAATGGTCATTGATGATGATTTAAAAAAACTAAATGACGTTATATTAACAAATCCTGAAGCCGGGGCAGGTCGATAGTAATTAATAAAATTAAACCCAAACCTAAGCATACCACTGCAAGATTCTAAGATAAGTTACTGTTAGCTCGTTCTGTGTAAATCTGACCAAAAATTAATACTGAAAAGCTGAATGTATCTATGATATCGGGACATCGAACACCTCAGTCCCCCCGTAGTAAAGCACCAGAAACGTTTTGAATTCAAAATAAGTCAAATTAAATACGATAAAGTCCGTATAATTAGAATTAGGTATTTAATTTCCGGTAGTGACGATAAACAGGTTCAGTGACCGTATATCTGCTTGCCGATTTGCTAATGTAGAAACGTCAGCATGTTTTTTAACCCCCGACGCAAAAAGAGGGGTGTTATAAGTTTGACCGCTATGTGTGTCTGTCTGTGGCACCGTAGCTCTTAAAAGGCTGAACCGATTTGGGTGCGATTTTTTTGTTTAAAAGGTGACTTTATCGAGAGTGTTCTTAGCTATGATTCAAGAAAATATTTTTAGTCGTTCGAAGTACATCAGCTTTTTTGTTTCGGGGTTTTTAAATTTTCACTTTAATATTATATATCATGAGTTTCGCGAAAACACCTTCACGCTCGGATATTTTCGTAATCAGGCCGCAGTAATACTTATCTACTAAATCTACAAAAGGAGGTTCCTCTTTCCGGAGAAGAAACGACAAAAAATCCACTTGTACCCTATTTTTTTGGCATTTTTGTTTGCCTCGTTGGTCTAGTCGTCGTAAACACGATTGCTGATCATAAAGTCCTGGGTTCGAATCCAGCGTCAGGCCAAAATAATTTATCGGGTTTTCTGTCAAGAAATAAGTAGCAGCCCGGATTCAGGAAGTAGGCGGTGTTTCACCCCCTTGCATCGGGAAGCACGTAAAGCCGTTGGTCCTACGCCTGATCTCTCGCCGCTCGTGTCGGTTTAAAGTCCCATTGGACTATGAGAGTGAATGAATAGAGAGTGCACCTGTGCTTGCGCATTCACTCGGGCACTATAATCCTATCCTGCATAGATGGCTATTCTCCGTTGACACTGGAAGCTGTGACCAAAATTCTGACACAATTTTTTATCAGTCTTTTATAGACGAATGATATAATATTCTTTAAAATTGAAAGGAATGAGTACATCCACAGATATTCTAAGCATGTCTTATAATAAAATAACATCACAAAAGAAAAAGAAAACAAAGCAAAAGAAACTTCGTTATAGCTAGGGTTGCCTACTAACTCACTAACTACTAATTTATATACAGAACGGGGCTTAAAGAACCTATAAAGTTTTGCCTGCCCTCTTCAAAGATCTTTCATATCAAAAAGGCCCTCGAGTATCCAAGGCCCGGAGTAGCACGAATAATAATAATAATAAATATTACAACCATGTTGATTCGAATTGCAGTCTTGCATTTGCTTTAGTAAGGAAACTACTACATTTAAAAATAACATAAAATTAAAACTAATACTTCTACTGTTTGAACATCAACAAAGTATTTAATATCCTTAATCCTAGCTAAGAGTATAATTAAGAAGAAGATGTTTGGGATGTTTTATAGTTCCACTTGATGATATGTGGACGCTGTGACCCATAGACACCTATATCTATCCTCGATTACGAATCATAATGCAGATGTGTTGTCACCCCTGAGAACTATGATGGAATGTTTTGTTAAAAATGTTTGCCGTTCTTTTACTATTTTCTCGTCAAAACAGTGTAGTTTTTCCGATGTTGAGTCTTGAAAAATAAGATTTTTGTTATTTACTTCGTTCATTTAGTGGAACGAAGTTCCTTAACGCACGGTATGAATTTGACGGATGGGGGCTAGGCGAGAAAAAGTGTAAGATTTTTCCGTCACGACCCCCTTTCTATAGTGCGAGCGAGATGGAATAATATCCATCTCCCTCGCACTATTTCTTATCTTGCCATGAAAGCAATATTATTTTAAATGACGCTTCATTTTAATAGACGCTAGTAATTTATTTATTTGTATTTGTTGATTAATATTATAATACGTTTATCAATAATAATATACTACGAAAGGAACTTCGTTCGAACCGAGTGTTCCACGACATTCACGCATGTTTTTTTATCATTCATTTTGATAAATAATACAATATATATGATAAATATGTTTTTATAGAATAAGGGTGACAAGCGAGCACACAGTCTACCTGATAGTACGAGTAATTAGATGCAGCGGCCCATGAACGTCGACATCTATACTCGATTAATAACCAAAATGCAGATGCGTTGTCAGCCCTGAGGACTAGGATGTAATGCCTCGTTACCAGTAAAAAGGATCTCTGGTTCTCTACACTCACCATACGAAACACAGCAGCATTGTGCTGCTATTTCACGCTGGTATTCTGTGAAAGCGTTGTCTTTCCTAGGTCGAGCCGACCGATTCAACATCATGTCAGTGTTACAATCATAATATAACTACAGAACCACGTATATTGGTATCGGAAAGATGCTGCTGGCAATCTACTATTTTATTTGCTTCTGTTAATTCTTACGATAGCCATTGATTCTCTTTAGCTGCAATTTTACACGGCGCTAATTGCTTTGATAAATAATATGTAAGTACGAAATATAGAATACTAAGCACAATATAAGAAATTTTCTGTTAGAAAAATTCTAACGTTCGCCGGAAAGCACTCTGCCCATACATTTCGTACTAAACCCCGCATACTGTCAGAAATTTGCCGGATCGGTCATCCGCTGTGCTCGCCGGATGCATGCCAACCGCACGTCAGAAAATTTTCTTGTCAGATTCCTGTAGGCGCGCTCTCCATACATTTTGTACCAGACGCCGCACACTATCAGAAATTCGCATCAGAACCGCAATGATCGAATTATTTGAAGATATAATTACGGGTTGGGAAAATATCCATGTCTATGGAATATAAGTGACAACAACTAAAAAATAGGCTTGGCAAGAATTTTGCAAAATAATAATTCCAAATTGATGTCGAAGATAAAAAGAAAATAAGTGAGCGTTTAGTTGATTTTACTTTTCACGACTAAAAATACAGTACATATATGTATTGACATTGTTTTGGTCGTAATTTGGTAGGTAGGTAATAATATCAAATAAGTTTTTGGTACCCACCTAAGGTAGGGTTCGACGGCTCCGTAGCGTAGTGGCTAAGCATTAATTGCTGGCGGCTCTGTAGTACATGCGATAGTATTTGAAAGATTTATCAGGATAAGCTCTCATTTTTGAGTGCTTAAAGAAAATTAGCTGTCTTGTAACCTTTTGCAATTAAGCGGGTGAATCCAGAATCTACGTTTTATTTTTATTTTTTTTCTAACCAGTAGAAGAACAGCGCTAAAAAAGGCCAAGTTAAATATCATTTTAGTCTACTGCGATGCGAAGCGAGTGACAGGACTGAATGGACAGAGAAACGCAAGAATTCGGTTGAGGCTACTGCGTGTCGAATTGCCGGAACGTAGTGTGCGGGGTTCACGGATGGTCAACCGGCGCGCGTCAGAAAATTTCTGATGGCGGCTGTACACGCTCGTCTCGTTGCCTCGCGTACCTCTCGTCGCGTAGAGGCTTGACACGAGAGCACACCATGTACACACTTGTTGTATCACTTGAACTCCGGATGCCCACTGCGATGGACGTAGAAAAACTGTTGCTTTTTATTATAATTTTTACATATTTCCAATAAAAGAAAATTAATAAGCCATGGTGGATGGTTCCTATTCACTGTAATAGAACTATTCTATTCCTATATTGTATTTAACAATATTGAACCATTTTGATAATTTTATAATTATCAGAAAACAAACGCGTGTGTACAGGCGCGCTTGTTTTCATCGCGAGCCTCACGGGACCCTTTGACTCGAGCGCAAAAACCGACATGCTTCCGAGAGCAAACGAGGGCCGCGAGACACGACGCGACGCGACGAGGGCACCATGTACGCACTCGTACTCGGCCTGTCTCGTAGTGTCTCGACGAGCGTGTACAGCCACCATGACAGAACATTAAATTTCTTACAATGTGCGGCTGGCCTAAGTCCACCATTTGTAACTTTTTTATTTATGGTGATAACAATTATGGGCATAGGGATAAGGCATTGTCATCTAGTTTTATATTTACTTTATTATATATAGACAAATAAAATAATTATATTGCGAATAATTATATATACCTTCATACAGCTTCAAATTATGTATTCATTTTGATTTTGCGGAGATTTATATGTCATTTTAATAGGCATAGGTGTTATTTTGCGTGGATTTGTAGGATATTCAATCTATTGTAATAGCGAGGTGACCCAGAAGAAGGAATTTCAAAATTTGTAGTAATTAAACGAAATAAAAAGGCAACTCATTGTTTTTCATTTTAATTCTGAATACAATACGTATTCGAAATGAATTTTAATTATAAAGATGAAGAGAGGTCGGAATGAAAGGACGAAATGAAAGGCGCTTGCTCATTAAATCCAAAGAGAGTTTATCCGTGCGCAACCTAATTGGGGTATTTAGTCCTTTTCATAACTCGCATCCATATAACTTAGTTGAATATTATATATTATTTAAAACATTGTCAGACAATCTTATAGTGTCTTCTAACGCTTATTGCATATCCGCCTCTCGGTGACAGGTTATGTGGGGCTCTTACACGCTTAAATCTCACTGCTGGTTGGCTGTTCGTAATAATTTATTATGATTGTTTCACTATCTCCAAACGTAATCACATAATAGTTAAGATATTATTAACATCGTAACAGCTAACCAAAGTAATCTTGCACTTTGAAAATTAAATTAAGCTACCCAACATCATTGTAAAGTTAAAAGTGATGCAAGAAGCGTTGTCACCCCTGAGGTCTAATATGGAATGCCTATTTTCCAGTTAAAAGGGTCATTTCCGGTACTCTACACTCACACATCATTAAGCTGCTATTTTACGCTGGTATTCTGTGAGAGCGTGGACCTTGCCCGGTCAAGCCGACCTATTCGTCCATCAACCATAATTGAGTTGCAGCATGGCCACATGAGTAAAGAAACCGTACCGTAATGGCTCTGCCAGTTATAAAATACACAAAGCAACAGTTGTTTTTCGCTTACCCAACGCGTATCTGATAGTCAGCTGGTTTTGAAGCTCGATCTTACTGAAGATACCCCAACTAGATTTTCCTTCAGGTATCGGATTGTTCTTTATCCAGCCACCGCATGCAAACTCGTAGAAGTCTTCGCAAGGGTCCTGCTTCTCATCGATTGCTCTGATCACCTCACTGGCCGTGTATATGCAGGAGCTTGATAGACAGACGCTCGATTCCTCTGCGAAGATAAAAACAGCTGTAAGACATTTGGAAAGTTGATGATAGTGCTGATGATCTGGCCGATTTTAAAGCTCGGCGACAAGACAATCACTCGCCCTAATTTTTCCGTTCTTGATTTTCCACCTATGCGACAAAACCGGAGGTAAGGTAGGATACAATGTGGCAACTTGAGGAAAATCAACACACCAAACGTAAAAAGTATCAATTTATGTTTTCGCCCAAATGTTGGTACCGTTTGCAATTTCGACAAAGAAAACTTATCAGAAAGCTGATGCTGCTCTTGTTTCAGTTTCCCTCTGTCGCTTCTTACGACAGCCACGGGACGATACGGGGTAGTGGATATTCTTACACCGCCACGAACATTGAAATCACAAATTTTAAAATATCATATGCCAGTTAAAAGTAAACCTAATTTTATATTTTTAAACTTTTTAGCTTCTATTCAAATATATATGTTATGGACCAAGTCATTAATTGGGCATTATTCATAATACCCGGGCAATATGAATAATGCCCAATGTGAGTAGACAATGTGATAAAAACTATTGAAATAATTTAATTGACTGATGAAATAAAAATAAAATTTATGAAAAAAATAAAATTTATGAATAAAGCCCGTTATTTATTGAGAAGAGTAGTAAAAATATGGAAGTGTCTATTCATACGATAATCGAACAATAATTTTATTTATTTATACGAATATGGTGTTTTATTTATTTTTATTCGTCCGATATATCTTAAATTAAAAAAAAAAATATTTTTAATAATCTTAGACATTTGAATAAAATAAAGTATATTATATACTCTGATACTTACTTGTATGATTAGGCTATTTGCGTCTAACAAAACATTACACCAATCTTGCAATATCAGTGATAGTGGGTTAAGATGGGGCTGGGCCACTCTAAAGCCGCGTACATTATAATTATATAATCATAAGAATAAATAAATTAAAATATAATATTGGGAGAATTGAACTTTTTAATTTTAAAAATTATCGGACGAATAACTATTTTTTATTTACACGATTATCGTATGATTAGCAAAAGTGTAAAAAGATAGGATAGGTTTTTTGACGTCATATATTTAAAACTTATACACAATGGGAATAAAGTTTTTCATCAAAGGTATTTTTTCTTTGTAACGCAAAGAAAGGAATACCCCATTGCTGCTATTTAATACTGCAAAGTGGTTTTTCCCTACCTTCACATTTTTACACTTGTTAATTCCAGATTTGGTACTTAATAAATTAACTTAATAAATAGAATCAGGCGCTACTTTGCGGAAACCCATTATATTAAAGTTGTTAAAAATATAATTTGCTAAGATCCGCGGATATTAATTTTTAACAACTTTAACATTATTAACTTATTGTCTTAAAAGTGATTAACATGGTTAGGTTAGGTTATATTAAATTGCCCAACAGTTACGTAGCAATATTCATAATGACCAGACAATGTGATAAATAATGAAATTTAAATCAGTATTAATTACATAGCCCGATTTGACTTGTCATTATTCATATTGCCCGGGCATTATAAATAGTGCCCTAATTAATCACTTGGTAAATAACATATACATTCTTTCAACACTATACCACTTAGACGTCAACATTAAAAAATATATTCTGAGTGGAATCATTCACGCTATTATATTGCCGAGTACGAAGATGAGAGCTGAGTACGAAGATGCGATATATTATTATCGATCCCTGGTGCGGAGCGATCGCACGGCGACGATAATAGATGCTATTGCTACATTACTAAATACTAATGGTTGCCTCCATGTTACCGCGGAGTAATATTCCCGTTAGAGCCTATCAAAAGTCCACTGCTGAACATAGCCCTCCCCCATAGATGATTCATAGGTGAACACTAGCTACAGTTACCACGTTTGGCAACCGTTATCAGAAAGTTGTTGCTGCCCATCTCCTGTTTTAATTTCCCTCTGTTGCCTCTTACGACACTGTCGGGACGGTATGGAGTCGTGGATATTCTTACACCGCCACTTCTCATATGTGCATTACAATATTTAATTTGCGACTGATAGCTATCCACAATACATATTTTTTTACAAGATATCACCGTTTCGAAATCAGTCACTAAAATTGCTATATTGCCACGTTTGCTAGCCGCATTCTCAATTGTATACGAGGTAAAGCCACGCCGCATCTATGTTCTGGTTGAAGCACAAATGGGTCGGTTCGACCGTGCAACGCCCAGGCTCTTACAGTATATCTGCGTCAAATAGCAGCTTAATGTTTCTTTGTTTCGTATGGCGAGTGTAGAGAACCGGATACACTTTTTACTGGAAACGAGGCATTCCATCTTAGTCCTCAGGGGTGACTATGATAGGTATAGATGTCTATAGACCACAGCAACCACATAAGTACCGTCAGGTGAACTGTGTACGCGTTTGTCACACTAATGCTTTAAAAAAGCACATTACCAGACGTTCCGCACCATTAAATCCACTCCCAGCCGCCGATCCGGATTATATATACGAGATCGCTATCTATTAGAGGCCATCTGGCATTCCCCATAGGCTCTTACGATACCGACGAAGGTAATGGGGCAATGAATTCCTTTTAGAACAATACACGTTCTATCTCAAACAATTTTCTCATAAATATTTTTTTCTCGTTTATTGATTATCTGTAAGAGGTTTAATTAAAGATATTTTAATTTTCCCTGATTTCTTTAGAGTTAATTTTAAACAGCGATGTATGCTTAGAAAATAAACATTATTTGAAATATTCCTTGTTTAATTTTTCTATTAATTTTTGTATGAAAAAATAAATTTCACTGCATAAAGGACTCATGTCCTATGTTAATAGCAAAAGGAACATGTCCATGTTTTCTTTTGGCAATTTACTAATTAACTAAATTTATTTAAAAAGAAAACTTTATGTTTTCTCATAGCAAATATCAATATAAATGAAACTAAAAAATAAAAAATGTTATATTATGATTAATTTAAAAATAAAACAGTTTTTTGTCTCTCCTGAACATTTTACATATAGGGACATGTGTCCCTTTTGCAATTAGCGATTCAAATAAAATAAATGCTGCTCTTGGATACTTTTTATTTTCGTAAGTAATGTAAGTGAAATTCCACTCCGTCGAGGATACCAGTTCATTTTCATTTTTCCTGTCATTTGTAACGTGAATCGACCTTCTAGTAACTCGATAAAACGAGATATACAAGCTCTGACGAGATTGAAGATTAGAGATTACTCGGATGGAACCGAGGACAATTTTAGAGTGAACGAAGTATTACGTCTGAAAACAATTGTTGTGATCCGTGACTGGCGTTAAAAGAAATTACCACCCGTTACGATTGGAAGCTGTCATTGTCTAAGCGGTGGCGATCGCGGAAGCGATTTTTAAGTATGGCTAAATAAAAACTATTAAGGAAGGCAAGGTAGAAGTGACAATTAAGGAAAAATGTTGTCAAATAGAAAGGGAAATTGAGATAGAAATGGAAATTCCTTTAGTCCCACTCTTAAATCTATAAATTAAACAACCAGCCTATAAAAGACCTCTGGTCTTTGTTAGTTTGGATAACATGTGTAGTTTTTTACCTCTATTTTTTACCTTTATATGTAATTGTCGGTAAAAAGTTTATATAAACTTATGATTGTACCGTAATGTAATATTTAAAGATGTAACACTAAATTAATAATATAATTATACTTTCATTTTTTAATTTTGTCAAAGTAGATATTTATGTGGATCTTGGTGTTATAGTGTTAGCAGAATGTGGATAAGTGGCGCGCCTTGGGAGAGGCTTATGTTCAGCAGTGGACTGCTGCAAGCTGATGATGATGGGATTGACGATATGATGGGCTCGTTTTGTCAAAAATCCCTAACAAAAAGAGAAAAAAATATCTTTCCGACTTTTAACTAAGTCGCCTGTTACGTAACCCAAGTAACGAAATGTAGTGATAGAGGATTTGTTTAAACTGTCACTACACGACAAAAAGTTATTCAAATAATGTGCTTAAGTAGTTGTCTCCTTCGTTGGTCTTGTGGTCGTAAACGCGATTGCCGATCATGAGGTCCTGGATCTGAATCCCTGATCGGGCCAAAAACCAGTTATTGGGTTTTTCTGTAAAGAAATTTTAGTAGCCTGGAGTAAGGAAGTTGGCGGTGTGGCTCGGAAAGCCGTTGGCCCTGCGCCTGAACTCTCTCTGGTCGTATCTGATTATCGTCCAATCGAACTATGAGATTGAAGGAATAGAGAGTGTTGCACTGTGCTTGCACACATACTCGGGCACTATTATCCTGTCTTGCGCCGATGGCTAGCCTCTGTTGAGATTGGTCGCTGTGACAGAAATTCGATCTGGACGACATTATTGTAGCTGTTTGTGGCGGCGCTGTCATCGCGCCACAAGCGAAATACATCGAAGCCTAAATCGCGCTATCAAAGTTCCGAATTAAAAACAGTATATATAGAATAGCTCCGAACTACCACTAGGAGCTTTGGCCGCTCACCGGACAGAACACATTGCCCGGCGTTCCCCTTTTCCTTCCACCCGCCACATGTTTATCTTATATATAAAAATTAATGTTTGTTTGTTCGTATTTTATGCACTGCCATACCGTTCATCAGATAACGCTAAAATTTTGTCAACTTATTGCTTACACTTGTGAGAAGATTAAAGGCATAGTACAATTAATTTACAATAGGTGCCGCGCGTATCGTACCAACAAATTTATTTGATAGTTATGATGTATAACTCAACTTCAATGAATGTTTTATCATTCCTAATTAAACAATAGAACTGTTCCAAATTTAAAACAATATTTCGACAATTATTTTTTCTGTGGCAGCAACGCGCCGCGTACCAGATAGTTATATAATAAGAACTTTGATATGCTATTATTATTGATTCTATACCACCTTTAACGTTAAACAATGATTAAAATAAAAACCCGTAGGACTGCACGTCAGAAGCGAAAACTTAGCTTCACAAACTTGTAAACATTATTTTTGGGTTGTTAAGAAATATTTTTTAGGGAGTATTTTTTTATTAGAAATTATTTTTATGAACGTATTAATATACTTAGTATTAAAATTTTCATTTATTGCGCCGTTTTAGATGAAAAAGAATGATTATTACCTATATCATAACACCGAATAAATAACAGTACAAGAAATAATACAAAAAAATAAATACATTATAAAAACATAATATCAATTTATAAAATTTAAGCAATTGGATTTTCAACATTACTTTCATCAATTCTATCTATCTGAGCGTGACGATCACGCCAGTTCAGTGCTTTTTCCCATCCCAAAAGTGCCCAACGTGCCTAAAGAGGTTTTCACTCTAAAAATTAGTTTCCCGTCTGATGATTTTTTTTATAGTATAAAGGTGACAAATGAGCACACAGTCCACCCGATGTTTCGTGGGTGCTGTGGCCCATAGACATCCATACTATCCTCGAATAAAAATCAAAATGTAGATGCTTTGTCATCCCTGAGGACTAAGATAGACTGTCTCGTTTCCAATAAAAAGGTCTCCGGTTCTCAACACTCACTTTACGAAACACAGCGGGATTGAGCCGTTGTTAAACGCTGGTAATCTGTGAAAGCGTGGTACTTCCCCGATCGAGCCGACCCAATCGTGCTACAACCATGATATACCTGCAGCATGGCTCTACCACATTGAAAAATTATGTTTATAGCAAATCATCCCAGTTTAAAAGTGACTACTGCCCAAGAGTGGACAGTAACGGGTATGATGACGATCTGTACCGCCATAACAGCACCCATGCCCAGTCGCTTACGCTTATGCGTATAATCGAGTCGTTATAGAGGATTACACCCAGTTCTCCCTTGACCTTGATTTCTTTACGAGGGGTTGCTCAGTGCTCACCCTTCGTACTATATAGCGATGTTCGCCCTCCCCCGTTGCTATGTCCCTGCCCACTGACCTGGCAAACTTTGTAAAGGGGAAATATTTCATATTCCTCCACTTAATTCAGTCTCGATTTAAATAAAAGTACTGATCATATTGTAATAACTACGATAAGATGTGTTAATACTACGGACTTTCATTTTATTGGTTTACTAGCTGTTCTCCGTGACTTCGCCCGCGTGTAATTTAGGGTTGTATTTTTTTGTGCGGAACCCTAATTATTTTTCTAAAATAAAAGTAGCCTAAGTTACTCCTTATAACATCAGATATCTGCCAGTGAAAGTCCCGTCAAAATCGGTCCAGCAATTTCGGAGATTAACCGGAACAAACAGCCAGACAGACAAAATTTTTTAAAATTGTGTTTTTGTTATAAGTACTGTATATAATTTCATATGCGTTTAGTAAAAAGCTGTTATTTTGACATTATAAACAGACACTTCAATTTTATTTATTTGTTTGATTTATAAATTTTGTCATTTTATAAAAGTGTATCAATTATTTCATTTATTTTTTAGGATAAAATACAACTACAAAAAAATAAATTTTTAATAAAAAGTAAAAGCCTACTCCAAAGAACTGAGAAGAATAAAATAATTTCATATTCTGATGTCGGTGCTGAGACATACTCGTAGTGACATAGTGTATAGAAGAATAAAGATCCGGCTTTAGAATGTTTTGTTGTCCCGACTTTTGAACGAAGTTCTTTATCGCACGGTACGAATTTGACGGATGGGGCTAGGCGAGAAAAAGTGTAAGATTTTTCCGTCACGACCCCGTTTCTATAGTGCGAGCGAGATGGAATAATATCCATCTCCCTCGCACTTTTTCTTATCTTGCCATGAAAGAAATATTATTTTAAATGACGCTTTATTTTAATAGACGCTAGTAATTCATTTATTTGTATTTTTTAATCAATAATATAATACGTTTATCTATAATATTATATAGTACGAAAAGAAACTTCGTTCCAACCGAGTTTTCCACGACACACGCGCATGTTTTTTTTAGTTCTTTGAAGTCGTCTTTTACATTTTATAAAACATATTTTTTTACCCCTTTGAGTAGACTGAGGAATATCACAATCTCAATATCATCTAAACAGTTACATTAAATATTAATTCACTATTTTTTCTCATCACTTCTTTCATTCACTATCTTTTTCTCAATTGAAGAAGGTGGCGCGTAACATGCAAAAAAAGTCTTATTATAAGCCTCCTCATTTTTGTAGTTTATTAATTACAATAAAATAGTTCTAGGGATTCAGTTTTATATTCAGTCAAGTTATAATTTATTTGATAGATGAGTTTTATCTGAGGTTGGAAAAATCGGCCCTCAGTGTTGTTATAACAATTCTTTGGTGGTTTTTTTACTAAGTTATTAACTATAACATCAGCTATCTGCGAGTGAAAGTCCCGTCAAAATCGGTCCAGCCATTTCGGAGAGTAGCCGGAACAAACAGACAGACAGACAGACAAAAATTTTATATTTATTGCATTTAGTAAAAAGCTGTTATTTTGACATTAGAAACAAACACAACACTTCAATTTTATTTATTTGTAGAGATTGTAAATATTTTTCCAATTGCTAATAATCTTCCTTAACATAATCAGTTTAAACACAAATATAAGTTTACCTAGGCAAGAGATATCTAAATGATCTTTAAATTTACAAGAAACAAAAAAAAAAATTAATATTCGAAGAATAAACGATATCTGTTTTTCGTTTATTTATTTGATGAAGTATACAGGTTGTCCCAAAAATAGTGTCAAGCGGAAGTCCAGAGATAGAGCACCCCTTGGGGTACCCGAATCACCCCCATGTATGTTCGGCGATTTTTCATAGTTCTCGAGTTATGATTTTTTTCTGAATTTTTGAGAATTTTCGATCTGAACAACTAAAAAAATTAAAAAAAGAGTAGAAGGCTTTTTCGAGATTTTTTTGGCAACTGATTTGTCATGAGCTGTTCTTTTATGCTTAAAATAATCAGCTTCGCAACTTTGATGAAAATAACGAAAATGTTGATGTAAAGTGAAAAATTTACGTTCGGTGAATTGTGACTTAAATTTTCAATTTTATATTAAAAATCCAAACAGGTGACTTGATGGTTCCTAAGTAGGTCTGAAGAATTTTCCAAACTCTCAACTTTCATAATTATTAAAAAAAAGTAACTAAAATAGGCCTTCAAAGACAGCGAGGTGAAAAATTCTAAAAATTAGCCATCTGATTACATTTTTTTGGCCATTTTATCATTCCTAGTGTTAATTACTTTGTTAACTAACTAAAAATGACTGCAAGAAAACCAAGATTTAACACATATGGAGTTTTTTTAATGCTTAATTTAAGTTTAATTAATTTTGCGCGATTCGTTCTTGCGGATCATGGGTTGTAAACGTGGGCGCAACTCTTTTATCTGCAATAACAATGGGCCGAGAGGATAAGAAACCGGAATATTGCTATCTCTCTCACTGTCGTTGGCGAAAGGGTCAGCGCGTAACCGAAGCTTCATTCATTTTTTTATTAAAAATATTGCCATTCTCGGAATTTACTCCCCGAGTCGAAGTTGGGCCATGAGATGGGGGGTGCGGTGCGGACGGTGGTCTATTGTGTTCTGCGGCCAGTCCCAGTCGTTTACCTGCCTTTGCACCTTACGATACGCTGTGAATGGTACGCTCCTAATTTGTGATTATTTGACGAACTTTGCTTTCTTTACGGACTTTGAGTGCGATTACGATTCGGTTTTGTGGTGATACGGACTTCGACTAATTTGGCTTTCTCAACGGACTTTTCGTGTACATAAATTTGGTGAGCTATGTCTTTTTCTTCTTGGAACTTTGAAAACCTGACACATTAATCCAATTTTCAAGAGCAATGTAGCGTGAACTCTGGCAAAGACTTTGGAGCCTTGGTTCCGCTCGATCGCTTCTTCAATACGAGCTATATTGAAGTAGCGTAAGTCGCGCCGCATGCATTTGGAGATCTGTCTGTTGAGTTGCCTGTTTGCTGTCAAATCTGCTGAAGACTGCAGCTTTATTTCCCGTCTAACAGCCATGAGATTAAGAGTGTGATCGGAGAGTTTTTGTGTTCTTTTGCGGCGGGTTTTGCAGAACTTAGCTCCGACCGCATGGACAGTTTCCACGGGCTTGTCATTCATATCGTCCACTGCATTGCAGTCTTCTAGGCACTGAAAACGGTTTAGTAACTCGAGCTGAAAGGTTTTGGGACTTTGGATTAGAGCACGAGGGAGACGGAGCGTTGACTTCATTAGACGAGACCTCTCCAACTTAACGTTTAGGTTCAGTGTGCCTCTAACCATTCGGTGATCGCTAACAGTTTTCACCCTCGCGATCACTGAGACATCACTGAACAGTTGCCGTCTAGTCGTCATAATGAAGTCGATCTCATTTTTTGTCGAACCGTCGGGGCTCGACCAGATCTACTTCCTGTGGGGCCACTTCTGGAAGAAAGAGTTCATCATAAAGAAACCCTCTTTCTCCATGAAGTCGGCCAGCTGCTGGCCCCTCGGGTTCCGTTGCCCTATTCCGAATTTCCCTACCTTCAGTTCACCGTTCTCTCTTGTGCCTAGTTTTGCATTGAAGTCTCCCATTAACACCGTATAGTGAGTTTTGGAGGAATGCATGGCTTTAGTCGGGATGTCATCGGGATGTGCCGAGGGTGGTGCTTAAACCTGTATGACCTTCAACGAATACCGTTTGGTGATTATGAGTATAAGGCACGCAGCCCTTGTCGACACACTCACAATCTTTACAACATTGTTAACGAGAGACTTGTGGACGATAAATCCGACACCTCCTTGGGACAGATGGTCGCCCTCCAGGTGATAGAACAAGTTGCCGGATTCGGGTATTACCGTGTCCTCCCCTCTCTCTTCGGACCTCAGATAATCCTATAATATCCCAGCGCAACTTGTCTATCTCTTCTTCCAGTTCCAGGATCTTCTCATCAGTCCTCAGGGTGCGTGCGTTGTATGTTGCCTTTCGTAGTATGTTGTGGGTTGTAATTCGATTTAAAGATCAAAAATGCAGCTATGGATTGGTGCCGCGAGATGCAGGGAAAGTTCGACGAAAATGAATCGAATGCTTTATAAGAAAACAACGAAAAAAATATGGCTGCCTATTATTTGAAAGAAGAGACAATTACGCGACAGTTATGCTGGAAAATGAAAGGACAGTTACTACAGACTGGACTATTGGCTGGCAGAAAAAAACACTGCAGCGGCGACCACAAATCGGGAGCCTTAATCACTAGGTACATACACTAAATTATTTTAAGAGTTACATCAACTAAGTACGATGAGTGACAAGTATTACATGTGTAAGATTTAAAACATATGGACGAAAGTGGATGATAATAATTATGAGAAAAGAAACAGAGAAACACTTAAACCCTTACCCATAGGCTCAGGACGATAGCAAGGCGGCACCGGTAAGTACGATGGACCACGCATGACCATCAGCAGCGAAGTGGTCAATAATGTCGCCAGAAGGAGAACGATACTCGATACGAGGAGTACCCGCTCCAATTTCGTACGCTGGTGCCATCCTATAAAGGATACGCCCTGGAACAAAAACGGATTTCTTTAAGGTTTTATACATTCACAATGGAATAAAACGGAGGGAGGACTAAATCATTTTCTACTGAAAACTGGCAAACAATTAAACTCATTAACTTAAAATTAGCGTTGGTTTTCTTATCCACTCTAAGGAGTCAGTCTCATTAGAAAAAAATTTCATCGCATTGGTTTTTAAATGTCATGCTGTTAATGCCGGAATCGTACAAAATTTTTCTATACTAAAAATATAAAATCTATTTTAAAATTCCACTCGATATACGACACAGTTTTTATCTGGCATTGCTGGAAAAAAGTCTTTTTGTTTTTTACACTTCTCTTTCTTTGGGCGAATGTCTCGCAATTGAAACCGCTGATATAGGCTATAAATAGGATTTAGGTATCGTGACCTAGGTCTTTAATGCTGCATTCAACATTAAAACTATTACATCAAGTTTTTTTTTTTTAGTTATTGCTGTCTACGATTATTAGTATGAATGTTTTGGATAGGAGTGCCGTCGTGGCACGAATGCTGCATAGACAATATAAACTACACACATGGCTCAGCTACTACAAATTTACGCATAATGTTTTTTGTTTTGATCGCTACAGCACTCGAATTCTCATTCAATCTCAAAAATCTGTCAAGCGAACGAACCACGACAGGTTTAGCTATCAAAGTAGTTGACGAAACGATATTGATTTGTATGCGTCAGATATTAAACATCGAACGAATTTAATAAATAAAAATATCAAACAATCGCAGCATTCCTTAAATTTGCTGTATCAGGGAAAGATTAGTGGATTCTGAGACGATTTTTGTAATGAATCTGGTTCCTGTACTCATTCATGAATTAATTCATTTATTCTTTACGACCTATCACAAGGCCACTGCTGAACATAGGCTTCCTCCCTAAATTGCTTTATATTGTCAAAATAGTTGCTTAGGCTATATGGTGGATCTAAGCCGCCATTATTCATGACAACTTTTTAAAATCTGGTTCTATTCAAATTACTGGAATTACTATCGAGGTATACAATCAGAAATTTGAAACGATGATGGAAAAGCTCGCTATCAAACAATCGAGACTTCTACTGTAAATCAGCGTGATAGGTATTAACAACGTTTTCAAGAAACGCTTGACTGCTGGCACATTCTTTGAAAATACTTTTTTAACAGTATGCTTAATATGTACATTTTTAAATAGCAAATAAGTACTTGAATGCTCGAACAGACTGAAGAACAAGATTATTTTATTTTATATTTATTTTATTTTTAAACGTTATTATTATTTTCAAATCGTTTATAGTGACTCTAAATAACCCACAACTCTCTCAACTCTTGTGCACAGTTCTCAGTAAAAGTCGAGGAAAATGCTCGAAAAATCCCATGGCCTCTGAAAGATGGCGATGAAGCCATTTTGATATGCCATAGGTATAAAGAATATCTGACTAAATACTAGCTCGTTGGCTTAGTGGTCTTAAGTGCCACTGCTGATCATGTGGTCCCGGATTCACATCCCGGGTCAGGCAAAAATCAGTTATAAAATTTTTCTGTAGAGAAATTTTCAGTAGCAGCCCGGAGTTAGGATATACACTGTTTCACTCGCGTGGCACGGAAAGCACGTAATGCCGTTGGCCCTGCGCCTGATCTCTCTCCGGTATTGGCATCCCATCGGACTACGAGATTTGAGACAATGTGTGAGAACTGTGTTTGCGCACACATTTGTGCACTATAATCCTGTCCTGCGCAAATAGCTCCTCTCGGTTGAAAGTGGCCATTGTGACCAAAATTCAGTTTAAAGGAAATTATTATTATTTCAATGAATATCGAGCGTCAAAGGTGTGAGAACGCGTAATAATTTTTATAACACTTGATATAAAATAGAACAGTTTATAAAATACTCGATGAAGAGACAACCTGGTAAAAATTGAGGGAGGTACCTAATCTATTAATGTCAGTTGCCAATGTCTGTTTTTGCATCCGATGACAAAGTGGGCGTTTTCAAGGCAAGAGTGAATAAGCTCTTGTTAAGTCAGCGCGCTTTACCATCATCGGCTGCGTCACCACTTACCATCAGGTGGGAGAGGACATAATGTAGTCAAGCACTGGCTTAGCATAATAAAAAAAATCTATGAATGTCAATGGATTGGAGCCACGATTTGTAAGTCTTTGGGAATGGCATTGATAATGATGAACTGACGAATGATGCGATTAGAAATAGTTACCATTTAAAAAATTACTTTTCGTTTATAATTTGCTTTATATATTACTAGCGATCCGCCCGATCCTCCTCGGCTTCGCACTGGTAATTTAACATAATGGATTTCCGCAAAGTAACGCTTGATTCTATTAATTATCATGTCCAGTAATGGAGATGCAGGCTGAGGAAAAAGATACTTAAGTCTGAAGAATGCTTACAATTTAATACAGTAGAATTTGCATAATTTGAAATAGCTCGATTATATGCAAGAAGAGCACGTGCTAACGTAACGACACGAATAATGTCGTAGAATACAAACTTGCGCATATTTACTGGGAAACAATAATATCGTGCCGTGAGTGTCGTAAGAGGCGACAGAGGGAAACCAAATCAGAATAGGCAGCAACATCTTCCTCATAACAACTCAAAATAATAAAAAAAACTGCAGTTGCCAACTTGTCTGCCAAATGGCAATTATTGCAAAATCCCCCCAATGAGGCAATACATTTAGTCTAATAATCTATTTTATCTGTTTTCGGGAGTCATTACGAATCTCTCCCGAAACCAGATAAAATAGCACTCGCACGCAGACTCGACGACTTCCAGCCTCCTGACCAAGCGGCTTTCCGAAAAGGCTTTAGTAGGTACCTTAGACCCATACATACCCTTCAGCAAATTGTACATAAAAGAGTACAATCTTCCTCTTTGACTTGCGTATGTGGACTATGAGAAAGCCTTTGATTCCGTCGAAATTTTGGCGGTGCTACAGTCCCTTCAGCGGTGCCAAGTTGACTGTCGGTATATCGAAGTGCTGAAGTGTTTTTACAGTAGGACTACGATGGCTATCAGTTGGATGGGTTGGATGTGTCATTCGAAGACATTCTCAAGCACTATGCTCAATGAGCTCAATAGTGTCTCCCAACGGATAGGTCTTAAGATGAACATGGACAAAACTAAGGTTACGTTTAACGTCTATGACCACTACGCTCGAAGTTGTTGACGAATATGTTTACCTACAAATAGTCCCACTAGGTAAGTCCAACTTGGACCGAGAGGTCAATCAACGGATTCAACTCGGCTGGGGAGCGTTCGGGAAATTACGGCACATATTTTCGTCAGGTATACTTCAAAATTTGGAAACTACATTGTACAACTAGTGCGGATTGCCAGTGATGATTTATGGATCTGAGACGTGGTCCTTTCCTATGGAGAGGGCTATGCTCGGAGTTTCTCTGATAAAATTAGAAATGAGGATATCCGCAGTAGAACCAGAGTGACCGACATATCCCGACGGATTAGTAAGGTGAAGTAGCAACGGGCGGGCGATATAGCTCGAAGAACCGACAACCGATGGGGAAAAAAGGTTCTCGAGTGGCAGCCTCGTACCGGTGGACGAAGTGTAGGGTGACTCCACAGTAGATGGAGTGACGGCCTGGTAAGATATGCAGGAAGTCGATGGATGCAGATGGCTCACCGTGTTTGTGGCATTCCTTTGGGTAGGTCTATGTTCAGCAGTGGACTTGTGAAGGGCTGTAATGATGATGACGATGATGATGATGAGGCAATATATGAAGGGGGAGACCTGACACTTTTATAGGTGGTAATGGATGGAAGGACGGAATAGTATTGACATTTTTAAGACCCAATTCAACAATACTTGAATATTAAGTAAGAGTGTTTTCATTAATGAAAAACGTATTGTTCAAGCTACTGATTGTATACGGAAACGCAACACCTTTGTTTCAATTTACAATAAACATGTAATTAGTGTGAACAGTGGGGTGCGAGATCTATACATGTAAAAAAAATAGCTTACGGCGCGCAGTGACCCAAAATAAGTCTTGGCTTCCGAATAAATGGGAAAACTTTCAATTTAATCATAAATCGAATTCATCCTCCACTATCGTGAGTAGTCGTGGTCGAGTAGTTATCGTAAAATTCGACACATTAAACATTGAAAGTCTTCGACAAATGCCGGGATTTCGGATACTATTATATACTTCATTTACTAGATGGAAGAGCTTCTTCTTGTCTAGGAGCCCGTCTTTCCGTATTCCTGACGCCAAGCAGCAGTTCTCAACGATTACAACACAGCTGTAGACTTAATTAGTGGATAGCCACTTTCTATCAGGCGGACTGTTAGCTCGTCTTTTTTAACTTATTTTAAGCCAATGCTATAATCCTACCTGGTGGAGAGTGGTGACGAAGCCTTAGAGGTTAAGTCGCACTGTCTTAGCGTAACAAAAGCATAATTCTTGCCTTGAAAACATCCAGATTGTAATCGGACGTAAAGACAGACGCTGGCAGATTATACTTCTCATTTTCTGTACGCATTACGAAAAACGAAGTAAACCGTTTGGTTCGAAAGCGTGGAATACAACAAAAGGGTAAAGACCTGCCGACTGCCTGGTTTTCCAATGTTTTTTTAAAGAAGGTGACAGACGAACACACAGTCCACCTGATGGTAAGTTGGTAAGTAGTTGTTGCTGTAGCTTATAGACATCTACATCTATCCTCGATTAAGAATCAAAATGCAGATGCGTTGTCACACCTGAGGTCTAAGATAGAATTCCTCGTTTCCAGTAAAAAGGGTCTCTGGTCCCTACACTCACCATACGAAACACAGCAACATTAACCTGCTATTTTACGCTGTATTCTGTGAGAGCGTGGTCCTTCCCCAGTCGAGACGATCCATTCGTGCTGCAACCACAATATAGCTGCAGCATGGCTCTACCACGTCAAAACTGCTTAAATATTCGTCTTATAAGTATAGTCATAGCGCAAAAAAACATATAACAAAACAACGAATCAAACATTGCACCTACTGCTTTTTGGCAGAAATAGAATAGAAGAAGGAGATGGTAGAGTTCGGAATCTGTGAAAATTTGATTCTGTGAAAGGTTAAGAATGCAGTGTTAAATTCAAGTCTGGATAATTTTATTACATCTGAAATTATTCAAACAAAAAAATGAAAGATCAACTTTCTAAATAAAAAATAATTGATCACAAAATGTTTCTTACCAGTCAACAGTTATTGAGACGTGATAGCACAGTAACTAAGCACTAACCGTAAATTTCATAGTAAGTAAATAATCCAAGTTCGATTTACGGCGACAGGAGGCCAGTGCTCAAGTCAGTGTGACAATAACTTTACCGGTTATCAGCCTAATACAAAGCTGTACATTACCACAATTTGAAGAATTTGTCGTAGCGACATACGTGGAAATAACAGTATCTATCTTATCGTACTTTAAACGCCGCTCTCCCTATTGTTATATATTATGTAAATTGGATTTTTGGCGCAATATATATATGCTGAGCTGCTAACCTCGTTTGTTTATAAAGAGACGTACAATTTCAAATAAGTTCTTGTTTTATTACTGTGTTTTAGAAGTTAATACTTAGTTATTTTTGTTAATATTATTTCAGTGTGTATTATTGGCAAATAAATACATTTTCTTTCTATTTAATTTATTAATTTTTCACGTGGTAGAGCCACGCTGCAACTATATTATGGTTCTAGCACGAATGGGTCGGCTCTACCGAGGTAGTACTACGCTCGCACAGAACACTTACAATATGCTGTGTTTTGTATGGTGAGAGTAGAGAACCGGAGACCATTTTACTGGAAACGAAGAATTCCATTTAAGTACTCGTGGGTGCAAACGTATCTGCATTTTGATTCTTAATCGATGATAGATGTAGATGTCTATGGGCTACAGCATCCACTTACCATCAGGTGGACTGTGTGCTCGTTTTTCACCCTTATTCTATAAAAAATCCGTTTGGTTTTTCGATAAAAAGTAAATAAATCTACTCACTAGAATCTTCATTGGTCACTCCAAACTTCCACACAATAAGTTTTAACACACACCAGTTTGTACCAGGTGGCTCACAACACGACTACACCGCATCTAGCAATCGAATAGTTCAATTGACGTACAATAAGGTAGACGTGCCCATAGGCTATTCTAGGCAGCAGTACTTTGCATGTACGGCCGCATTTGAATTTAATGGTCCCAATTCTCCATTACATAGTTTTATCACGCAAAGACATTGTTATGAATACATATTTTGCGGTTATGGTTTATATGGTGCTTTGAAGTTTCGTGTGTGTGTTGATCATAGAGTCGTAGGACGGCTCCCTGGCGTAGTGGCTTAGAAATGAGTTACGGCGCTGAGGGCCACGGGTTCGAATTCCGCACGGAACAAGTATTTGCGTAACCTACAAATAATTGTTCCGGGCCATTTTTGTCCTTGTGCATTGCGTACGTACAACATGCGTTTTGTTATGTATGTAAGCTGTCTCCACGACACAGGAGGAGAATATCCTAGGGTAATGTTTGGAAAAGAAGAAAAAAAGAGTCTTGTTTCCTGAGTCTGAATCCGAGTTGGATCCAACATTTTGCCAAATAGGCAAATTGTTGGTTTTCTGTCTAATTATGTTGCGATTGTTTCGTTTCTCGGACACTGAACCCAAGATTATATCCGACTTTATCGTATTGGACGGGAGTTTGTTAGGACGGGTGAGTGCTTTATTGTTAACGCATTCTTCTTTGTTAGCCCTTTTCAATCTAATGCTTTATGTAATAATGTCCTCTAGATCGAATTTCGGTTACGACGGCCAGTCCCAATGGATACTTGCCATCTGTACAAGACAGGATTATAGTGTACGAGTGTGTGCGCAAGCAAACGTGCACGTGATAGAGCCACACTAAAGCTATATTATGGTTGTAGCACTTATGAGTCGGCTCGACCCGGGTAGGACCACGCTCTCACATTCCAGCGTAAAATAGCATCGTAAAGCTGCTGTGTTACATATGGGCAGTTAAGAGAACCGAACACCCTCTTAACTAAAAACGAGGCATTCCATCTTAATCCTCGGGGGTGACAACACATATGCATTTTGATTCTTAGTTGAGGATATATGTATATGAAGCATAGCATCCACTTAACGTCAGGTGGACTGGGTGGCTATATTCTATAAAAAAAACTCTCTATTCCCTCACTCATAACCTGAGAGAGATCAGGACACAGGACCAACGGCTTCACATGCTCACTGAGTATTTCTTTTCAGTAAAGCCCAATAAGTAGTTTTTTCCCGACCCAGAATTTAAACTTGGGACTACATATTCAGCAGCCGCATTTACGATCACTAGAACAACATAACAGTCACTGCTCTTTTTTCTTTTTTAAAAAAGAAATATAATAAATAATAAATTATTTAGCAGGGATGGTAGATATGATAAGGATATAGAACGACGAGTGAACGCAGGAAATAGAGTTAATGGGGCTCTACACGCTGTTATGAAGAGCCAGAATGTGTCAAAAAGGCACGTTTGGCAATTCATAATGCTGTGTTAGTCCCTACTTTAATGTATGGTAGTGAAATATGGGTCTGGCAGAAGAAGCATGAGAGTAGAATAAATGCTGTATAAATGCGGTCATTAAGGAGTATGCTAGGGCTGAATCTGAATGACAGGGTGAGAAATAGTGTGATAAGAGAAAAGTGTGGTTTGCAAGATGACGTTTTGACCAGGATTAAGGAAGGAATGCTTCGGTGGTTTGGTCATGTAGAAAGAATGAACGAGGAAAGAGTGACAAAGCAAATTTATGTTGCAGAAGTGAACGGAAGAGTCGGGAAGAGACGCCTAGACGAAGGTTTATCGACCAAATTGGCGATATATTGAAAATGGGCCAGATTAGGAGTACCATTAACGGACGAACGTGTATGCGTATGTATATATGGATGCGTATATATGGATGTAAAGCAGGCGAGAGAAGTGTGTCAGGATCGTGCCAAATGGAAGTCCGTAGTCTCTGCCTACCCTCTAGGTGACAGGCGTGAGTGTTTATGTTATTATGTTAATAAATCGGTGCCACCTATTTATTAACACAATAGATGTCCCCATCTACATTGTAACGCTGGCAAATTATCCCACTTCTTTGCTGTACTTAGCACGAATTACTGGTTTGGTTCTAGATAGGATTTGAACCTAGGGCTCACGTGGCTAAGTCTAGTAAGGCATTCTGACAACTAAGTCATGCGGTCGTAACGTTGTTACTTTGGTAACAATGCTAATTACGTTCTTTAAGGAATTCTTTATTAATAACACTATGGACTATAGTTATAGCCAATTAAAACTTGGCTAATATCATAAACCACTCCAAGCTCAAGTTAGTCTTCGGGTGCTTGTTTTAGTTCAGGTTGGTAGTCGAAAGGAGGTTTCAAGTCTACTACATTTTAGTTTCGCATTATATAAGGCTACTGGTGCTTTTGAATTTCCTTTTATATAAGTATCGTCAGCGTTCTTAACGTTTCTGTGAAGTGATCTCCAACTTAAAAATTTTCGTACAAAAAATGACGATCTAATCTTCCATTGATACGGTTTTTAAGAAGTTCTTAAGTAGGTTGCGATATTCCTTAAAACCTTTTCAAGTGAACTCAAAGTCCGTTAACGACCCTTGTAATAAACAACTTAACGTCAATGGTCTATTGTCTGGGGTAGAGTTCTTCGAACTTCATTAAATCAAGAAATGGCCAGTAGGTTATCTAAGAATCGTTTTTGAAAAGGATATTTTAGTATTATAGTGGAATGTCCGAGAGCTAATAAAAGACATTCAAACTAGTCGTAGTGTGATCGTAAATCTGCCTGCCAAGCGTGATGGGTAAGGCAAATCCTCCTTGCAACGGAAGAGAGCCATGACCAGCAGTGAACATTTACAGACTGATTATGGAGAAAAAGATGCAGATCCGTGCTTCGTTTGATCGTCAGTCTTATTGCCAAGCTTGCAACGAAGAGAAATCTTACTGAATTGAAGTAATAGTGTACTGTTTATAGAATATGATAGGATTTAAGTTGCAATAATTTAAACACATGTGTTACTGTAGCTTGCGAGTACACACCATTTATGAACGTACTACGATACACGTAGGTATATCGTTACAAAGCTGGAAGCGTTAGGACAGTTGCGACGTAATTTCGACCAAATTGTTCTTGATAATTGTTTCGGAGAGATAATATAATGAGCTTATTGACCTGTGATTAGAGAAACAAAAATAAACTAACTTAAATAGTTAATTATAATCTCTACCCAATATTATTTTACTGTGTGTGGTGAAAGGAATTAAAGCATTGAAACAAAATTCACCACGATCTCCAATTGTATACATAATGGCTCGATCTGTCAACTAGAGATGGGCTGAATATTCGGTTCATATTCGGTATTTGGCATATTCGGCAGCTTTACCGAACATTCGTTAAAGTGATACTCAAAGTGTCCACTGTATTGAAATGTACGAATATGTTTGTCCACGTGTCAGATGTAGCCGATAGACATTTGGCCTTTGATAGCTCACCTTGACTAGTGCTTTTCAATTTTCATACAGTTGTGGAATCACTGTTTCACCTATATATTTTCGGCTCGGTATTTAGTATTTGGGCTTTACCAACTGCATGAGCCGATTGAAGCCTTTATCTTCGACTATAGAAATTGGCTGGTTATCTATTGCTATCATTTCAGCAATTGAATTCCTAATTGGAAGTGATCTGGGGTCGTCGATTCGCCATTTGGAAATAAATAAATTTTCTAGTGTAGTTTGAGTAGTTGGACAGGTTTTAGTATTTGTAGATTAAGCACCTCTGGTAGAGGGTTAGTTGACCTGTGCAACTTCAGATTCATGCTGTGTCGTTTCAAAATTTTGTATATTTGAGCCTACCTGTTACAGGTTTTTCCAGACCAGATAATTCCGCAGTGTGTTTCTTTTTAAATGATTGCTCAAAGCCGATGATGAAGCTTTCTTGCTGCCACCCCGCGAAAGTATTTTTCGCAAATCGTACATTCACTTTACTTTGGTCGTCAGTTTCTCTAAAATAAGTCCAAATAATAGATCTCCTCTGCCACTCATTTTGTCATATAATTATCAATTTTCACTAAGAATAACACAACGAAACACTTTTTTTCTCACAAAAACAGTCAAAACATAAGCACGTGTCGGCAATTTGCTCAGTACTAGATGATGCAATAACATGTCAGGTGTGGCGGGGGAGCGAGGGGCAGGGTCCGGCGCTAATCCCGCGCGCTTTACGTAAACAAGTTTCGACATGAATTGGTTAGGTACCGAGGTGATCCTGCCGAATAATGTTCGGCCGAATATTCGGTTCGGTAAAAGTTTTACCGAACTTTCGGCCGAATATTCGTATTCGGTGAAATCCATATTCGGCCCATCTCTACTGTCAACCTCATCAGTGCCTTTGTGGTAGCGGCGTCGACGAGTTTGGCTCCGCGAACTTTCATGTAAGATAAATGCTGGTAGATTGTCCCGTCACAGTTCTCTGAACGAACGATGAACGATATTTCAGTAAATAAACAAATATTGCACATCATAAGCATCATCATCATCCTGCGGCAGTCCACTGCTGGACATAGCGCATAATGTTTTATTATCTGGAATAGCAATATTATTCACTTTGACCTTCTCCATAGTTCATAGTGTAAGCACGACATCGTAATAAAATTTACTACATTATACAACTTTGCAAACTTTTTACAATTATATTATAAAACAATTTATATTATTACTAGCGACCCGCCCCGGCTTCGCACTGGTGATTTCTGGATCTCGACAACAGCGCCTTCTACCGGGTCCAAATTGAAAATTGAATCAAAACCATCTAGGGACTCATTCAAACACACTCGATCAACTTTAAAAAATTTCAGCAAAATCACAGATTTTGAGTTTTAGCGAGCAGTCTGAATAACATACGCGTAATTGTTTGTGACAAATACGTTTAGCATTGCCTGTTTTATTGCTTTTCAAAGTTAGATGATCAGACGATAACTTAGTTCTCTGACGAATTATTTCATAAATTCAAGCTTATTTATTTTAATCTTCTCTATGTTTGAGCTTAGGGTCTTTGTTGTTAAATTAATTTTGTCTTCACAACTTATAATTTTTAATCTTTTATTTTTAACATAATATACAATATTTTAATACTTATAATTAGTATAGTACAGAATACATATAATCATCAATCAAAAGCCTTACGTATTCGTGACGAATTACGACTCTACCCTAATTTCTCCATTTCGCTTATACAAGTATGTAATAACGAAATTAATTTGCGATCAGTCAATAGAGGCACGCCTTAAGGGCTGGGCGTATTACTCGCCGTATTTTTTTATAGGCACAGTAAGGCGCTCACGCTTTATAGACGGTAGAAGCAAATAAATTCGTACTAAATTAAATATATACTCTGTATATATTTTTCATTATATGTGTTGGGTAGCTGCTTAAGTGAATCTATCCATTTCATCTTCCGAGCTTACGATAAATGTTGGTATACCAATACCGTTTTCAAGTAAAATATCTCGACCGTATATTACATGTATCGTAACTAGAACGACCATAGTCAAACGACCATATCGCCTAACCGTCTACCAATACCAGGGGTCACGATTACGGTGAATTCTGCCTACAAAGCGAGAGATTCGTATCCCGCAGAAGAGTTTTTACGGGCTGACAATAAAGAATAAATATGATTATACATGAATGTTGGAGCCCTATGCTTTATTCGGCCAGTTAATTGATATTATAACCAAAACGCTTAAACATAACTTACACTTGGCAGAGCCACGCTGCTGCTATATTATGGCACTAACTTAGTCCTTAGGTGTGCCAACGCATCTACATTTTGATTCTTAATAGCCACAGTATCCTAATTGGATAGCACGTCGACAGCGTGCCCGTTTGTCACCCTTATTCTATAAAAAAAACAAAGATTATCAACACAAGGATTGCGCAATGTTCAAACAGCTAATATAACGAAATTATTACTGTGGGAATGGATGATTATGAATTTGTGGGAATAGCTGTATAAAGTATGTTATATTTGTCTGAGATATATACTGATAATAATACGCCATATGGGTGATGTTTTGCGCGCGTTTGATGATTCAATATTCGATGAGTTTGATGTGGCGATAAATGGACACTATTTCTACATTAAAAGAGTGTGACCGATTTTTTTTTATAGGAGATGGAGCAAACGAGCATACGTATCACCTGATAGAAAGTGACTACCGCCGCCCATGAACAAACTGCAACACCAGGGGAATTGCAGGTGCGTTGCCGGCCTTTTAGAAAGGAGTAAGCTCTTTTCTTGAAGGTCCCTAAGTCGTATCGGTCCGGTGGTAAACTATTCCACAGAGAGGTCGTAAGAGGAAGAAAGCTCCTAGTAAAACGTACAGTGATGGACCGCCAAGCATCCAGATAATGTGGATGGTATCGGGAGTTTTGCCGCGATGTGCGATCGTGAAATTTGGCGGCTGGAATTAATCCGAAAATTCCTCAGAGCACTACTCGTGGTGGATTCGAAAGAAAATGCAAAGGGATGCAACATCTCTTCGCAGCGCCAGTTAATCTAGCCGATCGGAGAGGACTCGGTCGTCGACGATTCGAACCGATCTGCGCTGGATGCGGTCATGTGAGACCGAACCTGCGCCTTGTAAAGTTGCAGGCCATGTGCCGGCATGAAACACTGTCCCGCTCTGCTGAGCACGCCAAGCTTTTTAGAGGCCAATTTGGCCTTCTAAGGCGAAGGCGAACTAGTTTCTCGCTAATTCTGCCGATGTGTTCTGACTTTGCCTTGGCAATGACTCTTTTGAAGGACCTGGAGGCGGAATTATGCTTCTTTTTAAGAGCGTTGGTGTTTATATTCCGGGACGTTGATGCGTCAGTCCAGGCACAGTAACACTCCTGCTTGTAGCGTGATGCTATTTTACATCTCAGCCATGGTTTGGTCGCTCCTGGCACCACAGAAGAAGGAATAAAAAGTTCCATACCCTGAAGTACCACATCAGCGACAGAATTACCAACAACGTTGGGATCGGCCGGCGAGAAGCAAAGCCGTCCCCAAGAGTAGGATGCAAAGAAAGAACGCATCCTATCCCAATCGGCCGACCTATAGTGCCAAACACGGCGGCAGCCTGCAGAATGCAACCGCGATGTTAGCGTGAGTAGCACCACACTCCGGACTAGACAATGGTCCGAGGAGCCAAGAGGGGCGTCGATGGAGACCTGATATCCGTCCGGATGAGAGGTCAGCAGAAGGTCCAAGAGGGAAGGAGCATGATCCTCCACATCTGGAATCCGCGTAGGCAAAGTAACCAGTTATGTCAGACCATATGCCAAAGCAAAGTCATAAACAGATCTCCTCGCATGATCTGTTAAACGTGAACCGAGCCATTCGGCGTGGTTCGCGTTAAAATCGCGGAGGATCACGATCCCTGCGGATGGGATCTGCTGTAGCAAGGAATCTATAGCCATTATAGATTCCTTGCTATATCTATAGCCATATAGGACGTGGTCGATGAGTCGTTCTGTTTCAGTATTACCGCTATTGGATATAGAGATAGTGTTTCGGCATTACGGCTATAGAGGCACCTGTAGACGCACGGATGGTCCTCGCTGTCTACGCGTAGCCAAAGGATGGACAGGTCCGAACCTTCGAGACTGCCGAGGCGTCGAGAACAGATGTCCTCTCTGACGTATACGCCAACCCGAGCCCGAGGTACAAAGGAGTGTTCCAATTTGTACCCCGGATAGGAGAGATACGAAGTATCAGCCGTAGAGGATCTGCGTCTCGGTCAGAAAGAGTAAGGCCAGCTTTGCCGTGTCGAGATAGTAGAAGACAGCGTGTAGGTTCGAGTGAAGTCCCTGATGTTGCAGAAATTCACGGATAGCGTGGCAGGGGTCGCCCTGGTCATGTTGCTCAGCTTGTCCCGAGCAGTTATTGTCTTGAGCAGAATTTGCCCCCCCCCCCCTCCAGAATACGCGGGGCAATATTAACAACACAAAACAAATTAGAAATATCTTGGTAGCGATCACCTCATTCCCAGGGGTTATTATCATCCATAAATTCCTTAATATTATAATAACCCTTTTTATACAAACTTAGATTAATAAACTTTTTGTACTTTGAGCAGGTCAAATTTTGTATATTTTCTGGAATTTTGTTGTAAAAGCGTATACATCGCCCCAAGAATGAATTACTAACTCGGTGGAGTCGAGTAACTGGTACTACTAGCTTGTGTTTGTTCCTAGTATTTACATAATGAATATCACTTATTTTTGTAAAACTACTTTTATCTTTGTGTACGTACATTACATTTTCATAAATGTATTGAGAGGCCAAAGTTAACATATTAATTTCCTTAAATTTTTGTCGCAGCGACTTTTTAGGCTTTAAATCATAAATTGCTCTTATGGCCCTCTTCTACAAAACAAATATAATTTCAGTGTCGGCCGCGTGTCCCCATAGCAAAATACCATACGACATTATGCTATGGAAATAGCTAAAGTAAACTCGTCTAGCTGTTTCAACACTGGTAAGATTTCTAATCTTTTTTACAGCATATGCTGCAGAATTAAGTTTGCTTGCTAGTTTTGATATATGGGGGCTCCATTGAAGCTCCGCGTCTAGTGTGATTCCAAGAAAAATTGTGGTATCGACAAGACTCAGTTCCTCCCCATTTAAAATTACATTAGTATTTAATTGTTTGACATTTGGAGTCATGATTTTAATTATTAACATTGAACCAATTTACTAATTGAGATATAGCATTATTTACTTCGTCATATTTTAGTAATTGTCGTCTTAATTTGAAAATTAAAGAAGTGTCAGCAGCAAATAATACTATATCATGGTTATCCCCTACTATCTACGGTAAGTCATCAATGTATACAAGAAACAGAAAGGGGCCGAGAATTGAGCCTTGAGGCACGCCCATTTGTACCATCGACTCGGAAGAGCTCATACTGTAAATGACAACTTTTTGCGTTCTGTTACTTAAATATGAAATAATTAATTTAAGAGCATCACTTCTTACACCGTAGCAGATTCCCCATTACCAGGGGTGCTGGTATCCTCCTGGTAATTCCGCTACCATGCAAAGTTTCTACTTCACGCTGGTATTCTGTGATGTCGTGGTACCACCCCAGTTTGAACACCCCATACGTGCAACAGCAAAAGCTACCGCGTAGCTCTACCAGTGTTAAAGACTTGTTCAAATCGGCCGATTCCATAGGCATGTTCAAATCGGCCTTTTACAAATCAGTCTCACTATTTATTTCTATGTATGTATTGTTTTACTTGTCATACTAATAAAATCTATATATCTAATTTCATAAATTTTTTTACTCCGTATATGTATAAAACTTTTGATAAAAATTGACTTCATAATATAAAAATAATAAAGTAATTTCCACATAATATGTTATGAAGTCGGGGCTTTAATATTTTGATACACAACATATTATGTCCTAGCACCGACTTTGGAAGCTATTATGTGGATTTATTATTGTTTTTAATTTCGTCGTATCGTATATTAGATGCAATGAGTTTTTAATTTTTATCAAAAGTTTAGTTATTTTACTGTTTTGGGTGGATTAGGGAACACCACAAGTTAAGAACTAGAATGTCGTTTAAATTGTTACACTAAAAATTTCATTCCCTAGTTTTCCACCCTTAGGGGTAGCATTTCTTTATCATAAGGGACCACCCATGAAGAATAACCTATTTAATAAATAAAGAATAATTTAAATCGGTTCAGCCGTTTCCGAGAAATCGGTGAACATACATAAAGACGAGTCGAATAAAGAACTTCCTTCTTTTTTGAAGTTGTATGAAAAGTTCGTGAGTTCTTTTGGAAGTAATTTTCGTAATAGAAGTTCTTTTAGCACAAATACTCGTCGTCGTTGCATTTTCACTTGTTACAATTTATGATAAGATTTACCATTATATTTTAATATTTTTTACGTGGTAGAGCCTTATGGTAGAGTATTATGGTTGTAGCACGAATGGGTCGGCTCGATCGGGGAAGGACCACGCTCTCACAGAATACCAGCGTAAAATAGCAGCTTAATGCTGTTGTGTTTCGTATGGTGAGTGTAGAGAACCAGAGACCATTTTTACTGGAAACGAGGCATTTCATCTTAGTCCTCAGTTGTGACAATGCATGCATGCATGTCTATGGGCATTCACTTACCATCATGTGGACCGTATGCTCGTTTGTACTGCTGAACATAGGCCATCCCTGTAAATTGACTCATAGGGGGATTTTTCCATAGTTGCTACGTTTGGCAGGCGGGTTGGCAACCGCAGCTTTTTATTAATTTGAGTTGTTATCAGAAAAATGCTGTCCATCTCCTGTCCCAGATTCTCTCTGTTGTCTCTTACGACACCCACGGGACAATATGGGGAAGCGTATATTCTTACACCTCACTATACGGTTTGATAAGACTTATAAACTCCTTTTTTATCACTGAAGTAAACTCTTACAGAGGCTTTCATAACCGCTATCCGGCATTAAAATGTTTGCCTAATTTAAACGTTTGCGAAATTAAACATGCATCTCGTCTTTTTGGTGTTGTCGTTAAAAGCGATCTCTACCGGATAACCTCCTTAGGTAAAGAATTAAAATACGGAAGAAAAAAATATTTGTTGAGTATTTATCACATAAAAGAAAACTATTTCCTTATTTCTTTCCTTTTCCTTATTTATTACATTCTGCAAAACTCAAATACTATGGTTTATGTTTTACTTAAAGGTATTAAGAAAATTCTCGATAACCTAAATTCGTTTGCATGTCATAAAGAATTTTATGTTTATGAACGCTTCTTGCTTCGATCGCGTTTTTATGAATGAATTCAAAAGAAAAATCACTGGATGTTTATCCGTTACCGATTATTTATTACATTTAGTTTAAGATTTCTGCAATTTGTTTGATTCGCATTCCAAAGGCCTCGGTAGATTAAATATTCATGTTTCAGGCGTATAAGAATATAAGTGGCGGTGTAAGAATATCCGTTACCCCGTTGGTATCGTAAGAGGCGACAGGGAAAGCAAACTAGGAGATAGGCAAAAGCATTTTTCTAATACCAACTAAAAAATAAAAACTGCAGATACAAGCCGGCTTGCGAAACACGGCAACTATGGTAAATATATGAGGCAGTCTATCGGGCAGGCATATGTTCAGTGTGGGATTTAGGCCACACTATTATTATACACACACACTAGTAATGGATAGAATGGTTGGATTACAACAAAAATATATTCGAACCCACAATTGGATTATAATATATTTTTATTAAAATCCAGTTGCGGGTTCGAATTCCGCGAATAGCAAGTAAAAAATAAAAAACTGCGGTGACGGACCAACCAGCCAAGCGTGGGAAGGCTTTTACAGTTTCTTCCAAGGAAAGAGGTTTTATTCGAAGCAGCTTTTCTGATGTTATCAGACAAGGAGTTCCAAAGGCGTGTAGCCTGAACTGTGAAGGAGTTACCATAGAACTCAGTGAAGTGAACAGGAATACAGATTTTGTTGTTAGAAAAAGAACGTAGGACCCTATCATGAGATAAGGAGAGATAGTGAAATTTACTCTTAAGATAAGAAGGCGACGATGGGTCATTTAATATGGAAAAAAGAACGAGCAATATTCTGGAATAGCGCCTCTGCCGGATCGTAAGCCAATTTAGCATAGATCTATATTTCGAAATATGGTCATACTTATGAAACCCGAAAATAAATCTTACACAGTTATTGAGAAGGCGTTCCAGCTTGTTCAGAAGATCTTGGGACAGATCTGGGTAACACACATCTGCATATGAGCAATAGGACAAGCATGATCTTAAATTTTGTGGGAAGAAAATGTTTTAATCGATACAGAGAACTTATGCTCTCAGTATCGTTTAAAACATTTTCAACTGTGAGTGAAACATATTTAACTGTGAGTTGTAAAGTCATTGCCACGATAACGTCTTACGACTCACTTCTGAAACCTGAGTTCTCCAATTCAGCGTGCTGTCGATGTGTAGGCCAAGATTTTTAACAGAATTACTGAACGGAATTATAGTACTATCATAATAAATAGGAGGTAAGTCTGCGAGATTAATCTTAGCCAGCATCCTTGAGCTACCCACCAGTATAGCTTGGCATTTCAAAGGATAGACCAAAACTCCATAACCAGTAGACCAATCTTTGATAGCTGATAAGTTGCCGTTAAGTTTTTTGATCCCATTATGGATATCCCCAATTTCAGCTTGTATATAAAGCTGAAGGTCATCGGCATACAAATGGTACGAGCAGTCGAGGTCGGAGGTAATAAAGTTTATAAAACTTGAAAAAATTATAGGAGAAAGAATACCGCCTTGCGGTACACCAGCATCCACATCAGCCCGAGCTGAGGACATTTGCCCTACACAGACTGATTGCTCTCGACCACGAAGATAAGATGCAAACCATTCCAAAGCAGTAGGGCCAAAATTCAGATGAGACAGTATGGAAAGGAGGATTTCATGATCAACTGTGTTGAAAGCATTTGAGAAATCAACTAGTACCGGTACTGTTATATTTTTTCGAGTGATAGAGAAGAACCACAATCCAATGTAGCTGGCCTGCAAAGACCAAAAGATCTTAGAAATTTCCACACTACGGCTGGAGAAGAGTTATTAATACAATTATGGAAATATCGGCGTTTAGCTGCACGTACCATCTGATTACACCTATTCCTGGCTGCTTTAAAAGACAAACAATTTTCTCCAATACGATCTCTCTTGAAACAAAGAAAAACACGATTTCATCTAGACATTGCCGACCTTACGCCCTCTGTCATCTATGGGGCAGGGGGACGCTTCAATCTAAACTTGTGAACTGGAGCATGAGCATCATATAGGCTAAGAACATTGTGGTTAAGAATCGAGCCTTTATCGTCAACAGTATGGGCTGCAATTAAAGAGGCTAGATCGAGATTAAGAGCGTCATTCTTTTGCTTGTCAAAGTCTATTTTAGAAAAGCTCGGAGATGCATTACAGTAGGGGAATATCTGGGAGGTTTAAGCTTATACGAAGCATAAATCAAGTCATGGCATGAGATACCCAAAGCGGATAACTGTCCGTGCATCATCATACGTTCAGGAGAAGCCGCAAGGATTAGATCAATCAATGAGTCATCGGCTCCGATATTGTGATGAGTAGCCTTTAAAAGGAGAATAGAAAGATTAACCGACTCAATAATTGAAAGAAGCTTTTTGGAACGAGGGCAGTTTTTCAACAGATCTGTATTAAAGTCACCCATGATTATACAGTGTGTGTTAATTCGCGTAGTTTCGGATCGGCCTACACAACTAAGTTAGTTTGACTTAGTTTGGCTATTTTACCTAGCATAGCTGGCATAGTTTGCTGTGGACGCACATGTATGATAATATAAAATTAAAAATTTTGTACAACCGACTTCAAAATATATTATTAAGGATAACTCAAAAACTGTTGGTCAGACCTTGATCAAATTTATATGGGACCACATGAGAAACACCAGATTTCAAATAAAAAAAGAATCATCGAAATCGGTTCACGTGGAACAAAGTTATGAGGTAACACACATAAAAAAAAACAAAAGAAAAACATACAGTCGAATTGAGTACCTCCTCCTTTTTGAAGTCGGTAGAAAAACTGGCTCAGCTATATACTAAGTTAGTTTAGTTTGCGGTGGACGTTCGGCTTAAAAGTCCGAAAATATGCAAAACTTGATTATTGCAGGTTTTTACCTTCTAGATGACTAAATTCTTAAGAAAAAAACGCATTTCCTGATGCTGAACACAAAACTTCGATTGCGAGAAGACTTTACTGTTTTTCATACACTTCCCCATCTACAGGAATTGCATATGATGATCTATTTCTTATTTGTATTAACAAGTACACTTACAATGCACATAATATATGACATTACCACGTAAACATTTACATTTTTACACTCTGATATGCATATCAATTACAAGTGTAACATACTTAGATCGAGTCAAGCGAAGTTAATTTTGATACAGGAATATTTAACAATATCATACATAATATGTCCAATAGCTCCAATCAATCTCATCAATACGATGAGAAATTATACACATTAATTATGTACCTAAATAAGAGAAATCAATTACAAACCAATCCGCATTCGCAGGAACACTCGAATCCTTTGTCTTCTTTTCAATATTCTACATAATCCTACTATTCCGCTATATCTAAAAAATCGTTTTACTTTTGTTCATTCTCCTGGTTTACCATCTAGATCAAATACTAGAACACTGTTAATGTGTTGTATATGTATATTTAATGTAAGTGCACACTTGGATTACCTCTATTTCCTTTAACTATCAATTTAAATTTTCTTCCTATTGAAATTTCCTTAAAATTTTAATAGGCCTGCTGGAACAAATTTCATCATGGAATAAGCAGTGCCTTTGTACATAATTATGTTTTTTTACCATTTTCCTATCCAAGTATGTGAGTGGATAAACGGTTAAATAAATAAAACATGCGTAAGTGTCGTGGAACCCTCGGTTGGAACGAAGTTGCTTTCGTAGTATATTATTATTGATAAACGTATTATATTATTGATTAACAAATACAAATAAATGAATTACTAGCGTCTATTAAAATGAAGCGTCATTAAAATAATATTTCTTTCATGGCAAGATAAGAAAATGTGCGAGGGAGATGGATATTATTCCATCTCGCTCGCAGTATAGAAAGGAGGTCGTGACGGAAAAATCTTACACTTTTTGTCGCCTAGCCCCCATCCGTCAAATTCGTACCGTGCGATAAAGAACTTCGTTCCAATAAAACAGAAACAATAATTAGGAGAGAACATGGTAAATATTATACAGAGTATTTAATTTCAACCTCTCTTCAGGAGTACGCATATTTAAAAGAAAATTTAAAATGAATTCTGATAAAATAGGCGAAATATTATTTTAATGAGGAAGTCGCTGATAAATGATCGTCGAGTTTTATTTTTGAAGGCAATATAAGTTGTGATATAGCGATGCTAGGTATCGTTTTAGAAATCAATTTTATTTTTATTTTCAGATGCCTATTACCCATTCCTCTATTTAGTTCTTAATTTTTTTTATAGGAGAGGGCGCAAACGAGCATACGGCTCACCTGATGGTAAGTGACTACCGCCGCCCATGAACAACTGCAACACCAGGGGAATTGCAGGTGCGTTGCCGGCCTTTTAGAAAGGAGTAAACTCTTTTCTTGAAGATCCCTAAGTCGTATCGGTCAGGAAAAGTCGACGGTGGTAAGCTATTCCACAGAGAGGTCGTACGCGGAAGAAAACTCCTAGTAAAATGTATAGTGATGGACCACCAAGCATCCAGATGGTGTAGATGGTATCGGGATGTGCGTTCGTGAAATTTGGCGGCTGGGATTAATCCGAACAATTCCTCAGAGTACTCCTCGTGGTAGATGCGAAAAAAATGCAAAGAGATGTAACATCTCTTCGCTGCGCCAGTGAATCGAGCCGATCGGAAAGGTCTCGGTCGTTGACGATTCGAGCCGCTCTGTGCTGGATGCGGTCAAGAGAAAGGAGCTGGCACTGGGGAGCCCCAGCCCAGAGATGCGAACAGTATTCCATGTGAGGCCGAACCTGCGCCTTGTAAAAATGTCACGCTTGTAGTTTGTTATTGGAAATTAAGTATGAATTTTATTTTCCTCAATGTCTATTTACTTTAATACACTACATTGATTACTATAAATACTACCTATATTTTTATTATGTATACAATGGAAGTCAGAAATTATGATCAGTGGCGATGCTAAATGAAATAGAGCACGTCTGGCAATTTCAAAGAGATTAGAACAAGTTGGTCATTTATTATTTTGATTACATTTAACAACACTAGTGGGCACAATACTGCCATGATGAGCCAAAAGGTTATTAGGTATGAAAAAAAATTAACTGAATGTTGCTGTTGTTGATGCTGACTCTCCTGAAGCGTGTTTTTCCACTAATATTTTGGATGTATTCTAGTTTCAACATTTTTTTTGTTAAGTTTTAGTTAGTATACCGTTACAGCATATTAAAGTCCACTGTTGAAAATAGGTCTCCCCCATAGATTGCCTCATAGGGGGGATAATTACCGTAGTTTCCACATTTGGCAAGCATGATTACGTACAATTTAGTTATATTTTATTATAATTTAGTTATATATTTTAGTCTGTTATATATTTTTTACTGATTATATTCATTAATAACTTTTTAAAGTCAGTCAACGCACATAACATTCGACGCTCGATGTAGAGAGATAAGAGAAATATTTTATTTTTACATGACCTCGTATGTAGAATCACGCTCCAGTGTATTATGACTGCAGCACGAATGGCTCGCCTCTTTCATTAAAGGATCACGTTCGCTCAGAATACCAGCGTTAAATAACGGTTTTATGCTGTTATAATGCTGTGTTTCGTGTGATGAGTAACGAAAACCGGCGACCCTTTTAACGAGGTAACCCTGGTAACGAGGCATTTCATCTTAGTCCTCAGAGTTTACATCTGTATTATTTTTATAGAATAAAGGTGACAAACGAGCACAGACACACATGCCCATAGCATGATACCTTCATCTATCTTCGATGTAATGCGTTGTCACCCCGAGGACTAATACAGATTGCTTCGATACCAGTAAAAAGGGTAGTTCCTTACACTCACCATATGAAACACAGCAGCATTAAGCTGCTATTTCACGCTGGTATTCTGTGCATGTTCGCATTCGTGCTGCAACCGTCGTATAGATATAGAGTGGTAAAGCGATAACAATCAAATAACATTAAAAACAAAACACTTATTTAATAGTTCTTTACCAGATTGATATCCTAAATATGTTGACACATCATTTTTATATTAATTACAGGAGAGAATAAGTCTTCGGTGGAGAGCATTTATGACATACCTACATACATTATTATTCTTAAAACCTATGTGATATCGCAATGAATGCGTATAAGTGCAAGTTGTTTTACTGCATTTTTAAATTTCCTGGATCTTAGCTCAAAAATATCCAGGCAAGACTTTTCATGGACACCACGTCGTAAAATCGACACATTCTTATTATCTGGTTATAAAAGGAAGTATTATTTTTATAAATCCGCAGGTAAAATGCCTTGCTAAGAATTCGGGATTGCACTTTGTTGGTACATTGAGCCTACTTAAAAGTAACGAGAATCGATCCCAGTATGGGAATTTTAAATAAATGTATAATTTGGTCATATTTCTTATGACGAATAAGTAAAGAGGTCAAAATAAATTTGTCACGTCTCTCACTATAACTAACGAGGTTGCGAGCAAGACCGCATTCATAGCTAAGTATTCTAAAAGCTCTTTTCTGAACGCCTTCTATACTATCCGAACGGACCGTGTAGCAGGGAGACCGAATGACACAAGCGTATTCAAGAATGCTACGGACAAGGCTTTATTAGACGGTCAGGAAACTTTAAGGCTGTTTGATGCCCTTAGTGCATCTTATTATGAATCCTAAAATTTCTAGAAATGCTGTTCCTATTGTAATAATTCTTTCATCAATAAAAGACCATATATAACATATAATTACGCAAAAAAATTAAATTTTTGAAATTATGCTTTGAAAACTCAATCCACATCTCATAATCTGAAAATCTACTAATCTAGTGTACCTATAATTAGCTTACCTATATTTTTTTTTATAGGATAAAGGTGACAAACGAGCACACAGTCCACCTGATGGTAAGTGGTTGCTGTGGCCCATAGACATCTACATCTTTCCTCGAAGACAAATCAAAATGCAGATGCGTTGTCACCGTGAGGACTAAGATGGAATGCCTCGTTTCCAGTAAAACGGGTCTCCGGTTCTCTACACTCACCATACGAAACACAGCAGCGTTAAGCTGCTATTTGACGCTGGTATTCTGTGAGAGCGTGGTCCTTCCCCGGTCGAGCCGACCCATTCGTGCTACAACTATACCAGTAATATAGCTGCAGCATGGCTTTACCACGTAAAAAAATATATAATGTAAAAACTATATAATGTTATATTGAGTTTCCAGTGTCATTTGTTACGAAATGGCCAAATAAATATCCCTTTCTTCCTTTCTTTCTTTCAAATATTTTTTTACCGCAAATATTATCCTATGAAAGTGTATTTCGTTTTTTTGAGTACGATATACTATTGCTAACGTCGCGATCACGAGTACGTTGGGACAGGTGAGTAAGACAATGGTTGTTGAAACTGTGGCAATTATATCAATGTCATAAAAAAGAAATATACGTCGTCGTCCTCGTCAACGGATAATGTGGATGACATTTATTCATCGCAATAGAACGACGCTTCCGTAACGAGCGCTCGATTCGAACTACGTTCGCGCGATTATGTGGCCGACCACTCGCGCTCATATTGCCAGTCCTGTAGAGCAGTGTGTGGGCAGTGAGGGCAACATCGCGGCAGCACGAGGTGTAGAGCGATGAGCAGCGCGAGGAGCATAGTGTGGCGGAGATATTTAACTCGCGCCCAAAAAACCGACAAAACAGGAAGCGATGGGCAATACGAGAAGCATGACGAGCGGCATGACGAGTATTGTTGCCACACTACGTTTCTGTCTCCTTTCCTCGCTACTTCCCACGCCACTCGACGAGTGTGTGGCAGGGCGGTTACATTTATGGCACTATACTGCACAGCCTCCAACTGTATACGGTAATTGTTGTCGTTGTTAAATTCGATCAAGACGACATCCTTATTATAACTAGAATAAAATTTGTACAATAAAATCTGGTTCCATTAGTGAATTCGGCAGACAAATATTATATATCTATAATAAAAACGTAAGTTTAATCTGTAGAGTTCTGCACTGAAATACCTAAATGAACTAAAAATAACTCTGCGTAAACTGTTTGGCAGTATGCTCGGACGCTAACGGAGCGTCTAATTGGGTAATTTGTCCCGCGTTCTAGTACAATTTCAACGACTGTTTTACGTTAAGTTGAAAACGCTATTAAATAGATGTGACGCTAACTGTAACTAAACAAGCTGTGCCCGCGACTTCGTTCGCGTGAAGTTAATAATATTGACATGATTGTTATATGGATGCCCCTTACAAAACCGCGACTACGCCGCAACCTCATATTCCCACACAACATTTCAACATTGTTTCCACGAGGCAGTTTTGCTAACTTGATGGGAAACTCGGTCGCCGTGGAATCACAATGACGCACGTGGTATCAACCGACATAGCACCTTACCAAAAACCTAATGCAGCGAGGCAATTCTGCTGACTTGATGGGAAATGTGGCTGCCGTGGATTCACAGTGATACCCGCAGCGTCATCCGACACAGCATTATATATACGAAAATCCGACGACAAACGCCACTTCACTTCATTTCAAGCATCGAACAAGTGTAGACTTAATTAGTATTAGTTCTTTTATTTGTAATATCTTTATAATAGTTCTTTTAAAATAAATTTATTAAAAGTAATTTTTTTTTTGGGTCCTCCGGCGGCGAAATCCATAATTTGATTTATTTATCAACAATAGTACTAATTCCACGCGAACGAAGTTTTTTACTTATTACTTTTTCACCCTCTAAGGGGTTAAATTTTCCAAAACCCTTTCTTAGTGGATGCCTGCGTTATAAAAAGCAGCTACAGTTCAAATTTCAGATTTCTACGTCAAGCGGCTTGGGCTGTGCGTAAGATTTAATATTCGTTTCGAGGGGAAGTTATATAAGTAGTTATTTAAAAACATCCGAATAATATAGCTTAAATGTCAATTGCGGAGGATGTAACAATTAATAGCATAATATTACTCGTACAAGTGCCTCCAATATTTCCCTCTTCCATATTTTTAAGTATCCTGCGGAATGATACACGAAGACTTTTTAATACAATTCCCAAAAGCAATTATTATCTGCCTCGAATTGAGAGAAGATTAAATTATAATGAACGATACGCTCAAACATTCTAATACAATATCCAAAAAATGATTATTAGCTGCCACAAAATGGTAAAAGATTTAACTACAATGTTCTTTCATTACACGGAGACTCTTTATTACAATCCCGAAAAGCAATTATTTGCTGCCACAAATCGGGAGAAGATTCGACTATAATGAACGATATACATACTCTCTAATGCAATCCGGAAATGCGATTATTATGTACTTGATTTTTTTATTGGAGCCTAACAGTCACTGCTTAGCGACGGGCTGAGTTCATAAGATGAATGAACATTCAATTGAAATATAATTAAGTTAAAGTTTTTTTTACGTGGTAGGGCCATGCTGGAGCTATATTAATAGTATAGTTGTAGCACGAATGGGTCGGCTCGACCGGGGAAGGACCACGCTCTCACAGAATACCAGCGTAAAATAGTAGCTTATTGCTGCTGTGATTCGTATGGTGAGTGTAGAGAACCGGAGACCCTTTTTACTGGAAAAGAGGCATTCTATCTTAAGCCTCACGACTGATAACGCATCTGCATTTTCCATAGACATCTACATCTATCCTAGATTCGCAAACTAGGATAGATGTAGATGTCTATGGGCTACAGCAACCACTTACCATCAGGTGGACTGTGTGCTCGTTTGTCACCCTTATTCTATAAAAAAAAAGTTTCCAAGATTTCCAAAATAGATGCATCAACCGAAACAAGCCAATATGAGATTTTAGAATGTAAACAAGTAACAACTATAAGCGAGTTTCGTAACAACTTCGATTCTAATTGATCTCATTATCAATTTTATTTGTCATAAGTGTAAATTTAAAAGATCGCTATAGATCTAGTAGGCAGAGGCTGTAATTCTGAAAGGGTTGCAGAGTTAGCACACCCAGCTGTTCCAATACGAAATCACATTTCTTCGGAATATTTGATTTTGCTAATATGCAGGTTTTCTCTAGGTGTTTTACTTCGCCGTCGAGAAGGTGGCAAATCAGCGCTTAAAATTGCAACTAACAATTTATGCGATGCCGCAGGGGATCAAACTCTGTTTGTTCGCGTAATATGAAATTTACGGTGAGCGCTTAACTTCAAAGCTATTACGTGCAGTGCATGCGCAAACACAAAGGCATTCATGACTCTATTCCGATAAGGTTTCGAATCCAGTACCCAAGAATGAGCAGACACGAACGTTTTCTGCCTAGGACTGGGTAGTTATCACCCTCTTACATATATTTGCCGCCAAGAAGCAGTGCTTACACCGTACACAGGCTGGGATGCATTATATCTTAATCATCAGGCGTGACGACGCATCTTTAGTTTGACAGACTGTCCTGATGATGATGATGGTAAAAGATTCTCTCTTTTACAGACGCGAAAACGGAAGCAATTATATACAGAGATACATACATACCGAGTAGCAACATATACAATACACGCACGTCAGAAAACTAATAATAACTTTCAAGTATTGGTTATGTCTAAAACCGTCGTATCTGGAGTAGTTATTGTCTCTTACATAAGAAGAATTTAACGTAGTAATATGTATCACATTGTAGCAAAGTGCTGAGTCTTTAACTTCATCAGAGCGTAAAAGTTCAATCGTCGGCCATGGGTCTATCAAAGTAGAGAGTTTTTAGATCTTAGAGTATACATAAGCAAGCTAGCAAATATGTATACTCTAAGATTTAGGTTATCAGAACCAGACGCTTCGCAACTTTGTCGCTAATACTCGTCGCCGTTCTGGGTAATATGAATTAAGTAAGTACAATCCTCTTGCCTCTACCAGATATCGGTTTGATGTTAGGTGTAACTCTTAATGATAGGGTTTGTGTGTACTATGATCGCATGCCTACCTGCTAGCTTGGCCAGAGGGCCATTTTCCAGGTATCAGGCAATCAAGGTACGTAAAAACATTGCCCACCTCACCTTAACTCTCCCAGCTGATTTTTATGTATATGTTAGATAATATCGTTAAAAATCAGTCATCAATACTCCCAGACACTTTCCGTCGGCAGCATCGCTTTGCAGACGTTTTAAAGCTCTCAAAAAATTACTCAATTTCACTTACATTCTGAAGCTCCATTTTTATATGTGTTAGCCAGATAACTTTTAAGTTTTACAAGAAGGCAGACCGATCCAAAGAGTCAATCATCCCCTAGACCCACAGCGTGACTCACGCTCATGATGGTCTCAACGTGAAGTGAGCAATGTTTTTACGTATCGTGATTACCTGGAAAATGACCGTGAGGCCAAGCTAGCAGGTAGGCATGCGATCATAGTACATACTAACACTATTCAATCTTACACATTTCGTTCGTCAGAAAATAAGTGACGTCTGGTGGGCCTGGGATCTTGGACTACTAGTCTCGGTTATAAAGAATAGTATTTTCCACGCAAGAAGTCACTTGCCACAATCTTCACGAAATTTGACATTTCTGTCAAATTTCATACTTTACATTTAAGTGCGCATATTTTCCATTGGACTTCCTTATTGAAGCCGACTTTAGTTTAAACCTGAGACTAATTATAAACTACTTTTTGTAATAAGACGGTTTAAGGTTATCTCAAAATGACCTATAAACACGTTTTGACGTGACAACGTCTTATAAATTGGTTTGCCGGGTGACACTTCAAGAAACTGCGTTACGCTCCGCTCACGTTATGCGCTCACAATGAGAGCGAGTGAGAGGCACGCGTCCCTTCCACTCGGGCATGGTTAGCCCGCCTAAGAGCGAGAGAGACAGACATAATAAAATTATTTTACCACTCAAAGTCGTTGTCACGTAAAACTTTCGCCCGTATACCGACTTTACAGGCAACCAATTTTTACTTTAAAATATCTGCGACGTCAAGTAATTTACTGTTTTATGCTGGAAAATCTCAATGTCAAAATCAAGACTCGAAAACAGGCGAAAATACATCGTGTTTATCTCTTGATAAACAAGCAAATGAATTATGGATTTACGTAACATAACAAATGGTTGTGTTACAAAGGAAAGTGGCAATACGACAAGGAGGTACAAGAACTTATTACTCTGCTATTTATTAACTTCTTAAATAATTGATGCTTTTATTAATTTTTTTTGTAACTAGGAGATTAGATCACCTATAAATCCCACTTTATCGTCGCAAAATTGTATCGGCCGACTTTTTATTGCTTTTTTAATTGACTTTTTAAATTTATTTATAAATGAACGTGGTGGAGCCATGCTGTAATGACGTATTACCATTACGTATTACGCAATGACCACCGTCTCACAGAATACCAACGCAATATAGCAACTTAATACTGCTGTGTTTCGTATGGTGGGTATAGAGAACCGGGGACCATTCTTACAAAAAACGGGTCATTTCATCTTAGTCCTTACGCATCTACATTTTGATTCTTAATCGAGGATAGATGTCTATGGACCATAACATCCAATTATCATCAGTTAGACTGTGTGCTCGTTTGTCACCATTATTCTATAAAAATCAAATTAAAAGTAATTTTATTATAATTAAACTTTATATTATTATGTAGAAAAAGTTAATTAATTATCTCTTATGTTTGATTGATGGAAAAGTATGAATTAAACTAGGTACTGTGTATTAAAGAAACTGAATATAAAATAATCATCACTAAATAAATTAATGATGATGTTCTCCAGACCGAATTTCGGTCACGGCGGTCAGTCTCTAGGAGATTAGCCATCTGCGCAGGACAGTATTATAGTGCCTGTGTGTACGCACAAGCACAGGTGCACTGTCTATTTCCCGACTCTCAGTCCAATGGGACGGTAATCCGACACGACCGGAGATCAGGCGCACGTCCAACGGCTTTACGTTCTTTCCGAGGCACGGGCGTGAAACACCGCCAAATTCCCGACTCCAGGCTGCTATTGAGAATTTCTTGACTAAAAAAAGCGGTATTCGAACCCGGGTCCTCGTGTTTAGCGATTAGGCTTACGATAATAATTAATTTATCAATTATTACACTAACAAGCTTTTTTTTAAATATTTTCACTATTTTATATATTAGACTTGCTTGAGTATTTGTTATTTATATATTTTGTTTTTGTTAAGTTAGAGTGAAAAGAATATTTATCTTGCAGAAGTGAATGGCGGAGTCGCGAAGGGACGCCCTAGGCGAAAGTTTATCGACCAAATTGGCGATATATTGAAAATGGGCCAAATTAAGAGTACCCTTAACCGACGAGCGTGTATGTGTAGGTATACGGATGTGGAGGAGGCGAGAGAAGTGTGTCAGGATCATGCCAAATGGAAGTCCATAGTCTCTGCCTACCCCTCTGGGGGACAGGCGTGAGTGTTTATGTATGTATGTATGTTTTTGTTAAATAAGGCTGTTTTACTTGCAACAGCACAAAGTATGTGTGTCGCACACTTATAAGATAATCAATTAATGCAAAATCCAGAAAAGCAACAAAGTGTCCAAACATCCAACATCAACATCGTCATGTATTCAACAAACATTATAACAAGCCATTCAGGTAAGCAGTTTAAACTAATGAGTGCTTCTACATTTGCACGGACACTTATTAAATGATACGAGTACCTACTAGTTTTTTATGGATTTTATCACGTAGGAGACTGAGGTGTTCGACGTCCCGATGTCATCGTTAACCACGGCTACCTTCAGTTCAAAATTATAAATTTTTTGTTCGATCTACGCAGAATGAGCTTATAGTATCTTGATGCCTTGCCCACCTGATGGTAAGTGGTTGCTGTGACCCATAGACATCTACATCTATCCTCGATGACGAATCAAAATGCAGATGCGTTGTCATCCGTGAGGACTAAGATGGAATGCCTCGTTTCCAGTAAAAACGGTCTCCGGTTCTCTACGCTCACCATACGAAACACGGCAGCGTTAAGCTGCTATTTTACTCTGGTATTCTGTGAGAGCGTGGTCCTTCCCCGGTCGAGCCGACCCATTCATGCTACAACTATACTACAATACCAAAAACTAAAAAGTACCACGTAAAATTGTATGCTACGTTTGGAATATAATTTTATTAAATAAAGGATCCCAAACAGATTGTAGCCATCTTTTCTATTGAAATTAAGATATTTATTGATTTCAATAGTCTAGCGAATCATACTTGGAAGGAATCTGTGTTCTTTAGTGAGGCTTTGTGGTCTTTTAAATCTGATGTAGTGGCGGGTGCGATCCTGTAAGTGTTCACAGACTCCAGCCGTCACTTACGGACACTTGTTACATTTATGTGTCTTGCGGAATTGATAGCTTCCGATGGTATTCCGAAAATGTCGCTGCGATCGAAGATCCTCATTAAACGTGATATAATATAAAAGAAATATAAGGCGTAAAATATAAATAAATTTTACCTTTTTATAACTTTGCGAAACTTCCGGCTTCGGGGCGGTATCAAATAGATTCAATCTGGAGTTTTGAAAAAAGTCCTGGGTAGAATTTTCCCTGGAGAACAATTCAGACGTCGAGCTTTCCCTGGTTAAAGAAGGCCGGGACTTCACAAATGGATTATTTCTAGCATTCCTCGCATGCTTAAGCCAATTGAATTTATTTACTGCTTCAGGTGCTGGGGATGGAGACGGAGTGTTTTCTGGGGTTTCTGTTGATGGTGTCGGTGAGTTTTGTGACACAGAAGCCATATTAATCAACGTTTCTTATTTTTGTCGTTAAAAAATTATTTAACCCTTCTTTTGAATTTTGTTGCACTATTAAAATGAAATTGTATATTTATACAAGTTATTTATAACGCGTTAAAGAATTACACAAAAAAACACTAATTGAATATTTTTTCTAATTTGCAAATTTATGAAAATTATATTTCCCGCCAAAAACAATCACTCCGGCATAGGCCGACATCCTTGAACGTGTGAAGTGCAAGGTTATTTTAAATAAACAACGCTACTAACATCGTATCACGATCTCCCGATACATATAATATAATGCTTATAATAAAACGTGTCTAAGTGATTTATTTTTAGTTTGCAGATATGTGCATGATATACGTCTGCACGCGGGTTGGATCGAAGCCGGACTGAACTGAAATGATTCACATGATTTTGTGTTTACATTGGCGCGTGCGCATGTAGAGTAGGATTATAGAGCTATCAACTACATCCGAATGTCCGGATAAGTCTTTTTTTACAAAACTTAAGAGACATCAAGAAAAGCTTGGAACTTTATAACTAAACTAGCTGTTCCCCTCGACTTCGCCCGCGTGGAATTTACGATCGGATTTCATGGGTTTTAAATTTTTTGAGCGGAACCCTAAGTCTTTTCCTAAAATAAAAGTAGCCTAAGTTACTCCTTATAACATCAGCTATTTGCCAGTGAAAGTCCGATGCAAATCGGTTCACAGGTTTTGCGTGATGCGTGTTCAGACAGACTTCGTGTTAGAGTTTTATTATAGTACCTACTAGGTGTTCCCGCGACTTCGCCCGCGTGGAATTTACGATTGGATTTCATGGGTTTTAAATTTTTTGAGCGGAACCCTAAGTCTTTTCCTAAAATAAAAGTAGCCTAAGTTACTCCTTATAACATCAGCTATCTGCCAGTGAAAGTCCCATGCAAATCGGTTCACAGGTTTTTGCGTGATGCGTGTTCAGACAGACGTCGTGTTAGAGTTTTATTATAATACCTACTAGGTGTTCCCGCGACTTCGCCCGCGTGGAATTTTTTGCGCGGAACCCTAATTATTTTCCTAAAATAAAAGCAGCCTGTTACTCCTTATAACATGAGCTATCTGCCAATGAAAATCCCATCCAAATCGGTTCACAGGTTTTGCGTGATGCGTGTTCAGACAGACTTCGTGTTAAGAGTTTTATTATAGTACCTACTAGGTGTTCCCTGACTTCGCCCGCGTGGATTTTTTTTGCGCGGTACCTAATTCTTTTCCTAAAATAAAAGCAGCCTAAGTTACTCCTTATAACATCAGCTATCTGCCAGTGAAAGTCCCATGCAAATCGGTTCACAGGTTTTTGCGTGATGCGTGTTCAGACAGACGTCGTGTTAGAGTTTTATTATAGTATAGATAGATTTTACATCTGGTCTATACGAAATGGCTATGCCGCTATTACAGGGTGGTTTAAGAGAATCCAATGCCCCATTTCAACTTCTGGTTGTCGTAACAGGTAAAAATACTAAATAAATGCTACATATTATTATGTATATTTGTATATAATATTGTAGATTTTAATTACTTAAAGCGGCGACTAAGAGCAACGTCAATGTGCGATATCTGGTGCTGTGATCTCTCCGAATAATCCGAATTCCATGAGCGAACGAGGCGATTATGACAAATCCACAAAACTGTCCAGCAGTCCATTACGGGTAGACGATGAAAAAAAAAAAACATGTAAATAATTCAGACAATAACAAAAACGTTGCCGTGTTTCGTATTTTTATTTATTATTTTAATGATGAGGATGTTTTAGGGTAAACATATTAAATATCATAAATGTGAAAGTTTGTTTGTTAGTTACGCTCCCACGTAATAACTACTGTATGGATACTTTCATCCCGATAAAAGGATCCCGTGATAAAATCCCGGGGTAATTTTCAATGTTGGTCCATACCAGGCGAACCAAGTCGCGAAAATTCTTTATTCAACTAGGATATTATACAACTTTTTCGAACGTCATTCATGAAGGCCGAAGGGCCCCTTAAGATTGGGGCCCCGGGGCACTGCCCCGCCTTGCCCTAAGGTAGCTGCTCCACTTTGTTTTTAGGGTGCATTTACACTAAAGCAAAATCGAGAGACATGACACGGATATTAAATAATAATTTGCCTTTTCCTGCATGTCTTTGTCTTGTCTATTCCTCGCTTGTCCCCATCACAGTGTAAATGCATTCTACGCGTCTACGCATCACACTTCATTTACAATTACCTTTTCTCTATATAAAATCATTAACGTAGAAGTCCTGATTATGTGATAACCTAAATGGTTACACTAATTATAGATAAGCGAGTTTGGATTTTGTATCTGGTACTAAAATACGCATATCTGTAGCATTTCATATACGAATCTGCTGGAGGCCAAGTTGGGATATTTAGAACGAGTATTTACTGTTTACTCACTTTTTAAATCGACCTGGATACATATGATGATGTGGCCAAGTTAACGATTCTATCCATTCCATCCATTCCTGAACATAGGCTTCACCGACAGATTGCCTCATTATGGGGTGGATTCTGCCATAGTTGCCACGCTAAGCAGGCGGATTGGCAACCGCATTTTTAATTTTTATTAGGAAGCTCCTGCTGCCCATCTGCTGTTTCATTTTCCCTTTGTCGCTTCTTACCTCACCCACCACGAGACGATATGGGGAAGTGGATATTCTTACACCGCCACTACACGACAAACACCTCCACGACACGGTAAACACTGCTACCACACGGTAAGCATTAACAAGGTAAATGAGAAAGGTTCATATAGATATAGAACAATTCGTTATATTATATTACAACGGAAATTTGTTTGTTTGTTTAGTTACATCGATCCACAGACGAGTGTTTACTCAAAAATCGGGCTAGAAAATGACACATCTTTATTCTCTATATATAAAAATCAATTGATGTCCGTTAGTCTCGCTAAAACTCGAAAATGGATGGACGAATTTTGATGGAATTTTTTTGTGTGTTTGAGTGGGTCCTTGGATGGTTTAGATTCGCAATTGGACCCGGTAGGTGGCGCTGTTGTCGAGATTCAGAAGTCACCCGTGTGAAGCCGGGGCGGATCGCTAGTCTTAAATGAATATTATTAGCAAATAACGTCAGTGTATTATTAGTAAATTATTGTATTAGTAGACGATGTTTTACTCAAATCTATACATACAAGCAAAAATTTGTTGAATCGTATACATTCCTTCGTATTTAAATGCCTTATTTTAAACAAGCAATCCGTCCCGGTTTTGCCTGGGTGGTATCTAATTATTCATTTATGTCATCATTTAGATTTACGATTATCATTAAAGACCAAGTATTTATTTTACCAATCTTTCCATTTCACAAAAAATCTCCAAGCTTTGCGGATAAAATATCATCACCATATCACTCCTGGCATTACTTTTTGTATTCGTGAAGTTTCGTCACGGTTCAGCTATTCCGAAGATTAGCCCGGCCAGACTGACAGACAGACAGACAATAATTTTAAAAAAGGTTATTCATGTGTTAATGACATGCAAATAACCTCCTGAGTTTAATAAAGGCAGTTATTTCACTATTACAGACAGACATTTACATTTTATTTATATGTATAGTTAACTAACATCTGCCGTGTAACTAAGCCGTTGTAGCTCAAGGGCTAAGCACTCGCTGTAAATTTCACAGTACGCGAACAACCCGGGTTCGATCCCCGCCGGCACCAATGAAATTATTAATTGCAATTTGAAGTGCTGATTTACCACGTGCTCGGCGGTGAAGGAAAACGTCGTGAGGAAACCTGCATGTGTGAGAAATAAAAAAAATATTTCGAAGAAATGTGTAGTTCGCCAACACGGATTGGAGCAGCGCGGCGGACATTTCCTTGCCCTAAAACCCTCTTAGAAATGAGAGGAGGCCTGTGCCCAGCAGTAGGACGTATATAGGTTGTAATTTTTAACTTAACTAACCTCTACATATTAGCTAACAACTTGCACATGAAATCACAAGTATCAACTTATCTTTTTATTTCAAACCTAAAACTCTAGACTCAAGAAAACAAAAAGCCATTAACGTTAGTGTGCCAACATATGCAGCAAAAATGAGTAAATATTCTGAAACATAGTTTGCCAAAGGAACTCTAGGGAACGAATAACTTCGCAATGAAATTCTGATTTGGCTAGGGAAAATGGAATAATAGGAATATTTATGGTCCAAACAGTACACGCTGTTCCATTTCTGCAATAATATAATAAAACTTCAATATAACAAAAGGTCCATAAAATGGTTAGTAACATTACCGTTATCGTTACCGTAATAGATTGCCTCATAGGGAAATTTGCCATAGTTGCCACGCTTGGCAAGCGGGTTGGCAACGACAGTTTTTGTTTTTAGTCGTTATTAGGAAGACGCTGCTGCCCATCTCCTGATTTGTTTCCCTTCGTCAGCTCTTATGACACGTACGGGATGTCCATGTGTAACTTTACATTAATAAAATTTGCGTAGACACTTTGGCAGCCTCTCATCTCAGGGTTACCTCGTTTAGAGCCGGGGCGGCATCAGAGGCAGCTGAAATGAGTGAGTGGCGCAAATATGAGTATCTGCGCAAATATGAGAATATGACTACGTATTTGTGTCATTTGCTGTAGAGGCTATCGGTCCGTGGGGTCCACGTGCGGTGAAGTTCCTAAAGGAAATGTATCCGCGACTAGTCGTCGCTGCTGGTAATAAGAGGGCTGGTGTTTTTCTCGTTAAAAGGCCAAGTATAGCCATTCAGCGAGGAAACTCAGCCAGCGTTCTTGGCATGATACCACGGGGATTAGGACAGTATGATAATTTATTAGTTTTAATTTTTTCATTATAGTTTTTTAATATGGCATATTTTATTAATAATAAAAAAATAATATATAATAAATAAAGGTGTAAATAAAACTATTTATTGTGTTTGCATCTACCACCGTATCTAAACCCTTGGGTATCTTAAGAGAGGAAGAGGGAAACGTCCAAAAATGTTGTTTATGCATGCTAATTTATATAAAGAAGATGGCTGTAATAAAAAAAACAAGCCATTGGCCAGGCATAGTACTGCCACCATCGCCATACTAACACTGCAGCATTACAAGTTATATAAAAATAGCTAATAAGTTCAGTACACACGCTCTTACTCATATACTTAGAATATACTCTCTTACCAAAGTGTAATTAATACATTGTGTTGTTGTTTTATTAATTTTTAAATAATATGCAAAGACCCTAGAAGATTATTTCGATTTTATATTTTTAAGATACCTCGAAAACAAGAGATTTTTGGCTTTAGCGGGTGACAGCAACCGGGCTAGATGTACGCCACTGTAACCACAAGTCTACAACAGACTTGCTGACGCGCACCGCAATGGAATAATTGCGAAGATAACGGAAAATAATTTTATCATAGTCTTAATGCCATTCAGACCGAAATTCGGTCACAGCGGCCAGTCTCAACGGAGACTAGCCATCTGTGAAAATAGGATTATAGTACCAGAGTGTATACGCAAACAAAGGTGCACTCTCTATTCCCTCACTCTCATAGTCCGACGGGACGGCAATCCGGCAAGTCCGGAGGGAGATCAGGCGCAGGAAAACTGCTTCATGTGCTTTCCGAGGCACGGTGGTGATACACCGCCAACTTCCTGACTACACGCTGCTACTGAGAATTTTATCACATAAAACTTCAATAACTGATTTTTTGGCCCGATCAGGATTCTAACCCGTGACCTCATAATCAGCAGTCGCATTTACGACCACTACAATAAAGATGCAGTCAAATAGTCAGTCTTAGAAAAGAGATAGATAGCTATACTTTAAATTTTTTACATACATACAACAGCTTCCAAATAAAAATTAAAAATAATTAGAAAAAGACAATTTAGTTGACATTTTAATTTGGATGAAAGCAAATTATTAACTCCAAGAAAATAATATCATATCCCAATATCAACGTTAAGAACACTTACTTCGTAACTGATCAACTTAAGTGCACCTGCACGCAACGAAATATTGCCCATGTTAACATGCACATGTTACAGTTACATTAACTTAATTCGATGTTATTTTGGACCAAAGTAAAATAGATTAACCATTAGTGATGAATGTTTTAACTGAAATACATCTTTAATAAAGAGTAACAACTTTGAACTTTATTAAAATCAAAAACATTCTCATTTTCAGGTAACCTTCGCGAAAGAGGAATTAGATTTTTTTAAAAGTAATAAAGTTACTCAGCTTAAGATTTTATTACTTCATAATACGCAACTTTTAATCCTAGAAACTTTTGATTGCTTTTGAGGAATTCTATTTCATTTGAGAGAAATTGAATTTCTCAACTCAAGTTGACTCAAGTAAAATCCAGTTAAGGCTGGGTGTTCCTGTTTTTGTCCGTTTTAAAAGTGGTTTTGATAGCCAATTTATTACATTTAGAATCTGAAAAAATATAAGTTTTAGATACATATTCTTTCTCCTTACGATGCACCCTGTCAATACACGATACAATACAATTTTCTCGATAGAAAAAATTACCGAACTACGTTCGATTTGCAGTTTTTTTCACACCAAATTTCATTTTAAACAAGTACTAACACTCCTTTTTTTCTATAAAAAACATCAGTTTATAGGTTTCTTTTTTTGAATCAATTCCACCCGATCGTTTTATTTTTCATTATATTTATTAAAAAAGTTATCGATTATTCAAGTGATTTTCGATCCGCACGTCGCTTACCAGTTTCCCGCGCACAGAACACAATTACTCTCTACCAAGAAAAGAATGCCAACTTCATACTAAAAGACGGAAACACGTGTTTATGAGTGTACACTACAAACGCTACGGTGGGCGCCCATATAAAACGTTTTTAGCGGGAATTTCAAACCTTTGTATTCTGTAACTTTGAACTTTCTATTTAAGGCATATTCGAGTAATTTTGGCTCAAGCCTCACAAACCTATGGGGTAAATTCCCATACATTTGAGAGGTTGTACCAAAATTACTCGAATATACTTTATATTAGTATGTGGGATAAAATAAAACTATAAATTAGTATAGTTATGTAATTTTATTTTCTGGAAGACGGATTGTTTATAAACTATACATTATTATTGATGTTCTTTTATTGCTTTTGCACATAATATTTCCACGATTGTTACTGATATATAACACATGTTATTGTCAGAGAGTTATTCTTCACAGAACATTAACGTAAATTTAAATCAGCAAAATTATCATGGTGTAAACTTAACTCAGCCCAAATACGCGATCTGAAACAGATACAATTCGAGTCAATATAGTAATAATCCCTACAAATAACGGTCAATAAATTCAAAATGTTTATAGACTTACCACAATATCGTCATAAGTTTTTGTTTTCCTATTATAGAAAACCTGCAGAAAGTGATCAGATGATTTTGTGCTTTTTATTTACACAACACTTAACTTAATTTCGATGATGATCACACATCTTGCATAAAATTTTGAAATAATGAATTAATTTGTAGTCAATATCTTATACTTACAAAGTTAATATCTCACAAAAAACGACGATATTATGACTGTGTATTCGCCTACAAACGAAAATGAAGTATCTGAGCCCACAATAACTGAATTTAAGTAAAAATCAATAATAAATATTAAAATCTAAACCTATGAAATAAATTTGAATGAATTTCAGAAAATATTTTCAATATGAAAGACGTTGACAAACAAATGTCATTATTTCTTCTTCTTTTAATTCATGGCTTCTTTTGATAGAATTCTGCTAATATTTAATAATTTAATTATATTCAATTAATAGGTAAATTAATTGTGCAAATCTCAGAGTAATATGTATGTAATTACACTTTAAAGAGCAAACCAAAAAAAGTTTAACACACAATTAACATTTTTAGTTTCTTCCGATATAATGTTAATTTTTGGCAATCTAAAACAACATGAAGGAAAGAAACAGCGATATTTTTTTCTCGCTTTATTTTTACAAGCCCAACACAAACATTGAAAGTATGCAGATTTCTCAGCTTTCATACAAAGTTGCATCACCGTGGTCCCGCGGGACGTTGCCGAGGTAAGGCCTGCGCCAAATTTCTGCGCGCGCACTTCTTTTCTGCTACGTAAATAATATTTAGGAAATAAAATAAATTGTAAATAACTATAGTTTTATGGAACTTATATAGACTATAGTTAAGCTTTTATTTGTGTGTTTATTTTTCATTGAGTAAATATTTATTTATAACTTTAAAACAATATTTTTGTGATTATTTTGTAAAAATCACGATCATATGCGCGGCCCGACTAAATCTTTGCGACGACCGCTTCTAAATAACTATAGTCTTTGCGTTATAGCATGGTGCGGGTGACAGCTTACAGTTTGGCGTGTCTAGAGATGGAACAATGTTAAATCGATTTAAAAAAGGCGATTAACGATACACAAAGCAAAGCAAAAATTATCGATTAGCTATCGATATGAAAATTAAAACCGAAACATATATTTCTTTATAAACTACAATGCATGTAAAATTAAGTTAAAGTTTAATACAAATTATGATATAATAGTTACATAATGACTGTTCCCGGACCTCGCCCGCTTGGTATTTATTACGATTGGATTTCATGGGTTTTAATTTTTTTGCGCGGAATCCTAATTCTTTTTCTAAAATAAAAGTAGCCTGTGTTACTCCTTATAACATCAGCTATCTGCCAGTGCCAGCTATAAGCCGGAACAAACAGACAGACAGACAAACATTTAAAAATTGTTTTTGTCTTTTTATTATAAATACCGTAAATACTTTCATATGTATTTAGTAAAAGGCTGTTATTTCGATATTACAAACAGACACGTCAATGTATAGATTATACTATGTATTAATTTGAAAATAAAAATCATCTTCTATTTGACTTTGAGATTTAAACAAATAAAATGGCTGCCAGCATCTGTAATTTTTAGTACGGCGTTGACTGCACCGGCAGCTTTTCAAGGTACCAGTGCTAGCGCCTTTCGCTATATGTGTATTAGTGTTGCCAGGTCCAATGGGGCCAAATATCGGGACGGAAGGTAAAAATAATCGAAAATTTGGTTTACAAATCTAATGAAATAAAAATAAAAATATGTTTTTGTAGCCATTTTGGCCGCCATGAGTTATGATAGTATTTTTGACACAATTCCCAATTTGCTTTATAATTATTTTTTTGCCTGAGCAGGCCAACGAATAATTTTTCTTCATGCATCGGAAACACTGCATATTCGTCCAGGTGCGTTTTTTTTTCCGTAAATCAGAATTTGTTAAACCATTAGTTCCAATTCCAATACATATTTATGTGATCTTTATATATTCGTTTTATTCCAAAACCGATTTTTGATAGTCTGTGATTGTTCGTTATGGGATGGCATAGTTTAGCGTGGCACATCACTGTCGTAAGTGGGCGTTACCCATCCATGAAGTACAACAATAGCTATATGACGACATTTCATCTAAAAAAATACGAAACTTCATAGGCGTGAGCTGTCATACGCACCATGCTACAACGCAAAGACTATAATGCGCTTGGAACACCCACCCTTAAACGAGTTATATAAATTCATAATCTGTTTGTATAGCTTTATCATTAATCGGTTCAGTTTAAATTGTTTATTTGTATTGATAGCGTGTAAATAACCCCTGAGCTTAATAGAAGCCAGTTCTTTTTATATTAGAGACTTCAATTTATATTTGTATGTATAGATGTATAGATAAAAGTGACAAACGAACTGACTGTCCACCCGATGGTAAGTGGCTAATGCAGCCCATAGACACTTGCAAGTGACTTGAATAAGATGGAATGCCTCACAGTCTGTAATAATCTTAAAACGAACATAATATTAATTATTTCTAAGAAGTCCTCATCTCGAAAATTCTCAACTTAAAAAATCATTACAAAAGAAAGGATAGAACTCTGCTTGTATTAATAACAACGAAAATATAATATCTTGTTAATATATTTTCGAATTAGTGTTTTGAGAGAGTTTATTTTGAGAGCCTTTTTTATTGAAATCATTTTCATCCGTGCATGTATGTTGGTGCAACAAAATGCTTTCTAGCAGTTCTTAACACAATAGAAGGACATAATAAGACTTATTAGAGACCCCTCTACCATGATATGGGGTTATAGTTTAATACTGGTTTATACTAGGTAAAATCTAATTCATTGGTGTAAGGGTCATAAGTGCGTATGCTGATCATGTTGCTTTAGGTTCGAATTCAAACGGCCAAAATCAGTTTATTAGGTTTTTCTGTCAGGAAATTCTCAGTAGCAGTCCGAAGTCAGGAAGTTGGCGGTGTTTTACTCCTGTATCTCGGAAAGCACTAAAAGCCATCGGTCATTAGCCTAATCTCTTTCCAGTCGTGTCGGATTGCCATCCCATTGGACTATGAGCGTGAGGGAATAGAGAACACCCTCAGTGCTTGCACACTTAAAAGATAAAATAAAAAACAATACATAAGGAGGATTGTATTTAAATTGTTATCAATTTAGGTTTGTTAGTATATATTATATACCTACGCGAATTATATGAAGTCGTAGTAGCTCGGGGCTAAGCCCTCTATGTAAAGGTCATCAAAACCTATGGTGAGACGTGGTTCTTCACTGCTGGACACTCACGTATGAGGAAGCTCAAGGTCGCTCAGCGAGCTATGGAATAGCCTATGCTCGGGGTGATAAACATAGAAATGAGGATATCCGCAGTAGAACCAGAGTGACCGACATAGCCCAACGGATTAGTAAGCTGAAGTGGCAATGGGCCGGCCATATAGCTCGAAAAACCGACAACCGATGGGGAAAAAAGGTTCACGAGTGGCGGTCTCGTACCGGCGGACGAAGTGTAGGGTGTCCCCCCACTAGATGGAGTGACGACTTGGCAAGACATGCAGGAAGTCGATGGATGCAGGTGGCTCAAGACCGTGCTTTGTGGCATTCCTTGGGGAGGCCTATGTTCAGCAGTGGACTTGTGAAGGGCTGTAATGATGATGAAAATGAGAAAGATGTTGCTGCCTATCTCATAGTTCGTTTCCCACTGTCGTCTCTTACGACATTCACGGGAAGCCATTGGGTAGTGGATTTTCTTACACCTCTCTAGCTGGGGTGACGACCTGGTAAGAGATTCAGGAAGTCGACGCATGCAGGTGACACAGGACCGTGCTTTGTGGCATTCCTTGGGGGAGGCCTATATTCAGCAGTTGAATTTGTGAAGGACTGTAATGATGATGATAACGATGAAGCAAGAAATGATTTTTATGGAATTTCAACTCCAAAACTCAAATAAAATTATTATAACCCAACAACGACATACAAAATACTTAGTTATTTATAATAAATTAACTAGTCATTACCTTATTTGTTCAGACAGAATTGTAAGCTAAAAAAAAATTTGGAAAACCCAAAAATGTACATGTCAATGCCCCATTTGATTCTTAATTAAGGATCGATGTGAGGATCGGTGTCTTACGGCCTTATTCTATATAAAAAATTTAAAGGAAAAACAAAGGAATCGAAAGAAACTAAAAAGGAACGAAATGGATTACAGAAGTGATTATCGAAAGGATCCAGCTCAAAATGATTTTGACGATAGTGAAAAAAAAATAGGTCGTTTTGTTAAGTAGTTCTAGAGATATCTTGTACACAGAATTTATGAAACACAGACTAAAAGGACATCCACAATATAATTTTTTTATCGGATTTAAAAAAAAATACATGCTGTTAAATTTAAAAAAAGCATCAGACTTATTCATTAGTGTTTCCTCTTTCTAATCATGTTTGCATAACATATTAGTGCGATGTAAAATAATAAACACGACTTATAGTGAATGAAACGAGCGATTTAAAAAATCTGACAGTAGAGCCCAACCTCACCGCTTCGCGTTCGAGGTGTGCAATATTATTTTCATTATTTTCTTTTTTTTAAAAGAAAAAGAAAAAAGTTTAGTTCATGAAGTCCTACATTATAAACAAGCCATAAAATGCAGCTGTGCACTCTACCGCGTTGCACTGTATAATACCGTGCACGTTGAGAATTTTTGTAAGTGGGATACTGCAATTTTTTTTTATAGGATAAGGGTGACTAACAAGCACACAGTCCACCTGATGGTAAGTGGTTGCTGTGGCCCATAGACATCTACGTCTATCCTCGACTACGAATCAAAATGCAGATGCGTTGCCATCCGTGAGGACTAATATGGAATGCCTCATTTCCTGTAAAAGGGGTCTCCGGCTCTCTACACTCACCATACGAACCACAGCAGCGTTAAGCTGCTATTTTACGCTGGTATTCTGAGACGTATCGTGAGGTTATTATTGGTTTTGCAAACTTTTCTGGTCGATACTTGGACATAGTTGAGTCATCAATGCATACTCTCCAAGCTACACATATGCATTATTTTCGGTGAATTCAATTGAGATTTATGTTCCTTATTTAAAAATCACAATCAACAATATCTTCGTAACTTTATTTTTTTATTAAACTGAAGTGACAAACGAGGTGTGTCATGTGTTGAGGACTTTGATGGAATTCCTCACAACGTGCAATTATACTAGCTCTCTATACCCTTTAAACCGGACTACATCAGTGCAGGCCATGCTATTTAGCGCCAGAAATATTTTTTTATATACTAAAATAATGGTGACACAGTCCACTTGATGGTAAGTGGATGCTGTGGCCCATAGACATCTATCCTCGATTATAAATCAAAATGCAGATGCGTTGTCATCCCTGAAGAGTAAGATGAAATGCCTTGTTTTCAGTAAAAAGGGTCACCGGTTCTCTACACTCATCATACAAAACACAGCAGCACACAGATGCTATTTTACGCTGATATTCTGTGAGAGCATGGTCTTACCCAGGTCAAGCAGATCCATTCGTGTTACAACCTTAATATACCTAATTATAGCATGGATCACGTTCGTTTAAAAATAAATATAAAAAGTCAATTAAAAAACAATAAAAAGTGTCACTATTTATAAACTATTGCATAGGTGTTATTTAATAATGTGATAAAGATTCCATAGTCATCATTCAATGATATTTTTATGACATAATGGCTTCCGACAGGCTTACCTATTTTACTCGAACTCTATATCCACCAGGGTTTTGTTTACTTTGCATTCGCATTTGATACAGTTATCTTCGAGTTACCTACTGTAATTTTATTTTTATAGATGTACAAATGAGCACACAGTTCACCTGAGGGTAGGTGGATGATGTGGCCCATAGACAGCTACATTTATCCTCGATTAAAAATCAAAATGCAGATACGTTGTCACCCGTGAGGACTAAGATGGAATGCCTCGTTTCCAGTAAAAAGGGTCTCGGGTTCTATACACTCACCATACGAAACACAGCAGCACACAGCTGACGCAGATATTCTACGAGAGCATGGTCCTTCCCCGGGGTCGAGCCGACCCATTCGTTCTACAACCATAATATAGCTGCAGCGTGGCTCTATCACGTAAATTACCACGCAAATCAAAATATCGACCAGAAATATAATATATTTTTCATACATCATTCTCGAGCGAATATTATCTGCTTTTATAACGAGGAAACAATTGACGCCGACTGTTTCCGCACGCTTCCGCCTACCTTATTAATGCTCCAGCAATGTCGTCGCCAGTAACGAGCACATTGCAATCATGAATCATCACATTTAACAGCCGAGGTGACCGTAGAAATTGGCCGAGATTGGTATTGTTCAACGTATGTTAAAATAAATCGATTCGTCGCGCTTTCATTGATGTTTAAAATATCTGTTGGTATGAGCAAATTCGTAAGAACCTTCAATATATTTATTCAAATAACGAGGTTGGAACCTGCTTGCGACCAAGCAAAGCAAGTCTTACCCATGTCCACTAGTATTTTTTTAAATTTATTTTCTCCCAATTATACAATAAACGTTTTTAACATTTTCTTATGTCAAACTACATTACAGTTTGTCGGCAGTAGTTCTCGTCTTACATGCTTATGTTTATGTAATCTTAAGTATAATTTCTTACACATATACTAACATATACTAACATCTATTTTATTATTTTATTTATACATAAGTGGACTTATACAAGCAGATAAAATAAATAAAAGTGTGAATGGTCAACATATTATTGTATACAATAACCTCTTCTCTTGTCCTCTTGATCTCACATCTGATCTAACGCTATAATATATTATATTATAGCGTGAGATCAGATAACACAGCCTATATACATCCCACTACTTAGCACAGGCTTCCTCTCATTCCTAAGAGGGTTTTAGGGCAAGGAAGTATCCGCTGCGCCACCCCAATTAATGTTAGCGGACTTCACATGTCTTCGAATAATTTTTTAATTTCTCAGACATGCAGGTTCCCTTACGGTGTTTTTCTTAACCACCGAGAACGTGGTAAATCAACACTTCAAACTGCAATAAGCAATGTCATTGGTGCCGGAGGGGATCGAACCCGATTCACTCGCGTAATATGATTTACGACGAGCGCTAAGCCCCTGAGCTACCACGGCTCTACCTACATGTGTATCCCTTGAAAAGATTTCTTGTAACACTGATTGGCTTCGCAAGAACAGTATCAAGACTAGCAAGATAATGGACTGAATGACCAAGACCAAGCACGTCGTCTGCTTCGAACCCAACCAATCATGTAAAATGAGCAGATAAGCTTTCTGAATCGTACGAGTTGAAATGTGGCGTGAGACAAGGTGGAATTAGTTCACCACAACTTTTTAACTTGTAAATAAATGACCTGCTCGAGAGACTCAGCAGCACTCAGGTCGGTTGCCATGTGGATGGAAAGTGTTTCAACAACCTAAGTTACGCCGACGACATGGTGTTGCTGAGTCCCTCGGTCAGCGCGCTCAGTGTGCCTAGTGCGAGTTCCACAAAATCATTCGAATGACTTCACCATCGCGTTCACAGAGTTATCGCGTTAACCGAGTTAACGTCATAGTTATCGACAAGCGAAGACAAGCGAGTGTGAGTTACAATCGAAGCTAACCCTTCGATCCGCGTTGAATGCCGTTCGTTCATTCTCTTACGTTGGCAGCGCGTTCCCGTCGTAAGATAAACTAACCAAATTGAGAACGACATTTTTATTTAGTGGTCTTAATATTAGCATCTGTCTATCAAAGTTGTGGTTATTATAGCGATCTTTATTACCTATTTGTTTATGTTTCGTTTCGTTGTTTAGGTTTCGACAGTTTGTGTTAGTACGAGGGGTGATCCAAAAGTAATGATAATCGGTTACTTCAGGTCCGCATAAAAATCCATAATAAATATTTTTTACTTGCTTATATACTCACTACGTCAGCCTAAAAAAATCATATAAATAGATCACGATTTCCGGGAGATACATTCATTTGAATACGAACTGTCAAAGAGATAACATCAACATGGAGAAAAACGAAATTAGAGCTGTCATCAAGTACCTCTGTTTGAAAAAAATGTCTTCAAAAGACATACACAGTGACTTAGTGGAAACATTGGGGGACTCTGCTCCTCCATATTCTACAGTTGCACGCTGGGCCAAGGAGTTTAAACTGGGCAGAACATCCACTGAAGATGAACATCGCGAAGGACGCCCATCCACGTCCCTCACTGAAGACAATGTGAAAAAAGTCGAAGATGTTGTGTTGGCAGATCGAAGAGTGACCATCAGGCATGTAGCTGAGGTCACAGGGATCTCATATGGCAGCGTTCAAAGAATCCTTGCGAACGAGTTGCATATGAAAAAGGTCTCTGCGCGTTGGGTACCCAGAATGTTAACCGACGAGCAAAAGAAAAATCGAGTTGACATTTCGAGGGTCAATCTCGAAAAGTTCCAAGCAGATCAAGAAAATTTTTTGTTCCGTTTTGTGACTATGGACGAGACCTGGATCCACCATTTTGATCCTGAAACGAAACAACAATTGATGACTTGGAAGCGAGCCTCCTCACCTACGCCAAAGAAATTCAAAGTTTCAAGTTCGGCGGGAAAGGTTATGGCATCTGTTTTTTGGGACGCTCAAGGCATAATTATGGTGGAATATTTGGAAAAGGGAGCCACTGTTACGGGCTCTTACTACGCAGACCAAATAAGAAGATTACGGGAGGCTATTAAGGAAAAAAGACGCGGCAAACTGCGAGCTGGAGTGCTGTTTCACCAAGACAACGCACGGGCTCACAAAGCCGCAGTTGCGATGGCTGCCATTCAAGAAAAGCATCCTCTAATGCAAGCGATAGGATGGCCTGTATGAAGAATTGACTTAATTATTGGTAGGAACTTGGATTTATCAAACGCTATTTACACAAAAACTTGAATACTTTCTTGGAAAAGGCGATATCTATCCTTAAATTGCCTGTCATCGGGGTGTAACCGTGTAACACCGGACAAAAATATACACGAGCTCTTGCTTCAACACTAGCGCTGGCGCTAGTGTTGAAGCAAGAGCTCGTGCATATTTTTTTTAGCGCTTGGCGCTGATTTTATTCCATACAAATCGTAGTTAACTTTTTCGGGATCGAACACGTAAACGAACTTGTACTAGGCACACAGAAAACTTCTAAGAATCTGCGAGGCTTATGCAAGTAAACACGGTCTATTTTATATTATAAAGAAAAGTGAGTTTGTGTTGTTTAAAGCTAATAACAAGAATCCTACGTTCCTATCACGTATTCCTATCACCTATATTCGAATCCTACCACCTTATCAGACTCTACAACACTGCTTTATCCAGGGTATCACAATTCAAATACTTGGGACACTACGTGACCGAGGATTTGCGTGACGAAATGGACAGGCTTTAGCGCCCGGAGTAATATGTTGGCCCGTAGGTTTGCACGATGCTGTAGTGCCGTTAAAATAACTATTTTTAAGGCATACTGCCAGTGTTTCTATTCGTGCTCCCTATGGTTCATCATCATCATTACAGCCCTTCACAAGTACACTGCTGAACATAGGCCTCCCCCAAGGAATGCCACAAAGTACGGTCCTGAGCCAACTGTATCCATCGACTTCCTGCATGTCTTACCAGTTCGTCACTCCATTTAGTGGGAGGTCGCCCTACACTTCGCCTACCGGTACAAGACTGCCACTCGAGAACCTTTTTTCCCCATCGGTTGTCGGTTCTTCGAGCTATATGGCCGGCCCATTGCCACTTCAGCTTACTAATCCGTTGGGCCTATGTCGGTCACTCAGGTTCTACTGCGGATATCCTCATTTCTATGTAAGTAAAGAAACCCCGAGCATAGCCCTCTCCATAGGTCGCCGAGTGACCTAGAGCGTCCTCATACGGCCAGCAGTGAAGGAACACGTCTCAGATCCATAAGTCATCACTGGCAACACGCACTGGTTGTACAATCTCGTTTTCAGGTTTTGAGGTATACCCGGCGAGAAGATGTGTCGTAATTTTCCGAAAGCTGCCCAGCCGGATTATTTGTCCTCAACAACTTCGAGCTTAGTGCTCACAAAAACTACCGGCATAGGTTTTTTTTTATAGAATAAGGGTGACAAACGAGCACACAGTCCACCTGATGATAAGTGGTTGCTGTGGCCCATAGACATTTACATTTATCCTCGTTTGCGAATCAAAATGCAGATGCGTTGTCACCCGTGAGGACTAAGATAGAATGCCTCTTTTCCAGTAAAAAGGGTCTCCGGTTCTCTACACTCACCATACGAAACACAGAAGCGTTAAGCTGCTATTTTACGCTGGTATTCTGTGAGAGCGTGGTCCTTCCCCGGTCGAGCCGACCCATTCGTGCTACAACTATACTATTAATATAGCTGCAGCATGGCTCTACCACGTAAAAAGGTGTGACATGGACATTAAACATGATCTTTCTTTTGTCCATGTTAATCTTAAAACCTATCCGTTGTTAGACACTATTGAGGTCATTGAGCATAGTGCTTAGGTCCTCCAGCAATTTTGCCATAAGGACTATATTGTCGGCAAATTGCAGGTGAGTGATGTACTCGCCATTGATGTTAATACCGTATCCTTTCCAGTCCAGTAGCTTGAAAACGTCTTCAAATGCAGCGGTGAAGAGTTTCGGGGATATAACGTCACCCTGTCTTACACCTCTCTGCAGTTGGAAAGGTTTCGTACTCTGGTTCTGTACTCGGGTAGCCATCGTAGCTCTACTGTACAAACTCTTCAGCACTTCGATATACCGACAGTCAACTTGGCAACGCTGAAGGGACTGCAGCACCGCCCAAATTTCGACGGAATCAAAGGCTTTCTCATAGTCCACATACGCAAGGCAAAGTGTCAGATTGTACTCTTCGGTCTTCTGTACAATTTGCCGATGGGTATGTACTCCTATGTGGTCTATGGTGCTAAAGCCTTTTCGGAAACCGGCTTGTTCCGGAGGCTGGAAATCGTCGAGTCTGCGTGCGAGACGATTCGTAATGACTCTCGAAAACAGCACGTAGACGCAGCTCAGAAATGAAATCGGTCTGTAGTTCTTCAAGAGGGCGTTGTCGCCTTTCTTGAAGAACAAGACTACCGCACTTCTGCTCCACGCCTCCGGAATAGTGCCACCATGGACGACGGAATTAAAGAGCTTCTGAAGGATTTCATGTACCGGTTTTCCACACGCTTTCAGAAGCTCCGCTGTAATTCCATCCTTGCCTGGGGCCTTGCCGTTTTTAAGGTGCTGGAGAGCCATTCTAATCTCGCTCAGACTGACGTCCGGGATATCATCGGAATAGTGTCGAATAAGACTTGCTCTTGGATCGTTACTCACACTTGCGTGTGGTTCCAAGGATGACGTGTACAGCTGCCCATAGAACCTCTCAAGGTGTCCCGGAAACGATGCTGAAATACTCGGTCTTCAACTTCGACAGCTCTTTCTGGCAGACAGATCTCTGGCAAAGACTTTGGAGCCTTTGTTCCGCTCGATCGCTTCATCAATACAAGCTGTATTGAAGTTGCGTAATCTCGCCGCATGCATTTGGAGATCTGTCTGTTCAGTTGCCTGTATGCTGTCAAATCTGCTGTAGACTGCAGATTCAATATTCGGGCAGTCAACGGATAAACAATTTAACATAACAAGGGCGGGAAATCAATGTAAATGCAATTCCGAAGTATTGTGGCTCAGTAAAAGCTAAAGTTTTCCAAAACCAAGCTTTCAAATCCTTCTTCCCTGCACAAAATAGCCAAACGTAGTGAGATTATTCCCCATGTCAACACTCAGAACTTACTTGTTTTGTAAGTTGGCTTGTAGCCGAGTCTCTACTTCTGAATTTACAACTCTATTTCCACAGTAAATCTTGAAAGAATCACTATATAAATAATAATACTACTATATAAATTATACTATTATAATTTACTAGTTGACCCACCCGCAACAGCGTTCGAGTGTACAAATGCCGATTCTAATGGCGGTTGTACACGCTCGTCTCGTCGCCTCGCGTACCTCTCGTCGCGTAAAGCCTAGACACGAGAGCACACCATGTACACACTCGTTGTATCACTATTTAGCATAAAAAGAAAATTAATAAGTCATGACGAAGAAGAAGATGGTGAATGGTTTCTGTTCACCGTAACAGAACCATGTAACTACCTATATTTTATTTAACAATATTGAACCCTACAAGTACATGTGTACAGGAGCGCTCTAGTTTTCATCACGAGACCCACGAGACCCTTTGACTCGAACGCAAAAAACCGACACGCTTCCGAGAGCAAACGAGGACCGCGAGACGCGACGCGACGCGACGAGGGCACCATGTACACGCTCGTACTCGGCCTGTCTCGTGGTGTCTCGACGAGCGTGTACAGCCACCATAGTAATAATTTTACCATTAAAAATCCCTGACCTCGGTCACTCGTACTCGTATAAGTTTTGAGTCAAACGTTTTGGGAACACTTGTACGTACAGTTACGGTGTGGAATTCTTTAATTCAAGAATGAATGTCACTTCTAGGCAAGCGTCGACCGTATCAGGTTCAGATGAGATAGTGGTGAGACGCGAGCCTATGCATAATAATAAAAAATAAATTATGATATGGATTATAAATAATTTGAATTGAAGCTCAAAGCTTGTGCCAATGACAATGCCAATGACGATGACGATGACGATGACAATGACGATGACAATGACGATGACAATGACGATGACAATGACGATGACCATGACGATGACCATGACGATGACCATTACGATGACCATGACGATGACCATGACGATGACCATGACGATGACCATGACGATGACCATGACGATGACCATGACGATGACCATGACGATGACCATGACGATGACCATGACGATGACAATGACAATGACGATGACCATGACGATGACAATGACAATGACAATTACGATGACCATGACGATGACCATGACGATGACCATGACGATGACCATGACGATGACAATGACAATGACGATGACGATGACCATGACGATGACGATGACAATGACGATGACCATGACGATGACCAATGACGATGACCATGACGATGACAATGACAATGACAATGACGATGACCGCGACGATGACCGCGACGATGACCATGACGATGACCATGACGATGACCATGACGATGACCATGACGATGACAATGACAATGACGATGACCATGGCGATGACAATGACAATGACGATGACCATGAAGATGACCATGACGATGACAATGACAATGACAATGACAATGACAATGACAATGACCATGACGATGACGATGACAATGACGATGACAATGACGATGACCATGACGATGACCATGACGATGACCATGACGATGACCATGACGATGACCATGACAATGACAATGACAATGACGATGACAATGACAATGACGATGACCATGACGATGACGATGACCATGACGATGACCATGACGATGACAATGACAATGACAATGACAATGACAATGACAATGACAATGACGATGACAATGACGATGACCATGACGATGACCATGACGATGACCATGACGATGACAATGACGATGACAATGACAATGACGATGACCATGACGATGACAATGACAATGACGATGACCATGACGATGACCATGACGATGACCATGACGATAACCGCGGCGATGACAATGACAATGACAATGACAATGACGATGACCATGACGATGACCAGCGACGATGACCGCGACGATGACCGCGACGATGACCGCGGCGATGACAATGACGATGACCGCGGCAATGACAATGACGATGACCGCGACGATGACAATGACGATGACCATGACGATGACCGCGACGATGACCATGACGACGATGACCATGACGATGATGACGATGACCATGACGATGTCCATGACGATGACCATGGCGATGACCATGACGATGACAATGACGATGCCATGACGATGACCGCGACGATGACCATGACAATGACAATGACGATGACCGCGACGATGACAATGACGATGACCGCGACGATGACCATGACGATGACCATGACGACGATGACCATGACGATAACCATGACGATGACAATGACAATGACAATGACAATGACGATGACCATGACGATGAATGACAATGACAATGACGATGACCATGACGATGACCATGACGATGACCGCGGCGATGACCATGACGACGATGACAATGACAATGACGATGACCATGACGATGACAATGACCATGACGATGACCATGACGATGACAATGACAATGACGATGACCATTACGATGACCATGACGATGAATGACAATGACAATGACGATGACGATGACGATGACCATGACGATGATGATGACGATGATGATGACGATGACGATGACGATGACCATGACCATGACGATGATCATGACGATGACCATGACGATGACCAAGATCATGACAATGATGATGACAATGACAATGACAATGACAATGACGATGGCGATGACGATGACTATGACGATAGTGATGACCATGACGATGACCATGACAATGACAATGACGATGACCATGACGATGACAATGACAATGACGATGACCATGACGATGACCATGACGATGACCATGACGATGACAATGACAATGACGATGACCATGACGATGACCATGACGATGACCATGACGATGACCATGACGATGACAATGACAATGACGATGACCATGACAATGACAATGACGATGACCATGACGATGACAATGACAATGACGATGACCATGACGATGACAATGACAATGACGATGACCATGACGATGACCATGACGATGACCATGACGATGACCATGACGATGACCATGACGATGACAATGACAATGACGATGACCATGACGATGACCATGACGATGACCATGACGATGACAATGACAATGACAATGACAATGACAATGACGATGGCGATGACGATGACTATGACGATAGTGATGACAATGACGATGATGATGACGATGACGATGATACATAAATTTTAATTATATGATATCATTTTGACGACTCCGTGACGAAGTGGGTTGCGGGGCTGAGGGCGGGTTCGCACAGAACAAGTATTTGTATGGCCTGCAAGTGACGGGTCCAGATACAATTTATGTATGATTCCACGATACAGAAGAAAGTCGTAGTATGTAGTAGTAGTAAAAAGTTTTAAATCAAGAGTAGGCCACGCTGCCGCCATTGCGTGTAGACGGATTTCACGCGGCGTCGAAATACTCATCACCGAGTATAATATGGTAAATCACCATATAGAATTGTAATTAACAATTTCATTGGTGCATTAGTTTGCTCTACTATCAAATTTTAGGCTTATTCTGTAAACTACCACAGCTCTTTAAATAGTTTATTAGTTTAAAATTCATTTTTGTTCCAGATAAAACTAAATTTTTAATGGGCCGTTAAAATTAAATTTTTAACGGCCGAATGTCTCGTGTTATAAAATATTCAACAATCTAAACTTAACAAACTTACAACAACAAAACTTAACAACGACCGTGCGTTATAAAATATTCGTGGAACGCATGAGAAGTAACTACACAAAAACAACAAAATAAATGAAGTATGCAAACCAACAGCAGCCTCGCCGCAGCATCACCTTTCTTGCTTTCACTAAAAGAATCACCACAACGGATAGAATAACGACAACGATTAATACGTATGGAATGACCTAAGCTAGTTGTCTGCGCAGTAATTTATACAGCTCGTACGAGTGGGGGAGTTTTAACGCTTGTTAGTTATCTACCCTCACTCCCAACACTCGCTCAGAAACAGTAAGAGCCGAAATAAAATTACGATATAATCATAATTATTTACACAGTTATCATAAACGAAATTATATAAATCGTAGTAGATATCGTCTTATTTTTAAACTACACACGCCTTTTAGTGGATTTTATCACCTTTATCATTTGAAATAAAGTGAAAATGCTAAATTCTACTAAAACACAATAGAAAAGGCACGCAGATTTACTTTAATTGATACTAAATACGGTAAAAGTGATAAAATCTACCAAAACTACAAGGAAACGCGAGTAGTTTTGAATAACACGATGTTTACGTTACTAGGTAAGACAAACTAAATGATAACAAATAGGTCCATAACGTCGCGTCGAAGTGTTTGTTTCTACTTTGTGTGTCGTTTTTGTATATTGTATCCATTTTGTACTTAAAAAATCTAATGATCAGGCATACTGGTGATATAAATACAAATTGTCTGTAGTTCTGTCTGATGAAGTTAATTTGCCAATACTATTCAGTATATATAATATTTATAATAAATATATATTTAATATATACATAATAATAAGTAGATAAGCCAGTATCTTGTGTATATTTTGTTTAATAATTAATGTAGTATGAAAATAATTAATAATTATTATTACACTTTCAAAAAGTAAACACCAAAAGAAAAAGAATAATACGAGAAGAGAATAATACGAGAATTATTCGCTCGTATTATTCTCTTGGATCCTATAATCAGATATTGACCATATGTGGGATCTTAAGTTGTGACCCTATCTAACAAAAAAGATTTTTTTTATTAATTAGCCTTCCTCTTTTTTTAAGTCGATTAAAATATATAAAAAAAAGTATAATTTAATATACGTCCACGCAGTGGCGAAGCTAGGGCTCCAAACTAGGGCAAGTCCAAGATATGGTTTTGTTGTTTTTAGCAGTTTTATAAAAATACACCAATCTTGATCTGTCTCCAATTTATTAAACAGATTTTGTAAACAGATCTATTAAATTGCCGTTTGTGGGATTTACTCGTTTGAGAAATACACAGATCAGGCGTTGGTTTCGGCGTGGATATGAGCTATTTTTTCTCAACAAAGTTTAAAGATTTTACCTTTTCCTCGCCGATTAGCACTTTAACACACTTCAATTCATTACAAGGAACACTATTATAAGGTATAAATTTTCAACTCAATATTGCGAGTTTCATTCGCTCAAGTAAACACACACAGTAAACATTGAAATGTGAAGTGCACTGCAAATGTATCGCCCGACGCCCCCACTCTCGACTAACTTCACACTAAAAGCCTGGCTTCTGCGTTCCATATTAATTATCGTAGTTATATTTCATTATAGAACATTTTGCCATAGGTTAGAAAGGGAGCGATCGTCTTTTCAAAAGCCCGGTAAAAAGTCCACGCGTGCGAGAGAGACGACTAATCGACAGCAGTATCGCACAGTTTTGCCGCGTGTTGACGTTCGAGGTCACGACCTGTGTATATTGTATAACAGAGAAGCGCGCGAAATTTGAAATAGCTTGAAACAGTTTACGAGTTATTTTATTAGTTGACATTATTGATTGAGCAGTTTGATAGGACAAGCCTGGCTTCTCGGCTTCTATGGAGGCTTCGCTACCGCGTCCACGTGCGGTGAAGTTCCTAAAGGAACTTTATTCGCGACTGGTCGTTGCTGCTGGTGATAAGAGGGCTGGAACTTTTCTCGCTCAAAGGCTAAGTATAGCCATTCAGAGAGGAAACGCAGCCAGCGTTCTTGGCACGATACCAGGGGAGTAGGACTGTATGATAATTAAGTTTTTAGTTTTTTTTTTTTATTATAGTTTTTTTAATATTGTATATATTAATTAAATTTAATGATTTAATATATAAAAAATATTAAAAACCGTAGCAGCTTATTCCAATCGTTCGCTGTAAATTTCACAGTACGCGAGCAACCCGGGTTCGATCCTCGCCGGCACCAATGAAATTGTTAATTGCAATTTTAAGTGCTGAAACATCGTGAAGAAACCTGCATGTCTGAGAAATAATAATAAAAATGTTTCGAAGACATGTGAACTTCGCCAACACGCATTGGGACAGCGCAGTGGAGTGGTTCCTTGCCCTAAAACCCTCTCATACTCGTAAATGAGCTCCTCTCATTTATGAGAGGGTTTGCCTGTGCCCAGCAGTGGGACATATATAGGCTGTAACTGTAACTAACTTTATAATTATCGATACTGCGACCTCATTATTTTTTCTTTGAGTTGTACAAAATATAAACAATTGGACATTTGATTTTAAGCTAAGAAAAGGCCGTTTAATTTCAAGTTTTGATGAACTTTGAACAAAGAGATCGAGGCACTTTTTACAAATAATTTACAACACAAAAGTATTAATTGCCCTAATGGATACTTCAAATTATTACAAAGAAATGTTTACGTTTATTTTCGTCGTTCATTAATTGTTACAATAATTATAGTATAAGAAAACTTAAAAAACACGTATTGATCATGAGCTGTACCGCCTTTACACGGTAATGTTCACTATCAAACAATAATTTCATAGCTGTAAATGTTTACAGAGTGCGAAACCTATCCAACTGCAGAGGTGTGTAAGACAGGGTGACGTTATATCCCCAAAACTCTTCACCGCTGCATTGGAAGACGTTTTCAAGCTACTGGACTGGAAAGGATACGGTATTAACATCAACGGCGAGTACATCACTCACCTTCGATTTACCGACGATATAGTCCTTATGGCAGAATCGCTGGAGGACCTAAGCACTATGCTCAATGACCTCAATAGTGTCTCCCAACGGATAGGTCATAAGATGAACATGGACAAAACAAAGATCATGTTTAATATCCATGTCACACCTATGCCGGTAGTTGTTGGGAGCACTAAGCTCGAAGTTGTTGACGAGTATGTTTACCTGGGTCAAATATATATAATTAGGTAGGTCCAACTTCGACCGAGAGGTCAATCGACGGATTCAACTCGGCTGGGCAGCGTTCGGGAAATTACGGCACATCTTCTCGTCAGGTATACCTCAAAACTTGAAAATGAGACTGTACAACCAGTGCGTGTTGCCAGTGATGACCTATGGAACTGAGACGTGGTCCTTCACTGCTGGCCGTATGAGGAAGCTCAAGGTCGCTCAGCGAGCTATGGAAAAGCCTATGCTCGGGGTTTCTCTGCGTGATAAACTTAGAAATGAGGATATCCGCAGTAGAACCAGAGTGACAGACATAGCCCAACGGATTAGTAAGCTGAAGTGGCAATGGGCCGGCCATATAGCTCGAAGAACCGACAATCGATGTGGAAAAAGGTTCTCGAGTGGCGGCCTCGTACCGGCGGACGAAGTGTAGGGCGTCCCCCCATTAGATGGAGTGACGACCTGGTAAGACATGCAGGAAGTCGATGGATGCAGGTGGCTCAGAACCGTGCTTTGTTTGAGGCCTATGTTCAGCAGTGGACTTGTGAAGGGCTGTAATAATGATGAATGATGATGATGAAATGTTCACACATCATACAATAATTTGATTGCTGTGAATGTTCACATGTCATACAATAATTTCATGACTAAATGTTTACATGTCATACAGTAATTTCATGATTGTAAGTGTTCACAGTCATGAAATTATTGTATTGTCATTGGTTCTTAATACGTCTGCAAAATTTCAGATTCGGTTAACTGGAAATTAGTGGAAAATGAATTTAAAAAATCTATTACGTTCATACATAGGTACATAGATATATAAGTCAAACTAATGTAAAGCATGTAAAAAGTAAGGACCATTTTATCATTCAATTACTTATAATATTAATCGTATTGAAAAGCAGTGCTATTGGTTAATTGCTAACAATGTTATTATTATAAAGAATAGTTCAAAACGCGGAAGTGTATAGTTTTTCTTTTAATCTTTTCATGAACTGATTATTCGTAATCAGAATTATGTGGGAGCTACAAGTGACAGGTAACTGTCATAAACAGAGTATGAGAAATGATATTAAAACAAAATAAAAACGTTCAGTCTGTCCTCCTATCAACTTCTATTGGGGTGACAATTTTTTTTCACTTATTATAAGCCAGTGCTTGACTGAAATCCCACCTGTTGGTAAGCGGTGATGAAGCCCTAGATAGTAAATCGCACTGTCTTAGCGTAAACCCTCTTAACTCTTGCCTTGAAGACGACTAGATTGTATTTGGACGGAAAGACAGACGACGGCAGATAATTACACGCGTTTGCTGTACGTTGGTTTGAATACGTGGAATTTTGACAACAAAAGGTTGGAGACCCGCCGGCCACCTGGTTGTCCAATGGTGGAAAGGGGAAAGGGCCATTTTGCAGCCGCCCCGGCATGAAATACTGTCTCATCCTTGCTAGAACACCAAGTTTTCAAGTGGCTTCTTTTTGGCCCTGGACTCAATGAACCTGAGGTTCGGAGAAATCTTTACTCCTAACGACTGAAGGCGTTCTGTGTACTCCAAAGATACATTCCGAAAAATAGGGGTCAGGGTGCTTTTAATGATGAAGAGAAACGCTTTCGCCTCCAAAAGGGGGCCTTGAATCTCACAAGATTGAAATCGCCCCATTTGGAAACTGCCTGCCTTACAGAGATATCGGATCCCTGAGGAACTCCGGCATTTGTGCGATAGGATTGGACGAGTAGCCATCGACGATGATTCGGAAAGACCGTTCACTCAGAAAGTCCTTCACCCAGTCAATCCGACCAGGAGATAAGGCGTACGCTGGAAGCTTGCACAAGAGGCTAGCGTGCCAAACCCTGCCAAGCCTTCGAAACATCAAGGGAAACAGCAGGTGTTTTGGTGTGAATTTAAGAGTAGAAATATAAACTTTACGAGGAAAGTAGATTGAATCATTGAATTTGTCCAATGGTTTTTACACTTAATGAATCAAGAGCGTAAACATTTAACAATTAGGTATAATGATAAAGTAGAAATAAACAACAAAACGAGTAAAACAGATTGCATGAATAAATCAAATCAAGATAACTGAAATAATAACTGATACAAAGTAAAAACAGATGAAAAAATACCGTAAATACTTTCATTGTCTTCGATGGAGTACTGAAATATTTTGTTCTCCCCTTTTTTTGTTTTTAATTAAAGTACGAAAGAGTATATAATCACTACTTTTAGTAAGTACTTATGACTTTGACAATAAAACCTCTGATAATTATACTTAAGATGTACAATGTGTAATTGTACATCTTAAGTATAATTATATTATATATCCATTTATATTTAGTGAATGGCATTCTTCTAAAAATTAGTGTTATATAAATTTTAATGTAACGTTTATAATAAGATTTTATTGTAATAACAGAAAAATAAAGTGTACAAGGAAAACGTTTATTATTGACATAAATATAAATAATATAACAGTGATTTATAATCTGAATTTAGATATTATAATCTCAAATCAACTACGAGATATAAAAATATTTTAAGATGGTGACTTATGACAAATGTAACGAAACAATTCGCAACAAAGGATTTCTGAAATATATATTGCTGTCTGGACACAAAAGTGACAAGCAGGCTCAGTGCCTGTTCAGTCTTTAATAACTTCTAATCCGCGTGTGATAATCTCAAGACACGGTTTGCTAAAGCCGCCATCGGTTGTACTAGCGAAGACATGCGTCGCTAGATCTCTTCCACTGCAGCGTCCAATTGCAAAACCATCCTGTGACGCACCTACGTAACGACGCATGCGTCTTGTTAATAAAACAAGCAACCGTCATATTTGGACTTTGACTTTTTTATATTTTCAGTGTACTTTTTAAGTTACTTTATTGTGTTTTTAAATTTGTTTTAAGTTATTCTTTTTTGTGATTGTATTTAACTGTTGTGAATGCAGTCCGTGACCCAATCTTGTGATGGCACGTCGAACGCAACCCATACATGTACACAGTGCAACAAGTCATTCAAATCTTTGAAAGGCCTCAACATACACACTACAAAAACACACAGGAAATGTATTAGCCAAAACAGTTTACCTTTATCTATCACCAGATACCCCTGACACCCTTCAGGCCTTACAGACAAAACATCCTCCAGCTCCAGTAAACCCATATTTTCTCGACCGTACAACAGCAGGGCAAGCATGCCTTCAAATTCAAAACAAAGATGTTACAGGTGCCATTTTATCTTTTAAACTAGGTTCGGCTGCAGGTTTGGATGGAATCTCACCCCAACATCTGAAAGACTTAACATCGCACTCTGTGGGTGATTCAGGCGAACAACTTGTAAATTCGATCACTAAATTAATCAACTTTATGTATTCCGGTAATGTCAATCCAGAAATTGTTCCCATTCTTTTCGGTGCGAACCTCATTGCCCTCACCAAAAAGGACGGAGGGGTGAGACCAATTGCTGTTGGATCAACACTACGACGCCTGGCCTCCAAAATTGCTGTTCGACATATTTTACCAAAATTAAATTCGGAATTTGAACCCGTACAGTTAGGCTTCGGTATAAAAGGAGGGTGTGAGGCAGCCGTCCATGCCCTACGCTCTTTCCTAACTTACGGACATCCTGACGTGTTGCTCAAAATTGATGTCAAAAATGCATTCAATTTGGTAAATAGGGATACCCTGCTGACTGAAATAAAACAACATATACCGGAAATATACCATTATCTTCTTCTCAGTTACGCTGACCCAACAAAATTGTTATATTGTTCTAATGAACTGTCCTCGAAAGTAGGTTGTCAACAAGGTGATCCCCTTGGGTCTGCAATTTTTATTTTGGCTATAAATCCGATAAACAAAAATTTAAATTCTAAATTCAACGTTTGGTATTTGGACGACGGAACGCTAGGAGGTGATGTGGATACTGTGTTTTCGGACCTTTTTTTTAATCAAAAATAAATTTGAAGCCATTGGTTTGGAGCTTAATTTTAGCAAATGCGAACTTTTTATAAATAACTGCAACTTAAATTTAAATGACGTAAAACAAAAATTTAATGTTTTGGCTCCAAATATTACAATAGTTAACAGTAATTCCCTTTACCTTTTAGGTTCTCCAATTTTTAATGAATCTATTTCTGAATATATTAATAATTCAATTACTAAATTTCAAAATTCTGCTGACCGTCTCCTTGAAATTAGTCCACATTATGCACTTTGCATCTTAAAATTCTGTCTTTTCGTCCCAAAATTTACGTATGTGCTCCGTTGCTGCCCCTTTTGGAATCACCAAGATCTCTTGACACAAGTAGACAACTTAATCAAAATTAGTTTAGAATCGATTCTTAATATGCACCTGAACGAGCAATCTTGGACCCAAGCATCCCTACCTATCCGTTATGGTGGTTTAGGAATTCGCAAAATTTCCAGCGTCTCTTTACCAGCCTTCCTATCTTCTGTCCATAGTTCAGCAAATCTCATAAGTAAAATTAAACTTTGAGATTGCTGGCCTGGAAGAAGCTGGAAACGCTTTCTTAATTGCATGCCCAGGTCAAAATTTTCCAGTTTCTCCAAATTCACAGAGGAGCTGGGACGACATAAACTGTAAATTGACTTATGACAATCTTTTGAGCTGTAGTACAGGTTCGGCGCGTGCTAGGCTTTTGGCCGTGGGTATGCATGAGGCCGGCTACTGGCTTTACGCGTACCCTTCGTCAAATACAGGAACATTTCTTGAGCCTGACACGCTCCGAATCGCAACCTGTCTACGGCTTGGGGTTCCGGTCTGCGCTCCTCATAAATGTCCGTGTGGCAGTGACGTTGACAAGCTAGGACATCACGGACTGTCATGCCAAAAAAGTGCAGGCCGCTTCTCGAGACATGAGCACTTAACGATATCATACGCCGGTCCCTTGCCACCGTCAACGTGCCAAGTCTACTTGAGCCGTCTGGTATTGCAAGAGACGATGGCAAGAGACCGGACGGTATGAGTATGACTCCATGGAAGATGGGCCGGGTGCTGGTATGGGATGCAACCTATTCAGACACACTGGCCCCTTCCCATCTACATGGAACCAACAACAGAGCTGGTGCGGCTTGTGAAGCGGCTGAAAAAGCGAAAGCATGCAAATACAGGGGTCTAGGCTCCGAATATGTTTTTGTCCCATTCGGTGTCGAGACCCTTGGTCCGTGGGGTCCTAGCGCTATAAAGCTTTTTAAGGAGATAGCAAAAAGGTTAGTCGACGTCACAGGAGACCGAAGAGCTGGCAGCTATCTCGGACAAAGAATTAGTTTAGCTATTCAAAGGGGGAACGCTGCCAGTATCTTCGGAACCTTGCCTAAAGGGACTCCTTTTTAATAATATATTTTAGTTATTACAATATATTTTTTAAGGTTTTTAGTTTTAGGTTCATAGTTCTAGTATATATTTTATTTTATAAATTGTGTAATGTAAATATCATTTAATTTTAATTGTTACTAATTATGGAAGAAATACTTTCATGTATCGGTCCACCTTTCTTTTATATCTCGATTCTCTTATTTTTATGTCATTTATGTTTGTCGAACGGCTAAATCTGTTCTTATACTCGTAAATTGTAGAGTATATTTTCAAGGATTTACTGCTTACTTTCGTGTGGAGTTGTTTTTGAATTTTTTATTTAACATTTAGTACGATTACCTAAATTACTAATTGGTAATTAGTAATAGGACATTAGTAATAGATTATGAATTAAGAAATCAGATTACATTGATATTTGTAACAAACAATCTCGAGGTGCAGCAGCCTAGTATGTAATAAAATTGAGTAGCGACATGATAAGAAATTCAGGAAGTCAATGGATGCCAGTGTCACAGGTGCGTTCTTTGTCTTTGGGTGAGACCTATGTTCAACAATGGACTTGAGGTAAACTTTAATGATGATGATGATGAATGGCAATAGGAAAGTTATTTTAATTACAAAGATATAAATATTTTAAGTACATAAATATTTCTTTGTACGTTATAATCATGTCCCAGCACACCTCTACTATTTACCGTTTAGGTGCGTAGTTACATGTTTACAATCAAAATAATATCAATAATACAAAAGTAACACATAGAAATATTTATTTTCATATTTATGATAATAAGACTCTTTATAATTCCTAGACATAGTATTATGAAAGAGTTGTCTGAACTAAGTAGAAAAGATACGGCTTTTTTTAATTCTATGTTAAATAAAGCTACCGTTTTATAATAGTACCGATTATATTAATGTTATAAAATAAAAAGTGGCGGGTTTAGAGTTTTCTCAATTTGAAATAACAATGTAAATGTCAGCAATTATTTCACTTGTCATGTGACTCGCCTTAATCTCCGACAGCCGACAGGTATCCCGATTTATGTAATGCAAAAAAATGGTCACAAGGTGACGCTGAAAGTTCTTAAAACTTGCCAAAAATAACAATGCGATTGCATTAAATAATTCAAATTTGAATAAAAAACTCTTTGGTAACCTGATAAGGTACGAATAAATGTTGCTCCATGATTTATTACGGCTTTTGTTATGAACTTAGTAAGAACAGTCATGATAGCGTTCGATTTCCATTTTCTGATGAAACCCTATTCCATGTTACTGTTTACGATCAGTATAGCAGCGTTTTACAATCTTACAAAAGATTCGAGTGAGGGAAAGATCCTTCAACAGCAATGAAAACTGATAATAAATTCAGTGGTGTACTTGTACTTGTACAAAGCATATTAGAAACTGATAAGAGTAACCTACCGACAATTCGGATAACTTTAAGTATTGTTATGAGTCAAATTCAAAATAATTATCTAAACATTTAAGCTTTAGCGATCACTGTACTAGATATATACTACATAATTGAGAGAAGGTAAAGTACGCCGTCGCATGGATTGATATGAATGCTATAAATGTACGACTGTGGTGACTCTAATTCTGTATTTGCTATAGTCACAAATAGTGAGAATTTGATATATTTTGTTACAAAGGGGAACTCAGTGTTTCTTTTTGAGACTTGTTAAGAACAGAAGAGAATCTATTATCCCATATCATGCCGTGGGTGAGAGGCGACAGAGGAAATAGTAACAGAAGATGGGCAACTTGATGACAGCAAGAACGTGGCAATTATGGCAAACATAGGGTGGAGGCCTATGTTCAGCAGTCAAAGTTTGATACATTCTTATAAATTAAAAGAAAAGAAGAAGTCAAGGTACGTTGCCTCACTTTTGTAAGGATATGTTATTACGCAAATGTTATGCTGAAAGATAAAAGTACAGTTACGGTAGACTGACATTCTAATAATTGTTTCCGAGTTGTTTTGCAAAAATGTTTGACAGCAGCGTCTTTGAAATGATGTTCCCTTTCACCTCGACAACGCTGAAATGCACACCACCAGACGAATTTGACTACGACAAGTGATAATGAATCATCTGCGGATGATTATTATCTAGATATATTGCGATATAGTCCCAACCTTACCTTGTCAGTTCTATTTATTCCATTAGATTTATTCATATTACGATCCATGAAAATGCAGACTCTGTGTTGAAAGAACACTTGGAAGAGAGTGTTAAAACGAACGCGATGATGTATAGATAAGAATAGAGAATACTTCGAAAAACAATATACGTAATAGGAACTTCCTATTTTCAATCTGTTTTGGATTTTCTAAGAACTTTCAGTGCCGCCCGCGTGTTTTACATACCAGTGAAAAGATCAGTAGAAAGGTAAAGATCAAGAAGGAAATCCGAATATTGATGTTTCATTACACAATATTGGCTATGTTTCGTAGAATTATATTTTATTTTAGAAATGCGGGTTCCCTTTTGATATATTTTTACTAAATCTTAATTGCATAGAATAGTTTATAGCACCGTTACCTAAGCAAAACCTAAGAACTGAAACAAGCGGCAAGGTAAGCTATTCTAATGAATGCTCTAAATTTCAACCCAGCAGGCAGTCTTTTTGTACGAGTATATATATGTACAAGTGTTCGCGTTTCATAATTAATACACGTAATAATAAATTATTGATTGTCTACAGTCTACACGATTATAATTGGCGCAAAATAATTTCTAATTACATTTCCAAAGCCACCACTGCCTTACGATGAGATTACCGTTGGACATTATTATTAATAACTACCTATCCCCCGCGACTTCGCCCGAGTGGAATTTATTACAATTGGATTTCATAAGATTTTTTTTTGTGTGGAACCCTAATTCTTTTTCTAAGATGAAAGTAGCGTTACACCTTATAACATCAGCTATCTGCCATTGAAAGTCCCGTCGAAATCGGTAGAGCATTTCGAAGATTAGCCGAAACAAACAGACAGACAAAAATTTTAAAATTGTTATTTTGTTATTAGTACCGTATATACTTACATATGCATTTAGTAAAAAACTGTTATTTTAACATTACAAACAGACACTTCAATTTTATTTGTTTGTATAGATATAGATGTATAGATTATCAAATATGTTTGAATTATAATAAAACAAGGAAGCAAAGCTACACAACGTTTAAAAACAAGAAATGTGTGTTTCAAGAAAAAAAATTAAAAAAAAACTGATGTGACAAACGAACTTCCAGTTTTCCTGCCCACCCGTTGATAAAAGGCTACCGCAGCCCATGAACACCTGCAACCAACTTCAAACAAAGAGGCTACAGATGTAAAACAAATATTCAAATTTAACATTTATAATAGAAAGGAGCTTTTAAATACCTTTAATATGTAGCGTTGGCACCTCCGACATCTAAATTGAAATACCTCACAACCAATACTAGATCTCTATAATACCCTTCAGACCTTACTGCCTTGCCTTGAAGACATTCATATTGTAACTGAATGAAAATACAGACACTGGAAAATTAATCCACTCCTTTGTTGTATCTACGCAATTTGAATGACGAAGCATTTTCTTACTAGGTGACATACTTTCACACTGGTCATGTGAATTTCAACTAGATCCGATGATAATTGAAATCGATTGATGTTTTAAGGTAATCCAATTGTTCAGTTTTTGAATAAAACTAAAACATAATAATAATGTCCTCCAGACCGAATTTCAGGCACGGCGGCTAGTCTCAACGGAGTCTAGCTACGAAAATATAATCAACGCAGAGAAGTAAAATTTTGAATTCATCCAATCTTAAAAATAAAATAAATAGAGGGAATATATTATCCCCTATTTTAAAAGTTGGAAATGGACTCTCAAAAATATTTCAACTACTTCCGCATGAACGAGGAAATATAAGGACTACTAGTCGTCCAGTGGTCGAAATTCGACTGTAATTTTTTTTAGTTTTTTTAATAAAGTTTGTATAACAAAGTAGCTGTATTTCACTTGCAAATGTACATTAATATATAAAATTTAGATATCTATTATAATAAATATAGAATAAACGCTTTTATGCCTTGACATACACTGACTATAGAAAAATGAACATTAGAAATCACAAATAATTCACAGCTTATTCAGTCAACCTGTCAATAATTATTTGTTGGCAACATTTTTAAATTCTTTGGCGACAATCTCTACCCAGTGCGACTGTTTGACAACAGACTATTATGTGTTTGACATTGGTAGTATAAATGTAAACAATTAATGTTTTAACTTGATTTAATATAATGTATTTGTAACACATATTATATATACATAATATTATCTTTCTGCACTCCTTCTTCATACAAACTTTAACTATGCCAAATGCATTCCGTGCGGCGCAATATTCTTAAAAAGTGGTGCAAAGTTTTCTCTTCGCGTATTAATATACAAATTCCTTATTTAGTAAACCAACAAAGAAGTTTATATTTTTATACGTTTATGGTAGAGTCACGCTGTGCCCCGTTACACGATCGAGATGAGTACCTAACTACGCAATATTGCAATTTAAATTAAGCAGTTGCCATCACAGCGTTTTACGAATGGTGTGCGGGCAATAAAACGCGAGAACTTATTACTGGTAACGAGACGTTTCCTCGTCCAAAATTGATGTAGACATCCAAGAGCCGTAACAACTACAGATCGTGTTCTAAGTGTATAATGTAAGCTCTTGTCGGTAAAATTAACACATTGTACGAAATCACGTCAGCCCTATAGCTTGCTTTAAACAATTATGTATCGTTGTCTTTCTGTATTCCAATAATAATTGATTTTTTTTTCTATTCCAAGCTTACTCTCTATTTCTACCTCATTAGCCCTAAACATACTTGCCTAAAAATACTTTTTTTATTTTGATACAAAAGGCATTGAAATTCGTACGTCCACAATCAGAGTAAGACACGTGTGATTAAAAAGCATCGGCATCATTACCATTATAGATTGCTACCTACATTAGAGCCAGTGTACTCAATATGTGTTACTGCATCAGGTTTTACTTAAATGAACATTGTGAAATTCATTACTTTCAAAAAACGAATACGTCGCTATTACGTAATCAATAATATTTTTGTTTAACAAACATTTTAAAAATGGTGGCAAGATTAAGGCGGTGTAAGAATATCCACTACCCCATATCGTCCCGTGGGTGTCGTAAGAGTCGGCAGAGGGAAACTGAAACAGGAGATGGGCAGCAGCATCTTCCTGATAACAACTCAAAATAATAAAAACTGCAGGTTGCCAATTTGCCTGCCAAGCGGAGCAACTATGGCAAAATCCTCCCTATGAGGAAATCTATGGGAGAGGCCTACGTTCAGCAGTGGACTTTTATAGGCTGTAATGTTAATAGTAATACAGAAAGACAAAAATTTGTAGTTGGAGTTTGAGCTAGAGGTAAATACATGTATGTAGATGAATATAGTCAATCAGAAAGGAAGCACGAATATTACTTAAGATAACTATCATATCAGAAAGAGAATAGTCAGTAAGTCGTAAGTAATTAAAGTCTAAACAGAAAATAATAGACAGTAAGTAAACTAAATTGGCGATGGTCCAGCTACATAGCTCAAAGAATCGGCAACCGATTAAGAAAAAACGTTCTCGAGTGGCAGCCAAGACACCACAACAAGTGGTAAAATTAAAAATTTGTACAACCGATTTCAATATAAAATTATTAAGGATAACTCAAAAACTGTTGGTGAGACCTTGTTTATATGGTACAACATGAGAAGCACCAGCTTTCAAATAAAAAAAGAATCATCGAAATCGCTTCACCTACAAAAAAGTTATGAGGTAACACACTTAAAGTCAGTCGAAGTGAGTACCTCCTCCTTTTTGAAGTCGATAGAAAATAGCAATAGCCCCATGTCATATATTTTCGATCTTGACTCAAGGTAGTCAATGTAAAGATGAACATGAAAACAGCACGAAATGACAAACATTCCCTTTACAAATGGGACGAGTAGACTCAACAGATTAAAATACTTGATAAATCCTCTTAGTATCAAAGGCACAAACATCAAAGAGTTCGATACTGTTTGTACCATTATTGGACGAGTACGCCTAATGTTTTGTGCATCTGGTTCACTTGTTATTTGTTACATTCCTAGTACACGTGCCTCAAAGTAGAAAATAATTTTTTTGAAAATATAGATTAAATTATGGTGACGGTGTAAAGACAATCTATCACTCCATTGCGTCTCATCATAGTCGGAGTCAGTAGTGTGTGTCGTAGAATAGAATAGAATATTATTATCAATTAAGATTACAAAAATATTATTGAAAGTCATTTATCGGAAAACCTCTGTTCAGGGAAGAGACAGCAAGAAACCGAGCGGGACTCTTTTAAAACCTTAATTTACATTAAAATATGTTATACAACTATGAACACATTTATTTAAGAAACATCATTGTAGCGGTCTGCGGTCACCTCATTCCCAAGCGTTATATCAATCATGTATTCATTAATAATATTATAACCCTTATTAAACAATTTTGCTTAGCAAAATTTTATCAAAAAAATAATTAAAAAACCGCGTGAAAGGCGATAATAGGAAATGCCAGGAACATTTCATGGATTTCGATAAATGGGGACATAAAATACCCGTCGTGCGAGACGTCAGGTATTGAAGATGGTTCTTTCGGTAGAAAGTAATTGTCCACTTTAATAAACAACTTGTAAATTATATAATTCTATAATACGTGTAAAGCGCCTACTTAAGATGCTATTATGTGGATCTTTTCATTTTTGAAGTCGGTTCTAGGTTATTTTAATGTTTAATTATTTTCCTTTTGAGTGTACTGAGGAATATCACAGGCTCGAATGTCGTCTAAACAGTTGGAATAAAAACTTCATTCCCTATTTTCCACTCTTAAGGACCACCCCTGAAGTATAACCTTTTTGAAGTCGGTTAAAAAAATCCTACCTATTTGATAAAGAAAAGAAATCGCTTGTAAACAGGATACAAAATGCATCTTGCTGGAATAATAACTACCTCTTCAATTCAAGAGTGGAAACGTTCAACAATTTACTATACCTAGACATACTCACTCACGAACACGCATACTTCTTGGACAGCAATAGAAATTTAAGATATGACGACTCAATGTTTGAAAGACGTACCGGAAAGGTAAATAACTTTGGAATCCAATATATATTTCATGATATACATAAATTGATTAAATTTATAGGAGCAACCTCAATACAGTATTCTAGAGAGAGTGAAACAAATTTCACACTTGGTATAAATAACTGTATGGAAAAATATCAAGCATACATGGTTAGTAAAGACTCAGGTTTTCTTTTATAATTATATGCACATTATGCACCAAAACAGTGCTGACTTTCTAAATAAATCAGACTAACTAGCAATACATATTCAAGAATTATTGCAAAGTCAAATCAACATTGAAATATTAAACAAGAAAACCTTATAAAGATACCTAACTTTAAACTGGCATGTTACTTTAGAAAGGAGTAAAGGCGAGGAGATTCGTGTATTTTAGTTAAGAATTATATCGAGTTTAAGGTACTGAGTGATGTAATGTGTTTCTCTATCACAGGAGTATTTGCATGTTGTGCAATAGAATTAACTAAACATAATTTAATAGTATGTATTTATAGGCCACCCTACATGTCCAACATTAATGTTTTTTACGATACCTTTGCATGCTTTGTTAAAAAAGTTGTGCAAGAAAACAAGTGTAAAGGTGCTATTATGCGGAGACTTTAACATAGACATATTGAAACGTAATAGATGCACTTTGGGCTTAGAAGTTTTGCTCCTAAACTACAACCTTAAGTTGCAAATAAAACAGCCAATGAGAACAAGAAGCCTTACATGTTTGGACGATTATGCTCTTAACGCAAGCATAAAATGCTCTAGTGAGGTTATTGACTTTGCAATATCTGATCATTCAGCTCAAATTCTTAAAATTCAAGTTAATCCAACTTGCAAACTTAAGTATTGGCGCATTCAAAAAAGGGACTTTTCAAAGGAAAATATGGTTAAATTTAATAATCTTTTGAAGAGTTTATCTTTATTAAACGTATACAGCGAGAGTAATCCAAATAATGCATAATATGACATGTTTATTGAAATCTTTCTACTCCTTTGTGATCAATGTTTTCCTACTAATTGGATTAAAATTCGATCAGAAGATAAAATCAAATGGATCTCTAAAGGCATTAAACTCTGTAGTAGGAAACAAAGAAGCTTGCTGTGGAAATACAGATTCAATCCTTCAAGCGAAAACAAAAAAAACATTCAAGACCTACTCACAAAGGTTCAAAAAAGTCATCAGATTTACTCAAAGGGCACAAAATAATAACTTTATTAATAAAACCCAAAATAAATCTAAGGCTGCGTGGCAAATAATCAATAATAATAAAAATTAAAGAGAACCTATTTCAAAAATTATCAACCATAATGTGACAATTGAGAATCCTACAGAAATAGCAACATTATTTAACGATTTTTTTATTGACCAAGTACAAAATGTAACTAGTAAAAGATATGATAAGATTACTGACTTAAACAACAACTCAAATTCAATATTAATGACTCCGATCATTTCAGACGACATAGTTGTATAACAATCGATGTCGTTAAATTTATCAGTGATGTTATAGCTGGGCCTTTAAGTCACATTGTAAATATTAGTATTGCTTCTGGTATATTTCCTAATAGCATGAAAACTATTGTAATAAAACCGCTTCATAAAAAGAATAACAAAGAAGATATGTTCAACTATAAGTCAGTATCATTGATTCGAATTTTTTCTAAGCTATTTGAAAAGATTATATACGAATCAATAGATAAATATCTGAATAAATATAATATACTGAGCAGTGAACAAATGGGATTTAGGAAAAATAAAAATATTAATATGGCAATATACAATCTTTTAACTAATATTATGAGGAGTGTTGACAAGAAAGCGCCTGTTTGTGCTATGTTGACGGATATGACTAAGGCGTTCGACTACGTAAGTCACGATGTCCTTTTAAAAAAGCTTTACTCCTACGGCGTAAGGGAAATGTCCTGGAGCCTATAACCTCTTACCTGAGTGGCCGAAAGCAGTACACAGAAATCTCTAGAATATGTTCTAAGACCAAACGCGAGATTAAATATACATCAGACAGTAGAAGTCAAATGTGGTGTACCACAGGGTAGCGTTCTGGGGCCACCATTGTTTCTCCTATATATTAATGATTTACCACGGCATACACAACATTCTATGGTATTATTTGCAAATGATAGTACGGTCAGAATAAAATGTAATGACATAACCCATTATGAAGGTGAGATTAATAGAACATTAAAAAGTATTATTAAATGGTTTGACATTAATAACTTAGTTATTAATGTCAAAAAAAAACAAAAGTAATGCACTTTTACCAACGGAGACACCCGCCTAGCATAGTGATTAGTTATAATGGACAAAATGTGGACTCAACAAATATTGTAAAATTCCTAGGTATATTAGTTGACAGCAAGATCACTTGGAAACCTCATTCCGAAGGCGTTTGTAACAAACTGAGCAAGTTAGCTTATGTGCTGTATTACCTATCACATAAAGTAAACAAAAGTACTCTCCTGACAGCTTATCATGGACTTGTTGCGCCAATTTTAAGGTTCGGAGTAATATTTTGGGGCATTTGTAGTGAAAGGATGAGATTATCAAGACCCAAAACGCTGCATAAGATCTGTGTCAAATCTAAAACTACAGACAGCTGTGAGTCTATGTTTAGGTTGTTTACCTTCCCGTGTTTGTACATTTTGAAATTGCAATTTTGTTAAAACGAATTTTAATTTATTTCCGTCACTAACCGAGATTAGGACTCGTTCGGATCCTTTGAGAATACAGTATAAAAATTTATTACATACTGGTAATTACAAAACAGCACTTCTTAGAAAAAATATCATGTCAATGGGGCCTATAATATACAATAAAATTCCGCACATTTATAAAGAACATCCTATAGGAATATTTAAATTAAGCTGCATTATTATTAGAAAAATGTTATTATTGTTTAAAAGACTTTTAAATGATAAATATATTTAAAAATAAATTGTAAATGACATAAACGAGGATTTACGTTATATATGAATGACATATTAGTAGAATTAATTTGCTATCAGAATTGTATCTTTTAGTTTTTATGACTGTATGCCGTAAGGTAGAATGTAACGGGAACACATAGTGATGTACCATCTTATACCTGTACGTACATTGTGGCAAATAAAGAATCTGAATCTGAATCTGTAAATATTGCTGAAAACTATAGTTTAGCAATATTGCCAGCGATTATTTTGCTGTAAACACAATGCAGGGATAATTTAAGATAGATTAAAGATTCAACAAAAACCGGCTCCCGGCTCAATAGCCTTTATAAACATCTTGTCTGTTTTCAGATTATTTACTTCAAATGATATGATATAAAAGTTAAAGTAAAGTTACAGCCTGTCGTGTATCCTAAAGGGTATTACAGCTAGGCAGGTCTCTCATTTTTGTTAGAGATTTAGGGCAAGGAAGCGTCCACCGTGCTGTCCAAATACGCATTGATGATTTAACATGTCTTCAAAATACCGCATATACTTAAATAAAATTAAATATCAAGTAATATAATTTAATAAAATTATGTAATGAAAGGCAGCCAAATAAAACAGAGTTACAGAATCCACAAAATAGAAATCCATTCTGTAAGCCATCTTTGCGCTGAATACGAGTGCAAATATTTGAAAACAAGTCTGTCAGATGCATTTGTGTTCCAATTTGCGCACACAAAATTTATTCAAATGTGTGTCCAAACATTGATCAATTGTCTGGCGCCAGATTAATGTAAATAGTAAATGTTATATAACCTGTGATTTGTCACTAAGTAGTATTTTCATTTCCTATTGAGTAACGAATCTATGACGTCACACGTTTGTCCACGATATGGAAATCTACCAAAGAACAATAACGAGCCCGATACAGTACTAAATCATAAAATAAATAGTTTGCCCGCTAATAGAACGACTACGAGCCCGTCTAAGTATACGTACATTTAGCGGTGTTAATAAAACGTGTGCGAATTTAATATTTTTATGCAAATAATAGTTTTATTTGATAATACGTTGCCTAATCGGATTTTGCCATCTGGCAGTTTTGGAATATTTCTGTTAGATTTTCCTGTTTATTATATATAACACACACAGTTACACTATGGCTTTTCCAAATATGCTCCAACTCTTAAACTTTTAACTTACTTACTTTTAAACATGGTAGAGCCATGCTGCAGCTATACTATGGTTGCCGCACGAATGGGTCGGCTCGACCGGGGAAGGACCACGCTCTCACAGAATACCAGCTTAAAATAGCAGCTCAATGTTACTGTGTTTCTTATGGTGAGTGTAGAGAATCGGAGACCCTTTTTAACTGGATACGAGGCATTCCATCTCAGTCCTCAGGGGTGACAACGCATCTGCATTTTGATTCGTAATCGAGGATAGATGTAGATGTTTATGGGCCACAGCAACCATCAAGTGGGCTGTGTGCTCGCTTGTCACCCTTATTCTATTAAAAAAAACTCCAAAACATTTCTTGGACAATCCACCCTTACGTAAGTAACGTGCACTGGGCAGGCGAGTTTGTGAGTGAAGTATGAAGATCTAATAAGACTGTTAATGGCCCAATTAACAAATCAATTGTCAAGTAAACGATTTTAAGTTAACATTGATCTTTTAAGCGAGGTTCTATAAACTTAAATATAATGTTTACTGCCCGCAAAAGTAATTCTTATTCGTATAGTATTAACAATAGTGTTATAACGGTCAATTAACAGTTTTATTAACGTTAACGAACGTTTATGAAACTTAGCAACGTAAGAAAATCGATCACCCCATTTTGTTCAGTGGTTGTTGTTGGGGCGGCTATGAGATAAGCCAAAAGATGTTATGGCTTCCAAAAGATGGCGGTATAATCTCGTTAATGCTAGTCGTAAAATATCTATACCGGCGATGAGACGCAGCGTCAGAAGTGCCGAACTTCTGGTACTGCGATCGTCAAAACACTGGCCAAGAGAGACGACGAGGCTACGATGAGAGAAGCACATGCACAGTAGAGGACTTTTACAGGCTAACTAAGAACAGAGCTGACTATTTAATCGTGTATTGGATAAAATACTATTATGTTACAAAATAATAATATAGACGTCAAAATATTAGGTACTAAAAACTTGTGTTTCTGTTGTCGAGTATTCTGTACGCCACTATAATAAAACTTTTATTAAAAGTATTACGGATATTATCATAGATAGCTCCAAGATCTAAAACTACAATTCTATGTGTATATGTTGCATTAATTTCAAGTGGGAAACTTAGTTTATCGATAATGTTTTACGTGGTAGAGCCATGCTGCAGCAATATTAGTAGTAGATATAGCTATAGCACGAATGGGTCGGCTCGACCGGGGAAGGACCACGCTCTCACAGAATACCAGCGTAAAATAGCAGCTTAACGCTGCTGTGTTTCGAATGGTGAGTGTAAAGAACCGGAGACCCATTTTACTGGAAACGAGGCATTCCATCTTAGTCCTCACGGGTGACAACGCATCTGCATTTTGATTCGTAATTGAGGATAGATGTAGATGTTTAATGGGCCACAGCAACCACTTACCATCAGGACTGTGTGCTCGTTTGTCACCCTTATCAAATAAAAAAAATACATTACTGCTGCTATTTACTAATACCGACCTGTAATATTTTGGTATTTCAAAATTGTGGTTAAATTATTCAAAACATATTTTCATATTCAATTTCCATCCATACTGTTCTAATGACCGTTGACCGTTTTGAAATTACGATATCTTACCACCACTATGGTTTTATTTTATAATCGTATTTCATAATAGGTACAAAACAAAGATATTTAAGTAGTAGCCTATATATTTAAATCTCTTTGGTACAAAATGAAAGACAAGTACCTATCATTAAAATCGTGGTTTGACGCTAAAAGGACTTGTATCAATTTTATGTTACATCACAACTAAAATGCCTGTATGCGTGCTAAAAAGCAATTCAGTTCGGTTATAATAGGGTTTATATTTATTCATTTAAATGACGAGTTAGTTATATAAATGTCATGCAAACGTTTTAAACCGACGACATTGTCTTCCTTAACCCCCCTATATCTAACAAGATTATCTACCACCACACAAAAGAACACGAAGTATGATTTGAAAAGGTGAAAAAGAAGGTGGCTAGGTGTAACCATCTGCTTGGCATACAGTAAATAATAAAATTAAGATTAAACCCAAGCTTACCACTGCAATTCAAGATTGCTCAGTCTGCGCAGATTGGGCTAAAATTAATAATCAAAACTTTATGCTATTATTCTGCGTTGACATTCGTTGGTCCTTCCTTCGCTAATCACTATGCATGCCGAATACTTAAAAATCTCGCAATGATATGAGAAGTATGTATATGTCCGAATTTGGACTAATACAGAATATTGATGAACATGCTCACTAAATTAACTATGTAGTGGCGGAGTAAGAATATTCACTATCCTATATCATTCCGTAGGTTTCCTATGAGATAAAATAGCAGAAAGGTCGTAAGGCTTCCAATAGACAGTAGTAGAATCATTTGCTTACCCCAGGCGTAAAATACTCAAAGCGACGACCGAAAGCAGCATTAAAGGTGCGAAACATTAAGTACTACCAATCGTTAATCCAAATGTAAAGATTAAAGCAAACCTTTCCTATAATGGGATAGGCCCACGTCCAGTCCATGTGAACTTCTGTGGGCTGAAAATCAAGAATAATACCAGTAGATACATCGGCCGCCATTAAAAAATATGTAAGTTTATTTCCTTCCTTTAGTGGAATCTTGAATTCACAGACATTTTTAATTTAACACTATTTATTAAATGAATAACATACTGAATATAATACAATCAGTATAGAAATCCTCTTAAAACGCAGACAATAATCTCTCATCGAGTTACAAAGCAGTCCAGCGCGCAAGCGATATATTGCTTATCGATTTCAAACAGGCGCCGTTCCTGTTTGATCAAAATATACTGTATTAAATGAAATGTGTAATTCAATATATTACATCAGGACTTGTTGATATAAACAAAGATTAATTCTTTATTTCGGGTATGTTATACTTCAATTCTTAAACTAGCTGTGCCATTAGTTAACATGACCAATGTTTTTTTTTTTATAAAATTGAATACGAACTAACAGTCCACCTGATTTACTGCAGCTAGGGCATGCAAAATTTTAATTCCGGAACTGATTTCTGATATTGGAGATTTAATTCCGGAATTGCAATTATTAACGATTTTTAGTTTCTAGCAAGAGAAAGAAGGTTTGTGTCGTGTTTATTTAATACAATAATTAATTTTGGACCTCAGATGGATCTCACTTCATCAATTTGGATGTTTAAAATTAAATATTTTTGTCACAGTTCTACATATTAATAAGATATTTTAAACAGTAAAATTATCAAGTTTTTTTCACAATTAAATTGAACGAAATTCATAAAATATGACTCTAAGGCATACGATAAATATAAATCCTCGCGTGAAAGTTCTGTGTTAGATTAGGTCAAAATATCACTAAAAATGTAAAATTTATGAACATCGTAATAACAATATTACTCATTTCTATATACATAACAACTGAAATAACGGATTTTTTTCCGAAATTCTGGAGTTACGAAATTCCGAAATTTCGGAATGAATGCTGCAAAACATGCGGCAAACCAACCAAAATAACTGCAAACCATGGGTACAATCAACTTAACTCATTCGCTGTCCCGTGTACTAGTTCATTGCTAATGTCTTACTATTGTGCCTGACAATCGGACAGTGAGTGTTAAAAAAAATAAGGCTACAGAAGCGTTGTCACCTCTGAGGACTAAGAATGTCCACAGCCTGCAATTACGCTGGCTCTATAAACTTTTCAGACTGGAACACAGCAGTGCGTGCACATGCTTGGCGGCATCAACAAAGACGGACTCCTAAGCAGAAGAGGAGTCCTACCATCTAGATATCTAATTTTAGTGGTATATAAGTGGCTGCTGATCAAACCTGTAGTCAAGTGGAAATAAGATTATCAAGGAAGCTCAATTGTACAGAAGAGGTTATAATGCCAAAGTGTACTCGCTTTTCTTTATCTAACCTCACATGATATAACAATTAAGGGCTAAAATCGGAGGTAGTCTAAAATTTACTTTCAAAAACGGCGTTGATAACTACACAATCATAATCAAAACTCAAGAATTTGCAGTTTGCAAAATGTTTGTTAAGGCTGAAACAATCAAGGGATTGTAATAATTTAAAAAAATATGATATATATTTAATATGGTCTTAAGTTTACAAACATGTTTAGGCCATTTAAAGGGCAGAAATACTTTATTCTCAAAAAATAGAGACAATTATTCTTCTTTTAGAGGGAATTATTCTTTTTCTTTATTAACCTGTAACTGTTCATTGCTTATTATGGCGTATATGCCATATAATATATGATTTATCGTAACGGCTACGCTTGGAAGACGGATTGGTGATCTCAGTATTGTCCGATGCTGTTGCCCGACTCCTGTCTTGGTATTTTATATCTGACATTTACGTAATGGTTTCAGGCCGGTCCAAAATAAGTTATTCAGGTTTTTTTGTCAAGAAAATCTCTGTAGCATCCCGGAGTCGGGAAGTTGGCAATGTTACACCCCCGTGCCTCGGAAAGCACGTAAAGCCGTTGGCCCTATGCCTGATCTCTCTCCAGTCTTGTCAGGGAGTGCACCTGTGTTTACGAATACACTCGTGCATTATAATCCTGTCCTACGGAAAAGGTTGGTCTCCGTTAAGACAGGCCGCCGTGACCGAAATTCGGTCTGGAGGACATTATTATATCGTCCTTCTCAGCCATGAGGTCTCTCTGTCCTTTTCCATAGCCGTCTCTTAACGACACCTACGCGACGTAATGGGGTGTAGGTTTATCTTAAACAGTTACCGTCATTACACGGAATTAAATGTTACAATTAACAGCAACAGATATAATATCGTATATCTATTATTTAATATAATAAGCTTTCCAGAGTGGTAGCTTTAGTATGATTTAGGATGGCTCGACCGGGTAAGGATCACGCTCTCACAGAATACCTGCTTGAAATAGCAACTTAATGCTGCTGTGTTTCGTATGGTGAGTGTAGATAAACGGAGAGGCATTCTATCTTAGTCATGAGGGGTGAAAACGCATCTGCATTTTGATTCTTAATCGATGATAGATGTAGGTGTCCATTAGGCACAGCATCTTACTATGTATGTGGACTATCTGCTCGTTTTAATCATTAAAAGTAAGACATAACAACAATTCATTACTTTATATACATTTTAGGATTTAAGATGAAGTACGCACCTTGCCCAGTTGTTAATTAATGATAAAAAGAGTTTTCTGATTAGATTATAATCATAAATCGAAGGGCTAAGTCGGTGAACTTACCATATGGTACCGGATGTGCGTACCGCCGGAGCGAACACCCTCGTTAAGTTGGATCGAGCTGACACTGCCTGCGTCATCATCCATGAAACCGGTTTTCTTGTAACGCGCCATCTGTTAAAAACAAATTGCCTGCATTACACAACTATACTTTAGATGAGTAGCCGCCAGAAGCAGATCATGTGATCTACATCTGACTGCTGTTTAAAAACGGCAGGGATATTAGCAGTAGGCGTCATCCCGTTGTTGTCGTAAGTGGTGACAGAAGGAAACAAACCAGGAGATGGACAGCAGCGTCTTCATTATAACTACTAAAAATAAAAATAAACTGCGGTTGCCAACCCTCTAGCCAAGCGTAGCAACAATTGCAAATATCCCCCCCTTTGAGGCAATCTATGGACTTTAATAGGCTATAACGGTAACGGTACGATAGACGTAAGTGGTAGATAATCCATTATTCCATTTTAGTTGATGGCGTGTGAAGAAAATGCTAAGGGAAATGCTAGAAAAATCTTACGCCTTTTTTTTATAGGATAGGGTGACGACAAACGAGCAAACAGTCCACCTGATGGTAAGTGGTTGCTGTGACCCATAGACATCTAGATCTATCCTCAATAAAGAATCAAAATGGTGATACGTTGTCACCCGTGAGGACTAAGATGGAATGCCTCTTTTCCAGTAAAAAGGGTCTCCAGTTCTCTACACTCACCATACGAAACACTGCAGTGTTAGGCTGCTATTTTACGCTGGTATTCTGTGAGAGCGTGGTCCTTCCCCGGTCGAGCCGACCCATCCGTGCTACAACTATACTACTAATAAAGCTGCAGCATGGCTCTACCACATGACACATACCGCATGGCACTACCTGATGTAAAACACACATATCGACGAATAGCAACAGCGTCTATGTTACTACGACTACGTAGTACTATTATTTATTCAGCGCTACGACCGTCAATCCGCATGGCAAGCGTAAAGATTTAAAGACATCCTCCCTAAAAAGAGAGGGGCCCATGTATAGTAGTGGATTTTAAGGGCTGATGAAGAAGTAAGAAAAAGAGATCTGCACAAGACCTAGAAAGTGTTTAGGTGTTAGGTTACAAGCGGTGAGGCTTTCCATCTTTATCTTCAAAGAAGACTCACATCTGTGGACTTTTTTATTTGTAGGTCGTTGCATTTTCATAGACTGCTGTAGCCATCCACCATCAGGTGGACTGTAAGTTCACTTGTGACTTCAGTATAAAAAACAAAATTAAAATTGAACACACTAAAAGATGTACGATTGAGTTATAACAACGAGTTAAAGTCGACTTGTAAAAATACACTCTTCAGTTGAACCTGGCATTTTAGAAAAGCTATTATCAATTACACCTGACGAGCGGATATAGCAAGGCAGTCAATAATAATGTATATATATATATATATATATATATATATATATATATATATATATATATATATATATATATATATATATATATATATATATATATATATAATGTCAAATTAGGTTAATATATTACGCAATACATTAATATAAAAATAAGTAATTGAATCAAAAATAACAAATGCTAATTAAATAACTTCCGTCGAGTGTAATCGTTATGTAAGTATATTAATAATTGCTCATTCCGTTCCACTTGTCTAAATTCAAAATAACGCTCGATTCAACACGAGTAAATTTACTACGCAGTAACGTGTAACGTTAATCAAATTATCCCTTTACACACTTTGTATATAAACACATAAACTGGGCAAGTCGTAAAAGTGCCAACGATTAGAGTACAGAAGAACAAAGATGTATCCTAGAGTGGTAATGTTGGATGCCTCTGGGTCAGATACGTAGAATAATAGTGGATTTATCCTAGAGTGAAAATCGCTTTTAGGCATTCGTAATGGTGGATACCTCTTGGCTAGATGAAAAAGTAGTTGTATTCTAGAGTGGAGATCGCGTTTATGCCTTCGTAATAGTGGATGCCTTTTGGCTAGATGGTCGAGTAGAGTAGATGTATCCTAGAGTGGAGATGGCGTTTATGCTTTCGCAGTGTAGGATGCCCTTGGCTAGATAGAAGAGTAGAAGATGTATAGTTAAGGCATTCGTAATGTTGGATGCCTCTTGGCTAAATGGATGAGGAAAGAATATGTATCCTAAAGTGGAAACCGCGTTTAGGCATGTGACTGGCAGTAACTAGATGCGTGAAGTCGAGTTCGTTATTAGTGGTACATGTTAGGAGAGGCCTCATATAGTTCAGCAGTGGCGTAATCATCATTACCAATATGGAAACAATCAACTGTACATAGTACTCATCCAACATAAGCAGAATTCACAACGGTTGACTCGCTTGTAACAGAAATTTCGCATCTTCAACTGTTTTTTATCGTCGGGTATTTTAGGTCTGAGTTTAGGTAGCAGGGCTCGCCGGAAATTTCGCATTCCGCGAGCAAACCAGGTTAAAGCTCCACCAGCACTAGTGAAAGTATTAATTGCAATTATAACTGCTGTTTTACCATATGCTCCACGTTGAAGAAAAATCGTGAAGAAACCGGCATGTACGTAAAACTTTCCCAACTATCTCTACGATAATACCAACGCCGATATACGAAAGTATATGTTTGGGTGGAGACTATATCGAGTATATTATTACGAGTCCATCTTGGGCTTCGAGTCTTATTGTTGTTACTTGGGTATGTTCAGTACTATAGCTTTCTACAAGACTATGTTTTGGGTTGCGTAGCGCAGCATTAGAATGGAAACCGCCGTCTAGGTGAGTGTATAAGTCATCATTACCTCGTTCTGTATAGTCTCTGCCAGAAATTAATAGTATTACAAAATAATTCGCTTTTGGTAGAGTTCCAAATTCTTGGACCTTAGGAGACAAGCCGTTATTATTCTATGTCGCGATTCTAAAAGTCAGGATAATCAGTTTAATTTAGATACAACTAAAAGTGGTTTAAAGGGTACTTGTCTGTTTAATAAGTGTTACTATTTTTTCAGATTGGAGAGCCGCCCTACAGTTCGCTTACCGGTACGATGCCCCCACTCGAGAACCTTTCTTCTTTCCATCGGTTGTCGGTTCTTCGAACCATAATGGCCAACCCATTGCCTCTTCAACTTACTGATCCGTTATGCTGTGTCGGTTACTCTGGTTCTTCTTCTTTGTGTGATAGAATAAGAAATGCTTTGAAAGCAAAGACGAGAAAAAATGCAATGAAACTTCGAGTATAACCTTTTTCAGAGCTCGCTGAGCGACTTTGAGCTTTCACATACGGCAATTTGATAAATGGGAATGTTTTTCCATGTACCAGATTTATTTCACTATCATGTTGTTACTATTAGATTCTAAAACAAATAAGATAGATGTGGGTATTTATCAGGTCCTAACCTGGAATTCATAATTTCATCTTTTACGGTATTTCCAGTTTTTTTTTCAGCATTAATCTCCAGCTTCAATAGGTGTGGCCAAGCCACTGTGAAAGTTAAGTTATGTACAGATAAGATCGCTTCAAAACATGACAAAGGAGTACTGCAATTACTTTCGAGTAGGTACATAAAGCTAGAAATAGAAAACACTATGACCAACCATAGTTACAATGCAATTTAAGTTTTAATGTCACTGTCAGCATCGTTCGATAGAGCAATATCCGTTAGAAGTAATTTTATGTTATGATGGCCGACACATTATTTCCTATGTTTAACGGGGAACAAAGTTCTGTGTGTGCCCAAGCGTAGTTTTATTACTGTTGGACTGTGTCTCGCACAGTGATAAATTTCTTCTTAATACCAAAAATTTTTCGTTATGTCTATAGCCATTTTAAGATAATATGGTAATAGGTAAGATATGATAGTCAACTTTTTCTGTCGCATCACAACTACACCTTGGTGATTGGGGGGCTTCTACGGTTCCTACGGCGCCACGATTTGAAGGCGGATTCGCATAGATCTCGACGAGATACGCCGAAAAGTAAGAATAATTTTTTTCGATATCACGCTTAGTTTCCTAGATATCGATACTTAAAAATCGAATACTGAAACCGAAACCTACCTACTTTAAATCGTGGCGCCGTAGGAATCGTAGAAGTCCTAATAAAAAATAAAACATAATATAATTCAATATTTTTAAGCCATTGTACTGAGAAGCCGATAGAGCTCTCCGGTAAACCTTTTTAAAGGCCTTTTCTTTACATTAAGTATCCTACAAGTGAAGTACTTTGTATATTTTACTTTGTCACACACTTTTGTCACGGGCTTACTGTACTGTCGCGGACTTACTTTTAGACTGTTGACTGTACAACAGTATAATGGCCGATTTACACGTATTAAGTTGTCAAGTTATTAACTTAATTTTAATTATTTAACACATGTAAACAATGAATTTACTAATAAGTTGCACGTTTAGTATGCAATAAAAACAAGTAAAATAGAATTTTTGGATTAAGCTGGTGGGCGTCGCTAATCACTTGACACATCAGGCGTCACATTCGGAGTTCACGTGTTTAAAGAATTTTTTAAATGCCGAATTTTACGAAAGATATTTTTTAAGATTACTATGATACTGCAGTAAAGTTTGTTCAAGAATACCTACTTAAAGAAAATTAACTATTTCCAGTAGCGAGAAAATATTACACAATATATAATTTTAGTTCTAATGCAAGTTGCATTACAGTATCCCGGATGGTATCTTATGTTAGGCATATTTATCTTCTTCCAAAATCTTCCTACGAATTAAATCACTAAATCAGTACAGGAATGGTCGTCCATATTGGACAAACTAAGGAGCTTAACAAATATTTAATGTTCATAGCGTGTAAACGTCTATTTTAAATTCAGTCGCATAAAGTTAATTTAAAATTTAGTTAATTACATGACTACTGTATAAGTGTAAATCAGCCTTAAAGGTAAGTACACAGAAATCATAAAAATATAAATGACCGCAAATAAAGTCACTTGTGAAATAATTTTCTGCTTTTACATCTTTTGTTAAATTACATGACTTAAGTTCTTCCAAGAAAAAAAATTGTGTTATAAAACTTACACTACCATAGAGTGTTAATAATTAATGTCCTACGGGGATATAACGTCTCCCTATCTTACATCTCTCTGCAGTTGGATGGATTTCGCAGTCTGGTTCTGTACTCTGATAACCATCGTAGCTCTACTGTACAAACACTTCAGCACTTCGATATACCGATGGTCAACTTGGCACCAGTGAAGGGACTGCAGCACCGCCCAAATTTCGTCGGAATCAAAAGCTTTCTCATAGCCCACATACGCAAGCCAAAGTGGCAGATTGTACTCTTGGGTCTTCTGTACAATTTGCCGAAGGGTATGTATGTGGTCTATAGTGCTAAAGCATATAGTGCTAAAGCATTTTCGGAACCCGGCTTGTCCGGGAGGCTGGAAGTCTTCGAGTCTGCGTGCGAGACGATTCGTAATGACTCTCGAAAACAGCATGTAGACGTAGCTCAGAAGGTAAATCAGTCTGTAGTTCTTCAAGAGAGCGTTGTCGCTTTTCATGAAGAACAAGACTACCGCACTTCTGCTCCACGCCTCCGGAGTAGTGCCATCATGGAGGACGGAATTAAAGAGCTTCTGACGTACCTACTTCAAATACCGATTTTCCACCCGCTTTCAGAAGCTCATCTGCAATACCATCCTAGCCCGGGGCCCTGCCGTTTTTAAGGTGCTGGAGAGCCATTCTAATCTCGCTAATATCAACGGAATAGTGTCAGATAAGACTTGCTCTTGGATCGTAACCCACACTTACGTGTGGCTCCAACGATGACATGTACAGCTGCCCATAGAACCTCTCAATGTCACTCAAAATCTCAAGTGTCCCGGAAACGATGCTGCCACACTCGATCTTCAGCTTCGACAGTTTGCTCTTTCTGACAGACAAATCTCTGGCAAAGACTTTGGAGCCCTGGTTCCGCCCGATCGCTTCTTCAATACGAACTGTATTGTAGTTGCGTAAGTCCCGCCGCATGCATGGAGCATCTGTCTGTTCAATAAGCAGTGTACATAATATTATGTAGCCTTCATATAGGTCTTCACTCCACACGCGGGCCCGCCCTACACTTAAACACTTAGACACATTTAAACATTAGAGGCTTAAACACGAGAACTTTTCCTCCTCTACGGTTGTCAGTTCTTCGAGCTATATGGCCGGCCCATTGCTACTTCGGCTTACTGATTCATGCGCTATGGCGATTTCTCTGGTACTACTGCGGATATCCTCATTTCAAAATCTATCATGCGGAGAAACTCCGAGATTAGCCCTCTCCATAGCTCGCTGAGCGCACTTGAGCTTTCTTACACGGTCAGCAGTGTATCCATATGTCATCATTCATCACTGGCAACATGCACTGGTTGTGCACTCTTGTTTCAAGTGTTGAAGTATACGTGACAAGAAGATGTGTAGTAATCTCCCGAACGCTGCTCATCCGAGTTGAATCCGTCGATTGACCTCACGGTCGAAGTTTAATCTATTACAAGGAAATTATTTAATTCTGTTTTTAATTTAGTTATTTGAAGTCGGCTTTTACTTATTATATATTTTTTTATTTTTTAGCTCTTTTGAGTGGTCTAAAGAATATCACAAGCTTAAGGTAACTAGACTTACTAGAATGTCGTCCAAATAGTTACACTACAAACTTTATCTCCTATTTTTCATCCCTTAGAGGTGGTTTTCTTTTTGTACCATCCTAAAATTTTATCCTATTTAATAAAACAGATTGTGCGTGTAATTGTATTTCGTACACACGGTGAAACTTCTTTATGACATATCATTATTCTTTTATTTCATATTTTATATAAGTAGGTTAATTAATAGCATATTCACGCAGCGCCGACGGTGAAACGTTACAAGAAAACATGACAAATTGGCATTAAATGTTACGTTTCCTATGACGATAATCAAATCAGTTAAATTTTTTTTATAGGAGAGGGGGCAAACGAGCATGCGGCTGACCTGATGGTAAGTGACTACCGCCGCCCATGAACAACTGCAACTCCAGGGAAATTGCAGATGCGTTGCCGGCCTTTATATAATAAGGGACAAATCAGTAAAATCATAAATTAACAGCTGTATTATCGTATTAGGTGCATGAAATTCAAATGAAATACAGTCGAATTGATAAAGTATATAAGTATATTTTTGATTTTTAATACCGTACTAAATTTCTCCAATACGTCGATAAACAAGTTTCACTTCAAAAATAATCATTAAAAACGGTCCACAATTGGCGAAGATATCGCGTAACATACATACATAATTAAAAATTAAAAATTTTGTACAACCGACTTCAATATAAATTATTAAGAATAACTCCAACATTTTTGGTCAGACCTTGATCAAATTTATATGGAACCACATGAGAAGCACCAGTTTTCAAGTAAAAAAAGAATCATCGAAATCGGTTCACCTAGAAAAAAGTTATGAGGTAACACACATAAAAAAAAACATACAGTCGAATTGAATACCTCCTCCTTTTTGAAGTCGGTAGAAAACATACATTGGAATTGTGAAGCTACATTATTTTGAAGTCGCCTAAAAAGATATAAATAATGGAATAAGAAGACGATATCAAAAAATCCGGACGAATTTTTCAATTCCCTCAGCAAGCCCGACCTTCCGCAACGTATTTTACGAAATAAGCTTTCTCGTAACACCTTTACCAAAATTTAGGTAACAATCATAAAATTACAACAAAACTTGATAAAAGCTAAGATCATGAGATTTATCAGGATGCGGCACAGTTGATAAAATTTTGCCCCAATTGAACATATCGCTCCGTTCAATTTTAGATACGTGCTTTTCTTAGTCTGTATGTTACTCCAGGAGTTCCCAAACTTTTAAGGTAATGGAACACTCAGCAAATACCCTTTTATTTTATGGAACCCCACATCAAATGATTACATTTTTTTAAAACTTATTATAAGCCAGTGCTTGACCAGTGGTGATACAGCCTTGGCAATTAAATATATTATAATATATTTCTCGCTAACTACCTATGTCTATATAACAGGTTCTTCTCATCACATATTTTGCACCAATTCAAAATAGTAATAATAATTTATACGTGGTAGAGCCATGCTACAGCTATATTAATTAATTTGGTGAGTATAGAGAAGCGGAGACCCTTTTTACTGGAAAAGATGCATTTCATCTTAGTCCTTAAGGCTGACAACGCATCTGCATTTTATTCGCAAACGAGGATAGATGTAGATGTCTATGGGCCACAGCAACCATTTACCATCAGGTGGACTTTGTGCTCGCTTGTCACCTTTATCCTATAAAAATATTTTTACCAAAGTGTGAAATTAGTTAACAAGCAAAATTAAATAAACGGAACCCTGGTGACTTTTCCACAACCCATTTTAGGAATCTCTGTGTTACGCTATGACAACAAAGCACAGGACAAAATGCTACACGTTGCAAGCCAGGGCCGTTAACTGCTTTTGAAAAGACAAGCTCTACAAGGTTCTTTCTCGTGTATGCATTCATATTCCTGGTTGTTTTATTGATAGCATTGATTACAGAGAATCTTTATTGACATTACTACTGAAAGGAACTGCTTTTAAGTTTTTTTTTGTTGCCTTATTTTCATTCCGTATTGAAAAACAGTATTGAGACGTATATCAGTGGTTTATGAGTAGGATGATGCGTGAGCAGCCATTTTAGCAAAATCGAAATCGAATTTCAAATATATATTTTTTAAACTAAAAACTACTAGAAATAACTAGAAACTAAAGTCCATAGCACCTGCGGCCAACTTCAATCAAATTAGACTACGGATACGTTGCACCTCTGAGGAGTAAAATGAAATGCCGCAAAGCCTGTAATCATACTGCCTCTCTATACCCTTCAGTCTGGAACACAGCAGTACAAGCACTAATATTTGGTGGCAGAAATAGGTTATACAGTTATACTGTAGTACCTTCCCAGGAGGATTCCTATGCAGAAGATTGTAAATTCGTTTTGATAAGTAGTAGGTCGGGGAAAAAGTTTTTTCGTATTTCGTTTTTATAAAATTGAAGAAAAATCTCTTTTGTTGTACTGTTTGTATCTGGCTGGTTTTAATATCAATACATATAGGACACTGGCCTCTACAAGTATAGAGGTCAGTGATATAGGACATTAAGAAAAAGAAAATAAAAGTAAAAAACACTTTCCCGCAATTTTTCAATTGTTTTTCTGTCCGCCCAAATGAGTGAATCTAACGAAGAAATTCGATTCATTCTGAAGTTTTATCATACCAAGTGGTAAAATTAAAAATTTTGTACAACGGGCTTCAATATAAATTATTAAGGTTAACTCAAAAACATCTGGCTAGACCTTGGTGAAATTTATATCAAAAATAAAGCACCAGCTTTGAAATAAAAAAAGAATCATCGAAATCGGTTCAGGCGTCTTCGAGTAATCGGTGAACATACATAAAAAAAGATTCCGTAGAATTGAGAACTTCCTCCTTTTTGAAGAAGAAAAAAGGGAAAAATGTGACTCAAGCCGCGATAAAAATACACAGAGTAGCACAAAGTTGGTTCAAGCGTTTTCACTCCGGGAATTTTGATGTCAAAAATGCAGCTCGCTCTGTTCTCTCTGGTATCTCTGGATATATATACGGATAAAATCGATACCATTTTTTAAAAAGTGGAGCAAGATCGGCATATTAGTAGATATGACTTAGCTGAGAAATTAAGGATTGACCACAAAACAATTTTGACGCATTAGAAAAAGTCTGGCTATACAAAAAAGCTCGACATTTGGGTACCACAAGAGCTCACTGAAAGAAACCTAATGAATCGTGTACTCATTTGCGATTCTCTATTGAAACGTAATGAAACCGAACCATTTTTGAAAAGTCAGCCATTTCACTGGTGATAAAAAGCGGATCACCTACGACAAGAACGTGCGAAAAAGATCATGGTCAAAGGGTAGTCAAGCTCCACAGACTGTAGCGAAACCCGGATTAACACGTAATAAAGTGATGCTGTGTGTATGATGGAACTTGAAGGGCATCGTTTATTATGAGCTTTTACCACCGAGCAAAACCATCGATTCGGATCTCTACTGCCAATAACTAATAAGACTCAAGCAAGAAATTGAGAAAAAACGCCCGGAATTGATCAACAGAAAAGGAGTGGTCTTTCATTAAGATAACGCCAGACCACACACATCTCTGTTAACAAGAAGTTATCGAACAAAATGGCACATAATTATAATTAAATGTAATTAAAATTTGAAATTAAATGTCTTGAATTTGTATATAAAATATGAAGAAACTTTTATCCCGACCTATTATAATACTACATATCTGTCGGTTTATAATCCCTCATTCGAAAATATGTTTAGCATATTTTCATATTTCGAGCATATTTTCGTATCTCTCGTAGTAGCAGGCATATAGTCTATCTCTATAATATAAAAATCAATATTGCTTGCTGTCCGTTAGTCTCACTCACTAAAACTCAAAAAAGGCTAGACCGATTTAGGTGAATTTTTTTGTGTGTGTTGTAATGGGTCCCTAGATGGTTTAGATTTACATTTGGATCCGGTAGGTGGCGCTGTTGTCGAAATCCATAAATCACAAGTGCGAAGCTGGGGCGGATCGCTATTCATATACAGATGGCTCAAGACCTATTACCTAGTTTTGTAGTAACCTTGGAAAGAGGTATTAAATAGGCAGTATATAACATGTATGTGCTTTAACCTATAACGGTAATGACAGTAGTAAGTAATAACATCGCCGATAAATAAACAAATTACTACAAACTTTTACGTCAAATTTCCCTAAACAGACATTTACAAAACAAAGAGAGATAGATGGCTGAAGAAGTATGAACCCTACATATTTCTTCATACGACTGGATTCGATACGCATAAATAATAACGAAATTTAGGTCAGAACTCTAGTCAAGTCAATCTACCAAGTTTTGATCATACTTTGTAATTCCATCAAGCGCTTTCCCAATACAATTTGTACTTGAACGCCAAGGTATAGTTAGGTATAGTGTATTCAAAGTTATCATTTATGTTATCGGTCGCTTCGTTCCCCGAACAAAGGAATATACAGACATGACTAAATAGCCTAAATAACTGTTCGTTATTTACACTATTTAGTCATGTCTGTATATTATTTTCTACTCTATCACAACTGTAGCTCTAAATAGCAAACAGTTGTGATAGAGTAGAAGTAAACATAGTTAATTTGCAAAAAAAAATAGTTAATATTACCATATATTATATACATAAATTTATTCACAGGTTCAACAACAGTCGCTGGTAATGTGTCAAAATAGTTAATACTTTATTTGTTTGTTTGTGCATCTTTTTTTATAAAATAAGGGTGACAAACAAGCACACAGTTCACGTGATGGTAAGTGGATGCTGTGGCCCATTACAACTACAGTAAATCGAATTGCAGATGCGTGGTCACCCCTGAGGACTAAGATGGAATGCCTCGATTCCAGTAAAGGTTTCTGTACACTGACGGCTCACCATACAAGACACAGCAGCATTAAGCTGCTATTTTACGCCGGTATTCTGTAAAAGTGTGGTCCTTTCCCGGCCAAGCCGACGCATTCGTGCTACAACAATAATATAGCTCCAGCGTGGCTCTACCACGTTAAAATACTTCAGACCAAAAAAAAAAAAGACGCAACGCTATGCAGCACATTTCAAGTGAAGCAAAAATCATTCTCAAGTTATTGTAAGAACATGTATTCGACATTCTCAAGTAAGGATGATTATCCAATATAAAAAAAGTTTCTGTTTCTGTTCCACAAACTATCTTGCTTTACTGGTGGATTGGTAATTGCAGTACGGGATCTATAGTTTCTTATATTACATAGTAAAGTATATTTCATCTAGATATTATCTAATTTAACGTCTATTCGATTTCTACATTGTACAAGTACGTGGTGACCTTCATTCTATTCGCAGTAGTAGATCAGATAAGAGGATCATGCGGGTATTAGCTTTTAGCCTGAAACGCTGTACATATTTCCTCAAACGTACTCGATATCGAGTTTTCATGTACCATAATAATACAGTTTTTATATTCGTTATTTTTATAGATTCCCTCATAAAGGAATTTGCCATATTCGCCACGCTTGGGAGGCGGGTTGCCAACCACAGTTCGGTAGTTATCTGGAAGCTACTGCTGCCCATCTCCTTACAGTTACTCCGTAAAGTAGTACAGTTTTTTTCTCAGCTTACTCTGTCGTCACCACTTACTACACCCACCTGATGAAATGGGTAAAGGATATTCTTACGCCGCCTTTACAAACGGGTAGTATATTATTATATTTGTATAACATACAATATATTAACAAGTCGTCTTATCTTTGAAATAGTCTTTAATATGACCAGTATAGTAATGAAAAAATTACAGCTGTTTTAGTATTGCAATATATCTCAACAAATCGGCATTAAATGTTACGTTTCCTATGAAAATAATCAAATCTAATTAATCTGGTTAATAAAGGAAAAATCTGTAAAATCATAAATTAATAACTGTATTATCGTATTAGGTACATGAAACTAAAATGAAATACAGTCGAATTGATAAAGTATATAAGATCTTTAACTATATTATTGCGGTTTTGTATGGGAAAATAGAAATAGAAATTATATAAAACAAATATATTAATTATTAACATTAACACATAGGTACTTGCCATTTTATCGACAGTTTGTATAGCAGGGCATCTATTTGCCTTTGCTATAGAAATCTGCTGCACGAGAATCGCTTTGGGATTTTTGCCTTTCCAAATGTTATCAACAAAAATGGTACTTAGTCTATTGGAGCAAGGTCTGGAGAATATAGTGGATAAAAAAGCTCGCATAAAAGAAAAACTTTAACTCTTTTAATTTTGCATTGCTTTGACATAATATTCAAAGGGAATTTATTATTTTTAATCATTAATTATTTTTTATCTCTGAAAGAGATGTATAAAACATTCGTATAAACAATACTATACACAACAAAACGTGTTTCAGTACTGTTTGCTCGGCAACGACTACGCCTTGGTAACCCTATGAAAAATCAATCGCGGACAGCCGTTCAAGGGCAAACGTCGCGCCAACTTCACCTTTAGCTTGCAACAGGTTGATACAAAATGCTATGGTATTTTGGTTTTCTATTCAACACAGTAAGGATTAATATTGAGAAATTAACAAAAAAACATTTTTAACCCTTTCTCTGTCCCGTGTACTACATATAGCTCGTTGCTATTGTCTTGCTATTGTGTCTGAAAGTCGGACAGTGAAAGTGTTAAATTTGATAGAGTTTTTAGCCTATAATTAACGTAACGTAAAGTTTGACGAGTAAGACATGCAGGAAGTCAATATATGTATGTGGCTCAGGACTGTGCTTTGTGGCATTCCTCGGGGGAGGCCTATGTTACCAGTGACTTGTGAAGGACTGTAACGATGACGCTGAAACTTTGACGCCTGTCACCCAGACCACATATTTTTTATAGAATAAAGGTAACAAACGAGCACACAGTCCACCTGATGGTATGTGGATACATGTGGCCCATAGACATCTACATTAATCCTCAATTAAGAATCAAAATGCAGATGCATTGTCACCCCTGAGGACTAAGATGGAATGCCTCGCCTTGCCTAAGCTACTATTTTACGCTGGTGTTCTGTGAGAGCGTGGTTCTCCTACGGTCGAGCCGACCCATTCGTGCTACAACCATAATATCGCTGCAGCGTGGCTCTACCAAGATTTTCATTTGGCTCGATACTGACACCACCCTCGCTTTGAATAAATTGAATGAAACTAATTTCACGGATTCGTAATTTTTTCCATCGTAATATCGCGATTAATTTGACTTATTTTTAATTCCTGACGGACGTATTGTCAACGGTCGTGTGTCATTTCTAGTGTAGTGGCGATGGCGTTGGGAGCAGTGGTGACCCCCGTCACACTATATATATCGGATAGTGCACGCAATAATTGAGGAAGGGCGAAAGGTACTCTTAAAACTAGGTAAGCCACACGATTTTATTTTATTACGCGGATCTTAAGCTAATTAATTTTTAACATGTTTATTATTTGTAAGACATACCAACAGCATACATACATATAACATACATACATAAACACTCACGTCTGTCACCCAGAGGGGTAGGCAGAGACTACGAATTTCCATTTGGCACGATCCTGACACACCTCTCTCGCCTCCTTTACATCCATATATCTACGCATACCTGCTCGTCGTAAGGGCACTCCTAATCTGGCCCATTTTCAATATATCGCATTCGGTCGATAAACCTTCGTCTAGGGCGTCCCTTTCCGACTCTACCGTTCACATCTGCACACAATTTCTTACTCTATCATTCAGAGCCACACTAACATACTTCTTCATCACCGCATTTCTACAGCATTAATTTTACACTCCTGCTTCCTCTGCCACACCCAACTTTCACTACCATACAATAAAGTAGGGACTAACACAGTATTATGAATTGCCATGCGTGACTTTTTTGACACGTTCTAACTTTTCACAATAGAGTGTAGAGCCCCATTCTCTTTATTTCCTACGTTCACTCGTTATTCTATATCCATAACATATCTACCATCCCACAAAATCCCAGAAAATATACAAAATTTGACCTGCTCCAAGTTCAAAAACTTTATTAAACTAAGTTTGTATAAAAAGTGTTATTATAAAATTAAGGAATTTTTGGATGATAATAATCCCTGGGAATGAGATGATCGCTACCAAGCTATTTCTAATTTGTTTTGTGTTGTTAATTTTGTAACATACATGATTGTAAGCTGTTATTTTAAAAAAAGTCCCGCTGGGTTTCTTGCTGGTTCTTCCCAGGACAGAGGTTTTTTTTCGAACCAGTGGTAATTAAACAAAAGAGTGACCTTCAATAAGTATTATTTATAATCTATATTGAATAAAAAAGTTTCTGTTTCTGTTTCTGCTAAATACACATCCCAAATACACAAACTCATCCATTTGCTCAATCAACTACACTTATCTCCCTACCTCTTTCCACTAACTAGCATACATACATATTTACAAAATTTAGAGACATTATAGATTTTAAGTCTACATATCGTAGATGGCTATTAAAAGTACATACAACATTCGCCTGCAATACGTAATACTACTTATGCTAAAATAGTATATTCAAATAAAAGATAACAAAATGAACTAAAAATCTATACAATATAATGAGTTAATAAGCATGTGCCTCTATACATTTTAAATATATTTAGTGACGTTTTGTGTAAGTCAATAGCTACGTTTGATTGGCAAAGTTCGTTGGATGACTACATGTTACGAGTATTAGCAATGGAGAATTCAGTCCAAGATTGTTTTTTCGGAAAGTAATGTGGAATGTCTTAGTGACAGGATATCTAAGAAGTTCAGATGATATACAGTTTGATATAAGATTGACTAAATCACTGCATTTAATATTTCCACGAATCTCCTTCAAAAGAAAAACAAGATCATGGATACGCCGCCATACGCGTAATTCCTTGTGAAATATAAGCTAATGTAATGAAATGAAAATATATTTATTTCTTCGATAAGAAAATCAAATTTCATGTACGACTTTATGGCATTTTAAATGTACTAAATGCAATAAAGTCGTACTAAATGTAGTCATTTCGTTTAGAAATAAGGTTCCTTTGAAACGGCGAAAGAAACTCAGAAGGTATAAAACAATAACCATAGAGCAACGAGGGGCCACCGGCGGAACGGAGGGCAGTAGTTGTAGCGTTTTTCTCGATACAGAATTGTTTGTCATTTTTTGCGGAAGGAAATCTGTGCACAAAAACAATCGTCTGTCACTACAAAACTCACACAACAATTAGAACAATATATTTACTAATAATTTTACACACACATAGATACATATCGCTCGGTGACAGTGACACTTGTATACAGACTCGGATCATTCGCTCAACCGATCCGCATATTGTATGAGGGCGAGCGGCCTGTGTTAATAAACAAATCCGAAACAACACGGTCGTAATTATTGTAATTTTTAAGTTTAAAAGAGGTAAATAGCAACAATGTGATTAAAAATTACTTATATATGAAAGATATGCCATCTTTTTAAAAATTTGACGTAGCAGATCTCTTTTTACACCTAAATCCTTGAACAAGTCGACATTTTTGTAGGACGTCGATTCAGCCACGTAAATAAATTTAGTGTAGTGAGCAGTGCGGCTGCAACTAGTTTTATTGTACGCATGTATCATACACATACGCAGGACACGTGTACTTGTACTTTGACATAGGGGAACGCCTGCGTATGGTTACTCCTCTTCGGTCCACCGGTGGCCCGTGTTGCTCTATTACACTAACAGACCCATCGGTAACTGAACCAAGTTGTTGTTGAACTCAAAAAAGAACCTCTAAAATTTGTAGCTAATCGATGCATAGGGAACCCGAGTGGACCAAACTACACAAGCAATACCTGTTCACGAGTATGACGCATATAATCTCTTCAACCATATTGACTTGCTCAGTCACAGAATAATAGTTTTATAACCAGGAGTAATTACAATAATACGGTTGCCACTGCAAGGTTGCTACTTACAATTCACTAATGGTAGTACACGGTAGGAAAAGAAGGTACCGTTCCTGAGTGAAGGTAGTTTGCCGGTGATGGCGTTAGATTGGCCTAGGTGGTAGTGCCAGGAATCCGCTATGTATTCAAATAGAAATAGAAACTTTCCTATTCAATATACATTCTAAATAATACCTAGTCGAAATCACTTTTTGAGAAAGGCAAAATTAACATATTTCTGATAACAGCAGAAGTACAATAAAAAACTGCGGTTGCCAACCAGCTTGTCAAGCGTGGCAACTATGGCAAACATCCTCCCATGGAAGTGCTGAAGTGTTTGTACAGTAAGGCTACGATGGCTACAGACTGTACGAGGAGTACAAAACCAGAGTACGAAACCCATTCAACTGCAGAGAGGTGTAAGACAGGGTGACGTTATATTCTCGAAACTCTTCATTGCTGCATTGGATGTTTTCAAGCTACTGGACTGTGAAGGATACGGTATTAACATCAATGGCGAGTACACTATCGAAGAAAAAATATACAATGCGTGTTGCCAGTGATGACTGAAACGTGGTCTTTCACTGCTGGCTGTATGAGGAAACTCAAGGTCGCTCAGCGAGTTATGGAGAGGGCTATAATCGGTGTTTCTCTCCTAAGAAATGATGATACCCGCAGTAGAATCAGTGTAACCGACATAGCCCAAGGGATTAGTAAGCTGAAGTGGCAATGGGCTGGCCATAAATAAATACATTTATTATTATTATTATTATTACATGGTTTGTTAAAATAGATACATTAATCCAAATTACAAATTACTCGTAGAAATAGCTTGGTAGCGTACGCCTGAGGCGCAAAGCAGCGGCGGGTGGTTAAACCCGGTGGAGCTCCCGTAAATATAGTAGTCCGGTAGTAGTAGATCCTCAATTTGGGGTTGACACGTAGCTCTTATAATTTACAAGTGATCGGACAATGTTACCATAAGTATCGGGGAACAAGGAATGACCCAGCATTCTGGCCAGCTTTTATTTATTTGTTAGCTACTAGTGATGCACAGCTTACGATTGCATGAAATTACGCAGACTATAACAACTTAAGGTCGTACCATACCTACTAGAGATGAGCCATAAGAAATATCCCGAATTAGTAAATGAAAGATTTTGGAATATTTAAAGGAATTTATTATAGGGGTATTTATTATAGTATTCTCATATGGTTTGGCTTAGTAAATATATTTAAGAAAATTATAAATATACATTAAATATAGTAAAATAAATAAATATATTTATACGTGGTGGAGCCATGCTGCAGCTATATTAGTAGTATAGTTGTAGCACGAATGGGTCGGCTCGACCGGGGAAGGACCACGCTCTCACAGAATCATCATCATCATCATTACAGCCCTTCACAAGTCCACTGCTGAACATAGGCCTCCCCCAAGGAATGCCACAAAGCACGGTCCCGAGCCACCTGCATCCATTGACTTCCTGCATGTCTTACAAGGTCGTCACTCCATTTAGTGGGGGGACGCCCTACACTTCACCTGCCGGTACGACGCTGCCACTCGAGAACCTTTCTTCCCCATCGGTTGTCGGTTCTTCGAGTTATATGGCCGGCCTATTGCCACTTCAGCATACTAATTCTTTGGGCTATGTCGGTTACTCTGGTTCTTCTGCGGATATCCTCGTTTTTAAGTCTATCACACAGAAAAACGTCTAGCGTAGCCCTCGATTGGCCTCTCGGTCGAAGTTGGACTTACCTTTTTTTTTTTTGCGGGGGGAAATCCTCTTGGACTACCTCCGCCTGGGGAAAGGCGGAGGGGCGTGCCGGACTCTTACCGGCTAAAACCACCCCGGTGTCTCTTCGCACGTGCGCGCGGGGCCGCGGGAATCCAAATTCTTCCGCAGCCCCACACTAGTGCTAGCCCGGTCTGTCCGGGCCTCTTCTCCTGCACGGGGTAGTGAGGTGTTCAACTACCCCGTGCATCGCCTCAGAGGCGCGCGCCGACACCTGCACGCGCCTCCGCCTCGGGACCATCGAAGAGGGGGGGCGGGGATTTCCCCAAGTCCCTCGCCCCTGGACCCATTCATGGGGCCGGAAAGGGCGTTGTCCGCCCTTCTCCTGCGCTCGGTGCGCCTTCTGCGGCCGGGGAAGGGAGTCGAGATCTCCCTTTCCCGTTCCGCAGTTTCCTTCTGCGACATCACGTCCTCGCAGAAGGACACCACTGCGTCCCACGACTCTGCGCTACCGACCATCTTCCACACTAAGGCTGGCAGCGACAGATCGCCTCCTACTTCATTTGTGAGGACACGGCGCTGCTCCTCCCAAGCTGCACACTCGGCGAGCGTGTGTTGCGCCATGTCCTCCCCACAATGGACGCAGTGGTGGCACCGAGCGTCCGGCTCCCTGTCTATGCGGCACAGGTACTTGCCGAAGCAGCCGTGCCCCGACAACACTTGCGTCACCCTAAACGACAGGGAGCCGTGCCTTCTCCCGAGCCAGTCGTCGAGTACTGGCCGGATCGCCTCGACGGTAGCGAGGCCGGTGATAGGGCGCAGAAGCCTTTGCCGCCATTCCGCCACCAAGACCTGACGGAGCTCCTCTCGGCGCAGCGCGATCTGCCGCTGCACAGGCCTCGAGCCCCGTGCCCGCTCTTCCTCGCGCCATCGATATAATAACGCGAGTACTTTCGCCTCTAGGTCCCAGGGCGGGGATCCGGCCAGGACGCAGGCCGCCTCGTAGGAAATCGGAAATTTGGACTTACCTAGTTCGACTATTTGTCCCAGGATAACATATTCGTCAACAACTTCGAGCTTAGTGCTCCCAACAACTACCGGCATAGGTGTGACAATGACGTTAAACATGATTTTTGTTTTGTCCATGTTCATCTTAAGACCTATCCGTTGGGAGACAGTATTGAGGTCATTGAGCATAGTGCTTAGGTCCTCCAGCGATTCTGCCATTAGGACTATATCGTCGACAAATCGAAGGTGAGTGATGTACTCGCCATTAACGTTAATACCGTATCCTTTCCAGTCCAGTAGCTTGAAAACGTTTTCCAATGCAGCGGTGAAGAGTTTCGGGGATATTACGTCACCCTGTCTTACACCTCTCTGCAATTGGATAGGTTTCGTACTCTGGTTCTGTACTCGGATAGCGATCGTAGCCCTACTATACAAACACTTCAGCACTTCGATGTACCGACAGTCCACTTGGCACCGCTGGAGGGACTGCAGCACCGCCCAAATTTCGACGGAATCAAAGGCTTTCTCATAGTCCACATACGCAAGACAAAGTGGCAGATTGTATTCTTCGGTCTTCTGTACAATTGTACAATGTCATCGAATACCAACGTAAAATAGCAGCTTAACGCTGCTGTGTTTCTTATGGTGAGTGTAGAGAAGCGGAGACCCTTTTTACTGGAAATGAGGCATTCCATCTTAGTCCTCACGGGTGACAACGCATCTGCATTTTGATTCGTAATCGAGGATAGATGTAGACGTCTATGGGCCGCAGCAACCACTCACCATCAGGTGGACTGTGTGCTCGTTCGTCACTCTTATCCTTATATATATATATATATATATATATATATATATATATATATATATAATACATAAATAAATAAAAACCCAACCAGATGGGAGCCCTCGGCAGGGGAGACCAAGGTCACTTCTTGAGCCAGGTCCAGATATTTTGTTCGCTTACCTGTTTCGGCTTTCACGAGGTTCTCGTCATACGGAATGGTAATGTCGACCTAAAATATCCTTGACTGTGCCCAGTCCATCAACACAATATCAGGTTTATTCGCAAGAATAGTTCTGTCTGTGATGATGGCCCGGTCCCAGTAGAGCCTGGCGCGGTCAATTTCGGGCACGGCTTCCGGCAAGTACTTGTAATAAGGCAATATCTGATCCACGAGACCGTATTTCAGAGCGAGCTCCTGGTGTAGAATCCTCGCTACTAGGTTGTGTCTGTGCAAATACTCAGAGTTCGAAAGCGTCGCCGGAGATGACATGCCTAAGTGACTTACCGGAATGGCAGCTAGCTCGACAGATGTCGACGGTGCCATCCCTTAATATGTATCTCCGATAGTTGTTGCTCTTCATAATCTGATCCTGTATCGCACAGACAAAACCCTCAGTTTTCCTAAAGAGATCACCGAAACGTAGCCAGCGGAGGGAGGCAACTGTATCTACGAAAAGCTTATGTAGAGCCTTGTTGAACGTACGGTGGAGCTACTTCTACTTCCATACAGTCTCCCGGTCGGAAATGCTCTGTACTTCCGGATCTCACCATTGCTCGTTGGCTAAGGATAGAAGTATAAGCCCTTTGTAGAAATGACGTCCTTATTGAATGGATCATCCGATCTCGTCAGGAAGTAACTACGGAGGCTGCACACTTCACGATTATGCATGGTAAGCGCGATTAAAAAACCGCGCCCTCGATGTTTCCGCGGCAAGTACAGCCTCAACATTAATTTATTATTATTAACATTATTGAACTTGGTTATCAACAATTCGGGCCGGTTTTCAATGAATACGGTCAAGTGGAAGGAGCTGATACTGGGGTGTCCCGGCCCAGAAATGAAAATAGTATTATATATGATGCCGAACCTGCAATTTGTAAAGCTGCAAGCGGTGGGCCAGCATGAAATACCGTCTCGATCTACTGAGCACACCAAGCTTTTTTGATGCCAGTTTAGCTTTCCCTTCCAAGTAACTGCGAAACTGTACGTCTCTAGAAATATTGACGACGAAGATTCCGATGCTGGCTGAGGTAGCAAGAGAAATACCCTGAAATTGAGTAGATATATGACAAAAGATTATTTTTTGCGTAGTACGAGAAGCGAGCCATTCTGCATGGTGGGGGTGTTGAAATCGCCAATCTGCGGATGGGATCTGTTGTAGCACGAAATCGGAAATCACAAAATCTGGACCCGATAGGTGGCGCTGTGGTTGAATTGTTAATTACTTTTATATATTAAACACCTTAAAAAGTCTAGAGTGCCTACCGGAAACAGCAGAACAACGTTTGTAGGGCCAGCTAGTTAATTTAAAAAAATATTTAAGAGACAAATTGACGGCGATCACCTCATTCCTAGGGTTATTCATTAATATTATAGTGATCAACTATAAATTCATTAATATTATAGTAAATCTTTTTATATTCGTCGTTTAATAAAAATAACATGATGCTAAATTGACCTTGTATATTTTCTGGGACTTTATTTTAAGAGCTGATGCCCATAAACATCTACATTTATCCTCGATTAAGAATCAAAATGCCGATTCTACCCCTGAGTACTAAGATGGAATGCCTCGTTTCCAGTAAAAAAAAGGGTCTCCGATACTATACACTCACCATACGAAACACAGCAGCACTGAGCTGCTATTTTACGCTGGTGTTCTGTGAGCGCGTGGTCCTTCCCCGGTCCAGCTCGGTCAAGCATTTTTTAAATATAATAATGTCAAAAAATCAGTGATTAGACAACCAAGCTTATAGAGTAGTAGGAAAAAATTGTATGAATTATATGCATTAAAATAAAGTTAAGTTGAAATGCCCTTATATTGTTCTAAAATTAATTCCCTTAAAATTATTCTAAAAAGTTTAAAATAATAATAAAACTAATACAAATCGTGAAACTGCCAGAACTAATTATAATGATCGCACATTTACTTTAATAAAAGTAGCAATGAAATTGTCAAATACTTATTTAGATTACATTTAATATAAGACTCAAGTCATCAAGTTGCTGTTGCCTTCTGAGACTCAAATGTTGAAATTGCCATAACAGCTTCAATTTTAGACATATTAGCAGTGATGAAATTACAAAAACTTTAAAAAGAAGATCCTTGGGGTATTTCAGAACTGTTATTAAAACAATAATTAATACCATGGAGCCGCAATTAAGTCTTACTTTTAATAACTGCTTTTACAATGGCACCTTTTGAAGCACAGTAAGATAATTCAAGTGAAATAATTTTGTTTGTCTATTATAGATACCTCTCTAGTGTTTCAAATTTATAGAGGTAAAAACTCGTCTGAAGATGTAAATGATAAAGAAACAACTTACTTCTGAATGTAAACATAACGAAATACTTCAAATTTTATTTACAAAATGTAAAGCAAGTTACTACTCATATTAAGTTGAACAATCAAATTCTTCAATTAGTAGGTTCGACAGTTTTCCTTAGTATCATTATACTCTCTCAACCACAATGGAGACCTCATATTGAAGCCTTGTCAAGGAGACCTAGGTCCGCTATGTATACAGTTAAAAAATAAGGCTGTTAACTGATATAGACACAGCAGGGTTAGTTTATTTTAGCTATATTTCCATAGAGTGATTTCTTATGTATTTTATTGTAAAGATCGGCGACTGATGTTGTGAATATATTTTTATACTACAAAAAAGAGCTATTTGTGCCATATAGAATATCAGACTCAGAATACACTCAGAAATATTTTTAAACAAATTAATATCTCAACTGTTGCTGCATTCATACTGATAATATTATTTACGTTAGAAACTATTTTAATACCTTTGATAGAAATGAGTGATGTCCGTAACTTTAATACAAGTAATAAATCTAAACTTGCCGTTCCAAAGTACAGGCTCCATAAAACTAGGGGCTAATTTTTGGGTAAATGTATAATTATTTAGAAGATGATTCCAAGCTGTAATTCTGAGTTTCAAAACGGTTATTATAAATTAGATGATAATTTTAAAGATAAGCATGCTTCTTTACATTGTTTGATTTGTGTATATATAATATTATATAAGGTTTACGAGTAATTATAATTGTTGGGAGAAAATCTGGTGCAGTAGGGACTTGTTGAAACGCTAGCGTAGCTTTTTGACTTTCAAAGCTTTGTAAAGGCCAATTTTTAATAACAATATTTTGACTTTGATTATTTTTTTTTAATTATTATGATATCAGACCAACAACTATGAAGAGCGCCATACTGTGACAAGTGACAACTCAGGGGACTGCAATTTTTTATCGAAACCAAAAATCGACTTCGAAAATATGTAAACAGCTGTATTCAAATAACTTTCTTACACTGACTAGAGCAGAGCACCCGACTTTTTATCTGGACAAAAAACTTACTTTGGAAGTTTGATTTGAACGAAATTTTTAATGAGTTGCAGATTATGTTATGTAATTTGTGTTGTTGCTTGTTTTAGTATATCTACTAATTAAATTTTACCAGAAATGTATCAATAATACATTTCTTGAAAAATTATACGAAGCTTAAACATTTAAATACGGACCTGATGGCACCCGATAACAAACGAATCGGAGCTCGGTGCGGATTTCCCGAGAATTTTTTTTTGGACTAAGAGCCGATTTTTCAATTTTCAGTCAAAATTTATCCATAGGATAAAATACAACATGCAAAAATTAAAAATTACAGTGGTGCGAAAAAAAATAGTTAAATTGTTTCACTTTTATATTGTCTGGTTACATTAATTTATTTTGATGGATAACTTTTACCCGACGATTAAAAATTGGCCCTTAGTCAGCTCGTAGATCAATCATTATTAATCATTTGTTCTTTTCCTACCATAAATTGTTACAAAACACAGTCCTTAGCCACCATTTATCGATGCACTAGACTTATGTGACGTGACCCTAAACACCTATACAGCGATTGCCGGTACGATACTACCATTGGTGTCAGAGATAGTGAGTGGAAAATAAAAAAAGATAAACATAAGTAAGGGGTAGAACTCGGAACTCGGAATCCCCTACTCTCTGGACCCTCTACTTGGACCCCTACTCTACTCTTCACCCCTACTCTGGACCTAAACAGACCCAACGTAGACATATCGATCAAGGTCATTTTGATTTCGCAAATCATTAGATGGGGTGCTAAATTTGCGCAGGTCACGTCGCCTGAGTCGAACTCTATCGAGTAGAAATTTCATTGTTTAATGCGTTACGCTGTTTTATTGCTGTTAATGATTAATTATTGTGTAAGCAGAAGTGCAAGTTGCCGTCAAAGTTATTCAATGCGTTATCTTGTTTATCGAGATTCTTTTCTTGTGAAGCTGACCAGTGTTACATTGTAATAATGAGTGTTGCTGTTGGTTTGCATACTTAATCCATTTTAATGTTATTATGTAATAAATCCATAACGTTACACAACATTTGTGTGATCGTGATCGGCACATATTACGGCATGTTTGAGTTTTAATTGTGTTACGCTGAATTTGTAGTGCATTACGCTGTTTTATTGCTTTTACATAGGAAATATATAAGATTTAAATAATAAATATTAAAGTTTTGAATTCTATTAAGTAAAAAAACTCGAGAAGATTGAGAGAAACAACGACGGTGAGAAATGTTCATTCATTAATTAATTACAGATCCAAGCATGGACCCTGAGATATGATCAAATAAATCCATTACAGCCTATCAAGAATCCACTGCTAAACAAAGGCCTTCCTCATAGATTGCTTCATAGGGGAGAGATTTTCTTGGCAAGCGGGTTGACAACCGCAGTTTACATCCCGTGGGTGCCATAAGAGGCAACTATGAGAAATGCCAGAAAGTTCGGTTCAAGCTGGCGACGGGGAGCAGCGTTCAGGTTGCGAGCAGATGGTACTGCAATCGTTAAACTACCTGCCAAGCGTGACGATCAAGCAAGATCCCCCTACATCGAGAGAGGTTCATGTCCAGCAGTGGATTTTTCGGGCTGATGAAGAAGTCCGATCACCTAGGCCGGGCCAGTCTCACACCTGGTGTCGTCACACGTAGTCGTAGCTGCTAGCAAGTCCTAGGGTCCAATTCTATTCACATTTCTGCTCCATACCTAACCTTGGGTGCAAAAACTAACCTAACCTTGAGAGACCAAAACAGTAAAGCTTCTGAACATGAGTGACCATTGCCCGTTTTAACCCTCTAAAATATGATTGCATTTGACATATTATGGTGGACAGAATGAAGTCAGTTGCGTTTTACGATCCAGCCATTGCTCCGTTGCTCTCCCCCGTCCCAGTCTCTCATTTCTTTAACGGAAACGTCAACTTATACGTCTCTCGTTTCCCAAACGTAGTCATAAATAAAAATAAAACATTTTTACTTCAAATAATACATATACATATCTATATATTCCTCTATCAATCCATCCATTACAGCCTATTAAAGTCCACTGCTGAACATAGGTCTCCTATTATATTGTCTTATAAGAGGGATATTTGCCATAGCTGCTACGCTTGGCGGTTTATTCCCTCTATGGCCTCTTATGCTACGGCCACACTAGCGTGATTTGGCAATACTTATTGCCATAACTGAAACAACACCTAGGTGTAGCCACGATTTATGACCATAATTTTACAATGTCAATCAATATGGCATATGACGGCAGACAATAGCTCCGGCTGCGTCTTTTTCGCATATCAAAGAAGATTACAGCGGTAATTTTTGCGTCAAGTGGCCACACTACAGTTTGTGCATTGTGCGACATGAGCTCAACGGAAACGCAGGTGCCGACCGAAATGGAGTGCTCAAATGAAAAGGTGTTCGAGTTTTTGGAAGCATTCAAATCGGAAACTAGTCTATGGGATACCCGACAGATCTTGCTATAGCTTTTTTAAATGGTAAAAGTTTCATGTAATAGTAACGGACACTCATAAAGTATAACACCGCCGCAGCTTCAACCTTCATCTTGTAAAATGTCATTTTTTCCGCCTAGTTCATTGTCATATCTAGGTAAACTAGTGTAACCACTCTATATCACGCGGTAATTTAATGCCATAATTATTGCGGTAAACGGGCGGTAGACGGTAAGATAGTGTGGCCTTAGCTTTACGACACCCATGGGACGATATTCAACATTTATATATTGATAATGAACAAATTTTTTATTTTGATATTTCTTTTGCTCTTAGTTAATATGGGTAATATGACCGTCAAAATTATCACCATCTTTTATGATCAGTGTGAATGTCAGATTCTCAAACAAGGCTTAAAATACAAGATCCTATTCTACATAACCTTCGGCAGTGCAAGTATGAACTGATAAGATAATAATAAAAAGGTCGCAATTTGTTTTTCTTTCTCAAAGAAAAAAGAGTTGTTATATAAATAAGTTGCAAAAGCGACATAGTAAATACCATCTGATAAATTAAAACGATTTAAATTGAAAAGGATGATTTATCCAAGATTGTGTAAAAGCTTTTCCAAAAGCATTTGGAACTCCCCGATAATCAAAATTTTTTGTCAGAGATTATTTATATTTTTTATTTTACTCTTTATTAAAATACTAAAATATAGAAGACGAATTATTTTAAAAAACATTTATCGTAGTCGCACATGTAGTCTAAATCAAATTTGAATTCTATTTTTACAACAAAGCTTTTTGAAGCTCTCAAATAAGCTGAAAAAGATCGTTTTCATAAAAAAGACTTTACCGTAATTCCAGGCTTCAGGTGTAATGAGGGCATGGGGAAGATATATAAACTAACAAATCCACTACACTTCACATCGATTCTTGTTAAATTGCTACAATTATTACTTAAATTATTCGCGTGTAATGAAACGGGCGCGAAAAATCGGTATCACCGGGCGAATAGCCCGATTGAATGTTTTGGTCGGTCGACCACCAAGCACGGGATTCGCAGGTTTGCTCTGACGGATTCTCTGAATAATGATTGAATGTGTAGTTGCATGACAGCGCCATCTTGTAGTGAGTTGTGAAAGTTCTTACTTTTAAAAGATTATGAGGGGATTTATTTACGTTTCTCTTTCATTTTGTAAATTTTGATGTTTATTCTTGTCAAAATAAATAAGAAAACTGTGGTATTAACAAATTGTTTTATTACCAAATATAAATTTAAAACAATTTACAGTGCCATCTATTGAAATTTACTTAAACTACTACATTGGCATGGCGTGTGTGATTTGTTTTTACATTCATCCAATCATAAGGCGACTAGTTAGGACACATGCGCAGAAGAGGGGCGTTCATCAATGAAAGAAATAATCATAATCATAATCAGACTCAGTAGCGTAGCTATATGTATTTCGGTATTGTCGTGCTCGTTGCAGGTACGCGAAAGTTGTGATTGCTGTTGCCGGCTATACGCACGTTAAGTATATATTTTTGTGTATGCAGTGAATACATTTAAGAAAAATGACCAACGCTCCTGTGAAAAAAGTTCCGATTCATTTGCAGGTAAGTGGTTTAAAACCCGTTACTTTCGGTTAAAACGTCGTTTTCAAATTCGTATGTCTTTAAAACTGAAGTAACAGTCAACCTGATGGTAAGTGGCTACTGTAATCCATCCATGGGCACCTGCAACCCACTACAAACAATGTAGGTTACAGATACGTAGTCACTTTTGAGGACTAAGATGAAATATCTCAAACTCGACAGCCTTTTCAATTAGGCAAATTCTTGGAACCAAGATAATAACTAAAGATAATTATAAAAATAATCTATAATAATTTATACAATTTAAAGTGAATCATTTTTCAACATGCGAAAAATGACCTAATTCCGGGCGGCAGAATTAGGTTGCCGGTTGCCGGTTCATACGATCATTACGAAACACCATTACAAATAGATATTGAGTGTTCCCACGAGCTCTTGATTCCAGGCCAAAATTATGCACGAAATATCGGCTGAGCAAAAAACACCATAGCAATAGCACCCTTAGATTTACTCTCGTAAGTAGACAAAAAATAAAAAGTATGGGTAGGTACAAGTTAGTACAGCCTGTTAGTGGGTACCATAGTATTTGTTTTATACTTTGTCACTAAATATTAGGTACTTACATATGAAATTAGCGTTTTGTTGTACTGACCACTTTGATCTGAAATATCTCCTCTTTGGTTAAGAATTCCAAATTCAAATTTATAAATTCATTTAGCTGGTACATTTGAGTTTTGAAAACAGTCATTCATTTGTTTTTTCTTCATTATTTTATTCTTTGGCGTCGCTTATTACCGCACAATGGAAAACATGAAATATCGGTATATTTACGAGTACGAGTTCTACCGCGGCACCAGTGCTGCAGAAACAGCTCGAAGGATTAATGATGTGTACGGCGCTGGTGTCGCAAAAGAAAGCACGGTACATTTTTGGTTTCAACGTTTTCGTTCTGGAAATTTCGACCTTCAGAACCAACCCAGTGGACGGCCGGAGACCAAAGTGGAAAATGAAGAAATAAAGGCTTTTGTGGAAGCGGATCCATCACAAAGCACTTCAGAGATAGCTGCAGGCTTCGCGGTAAGTGATAAAACTGTATTAATCCACTTGAAGCAAATCGGGAAAGTAAAAAAACTTGAACGATGTACCTCATAAATTGAGTGAATCGAACTTGCAAACACGCGTCGACTGCTGTGTTACTTTGCTCAACCGACACAATAATGAAGGGATTTTAAATCGAATCATTACTTGTGATGAAAAGTGGATACTGTACGATAATCGGAAGCGCTCGTCGCAATGGCTGAACCCTGGAGACCCAGCCAAATCCTGCCCTAAACGAAAATTGACTCAGAAAAATTTACTTACGAGTGTTTGGTGGACTAGCGCCGGTGTCATTCACTACAGCTTTCTAAAATATGGCCAAACGATTACGGCAGATATCTATTGTCAGCAACTGCAAACCATGAAGGAAGAACTAGCTGCTAAATATCCGAGATTGGTCAATCGGTCTAGGCCACTGCTGCTTCACGACAACGCAAGACCACACACTGCACAACAAACAACCACTAAGTTAGATGAGCTACAATTGGAATGTCTGCGACATTCATCGTACTCCCCGGACCTTGCTCCAACAGATTACCATTTTTTCCGGAATTTGGACAACTTCTTACAAGGAAAAAAATTCAACTCCGATGCGGCAGTCCAAACCGTCTTCAAAGAGTTTATTGATTCTCGCCCCATGGTTTTTTAGTAAAGGGATCAATGAACTACCTACGAGATGGCAAAAGTGCATAGATAACAACGGTGCATTTTGATTAATTAAATATATTTTACAAAAAAAATTGACTTTATATTCCTCCCGTACAAAACGCCAATTTCATATGTAAGGACCTAATAGTTAATATTTGCGGCACATACATTTAAATTAATAAAATAACAATAGTACCTACTGCTATCCTAGCCTAAGAAGTATGATAAGAATTGAGGAATGAATTAATTTGAAGGTAGTTAAAATTTGCAAAGATCATAATATATATAATTTTTTCTGCTTACAATTTTTCCTGATAATCCTCTTTAAAAAGCTCTTTTAGTAAAATAGTATATAACCTGTAGGTATAAAATAGTATACATATAACCTAAAATAGTACATATTAATAACAAAACTCAATTTATATTCCAAATGTTGACACCGTGATAAAATTTCGCATTTTGGGCTACCGGTGAATCGCATGTTTTTAACACGGTGCAGGTGAATGACCTTAATTGAGATTTATATACAAATTAAAAAGAATACATTTGTGGTTATACCTAACAGCTGACTATTAGTTTCCTGTATACATTTTGATTTGTATCTCATACAATAAGTTTATAAATATATTATACCTTTTTTACGGTTATGGTACACGCGTAAGTGATTGAGCGAGTTAAAACTAAGACTTAGACTTTAGTATATTGTGTTTGAGTTTAAGTGTTAAATAAAATCTATTTAATAACAAGCTTTATAGGCGTTGCTATCACCAGCATACGGGTCGATTATCAGATCAGCTCCTTGGTACCCTACCTATTAATGCATTGTCATCAAAGCTCCTCATGAGTATTCTAAATTTCAGCTCTATCGGATGTCAGCTAGTGCTTCTAAAAATTGATTACAAATTTCCAACCGAAAATATATACGAAAAAAGCAAGCTTGTAAAAATCGGTACCAACATGGTACCTACAAGAAATATATTGACATCAAAGTTTTATGTTGGTAATGGGACGTGACATGCGCAATGGACACCGGGATTTTGAAGTCCATGCGGGGAACGAACAACGCGTGGATTAAAAAATAATTCTTGTACTTATTTTTAAATTAACGCTAAAGAAAAATCAGCAATTATTGTCAAAGTTTTGAAAGGGATAAAATATAAATTTTATTGTCTTATTTATATATAATACTACTAGCTGTTCCACGCGGGCGAAGTAGCGGGGAACACGGGAATTTATTATGATTGGATTTTATGCGCGGAACCCTAAAGTTAAAAAAAGTTAAAGTTACAGCCTATACGTCCCACTGCTGAGCACAGGCCTCCCCTCATTTCTGAGAGGGTTGAGGAGGAACCCTAATTCTAAAATATTCTAAAATAAAAGTAGCCTAAGTTACTCCTTATATCATTAGCTATATGCCAGTGAAAGTCCCGTCAAAATCGGTCCAGCCGTTTCGGAGATTAGCCGGAACAAACAGACAGACAGACAGACAAAAATTTTAAAAATTGTGTTTTTGTTATAAGTACCATATATACTTTAATATGTATTTATTTAAAAGTTGTTATTTTGACATTACAAACAGACACTTCAATTTTATTTATTTGTATAGATAATATAATTTACAAAAATTTTTATTAGAAATTCATTCAAAATTGAACAATGACATCGAAAAAAATATATATATAAATACGTTACAAGAATAGCAAAGATTTTGTTCTTTCGCTTGATATAGACCTGGATGATTTTGAGTTACAGCACAGTCTTCTTTGTAACAATCAGAAGAGTTACAATTTCTTTTTATAGAAAAAGAATGACAAGCGAGCATACAGGTAGACTGTGTCACCTAATGTTAAGTGGATGCTGTGGCCCAATAGACATTTCACGATTAAGAATCAAAATCCAGATGCGATGTCACCCCTGAGGACTAAGATGGAATGCCTCGTTTTCAGTAAAAAGGGACTCCGGTCCTCTGCACTCACCATATGAAACACAGCAGCATTGCGCTGCTATTTTACTCTGGTATTCTGTGAGAGCGTGGTCATTCCCCGGTCGAGACGACCCATTTATGTGCTACAACCATTAAATAGATTCACCATGGTTTTACCACGTATACTTAGGGTCGTCAATCGATACTCACGTATCTCTAACTTTCCATATCTGATGTAAAGTTTTTTTTTTAAGATCGTAATTAATCGTGCAAAGCTAAATAGCTGATAAGACTCTTTTCCTTTCTAGGTGACCGTCTGAATAGATAGATGCCTCCGTTTTTGTTTCTGCCCCAATCAGTAGTGCATTTACTGCTAAGTTGCGCTCTGAAGAGTATTGAGGGACAGTAAAATTACTAGCTGTAGTTATTTATCGTCGGGTAACCTGTCAGACCCGTTTTTACGGTTTGTAGTTTGTACTATACCTCAAGTTTAAAATGCCTGTACAAGGCACAGGGCAAAGGGCTAAGAACTTAGAGCCAATGTTAAACACCGAAGCTTTCTTTAGGATGTCTGTGAACCGGTTGACTATCGTCCCTGATATTACATAGGTATACATTTATATATATATAGATATTACATTTAATGATTTCGCCGGGAATTATTCGTGCGGCTGCTAAAATTGAAAACAAAATACATTCTAATATATATTTTTTTAATTTTAGCAGCTTTAAATAGAGGAAATGACGGAGTGTTACAAAATATTATCCAAAGGTGTGTGTAAAAAAATATCTATTATTCCTTACAATCTAATAGTTCATATTTTTGCGCTCGCTTCTCGAGCTATTTTTATCAACTTGCCAGTGCAATCTGTTTGGCAGGTTTCAGGTTCTCCCCTTTTCAAAACTGTTGGTTCCGTAAGAATAAGGGTTTTCTGTTATGATTTGTATAGTTCCTAGACTTTTCCATAGCCAATGATATTCAGTTCACTTTTTAAGAGTCAACTTTAGAAAGAAAAGTCAAACGTTGAAAATTCTAAATCTTTTAACACATTCCATCCCGTAGATGTCTAAAGTAGCGACTAGGAAATGCTAGAAGGATCTCATGGTTTACGATGGATAGCGGTATAATTAACCATCTCGTTTACGCTAAACGTAAGACCAGCTACCTGTGGCTTCAGATCGCTAATTCGAATGTTCATAAAGAAGAATAACCGTACCATCGTAAAACACGTTTCTAGTAGGGGAGCCCCCTTTTATTTTTATTATTTGTTGTTATAGCGGCAACAGAAATACACATTCTGTGAACATTTCATTTGTCTACCTATTACGGATCATGAGATACAGACGGACGGACAGTGGAGGCTTGGTAATAGGGTCTCGTTGGTTACCCTTTGGGTACGGAACCCTAAAAATTACATAAAATAAAATTCATAAATAGATGACTTCTTATCGAAGATTAATATCATAAGTGTACAGTTTTAAATCATTTATATTTTGATTTCTTTTTCTATTGTTGCTTCATAAATAACAATTTTCTATGAACCAATAAAGTAACATCTAAAAGCACTAAAAGTACAAGCTAAGCGCAAAACAAAACAAGCAAACTTTGAACACCAACACTACCACCTGCCGTTAAGTTTCCTCCCCATCCGTTCGATTTCAAAGAAATTGTTAAATGTGTTTTTATTCCACGACAAAGTACTTTTCGAATTACTCTATAATATGTTTGTTTGATCATTTTAAAATACTATGATGTAACAAGGTGGGAAATGGCGTAGGTAGAGAGCTATGCGAAATTAAGTTAATTTTTTTTTTACCTCCTTCGATCATAATTATGGTACTGTGTGTAGCCACTCGGAGTCATGAATTTGGCTATGATTCACCCTGTGCCTTGGAAAGATAGTAAAGCCGTTGGTCCTGCGCACGATCTCTCTCCGGTTGTGTCGGAACGGAATTTTATCCGTCCCACCGGACCATGAGAGTGAGGGAATAAGTAATGCCAGGTGCAATGCATGCGGCACACATTCGAACACTGTAATCCTGTCCCGCGCATATGGCGAATCTCTTTTGAGACTGGTCGCAGTTACCGAAATTTGGTCTGGAAGACATTATAATGACATGCGAAATTTTCTCTAAATGCTTGCTACCCTTGAATGCGGTGCACATAATCTGATTCTACAGATGATGTCCTAGCGATTGATAGATTGCGAAAAAACCATCTAGAAACCAGAAATCAACCAACTTGTGCAAAATTATTAACTCTGTGCTCACTAACTCACCTGCTTTTTTTAGAACACTGAAGTAACAAACGAACGGACAGACCACCTGATGGTATGTGGATCACAATAGATACCTACATCTATCCACGAATAAGAATAATAATATAGGTGCGTTATCTCCTCGGGATGAGTCTAAATTCCAACTTTACAATGTCTAAATTTAAGTCTATACTTTGCTGTTATACACGGATTTGGATATTGTGAAGCTTTAGTTCAAAGTCGAGGTTGTCTCTGAATACCGGTGTAAGATAGAATGCCTCGTTACCAGTAAAAATGGTCTCCGGTTTCCGTCACTTACTATACGAAACACAGCTGCTATTTCACACTGGTGTTTCATGCGGTCCGTCCCCGCTCGAGCCGACCCATTCATAATTCGCTGCAGCTTGGATCTACCGCATAAAAACCTGCGTGGTGAGTATACGCAACACTTTCATTATAATAACTTACGTTTTATTTTGCACAAAAGACCAATTCAATGTCCAGAAGTGAAAAAAATTGGCTATGTGATATAATTATGCTATGTAGTATGTATTATGTTTGCTTTTCGCCTTTGTACATTGCCGCACACGTCTCTCACCTCCCACAAATTTTTCGGTTCGCTGGCAGAAAATATTGTGCCTTTAATTACTTAAGTACCTACAACGAAGTGTTAGAAAAAAATATTATTTTTATAGTCACGTTCGCCATGTAGTAGCGGCGGAAAAGAATCCACTACCCCATATCATCATCCCGTGGGTGTCGTAAGAAGTGACAGAGGGAAACGAAACGGAAGATAAGCAGCAATATCTTCCTAAGATAATAACCCAAAATATTTAAAAAAAACTGCCGTTGCCAATCCGCCTGACAAGCATAGCAACTATGGAAATCTATGCCGTTGGTCTATGTTCAGTGGATTTTTGATAGGCTGTAAGGAATGGGAAATGAATACATTAGTTTAAGTTATGGTTAAAAAACTTTTTTTTTAATTTAAAACAAGGATTTGCGTGAGTTACCTGATAGTGTTATTTTTAATATTTATATACATACTAGCTGGCCAGGCAGACGTTGTTCTGCTCTTTCCGACGACCCTTCCTATAAAAAAATCCTTAAATTATAATTTTGCACACTGTGTGCAGTGTGGTCCAACTTGAGACATAGGGTAATTTTAAGTTTCAATGTTTCAATGTAAATTTTGCACACTGCACACAGTGTGCAAAATTTCATTGAAGTCAGTTCAGTTCGAGAGTTCATCGCGGACAAACAATGTGACACGTAATTATTTTTATACATAAAGATTTTAAATACCCAATGTTTTGACTGACTTGTAAGCACCCATAGCTCACGGTCCTTCCGTGACTTCATTTACTTATTACAACTACTTTTATAGTCGAAATGATCTATTAATGTGGCGTCATTTATTTTTTAAATTCTATAGCCATTTATTTTATAAATTTTTCTACTTCACAAAAAAATCTCCTAGTTTTTCGCATAAAATAGCTAAGATCACTCCTGCAGGGCTAGCATGGGCAGGAGACAATTTTATCCCCGGGGAAAAGAGAAAATGTTTATCCCCTCGCTTAGTTTTATCCACCCTTCGAGCATGGGCACACCGGTGGATATAGAATAGAATAGAATAATTTTTTATTCAATATAGATTACATGTGTAAATTCTTATTGAAAGTCACTTTTTACTTTACCACTGGTTCGAAAAAAAACCTCTGTCCTGGGAAGAACCAGCAAGAAACCCAGCGGAACTTTTACATTAATTGTTGTACAAACTAAGTACAAAATTTATTTTAGAAACTGCTTTGAAGCGACCACCTCATTCCCAGGTGTTATTATCAACCATGTATTCATTTATACTATAATAACCCTTAAATAACCTAAAATATCCACATTACATAAAATGGGAGATAGATTAAGACTTAGATAGATTTTTTGTATGAATATAAACTTAAACCCACGTCCAATGAACTAGGATAAAATTGTCCCTTTCAAATGTCAAAAAAGTATAATTTTTATCTTTCATTTGGCTCCATGCTACGGACGGGGGATATTGTCTACTCGTTATGTCAAACGGGGATATACTTCTCCCCGTTGCCGTGCTTTCGCATAAGGACAAGATAATTTTATCTCTTGTCAGTGCATATAATCGGGAGAGAATTTTTTTGTCCCCAGCCCATGCTAGCCGTGCTGGGATTGCTCTCTATCTGTAAAGTTTCATCACCATCGGTTCAGCCATTCCGAAGATTAGCCCGGACAGACAGACAAATGATTATTCATGTTCGAATAACCTGCTCGATGAAAGTCAGTTATTTCGATATTACAGACGGACACTTCAATTTTATGTACGTATATGTAAAGAATTACAGAAAATATACAAAGAAACCGATAAAAGAGCGTAAAAACAACAAACATTATTCCGGTTCTGTTAACCGATTTGCAACTCGGCTAACGTAACCGTTGAAAGCGAAAGGTTAAATTTGCGTTTGTTTACATTAATAACGTGTATTGACGCTTAAAGCGTTTAACATCCAACAAAGCTATATTCTGTTCTGTGTACTATTATAGTTTAAGTAATATTCTTAATATGGCTTCCGTTCTCCGAAGAGAAGAACTGATTTATGCCGGAAGAGGGTGCTAAATAATTATAGGCGATTCACTCATTTTCTCATGTCTTTAATTTTGAATGACTCTTCATAGTCTTAGAGGATTTTAAATTTCTGTTAAAATAATCTTATCGTTAGGAAGTAGTAAAGTTATCATTGTCATATCCTTATCAAGTTGATAACTTTAGATACCTATCGAAAATTTTCATCTGGCCATACAACGTTTTTTATAAGTAGCGGCACGAAAGTGTAGCGGTGACCGTTATTGCGCATAAGTCGCGCTGATTGGCTTATTGCGCATAAGTCGCACTGATTGGCTCGTGCGCGTATCGTTCGCACGCGCTGATTGGCTCTCCAGTCGCATTCGTGCAATTCAATTCGTGCGCGTCACCTCCACGTTTCGTTCAGCGCTAGACTTACATGCCGCGACTTGTATAATACTATAAAATGACAAACAAATTCCGTCTACCTGATGGTATGTGGCTACTGCGGTCCATTAACATCTGCAACTAACTTCCAACAAAGAAGGTTACAAATGCGTTTTCACATTTGAGGACTAAAACGGAATGCCTCGCAAAACTTCTGTAATTATACCCTATTGGACAAGTGGTAAAATTAAAAATTTTGTACAACCGACTTCAATATAAATTATTAAGGATAACTCAAAAACTACTGGTCAGATCTTGATCAAATTTATATGGGACCACATGAGATGCACCAGCTTTCAAATAAAAAAAGAATCATCAAAATCGGTTTACCTAGAAAAAAAGTTATGAGGTAACACACATAAAAAAAACATACAGTCGAATTGAGTACCTCCTCCTTTTTGAAGTCGGTTAAAAAAACGTAAGTCCACTACTGGATATAGGCATCTCCCGTTGTAAAGAGGATTTATCATAATCGCCACGTTCGGCGGCTTGAGGATCGCAGTACTGGTCACTGGCATTTCCCATGGTCCTTTTACGACATCCACGGAGTGAAATGTGGTGCTGGATCCTCTTACAGTTTGTAGAAGTAACTTCACCTTTGTCCACAACAAGAGACTTATTATCCTGCTAATTAGGTTTTAATATGAGGAAACTAGATAGATACTTATGTATTTTATTTACAATTCGGATTTAGGTTGTATTTAGTTTAAATGCTCGTTTATTCATAAATTGTAAACGATAGTATTTACTTATATAAAATTTCATATACACACGTAGCATAGGCGGACTTAATGACTGAGACACTTTCTACCAGTCTACCTTGGGGTGATGAAGAGATAGAATGAAATAGGTGTAAGAAAAATAATGGATATATGAATACACAAGTGGTAAAATTAAAAATTTTGTACCACCGACTTCAATATAAATAAAATGAGAACATCATCAGTGTAGTCGAAGTCAATTAAATACGCATTATTAAGGATAACTCAAAAACTACTGGTCAGATCTTGATCAAATTATATAGATTATATAGGACCACATGAAAAGCACCAGCTTTCAGTTAAAAAAATAATCGTCAAAATCAGTTAACCTAGAAAAAATTTTTGAAGTAACACATAAAAATACAGTCGAATTGAGAACCTGCTCCTTTTTTTGAAGTTGAAAAAGTAAGATAAATTTTATTTATAGAGCACGTACATATACCATATACTCTTTAAATGGTATATTACAAAGAATATTAAATATATATACTCGTAGATCTATAATAATACAGAAAAAACCTCTTGCTTTCAAACGTGGAGCGTTTAATATCGGTTCACCGCAAGTCAATCTATTCTCGCATCCATTTGACTGTAGGGACTTCTTCCCCTTACAAAGGGTCGTAAATTATAGTTTATGTATGAGTTAAAACCGTCACATTACTCCGAAGTTGCGGTTAAAACGAAACGAAGCCGTATTAAAATGAATTAGAAAACTCAGAATTCGCCAACATTTTATAAATGTTCATTAATAATTATCAGTGGGTTTCTTGCTGGTTCTTTCCAGGACAGAGGTTTTTTTTTCTAACCAAAAGTAAAAGCATTAAGTAATGATTTTCTATTTATTGAACTTACTTGTAATCTATCTTAATCTTAATATAATTTTTCTATACGTGTCTATGCATGATATGCTTCGAAATGTGGGTATCTACAGTAGAACCAGTGCAGTGTAAGGATCAGTAAGGTGAAGTGCCATGAGTTGACCATATAGCTCGAAGAACCGAAAACCGATAGGGAAAAAAAGGTTCTCGTAACTGTTAGCGGAGTGTAGGGCTGCCCTCCACTAGATGGAGTGACAATCTAGTAAGAAAGTCGAGGGACAGGACCATGCTTTGTGACATTCCTATGGGGAGGCCTTTGTTCACAGGACTCGTGAAGGGCTGTAATGATGATGATGATGAATCTCTACCTTCTTTGACATTGTACACCAGAACATAGATCAGGAATATAAAATATTAAAAATAAGTAAATTAAACGAGATAAAATCATTTAAATATAGTTTCATATTCAAAATACAATGTATGCATTTAGTATTTCGGTTTAAGAGCATTTTATAACAATGTAATGACATCATGAACACTTTTTCTAGTATTCTGGTAAATACTCGGAAAGTTCTGTGCAAATGTTTTATCTAAAAATAATTAAACTTGGAGAATACACTAAAAAACCGGCCAAGTGCGAGTCGAACTCGCGCATGAAGGGTTCCGTACCATCGTAAAACACGTTTCTAGTAGAGGAAAAGAAGAAAATTTCAACTGTCTACCTATTACGGATCATGAGATACAGCCCACTGACAGACAGACGGACGGCCAGCGGAAGCTTAGTAATTGGGTCCCGTTGGTTACCCTTCGGTTACGGAACCCTAAAAACCGACTTCACAAAACTGAATGTAAAAGCTTCTGCAGTTTGGGTTTAAATTCTTCGGTACACTGTTTTAGCGCCGACTTCAAATGCTATCACAATAAATGGAAACTATTTTATGCTTTTTAGTGTTTTGAAGTTGTATGTTCTATACGTGGTAGAGCCACGTTGCAGCTATATTATGGTTGTAGCAAGAATGGGTCGGCTCAACCGAGGTAGGAACACGCTCTCACAGAATACCAGCGTAAAATAGCAACTATATGCTGCTGTGTTTCGTATGGTGAGTGTACATAACCGGAGACCCTTTTTACTGGAAACGAGGCATTCCATTTAGTCCTCACGGTACTTATACCAAAAAAAAACTAAAAAACTAATTTTTTTTGTTTGTCTGTCTGTCTGTCTGTTTCTTCCGGCTAATCTCCGAAATGGCTGGACCGATTTTGACGGGACTTTCACTGACAGATAGCCGATGTTAAAGGAGTAACTTAGGCTACTTTTATCTAAAAAAAGATTTAGGGTTCCACGCAAAATATTTAAACTCATGAAGTCCAATCGTAATAAATTGCACGCGGACGAGGTTGCGGGGCACAGCTAGTACAATATAAAATACAGTCGAATTGTTGCCTTCTCCTTGTTTGAAATCAGATAAAAAGTGATAATTGTGTCGAGAATGAAGAGCATGAAGAGATTACGTTGCCTGTTATGGTTACTTGCTTCTTATTTAACCGTCAATGCGTGCAGAACATTGGCTTTGCAACTCTGTTTCCACTGTAATCATGGTAGTGTTGTTAAATATTGACTATCGATTAATATTTAGATTTACATTATCATCATAACAATACATATTATAGTCTTAACATAATAAATATAGTCTAGTACGTGGTAGAGTCATGCTGCAGCTATATTAGCAGTATAGTTGTAGCCGAATGCGTCGGCTCGACCGGGAAGGACCACGCTCTCACAGAATACCAGCGTAAAATAGCAGCTTAATTCTACTGTGTTTCGTATGGTGAGTGTAGAGAATCGGAGACCCTTTTTACTGGAAACTAGGCATTCCATCTTAGTCCTCACGGGTCAAAAAAAAGACAACGCATCTGCTTTTTGATGCGTAATCGAGGATAGATGTAGATATCTATGGGCCTGCAGCAACCACTTACCATCAGGTGGACTGTGTGCTCGTTTGCCACAGTTATCCTATAAAAAAAGAGAAAAGTAGTTGCCGTGTAGTGACAGCATAAGAGAATCCAATTCACGTATCATCTCGTGGGAGTCTTAAGAGGCGACAGAGGGAAACTGATACAGGAGATAGTAGCATCTTCCTGATAAAAAACTGCGATTGCCAATCCACCTGTAAAGCGAGACAATCTATGGGGATGATGATGATGACTAAGATAGCCGATGAAAAGACGTTGCTTATCAATTTTTTTATGAAACCTTTTACATCATTCATGATGAGTAACGTGATAAAATTGTGGTAATCGATAAAAACTATTCTTATATCGATAGTAACAAATCACTAGAGCAAACCATCCATACAAAAGCTGGAAAAAATACAAGACTACGTTAGTGCTATTTTATATTATGCGACTAGTCAATTTACTCAATCTACGCTTACATACCGTTATGCCAAACAATGTGTCCCTGTATATGTATCGAATGGGTTTTTCTTGAAAATTCCTTTCCGGTTCTTCGTTATTTAAAAAAAAAACTTACTCCACTGGAAATTTCCTTCTGTACACATACTAGTTCCCAATATGCGTGTTTCTTGTATGTGTGATGACCATATTATTATTTTTTTAGATAAGGGTGACAAACGAGCACATAGTCCACCTGATGTTAATGCTAAACATCTACATCTATCGTCAATAATTAAGAATCAAAATGCCGATGCGTTGTCAACCCCGAAGACTAAGATGGAATGCCTCGTTACTAGTAAAAAGATTCTCCGGTTCTCTATAGTTACCATACGAAACACGGCAGAATTATATACTTACATATCTACTGCTGTTTCACGCTGGTATTCTGTGAGAGCGTGGTCCTACCCCGGTCTAGTCCAGCTATTCGTGCTGCAGCTATGTATAGCTAGCATAGCTAGCATAGCTGCAGCGTGGCTCTATCACGTACATATAACAAAATACATTGAAAGTACAGAGTTTATTCAGCAATCTGAGTTGTGTATGCTTTTTGGGCAGTATTCTCCGACTCTTTAAGATAAAGTTTAATAATTTGATCATGCATTTTTATGTTACATTATCATAATATATCGGCACTAAAACTAGACACCTACAACGTAATAATTATACTCTTTGCAGACACCTACGTTACTTGAGACCTAGTCATTGTGTTTCTCTTATTGTTTGATATAATGCCGGACTTATCCTCAAAGTGCATCCAACTTTAATGAAATGAGAGGTATGTTATATTAACAACCTTTGAAAATTTCCTAAAAGACAAACATACTTAGGCCGGAATACATTTTATTACTTAAAAAATATATTAGAGGTGGAGTAATTGTCCTCTGCCTATGGTGCCAGCAAAAACGGGTACCAGACTTCCCGGCCCAAGCGGTGCATTTAACTATCTATGGTTTCGACCCCGACCACGTTTCGGCCGCAGAAGTTAGAAGCGGCATATATTGAAATAATACTCCTCTTCCCGAACCCACCACTGACGCACCAAGCAGTGCGACCTGCCAGTGTCACGTAAGATAGGCACCTCGCCATACCAATCCTTTCTAGTCCTCTTCCTCCGTGACTTTTTTTATAGAATAAGGGTGACAAACGAGCACACAGTCCACCTGATGGTAAATGGATACGGTGGCCCATAGACATCTACATCTATCCTCAATTAAATATCAAAATGCAGATGCGTTGTCACCCTGAGGATTAAGATGGAATGACTCGTTTCCAGGAAAGAGGGTCTCCGGTTCTCTACGCTTACCATACGAAACACAGCAGTATTAAACTGCTATTTTACGCTAGTATTCTGTGAGAGCGTGGTCCTTCCCCGGTCGAGCCGACCCATTCGTGCTACAACTATGATATAGCTGCGGCATGAGTCGGTATAAGTGACTCCACCTCGGCTGCCACGCCAATCCGCTTAATGGTAAGTTAAAATCAAAATGCAGATGAAATGACTTGCCTCGTTACCAGAACAAAGCGTCTTCGGTTGCAGCATTATGTTGCTTTGTTAGCATTCTGTGAGAGCGTAGTCTTTTCCCGTTCGAGCCGATCCATTCCTGCACCTGCGTTGCCCTACCATGTGATAAAGTCACGTCAAGTCGGTGTACGAATATCCACTACACCATATCATCCTGTGGGTGTCGTAAGAGGCGACAGAGTCAAACAAATCAGAAGATGGGCAGCAGCGTCTTCCTAATAATGTCTAAAAATAAAAACTGCGGTTGCCAACCCGCTTGCCAAGCGTGGTTACTATGGTAAATATCCCCCCTATGAGGCAATCTATGGGGAGGCCTATGTTCAGCTGTGGACTTCAATAGGCTGTGACGGTAACGGTAAACGGTATTAGGCGCACCAACACACACTTCACCAAGAGGGGAAGCTGTACTTTTGTTTCTTTGTTTTCCAACTAGAATAGAGCTAAAGGGAAATGTTTTTGCATGTTTGTATTGTTGCGCTTGTGTCTTTATTAAAGTTTCCGGGACATTAATCATTATGTCAACTAGCATACACTGCACACAAGTGCACAACTTTATCGATAATTATCTACCTCCGTACTTACATTGACGTGAATTTGTTATCAGTCCTTACTAGTTCCGTTGCGTAGTTTACTAGATTGGAAAGAGAGTAAATAAAATATTTATGTTTCATTTAGTAGTTATTGTTATAGATTCGATATTGAAAGTTCAGCTTTCAACACTCTTTTGATGTTCATAGAGTTCAATTCTACTGGCGTATGTCCTAAGATGTTTTTAAAAGGCCTTTTTTATTACGTCTTTGCGTACATCAGTGATTTCGATTCCAATATCTCGAGAAAAGTGATGATGTAGTCTTTAAACCTTGATTCATCGTCATCATCATCATCATAACAGTCTATAAAATGTCCACTGCTGAACATAGGCCTCCCCCATAGATTTCCTCAGGTATATTCTCTTGATGTACACGATTTGTAATCCTTAATTGTATAATAGCTATAATGTATAATGTCATTGAAATCTCAATTGTGCTCCGTTTTCAAAATAATTAGAAATTGTTTGATAAATTAAAAAAATCTTATATCATACTAGCTGCTACTAGCTGTGTAGCTGCCACAGAAAAAATAATTGTCGAAATATCGTTTTAAATTTGGAAGAGTTATATTGTTTCATTAGGAATGATAATACATTCATTGAAGTTGAGTGATGTATAACTTTCAAATAATTTTGTCGGTACGATACGCGCGCTACCTACCGTAAGTTAATTGTACTATGCCTATAACCTTCGCGCAAGTGCAAGCAATAAGTTGACAAAGTTTTAGCGCAATCTGATGAACGGTATGGCAGCGCATTAAATACGAACAAACAAAAATTAATTTTTATATATTAGATTATAATAATGCACGATTTTAAAAGAAGATTTTCTCATCCATCATTAGCTAAGCCACTGACATCGAGGGTTAATGTAAATAAAATTTCCACCTTGTATTATACAATCATTTAGCAATCGCTAAAACAAACGCGCTGTGAGGTTGTGTCACACTGACGGACGCTTAACCCACTTCTTAGTAAATATTTGAGATCTGAGTTTCAGTTAAGCGCGCCGAGATAAGATTAGCGTTGCTGTGTTATGAGAAGATTACTGGCGGTTTTTAAATGAAATTTCAAGATGGCGGTAGATGTTTCCAATAACATTAGTTTTTCTACAGCAATTTAGCAATTAGGCAATTATAAAAAATATTAGGAGTTAAAAAAATGTTTTTGTTTTTTTATTAAATACATTTTATTTTATCACCAACATTAATTTCACTTATTACAAAATGTTACGTCGACATAGCTATTAAAAGGTGTTCGCATTTGGTATTCGTAAAGGTAGAAAACTCGTAAAAGAATCCCATTTCGTAGGTGAAAGGACTCCTCCTTTCCTCTTACCTCTTTCTGCCGCCAAATATCAGTGCGTGCACCGCTGTATTCCGTTCTCTTGGATATAGAGAGCATGTATAATTACAGGCTGTGAGGTATCCCGTATTAGTCCACAAAGGTGACAACACATCTGTAACCCTTCTACGTTTGACGTTGGTGACAGGTGAACATGGACGGCAGTAGCCATTTCCCATAATTAATCATTAATATTAGTACCTAACTTATTATTAGTGTTATATAACTATTATTAATCTAACAAGTTAAATGCCAAAGCAGTTTCGTGGTCCACGTTAGTTGACAGTTGAAACAAGTTAATGGCGACTAGTTCTTTAGGGACAGTACCTATATTCTGATATAACCGTAGTAGCTCAGGGGCTGAGCGCGACCTAACCCGGGGTCGAGCAATCCTGGTTGTATCCCCACCGGTACCATTATTTTTATATCTAATATTGCGATTACCAGCCTATCGAAAGTAGATATTTTATTTTGTTTGAATAAAATTTAGGCTTTTATATACCGCTTTCCTTAAATACATGTATGCGGCTAATATCAATAAATGATTTAGTATGTTTTGAGCGAATAATACCAGCTATTTTTAATTTTGTGATAACCAACATCATACAATTCTTTATCGAGTGTTTATGTTTGTAACATAGTAGTGATAAGCTATCACGTGCGAATCGCGTTTTTAATAATGTAGGAGGTGATCCAAAAGTAATGATAATCGGTTACTTCAGGTCCGCATAAAAATCCAAAAAATATTTTTGCTTGCTTATATACTCACTACGTCAGCCTAAAAATCATATAAATAGATCACGATTTCCGGAAATACATTCATTTGAATACGAACTGTCAAAGAGATAACATCAACATGGAGAAAAACGAAATTAGAGCTGTCATCAAGTACCTCTGTTTGAAAAAATGTCTTCAAAAGACATACACAGTGACTTAGTGGAGGAAACATTGGGGACTCTGCTCCTCCATATTCTACAGTTACACGCTGGGCCAAGGAGTTTAAACTGGGCAGAACATCCACTGAAGATGAACATCGCGAAGGACGCCCATCCTCGTCCCTCACTGAAGACAACGTGAAAAAAGACTGAGTAGAAAAATAAATTATTATTGTAACTTTAATTACCGTGTTTTATTTTCATTATCATTACTTTTGGATCACCCTCGTATGTTCATAGTTAAATTTTGGTAAAACGGTGAGTATTTATCGGGAACTATTGAATCACATTTTCCTATTTCGATTTGCTTAATTTATTTAAATAACGCCTTTTGCATTTAAAGTTCAACATATCGTTTTTATTTCAACCTCTCCTTTTTTGGCGGAGCCAAACTGCAGCCATGTTATGGTTGTAGCACGAATGGGTCGGCTCGACCGGGAAGGACCACGCTCTCACAGACCAACATGAAATAGCAGCTTAATGCTGCTGTGTTTCGTATAGCGAACCGGAAACCCTTTTTTACTGGAAACGAGGCATTCCATCTTGGTCCTCAGGGGTGACGGCGCATTCTGCATATTCTTAATTAATGATATATGTAGATAGATGTAGATATCTTTAGGCCACAGCATCCACGTATTATCAGGTGGGCTGTGTGCTGTTTGTCACTGTTGACTTGTGCTTATTCTATAAAAAAGTCTCAACCTGTTTATTTGTGTCCATGTTTTGTTTAATGCATTATTTATACAAAAGATGTCTCGATTATTTTCAATACATCATTTTTATGGGCATAATAAAGGTAATGAATGACCTTCACATAAAACAAAAGCGTCATTAAAGAGATATACGAGTATGTTATTGCCAAGTAAAAGCTTACGCCTAACTTCTTTTAGTTTTATGTACATAATGTGAAAGTTATTTAATTTCAAAGTTCAATTTCATTATTCTATGAATGTATGTGTTTACCGCGTAGTGGCATAATAATTTGATAAACTCGTCCCATTATCCTGAACAGGATCGCCAGGATTAAAAGACAAGCTGATAACTCGAACTAAAAAGTGAGAAATAAATTATAGTTTTAAAAAAATAAAAAAAAACACGCTTTTTTACAATAATGTTTATCACCGGAAGGAAGTTAGCGCAGAATATTATTTTTTAAATTAAACTGTATGCCAATTAATTGCTCCTTAAATGCTCTCTTAGAATCCGTAATTGCTCCCCGTCTATTACGATTAGTTAATTTATTCATTCATGCTGACTGTTGCACTATGACGTCATCGGTGGTCGTTGAATCCACTGAAAGCTATGTTCACATGAATCTCAGTGAGCAAATTGAAAGCAATTATTTAAGCAAAAAAAGATATTTTATGTTTTATAGCAAAATAAAATTTTCGAAAACATAATTAAAAAAATATAAATTAACTAATAGTAATAGACGTGAAGCAATTACGGATTCTAAGAGAGCATTTAAGGAGTTAATTTAGTTAAGTTAAGTTAAGTCAGTTAATTGGCATACAGTTTAATTTAAAAAAATATTCTGCCCTAACTTCCTTCCGGTATATTTATTCGCGTTAATTATACTACTCTTATTTCTAAAAAAATATTTTTACCTTTTTAGTTCGGTTTACTATTAAAGCTTGTTTTTTTTAGTTTTTAACCCTCGACGCAAAAAGAGGGGTGTTATAAGTTTGACCGTCATGTGTGTGTATCTGTCTTTGTGTCTGTCTGTGGTACCTTAGCTCTTAAACAGGTGAACCGATTTGGGTGCGATTTTATTGATTTAAAAGCAGGTTTTCTAGCGGTGGTTCTTAGACATGTTTTATCAAAATCGGTTCAGCCGTTTCAAGGTCTGTTGCTGTTTTGTTAGCTGCGGTAGGGTTCATTTCGGCGGTTTTTAAAATTTTCAATTTATTTTTAAACTATAATTTATTTTAGTTTTATGTAAAACACATACGAGATATTATTTTATAAATGGTATAGCTAGCTTATATTTTTCGATATCGAAATTGATTTCTAATTTCTTCTACGCAACTATAAAGCCTATTAAAAATATAATAAAGTATTAAGTAAAGACTATTTAGTTCCATTCATAACGAGTTTCTATGGGTTGACATAAGTTGACGTGAATAATGGCCGATCTGATGCGTTAAGCCTCATCATTGTATACCTTGGCCAACAATGCATGAAATGAAAATATATGACAATTTTACACGTAATATGTGTATAGCCATATGTGCGATGTGTGAAGGACGTTAGTTTACAAAAAACGTAGAAATAATAATTGAGTAAAAAAACAACCATCAGAACGGTTAGAATTAGCAACAAAATAAAAAGTCGTAACCCTGGTTAGTTTTGCAAATTGTGTATTTTTTTATAAGCACAGTACTTATTTACTTAGTGTTAAGTGAAGTGTGTTAAGGAAATATACGCGGTGCACACTTTAATCTAAAAATGTATCGTTAGTCGAGATTACATGTGTCTATTGGCCAAATACTTAAACGCTACTAAATTTTAAGATGTCGTTAAGTCTCATGGTGTCACAGTCATTTTGATTTAGAGTGATAGAGACAGCACGAGCATCTTAAATTTGAGTAGCGTTTGAGTATTTGGGCATATGAGATAGACTGTGTGCTCGTTTGTCACCCTTACTTTAATTAAAAAAAAAGTATGAAATGCGGCAGTGGATCAAGAGGATCCAATTTAAGAAAGAAGAACTCGCACTATGTACTTTCCCATAACCACGGCCCCGCTACATACGGAATCCCAAAACGGAATTCCGTATGTATGATTTATTATTATGAAATGAATAGTTGAAACGTTGAACCGACGTGGTGTATTACATTTCGCTTTTACTTATACAAACAACACGACGCCTTTGCAACCGTATACATTTGGCTTTTCTAAGTGATTATTTACTTTGTTTTAGGAAAAATAAACTAATAGTGTGAGATCCCTTGCCATTGAGGCCGGCTGGTCGTTATATATTATAGTTTTTACAAAGGCTGATCTGAAGCTTTTAAAAACATAATGTGAATGAAACTTTTAAAAACATAATGTGAGAAAATTCACCATCATATTTTTCCCTACCTAAGCAAAGTGGAATAAAAATAATAATTTAAACAAATGGGCTTACTTACCTCAAAATCTCAAAACGCATGATTTTCTTACTTATTAGGAATAGAAAAAATATAAACTTTTTTATTGAATATCTAATATAAAAAATAATGTTTGTTTGTTCGTATTTAATGCGCTGCCATACCGTTCATCATACTGCGGTAAAAGTTTGTCAACTTATTGCTTGCACTTCCGTGTAGGATAAGGGCGTACTACAATTAACATACAGTAAGTAACGCGCCGTCATATCGTACCAATAAATTTATTTGAAAGTTATAATATCATCATGATTATCATTCCTAATTAAACAATATGACACTTCCAAATTTAAATCGATATTTCCACAATTATAGCATGCCGTAAGCGCTAAGCGCGCCGGTATGTTCTACTAGGGCCTAAAAATTAAGATTCCAACGTTTTGTCGCATGAAATCGTATCTAGCAATTATATTGTACATATAAGTGATATAAAAGCACATTGTCAGAAAGATAAATGATTGTTGAACTTATTAATATTTTTTAAATCGATTAATTGCTATTTTACATAAAAAGGGATTTAGTGGCTTGTGCTGTGGAAGTCCGCATGGCTTCGTAAACACGATAACTTTTGAAAATATCAATTGTTTAACTCAATCTATTTTTAAAACTCGTCATCTATCATGTGGAAGCCATTGAATGTAGTAGTAATGTAGATGCAGTTTAATTTTGTTTTGTTTAGTTGTAATAATTTTTTCGGCTGTGAAATATCGAAATTTTCGGTGTTTTAGCAGCCTTGTATGAATTTATTTTTACTAAATAGAGACTGCGTCACTCACTCAGTTAGTTCGGCGTCAATCGCCGTCGTGAGTGGACACTGTATCGGTTCTTTGCAGCGGCTCAAAAGATCGCTGTACAAATACACAATATTCGAAAACCAAATTTCTAACATACTTGATTGTAATAATAATCAGAGATTTTATTACAATATTTTAAAAGCACAGAATAAATAATAGTAGTACGTACTAAAAGTAAGATGTAATATTTATACTTAAATACGTCTTAGACTTTATGGAGTGACCTGATGGAGTGATATGATGATCATAGGAGCATTATGAGTCGTGCACTTTGGATTTTCAAACTTTTTTAAATTGAAGTTTGACATAAAATTATTCGGAAAATTGGAAGTATATAATAAGGTTATTAGTGAAAACTTGTGTATTTAACTACTTTAAAAATTCCGTATAATCATGTTATACGTAATTTTAATGCGCTTAGCATTACCAAATGCGCATTTACCAATATTTATTTCTTCTGCGGCCGTGCCGGGTACCAGCTAGCAGATTATAAATAATACTTATTGTGAGTCACTCTTATGTTTTATTTATCACTGGTTCAGAAAATACCTCTGGGAAGAACCAGCAAGAAATCCAGCTGGACTTTTGGGTATTAAAACATGTCACATCGAATGATAAGAAGGATTATACCTATTATTCATATATTTATAATCAACCTATAGAAAATTATATCCTGCGTCACATTGCTTTCTCAATGCAAAATAATTTCAAACTTCCTGAGTAACACTTGACCTATCATAATTACTATTTGGTAGGACTACTTTTCTGCCTAGGAGCCCGATTGGGTAGGTACTACTCTCTTACCTATTTCTGACGCCTAATAGCAGTGTTGTGTTCCGGTGTGAAGGGTATAGAGAGCCAGTATAATTACAGACTGTCAGGTATTCCATCTTAGCCCTCAGGGGTGATAACGCATAGGAGTTCTTAGGTTGCAGATGTCCATAAGCTGCAGTAGCCACTTACCATCAGGTGGACTGTAAGTTCATTTGTCACTTCAATTTCATTAAATTAATTAAAAAAAACAGTTACATTACCAAAACCAAAGACAGCCTATATACGTCTCAATGCTGGGCACGGGTCTCCTCTCATCTTCTGATAATTTTTAGGCAAGGAAATTTTCCACCGCGCTGCCCCAAAGCGTGTTGGCGGACTTCACGTGATGTATTCAAATAGTTTTTTTAATGTCTCAGACGTCGAGGTTCCTTGCCGAGGTTGTCTATGTTTTTTTCACCGTCGAGCATGTGGTTAATCAGCACTTAAAATTGCACATTTAACAATTTCATTGGTGCCGGCGGGGATTGTACCCGGGTTGGCTGGCATATCATGAAATTTGTAGCGAGTGTTAATTACTGACTCCACCGAGTCAGTAATTCATTCTTGGGGCGATATACGCTTTTACAACAAAATCCCAGAAAATATACAAAATTTGACCTGCTCAAATTTCAAAATTTTATTAAACAAAGTTTGTATAAAAAGGGTTATTATAATATTAAGGAATCATGGATGATAATAACCCCTGGGAATGAGGTGATTGTTACCAAGCTATTTCTAATTTGTTTTGTGTGGTTAATTGTGTAACCGCTGGGTTTCTTGCTGGTTCTTCCCAGGACAGAGGTTTTTTTCGAACCAGTGGTAATTAAACTTTCAATAAGTATTATTTATAATCTATATTGAATAAAAAAATCTGTTTATGTTTCAGTGCTAATCGCTGGAGCTACCACGGCGCTTGAGCCAAATTAAATAATAATATGCAGTAATAGCAATTAACGAACGTTAAACTACGTTCGCACTCGCAGTTATAGATAACCTCTGATCTAAAACATTGAAAAGTTTTTTATCTGTGCATCATAATGATTTGGTGATGGAAATAACCTCGTTGTTAATTCGTGTATTCATTAACGTAAAGAAATCGGTTAACAATGTTAATTAGGTACTCTAATTTACAATTTCAACAAGCCCAATCAGGAACCAGTGCTTTACCGATTTAGTACGTGTTTCTCAAAGTTATGTACGAAATTAGCATGCGATGGTGTAGCTTTGTAAACATAAGCAATAACTTAAACTGTGAAACGTCAGTTTGATGTTTTAATCTAAGAATAGAAACTTGAAATTTGTTTCATCACCGTAGAAAGCGGTGTGTAGGAGTTGGTAATGTAGTTTGTGTAGGGCTGCTATGGACGAGGTTTTAGACATTCTTTTGTGAAATAAAAATATCGTAAGTCTTTTTTTTATAGAATAGGGTGACAAATGAGCACATAGTCCACCTGATTGTAAGTGAATGCTGTGCTATGGCCCTTAGACATCTACATTTATCCTCAATTAAGAATTAAAATGCAGATGAGTTGTCACCCCTGAGGACTAAGATGAAATGCCTCGTTTCCAGTAAAAAGGGTCTCCGGTTCTCTACACTCGCCATACCGAAACACAGCAGCATTAAGCTGCTATTTTACGCTGGTATTCTGCGAGAGCATGGTCCTTACCCGGTCGAGCCGATAGAAATCTTAGTCCTCACGGCTGACAACGCATCTGCATTTTAATTCGCAAACGATGATAGATGTAGATGTCTATGGGCCACAGCAACCACTTACCATCAGGTGGACTGTGTACTCGTTTGTCACCCTTATTCTATAAAAAAAACACTTGCTCGGCGGTAAAGGAAAACACGTAAAGAAATCTGCATGTGTAAGAAATAAAATATTTTCGAGGACATGTGAAGTCTGCCAATACGCACTGGAGCAGCGCGGCGGACTAATAGCTCCAAAACCCATTTCAAAATTGCCAGGAGGCCTGTGACCAAAAGTTGGGCTATATACGTCCCACTGTTAGGCACAGGCCTCCCCTCATTTCTGAGAGGGTTTTAGGGCAAGGAAATGTACGCTGCGCTGCCCCAATGCGTGTTCGCGAACTTCACATGTATTCAATTTTTTTTTCTTATTACTCAGACATGCAGGTTTCCTTACGATGTTTTCCTTCACCGCCGAGCACGTGGTAAATCAGCACTTAAAATTGCAACTAACAATTTCATTGATGCCGGCGGGGATCGAACCCGTTTTGCTCGCGTACTGTGAAATTTAGAGAGAACGCTTAGCTGAGCTACCACGGCTCTTGTACACGATATAGGTAACTAGCAACTTTATGTCATAATATTAGTAGGTTGGCACGACTGGGAAAGGAATAAATCCTTGTAAAATTCAAACAGTAGCAATATAAGCGTATAAGCTTGAACTGTCATTCAAATACAATAATGATGTATCTAATAATCAGCCCTAAAAAACATTGAAGCTTATTTCTTAACTAGTAACATTTTAGGACAGCCCTGATATTACTTAACCGATTTGATGGTTGTGTAATACGTTTCATAAACAACTTTTATAATTTATAGGGCGAAAAACTATACCGATCTACGACATCTTTAAAGAAAAAATAACTTATTTTCGTTTGTTATATAATATGTTTTTTATATATTTGAAAAATAAATGAAAAATAAAAATAAATAATATTATTAAAAAAATTAATATATAAATTATTGCCTTTGTTCTCTTTACAAATCCATGTTTATAGTTCTTTTACATTGAATAAAAGTCCGTGGTGTGTCTTGACGATTTTTGTACCGGAGTGGTTTATGCTCGGTTCGAGAAATGTTATTATTTAATGCTAAATTTTATTTCCATATAATACCGCATTATGTTTACATTAAAGAAGAATTATAAATGATTGAAAGCTTGAACTTCCCCATAGTAGTGATTTACCGCAATTGCCATGCTCGTCAGGGGAATTGGCTGTCGCAATAGAAGACGTCTCACGTATTAGTCGGTGCTCCCCATTCTTTATCTGGTTGTTTTACGCCGGGCATAATAACATCCTTTTTATATAAAGCTAGCTGGTGGGCTGGTTTGGCAGCCGTTGTTGTACCCTTTCCGGTAGGTGGCGTGATGAGTTTCACTGCAAATTTACCTTAGACTTTTAGTATAAAAATCGGGACAAGATAGAGTTCTCGATAGACAAAATAAACGCACGTTGTCTGAAGTACCACCACACCGTAAAATAACGCATAAAAGGATTTAGACGTATGAATCAGTCGTGCTCTATCTACATCAGCGACTAGCCAATAGCACCATCCTTTTCGGTGTTCGTACGCACTTTCATCCTCGAACGTCGCACATCTCAAGTTGTCTGGGAGTTATTGATTTACGTATAGGAAGGAATAACGCCTGAGTCATGATTTTAGTCTAATAAAATGCCTTAGGATGTTTATAACGAATTTTTTTTATATGATAGGGGGCAAACAAGCATGCGGCTCACCTGATAGTAAGTGACTACCGCCGCTCATGTACAACTGCAACACCAGGGGAATTGCAGATGCGTTGACGGCCTATTAAAAAAGAGTAAGCTCTGAACGATTAAATATCAAATAATCATCATCATTGAATATAGCAGGACCGTGCTTTGTGGTATTTTTTGAGGGATGCCCAAGGAATGCCACAAAGCACGGTACTGACCCTACTTTATCCATGGACTTTCTGCGTGCCTTACCTGGTCATCACTCCAGCTAGTAAAGGCCGCCTTAGACTTTGCTTATCTGCTTAAGGATGCTACTCAAGAGCCTTTCTTTTCCATCTGTTGCCAGTTCTTCTGTTCAGCTATATGGCCGACCAATTGCCACTTCAGCTTACTATGTCTTACTATATTATGTCGGTTACTCTGGTTCTATTGCGGATACCTTATTACGAAGTCTATCACTCAAAGGAACTCCGAGCATAGCTCTCTTCATAACTCGCTGAGACCTTTTTTTTCGAACCAGTGGTAAAGTAAAAAAATGACTTTCAATAAGAATTACACATGTAATCTATATTGAATAAAAAATGATTCTATTCTATTATATTCTATTCTTTTCTATTCTATTCTATTCTTGAGCTTCCTTAGGCCTCGCAGCCTTGCAGACCTCGAACCCTGATTCAGGTTAACGCAAAAGACTAACAGCACTATTATCTCACAACAAAGTAGGACCACGTCTCAGTTTCATATGTCATCACTGGCAAACACACATTAATTGTTCATTTGTTTTCAAGTTTTTTACGTGATGAGATGTCTTGTAATCTCACGTACGCTGCCCAGCCGAGTAGGAATTATCGATTGACCTCTCCCTTTCGTCATTAGGTATGCATATTTACAAACACTTGATGATGCCGACACTATTTTTAACCGACTTCAAAAAGGAGGAGGTACTCAATTCGACTGAATTTTTTTATGTGTGTTACATCATAAATTTTTTCTAGGTAAACCGATTTTGATGATTCTTTGAAATTTAATTTGAAAGCTGGTGCTTCTCATGTGGTCTCATATAAATTTGATCAAAGTCTGACCAGTAGTTTTTGAGTTATCCTTAATAATTTATATTGAAGTCGATGTACAAAATTTTTAATTTTACCACTTGTTTATTTTTATATTCTTTCATTTTATGTAAACAGGGAACATAAAACATGGCATTATTCTTTACTTTCTTTTGCAAGTGAGATATTATGATATTCATAAATTCATTACAGGCTTATCAAAAATTCACTGTTGAACACAGGCCACCCTCATAGACTTATAGGTCGATATTTGCATAGTTGCCTCGATAAGTTGTTATTAAGTAGATGCTACCCATCTCCTGTTTCATTTCCCTATGTCGCTTCTTACGAAACCCACGAGATGATATCGGGTAGTAGATCTCTTCCGTCGCCGCCACTTCACGGTGATATTTATATAATTCTTTCAAAACCCTTTACATGGTCCGAAAAAAGTTCTGAATACTTTCGATTAAAATGACCTCGTAGAAATGTAAATTTGCAAATATTTTAAAGGCATGTAAAGTCCGTCAACATGCCTTGGTGCAGTGCGGCGTCCTGTACCTAGCAGTGGAACGTATATAAGCTGTATCTTTACTTTAAATAAGTCATACTCAACGAAAGATTTGAGCAAATACGAGTAAGAATGAATTAATCACTCTTTCCGATACAGAATAAGTCGATTTGATCAAAGAGTTACAAATAAACTCTAAGATGGTTGAGCTACGTAGGCTAAGTATAGATACTAGAAAAAGTAGACTACAAGTATGTGTTCTATTTTATATCTAGAGATGAAAAGCGCGGTTGCCAGTGTTTTATTTTCTTCATTGCGAGTAGCTTTTGTTTTGGTATGCTTGTACTCGTATACTAATCTCTTACAATGTGTAAGGACGTGTGATGTGTGATAGTGTATGTGTGTGTGTGTGTATCTTGTACTTGTACATGTTTATATTAGTAAGGGTGACAGTACACTGCACATTTGTCGTCTAATAGTGGCGTAAAAGAACGCCATATTATCCCATGGGTTTCGTAAGAGATGACAGACGAAAACAAATCAGGAGACTAGCAGCAGCATCTTCCTGATAACGATTCAAAATAATAAAAACTGCAGTTGCTAAACCGTAGTACTATGGTGAATATCCCCTATGATGAAATATCCCCCTAGGATTTGATCGGCTGTAATGATGATGATAAAGGTTAATAAATGAGTACACAGTTCACGTAGTAAGTGGATATTATTGGACACCTACATTTAACCTCAAATAGAAAAAAATCGAGGATCGTTGTTACTCCTGGGGATTACGGTTCTTTTCACTCACCATACATCACATAGCAACTGCTGTGGTATGGCTGTGCTATGTTAAGTATGCTAATTAACATAGCACAGCCATACCACAATTTATGCTGGCATTTTGTTAGAGCGTGGTCCTTCTCCAGTCGAGTCAATAATACATCTGTCGCGTGGCTCTACCACGTAGCACGGATATGTTTTTATTTTATTTTTTATGATAAAATAAAGATGAAGATACTTTGAAAATGTTTAACAATTAATTTTAGAAAAGGTATAAAAATATAATCAAAGTTCTTTATTTGCCTATAGTTGTTACTATCCACTGTTCAAAATGGGCTACTAACATGATGAAGTGTTAAATAAAATTACATCCTGTATATTGCACACTGCAACAAATTAAATGGTAGTATTGACACTGCTTGGCACCTTACTTTATTTTCTGAGAGGTAATAGAGATAAAAACATTGTTCGGCGCGCTGGTCTAGTGCGTGTTGGCGGACTTCATATGTCTTCGGAATAGCATAGCAAGCATGTTTCCTCACAATGTTTTCCTTCGAGCACGTGTAAATCTGCACTTAAAATTACAATTAACAATTTCTTTGATGCCAATAGGGATCGAACCCCGGATGCTAGCGTACTGTGAACTGTAGTAAGCAATATATGTATAGTCTGTTCGCTTAGATATGGTCGCGCCGCGCCGCCTAGGCACGTGCCGCATATTGTCAAAGGCGCCACCGAGCCGCCCGCCGCGACATCAAAAGTCGCCGCGTGCGGCGTACAACCGCAGGAAAATTTGGCACTTTAAAACGAAACGCCGTAGTGAAAGGTTTTTTGCTACCTAACTCGTTTATTATTTATATTCATATTTTATTACAATAACCATAAGAATAAAATAGTTAGTGGTATTCTATTTAACAAACACAGTAAAAAAAAGAAAAATAATAAGTGCGCCTCCAGGTGTACTGACACTACCTTAGCGAACAGACTATACTGTACGGCGAGAGCTTAGTCCTCGAGCTACTACTATTAACAGACATCAAATATTTAATCATAACACTTATCAAGAGGTTTCTAAGCTCATTGTCATGTCGGTCACGTTCGTAAATGCTTAACGGTCAAGTATCTTATCCTGTCTTCAAAATTTATTTTGCTCATATTTAAATATAGGTAGATTTTTTTAAACTAAGTCGAAGTTCAACACGACTTTTCCTTCACCGTGACACCGTTTACATAGTAAGTCCTCGTTAAAATGACTGTTAATCCCCCCGTTAAAATTGGGGGTCGAACTATAATTACTCATGTCATAATGCATAACTCATAACCCTATTCAATTTCAGACGGGCCCTCAGTCCATGAGTTACCACTTTACCTTAGAATATTAGTGATTTTTTAAATCGTACATATTATATAATAGTAAATATCTTGAAAAACTTTCCTATGTTGGTGATATTTACTCCGCTAGGAAGAAATTTTGGAAAATGTTGTACCAACCCTTGCAGTATGCGATATACCTTCTTGAGGGTTGAAAAAGGCATCTACAACCATAGGAAATACAAAATGTATTCAAGAAGGTCGGAGAACAATTCGTAGCTAGTGAAGGTATGGATGGATGGTGTTCACAGAAGCGGAATGTAATATAAACGACTTTTTATAAGAGTACCAGCAGTAGCAGGACGCTAAGGTAGACGATGAAGGCGAGTTTGATGAGCAAGCGGAGAGTGCGAAGGATTGGAGGAAGAATAATATAATGTTTGGTGTTGCTTTTGTGTCCTTATTTGTGTAACAAATGGCATTCCATATTACTTCTAAGTACCAACCTCACACTGACAAAGCTGCACTATATTATCAGTCGTGACAAATACATTCGCGATTACTGTTGACTACCAAACTTTTGGACAAAAAGGTTGTACATTCTCCTGACAGATTTAATTGGTGATACGCCCTTCTCTGCCCAGAAATCCCTCTGGATTAGTAGCACTCTCTTTAACTGTTCCTGAGGCCCGTGCTAATCTCTGAAGCCATTTTAAAGTTTAAAGGTCAACAGAGCGAGGTATAATTACGGACTGTGAGACAATCCAAGTCCTCTAGGGCAGGGATTCCCAAACTATTTTGGGCAAGAGACCGCTTTTCCAAAATGAACTGATACCTCAGACCCCCATAGCCAAATTACTTCCTAAATCCTATCTCTAGTTTTTTTTGCTATTGATACAAAATACTTACCAATTTAAAAACTTTGCGGCTGGTTAAGTGAGTAAACTTGACATCATTTTCTCATAAAAATTTAACAAAATAAATAGACTTAAAATTCAGTAAATATCAAGTGTAATTAATAATTATTAATACAAATTACGTAAAAATACTTAAGTAGGTAATTATTTTTTGAAAAAAAAAACATTAAAATCGCAAAGTAAACATTAAAAATAAAAACTTATGTTAATTAATAGGGGTCGATTTTAGACCTCGTCGACCCCTAAAATCAGTTTTCGTTTATGTCGACCCCTGGGAAACTGATTTGGGAATCCCTGCTCTAGGGTGACCACACAACTGTGGCCTTGATGTTAGTTGCAAATTTTTATGGCCTCTAGTAGCCCCTTACCATCAGTTGGATTATCAACACCTTTGTCGCTTAAATGTTATAAAAAAACATTATCCTCGTAAGCATTTACGTAGCACATCTACATGTATTTTCATTTGCACAAACCTTATTAATAAAGTCTGAAATCTCGAAACATCGACATTTATTATAATAATAATTAAATGCGAACATATTAACCCGTGGGAATCACACGATCAAGGTCATCGTATTACGGTGACGCCATTTTAAATACATTAGCATGTGTCGGCTGCACAGCATAATAATAAAGTCAAAGAACTGAAATTGATTTCACATCTGATTACGTACACGGTGTTATGCTTATAACGCTTCTTATTGGTATACGTTAGATACTGTAATTAAGTATTGTTTTGCTTTTTAGGACAGTTCCACACTGTTATCACACGAGCGAGCGGCATTAACTTAATCCGTATCATAATTAATACTACGAATACGTTTCGTATGTTTACTGCTAGAACATAGACCTCCTTGACGTAATTGTCATTGTACCAAACGTCTGCGTTGCTAGTATTATATTATGCTTATGATAGTAGTATGCTTATTATACCATCCATTGAGCGCTTTACTATAGATTTTCAGAAATTATCCCAAATTGACATGTCAACATTGTCCTTGTCAACATTTGGCAACCTTTTTATATTATTGTGAAGTCGATGAAAGTGTGAAGTGTAGTTGTGAACTGAGTTTACTGAATCGTTGGTCTAGTGGTCGGGCCAAAAATCAGTTCTTGAGTTTTTCTGTCAAGAAATTCTCAGTTCCCGGAATCAGGAAGTTGACGGTGTTTCACCCCGTGCTTCTAAAAGCACGTAAAGCCGTTGGTACTGCGATTAATCTTTCTCCGGTCGTGTCAGTTTGCCGTGCCATCGGACTATGAGAATGAGAGAATAGAGAGGGCACCTGTTCTGTGCATGTGCATGCACTCGGGCACTATAATCCTGTTCTTACCATCTCTAAGTCCCCGCTGAGACTGGCCGCCGTGACCGAAATAAGGTCTGAAGGCCATTATTATTTTAAATCTATTAGCTTAACGCTTATACATATACAAGACAATTGACCGCTTGACGGAAATGAAAACAGTTAACTTATGCAGTTTTGTGTAAGTGTTATCGCTATTCTTCTATGCTAATAGCATACAGGAAATTTCTTCACTTATGCAAATATAACGTTGTTTTTAACGGTCGCTTGGTAGCGTTATTGTCATGTAGACGCATTTGTTATGTTATATTACACGTTAGTGTGAAATGGCTTTTACTAATTCGTCAGTTCATTAATCGAACTATCTACAATAATAGTATCGAGTGTGAAAGTCAATGTGAGACATCTATTTTCTATTGCTCTCGTTTTTCTAGCTTTGTAGCAATTATGTATGAGAACGACTTTTTCTCAAATCGATGTTGTGTTCTTTAAGGCAAAACGTATCGAGATCGAGTTTATCGTACCATGTGTGAAGAATTGAAGCAAATTAAATGCTTTTAACTTGTCACTTTTCTCGTTCGTTTAAGACTGGCTTTCTTGCAGACGCCTCTTGAAGAGAAAGCACTAGTTTGAACACTGGAACACTAGAAAAGTTAGTACTATTATTAAAATAATAAATAATTGAATGGTGTATTTAATGAAACTGACAACATTCTTGGAAATTTTAAAGTAAAAAGGCCGTTCTTTGTGGAAACTTGCACGGACGAGAAGCCGACATGAGTCTTCTTCAAACCAAAAGCTTTTTAAATACATTAATCATATTCTTAAAGTCATTTTATTTATTTATTTATACTTTCATGCACAAAGTTGTACATATGGCGGACTTAATGCCATAGGGCATTCTCTCCCAGTCAAACATTAGGCTAAACAGAGATAGACAAACAAGAGGCGGTGCAGCAGTAATCAAAATAGAAAGGGCTAAAAAAATGTATATACATATAAATTTACATATACACACACATACATACACATATATACTTAAGTACACATAACATGTACATATATAAATATATACATACACATATACATGCATACAGTACATATTATATATAAATATTATCTATGTCAGAACAAATATCAAATATACATAATTAAGTATATAAAATTAAGAATAATAAGATGTGTTAGTTCAAACTTGCAACGATTTTTTCACATGCTTTCGGACTTGATTTTTAAAAACAAACTTGTCACTGAGTCATCAGACAACTCTGTGGAAAATTCTCGATAACAACAACATCACGATGGAATTTAGTGAAATCTTTAATCAATAGTTCAAAACTACTAAAATAATTTTACATTTTTCAAGGTTTGTTGAGGTTTTCAACGTATAAACAACAATAATTAAATAGTAACAGTGGGAGTTCAACTTACACTGGTGACATCGTGAAATTAATACAGCTTATTCTAATGAGTCATCATGACATAAACTGCTTATTTGTTTGCAGTTTTAGACTTTTCCCCACACCTACACTGTAGACACTGTTGCAAATAAATTAAAAGCCCCTTCTGTGGTTTTTCCACAATATCTGGATATAAAAGAAGGGTTAGCAAACATTATTTTATGTATAATTAGAATTTGAATAATTATATTTTGGTCAGTTATAACAGTTTTAAATATCTATTCATCTGGTTATTCATCATCATCATCAATACAGCCCTTCACAAGTCCACTACTTAACATGACAGGTGCGTCCTACCCCAACGAATGCCACATTATACGAACCTGAGACACTTTCAGACTTCCTTCATGTCTTACCAGATCATCACTTCATTTAGTGAGTGGCGCCCTACCTTTCGCTTTCCAGTACGAGGTTGCCACTTGAAAACTATTCATATTCATTGGTTACCTGCGTATGGGTAAAAGTGTTTTTATTACTTGCAGTGTATTTTCGAATAGAGATTTTTCAATGGCACCTGTTTAGTGCACTAACACTCGCAGGCGAAATTTAAGAAAAGTATACTTCGGAATTTATATGAATAATTTTCTTTACCTCGACTTTTAAACATTTTAATTATAACTTAAATTATCTAGTAGTATAAACAAGTAATTTAATAAATCAATACGTACATACTAGATGGTAGGACTCCTTTTGAGAATCTCCTCTTACCTAATTCTGCCATCAAATAGTAGTGCTTTATTGTGTTATGGTCTGAAGGGTGTAGAGAGCCAGTGTATTTAAAGGCTGTGAGATATTCCATCTTAGTCCTTAGGTGACAACGCACTGTAGCCTTCTTCATTTGAAGTGGCTGCAGACTGTAGGTATATAAGTAAGTATAATAAAATAAAATCCCCCCTATGAGGCAGCCTATGTGCTGTGCTGTTGGGCAAGTATGTATTCAGCAGTGCATTTTGAGCTGTAATGATGATGTTGAACAAGTTTAATGTATTGGTATTTGCTGCTAATAATAGATGTTGAATTTTTTTTTTATAGAATAAGGGTGACAAACGAGCACACAGTCCACCCGATGGTAAGTGGTTGCTGTTGCCCATAGACATCTACATCTATCTTCGTTAGCGAATTTAAATGCAGATGCGTTGTCAGCCGTGAGGACTAAGATAGAATGCCTCTTTTCCAGTAAAAAGGGTCTCCGGTTCTCTACACTCACCATACGAAACACAGCAGCATTAAGCTGCTATTTTACGTTGGTATTCTGTGAGAGCGTGGTCCTTCCCCGGTCGAGCCGACCCATTCGTGCTACAACTATACTATTAATATAGCTGCAGCATGGCTCTACCACGTAAATACTCGAAACTTGAGCAAAATGTAAATATAAATAGACTGGTACTATTTCACAAGTACATTTTTTACAATCTATATGAACATTTTTACATATACGAGTAAGACACTTTGATGACAGTGTAATGTGTACAAATTATTTTGTGCATTACATTTTGCGCAGAGAACAGCTTTCATTTACGCATCTAACCTAACGAAAGTAGTAACCTGACTAAAGATACCATGGATTAAGTCTTTGAAGTTGGTGGCAAGTGTCCATGCGCTGCAGTAGTAGCTTTTTACCATCAGGTGGACGGTAAGTTCGTTTGTCACTTCAGTTTTATAAAAAAAGCAGGTGCACTGTGTGCTCGTTTGTCATCCCTAATTGTATAATAAAATGCGGCTAAGGCTACTAGCTCTAAGGGTCGCTCTATATATAAATTGTAACAAAAAGAATTAAAGGTAGCGGCGATACTTATCTAAAATTCCAAAAGGCGGCCACATACCTATTAAATTCTTGATGAAAGTTCAGTCGTACTTAGAACACATGCAGAGCCAACATTAACATTATTTGTGATATAAAATACCTGCTGTTGTGTGTTCCTTTTATAGTTCGAGATTAATTAAAATAATACACATGGGGTGAAGTTCCTAAAGTAACTGTATCTGCGACTTGTCGTCGTCACTAGTGATAAGATGGCTGGTTCTTTTCTCGCTCAAAGGTATTAGTAGTATATACTATATAGTATAGCTTCAGCGAGTAGGAAACGCAGCCGGCGTCCTTGGCACTATACCGGGGGGAGGGAGTAAAAACTGTATGATCATTTAAATAAAACTAGTTTTTACGGATTAATCTGGAGGTAGCCATGGTTAACTGTGACATTGGGACGTCAAACACATCAGTCCACCCCGTGACCATGGGTGCTGTAAAGTGCTCAAAACGTCGGGAATATAAAATAAGTTAATATACGCGATCAAGTCCGTAAAAACTAGTTTCATTTAAATGTGTAGTGTTCGCGTAAATATAAGTAATCTTGATTATGATGTATAATTTTGTATATTTTTATGCAAATAATATAAATATGTAAATAAAAGTATTAACAATTAAAAAAAAATCCAATCCACTTTTAATTCATTAACTGGATTCAATTATGTAACAATGATCATTTATTATATAACTTGCTTCGCCTTCTAGTGGCGTCGTAATAGAATCCATTAGGTACCCCATATCACGCCGTGGGTGGCGTAAGAGACGATGGAGGGAAATGAAACAGAAGATAGGTATCAGCATCTTCCTGATAACAACTTAAAACTAATAATAAACTGCGGTTGTCAACCCGCCTGCCCAGAGTGGCGACTATGACAAATACCCCGTATAAGGTAATCTTATGGAGGAGACTTTTTATAAGCTGTAATGAATTAATGAATGAATGAATGAATATTAAGCGCTTCAAATCTAGAAAAAACTAATCTGTGACATTATGACTGTTCTTTAACCGACTTCAAAAAGAAGGAGGTTCTCAATTCGAGTTTATGTTTTTTTTATGTATTTTACGCGATATCTTCGCAGATTGTGAACCAGTTTTGATGATCCTTTTTTATTAAATAGATTATACTTCAAGGGTAGTCCCATATAAATTTGGAGAAAAAATTTCACACCTAAGGGTAGCAAATAAATAACTTCTTTTTTAGCAATTTGAAGTCGGTTTTTACTTTTTGTTAAAAGTTATAAATAAAGTAGTGAGTTACAGAATGGCTTGACAATGATACCGATTTTGATTTCAAATTATTTGAAAGACGCAGTTATACTGCTTTAAATAATAGCAAGGAACTGGTTTTTGTTTAAATTTTATCGCAGACCTTAACAAAATTGCGTGTGGCTTATCACGTCTTTCATCACTTTCTAACAACAGTGAAAATACAGCTACCTATACGTTAAAACGACAGGCGAGGGGAGTGTACCTTCTATTTTCGGCGCCGCATTTCAGTTTCAGTGTAAATCCCGCGTGAGGGCGCGTCGGCCGACATATCTGACTATCGCGCCATTATTTCCCTTTTCCGCAATAATAAAATCCTTATATTTTTTTTAACATAGTATGGCTTCGACTACATTAACAGTTAATAGCACTCACACATCTGTATCTGGAATTAATATAAAAGTAAGTTAATTTTGTTTCAAATGCGATAAATTCTTAGGAAATTTTTGGTGTTTCGCTTTGCGACAATTCCAACTTAGCGAGTACGCCAACCAACTATTGTTCTTGTCTGTGTGCGTACTCTTTGAATCACAAAAGTTATTATTTTTGTGGAAGGTAACCTACAATGGAATTATACTTAAACACAAATTTATGAAAATACTTTTCATGTTCAATTATTTTAATTCATTCAGTCCTATTTATTTTTGACGCTATTAATAAAGATCCACATTCCACACATGTGCCTTGTGATTTTTTTGGCGCAAAGTTGCGAATCTTGTTTTGATGATTCGCTTTAAATGCGCACGGCTACGTGACATTTATTATAGCGAGCATCTTGTAATTTGTAAGTTATAAGTAAACCGGTGTCCAGATCTTATTGTATTAAAACCATTGTTACCATGTCAGTAATTTAAGCCGTTTGATGGCGGGTAAGTTTTAAGAAGCCTACGTGACTTTGAAACTCACATGACTTGAAGGTTTTTTATTTATTAACTTCTACCCGCGTTGAAACAGAAACGCGGTCATGTTCAGTTAACACCATATTATCTTAATTCAAGACATACTCTGTGTTTGACATGACAAATTATGCGTAAGTGATGAAAGCGTGGTTCTACCACGTAATAATGCGTTTATTTCGGTAATCTTGAATACAACATATAGGGAAAGACCTGCAGTAAGATTACAAAAAGTCTATTATAGACCTCTAGAAAAATTGTAATTTGTTCGTGTATATTAAAGAGTGTGTGAATGTGAGTGTGGGGTGTTGTTGTACGTATATGTGTAGGGGTGTGTGTGTATATGATGGTGGATGAAGAAAGTATAAGCAACTAAAGTGTTGTGTGACTTTAAAAAGCTTTTGAACCAATCCTTTTATTTTCAGGACTTTAGTCCTAACTTATTGTGTATTTTTGTAGAATCATGAGTTATGTATGGGTTTCAAGCAGGGCCATCCAGTCTTCTAAAAATAAGAAACTATTATGAACTCTCCTTGAAAGACTCTTGAACTCTCTTAGCTATTATGTAGTGTAGGTTAGTAAAATATTAAGATGAAAAGTTGTTAAGAGTTCTAGGTTTGTTTTAAAGGTTTGTCAAATTTTGACAAAAATTTAAAACTAAATATCACCTCTGAGGACTAAGATGGAATGCCTCACAACTTGTAAGTTGTAGGTGTGTGTATTATTCTGGTCTTCTACACTCTTCAGACCGGAAAACAGCAGTACAAACACTGCTATTTGGCGGTAGAAATAAGTAAGAACGTGGCGGTACCTATCCAAACGGACTCCTAGTAAATAAATTACCACCTAGTAAATAAATTAATAAAAAAATATATTATTGTTATATTGTTATTTATGCAGTCAAAGTACGCTGTGTTTACAAATAAATATATGAAACTTACCACAATACAAATGTACATTAGACTGTAATTGATATATTATCTTGATTTGGTAATCCAATAAATAAATAACGGCAAGTTCTTGTGAGAGGTCCCTGTCCAACATTAAAAACTTAAACGTTAGTTAACTAAATTTAAGATTTAATTTTTTCGATATTTTTCATTACAGAGCTCACAAAACCGACTCCTGATCAAGAATGGTCGGGTCGTCAACGAGGATGGCATGGAAGACGCCGACGTGTACGTCGAGGATGGAATCATCAAGTGAGTACTTAAAAACAATGTGACTGATGCAAGATATCGATAGTGAGTTGTGTTTTAAAAAGGCTTTCGTGTGGTCGACTTATTTGCTATCGGTATTTTTATTTACGGCCTCTTTGAAGACGACGTCAATTTAAGAAATTCTTAAAGTTGTGCTCTCTCGATCTCTATCACTTAACGACCATAGTTGACAGACAATGGACATTTATAGAGATAGTTAATACTTTATTAGGGTAGTGATAATCAACGAATATAAATAATGCACTTATTCTTTACTTTACACCAAAATTCAGAATTTGAGTAGAAGAACAATTTCAAATATGTACAACACGCGATCTTATCACTTTGAAAATGATCTCTTCCGGACGTCCTTTGCGTAGAGAACTGATGCAAATATAAATAAAAGTAGAGGAGCGTGTACGAAAAAATCTATAAATATATATAGTATTAATATGAAATCCCTGGGGTTAGTTCTACATACATATAACATAATACATAAACACTCACGCCTGTCACCCAGAGGGGTAGGCAGAGACTATGGACTTCCATTTGGCACGATCCTGACACACCTCTCTCGCCTCCTTCACATCCATATACCTACGCATACACGCTCGTTGGTTAAGGGTACTCTTAATTTTGCCCATTTTCAATATATCGCCAATTTGGTCGATAAATTTTCGCCTAGGGCGTCCCTTCCCGACTCTGCCGTTCACCTCTGCCACATAAATTTGCTTTGTCACTCTTTCCTCATTCATTCTTTCTACATGACCAAGTTTTGTTCAACCTTCACAATTTTTGGTAAAATTCCCTCAAAGTCATGTTTGTATATCTTTGTTATTCTTATATACTCTAATGATGCCGGGAGACGAAACCGGTCGGTTATATAATTAGTATAATTTTTTTTTTACTATTATGAAACTAGGCCCACTCTTGACCTCCATCTGGCCCGAGGGCAAAGATGAGGTCTACGATGGAGCAAGTTTGGCCAGGAGAAGCCTGTTAACACGCACCTTGAAGATGTTAAGGTTATATGCACTCGGTAAAAGAACAGACGCCAGCAGGACATTCCACTCCTTGACTGTGCGCATTATGAAAGATGACTTATAGCGCTTAGTGCGAATATATATAAGAATAATTTAAAATAAATATTGTGAAGCTAGTACAAGTGTTTATCCAAATCACAAAAATGCTCATAGTCGCCAATTATGACACCCACGGGACGAAAATGCCTTGTCGATTTTCTTATGCTATTCCAGTGTTCCAGTTGTACCAATCACCCTTTTATTCTAAGGTGTACACCACTTATTTACCACTTATTTTGGGTCTTATTATTTTGGATAAGCACAGCTCGATCGAAGGTTTGTTTATCCTCCATTCCTGTCATGTCGTACATACATAATTCTAAAGAGTTTATGATATAAAAAAATACGTTATGAAATGTTTTTAAACTTTTTAACCTGTTATTCATAATTTGTAATTTAAATTAATTCTAGAAAATGAATAGGAAATTTTATTTTTAATGAACTTGTTTTAAGCTTATACCATTTCATTCGCTTTAAATATCGACAATGTGGAATACTTTTGAGCTTGAGAAACTTGAAACAGAAACAGAAACTTTTTTATTCAATATAGATTATAAATAATACTTATTGAAAGTCACTCTTTGTTTATTAACCAGCACACGTTTATTATATTCGCATCTGTTTGAAAGGATAATTAGTAACTCTCCAATATTCAAGTAGTTTACATATCTACTGCGAGAATCGCTTGTAGAAGTAGAAAAATAAAAGTCACTAGCCGAACATCTTGCTCAATATAAGTTAAGTAAGTTACTTGCCAGTCGCGGTGGACACTTCATTTCCTTAAAAACCCTCTCAAAAATGAGTACAAGCCTGTGCCCAGCAATTAGACGTTAAAAGGCTGTAAATAAAATAAATAAAAAATTTACTTTAACTTGGTTGCCATATTTACGATTTTTAATAGAGTGATAACTATTGATAACGAGGTACAATTGAAATAAAACATTTACATAAATTATCTGCATATTAATACATGAAGGGAACACTATTGCGCGCACAAAGGAGTGTAAAATTTGGTATATTAAATATATTTAAAGTTTATATGGAAAAGAAGTGCAGTAAGCTAAACTTTATATTGTTACAAATGCAATAAATAGAGTAAAATAAAACATTTTAGTTGTTTACGTTAATACTGCCAATGTCAAACACAAAATTGTCACTTTGACATTTGAAATTATGTCATTTGTTGATGTTAATGCTTAGAGTATATGTAATTACTCTAAGCGAACTTGCCTGAGGTTGGTACTACTAAAATCTCAGACATTTATGTAGTACATAGTATAATATTATATATGTTATTATTCTAAGGCCAATGTAAAACACTTAATAGTCTGTGGTCAAACAGTCGCACAGACAAGGAATTAACGATGGATGCATGTGGCTGTGTGAATTCAAATGTTCCTTTTTCAATAGTGTGTGTATGTCAAGGCCAAATTATGTTTGTTATGTATATTTGTTGTTGTTGTTGGGAGCACTAAGCTCGAAGTTGTTGACGAGTAGCCTGGGACAAATAGGCCGACTAGGTAAGTCCATGGTAGAGCCATGCTGCAGCTATATTAGTAGTATAGTTGTAGCTCGACCGGGGAAGGACCACGCTCTCACAGAATACCAGCGTAAAATAGCAACTTAACGCTGCTGTGTTTCGTATGGTGAGTGTAGAGAACCGGAGACCCTTTTTACTGGAAACGAGGCATTCCATCTTAGTCCTCACGGGTGACAACGCATCTGCATTTTGATTCGTAATCGAGGATAGATGTAGATTTCTATGGGCCACAGCAACCACTTACCATCAGGTGGACTGTGTGCTCGTTTGTCACCCTTATCCTATAAAAAAAAAAGGAAAAAGAAACTTCGACCGAGAGGTTAATCGATGGATTCAACTCGGTTGGGCAGCATTCGGGAAATTACGACAGGTATAATCTCGTCGGGTATATCTCAAAACTTGAAAACGAAATTGTACAACCAGTGCGTGTTGCCAGTGATGACTTATGAATCTGAGACGTGGTCCTTCACTGCTGGCCGTGTGAGGAAGCTCAAGGTGGCTCAGCGGGCTATGGAGAGGGCTATGCTCGGAGTTTCTCTGCGTGATTAACTTAGAAATGAGGATATCCGCAGTAAAACCAGAGTGACCGACATCGCCCAACTGATTAGTAAGCTGAAGTGGCAATGGGCCGGCCATATAGCTCGAAGAACCGACAACCGATTGGGAAAAATGGTTCTCGAGTGGCAGCCTCGTACCGGTAGGCGAAGTGTAGGCCGATCCCCCACTAGATGGAGTGACGACCTGGTAAGAAATGCAGGAAGTCGATGGATGCAGGTGGCTCAGGACCGTGCTTTGTGGCATTCCTTGGGGGACTTGGGGGTCTGTTCAGCAGTGGACTTGTGAAGGGCTGTAATGATGATGATGATGCATATTTGATATCTGTGTTTTATGTATTGATGTGCTGTTGAAAGTGTAATACAGCCTGTTTTATATACAAACCTAAGGATTTAATAAAATTTTGTTTGAATTTAGACCACAAAGCTACCACTAGTATAATTAATTACATAATCTTGAATGTCAAAATCGAAGCTTTTTACCTCCTAACAGCAATATAGTTTTCCCTTTAAATACTGTGCTTTCGTAAGTTGGAGTTATCGAATCAATACTAGGGAGACTGCGAGACTCACGCAGACGCAAACAGTTTATCAGCATCACTTTTCGCGTGACTATGACTTATTGTATTCTCAACCTTACTGTCCACTACAATACGGTCCAATATAATACATATGGAAAATGACAACGCCTAGAGCAACGACCTCGTATCTTACATTGTTGAAAATGTACATTAAATTTATTTTTAGCCGATTTCAAAAAAGTAGTTTGTCAATGGGGAAGAAAAATTTTCACCCCTAAGGGTGGAAAATTGGATTTAGCGACATTCAAGCATTATGGGTATAGAAAAAGGGTTTTTTATTAAGGTTTATAAATTAGACATGTAATCAAAATTAAAAGACGACTTCAAAGAAATAAAAAGTTCAAATAAGTTAAAATCAAATAATTTCCACATAATAGCTTTAGAAGTCGGGACTTTATACTTCTATAAATTACGTTTAGTACCGACTTTTGAAGTTATGTGGAAGTTAATTTATTTGTTTTAGTATTTAAAGTCGGCTTTAACTCTTTGTTAAAATAAAAGACAATATTTTTTATTTACAATATACTCTTTCAGTCTATTTGCCCGTTTTTGCAATGAGTTCCTACGCTAGGGGCCGCGGGTTCGAATCCCGCACGGAACAAGTATTTGTATGTCCTACAAATAATTGTTCCGGGTCTGGATATTTGTCCTTGTGCAATTTGTGTTTGTAAACTGCCTCCACGATACAGGAGAAAATCCTAGTGTGGGGGTAACGTTTTTAAAAAAAATCAAAATCAAATCAATTTATCTTCGATTAAGAATCAAAATGCAGATGCGTTGTCACCCCTGAGGACTAAAATGGAATGCCTCGTTTCCAGTAAAAAGGGTCTCCGTTTCTCTACACTCACCATGCTAAATACAGCAGCATTTAGCTGCTATTTTACGCTGGTATTCTGTGAGAGCGTGGTCTTTCCCCGCTCGAGCCGACCCATTCGTGCTACAATCATAATATAGCTGCAGCGTGACTCTACCACGTAAAAAAAGTTAAACTTAGCTAAAATATGTTCGTATGCGGTTTCTAGTAGGTAATATGAAATTTTCATTATAAAACGTGTAATATTAAAGGTTGTAGCACGAATGGGTCTACTAGAGTGAGAAAAGACCACGTTGTAAGAGAATACTAGAGTAAAATAGCATCTCAATGCTGCTGTGTTTTTAGTTTTTAGTCTGTCACGCAGAGAAACCCCGAGCATAGCCCTCTTTATAGCTCCCTGAGCGACCATGAGCTTCATCATACGACCAGAAGCTCTATGAGCCATAACATTCACTTACCATCAGGTGGACTTAATGGCCGTTTGTCACCCTTATTCTGAAAATTAAACTAGAATAGGATTCAGTCAGTTACAACATTTTACTAGGGTTCAACAATGTAGGTTCATTACATGCATTCCCTTAGGCTTAGGCGTAAGCGTTACAAAATCTCGTTTCATAGAAACCGTCTTTCGGCTACCTACTGTCGTGAACCACGCCCTACAAAAAGCACTTTTAGCACGCTTGGAGTTAACGGAAATATTTTTTTTTTATTCAAAGAAACTTACAGCTCTTATATAACATTTGAATGTAAGATGAATGTTAACAATACATTAGCCAGAACAGTTTCCAACGTTAAGGATTACATTGCGAAAACTTTAGATGAAATATTACTTAAGATGAATAATGAAATGAAGTACATATTTGTGTTTTGCCAAAGAGAAAAACATACTTAATGCATGCCTAATAGCAATGTTAGTAAAGGTAATTTTACATTCAGAGAAGTACACACACCGCCTAAGTGTGATCAACTTGCTTAATAGTTGAAATATAACCGCTTAGTTTTTCAGTTAAATATATCAATATGGTTATAATCATTGTGTGTTGCAAGCACGGACCAGAAACCGATTTTTCGAATACTTAGTTCTGCAAAAAGGAGTAGAGAAAACTGCGTTGGAGCGAGCACTCAACCTAGGGCATCTAAATGAAATACGACTTAGAAGGAAGGAGGAATCTATATAGTTATGTAAAAGTTTAAACAAAAACACCTGATCCCTATGTTCACGCCGTAATTCTAATGACTGATGTAGCGCAGAATGATCCTTAAATTTGTAACTAAGTCTTTTCAGAAACTTATTTTGAATCCTTTCTACTTGTTCTACATAAGTAGCATAAATAGGGTTCCACAACGTAGATGCGTATTCAAGATGACTTCTTACTAAAGAATTATACAGCATAATATACGTGTTTATGTTTTTGAAGTCCTTGCATTGTCGGAAGACAAAACCTAACACTCTATAAGCCTTGGCAGTAGCCTTGTCAATGTGAGACGCTAGTCTAGTTTATTATCGAGATACACTCCCAGGTCCCTCATATTAATAGTATAAGTATTATTGTAGCATTGCAATTAGTACAATCTTTAAACAATCTCGGCTATCTTGTCATTATAATTGTGACTTACTAATACCTAGTTCAAAGACTAAGAATTTATCATAGTTCGCGAGTAATCCGATTTGGATACGCACCACCACTAATTGTCAATTGCACTTTTAAGTGCTGATTTACCACGTGCTTGGCGAAGGGAGCATCAAGAGGAAACTTTCATGTCTGAAAGATTAAATATTTTGCTGAGGTGTGAAGTCCCGCAATACGTACGAGCAGCAAAGCGGATTTATCTGTAATTACGACTATAATCCTCTCAGAAATTAGAGCAAACCTGTAATCAACTATTTAAGTTGTATTTATTGTTAACGCTATTTTACAAAATAGTTCTTAAAAGCAGTATCATTTTATAAAGTTATCAACTACAATAATACGCATATCGACGTTAACATGTAAACAAATAACGGGCACGCGATAATTACCGGGCTATTTTAGTTCACTTTCATCTTTTCTATTAAGGACGCTATACATCGCGTGTGATCGATGTTTCGTTAGACATGAACGATTTGCTTTTTTTCCCATAAAACCGAATAAAATTATTTTCTTCGGTTGTTGGTTGGCATGAGGCCTTATCGACTGGCTAGTTATTTTATTTTATTTTTTTCTTATTGACAAATTTTCAGTCCTTATTTAATGTTATACGCATGTAAAATTTAATGTTTTACAACTTGACTACTAACAGAACGCTTGGGTTAGATAGGTGGTCTATATTTCAAAGAATCTACTTACCATTTGGTGGATTGTGTACTCGTTTGTCATCCTTAGTTCTATACAAAATCACTTGTTCTTGCTCTTCTTAGCCCACTCGTGTCTGAATTAATCCTTCGCGATAAGACCATAATACATTATAAATAATACATCCAGACGAGACAATTAACAATTTGTACTCTTGCGCAATTTGTGCGCTCTAATAAATATTGGGTTCCATTGAAATTGGATGGAGGACCAGTAACTCAGTAAAAGTAAAATTATATATAAGCCTATATACATACGTCCATAGTTAGGCACGTGCCTCCTCTCATTTCCGAAAGGGTTATTGGCCAATTAGTCGCTAGTATGTGTTGGCGAACTTTACATGTACTCGAAATATGTATTTTATATATACCTCAAACATACAGGTTTCCACACGATATTGTCCTTCGCCACCAAAGCATGTGGTAAAACAGCACTTAAAACTGTGATTAACAATTTAATTGATGAATACGGTTATCGAATCTGGGTTGATCATAAGTAAAATTTACGGTAAACGCTTAGACACTAAACTACTAGGTACTAAGCCTTTGTGATCCCATATAAGAAGTAAAATCCGATATTTTAAAGTTTTTTTAACGAATCCAATTATTAAAGACATATAGATATTTATAATAGCCTCCCTTTCACTATGAGACCAACAAATATTAAGTGATGTAAAAGAAGTGATTATAAGTTATGCTTAAAGTAAACACGAACGTTGTACGTTAATAAAATAAAAATTTCCATGTCGTGTCGTCCACTTCAATTAATTGACGTTTTATATTTATGTAATATATACATATACACATTTACACGTAAGTACATATTTCGGTGTTTATCAAGTTCGTTTTAAATTCTGTAACTTGACTTTATTGATAAACTTAATTGATATAGTAAGTATTATTTTATAGGTAAGAATTAAGAACTCTTGAGATTAATATAGTACATATTTATAATTTGTATTCGAGAATGCAGGAAGCTATTCTATAAACTATAAAAATATTTACTTTAAAATTTCATGCCCTATTTTTCCACCCTTAGAGATGACATTGTTTCTTAAATTTTATATGGTATCCTCTAATTCTGAATCCGCATATCCGCTAACCTCTGAAATACAAGCTATTAATAAAAGAATCTTTAAGATCGGTTCAGCGGTTTTCGAGTAATCGATGAACATACATCAGCACGCGTCGAATATAGAACCTTCTCGATTTTTGAACAGTGCTAAAAACTTACAACTTACATAATACAAACCACAGCAAAAGAATAACATGTGTTCGCCACTCACTATTCATAACATAACGCTCGACATTACTGACGTAACAACAGCTGCGTGGAGGAATTAGTAATTCGCTTGCTTGACAACCCACAACCGTATAAGTGTACGGTACTGGTGACTTGTTAAACTTGCCAAAATTTGAATTTGTTAACGGTTTTTAACCCAATATTACTGTTATACTAAATCCTTGTGTATTCTGCTGTTGCTATTTTTTATTTATTTACGCTATTGTAACCTTAATAATATTTTACGAAGGGCGGACTTCTCGTCTCTCTCGTCGCTTTTTAATTATTTTATATCTTTTATATGATAACGTACTCTTGACTGATTTCGATTACGGAAATAAAGAAATGACATAGACCTTGTGCCACTACACTTGATTCGGAGGACGATTTACATTGATACACATGGGCCACTTCAATTGAAGTCAGTGTAGCCAAGTCGTCTGTCTATACCTTCTTTTATATTATGTAATGCAAATTTATCTACAGATAGTCTAAAACTTAAAATAAACAGTTTGTAAAAAAAAACATATACAAGTCGTTAAATTAACAATTTTGTACAACGGACTTCAATATAAATAAAATGAGAACATCATCAATTTAGTCGAAGTTATAATTTTAGTATTAGAATAAACTTCAATGAATGTAATACTACCCTATGATTCTTGAGGTCGAAATAAATAAATAAATAAAAATTAATACGCATTATTAAGGATAACTCAAAAACTACTGGTCAGATCTTGATCAAATTTATATGGGACCACATGAGAAGCATCGGTTGAAAATGGTAGTGTTTTTATTATTTTTTCCTCTTTGTTATTAGCCCGAAAACAGTCATGAGCCTTTCCCAATAGCCATGTTTGCAGATAGGTTAATGGAATCTCTTGTGCTGCTCATCCATGGCGATTTGTTTTATTTAACTGAATGAAATAAAATTTACACGCTATTAACTCTTAATGGTCGGTGAAATACCGGATTATTTTCAAAATTAACCCTTTCCCTATCCCATGAATCATGTTATATGAACATTTCGATTGTTTAACTATTGTGTCTGTTTCGCGTACAGGAAAATTGTTAATTTACACTTGCATATTACATATTAATTTCAGTTAAAACTTTGTACTTTAAATTAATTTAGAGTTATATTTTATACTATACAGCCACGCTGCAGCGCCATGCTGCTCGCTTGGCAAATGATCACGTTCTCACAGTATAGTAGTGCAAAATAACAACATAATGCCACTGCGTTTCCTATAGTAAGAGTGGGGAACCGGAAACCCTTTTAGTAACGTGGCAATTCATCTTGGTCTTCGGTGTTTTGATTCTTATTCGATGATTTATGTAGGCGTTTGTAAACCATAGGATTCATCTCCCATCAGGTAAACTGTGTGCTCGTTTGACACTGTTTTTTCTATGAAAAACTATAATTTTGATTATTACGACGCTTGTTTGTAGGATTATTTTTCTGTCTTGGAGTCCGTCTGAGCATGCTTTACCTATTACTGCCGGCAAAAACAGTGCATGCACCGCTGTTTTCCGCTCTGAAGGGTAAGAGCCAGTAAGATTACAAGCATTCCATCTTAGTCTCTATCTTAGATCTATGATCAGCTCTAAGGACTCTGTGCTATCTGCAGATAGCAGAGAGTGATGCGTTATCTGTAGCCTTCGTTGTTTAAAGTTGGTTGCAGGTGTCCGTGGGCTGCAGTTGCCACTTATTATCCAGTGGACTGTAAGTTCGTTTGTCACTTATATTTTATAAAGAAAATACGTAATAAATTATAGTATCAAAATATTTTTCTAAATTGCGCTAAGGAGGCATGCATTTTTTGTAAAAGTTGGCCTCTTGCGGTAATGTTGATCTTTATTATCAAGAAGTCTATTGTAATTTATTTATTTCTACAATTGAATGCTTTACTAAGTCTATTGTAATTTATTTATTTCTACAGTTGAATGCTTTACTAAGTCTTTTGTAATTTATTTATTTCTACAGTTGAATGCTTTACTACAGCCTGGAAGGACTAGATATTCGTAGTTATGAAATGAAATACATTTTTTTTTCGACGTAAGAAAAAGCATTTCTCTTGTCAAATGTTATTTTTTAATCTACTACTGTTTCGATATGAGGTTCCTCTGGCCGGAGAAGAAACGGCGAAAGAAACTCGGCAGGTATCCTCTTTTTCGTCATTTTGTTAAATATAATTAGCATTTTACATACAGAATGGAGAACAATCACAAGCTCATCGGTAACTGAAACATGTTCTATGATTTACTCAGTGCATAGCGAACTCGAGCAGACCATCCCTCAAAAGCAGCGACTATTATTATTTATTATTAACAAATTTAGTTATTACCACGTTTTTATTCTTGTTTCACTTTCTTGTTTGTCTGTCGTTCCGGGTGGAACTTACCTAATTGGTTTTAAACTAACTTCCGATGAGCTGGAAACTTGAAATTTTGAATATAGCTCAAATTCGGATGACAAATGCAAGAATATGATAAAAAACGCAGTAATTTTTTATGTTATTTTTAAATTCACTTGTTTTCTAGAACATTGCTAAGAATGTCAACAAAAGGACATTTTCTAGAAAAGTCTTGTTAAATATTTATTTCTACACCATAACAATTCTTTAAATTATTATCTATAATAATAAGCTCAAAGAATAAACATTCCACAACATTAACGCGTAGGTATGGGTGTTTCAATGTGAAACTTCCTCCTTCGCCCCCTATCGTGTTTATGAATCAATCTGTCCCTCCAACTGATGATATCAGACCCTTCTTTAGAATTTTTGTATAAAACTGCGTACTGCTACGTATTCGACGGAATATAATTAGCCTTTCTTCATTATCATACATTTATTTAGTAGAAGCATCTGCCTTTCGTTTTTAATTTATTAATTTTAGCTAAACTAGCTAAATTTCTAATGGACTGTTAATAATAGAACTTCAATAAGTTATAATATAATATGACGTATCAAATCAGAACTTTCAATAATTTCTGCGAGCAAAATGGGAAGTTAACTTATCTTTTTTGTCACGCCTTCGGCGTTCAAAGCCAAATATTTGAAATTTAGTTTTTTATCATAAATTAGTATATTGTTGTACGTGTTTCTTTCTTTCTTATGTTTTCCTTCACTGTTCAAGAAGGGTAATCAGTCAATCAGCACTTAAAATTTAATTTAAACGAGTTGCTGGCGTAGGTACCTACTATGAAATTTTATGACGAGCCACCAACAAGTTTACTGCAAGATGCGACAATAACCTAGTGGTTAAGATTAAAGATTGTGCATCTCAATATTTGGGTTTGAATCTGCTGTTCTACTATTGCACTATACTGCTCTATTTTTACAAGTGGAATTGCTTACGCATATCCGCCTCGCTAGGACGTGGACAGGTCATGTCGGACTCGCACCGTTTAAAACCCGACGGTGTTCTACCTTCGTCGCTTAGCTGTGGGGCCACGGGAACGCTTTGTGCAGACATCCGCAGCGCCATCGGCGTCAGCCGCCCTTTGGCGGTCCTTCCTTGATAGAAGACAACTCCTCACCCCATTCCTCCTTAGGCAGAGTGCACCGGAACAGAAGGTGCACCTTTCTATATGGCTTTCATCTTCACCTGTGCAATTAATGGATCCACCGAGTCTGTAATGCGAAGGCTATAGGGTCAGGAAACCACTACGAAGCACCAGTCTTCCTGGACCTAGCGGCGGACCTGGCCTGTAGCTCCGCCGTTGACCACGTTTCGGCCGCGAAGTGAAGGGAGAGCGATGCATATTAATACCTGCACTCATCTCTCTCTGTGGACCTACCACCACCACATTAGCATGCGCTGACTTACCATACATGTACAGACCAACACTCCTCCTAGGTTGCTTAGGCCAAGGGGAGAGGCCACCCCTCCCACCGCAGTCACTTGCACGCATCCAGAGCGCGGCGTCGTCAAGCCTACTCGGAGCTCGTCTCGGGACAGAAATGTGGGTTCCTCTTCGTTCACCATGGGTAATCAAGCAGAAGCTACTGATATATTTATTTATAACTAAAAAAAAACGTTACCCCCACACTAGGATTTTCTCCTGTATCGTGGAGGCAGTTTACATACATGAATTTCACAAGGACAAACATCCAGACCCGGAACAATTATTTGTAGGCCATACAAATATTGTTCTGTGCGGGATTCGAACCTGCGACCCTCAGCGCCGCAACTCATTGCTAAGCCACTGCACCACGGAGCCGTCTATATAAATCCTATACCTACTTTAAGTGAGCAATTCGTGTTTATATATGTATAATTGTAACTGGTTCCTCAGAAACCGCTCTAGAAATTTATCTAGATACAAAAGTTTATCTAGATATAGAAGTTTATATAGATAGATGTGATCCATCCTTCTGAAAAAAATTCAAACGCTAAGCAATGCTCTGTATACCAGATATTACTGTATTAATATTGAAGAATGATTTTCGAAAAAAGTGTAAGGAGGATTACGATGGAGGGATACGATCTTTTGACATTTAATTAAGTTAAAAGATGTAGTAAGGACTTCCATTAAATAAACGATATTGACCCATTTTAACCGACATTTAATAAGCACAAGGTTATTGTTGCTTACACACTGTCTCATCGATCCAGGTCGCGTACTATGACAGTAATGCACACCCAGTTAAACCACTTAAACTAGCCTGCGGTCTGCGATTAGGTTAACCGCCCGCGACACCGATACGTCGCAAGAACGGGGCCGGTGTTACAGATCCTTATTACTTTAAAATCCTTTAAAAGGTTGATGTTTTGTTTTTACTGACTGCCTTGTTGGTCTAGTGGTTGTAAGCGGGACTGCTAAGCATGTGGTTCGAATCTCGGGTCGAGCCAAATCATTTATTGAGTTTTGCTGTTAAAAAAACTCAGTACCAGCCCGGAGTGAGGAAGTTGGCGGTGTTTCACTCCCGTGCCTCGAAAAGCACTTAAATCCGTTTGTCCTTCGCTTGATATCTCTCCGGTCGTGTCGTCGTATTTGTATCTCATGGATTGTGAGTGTGAGGAAATAGACTTCACCTGTGTTGGCGCACGCACTCGTGCACTATAATTCTGTATTGGTGTGCAGAAAGCTAGTCTCCGTTGAGACTGACTGCCGTGCCCGTAATTCGGTCTAGAGGACATTATTATTATTACTACTATTATTTGTTTTTAAGACCTTACTCAAGATGCCTTTCGAGATGAGAGAAATGAAACTCTTTCAATAGTAGGTGTTTCAGCCGAGCCAAATTTGATGATTCCACACATTCACATTGGAGTAGGTATAATAACTGTGTTTAATGTTTGTTTAAAAATTATAAGGGTGGAGAGAAGTCCATTGCTCATGTGAAAATATTTCGCGACTGACGTTAGTTGAGGCACGGATGTATGTGTGAGCGTTCTCATGGCCTTGTCGATGTGCTACGAAGATAGAAGACCGTGGGAATTTAGTCGTATAAGTCCGGCATAACACAACCCCATCCTAACCTTCGCGACGCGGATATGTGTTGAGCACAGAATATAATTTATTTTGTATGTTCAGTGGTTAGGTAAATCCATGAAAAAAAGGTTATTAAGGCATGAGTTTTTTATAAAATAGTCCACCTGGTAAGTGGCTCTGCAGCCTGTGAACACCTGCATCTAAATTCAAACAAAGAAGTTTACAGATGCCTTGTCACTTCAGAGGACTAAGATTTGAATGCCTCACAGCCTTTTTTATATACATAATAGAATAAGGGTGACAAGTGAGCACACAGCCCACCTGATGGTAAGGGGATGCTGTGTCCCATAGACATCTACATCTATCCTCGAATAAGAATTAAAATGCAGATGCGTTAACACCCCAGAGGACTAAGATTAAATGCCTCGTATCAAGTAAAAGGGTCTCCGGTACTCTACACTCACCATTCGAAACACAGTAGCAAGCCTGTAATCATACTTGCCCTCTATACCCTGTACACCGGAACACATTAGTGCAGGCACTGCTATTAGGCGTCAGAAATAGGTATGGTGGTGGTATACCTATTCAGACGAAATCCTTAGCAGAAAATAAGTCCTACCATTTCTTTAATTTTTTCATTTCTAATATTATTGAAAATCAGAAAATGTTTAGCTTAAAATATTATGCGTTTAATAGTTTGGGCCAAACCCAGTCACGGTAGGTTGAGGTGCGGCTGGGGTGTCCCTGGCCCTGGTCTGCCACATTCAAGTACACAGAATATTTCGGTCAAAGAACTTTACAGCTCTCAGTAGGTTTGAAACGTTAATATAGATACGTAACAATTACTCATTAATTTATTAGGAAAATAGCTCGATCACTGATACTATTTCAATGTTACACGAAAATGAATTTAATATATGTACCCTCAATCAATATTTTATCTGGGGTAAACAATGTTTAAAAAATCATTCTTCGCAAAATTTTCTTATCTCAAAACTTCATAAAATATTACTTCATACTTTTGATAAGAAGATTCTAAGATTAAAATGAGAGATGTGACCCTAGTTAAAAATACATACATAATATTATTTCATACCGAAATTGTTAATAAAATAGTTATTTTACACAAAATTCATGTGAAAACCAATAAAAAAATTATAATTGTTGTATAGGTACAACATTATACAAAGTGGCACTTCACATACTTATTCTCTGCCATTTTTGTTTCATGGCGGCTTGGCCGGGTCAAGCACCTGCCCGCTCTAATTAGTGACGTCTTCATTGTTCTGGCCAACTCTATAACGTGTACTATTCCCGGCAACTCAAGTACATATTTGAATTATAAGTATGACATTAACTTTCTAGTTTATGAAAACGTGTACTTAAGAAAAAACCCCTTGAGTTTTCCCGCAATATTCACGCATAACAAGCCGATTGATAATCGCAGTATTAAAACATTTAAATATTTACTCATATAGTTATATCATTGTCGATTCATGACCACTAAATCAGCTAACTAAGCTAGGCTATCCATATGCTGGCTTCTAAGACATCTACGAGGCAAAATGAGATGATGATTTTTTTACACTGCCACTACACGCTAGTCTAATATGCGTAAAACAGTCCTTAGTCTAGAAGAGCATTGTCATTTTAAAGAATTACGATCTAATTACAAAATGTGGTTAGTCTCGGGATTAAATAGGAATCTTGTTCAAGAAAGATGACCTTAGCCGCGGAGCCACAGTATTCGCGATTTTTTTTCCACTGGACTTCTTCATTGATACAGACTCTAGCTTAAATCTGAGACACAATACAAACTACTTTTTGTAATAAGACGATCGATGTCGAAAACATTTTTAAGTACATTTCTATGACTATAACATCACACTACATTAGAACCATTTTAAGTGCAGTATTGGACATGGCCTTTCCAAGAACACGCTGGCTAATAGTTGGCAAGCATTTCTTGGAAGATTTGCCCATACTCACCACGCTTTGCTGGTGCGCTGGTGACCGCAGAGCCTATACCCTCGGACTGGTTGTTTCTTCCTATTCACCACTCCTAAATTTTGTTTCGTTATTTTCGCTATCAGTCGGTTCGTCAACCAAAAAGGCGCATCGCGCAAGGCGAGGTTGATATTTGAAAAAAAAAGGTTGCAAATTCCCTCTTATACTCATGACATCTGTAACATTCCGTTTAGTTATTATATAAATGTACATAATAGTATTTATTTTCGCAAATAACAAATATCTTAATTTCTTGTTGGTTGCCTCTTTGTAGAGGTGTAACTTATGGATCAAATAGAAGGCTTTGACGTTTGAAAGCATAACTTAACATACGTTTCTATCGTTAAAACCTAAAGAAGTTATTTCAAACTGCTACGGAAAACAGTTTGTTTGCAATCTATGTAAGTTGTGTTATATGAAATTGAAAAGTGTTTAACGGTAGCGCTACACACTGCCAGCTGTTGGATCGGATGCTCCAGTTTTACTGACTGATAACCAGGTAACTGGTTCTTATACTCCGTGATTATATCTGTGCCAAACGATGCGTCATAATTTGCGCAAGTGTTATTGATGTTCCTGATGTTCCATAATGCGTACATTTTTGTTAAGAAAAATGCTGATACAAGTTGCTTAGTTGCTCTCTCTCTTCTTGCTCTTTGATCATTATTGATATACACAGCGTTTCCGTAAACTAAATGCTTGCCGTGGCCGTCTACTATACACTGGCTTTACGTAAGATTGGTGTTAGTATGGTTGGTATTTAAACGCTGGTGCAAATAAAGAATGGTTTCGATCAATCAATATGTGTGTAACCATCATTAAAAAGTTGTAAATTTATTATGTTTTTAATACTCCGTTTTGTCAAATGTCGATCTATAAACTTAACAAATAAACGGTTGGTACGTTAACAATTGGACCAAATTTATTTTTTCTATTTTTTTAAACAAATTTGTGGGAGACTTCTACCAATGTATACTTTTATACGTGGCAGAGCCACTGCAGCTATATTATGGTATTAGCACGAATGTCTCGGCTCGAGCGGGGCAAGACTACGCTCACACAGAATACCAGTGTTAAATAGGAGCTTTTGTGTTTCGTATGGTGAGTGAAGAGAACCGGAGACCCTTTTATTGGCCATTCCATCTATGTCAGGTCTATTTACCATAGTATCCATTTACCATTATGTAGAATATGTGAAGAAGGTAGAATGTGAGAAGAATGTGTGTCGTTTGTCACCCTTAGTCTATAAAAAATAATCAAAACCTATTAGGAAAATAATATGTTTAAAGAAAGTAGCAAACGTTTTTATTTTTTATACTCGCAAAGGTTTGTTAAAAACTTCATATCAATTTACTGTCCTTATTTCAAATGCTTATATTGTGAAAAACTGATGTAACAAACTTAAACACGGAGTAGGGTTTTATAATAATTACCGTGATTTTTTTTACTATTGTTTATTAAGTAATCATTTGATTTGAAAATTATAAATATGAGATAAAATATTTTTCTTCGACTATATTTACTGTACAAAACTTGGACAAAGTATAAATGGTAATCATTAATGTTCATGTCACTACTTATCGACAATAAGCGAACCATTCTTCGGAAATAGAAAATAAAATAACTTAAAACTCCGTTATCGTAACAACATCGTACCACGCTACGCTAAGTTACGTCAACTGATGTGATAACATTTCAAATACAATAGTGTATCTTAGTACATTCTAGTAAAGATGACCTTGTAAATTAAATCCTGTTAACTTATCGTTCAAGTGTATTATTGTGGTTTGATATTTGTAAATGCATATTAGAAACATTTAAATAGAGTTATGATTTGGATTCCAGGTCACAGGACTCGTGAAAATTTTGTTATTTATTGCTGAATTAAAAATCTATAAAATATTGAAATCAGATTATACCTAAAACAGTTAAGTCTTAATACTAATTAGTGGTTTATGTTTAACTGTATGAGAAATATATTATAACCGGAGACCTTTTACTATTAAGGCTTGTTTACAGGTATGGAGCAACATAGGATATATATTTAATTTAAAGTTCAATTTATTATATATATATGTTGATTGTGTGGTATACTGACGTCTGGCAAAAACAGTATGGACCCTAGGGGAGTGTGCCACAATATCTTTGCGTCTTCTATCCAGGTTAGCTGGAGTGTATGAGAGTGTCTTATGCAGGTGCAAGGTTATGTTTAAAATATATAGTTTTCTGACCGTGAGTAAATTACTAAAACTGTAAAGTTCTACTGTAGGGTACCTGTATGACTTAAAATACTGTTACGAGCTTGGGGTTCGAGACAATTAAAACTGCCGATTGAATTACCAAATTGACACTTTAATTATACAACACTAATTACAACTTTAAACCACACTAATAACAAAACACAATTTTACTACAGATCGCTTAAGTTCGCAGTTGTATCGCTTCGAAGTATTCGCTTGTATCGCCAATTCAATACTGACTCGGTCGCGGTCTATACCGGCCTTATATAGGGCCTCAGATAGTTTCCAGAACCTTCTACTGTAGAAACATCTAGAATGTTCGAGTACATATCGGTCCCGAAATTTCTAGAAGGATCTTGACTCTCCTAGTTCTGCTACTCGATACTAGAGGGCGCTAGTGGTAACTAGTGTTGCCATGTATAAACCATTAATAGTGGCGCGCAACACTGCCCCTCTAAGACATGCTCGTCCTGAGCATTATTGGCCCCATAATAACGCGCCAGTCGATCCACATGGACGATCTTAGAGTACCTCTTGCACCTTTCTGTATCCGGTAGGTTACGTCATTGATCCTTGTCACAATCCGGTACGGTCCGTCCCATTTAGCTTGAAGCTTAGAGATTTCCTTTGCTGCGAACTGGATTGTGTAACCACACTAGTGAACCTTCGTCAAACCCTTTGTTGTTCATTTTGCGGTCATACCGTGTTTTCATCTTCTCAGACGTTTGCTGGCCTGACTGTCTGACGTGCTCATAAATGTCATTCATTTTGTCCCGCAAGTCGTTTGCATAATCGGTTATACTGTGGGGCATCAGGTGGTATTCCGGTGATCAGGTCTGCAGGCAGCCGTAATTCTCTCCCAAAATTTGCTAAAGCTGGTGTCACTGATGTACTTTCGTGAACAGCGCTTCGATATGACAACAAAAACGGTTGTATGTGCCTGTCCCAGTCTCGTTGCCGTTTTTCCACAACTTTGCTAGGTACCTCCAATGTCTGATTAAATCTTTCTACCATTCCATCAGATTGTGGTGGTAAGAAGTTGTTCTTGTTTTATGAGTACCCATAACTCGGCAGTTTCCTGGAATATTTGAGACTCAAAATTCTTCCTTGATCGCTGTGAATCTCTAAAGGTACTCCAAAACGACAGAAGACTTCATGAACTAGTTTATCTGCAACTGTTGAAGCTTCTTGATTTGAATGGCGAAGACTTGGCCACTTAGTGAAGTAATCCATCACAACCATGAAATACTTGTTACCACTTTCACTTTCCGAAACGGCCCCGCAACGTCAATGGCTATCCTCTCCCATGGTGCACCAACATTGTACAATTTCAATGCACCTCTACTACGAGTTTGAGGTCCTTTACAGCCGCACAACTTGTACATTTGCGACACCAGTCCTCGACATCGTCACGACAGTGGACCCAGTAAAACCGTTCTCGGATCTTCAGTAGAGTTCGTTTAACTCCCAGGTGGCTTCCTGAACAACCATTATGGTACAGCTGTAGAACATCCGGTACTTTAGCTTTAGGGACAACCATTTGCAAATGACAACTGTCTCCTGACCATTTTCCCATTTACGGCACAAGACTCCATCCTGAATCAGCAAGCTGTCCCATTGGGCCCAATAGCTTTTCGTGGTCGAACTCATCGCTGAAACGTCACTCCACTTGGGCTTAGGAGCACTGGCCTTCATCCATTCTAGAATCGGCTTGATGTCCGAATCTTCCTGCTGTGCATGTCGTGGCTGTCTTTCCACTCATTGTTGAGCTGGTCTGTCATAAGCATCCTCACAGATACCACTTCCTTACCCTCTTGCCTAGTACAATGCTTGCAATCTTCAGGACAAGGTCTTCTTGACAATGCATCTGGTTGCCATGAGATTTCCCGCTGCGATGTTCGATCACAAAGTCGTATTCTGTAGTAGCTCAATCCATCTCGCAACTTGTCCTTCTGGATTTTTGAACTGCAATAGCCATTTCAGTGCAGCATGGTCAGTTCGTAAGAGAAATTGCCCCAGAAGATATTTGCTAAAATGCTGCAAGGACTTTACCACAGCAAGCAATTCCTGTCTTGTGACACAATAGTTCCTTTCCGGCTTTGACAAAGACTTGCTGAAGTACGCTATCACAACCTCTTGATCACCATTCCTTTGAGACAACACACCGCCAAGTCCTATCACTTGCGTCTGTGTCAACTATAAATTCCTTGCTCATCAGGGTACCCCAAAATAGGTGTGTTGCACAGACGGCCCTTGAGCTCCTGGAATGCGATATCGCAACTTTCATCCCAGCAGAAATGTCCTTCTCCTCAGTTAGCTTGTGCAGAGGTTTGGCTATATCTGCAAAGTTCTTTACAAATCGCCGATAATAGGAGCACAAACCCAAAAATGCTCTAACCTGTGTCTTGTCTTTTGGAACCGGCCAATCCTTGACGGCAATTTTCTCTGGATCCGTGCGGATACCTTCTTCCGACACTACATACCCCAAAAAGCTAACTTGCCGTTTGAATAGTGAGCATTTCTTCGGACTCAACGAGGTTGGCACTCTGGATCTTCATGAGCACGTTCCAGGTTTTGAAGGTGTTCCTCAAACGTACGGCCTACGATGATGATGTCATCCAAGTAGACCAGACAGGCGTCGCCAATTAGCCCGGTAGTACAAGCTCCATCAACCTTTCAAACGTTGCTGGAGCATTGCACAATCCAAACGGCATGACTTTAAATTGCCACAGACCTTCCTGTGGAGAATGCAGTTTTCTCCTTGTCCTTAGGGTCTATTTCAACTGCCAGTAGCCACTTTTCAGGTCCAGCGTACTAAACCACTTTACGCCTGTAAGCATGTCCAGCGTGTCATCAATTCTTGGCAAGGATAGCTGTCCTTCTTCGTAACGTCGTTCAGACGGCGGTAGTCAACACAAAACCGCATGCTACCGTCCTTCTTCTTTACCAGCACCACAGGTGAACACCATGGACTAGATGAAGGTTCAATAACACCATCCTTCACCATTCCCTCAATCATGGTTTCCACTTCCTTTTCGTGCTACCGGCAATCTTCTTGGCGCTGACGGATAGGCAATTCTTCTCCTGTGTTTATTTTGTGTTGAACTAAGCCAGTCTTTCCTATGTCAGCATCGTTTGACGAGAAAACATCGGCGTACTTGAGTAACAACTTCTTCGCCTTGACCACTTCATTCGGGAGAGAACGCTGCGACAGTCTTCTAAAAGTGTGGTCACCTCGTTTGTGCATCCTTGCTGGGGTCCCAGTCGATGGGTTGGCACCTACGCAACCAATCCACTTCCTCACAAGTACCAACCAGTGTGCCTTTTTCCATAATCTGTTCCTGATCACAAAGGTTCAGCACACGTACTCCTGAGATGTCGGTGGTTCTGACCAAAGTTCGAGCCACTTTCCACGGAAGGTCATTGTCCACCTTTCCACGAGTACACAACGATGAGCTTGCCCAGGATTCCGAGGAAGACTAACGGCACAATCGTTTGATCTCGGCGGCAGAACAATCTTCTTAGGCTGCACATTCCCGGTATCGCTCCTTCCACGAAAAGTTCTCATGTCCACATTTCAAAACACCTTGCTTAACATCGATCTCACAACAATTCTTCCTCATGAAGTCTAGGCCCAGGATGCAGTCGTCCATTATATCAGCCACGATGACATTATGCAGGTAGATCATGTTGCCTAGCTTCAACTCCATCTCCTTCTCCACGGACGGGTATGCGCTGACGGTGGCTGTTACCAAATTAATGCGCTCGGTTGTATGCGGAGTCCCCAAGGAACTGACTTATAAGTTGAACTGACAACCGTGCGAGAGGCTCCAGTGTCTATGGTCAGTTTACACGGCGTTCCGTTGACCGCCTTTGATGATTAGGCTGTTCCCATCATGGGTTTGTGAGATCGAAACTTGGGGTTTTAACATCAGCCAGCACCCGCCCCGCAGTCCTGGCTTTTACCGTTTCCGCTGCTGCTGGGCGGTGCCAGCCGCACTACTCCTCGAGATCGATCACCCTTTTCTACAGTTCGCTTAGGCAGCTGGATCGAAGATGGTTCCCCACAGCCGCAGCACCTAGGGCTGTATCCTTTATTGTAGTCGCGAACTGCAGCTGCTGCAACCTCCTGACGCGATGGGATCGATGATCCTGCCGTACGGCTTCCACCTCCAGTGCATGGGCTAACGCGTCCTTAAGCGTCTCGTGGTGCCCGAGCCTCACAGCAGCTCTGACTTCAAGGTCGCGGATGCCGTCGATGAATGTCTGCACCAGGTTCCTACAATGAGCGCAGGTACAGACTGGTATGCTTTTCGAACCAGCTTTTCCACCCTCGGCCCACTGTAGGTTTTCGTTGCTGCGTTGCACGCGATCTTTGAGCTGCGCACGAAAGACGTGTTCCAGGTGAGCGTCGCCATATCTCGCCCATGCCTCAAGGAGCTGCTCGTGTCACCTTACCGAGCTTCCAGAACAGTTAAGGCCTGGTCGCGCAGGCCCAGGTGAGAGCAGTCATGGCCTGACTTTTTATTCCAGCCGTTCGCCTTCATGACAGCCTCGAACTGGATTTGTACGCCGACCAGGAAGAAGTCCCGTCGAACGGCGGCACTTTGAATCCACGTAGCGAAGGTGTTGTAGCACCACGGAGCTGTAACATCCCCAAGTTTGAGGTCGTCCAGCGTTTTCTTCACGTCAGCAATCACGTTGTCAACCCGATTGTTCACTTGGTTGATTCGGGTTTCAGCTTCCGACAGGCGGTTGTCATGTTGAGCAACCCTATCCTTCACCTCCTTATCTCTTTCCCGAAGGTAGCGTGAAGGTCCTTCATGAGGAGCATCTGCCTCCTGTTGGCGGACCTGTTCCTCCTGTCCACGCTGCAGCTGCTCTTCCAACCGACGGGCCTGTTCCTCCTGTCGGCGGGCCTGTTCTCCCGTCGGCGGGCCTGTTCCTCCCGTCGGCGGGCCTGTTCCTCCTGTCGGCGGGCCTGTTCCTCCTGTCGGCGAGCCTGCCCTGCAGCATCATCATCAGAGCACCTAAGTCAGGTGCTGCAGATGCAGGAGCTGCTGACGGGCCGGCCTCCGTGGTCGGCAGCTGGCCTCCGACGTTTGCGGCGTTGCATTACCAAATCGTCTCTGGTCCGTCTCTGCTGGCGTTGACTTGGCACGGATACCTCCGTGTCGTCCTTTTGTAAATCGGCATGATCTGATCCCACTGACACCAATTGTTACGAGCTTGGGGTTCGAGACAATTAAAACTGCTGATTGAATTACCAAAATTGACACTTTAATTATACAACACTAATTACAACTTTAAACCACACTAATAACAAAACACAATTTTACTACAGATCGCTTGTTCGCAGTTGTATCGCTTGAAGTATTCGCTTGTATCGCCAATTCAATACTGACTCGGTCGCGGTCTATACCGGCCTTATATAGGCCTCAGATAGTTTCAGAACCTTCTATCAGAAACATCTAGAATGTTCGAGTACATATCGGTCCCGAAATTTCTAGAAGGATCTTGACTCTCCTAGTTCTGCTACTGATACTAGAGGGCGCTAGTGGTAACTAGTGTTGCCATGTATAAACCATTAATAGTGGCGCAACAATACATTACTTTTAAAAGCGACCTTGGGCTCTTTCTAAGTCTAAAATTTGGTTTTTGTGGCACCTCCACATACCGGTATACAATACATGTTATAACAGATTGTGCCAGAGCAATGTATACCTTCAATAGTTGATCTGGCATAACGTGACGCAGATTTTTGAAAATCCAAATGAGTTTCCTGACTCTAGTCATAATCATTTCAATGTGGGAGTGCCACGACAATCTGTGGTCCACTGTTACTCCAAGATATATTGTGGATTTGACTTGGTTTATACTCTGACAGTCACAGCTACCAACAAACGGTTCGCCACACCTATGAATCCTGACCCTAAAGTTGTCCCCCGGTTGTGATCTCTCTGATGGGGTAAAACAGATAAAGTTCGTTTTATCGGTATTGAGGGTTAAAGAGTTTGCGTTAAGCCAGCCAGCTATTTCAATAAACCATGTTCAGCGGCAGCTTGAGCGGCAGCCAGGAGACCAGTATAGACGGCGGTGGTGTCATCCGCATAAGAGAAAATTCTTCCGCCACTGCTCCGGAATGTTTACAGATCATTTATGTATATCAGAACAGTCTCGGGCAAGCACGCTGCCTGTGGAACTCGAAAACTACGCTCTCTTCCTCGCTAAGCAGATCATATTTTTACATGCTGTGTCCTGTTCCAAGTAACTTTTAAAAGGAGAGCTGTACCTCTTACACCGATAGCTTCCAGCCTCTGCAGAAGGATGGGGACGGAAACAGTATCAAATGCTTTTTAGGTCTATAAATACTGTTAAGCACTTGACTCCTTTATCAACGTTGGTTATAATCTCAGTTGTCAGTGCTATAACAGCATCTTGTGTGGAAAGGCCTTTCCTAAATCCGATTGAAAGTTAGATAAAATGTTATATTTATGTAAATATTTAGCCAGTCTATTGTTTATAATTTTTCTAAAATTTTGAAATACTAGGTAGGACAGATGGGACGGTGATTATTAACATCGTTTACGTCTCCACCCTTGTGCACAGGGTTTATCTGGATCCTTCAACGCAGCAGGAAATTTTCCTGTTTTGAGCATAAATTAACAAGCATATGCAGGAACAATAAAATCCTTGAAATTTTTAAAAACTTAGTGGGTACCGTCCCAACCAGAACAATGCATCTGCATTTTGATTTTTATCGAGTATAAGTGTAGGTGTCTATGGGCCACAGCAACCGCTTATCATCAAGTGAACTTTCAGACGCAAAAATAACATTTTTATATAAAAAATATCAATTGAACTGATCCATATCTACATACGTGTCTATTTAATTTAGCATGAGCCTTTGAGTTACTTCTACCAGTTCCTGTACCATTGTTTGTAACAAGACATACATACATATATATATATATATATATATATATATATATATATATATATATATATATATATATATATGTGTATGTATATATGTATATCAAGACTAAGAGTAAGGAAATAGTGCACCTGTACTTTACGCATGCACTCGGGCACTTTAAACCTGACCTGCGCAGATGGCTAGTCTCCGTTGAGAATTCGGTCTGGTGGACATTGTTACTGTATTTCTTTTAGTCTTATTTTTAATTTTAATTTAAACCCTAGATAAATGTTAGACTTCCAACTCAGCCTGATAGTAATTTTGTGGTTATCATTACATTATCACTTTAGCCTAAAAGAAGCTTAGAAATGGAAAGCGTTTAAAAACACTTAACGAATGCAAGGTAAACTTAATGTATCCATTCTTACTTGAGTTAAAAGGAGAGATGATCACATCGAATGCTGTCATTGCACGTAGGCGAATAACGTGATATTGAAGCTTTATAGATACCAGTAATTATTCTCGTCGCTATTTCGAATGATAAGTTTTATTAATTGTCCATGAATTACTTTATTTTTATTTCACAGAAACACGTATTTATTTTTTTATATATTTTACGGCTCGGTAACGCATAGCCTAGCGTTTAACTTCGGCGATGCGAGGTTGTTACAAAATGATTAATTATATGAACCTACGTATAATTATTCCACGTCTGGATGCCTGTCCAATTGCGATTTGTGCGAATAAAACGTCTCTATCCTGCAGGAGAAAATCTTACTGAATGAAATGAAATGAAAAACAAGCCTTCTATGGAAAATCCAAGATGAAATGTGAGACGAAAAACTGTTTCGTGTAATTCCTTTTCTTTGCAGTGCTTTAATACAAATTTAATGGTGTATCGTCTCCCATTGTCTAACGGTAGCAACAATTGTAATTGTCCCACCCTCAGAGCAATTTCTGTGTTCTGTGGTCCCAGTGGAGGACAAAAAGATCAACACTCATTTCTAAGAGACTGAACTACTGAATTGGAGAGTAGGAGGATGCCATACTACCTCGGCGAAGAGACCAATATGAGTGTGCCGACTAAATACTTTCATTTTAACTTAGCCTTATATTATACTACATGCTAAGAAATCTACTAGATTCGAATCTTCAACGTTTCTCGGTAATGGTGAAAACAGCGTTTAAAATTGCAACAAAAAATTCATTTGAATTTCGTCGACGCAGGTCTTTCTGGCCGTCCCTGCTTAGGAATTCGTTTGAGTATATACCACCTTCTTACTTACTTCTGCCGCCAAATGAAAGTACTTGCACTGAGTTCCGGTCTGAAGAATATAGAGACCTAGTAGATTTACAGGCTGTCAGACATTCCATGACAACGCATTTGTGGCCTTGTTTTTTTTTTGGAGTTGGCTGCAGGTGTTCATGGGCTACAGTAGCTAATTATTAACACTTGAGGTGGATAATTCGCTTGTCACTTCAGTTTTGTTTGGAGAGGCCAAATTGGCCTTTAAAAAGGTTAGCGTGTTCAGCAGAGCGGGACAGTATTTCATGCCGGCACACCGCCTGCAACTTTACAAGGCGCAGGTTCGGCCGCACATGGAATACCGTTTCCATCTCTGGGTTGGGGCTCCACAATGCCAACTCATTCCATTTGACAATCATCAACGACCGACTCCTTTCCGATCGGCTCGATTCACTGGCGCTGCGAAGAGATGTTGCATCCCTTTGCATTTTCTTTCGCATCTACCACGGGGAGTGTTCTGAGGAATTGTTCGGATTAATCCCAACCACCAAATTTCACGAACGCACATCGCGGCAAAATTCCCGATACCGTCCATACCATCTGGATGCTTGGCGGTCCACCACTGTACGCTTCATTAGGAGTTTTCTTCCGCGTACGATGAGCCACAACATACGAGTACACTTATCATCAGATGGACTGTGTGCTCGCTAGTCACCCTTATCCTATAAAAATGTCTATTTTGCATGTTATTAAACTTTACAGGTACCTGTTTGCGTTATTTGAGCTAAGCTATAAGCTGTCATAGCTAATTACCGCATAGTATTTCACATGTTATTTATGCCAAAAGTATGACGATATCGTCGTGATTGATTACAACCACAAATACATCGCTTGATCATCTCATCGGTTGATACTGGAAATTGTATCTCCTTCCGGCATCCGACATAGAGTTTAAGAACATTATGATTTGAAAATAATTTGAATTTACGAGGACTACTGCAATAAACGAACTAGTATGTACGATTACACGGTTATCGGTTAACAACGTTTCATAGCAGTTCAGAGACAATTATAATTGGCTTTTCGTACTTCGTTGCACGCACACCACCCGCTTCAAAATATGACGGCGCTAACAGGTTTCAGCAGTGAAACGACGTATTCACAAAAACTAATGCGTTTTCAATTATGAATTTTTCTTTTAAAACTTTTACGACTGGCATCATTGAATAACACCTACAAAGCGATTTCACATATTCAATCCGTATCCATTTCAATTCAGCTATGAAATGATTTAGTTCGCTTTAGCAGACTGTTTCAATTTTATAAATGGGCGGACCTCCTACTCACCGCGCCCTAATTTGTGTCACCAATTTGTGTTGCCAGTCTTTTAACCTAATTACAATTTTTGTTAGCTGGTTACAAGTGAAATCATTCATTTTAGTAATTATGTGTTTATGAAAATTAATTAGGTAAATTGAAATTATAGATATATAAAGTTAGACTGAGGCTAGTTTCGCATTATTGTGTCGCGACAGAACGTAATAGATTTCATGAATTTGTTATTTTTTAGTGAGATTCACATTGAACCGTATAGTGGTGTAGATGTTATGTAAGAATATCCACTACCCCATCCCGTGGGTGTGATAAGAGGCAATAGAGAACAACTGAAACAGAACAACTCAAAATAATAAAAAACTGCGGTTGCTAAATCGAATGTCAAGCGTGGCAGCTATATAGCAAATGTCAACCTTATGAGGCAATCTATGGGGTTGGCCTATGTTCAGCAGAGGACTTTTGATAGGCTGTAATGAAATGATGAATTAATGAGATTCATATTATTGTATTGTATCGTCCTGTAACAGCTTCTGTCAAGGCGGCGATCGCTCGGACTCGTTTATTTTATTTTATTATTTATTTTTATCTTGTGTCTATAAACGAGTATGACAAAGCACCGTATGAGCTTAGATGTACCTCGAAAAGTAAAAATGTAGTTTATAATTTAAAATCCTATCTAAATTTTCTAATTTATTGAAAGAATTTTTTAATTTTGAGGGTAACAAACTGAGTTTCTTTGAAACTCACATTAGTCTGTGTAGCGTTCGAGATAACGTCTCGCGTATGTTTGTAAACACATAACTGTGTCGGCCATTGTATACTGCAAGACTTCAGAGAAATAAGATGTAATTTAGTTTATTTGTGTATGGTAACGGGTTTCATACGCACTCTTTGTTGGCTTAGGAATGTATAAGATCAATAAATGGAAAATTCGGATCTTGTTCTATATTGGAAGTATTCAAAAAAAATATGGTTTAAAATTCACCTTTTATTTTCCGAGTCGCGTTATATAAATGTTTAGTATTGTTGACATATTATGTATTTGAAGGAAGATGTATTGTAGTCACCACATTGAAGGATTGTTGGTGGTGTAAAATACCTCGCTTACATGCCTCTTTCCTTGGTGTTCATTTGAGATATGACCTTATGCCGCCATCGTCGCCATTATTATTTTTGTACTTATTTTTCGTTACAAAAGTAGTGTCAATCGAGGTATGATGATATAATGATACACCTGACGGTCTACTGCAGCCCATGCACATATAACTACAACTAACTATACCTACAACAAACAAGAATGCATTTCATCTTATTGTCAGTGAACTTGTCACCTCTAAGCCTCACAGCTTTTAATTATACTGTGCCTGGGTCCCTTCAAACTCTTCAATAGATGCACTGCTGCTTGGATACAGCAATAGGTATGAGATAAATAGATAGAATCCCTCACTAGATGGAGTAACTACCTGGTAAGGCATGCTGGAAGTTAATGGATGTAGGAAGCCTATGTTCAGCAGTGGACTTGTGAAAGACTATAATATATTATGTATTACTCACCAGTAAAAACACATACTTTTGTTTTTTATTTTCCCTTTCATACATTCCATGCAAAATAAAACGGAGCCCATTTACCAAAATAAAGGGAAATATAGAGTCGCAACTCATCCCACAACCATTTATATTCTTGCTAATTGAATGTCCGAAAAAAAAATCTCAAAATCCTACAACGTAAAAACCACATAATCATCTTTGGTAGCGCCAAGTGGCAGTTAAGTTTTAGCTGCAACAATAGGTCGTCCTAACCGAGGAATGTCAGGAGACATACAAAAGATTTCAAAAATTAATTACTTAGGTAACAGATCTTAGGATCTGCGTAATAAAATAAAATAATGATGTGTGTTACCTAGTTTTAATTTATTACGCGGATCTTAGCTAAGCAACGTTTACCAACTTTAATAAGTATAATGGATATCCGCAAAGTAACGCCTGATTATATTAATTAGACATAAAACAGACAGTTACGCTGTTCTTTGAATAGATTTGGTAATTTTTTTTATAAAACAAGTGACAAACAAACTTACAGTGACCACCAGCAGGGCTAGCATGGGCAGGAGACAATTTTATCCCCGGGGAAAGGAGAAAATGTTTATCCCCTCGCTTAGTTTTATCCACCTTTCGAGCATGGGCAGACCGGTGGATATAATATCCACAGTAGATAAGATGGGAGATAGACTTAGACTTAGATAGATTTTTTGTATGAATATAAACTTAAACCCACGTCCAATAACCTAGGATAAAATTGTCCCTTTAAAATGTCAAAAAGCATAATTTGTTATCTTTCATTTGGCCCTATACTACGGACGGGAGACAGACATATAACTCGTTATGTCAAACGGGGATATACTTCTACCCGTTGCCGTGCTCTGGCATAAGGACAAGATAATTTTATCTCTTGTCAGTGGATATAATCGGGGCATAAATTTTTTGTTCCCAGCCCATGCTAGCCGTGCTGATGGTAAGTGGCTACTGCAGTCCATGGACATCTGCAGCCAACTGCATACAAAGAAGGCTACATTTACGTTGTCACCTCTGAAGACTAAGATGGAATGACGATAACTGAAGACAATTAGAGTAATAATGCATTCCATCTTTGCGTCGCGGCTATTCCTGCGTATCTTAGTAACATATTGTTTTCTTGTTACTTTTAAGAACCGCAGTGTAGCTCACGAGGTAACCGTTTGCTTTGAAAATTACTGGCACTGTAGAAATCGCTCAATTCAAGTTCAGATTAACCCCTTACTCGGCGGTATAGGAAACCTGCATAGTTGACGAAAAAAAAGTCAAAATCAAATCATAATTCAATATATGTGAATTCAAAATTGAAGACATGTGAAGTCTCTGAAGGAAAAGAGATAGAGAGAACTCCTGTGCTTAGCTGTGGGATATATTAAAGATTGTTTCTTTACCGTCTTAAAAATAATTTGAATCTTAAGAGGATTGTGATATACTATATATTACCAATACGCGGCGCGAATAGGTATTTTCAAAAATGCTATCTGTTTCATCTGTTGTATCGTGCGATAGATAGAGTTGCAAGTCTTGGAAGTAATTGTCTACATTTCCTTTTTGGAATATTGTTCGGGCGATAACGTTTTCACCATCCTAAACCTTTTCGAAATGAGACAATTTTGGTCTCGTTAGATCCAGTACACCTTAATCTAGGTCTGTACGTTTTTCTTTTTAGTAATTCAGTTAAGTTTAATAAAAATAAAACGCTCCAGGAAGTTTGGTAGTCAAAAATATAGATTTTAGATGCTAATAACCTTAGAGTATTTATGTATTATGTAGCTTGCTTTTAAATAGTCTAAGCAAATAACTTATACCGTATGCAATATTTCTTTAAAATAAAAAAGTACGGACCTAGTTTTCAATAAATTTACAATATTTCCAAAAAATTATGAAAATTTTTATAGCTTTTTGTATGAAAATTTACAACTTCACAGTCCTCTTAAAATTTCAATAAATATCGCATCTTGTGGGTGTCGTGACATAAGCGACTAATAGAAAATATCAGAAAAATTTCATGGCGACATAAATCTATTATCTGTTATTAATTATGCTAAATGGTGCTAAATGTCTGGGACTGCGATCACGCCTTCTAAGCGTGACGATTATACCAAATACTTCCCACTATGGAAAAGTTCTAGGTCTAGCTGTTGACTGGTATGGACTTGATGATGGTGACGGATAAATTTTACAAAAGGTATGACTTAATTTACAAGTCCAACCATTTTGTAAAATAATACTATTGCTCATCTATTTTATTTTAAATTGAGGTAGGACCTCATTTTACCACGTGAGGTATTCACGAGGTGCCCCTCATTTGAGGTGAGGAATCGCTCGTTGGCGTATCCAACTCACATAGCGGTCGCCTCCTTCCTAAGGAGTTTTTTTTAAAGCAGGACATGTTAGCACAATCATTATATTTAGGTATATGATGCCATGCCATTTATATACGCAAATAAAATTTGCGATCATTAGTTACGCCCAGTGACCGCAAAATAGGGTGATAACTTTTTCTTTATATGATTTGATTGTTCATATTCCATTGTCCAAAAATATTTTTTGTTATTTATTAACCTTTTTTCATAATGTAAACACCTCATTTAATACATAGTATAAATAAACCTACCTACATAAAGTAAGTTTAGTCGAGTCATTCGCTCACTCACTCGCAACACGATTCGTATTATCATTTTAAGTGAGAACGTGAACGAGTGAGTGAGGTAGTTCATTGTTGAAATTCAAGTAACTCTTTCGATTTGCCGTCTCACGAGGACCACAAACGAAGATAACTCATGAGTCATGGAGTGAGAGACACATTACTAGCGTTATAGCTAATCCTTTTTGTTTATAACGTTTTCTACAATACGTTGATACATCACATTGCGGACCTTTTAGAAGATAGTCGATGCCGACAGTATCTCAAGTTATTAGGGGGCCCAAGCGGACATAATAAATTAAGGTCATCGTAGTACTTGTTTCGTCGTTTCCACTAATAGTCCACATTTTTTACGTGGTAGAGTAGCACGAATGGGTCGGCTCGACCGGGGATGGACCACGCTCTCACAGAATACCAGCGTAAAATATCCGCTTAATACTGCTGTGTTTCGTATTTTGAGTGTAGACAACCGGAGACCCTTTTTACTGGAAACGAAGCTTTCCATCTTAGTCCTCACTGTTCATCATCTCATCGCATCTGCATTTTGATTCGTGATCGAGGATAGATGTAGATGTCTATGGATCACAGCAACCACTTACCATCAGGTGGACTGTGTGCTCGTTTGTCAACCATATCCTATAAAAAAAACATGCACAGACACTTAGTATACAAAATCGCATCACTTTTAAGTATCAAAATCCACTTCAGATCATTATTACAACGATAAAAATTGTTGCTCCTGTATTATTTAAGAAGAAAGTAGCTTTTATTCAAATTTTACTTTTTAAGGGCCACAGCGTAATGAGTATCTGGCCATAAACAATAATTGCTACCATAAAACGCAACGGCAGTAATGCATAAATTTAAATTGTAAATAGGAAACGATTCCAAATTCGAACGCATCAAATTGAGAACGCAGACGCGTTACATTCGACAAAACGTTTGGATGCGAACCGCGTGCTTCGCCCGGATGCGGCTTAATGCGGCAACAAGCATCCGTCACCATAACTGTCACTGTCATAAACGGCGACCATTTTTAATTATGTACGTTTTTATCATTAGCATACACATCTGCACTAGTTGAAGAGGCAGAAAGCCGTTTAAGATTATTAGAAAAAATAATTAACTTTTTTAATTTTTTCTTAATTTTATTCTTCTCTTCTAAAACTATTTTTAATTTATCTCAGATAAGTGTATAATAACACCAATACTACTCCGAAAACGTAATTTTTGTTATCGAGCTCTTTATGTTAATTGTAGAAAACCTAAATTAAATTAGTAAGACTCATACAAACTAGAATGCCAGCGAATCGACTTGGATATTTAACGCGACGAGCAGAACATAAATAGTATCGTCATCGGGCACTGCTTGACTTCTTTACCCATTAAATAAAAAATATTTTATAATTTTTTTTAAATGTATATAATTGTTGCTCGGATTGGCGATAGATGCGAAAACTAGACTAATGTTAATAATTTTATTTTACAAAACTACAGTTCATAGTTTAAAGTTGTCAATTCTGTCAGCAGTCCCCAATGATGCTTTTTCTTTATTTTATTTCATAGCCCTTCATAAGTCCACTGCAAAACATAGGCCTCGCTCAAGTTATGCCACAAAGCACGGTCCTGAGCCACCTGCATCCATCGATTACCTGCATGACTTACCAGGTCGTCACTGCATCAATTGGAGGCCGTCCTACACCCGTTTCACTCTTGTCCTACTGCGAATATCATCGTTACGGATTCTATAATATAACGTAGAGAAATTCCGAGCATATCCGTCTCTACAGCTTGCTGAGCAAACTTAAGTTTCCTTATACGGCCAGCAGTGAAGGACCACGTTTCAGTTATGTCAACACTGGCAACGCACTGGTTGTGCACTTCTTGGTCGAGATTGGACTTACCTAGACGGACAATTTGTCCTAGGTAAACATACTCGTCAACAACTTCGAGCGTAGTGCTGCCAATAACTATCAGCATAGGGTATGCCATGGACATGGCTATTTTATTGATTAAGCATTATAATATAGGTTAGATTAGGACGAGTGGCCGTTTAACGTGCATGACGAAGACACTCTTGTATCTTGTGTTACTATGTTCTGAGTGGCGTTGGCTCAAAATGTATGGCGAACGTACCTTCTACATCGCACTGCACTCAGGTCTAGGCCTCCACTAGATAGAGTGACGACCTTATGAAACGCAGAAAGTCGATGGATGTAGGTGGCTCACGACTATACTTTGTGGGTAAATCTATAGGGGCGGCCTAGTTCAACAGTAGACTTTTTTATGTGTATATACTCGCATAATAAGAAAGAAATAAAAATACAAAGGTTAAGATCGGGATAAGGGTAAGATCGTTGATTGCAATGCATTTAGTATTAAATGCACTGCAATGGACGATCTTATCGCTGAAACCGGTTTCTTCAAGACAAAATACAACCTTATTAATAGACAGAATTAAAACAGATCAAAAATCTCTCCATACGTTAATAGTCTGATTTTATTGTAGTATTATATTTAGACAGAGTTTCATTCATAAAATAGTTTATTAGCTAGACCCCGCATAACTTCGTAAATTTTTGAAGGGTCAATAGATTCCTGTTAACCCCAATTTAATTCGTTTCGGCAACGGAAAGTGGTACAATTGGATAAATTGAATTGCTTTGTTGATTTCAAAATAAATCACGCAGCGGGCCGTCAAAAGTGAATCAGCGAGATTTTTTATAAGTCAAGCGAAGAAAATAGTTTGCTGACCGTTTTAAAATAGATGGCCGAAATTAGAACAGAAAGAGCCATTCCTATTTTTTTGTATATTTTCAAACAAACACACACGCACACTTAGTAGTTTGGTAGATATAATATGTTTTTAATAAAAAATGGAATCGTGAATTGTTTTTTATAACGAGATCAGTCTACATAAACCATATCTCATGTTGAAGAATTTTCTTTTCTTCACAATAGATATTACACTTTTATCTCTCTTATTTTAATATCTAGGTCCAGGTATTGTTTATACTACTTTTAAAAATTATTAATACATTAGAACAGGACGAGCTAGGCCAAGCTTTTATAGGGAGCTAACTCTTAATTTTTTGAATTCAGAAACAGTATATCAGTGACACATCCAGTAATGTCCTTATTCTTTATTTGAATAATGTTGTAATAAGAGACATTTTGTAAATGTCTTTTTACAACATTATTCAAATAATACAAATAATAATTATGTTGTAAATATATACTACACATAATTAAATTGTAAATAGTACAAAGAATAAAATATAAAAGATATTTTTTTATATTCCTTGATGAAATACGACATACGACCCTATCCCTACTGCCACTAGATTATACTTCCATTCATTATGATCATACTCATATTGTTATTATTCATTAATCATTATGAGTTATTGACGCTCGCGTTTAGAAATTATTTTTTGTTAATTACAATTATGTTTTCTTGATTTAAGACCAATTATTTACCAAAGGAAAAGTTCCTATTCCTATATTACAGACTGGAAGACGGATTCTAAAATAAAATTATTAACAACGAAGGTTAAGATTTAATTTCAATTATTCTACAGATTATTTAATTTATTTGAAATATGAATAAAATAATAGGCCGACTATTCGGCGCTTTTTGCCGACTAGTCGTCGACTAGTCGCCGACTATAAATATGGCTGAATAGTCGGCTTTTCCGATTAGTCAGTACATCTCTAAAAAAATGCGTGTAATTTCCTTGGGCTGTTTTCTAAAAAAGTTGTTTATGATTCCAGGCAACTGGGCCGCAATCTCATCATCCCGGGTGGCACCCGAGTGATAGACGCCACGGGCAAACTAGTGATGCCCGGCGGCATTGACCCCCACACCCACTTGGAGCTAGAGATGATGGGCGCGAAGACCGCTGATGACTTTTACACGGGGACCAGGGCGGCTGTGGCCGGTGGTACCACAACAGTCAGTAAGTAGTTTTTAAAAACAGTAATAACAATGCTATCTCTAATAATGTTCCCATTGACCACTCTAACAATACAAATGCTTGTGCTAGTAGTGGTTCATGACAGTAGGCGAATGGCGGATTCGAACCTACAACTTTTTGACTATCTCAACGACAAGCATAACTGCGGCTTATAATTAGGTAATTGTTCCTAGTATGAAACATGCAGTTGTAGCTTAGGGGTGAACGCTTGCCTTAAAAATATATAATTTTTATATAAAATCTCCTCTCCGAAGTCTGTGTTAAGACAGTGTATAGAAGAATTAAAGCACCCGACTTCAGAAGCTATTATGTGGGAATTATTTCATTATTTTTAAGTTCTTTTCTACCGGCTTCAAAACGGAGGAGGTACTCAATCCGACTGTATGTTCTTCTTTTTTATGTGTGTTACCTCGATAACTTTTTTCTGGGTGAACCGATTTCGATGATTCTTTTTTTATTTGAAAGCTGATGCTTCTCATGTGGTCCCATATAAATTGGTCCCATATAAATTGATCGAGGTCTGACGAGTAGTTTTTGAGTTATCCTTAATAATTTATATTGAAGTCGGTTGTACAAAAAGTTTAATTTAAAATTATTATACTTTGAAGTCCACTTTTACTTTTCATTAAAAGTTTAAATTTATGACATCTTTGAATGGACTAAGGACTATCACAAGGTCAAAGTAACAACTACAATGTCGTCTAAATAGTTACTTTAAAAATTCCATCCCCTAATTTCTCATCTTTAGGAGTGAAACTTTTTCTAAATTTATATGGGACCACCCCAGAAGTATAACCTATTTAATAAAAAAGGATATTAATTTAAAGTCGGTTTACAATAATTGTTGACGAAGATATCGCGTAACATGCAAAAATAAAACACCTGCTACGCGCTACGCTAATAAGCAGAGTTTAATTTTAGTTCAATAAAATTGTTAATTACAATAGGGTACATAGTTGACACCATCATTATTAAATTGATAACATCATATTATTATAATTAGAATTAGATAGGTACTTTTAGTAGTTTCTTAAAACTTGGTAAATTTTTTACTTAAAAATAAATTAAATGTAAGTATAGATTTTAATAATAAGATAAAAAGATTTTAATAATCTAATTAAAAATAATGTTTGTTTGTTCGTATTTTATGCGCTGCCATACCGTTCATCAGATTGCGATTAAATTTTGTCAACTTATTGTTGAACTTGCGTGAAGGTTAAAGGCATAGTACAATTAACTTACACTAGGTGGCGCGCGTATCGTACCGACAATTTATTTGAAAGTTATAGATTCAATTTCAATGGTTGCATTATAATTCCTAATTAAACAATATAACTCTTTCAAATTTAAAACGATATTTCCTAAATTATTTCTTCTGCGGCAGCAATTCGCCGGGTACCAGCTAGTCATTGATATACAAAAAACCCCAGCTTAGTATAAAAATAAGATTAATTTGACTATAATAACCGTAGAGTATACATAAGCAAGCTATGTATACTCTAAGATAAAAACTATGACGTCATTACACTATATTCTCATGTTTTCTAAAGATTTTTTTTACTGCTCTCAAAAGTAATTAATAATTATTTTTATCCGCGACTTTCTTCCACCAGGGCGGCGCCACTTAGGATTGAGGTTGAATATTTGACATATTTCATAGCGGGGATGGTAGGTTAATTTATTCGGATAATGTATAATAGATTAATTTTTCCTTCTGTTATATTATTTTATATTAATCAGATCAGCTTAAACCTAACTACGGATTTACCAAAAAGTTAAAAAAAATGTGCAAAAACTTAAAGAGCATACCAATGAGGCATTGTTTTATGTATTTTCACACACTAGAAACCAATAAATAAACTGCTATATAATACGCAAATTCTCAATTACATAAAATGACATTGTGTAAAAAAACTTTAACTTGGTCCCGACTAGGACATCTGGTGAGTAAAATTATTAACACTCATTGGCTGGTGTCAATATCCAATTTTGCTGATTTACTATGTATAGGCAGTGAAGGAAACATTAAAAGATTTTAGGACGATGATTTTTTTGAATTTAAAAGTTCACTCTCTGCACAACATTGCACTGCTCATCTTCAAAATACTTTTAGGAGGGAAGCACCTCATTTGAGCATATTCAATCTTATCTTGAAGTTGTTGTCTTGATGTTTACCCAGAACTTTCTTCTTAGCACATAGATTAACGGTTAGTAATCTTCTGCTCTGAGGTTCAGCACTTTGTACTCTGAACTTTAAGTCACGGTCTAACCTTAAACGAATAATATCCCATTAATCTAAATACGGCCTGTCGAACGAATGGTTCAATAAGGCAACAGTATTCGCGATTGTATCCAAGGTCTCTCTTTGTATGGTTACCTATTATCCTGATCGTATTTTGATTGAACTCCAGTCCATTTTAAGCTAACGCTTATGTAAATTTAACATAAAAAGTTGACCTTGAAACTTACTGTGACAATGCTCTCCTGAATGGCCTTGCTTCATGTACAGAATACCAGCGTAAAATATCAGCGTAAACTGCTGTGTTTCGTAAGGTGAGCCATATGAACAGGTGACCCTTTTTACTAGTAACGGGGCATTCTATTTTTGTACTCAACGATGACAACGCCATCTACATTTTAATTTTAATTTGAGATGAAGGTACCAATGGGCAACAGTACCAGTATTTGGTGGACTGTGTGCTCGTTTGTCACTCTGATTATATAAAAACGCGCCAATTGTCGTTAAGAACTTAGGAACATTACCAAATATATCATGTACCTAAATAATTGGATCACCATCCTTACAACAAAGTGCAGAGATTAAATGGAAAGATAATGGCTCAGAACGTGCTTTGTGGCATTCCTTGGTGGCCTATGTTCATCAGTGGACTTGTGGAGAGCTGTAACAATGATAATGATGAATACAAAACAGGAAAAAATTTGAAGGTATCAACGTTGTCTGCTCTGTGGTATGACAAAACAAAAAGGCCTATGCTCTTGATCGATGGTATCCTCATACTTAATTTAATGCCTATAGCCTGCTATAGCCTATACTATTTATGTCATTGCTCTGAATAGAATGATAGAATAGAGAATAAAAAAATCACAGAATTCTCATTTCATTATACTAACTAATTACACAAAGTGATTTGTATTTATTAAATTGAACATCAATTAATAGTAGGTATCAGTAAATAAACAGTTTACTATATTACATGAGAATTTTTTCCTGTATTTTGCCTCTATAAAGCCCGCATCTTAGCATATTATATATTATATTAAACGAACCAACACTCCACCATGTGATAAGATGCTATTGTTGCCCACAGGTAGCTGTAATAAATTTCATATAAAGAAGGCAACAAGACGGTTGTGTCTAGTGTCCCCACAAGTGTCCATGTTACGTTTTTTTTAAAACCCGATTTTTAATCAAGGGTAAACAATGAAAATACAACCGCTAGAAGGTGCGCTGTATGAATTTCTGCACCCTAGGTCGAGTTTTGATATTTTTGGCTGCCATCATTATTCAGAGAAAAAATCGTCGAGCTCAAACTCCACAATGTTTAAATTTAAGTCAAGACTAAAATACCTAGTACGTTTTTTATCCCACGATGTCAGGTTGGTGGGTCGGTTTTACTTGTAGTATAAGTGCACATTGTTTTAGCATGTCAAAAATTATTATCAAGTACCGTAATAACGGAGAAAAGTTATGCTAAGCAGCAAAGTTAGACTTTACACAAATTTTGACATTGTGGAGTTTGAGTTTAAACACGACATTGTTTCTGAATTAAAAACCCGCCTGCCAAGCGTGGCAACTATCTATAGTAAATATCCCTCTTATGAGACAATCTATGGAAAGGCCTATGTTCAGCGGTATTAGACTTTGATAAGTTATAACAACATATGATCCGGTGTCTGAATACCGGCCTTTACACAATACAGTATTTTTTTGCATTTTATGTAGTATAAACAAGTGTATTGAACTCTAGTCCATTAAAAATGTGCACATATTTTATTAATGATAATAAGAATTATAGATATAGGGAGTAATGGCATTTTTTACTTTCAGTTGACTTTGTACTACCTCAGAAGGGGCAGTCTCTAATCGAAGCCTACAATCACTGGAGAGACAAGGCTGACAACAAGGTAAATTGATTGTCTCATATCGACAATTTCAATTCATTTTTTAATTTTCATTTTATATATATGGGAGAATCTTCCAATGCCAACTTCACCTGTACACGGCGCACCCTTCTGATTGGCAAGGCTCTGGCGACCGACAAATTATTATTTTGAGTTTTGAATGTCAAACCCGAACCTCACGCACTGTTAACATGCTATGCTAGTTGAAGCATTCCTAAAAAAGCCTATTTCATGTATATAATATCATAATATAAGTACCTATGTATCCCCTGTTAACCTATTACTATATTCGTGGCCCGATATATTGTGGTATATTGTTTTATTTTATTGAAACATTTTGTATGTAAGTGTTCGTTTATATATTATATCTATTTATACTTTATTAAGTATAATTTAACTATCATTCAATTAATTACATTTTATAGTATCTTATTTATCACTTATTATAATTAGTAAACTATATTATAATTTGTATATTTTTCATTCATATGTAGTGGGCAGTGTAAGAATATCCACTAGCCGTAGAGTCGTACGAGGTGATAGCGACAAAGGGAAACTAAAACGGAATGGGCAGCAGCGTCTTTCTGATAACAACTCAAAATAGTTGCCAATCCGCCTGCCAAGCGTGGCAACTATGGCAAAATCTCTCCTATGAGGCAATCTATGGGGAGGTGGCTATGGCAGCAGTGGACTTTTATAAGTGTAATGGAAATATATATGAGTAATATATAAATTACATTCTAGGATCCAACACAGATGTATCCAAAGCACTGATCAAATAGGTATTAGTTCCAATTGTAGGGTCTATGCAAGAAGAGAACCATTGTGCATTATAACTGTCTTTTTCCACAGGTCTGCTGTGACTACGCACTTCACGTAGGAGTAACATGGTGGTCCCCATCCGTCATGAAGGAAATGGAGCAGCTCTGCACCGAAGAGTATGGCATTAACTCGTTCAAGATGTTCATGGCTTATAAAGATGCATGGATGCTGGACGATTACCAGCTATACTGCGCCATTGATACTTGCAAGAAGTTGGGAGCACTGCCTCAGGTATTTTTATTATACCAAAAATATATATATTTAGTAACAAATAGTACAGATTACATATTAGTTACATATAAAAAAGTTCTAAGATACAGATACAAAAGTAAAATCATTTATTAAACACCTCACTCATCCCGCAATCGCGAGCACTATCACAATTATCGTTACTACTAACACCACCACCATTACAATCATCACGAAATACCAACGTCGATAACACGGCTTAAATTTTGTCTCAAAAGGAACGACATCAGGTGATAAACTCCGTGATGGATAATTGCTAAGCTAAATGAGACTACAGGCGGATTTTAGCAAATTGACTTTGTCGTCGTGAATTTCCGCAAGGCAACGAATTATTCTAATTATCGTAATTTGACAATTGCTTTGAGCACGAACACATTTTCAAGACTAACGGGATTCGTACCATATGTATTGATATTGAAAAACTTAGCGAGTATTTATTAAAAATTGTTGAATACAATTGAGATATGTTAATAAAATAGATAGCAAATAAATAAATAAATTAAGCTATAGGATGTTACTTTACGCAATTCCGTTATATATGGGAAAAAAACTTGACTTGCTGAGATTTGTTGGGTACTACGTAAGATTCTCGAAGATGAAAACACTATTTCTAGACTTCGATATGAAAATTAATAACATAAAACGTCACTGTTAGTCGTAATCGTAACATATTATATGTACATCGTCGGAGATAGAAGATAAATAAAAAAGTGAGGGTAAAACTTCCACTCCCACTTGTTCAAGCTTCATAAAGTAAGTCGCATCATCTGGGGTCACCGTCATTTATTCTATATTTTGTTAGCCAGTTAATGGTTAAACTGTTCATCGTACCTATTGCCACTGTTGTTGTCGGTTTTCATACATAATCTATTTAAGTGTTGTCGTTGTGTGTTGTTATGACCGGGACATATTACGGTATGCCCGAATTGAAATTACTTCACTGTATATATAGCGAGTTGGGTTTTCTTATATTACGGGTGATTAATGATTAATTGTGTAAGCAAGATAGCAAATTGAACATCCGCTCTCACAACTTCTGGGTAATATCAATGCAATCACCAGCACTAATTAGTTACCTTATTTTTTCTTTAGGTTCACGCAGAGAACGGTCATATTATCGCCCGCAACACGGAAAAGCTTTTAGCGGCTGGCAAAACTGATCCAGAAGGACACGAGTTATCAAGGGACGAAGAAGTTGAAGCAGAAGCAGTCAATAGAGCTTGTGTGATTGCAAATCAGGTAAGGGTTACTTGAAAATAGCTAAAAGTATTTTAAAACATTGTATATAATATATATAATACTTGTACTCTTTTTCTGCCTTTGGATAGGCATCACTTTCTTACCTATTTCTGCCGCCATGCAGAAGTGCGTCCACTGCTGTATTCCAATCTGAAGGGTATAGAGAGAATTACAGGCTGTGAGGTATTCCATCTTAGTCCTCAGAGGTGACAACACATCTGTATGTGTCCATGGGCTGCAATAGCCATTTACCATCATCACTGTAAGTTCGTTTGTCACTTTAGTTTTACTTTACTTTTTAATGAAAAGAGAAACATTTTATAGTCTATGTTACTTCCACAACTAAGACGAATCTAACGACACCTCATGTTAAAATCTATGAAGCTGCTTAGGTTACAGAGCGGGCCAAAGAGTTATACATACATACATACAATCGAAAAACATTCCCTTGTGTAAATGTAGTGTTTTTTAATAGTATTATGGTGACAAACGAGCACGCAGTCCACCTGATGGTAAGTGGTTGCTGTGGCCCATAGACATCTACATCAATCCTCGATTACGAATCAAAATGGAGAAGAGTTGTCACCCGTGAGGACTAAGATGGAATGCCTCGTTTCCAGTAAAAAGGGTCTCCGGTTCTCTACACTCACCATACGAAACACAGCAGCAAGCATTGATCTGCTGTTTTACGCTGGTATTCTATGAGAGTGATCCTTCCTGGTCGAGCCGACCCATTCATGCTACAACTATACTACTAATATAGCTGCAGCATGGCTCTCTGGCCACGTAAAGGACGTAGTTGGCTATGTGGATCTTTTTATAAGTCCTTTATGCAGCAACATAGTTTTTACATGCCACGCTTCAGAGTAGGCTCCAGCACATATAAGTCGGCTTGACTGTTGAATAACTACGTTCGCACAGGACATCTGCGAAAATAGCAGCATAATGCTTCTGTATTTTTTTTAAGCCCTTACGCTTTTCACTGGTAAGGGCATTTCATCATAGTCCTCAAAAGTGACAACGTAACGCAACGGTAATGGTAAAATATATAAATGAAATGTTTGACTACTAATAAGTGGTAAAATTTAAAATTTTGTACAACCGACTTCAATATAAATAAAATGAGAACATCATCAATGTAATCGTAGTCAATTGAATACGCATTATTAAGGATAACTCAAAAACTACCGGTCAGATCTTGATTATATGGGACCTCATGAGAAGCACCAGCTTTGAAATAAAAAGAATCATCAAAATCGGTTCACCTAGAAAAAAGTTCTGAGGTAACACAAATAAAAATACAATCGAATTGAGAACATCCTCCTTTTTTGAAGTTAAAACTATGACGTCACTGACAGCTATATTTTTTTATTCCTATACATTTCAATCCTTTGAGAGCTCCTAAAGTTTTTCAATTATCCTTTATTTCAGGCCAACTCCCCCCTCTACATAGTGCACATGATGTCGAAGAGTGCCGTCAGAGCCCTAGAGATAGCACGCACAAGACAGAGGCAACCCGTTTACGGGGAAACGCTTGCCGCGACCGTCGGTACTGACGGTAAGTCCAAAATTCGTCCAAATTTGGGCCAAACGTTGTTGATTTAGTGTAGGAGCGCCTGATCCCAAGGCCAACTTGTATTCACACGAAATAATTTCGGCCCAACTCAAACACTGTGTGACAACTCACAGTGGGTCGAAACGTTATGCTTGTTGAACAATGCAATAGTTTTCATAAGTACCTCTACTGTGCGTCAAATTTCGTTATGTAAACACTTTACGCCGATGAGCATTAATTGACTTGATAAATAGGAATGCCGTAATAATTAAAGTAATTAACTCGTAGATGATAGACTCTATAATAGATTAATATCTTTATAGGCTAACGTTGATATCCTAATCGTTACATGCGTACTTACAAGCCGTCTTAATAGCCTGTTTAATTGTCATCGTTAAATGGAGTATACGAGACAAAGCAAATTTTTTGAAATGATTCCCCACATGATGATGAATACACTTTCATTGTACACCACAAAATATACAGGTACAAAAACCAGATAATATTGGATCATTGCAAAATATCCCATTTCGTCCCGTGAATTTCTAAAAGTCATCTGAAATAAATTCCCTGAGATCTTGTGGCCTTTGCCTTTTGGTGTTGGTGCCTCTGCATGTTGGTGGTTTGACCCAAATCGTTTTTCATCATCATTATCATTACAGCCTATCAAAAGTCCACTGCTGAACAATGGCCTCCTCAATAGATTACCCCCTTAGAGGCCATAGTTGCCATGCATGATATGCGGTTTGGCAACCGTAATTCTTTATTATTTCGAGTGGTTATCGGGAAGATGTTGCTGCCTATCTACTGTTTAAATTTAAAAAATATATATACTCGTTTCAAATATTAACAATAATTACTTATCTTGCTTCTCCAAACATTAAATATATTTTTGTTTCTGTCTTAAAGTTTCAATACTTTATTCTTCCTCACTTATCAGATTTATTGCTGGAACTGGCCCTTTCCCAACTAGAGCCATCGCCACGCTTAGCAGGTTTATTGACGATCACAATACCAGCCATCTTGCACCTTTGAGGCTGTTTGTTGTATCGCTGGTGTTCTCGGCGGGCGATAAGAAACATTTCATATTCGCTACAAAATACGAAATGGATATACCACCATTTATCGGAGCACCTTCTGGTCATTTTCATATGCCAATCCAACTCGATGATCCGTGTCCAGAAGACATTAAACGGTTTAAATCAATAAATTGTCGCACAAAATTTATCTATACAAATAAATAAAATTGAAGTGTCTGTTTGTAGTGTCAAAATTACAGCTTTTTACGAAATGCATATGAAAGTATATACGGTGCTTATAACATAAATACAATTTTTAAAATTTTTGTCTGTTTGTTCCGGCAAATCTCCGAAACGGCTGGACCGATTTTGACGGGACTTTCACTGGCAGATAGCTGATGTCATAAGGAGTAACTTAGGCTACTTTTATTTTAGAAAAAGAATTAGGGTTCCGCGCAAACAAATTAAAACCCCAGATAACACGCGGGCGAAGTCACAGGCAACAGCTAGTACTTAATAAATTCAACAACCTTCCTTTGCAGGTACGCACTATCGCAACGCGTGTTTCCGACATGCGGCCGGGCACGTGATGTCGCCCCCATTGCGATCGGATCCGAGCACACCGCAAGCTATGGTAGAAGCGTTAGCCGAGTGAGTATAAATGTTACAAGTGGTAAAATTAAAAATTTTGTACAACCGACTTCAATATAAATAAAATGAGAACATCATCAATAACAGAAACAGAAACAGAAACTTTTTTATTCAATATAGATTATAAATAACACTTATTGAAAGTCACTCTTTTGTTTAATTACCACTGGTTCGAAAAAAAACCTCTGTCCTGGGAAGAACCAGCAAGAAACCCAGCGGGTTTTTTTTAAAAATAACAGCTTACAATCATGTATGTTACATAATTAACCACACAAAACAAATTAGAAATAGCTTGGTAGCGAACACCTCATTCCCAGGGGTTATTATCATCCATAAATTCCTTAATATTATAATAACCCTTTTTATACCAACTATTTTTAATAAAGTTTTTGAATTTTGAGCAGGTCGAGTTTTGTATATTTTCTGGGGTTTTGTTGTAAAAGCGTATACATCGCCCAAGAATGAATTACTGACTCGGTGGAGTCGAGTAACTGGTACTACTAGCTTGTGTTTGTTCCTAGTATTTACAGAATGAATATCACTTATTTTTGTATAACTACTTTTATTTTTGTGTACGTACATTACATTTTCATAAATGTATTGAGAGGCCAAAGTTAATATATTAATTTCCTTAAATTTTTGTCTGAGCGACTTCCTTAAATTTTTGACGAGCTACAATATAGTCGAAGTCAATCAATGTAGTCGAAGGTCAGATCTTGATCAAATTTATATGAGACCACCAGCTTTCAAATAAAAAAACAATCATCAAAATCGGTTCACCTGGAAAAAAGGTCTGAGGTAACACACATAAAAAAATACAGTCGAATTGAGAACCTCCTCCTTTTTTGAAGTCGGTTGAAAATTAAAATATTTTAAACAGCAACACGTGCAAAGATGCAAGTGCATCACGCCACTCCCGACTTACCCCCTCCCCACTACGGAGTTGTTTTACAGTCGCTTTAAAAGTTTAGTTTCACGTTCGAACTGGGCAAACTGGGCATTCCGCGAAAGTCATTTAATCTTGTATCTTCTACTTACTGTGTTTCTTGTTTATAACGTAAAGTCGTTACTTGAAAATATTATTTTTTATTTAAATAATTTCGATGAGAACAGACAGTCTATAAAAGTTAACTGCTGAACATAGGTCTCCCCCATAGATTTTTTGCCTCATTAGAGGATTCGCCATTGTTGCGGCGCTTGGTTTGGCGACCACAGCCTTTTATAATTTGAGTTGTTATCAAAGAAGATGCTGCTGCCCATTGCCTGTTTCAGCTTCCCTCTGTCGCCTCTTACGACACCCATGGTACGATATGCGGTAGTGGATATTCTTACACCGCCATTACGCTGTTAAAGGTGTAGTAAAAAGAGTAATTTAATATATATACTATATGTGGCCAGAGTCCTGGGAAAGTGAAACATCATTGTTGATGGTTGAATTTATAATTAATGAAAACCAATAAAGAAATAGTATAAAGTAAAATAGATAAAAAAATAATATTGCCACTGATTCGAAATCTTTTAAGCACTTAACACTATCTTTTCAACAACAATAATAATGGTACAAAGTGTGTATACAAGCGGTGAACATGTTAATTATACTATAGTCGAATAGAACGCCACACGCAGACACACAAGGGAGTCGAGAACGGTAGCGTAGAGAGGCATGAGGGTATAAAAGACTACCCCAGGAGGGTACCAGCACCCCTGGAGAATCCCTCGCTGAGCATCCACGACCAAGCTACTCCACTCCTGAGCGTGGGTACTCAGGCTGCCCCGCGTATTCTGGGGTGGGCAAAATTCCGCTCGCGACTAATACTGCTCGGGGCAAGCGGAGCAATAAGACCAAGGCGACCCCTGTCACGCTATCCGTGAATTTTTGCAACATCAGGGGACTTCATTCCAACCTTAACGCTCTCCACTTCCATCTAGAGACGGCGAAGCCGGCCTTGCTCTTTTTAACCGAGACTCAGGTGTCCTCTCCGGCTGATACTTCATATCTCTCCTACCCGGGGTACAAATTAAAACACTCCTTTGTGCCCCGGGCTGGAGTTTGCGTATACGTCAGAGAGGACATCTGTTTTCGACGCCTCGGTAGTCTTGAAGGTACGGACCTGTCCATCCTATGGCTGCGCGTAGACAGCGACCATCCCCGCGTCTACGGGTGCCTCTATAGGTCCCATAGCGGTAATGCCGAAACAGACCGACTCATCGACCACGTCCAAATGGCTACAGATTCCTTGTTACAGCAGATCCCATCCGCAGAGATCGTGATCCTTGGCGATTTTAACGCCCACCACGCCGAATGGCTCGGTTCACGTTCAACCGATCATGCTGTTTATGCATATAATCTTTGCTTTGGCATATGGTCTTACACAGCTGGTTACTTCGCCTACGCGGATTCCAGATGTGGAAGATCATGAACCTTCCCTGTTGGACCTTCTGCTGACCTCTCATCCGGACGGATATCAGATTTCCGTCGACGCTCCTTTAGGCTCGTCGGACCATTGTCTTGTCCGGAGTGTGGTGCCACTCACACTAACGTCGCGGTTGCATTCTGCAGGCTACCGCCGTGTTTGGCACTATAGGTCGGCCGATTGGGATAGGATGCGGTCTTTTTTTGCATCCTACCCTTGGGGGCGGGTTTGCTTCTCGCCGGAAGATCCCAGCGTTGTTGCTGATTCTGTTGCTGATGTGGTACTTCAGGGTATGGAACTTTTTATTCCATCCTCTGTGGTGCCCATCGGAGGCAGATCCCAGCCATGGTTTGGTCGCTCCTGTAAAATAGCATCACGCTATAAGCAGGAGTGCTACCGGGCCTGGGCTGACGCATCAACGTCTCGGGATGTAAACACCAGCGCTCTTAAAAAGAAGTATAATTCCGCCTCCAGGTCCTTCAAAAGAGTCATTGCCAAGGCAAGGTCTGAGCACATCGGCAGAATTGGCGAGAAGCTAGTTCACCTTCCTTCGGTAACCCGTGCATTCTGTTCTCTCGTCAAGGCTGTCCAAGGGAACTTCTGTCAGCCATCTCTACCATTTCTGCACAGAGAGGACGACGTTGTGAGTGCTCCATGCCGGATGTGCGGTTTACACAGCGCTCGGTTCGCAAAGCACTCCTCTCCCTGGACGTCAGCAAGTCGAGTGGGCCTGATGGAGTCCCTCCCATTGTGCTGAAGACGTGTGCTCCGGAGTTGGCCCCGGTTTTAACGCATCTTTTCCGGTACTCCTACTCCCAAGGCGTAGTCCCGAATTCATGGAAGACAGCTTTGGTCCACCCGATCCCTAAAAAAGGCGACCGCTCAGACCCGTCCAACTACAGGCCTATCGCCATCACCTCCTTGTTCTACAAAATAATGGAGTCTATTATAAACTGCCAGCTCATGAGGTACCTTGAGGATCACCAGCTGATTAGTGACCGCCAATACGGTTTTCGTCGTGATCGATCAGCTGGTGATCTTCTTGTCTACCTGACTCATAGATGGGCGGAGGCAGTAGAGTCCAAGGGGGAGGCATTGGCCGTTAGTTTGGACATACCGAAGGCCTTCGATCGGGTCTGGCACAAAGCGCTTCTTTCGAAGCTCCCTTCCTATGGGCTTCCCGAGAAATTGTACAATTGGATCACTAGTTTCCTTGTTGATCGGAGCATCAAGGTCGTAGTAGACAGTGCATGCTCTGATTACAAGCCTATCAACGCTGGTGTTCCACAAGGCTGCGTGCTATCACCTACGCTGTTTCTCCTGCATATCAGTGATATGTTGCAGACTGGTAACATTCATTGCTATGCAGACGACAGCACTGGTGATGCCTTATATACCGGCCGTGCAAATATTTCTCGGGAAAACGTCGCCGAGTACCGGGACAAACTTGTGTCTGAAGTCGAGTCTTTGCTGAACAAAGTCTCGGATTGGGGGCGACTAAATCTAGTCCAGTTCAATTCCCAGAAGACACAAGTTTGCGCGTTTACCGCTAAAAAGAACCCCTTTGTCGTATATCTTCAATTTCACTCCCCTTGTTGCTTCAGCCAGTATTGGAATCCTCGGTGTCGACATATCGAGTGATGTGCAATTTCGTGGTCATTTGGAAGAGAAGGCTAAATTGGCCTCTAAGAAGCTTGGCGTGCTCAGCAGAGCGGGACAGTATTTCATGCCGGTATACCGCTTGCAACTTTACAAGGCGCAGGTTCGGCGCCTTAATACTGTTCCCATCTCTGGGCAGAGGCTCCCCAGTGCCAGCTCCTTCCACTTGACCGCATCCAGCGCAGAGCGGTTCGAATCGTCGACGACCGAGTTCTTTCCGATCGGCTTGACTCACTGCCACTACGTAGAGATGTTGCATCTCTTTCCGTATTTTATCGCAACTACTACGGGGAGTGCTCTGAGGAATTGTTCGGACTAATTCCAGCCGCTCAATTTCACCATCGCATATTGCGACAAAACTCGCGATACCATCCATATCACCTGGATGAGTGGCGGTCCACCACTGTGCGATTTAGAAGAAGTTTTCTTCCTCGCACAACTTCCTTGTGGAATCGATTACCACCAGCGATTTTTCCGGACCGATACGACTTAGGGACCTTCAAGAAAAGAGCCTACTCCTTTCTAAAAGGCCGGCAACGCATCTGCAATTCCCCTGGTGTTGCGGTTGTTCATGGGCGGCGCTAGTCACTTACCATCAGGTGAGCCGCATGCTCGTTTGCCCCCTCTCCTATAAAAAAATAAATAAAAAATAAAGGCGGCTACTCACTTGCCGTACACTGCAGGGGCAATCTAGGGTGTACAGCTATCGGGGCAATATCAGAACTGTCTCTACACACATGCCTGCCGTTCAGTATGAGAGTGTACGTCTCGCTGGACACACACGTTAAGAAGGGCGCCAGTTTTTTCGAAATATCAATGAATCGGTATATATAGCCTTGGCTCTTTTTATATAGAATAAGGGTGACAAATGAGCACAGTCCACCTGATGGTAAGTGCATACTGTGACCCATAGAAACCCACATTTATCGATAAAACAACTAATTAATTAATAATTACAACCATAATATAGTGCTTATAAGCTGCAGCATGGCTCTACCACGTTTAAATAAAGTTCTTTCTGCGGTGCTACAGCTAAAATAAGACAAAAAGGCGATTACTGGGTGAAGAAGCCGCTCTATATACACTTCTATCACCAGTGTCCAAATTTCACATTCTTTATTGGAATCCATTGTGACTTGTACTCACACGTGTGCTCCACGCGAAAGCCGCTAATGAACTGATTGAAATTGCCCCAATGGCGCTACACACGCTGCAGCGGCAGCTATGATCTAGGTAGCAGAGAAGGTTTTGCGCGCCTGCCGCCCTGCCGCAGCGACAACTTAGGATATTGCCTCTGCTTGCATACACACATCACAATGAGGGCATTCACGACTTTTTCACACCAGGGCGACGCCACTTAAAAGTGAGGTATAATATTTGACAAATTTCATAGCGCGGAAGTTAATATGTTCGGAAAATTTAAAAGTGTATGTTTCTTTCTGTACTATTAGCTATATTTTATATTAATAAGATTAAAAATAATTAAACCAAACCACAGATATCCATAACAGTAGAAAATTTAAATAAAAAAAGTTAAAAATGTGAAAAAAATTAAAGAGCAAACCACTGAGGCATTGTTTTGTGTATTAATATAATAGTCTAGAAACTGATAAACTTTTATTAAAAACTAACTTCTCAATTAAATGACATTGTGTAACAAAAAACTTTATCTCAGTGTCAACTAGCGACATCTGGTGAGCAGAAAATTATTAGCCCTCAGGAGGCAATTAAGGGTCATCCACACTCCTACACCCTAGATTGCCCCTGCGGCAGGCAAGTGAGTTGCCGCCTTAAGAGAGCATCACGCCATTTGCAGTCAATGCATACGAGTCGGTTTTACTGCCGTTGCCGTTATTGTTGTGGATGTTTGATGACCAAAAAGCAAGATGAAAAAAATATTTACACATCCATAAAAAGCTCTTAGAACTTTATAGGAAAAATAAGTTAAAAATAATTTATTTATATTTCAGTGATCGCTTGCAACTCATAGGCAGCGATAACTGCACATTCCATGAAAAGCATAAGGCTCTAGGCAAGAACGACTTCTCAAGGATACCAAACGGTGTGAACGGAGTCGAAGACCGCATGGCGATATTATGGCAGAAAGGTGTTAATACAGGTAATAAATAACTTACATTTACACAAATTACGCAGGATAGTTATAGTACTCTAAAATAGTACTGTATGGCTATTACAATCTAATCCGTTAGGCTATTAAGTAATTTTATTTAAACTAAACTAAATAATATACCACCTTATTACAAAAAGTTGTAGTCTTAGGTTTAAACTAGTCTAATAAATAAATATTTTTTTTAATTGAAACAGTATAATCACTAAAAAATCTATTGTACTACGACAGATAGCTGTGTAATATGTATGTCTGTGTAATGTATATACAAGAAATAGAAATGGACCAAGAATAGACCCTTGTGGTATACCCATGTGTACAATAGAACCCATGCCATTTATTTTAACCCTTTTGCTATTACTAAATTTTCATTTATGAGCTGTTAATAATCGAAAAAATCTTCCCATAAATAATAATCAAATTCGAATTATAGTAACTGCCACTGATGTAATTCATTTATATTAGGTCCTTACATATGAAATTAGCGTTTTTTCGTACTGACCACTTTGATCTGAAATATCTCCTCTTTGGTTAAGAATTCCAAATTCAAATTTATAAATTCATTTAGCTGGTACATTTGAGTTTTGAAAACAGTCATTCATTTGTTTTTTCCTCATTATTTTATTCTTTGGCGTCGCTTATTACCGTACAATGGAAAACATGAAATATCGGTATATTTACGAGTACGACTTCTACCGTGGCACCAGTGCTGCAGAAACAGCTCGAAGGATTAAGGACGCGTTTGCAAAATTGATAGGTATAGAATCGAACTATTACATTGACACGGGTCACACACACAAGTGTACGCACGGTTAGCTGCGGGTGTGGGAATCGTAATCAAGTAAAAACATTTTGATAATTTGAAAGATTGATTTTTTTTCATTTCTTATACCTACAAAATATATTACATACGAAATACGAATAGCTGCTCCAGAGACTGCTAGGCACTAGAAGCCCACTACTAGCAGTGAGATGGTGGCTGTGGACTTTGGGCTGGTTTTGTTACTTATGATAAAACTTTAGCTTCGGACTTGGTGAAGTAACTTGAAGGTATACTTCGGTAACAGCTACCAGAACTCCTGGACGAGTAGAACTAGGTGTGCCGAGTTTGGGCTCGTTTTGTTAGTCATGATGAGAGCTTACCTCCGGACTTGATAGAGTGACCTGATGGTGTACTTCGGTGACTACTGCTGGAATTCCTGGACGAGTAGAACTAGGTGTGCCGAGTTTGGGCTCGTTTTGTTAGTTATTATGAGACCTAACATCCAGGCTTGATGGAGAGACTTGATGGTGTACTTAGGTGCTTACTGCTGGAACTCCTGGACGAGTAGAACTATGTGTGCCGAGTTTGGGCTCGTTTTGTTAGTTATGATAAGAACTTACCCCCGGACTTGATGGAGTGACAGACACACCTAGTTCTACTCGTCTAGGAGTTCCAGAAGTAGTCACCAAAGTACACCATCAGGTCTGTCCATCGTGCCCGGAGGTTACGTTTCATCATAACTAACAAAACGAGCCCAAACTCGGCACATCTAGTTCTACTCGACTAGGAGTTCCAGTAGCAGTCACCGATGAACACTTTCAGATCACTCCATAAAGTCCAAGACGAATAGGAATTTATATAATTATTTATATATATAAATCCCACTTACTTTCAGCGAAACAAAATATTATAACAAAAATGTGTGATTATAAAAATAATAATATTATTTTGCCTTGTCAAGTACCTATGTATCAAATTCGAATATTTTGTGTATGTACAGCGATCTTTTTCCGCTGCTGCAATCAGGCAGACGATACAGTATCCACTCATGACGGCGACCGAGCGCGGACTGAGGTTTCATCGAAATTTTTGTACAATAAATCAAAACAGGCACCAAAAATAAAATAACCCTTATTGCAATCCATTATGATTCATCCGTATTAGCAAAATATGTGAAAAAAAATTTTTTTACGACTATTCATGACATTTTGATAAAAAGTAAACACCACTATTTTTTATTGAATATGTCTGCCTACTTATAGTATTTTTAGAAATTTTAATATATGTTGATAATAGAACAAAAATGTACCTAAACAAGAGCCGGTATCGTTAATTTTGTAGAAAATGGCTAGGGAAGATCGTATTTACAATATAAAATACTATTATTTTCAACAAAAAAGTCACCACCATTTGAAGATGAAGAACCATTCTATACGTGGTAGCAATTAGCTATGTTTGATTTGTTTTAGTTTTGTCACAAAATGTACCGAAAAACAGCATAATTTCGCCCGATTTGCAAACGCACCCTTAGTGATGTGTACGGCGCTGGTGTCGTAAAAGAAAGCACGGTACGTTTTTGGTTTCAACGTTTTCGTTCTGGAAATTTCGACCTTCAGAACCAACCCCGTGGACGGCCGAAGACCAAAGTGGAAAATGAAGAATTAAAGGCTATTGTGGAAGCGGATCCATCACAAAGCACTTCAGAGACAGCTGCAGGCTTCGGGGTAAGTGATAAAACTGTATTAATCCACTTGAAGCAAATCTGGAAAGTAAAAAAACTTGAACGATGGGTACCTCATGAATTGAGTGAATCGAACTTGCAAACACGCGTCGACTGCTGTGTTACTTTGCTCAACCGACACAATAATGAAGGGATTTTAAATCGAATCATTACTTGTGATGAAAAGTGGATACTGTACGATAATCGGAAGCGCTCGTCGCAATGGCTGAACCCTGGAGACCCAGCCAAATCCTGCCCTAAACGAAAATTGAGTCAGAAAAGTTACTTGTGAGTGTTTGGTGGACTAGCGCCGGTGTCGTTCACTACAGTTTTCTAAAATCTGGCCAAACGATTACGGCAGATATCTATTGTCAGCAACTGCAAACCATGAAGGAAGAACTAGCTGCTAAACAACCGAGATTGGTCAATCGCTTTAGGCCACTGCTGCCTCACGACAACGTAAGACCACACACTGCACCACAAACAACCACTAAGTTAGATGAGCTACAATTGGAATGTCTGCGACATCCATCGTACTCCCCGCACCTTGCTCCAACAGATTACCATTTTTTCCGGAATTTGGACAACTTCTTACAAGGAAAAAAATTCAACTCCGATGCGGCAGTCCAAACCGCCTTCAAAGAGTTTATTGATTCTCGCCCCATGGTTTTTTTTTTAGTAAAGGGATCAATGAACTACCTATGACATGGCAAAAGTGCATAGATAACAACGGTGCATACTTTGATTAATTAAATATATTTTACAAAAAAAAATTGACTTTATATTCCTCCCGTACGAAACGCCAATTTCATATGTAAGGACCTACTCGTAATATTTAGGAGTAAAAGTAAATGCTTATTCTGGTCGATTAAATTAAACTTGATTTTTTATTAATCGACTAGAATTTTTTTGGTAAATGGGTAGTTCAAGTGGTAGAGTCGGTCTGTGTCCAGTGATGGTTTGTGACCCATGTATGTATTGGAATGTGTAAGCTTATTTATTTATTTAACTATTTATGTACATACAAACAACGGAGAGAATACATCATGATGAAGAGTTTGTACTTTGTTGAAATTTCTTCTAGTAGGTTAGAAAAAAAAATATGAATGATCAATAAAATACATAAGGCGTGCACTTTGTTACTATACCACACATACACGCACGCGCGCACGCTCGCGCGCGCGCGCACACACACACACACACACACACACACACACACACACACACACACACACACACACAAATATATATATATATATATATATATATACAAACATATGTAATAAAAGTGTAGTAAATATCAAAGATATTAAACTTACATAGAATACAGAGATAAATAATGTTCTTTTACTTGTTTTTTGAACAATGTCACTGTTTTGATTTCTCGGATGGGAGGAGGGCGTGAATTCCAGAGTCTTACTGCATGCACAGAGAACGAACGGGAGCATGAATGAGCTTTAAGGGATGGTAATTTCAAGAGGGTTTTAAGGTTAGTTGAATGTGGTGGGCAGGTGCGATGGACCCGTGCCGGTTCGTGGCGGTGACGAGCGCGACGTGCGCGCGCGTGTTCGGGCTGTGGCCGCGCAAGGGGCTGGTGGCGGCGGGCAGCGACGCCGACCTGCTGGTGTGGGACCCGCGCCGCCAGCGCACCATCTCCGCCGCCACGCACGCGCACGCCGTAGACTTCAACATCTTCGAGGTGCGCACTCTTTACATTTTTTCGAACGATGTACCTTATCGCACGGTACGAATTGGGCGGGATGGGAGCTAGGCGAGAAAAAGTGTAAGACTTTTCCGTCACGACCCCCATTCTATAGTGCGAGCGAGATGGAATAATATCCATCTCCCTTGCACTTTTTCTTATCTTGCCATGAAAAATTTTAATAGACGCTATTAATTCATTTATTTATATTTGTTCATCAATAATATAATACGAAAAAATTTCTTTCCAACCGAATGTTCCACGACACTCGCATGTTTTTTATAGAATGAGAGTGACAAACGAGCACACAGCCCGCCTGCTGGTAAGTGGATACTATGGCCCATAAACATCTACATTTATCATCGATTAAGATTTAAGAATCAAAATGCAGATGCGTTGTCACCCCTGAGGACTAATACGGAATGCCTCATTTCCAGTAAAAAGGATCTCCAGTTCTCTACACTCACCATACGAAACACAGCAGGATTAAGCTGCTATTTTACACTGGTATTCTGTGAGAGCGTGGTCCATCCCCGGTCGAGCCGACCCATTCGTACTACAACTATAATATAGTTGCAGCGAGGCTCTATATATTTCCTGAATATAATATTATTTCCTACTATCCTTCATCAGCACTTCATGGAACCATTGCAATAGTCATTTCATAATTCAGTTCAACCAGTGTAATGTAACACCCTGCCCTAAGTTGTTAAAATTGTATTGTTGAAATACATACTAAAAACAATCTTTAAATATTACATTTAAATAACTAAATTAAATAATCCCCTCGGCTCAATAAAAGGATATTGAGCTGAGGTGATTATTTGCACACCATTAAAACACCATTAACCACTCAGGCGTCGACATTAACCACCACCAACTTAGTCAAACCTAGAGTATAGTAGATCAGGCCAAAGACAATTTTTTTTTAAATGAAGGTAAATATAACTTAGTCATTACTATGTTCTTATACAAAATAAAAATAATCAACAATTAAAATATTGCATTATTTGTATGAAGGTCAAGTGAGCGCTAGAGAAACGACAATTGCAAGACGTTATCCAAAAATAAAATGTTTTGGGAAGTTATCAATTACCGTGTAGTGCGGTGTATGAATATCCATATCATCCCGTGGGTCTCGTAAGAGGCGACTAGACTTAGAGAAAAGTGTTATTTTTCAATTACCGTGACCGTCGTTCCGGTTACCATAAAGTCACAATGAAAAATCATCGTGACTTTGTCACGTTGATAAAGTTGGATAACTACTTGGAATATTAGAACGACTTATAACGTGACTTTATATATGCATTTTAGATTTAGTATTAGGTTTTATTTCAGTAGTCGATTTTTTATTACCTTCCTTACCTAAGCTACGTGGCTATGTTATAAGTACCTTTCTAATAATTATTTCTGAAATATAAGAATTTCACCTAACCTAGGCGATCAGTCAGTGTACCATAACAAGGTAGATATAAATTAGATGAATAACTAATTTTATTTTTAGAAAAATGTATATTGATGTCCAACGTCCATGACAGCGAAATCTGACAGTACGAAAGGGACATATTATGCAAAAATACCGATACGAGTACAAAAATAAACATAAATCAAAATATTTATCTTTGTACTGACTAATTTACGTACCACTAAATAAATACAGCAATTGTTATTAGAATATTTTCCTACAAATATTTGTGCGTATTTTATTTAATTCTGACCTAGAGATTTAGACTGAATTGATGGTTCCCATACCTAGCCTACATGCTTAGAAACTAATGTTATTAGTTCGCCTAGCTATTGATAAGCAAGAGAAAAAAAAAATTGATATATATGTATATATATATCGTATCGATATTTTTAACCAGCATCGATATATCAATCCATCTATTACAGCCTATAAAAGTCTACTGCTGATCATAGGCCTCCCCCCATGGATTGCCTCATAGGAGGGTTTTGTTATCGTTGCCACGCTTGGCAGGCGGATTGAGAACCGCCGTTTTTAATTATTTTGAGTTGTTATCAGGAAGATGCTGCTGTGCATCACCTGTTTCGAGTAGTGTAGTGGCGGTGTAAGCCTATCCACTACCCCATATCATCCCGTGGGCGTCGTAAGAAGCGACAGAGGGAAGTCGAAACAGGTCTGCCAGTATCCACTTGATTTCTGTGAATAGTGCCGCTTTCAATTAATCGTCGATACGTAGCTCCGAAGACAGAAACGTGGGGAAGCCGGCGATCAGGAAAGCAACGTTGATATTCTCTTCGAGCCCCAGCAACGTTGCCCTCAGCAAAACCATAACAGTACATGATGTCGACATATTCTTTATTAGAATATGATGCCATTTTAACTTCGACGCACAAAAACAGTAATAATGAACAGTCAGTAATAGATAACGGTAACAGCAATAATAACAATAACGATAACGACTGAAAACAATGACAAATGAATTAACGTGATGAGAGTTTATTAGAAGGAAGTTTAAACACGTGCTTGCGCAGCGATAGTAGAAACTAACTATGGAGCGTCGCTATGACTCAATTTAAAATGGCCGTCGGCTTTCTGAATAGTTGTCAACAACCAATCAGACGCCAAGTGACTAAAAGTGTGCAAGTTCGTTCCTAAGAGCTATCATTCTTTGCCGTTCTCTACCTGCCTGCGTTAAGTAAAAGACCCGTTTATTATTATTATTCATTGATTTCACCGGGATATTATTACCTTTTTGGATAGCTGATTAAATAGGCATATTTTTTAATATATTTTTATGTCTCATGTCATAGTAATTTTTTGAAGTACGTCACATTTTATGATAAATAAAGTGTAAAAATAGATTTTTTATTAAAACCCATAATTTTTATTGTGAATACTTTTTGTACTTTTTATGATTCTATTCGCTTGGTTGAAGTTTCAAGAAGATAAATACACTTAAGGTTGCCCTAGTCGGCGGCACGAACTAAGTGGTGGGCGGGGTTAAAATGCATGCTATTTCAGCCGACTTCACGTGCGAAAGGATAGACGCTGTGATGAGCAGTAAGAAGCTAATGCGCACACATACGCGCTCTACGCTAAATGACGCATTTGCGCGATTTCCTTGGACCAGCGCTCGACGTGTAGCGCGACGGCACAGTATAATAAAACATAGACGGCGTCATCGCGTACCTACCTATCTGTAGCGCCTACTATGCGAGTTTGAATGACAACATAAACAAATTGATATTATTAGAACTTAGGATCTGCTGTGAAACGTAATTATTACTAACCCAATTTAGTTTTATCATGAAAGTTCTTATGTGAATTTACGTAGATGTTGTTATTATCAACAAATAATCTGGGGGCAAGGCAGTGCCCCCACCAATTCAAAGCAAAAATATATTTCAAATGTCATTCAATTTGAACCAGTGAATTATAACTAAAGTCAAAGTTTTTGTCATTTACTGACTGACTGACCGATCATCAAAACTAAGGCACTTCTAGCAGACATAGAAGCTTTTAGAATACAATTAGTTTTAGTATATAAATCAAGGAAAAACTAAAATATTTTTCAATTACCGTCCAGTTTTCTAGATACACAATCATAGATAACTTTGTAATCCCATAAAATATATAGGATTACAAAGTTACATATGCAGTGAAGGAATCAGTGTGAAGGAATCGGTGTATATGTAAGTAATAGGTGTAGGTACGTTTTGGTATACAAGAAGTGGAAGGTACCGGAAAAAGTAGAACTATCTACAAAATAAATGAAATGCCATTCAAAACATAATTTGTAAAAGACCCAAGTTTCGCAACTCAGTTTTTCTACTGTAAATAGTTATGAGATCCATCCACTAAACAATCTAATTACTTGTGAGATGTATTATGTTTTCATGCGATGACCAAGTCTATCTATTTATTTAAAACATAAAAGATGTTTATTGATATGGTCACCATAAGATGTTGTTAGGTTAGCTAATTACTATTACGACCTAAGTAGGACCTGAATAAATTCACCGACTTGGTATTTATTACATGGATCTCACAACTTTTACGGTAGAAGAACTGTTGCGAGACTTGGTTCTTTTACAAGTTTGTTTTTGATGGCATTTCAATGATTTGTTTTATTTTTAACCGACTTTGAAATGAGAAGGCGGTTCTCAATTTGTTGGTTTTTATGTATGTTCTAAATAGGTATTTACTTACCATAGCTAGTTAGCTATAATAACCCACAGCAACTCTGAAGTAGGTATATGCCAGCCAGTGTCAGGATAACTACTTTTCGACAGCGCGATTTTGATGTTAGTGAGTCTTTTATGTAGGTTAATTAAATAAAAAATGTTAGTTTGTAAATTGTTTATTGATTGTTTGTGTAAATAACAAAATAGCGGTTTGTAATATTCTCTTAGTACTTACAAATTATCAACAATAGGCATTGTGTCTCTACGGGGACAAACACAAACGTCTTTCAAAATGGTACGAGGGCGGCACTGAAATTTTCAGCAATCAAGGAAGTGACACAACATTACTATTTAAAATGTATTTATTGCTTTTCGAAGTATTCTCCGAAAATTGACACATTTTTCCATACGATTAAACCAATCATTGAAGCAACCATTCCATTCGGAAGTTGGGGTCTCCAAAATGGCCGTTTTGTAGGCGTTCAGCTTCTTCAGGTGATGAAAATCTCTGTCCACGCAATTTATTCTTTATTTTAGGAAAGTATAGAAATGATATCCCAATCGCTTTGATGCTGGTAGTTATAGGGTGCATCATTTTGCGAGGTACTTCGTGAACATCTGTTTCTAGTACATCTTTATTAGCATTTTCCATTTTGAACTTGAGGGTGCATTATGTACTTCCGCTTGAACTATCATTTGCTTCGATGACCTAAATCACAAGGATTAAAATTAGTGAATACGAATACTTGCTATGGGTTCTTCTGTAAATATTACTTTTCGACACTGTTTACTTTTCTAATCTTATCACTTACGATATACCGTAGAGCACCTAAAAAGAAAGGTGTATGTCACAGATGATTGCAAACCCGTTAAATAATAAAGTATCTTGAGAGATTATAAACTCGAATACAACTTAAAGCTTGAGAAATTATAAACTGTGAACTGTACATTTATCGACAATGTTATTGGCATGAAAATAATTATTATATACGAAAAGAACTTACGATTCAGACATATTCATTCTGCAGGAATATTTTCTTTATTTGCATTTGAAAATCTCCTTTTACTCTGCATCTCTGCTTACGACCGATACTTGGCCATACGCTGGTCTTTTTGCCCATTCGCTTATCCTTGTTTGGCTCTGTAACACAAAAGATTATTCTGTATGTGTACAGGATTCAATTAAATATACCGACCAAGGATGCCATAAAAGCAGTTAACAAAAGGTTTACAGCAAAATACCTGTGATTCTTTCACAACGCCCCCTAGCTAAGTTGACAACTACAATCGATAACGAATGACGTCACTGAACGTAAGTCACGAGTTCAGTCCAAACAAATAAAAAGACGTGAAAGAGATTCGATACGAAACTTTTGTAACTTGTTAGGGGCCGGCCTGTTTATGCTATTGATAACGAAGGCTATAAAATATGTACAACTCATAAACTATATCGTATGCGTAATATCTGAGGTAGGTTGCTGCGCTCCTTAGTTTTATGTAGTTCGTATTATTCTGTAAGAAATCTAATCTGTAAGAAATTTATTCCAAAATATACTATAATACCATATCAAAGCTACTACTATTTTCTTTAGTAATAGGCATCTAGGTACGAATGTATATTATATTACTACTTCATGTCACAAAGTATTTTGTTGTGTAGTGTTTTTTTTTTTTAAAACAACATACATACAAAACAAATTTCACTTATCACTGACTGCCTTCTTAGATTTTTATGTACCTACTTCTATAAATTGGATTAGGTATATTAGATTCCTATAAGTACGATTATGAAAAATCTAGAAATTTCTTATTATAATTAAATTAATATTTATATAATTTATTAATAGAAGCCGTGGTAGCTCAGATGGTTAACGCTCGCTGTAAATATAACAGAACGCGAGTAACCCGGTTCGATCCTCGCCGGCACCAATGAAATTGTTAATTGAAATTTTAAGTTCTCATTTACCACGTGCTCGGCGGTGAAGGAAAACATCGAGGAAACCTGCATGTCTGAGGAATAAGGAAAAATATTTCGAAGACCTGTGAAGTTCGCAAACGTTCACAACGCATTGGGGCAGCGCGGCGGACACTTCCTTGCCCTAAAACCCTCTCAGAAATGAGCGGAGGCCCAGCCCCAGCAGGACGTATATAGGCTGTAACTAACTAATTTATATAATTTCTGACTGCCTCGTTGGTCGAGTGGTTGTAGTAGTGCGACTGCTGATCATGAGGTCCTGGGTCTGAATCTCGGGTCGGGACAAAAATCTATTATGAGAGTGAGGAATAGAGAGTGCACCTGTGCTTGCGCATACACTTGGGCACTATAATCCTGTCCTGCTCCGATGGCTAGCCTCCTTGAGGCAGGCTGCCGTGGCCGAAATTCGGTCTGGAGGACATTATTATTATTATAATTTTATATTGTTATGTTATGTCGAAATATATTATTTTTATAATTTTAAGATTTTTGATAATCGTGCTTATTGTAGATGTTTTCGTTAGTTAGCAAAGTTAGTTACCTAATGTACTACCTGTATCGAAAGTTCATTATTATGTAGCTACCTGTTTTCAATGTTCTTCAACAAACTTTTGGTACACTTTAGCAGCCATATTCGGTCCCTCTTCAGCAGTTGACACAAACAAAAGGAAGCAATTTTTCTAATTATAGATGTAGATAAAATAGGTATTACCACCATAAATAGATAAATAGATATGCAGGTATAAATAAAAGTTTATAAAAGTCACATCATGCTTGTTTTGTCTCATGAATTTTACTTACAAACTAAATTCAATCAAAGATTACACTTACCCATTGTTCCCTGAATTGCTGAAGATCACTTCAATTCACTTCACTGACACAACAAGTTCAAATTCAAATGCCGTCTAATATAATTACTAAATCACTAAAACTATTAAATCGGAATCCAAAGTCCAATGCCAGGGTCAGTAAAATTTAAGACAAATCAAAATAATACAAAATATCTATCAATAAGGGAATATCAGAATCCAAAGTTCAAGCCAGGGGTCAATGTTATAAAATATATTTTACGAATACGTTAGCACACTATCAGTTACATACACAGTACGCGTAATTACGATTACGCATGCAGCAGCCGACTGAGCATGTGTGGTGCGCGCTGCGACCCCTCCGTCCGTCCCACTGATCGGGAAACAATTTGTAGCGAAAGGCAAGATGTTTTATAACAAAACGGCGCGCGAAATTTTATAAACAGACCTTGGTAGTCTGGGTGTCATGAAAATCTATTGAATGTATCTGTTTAAAATAAAATTATTTGCATTCTTGAACAACTAATCTATCCCTGTATGGTAACTGTTTTGCAATTTTCGTTCTTCTTATGGTATTTATTTCCGCCCAAAGATGTTAAAATAGTGTTGAAATTCGGAATTTTCGACGCTTATAACTTTAAACATCATCTTTTTACTTTTTGTTTCCATACAGGCTAGATAATGATAAGACAAATTGAAATCATTTTTATTTTGTACGTACACCGTTAAACAGTGGAGTTGTCGCCAGACTACGTTTGTATGGAAGAACGAGCGACTAGTGTACCCTTAAAAGAAAGCATACAAAACGAAAGGTTTTATTTTCATTTAGAATTTAATACGAAATTCTGGGTGATTATTGAAATTCTTTAAAATCCGTATATCTCAAGACCTGTTCATTTTCGGTCATACATATGGGGGGTTAAATTTGTAGCATTTTGACTACCCTATCACGCCCTGCCAGGAAGTTGTCGAGTTCCCAGTAACCCTGTATAATGTGGTTTTTAAGGGGAGTAAATTAATTAGATTTTTGTTTGATTAATAAACATCGTATCATAAATTCGTAGCTATGTTTTATTGAGCTAAAACATACCTTATAGTTATCGCTTACCTAATATTGACATATACTTACATAATCAAATTATAATTTAAGTACAATAACGCATAGGCGTCAATCTTGGCGCATCACTATTCAACCACTCTCAACTATGTATCAGTATCTATACGACATCTGGTTACGCTTGGCATAATGGGCATTGAGCGATACGCGCGCTCTATACTTTGCTTATTTGTACTCTAAGTTCTGAACACTCTTATCTATTGTTCTAAGGGGTCCCTTCTGATTATTATATACTCTATGGCGGAGTCTATAACTTTGACAAGTAGATCGCCATACGGATACTACCGACGCTTGAAAGGTTAATAACCATTTAGAAATAATAATGCCACATTAACGACACGCCCAGTTTCGCCTAAGTGGGATATAGATCCCACTCAGACGAAACCGGGGCGGAACGCTAGTCTATAATATTCTAAATACCTCTAACATCATTCACTACCGGTCCAATATCTAAAATCCGTTAAATGACGCTCAGATGACGTTTCTCTTATATACGGTACAATATACCTTTCTTCCATTCCTACCGTGTACTGGCGGTGTAAGAATATCCTTTACCCTCTATCGTCCAAAGGTGTCGTAAGAACGGACAGAGGAAAATTTAAACAAGGGATAGACAGCAGCGTCTTTCTAATAATAACCTAAATGCTGACCCGTCTGCCAAGCGTTGCAACTATGGCAAAATCCCTACTATGAGGCAATCTAGGGAGGTATGGTATTTTACGTCTGGCACGGATTCTATGAGATATTTCCGTCTTTTCCCATAGTCGCCTCTTACGACACCCTACGGGATTAAAATTGGTTGATGGATTCTCTAACGCTGCCACCGGTTCCGGTTCTCAGCAAAGTACGAGTATCGTAGCGCTGTGGTTAAGGAATCTACTGTCGTATTTTCATTAAGATTCATTCAATTTTAAAAATTTGTAAGGAATCAGAATGAATAAATAATAAATCAGTAGAAATAAATAATGGTTCATTCACACAACTAAACATACAATTTAACATGTTTATTAATAAAAAATGTAGTGGTATGAACTTTCGTTACCAGCGACATTAATATTTTTGTGAAATATTTGCCACAATCGCGCCTTAATTTTATATTGCAGGGCCAAAACGTTGTGGGTGGTCCGCAGTACGTGATCGTCAACGGGCGCGTTTGCCTCGACGACGGGGATCTTAGAGTTGTTGAAGGTAAATAACATTTTATTTATTTACCATTTTTACAGTGGATCATCCTATTGTTAGGTAGCGCAGTTGGGAAGCTGTTTATTTTTAAGTTATGGCTCTTACCATCAGGTGATCTGTAAGTTAGTTTGTCAATTCAGTTTTATGATAAATAAATCATTAATCTTTATTTATACCGTGATTCAATCACCGTACGAGATGTTACAACTATTTCTCCAGTGAAGTCGGGTATCGTTAACTATAAGTACAAATCATGCTAATTGTTATTCTAGACAGTCCGTATGAGACAATATTAATTACAATCAAAAACCTTTTATGTCATAAAAGCTGTTTGCTTTTAACCAATTATACAAATATTTCTTTTCCAACATAGTAATTTCAATTCTTTAGGTATCTTTCATAGAATAATTTGTGTATTATAGTATTCTATGGTATCTTTACATATATAATTCTTCTGAACGTGTGTTTCTCGCTTAACTCCCCCTAAACGGCTGGACCGATTTTGATGAAATTTATTGTGTTCGATTGGTGGGTCTTAGATGGTTTAGATTCACAATTAGACCCGGTAGGTGGCTCTGTTATCAAGATCCAGAAATCAGCGGAGCGGAACGCTAGTTAATTTTTTATTTTCACGCTCATATTTAGACAATTTTTGTTGTATTTAACATCTAGGACAAGTTTTAATAAACATCACTTAATAAAACATGACTTATTTTTAAAATAAACAATAGTGATATAAAAAAAGTCACGAATTTCTATCACGATTTGTCAGGTTTCGGTAAATTCCTGAAGACGCCCGCCTTCTGCCCGTACGTGTACAGCAGCGAGCCGAAGCACCACACCCCGCACCACCCGGCGCCGCACCACGCGCCCGAGTCCCCGCGCTCGCACTCGCCGCAGACGGTTACCAACGGCACTCCTACTGATGGTATGTGGCATTTTTTTTTATTAAATATGTAATTATAATTCAAAATGGCGACCACTTTTTACCACGTATTTTTTTTTAGATTGAGGGTGATAAACGAGCACACAGTCCACCTGATGGTAAGTGGATACTGTGAACATCTACATCTATTCTCGATTAAGAATCAAAATGCAGATGGGATGCCACCCCTGAGGACTAAGATGGAATGCCTCGTTTCCATTGAAGAAGGGTCTCCGGTTCTCTACACTCACCATACAAAACACAGCAGCGTTGAGCTGCTATTTTACGCTGGTATTCTGCTACAACCATAATATAGCTGCAGCATGGCTCTACCATGAAATACTATGGAGTTCTAAGCTATGTATAAAGATTCAAGTCTGTAGATCAACGGGAAGTTAGTTTGAAATCGATTGCCGAATTTGCACTAAACAGACAAACAAATAGACAGATAAAAAAGTGATTTAAAAAAAGCATTCCATTGTCATTTAGTCCTGTGAACTTACCTGTGACAGCATATAATTCCGTGGATTTCAAATAGCGACAGACTGCTTTGTTGATATAATGGTCGTAAGCGCAACTGCTAATCATGAGGTCCCGGGTATGTATCTCAGGTCTGGTCAAAAGAAGTTATTGCATTTTTCTGTCAAGAAATTCTGAGTAGCAGCCCAGAGTTAGGAAGTTGGCTGGTTTTTCACTCCCGTGCCTTAGAAATAACATATAGCCATTGGTTTTGCGCCTGATCTCTCTTCGATCGTGTCGGATTTCCGTCCCATCTAACTATGAGAATGAGACAAAACAGAGTGAATCTATGCTTGCGCACACACTCGGTTAGAGAGTCATTATCCTGTCCCGTGCAGATGTCTAGTCTCCGTTGAGATAGGCGATAGAGGGCTGAAACAGGCGATGGGCAGCATTGTGTTCCTAATTTATTGCACAAGATAATAAAAAACTGCCGTTGCCAACCCGTAAGCCAAGCGTAACAACTATGGCAAATAGGAGACAATCTATGGGCTTATGACTTGAGATGGGCTATAATGAAAATGAAATGAAAGGACCTATATTCGTTCATTTTTTCTTAACAACATACAATTCACTTCATCCAGAACTGAACATAGTGAGCAAGCAGATGGCGGGCACGACGCTTTCTTCCGGCTGCAGCACGCCAACTGGAAGGAAGATGCGCGAACCTGGACAGAGAGATCTACAAAACTCCACTTTCTCCCTTAGCAGTAAGTATTGGCTTGGTTAAAGTCTGCTAGGGTTGCTAGTTGCTTATTTCTTTGTAGCGAATGAAACGCATTAATTTTTGTTTTGGTTTACTAAAAAATTTAAGTGACAAAAGACCCTACAGTCTATCTAATTGTAAGTGGCTTCTGCAGTCCATGGAAACCTGCAGTCAACTTCTAACAAAGAAGACTACAGATGCGTTTTCACATCCGAGGACTAAGATGGAATGCCTCACAACCTCTAATTATATTGGCTTTCTATACCCTTCAGACTGGAACACAGTACCTACCCAGACAGACTCCTAGGTAGAAAAGTAGTCCTACATGGTTACAAAGGGTAAAATGTAATGTAATTTTATGTAATGTCAATCGGCTAGTGTAGTCATTTTTATGTTACAATTAGGGTTGCCACCTTTTTAAGCAAATTAAGTATACATATTTGCTTTTTAAAGCTAAAAAATAAAGTGAGCAAGTGAAAATAAAGTATTATTTATGTAACATGCAATTTTATCCACACAACATCTTTACATTCTAAGTTAGGTTACCACTCTGTTTCCTTAATCCCATCACTTATCTTAGCATTTACTAAAGAAAATACTCTGTGTAAATAATGCTGAAGTGACGGGAATGGATAGAAGACATGACACGATTTTGTATAAATTAGCAAAATCATTACTGCTTTAAAAATATTTTGCCACTTGTGAAGCAGATAAATCTAAAAAAAAGTCCGAATTACTTGTGCATATAGCCTATTGTGTATCATATAAAGATGTTTGTGTTATTGTTCGTTCTTTTAGTAAACATTAAATTCTTAAAAATCGTCAAAATATGTAAAATAAAGTATTTTCAAGTACTTTATTGGTCTCATTAAAGTCTATAAAGTACGGGTGGCAATCCTAGTTACAATGTAGAGATAATATACAGGCTGCGTATTTTCGGTTTTTGAACCTTATTCTTTAATTATTGCAGAGGAGTTAGATGCACCGGAAAACAAACCATCAGTGCGTGTGAGGAACCCACCTGGCGGGAAATCATCCGGCCTTTGGTAAAAACCGGATCAAACCGGTTACGTCGAGAATATAGCGCTTTAAGAACGTGGAAGCTTTACGGCAGCGCTGGGATTACTATTGCTTGTGAAAAAATGTATTAGGGAGTTAATTACTTTTAAGTTTAATAAACCTATGTCTAAAAACTAACGGAGTTAACATTTTGACAGCTCTAATGCCTGGTGACACAAGGCTAGTATTTCAAGCCAGGCTATAATTTTATATTAAGATAACATCAATTAAGCTAGCATTCTAGTAAAACTAGCTTCGTGTAGACTATAATATAGCTTGCTAGCTCACTGACGTAATCATACTACCCTTGCTTGAAATACTAGCAAGTCATGACATTCGATTACGTGTTCTACTCTTAACGAATTAAGGTATAATATTATATTTGTTTGATATTTTGTTCTGAACATAACTCAGACGAACAAAGAAAGAGCGACGGAGTGCACTGTACATTTCAAGTGACGCACGCACTCACGCACACGTCCTTCTTCTTTCTTTATTTTACAGCCCGTAAAATTTCACTATTGGACGCATGTGGATGCACCAAAACCATGTTGTTGATTGTGAATTATTTTAGATACATCTGTGTGAGTGCGTAAATTAAGCATGATTTTGACTTGGTTACGGTCTCACTTAAAATGTACGCAACGCCCCATCTATCTTTTTTGTTGGTCTGAATTGGCGCAGTTTAATACTCGACTGTTATAATATCTTTATAACAAATTAATATAATTACATACACACATAGCCTATTCTGTGTATATTTTATTTGTATTGTTTAATGTTATATTTAAATCGGTAATTTTTTTCACAAAGCGATCTTTAGTTTGAGCTTATAAAGCGTCTCAAAACAACTTTTAGACTATTTACTCTGTTATTTACAGTAGCTAACGCAAACACTTATAGAGTCTGTCAAAGTATTCGAACAAATTTCATACTTTTCACTTTTTTTTTCTTCTTTTTCTTTTTTTTCACGTTGGATAGATTCGATGAGGTTTTGAGTTGTCATTTGTACTATATTGTTAGACTGCTTTATGTTTAGTGCATGACATTTAACTGTTCGATGGTTATAAGACAATATTTGTTCGGTTTCATAGACTGATTTTGTAGAAATCATTGTAATTGATTTTATATATCGCAGGATAGAATTACCATAATGTTTACCTATAATCAATATAATACAATGTGATGGTTGCATGGAACCAATATTTTATGTTATAGAGTTTTAAAAAGAGTAGGTACTTGAATCCTCTTGGGGAGGATGGCTATAATTTTTCGTCGTCTCTTATATTACTGAATTAGTTGAAACAATTATTTAAAGAATATCGTCTTTTTAGTTTTAGTTGTCGAACTTTGTTATAGTGGTACATTTTCTTCATTCATTGTTATTGACAGTATAATACTTATGTAGATTGATTAGTGTTAAAACAAATAGGTGTGAATTTCTTTGTAATTCTATATACAGTCAAGCAACAGGCAATTGCTTTTGACCAACTATTACTATATATATTGACTAATAAACCAATATTTGTTGGAAATTAAAATTAGAATTTAGTACATGACTGTAGTTTATCTACCTTTTGTAATTTTCTACTCAATACTTCCGGGCCTTGGCCACATGAGTAAAGAAACCGTACCGTACAGAGGCAAAGCTTCATACAACCGCGCTATGATACGTACACTACTACAAGCTTGAGGCGCGTGTTTGCGTGAGCACTGGTGGCTCGTCATGTACAGAGAGAAACTGCTTTAAACCGGCTCGGCCAGTGCTCAAACTTAGGGTTATGGAAAAAATAATAAGTGTCAAGAATAATTCGTATCAAATGAAATATAAAAAAGTGTAAATATGGTTTATTAATACCTACGTAGATTTAAATCTTATCGAGGTTGCCGCAAGAGATACCGCAGATTTTGTCAATAAAATTAATAACTTGTTTGATTTATTAAACTCAAGTACACTGCGATCGCCTAATAATTGTAGAACAGCTTTTCGATGTGATAGTTATCAAATTGAGTTTTTAGAAGAAATGCTCACATTCTTCAGGAACTTAAACTTAATAAGAAGTGATAGGCGGAAAGACGTTACAAATAGCATGAATTTCATTCACGGATTTCAAGTGTCTATAAAATCTTTAATAAAACTTCATGAAGAATAAAATCAGAAGAAATTAAATTAATTTATATTTACGAGACGTCTCAATCAAGATTGTCTCGAAAATTTCTTTGGCAAAGTCAGACAGGCGGGTGGTAACTGCCAGTAACCAACATGTCGACAAGTTAGTATTGTCATAACCAATATCTTAAGGAAACCTCAAAATACTAATTGAGAATACGATTTCGATATGTTACTTATGAAACCAGACGATTGTCGTATTTTTAATACACCATCACCGCAACCTGACGATGTTACTGCCCTTGTATTAACAGTAGGAACAAATAATTATCGATTTGATTTACCACAAAAAACTTTAACTAAGCATCATTATTTATTTCTAAAGTTACTTTATATTTATTAAAAGTCCCCAGTTCATCTGTAAACAACTGTGAATATTATGTTCCTTCAGTTGCTTTACTAAGTCGTTATGCTGTAAGTTGTTACAGTCACCAATACACAGTTTCTTATTAAACGACGTAATAAAATCACGACCCAACAGAACTGGTTGTTTAACATCTGTTTTTATAATATAAAAACGAATAATTTCAGTACTTACAGTTACAGTAGTATAAAAATCGTATGAAATACCTTTTACTAAATCGTTGTAATCCACCTCCAAATAATTGTTGCTCTTATAACCACTCATACAAACACGTTTTAAATGCCCTTTTTTATTACACTTTTGACAAAAATACGAGTAATTCGCATATAGTTATTTATCTTTAGTATGGTTCTTATGTCCACAAACTAAGCAAGATATGTTTTTTTTTTCTTTAGTTTGGCGAACAGAATTTTCTTGGGCTCGTAAAGCGAAAACGTGTTGCGCTGCCGCTGATGATATGGCTAGTCCCTCATCTTGCAATGACCTTTGAACTGCAACTCGAACACATCGTACGTTTTGTGCTAATTCTAACGCTTTGTTGAATGTCAAACTATCGATGTTTTCACTAAAAAACTTTTCTGTTTCCTCGGCATTCGCCAATCCTAGAACAAACTTGTCTCATAATACCGTCTCGAGTTTATTTTATAAACCACAAAACTGTGCGAGATGACGAACCCGGGCCGCCCATTCAGTTAAGTCTTCGCCTGGTCTTTGTTCCGCTTTATAAAAACATATCAATCCGCAATCATATATTTCTTTGAGGAAAACTGGTTGTCAATCTATTCGATACGAGTCTTATAAGCTAAGTCTTCTAGTTTCAACGGAAAAACTAAATCGCGTACTAGGTGATAAATGTATCTTCTGCTAATGATGTGAGCATAAAGCTCTTCTCATAACTCCTGCTTTGTCAGTGTCATCATGATAATCATTTGCCATACATACATAACTGGAGAAAAATCGACTCTTAAAAATATCCCACTCTTGCATGTTCTGATCAAATGTGAGGTTGTTGCCGAACAACACATTTCCTTTATTTGACATTATTTATATGTAACTATTTAACTTTATTGCACTCAATAATGCGTGAATAAAGTCCTCGTCGCCAAATATAGTGTATTTATGAGGATTTCACCACTAAAACACAAATGAAAATTATACCTTTTATTGAATGACAACACAACTGTCAGATCTTAGTTTTTTCATAAGTCTACAATATGGCTTACGTACTCTACAATAATATAAATAAAACACGTGTTGTAGATTCATATATATTTGAAATGAATAACTACTTTAAATATAGTTTTCAGATCTCATGAAAACTTGAGAGACAATTACCCACTGAAGTTGTCGGTTTTAGGTGTCAGTGTGCGCGCGCATCGTAACAACTTCATGGTGTCGTTTTTAAAGGTTTGTGTGCGCGCGCATCGTAAAAAATTCACTTTCATCATTTTTCCCAAACGCCCCAAAAGAAGTATAACTTCAAAAATGGTTTAGTCTGTGTCGGGATATTTGTATAGGAAATGTTGTCTCAAACACCACAAATATGAGAAAAAGATTCTTTTTTCAGCCATTAGAAGGATTTTAATAAAGATAGTGTTCAATCGGGTTTTGAAAGAAACATTGCATATATTGGTAGTGAAATATTAAAACGTGTGCAAGATTGTATATTATTTGTTATGCAATGTGAGTGCTTTCCAATAGATTATTTAAAAAAAACTTTACATTAGATTTAGAATTTACCATTTAATTAAAAGCCACAACAAATTGTTGAAGAACTATATATAATTAATGAATAAAAGTAAAATATTTAGAATACTTAGTTTAAAAAAAATTCTATCTTAAGTATATGTTAAAAAGCAGCTAAATGTTTTGTTTATTTAATGTTATCCTCTTGTGCCAACCCTACCAAAATAGGTAAAAATTTTGACAGCTCCTTAGAAGCTTTGCCTCTGTACAGTTTCTTTACTCATGTGCCTTGGCCAAACACGAATACGTCAAAAAGAGCAAAGTTGTGACATTTTAAAAATCGAAAATTTCACATTTTATGGAGTCTGTCTGGCTTTTATGTAGTCTGTATGGCTTTCAGCCCCAAAACAGACTACATAAAATCCTGTGTGTAAACATTTTAGAAATAGTAAATCACTGCTTTTACAACCGACACTTTTGTAAGAAAGCATAAAACTTTATTAACTTGATACTTTGATAGATTTAAAGTTGTTTTAGAATCTTTTTCATAGAAAGATCAATATTTGACTTTTTAAATTTGTCGCATCATTGCAGCATTTAATGTTTTAAACATTTTGTAGAATGAGCAATAGATTTTTTTTATGTTAGTAATGTATTTATTAAATTTTTTGTACTTTATCTAGTTTTTATCATTTTAATGTGTAGGTTTCATTCATTTCTAAGTAAAATAATCTCTTTTACTTATTACTCACTCTATTAATTGATTATACGCAAAATTCATGTAGTGTCCATGTATAAAAATATGGAAACCCGGTACAAATCTCGTATAACAGTCAAGTTAATGTACCCTTACTAGTCTTGGAATGGCATCACAATTTTACAGTGTTTTACATTTTTCTTAGATGTCTGTTCTTTATTATGCATTGTCACAAAATAAACAATGTAATCTAACATGAATTTCATTTAATTCTAATTATTTAATAACGATTGTCGTGTGGTGCCGTCGTCGTAAGAGGACTCACTACATTTGTTAAGAGGAGACTATGAAATGCTAGAAGAATCTTATCTGGCTTCCGATAGATGGCGGTGTAACCAAATCGCTTGCCGTTACCGCTACTGTTAAAGTCCACCACTGAACATAGCCCTCCCTCATAGGGGGGACATTTGCCAAGCGGCAAATTTGGCATTTAGCAAGGGGGTTGGCAATCGCAGTTTTTTTTACTTTTAGTCATTATTAGGAAGACTGCTGCCCATCTCCTGATTTGTTTCCCTCTGTCGCCTCTTCGACACCCACAGGATGATATGGGGTAGTCAATGACTGTGGTTATATTCCTCTATGGGGGTAGTGAATATTCTTACACTGCCACTACACGGTATGGTAATTCGCTTGCGCCAGGTTTAAAATATCCAGACAGGCAAAGTTGCGAGACGTCTTTTACTGCGATCGTCTATCCGCCTGCCAAGCGTGACAATGAGGACATCAACGACTTTTTCTGCCACCAGGGCGGCGCCACTTAGGAATGAGGTGAAATATTTGACAGATTTTATGGCGGTGAATTTTTTTTTAATAAAAGGGTAATATTTCTTTCACCAATAATTTTGATTTTAATTAAATTAGAAAGGAATAAACGCAACTACTGCTATTCCTAAAAGTAGAATAAATAAAAAGAGATTAATTTAATAAATGAGCAAAAAAATTAAAGAGAAAGCCACTGAGGCATTGTTTTGGGTTTTTACATACTCTACATAGAAACCGATAAACTTTTAAATGAAACTAATTTTTACGGATTCTATCGCGTTTAATTTAACTTTTTAATTCCCGACGTTTCGGGTGCTTTGCAGCACCCATGGTCACGGGGGGGACTGAGGTGTTTGACGTCCCGATGTCATAGTTAGCCTGGCTACCTTCAGTTTTTGAATATTCTTGGTCCGATATCTACGCAGTAGATCCTAGTAGACCGATCTACGTCATATGCGTAGATCGAACCAAAAATTAATAGTTTCATTTAATGTGTAGTGTTCGCGTAAATATAAGAAATCGATAAACTTTTCTTTAAAAAAAAGGAAATTCTAAATGTTGTGTAACAAATAACTGCATATGTCCTAAACAGCGACATCTGGTGAGCGGAAGATTATAAGCCCTCATTAAGGCCACCGATTACAATAAGCAGTGGACAGCGCGTCGACACGTTTTTGTTACAAAAGTCACTGATTTACGGCTGAGGGTGAGGTAAGTTTCGCTGGGTGCAGTTGGCCGACGCAAAAACAACGCAGCGCATGTATTTTTTTACTACTTATATAAGGATGACAAACGAGCTCATAGTCCATCTGATGATAAATGAATGCTGTAGTAGCCCATCGAAATCTACCCACATATTATTAAGAATTAAAATACAGATGCGTTCTCACCCTCGAATACTCCGGATCCTCTATCCGGTTCTCTAACCGGAGATACGAAACACCACAGAGCTACTATTTCACGCTGGTATTCTGTAACAGCGTGGTGCATCTTCGGTCTAGCCGACCCATCCGTGCTACAACTATTGTATAGCTCTATCACGTTTATAAACGTGCATGGCGAAAGACCTCGGTCGCGTAGGCTTGAAATAGGGTATGTTTGGCGAGTGCGGTCGCCATCGAGTCCCGCATTAGTTCTCCACTGGGTATCCTACTCCGTGATTGAGGAAAATCCTACCTACAATGCAAGAACCACATGTCCAGCTGCGGACTGATTAAGAAGAATTTGTATACTGCATGACAAATATACAGCCATTAATGTTTACTTGTTAGCAAAATTTTACACTAAATTTTTATTTAATCATTACAGCCACAAACTTATAAGTACTACTATTAAGTGTTGGTAACTGCACTTGTTTATTTTATCGTTGATATTAGGGAGACATGTCTTAGTTTGTTTCCCTCCGTCGTCTCTTACAACGCCCACAGGACGATATGGGGTAGTAAATTAATATTCCTACACTGCCACTGATTTTAGCAAAGATATGAGCAACACTGCTACAAAAAATACATAAAGAACTTAATTTGAATCAAGAATTTACTATTGAGCAAGATAAGTATCGTAAAAGGAAGTAAGTTTTAGTACGTGGCAGAGCCACGCTGCAGCTATATTATGTTATAAAAAAAGTTGCTGCTAATGTGCTTATTCTATAAAAAAAAAGTTATTGGGTTTTTTTAGAGACTCAGAGTAAGGAAGTTGGCGGCGTTTCACCCACATGCCCCTACGTAAATTCTTTGGTCATATGCCTGATCTTTCACCGGTCGTATCCAAACGAGGTCCCATGTATGCACTATACACGTGCATTTCAGGGCTGACAAGTTACCAACATATTTCGAATTCAGATCTAATCTAGCATTTCCGAAGTCTGTTTTTTTATAACCACGAATCCAAACAGTATGCTTACTATTGTAGTTCATGTCTAAAAAGTCTGTTTTAATAAACATAAAGAAAATTAACATCCAAAGAAAAGTTATGTTAAAAGATAAATACTAATTCAGACATAGGAATTGAAATAAAATAATCTTTATACAGTTTTAAGTCGTTTATTAAAATAATATTCCTTCAACTGAACACAAGGCATGGGTCCAGACCTAATAATTGAGTTTTCTAATTCGACAAAGATTTTCCCTACAAAAAAAAAACATAACCGGCTCGACGAAGAAGCCGTCTGTCTTTGCCTCCTTAACAATAAAAACAACCTATAAAATCTATCAACATAAAAGACCTTTCAGAGGTATAAGGTATACCCACAGTTTTTACAGTTAAATTTGGCACTGACATTATTTATGTATAGTAAAATTGTTACTGTCCATCTGTTAATCCCTGACAATCTGCAATTAGTTCTAGATGGTTTTGGCACGCTTTTTCTTATAAATTTTATACCGCGAGAATAAGACAATTGAAAATAAAGACAAAAATAAAAATAACAATTCTTTTCCTCTTAAAAGAAAGCAAATAATTCCATATAATTTCCATAAATTCAGAAATAGTCCTTAAAATACTTTTTTACAGTGTGAAAGTTTATATTCAAAAAACTATACAATACCCATATCAATCAATATTGCACATATCATGCAAAATCATGCCAATAATAGAAGTCTAAACTGATAAAATTGTATATGTTTCAGTCACTTTAGATATATGATTAATGCATAACTCTTGTCATGTGTTTAGTTAAAATTTATTTTTTAATCACCGTAAGCACAATTCGCATAAAGTCATGGGTTCGATATTGCATTTAACAACGTTAAAAATCTTAATAATAACAATAAAGAAGAGTAATTAACAAAAAGAAGTGTTGGACAAAACAAACCATCCGAGAACATTCCGAGTGTGCTATTTTATTAGTTTTATTTAATAATAATTATAATAATAAATGCAATATTTTTAATACCAAAACTGTTCTAAATATTCGTGAATTTATTTACAAGTTTTAGTCCCTGGTAACAGGACCAACAATCAGCTGTACGGTATTCAAATAAGTGACTTAACACTAAAAATTTCAGCTTCTTTATGGGAGTCAGTATTCAACTAATATTTTCTTTAAACTTCTTTTTATATAGAAATAATGTATATATAGGTAAGTAGAATAGTACACCTATCATCTAATATGACACAGTTAGATTAAAACCTACATTTTATACATTTACATCGCTTCTGTGTGTGTACTTACACACACAGAAGCTATGTGTGTACTTACACATATACATAGGATGTTGCAACTATTGCCTTTTACAATTATTTACAATAAGATTAAGAAATGTAATAAACAAGAATGTTTAAATTGCTTTACACCAAAACATTTCGTGAAATTAATTTAAAATAATTTCATTACCTGGTTTTAATTAAAAGATTTCCTTAGTCTTGTTCATCGCTTATAGCATCTTCATATTTTTAATGTCATTAGAAAAAAATTATTATATTAACATCAAAACTGCATTTAATTAAGATACCATTGAAAACAAAAACATCAAATAAAAATAAGTCTCAATCTCCTTTTATAAAACATAATAGTCAAATTCCAAAAGGCAACACTCACAACAATGTATTAAATATTTTTCACTCGTACAACGTGCCTAATCTAATCTACGACAGTCTAAAAATTCCGCACAACGGAAAAAACAGATGTCCCTTAGGGTCGCCTTAATTCTTTACGCTGTACACAAGTCTGACCCAAAGGGAGGTTCTTTTAAAAACTAAAATCATTAATGCTACATGGAACCTTTTTCTGGTGCAAGCCGTTCGAAAATTTTAAACATTCTTATTGAGAGAGCAATAGAGGCGGGTTTCGCCAAACAATATTGGTTATACGTTTATTTAATATTCTTTCATTAGTGGTCACACGCCAGGAAAATTATTAAAAAATTTGTTTGTGACATTTTATTAAAAATTTTAAGAATAACCTAAGGTTATCTGTATATTTCAGTTTCGATGTTTACGTGCAGTGTTAAGTATGTAGCGTCAAGAGAGTCAATCGTTCATTTCTTTGTTAAAAAATACTATCATGGCTGTCATTGTGAAAAGTAAAAAATGGGAGTGCATAAAAATTATTGTTGAAAAAATTCAGTCCTAATCAAAATCTCTACAGCCCATCTTCACTTGATATAATCAAGATAAGGTTTATTTTTACTGTTTGAATGCAGTGATGGTTATACTCCCATAAACATTTAGACATTTTAATTTAGATTTCATGTTTAGTGCATTCGCATACACAACAAAGACAATAGTTTCGAAATTTCATTGGTAAAATAATTGAATTATAAATGAATATAGATCAACTTCCAGACTTTCATTGTTCATAAAAATAATAACGTACATATACCGACGGGATAATATCGTTTAATAGTTATAGAGAAATTTAAAAAGCAGTTATAAAAGAAAGTCGTTTTTATTTTTATAATTTAAACAGATTAAAGAGGAATTTTGATGTACAGCTATAACTGTTAAACTATATAGCGTCGGAGTCAAAGCCTAGGTTTATTAGCTGGTTAGTTTAATGCAATGGCAAAAATTGTTGTGACTAGTCATTGAAAACTGAAAATTGTCCAATGAAAGAGTGGATTTGGAAAATGCATAAATGACTTGGTTCATGATGGGGTACTTGAGATCATGGTTAGTGACGAAAATGTACATTTTAGTGTTTATATTAAATATAGTCATGGTTTGACGTAAATTATTAACTTTACATGTACATTGCCCTCGCATGACGTTTAGAAATATCGCACATCTGGCAGAAATAATAATGCTTAGGCCTTTCTGAAATATTAAAAAAAATATATCGATATTTTTGTTTACAATATAATGCAATCTTGTGTATACAAGTTGATACACAAAATGTTGTGTACACAAAATGTCGATATTCCCGAATGTCATACAGATAAACCCGTGTATTTAGCACCCGATGAAAAAAATGTGTCTGAAATCACACTGAAGTTTTTATAGATTTGTAGAATCTTGTTATGTCACAACCAACACAACTTAGTTCATTGAATGGCTGCTAGATGGAGTTGGTGCGATTTTCAAATCGTTACATTTATTTTACAACAGGTGGCGCTACAAACAAATTGTCAATTTAAATTTTTTAGATACATTTTGAGGATATTAGAAAGAACTACTAAGAATCGCCAAAAATTTTCAAATTGACAATTTGTAGATTTGCTAGGAAATTGTTAGGAATTGTATATGTGTTTATACGGATCCTACAGATGTTTATAGTTTAGTTAAATAATCCCTAACAATATGTTCCTTTGAAGTGATCAAATGTTCCACCTCAACTAGGGTGTTGTAGATGTTTGTACGCACAAACTATATGAAAAACGGAAGAAACACAATATATTATTAATCGGGTATAAGCAGACAGCTACAGATATTATTATGGCAATTGTAACCAATTTAAAAACGTATTTTGTTGCATAAAATAATGTATATTAATAAAGTATTGTGTCGTATAACATTCAATAGAGCCAATAAACCAATCTAGCAGCATTCGAACAGACCGTGCCACATCCACATCGTCACACCGACGTAACCGACAGAATGTACCGTCACCGAACTGAACCCGACCGACAGCAACAAAACACAGTCACTTCTCGCAATTCCCTCCACAGCACCGTCACGTAATCGGAGCGTCACAACACAAACACAACACAGTGTCAGCTGGCACATGGATCGTCACTAGGACACCGATATGACCTCGTGTCCGGGCCGGGTCTGGGCAGCTCGCGGCCAGGACTGGGAGGTGAGCTGGCCGACGGACAGCGGGTTGTTGGCGTCGCGCGGGTTGGTGCCGACGGGGTGGCGCGGCGCGGGCGGCGGGTCGGAGGCGGGCGACGCGAGCGACGACAGCGCGCTGAGCCCGCCCGGGCTCGACGCCGAGTTGAGCGGCGTGTCGGCCTCCCCGTCGCTCGACGCGTCCGACAACTCCTCCAGCTTCACGTCCTCCTCAGAGCAGGGCGACTGGGGTGTCGCCATCGGGTGCGGTACGCTCCCGACGCCGCCGCCAGCGCTTCTAAGTAACGTACGCACTTCTTCTTCCGCCTGCAATCACGTTTTGTATAATTAGTGAGTTACTTATGGAAAATATTTGTACCAGTACATTCTGATTGTAAGGTGAACACGATCCGATTTGCTAATAAGTTAATCTGGATGGACTGGAAAAGCTTATATTTAGACCAATGTTATCATATGCTTTTTTATCAGCTTGCGTCTTCGTAAAATTCTAATCGGAAGAGATTAAAACATTTTCTTTATTTTAGAATCATTCATATTAGGGGTGTTTGAGATATCTACATCAGCATTGGCATAATTTTTAACATCTGGATCATCTGTTTCGTTTTTAAAATTAAGATCGCGCACCATGCCCGAGAGCGCGTTAAGTAGCCTACCTCCCATTATCTCGCAATAACTTAAGTTGTTATGCGGTTAGGCCCCTTTTTGCGAATGCAGATGCAAAATCAGATATTATAAATAAGTAGATGCCTAGGTGACTGCAGATACAGATATCTGTATCATCCCTAATCCAGATACAAAATCATTAAAAGACAATATTCACAAATTTAAGAGCTACAATTATAATCTTCAAATTAATTAAAAAGTTATTAAAAGCATACGTAGAATGAGTTCTGTTATGTTAAAAAAAAACAACAAAAAAAAATGTTACAAATGTTAACTCTAAACATGCTGAAATTGTTACAAATGAAATAAAACAAAACAAAAATGACTACCTCACTGAAGGCACATTTAAAACCAACGGAACGCAACACTCATGCGGCGCTAAGTAAATTGACGCATACCTACTTGTATTTACACGTCGTTCAACAAAACACAATTATAAACTATTTCTACGACGATATGCACACTGGTAATAGAAAAATCTCGAAAACTTTTAACTTCATTAAAAAAAGCTGAATGTAGATTTGTTCAATGAAGTGTTTTGCATTTCAACAAATTGAAAGTAATTAGTAACGATCTCGCTGGTGGATCTCTGTTTTGAAGTCGTCTCATTTTATAAACCATTTGCACCATCAATAAACGAATAGGCAAAATTTTTGGTTGTATTATCATGACAGAAGAGTCGACATCTAGGATAGCTAAAGGAGGAGTGAAGTTTTTATCTATACTCAAAAATCCTTCGTTTTATGGTTACAAAGCGGACGCTTTGTTAATTTAACTTTATAAATGTTTTAAATCAAATTAGGCGTCGTAATCAATATCAATTGCACATTATATATGTTTAGTAGGGATGGGCCGAATATTCGTTTCATATTCGGTATTCGGCATATTCGGCAGCTTTACCGAATATTCGCATTCGGCCGAATATTCGGCTAAATCACCGAAGATTCGTTAAAGTGGTACTCAAAGTGTCCATTATATTAAAATGTACGAACATGTTTGTCCACATGTCAGATGTAGCCGATAGACATTTGGCCTTAGATAGCTCACCTTGAATAATTTTGTTGTGGAATCACTGATTCACCATATATTTTCGGCTCGGTATTTGGTATTTGGGCGTCACCAACTGCATGAGCCGATTAAAGCCTTTATCTTCGACTATAGAAATTGGCTGGTTATCTATTGCTATCATTTCAGCAATTGAATTCGTAATTGGAAGTGATCTGGGGTCGTCGACTCGCCATTTGGTAATAAATAAATCTTCTAGTGTAGTTTGAGTGGTTGGACAGGTTTTAGTATTTGTAGATTGAGCACCTCTGGTAGTGGGTTAGTTTACCTGTGCAACTTCAGATTCATGCTGTGTCGTTTCAATATTTTGTATATTTGAGCCTACCTGATGCACAGGTTTTTCCAGACCAAAAAATTCCGCAGTGTGTTTCAATGTTAAATGATTGCTCAAAGCCGGGGATGAAGCTTTCCTGTCGCTGCCACCCCGCGAAAGTATTTTTTCGCAAATCGTACATTTCACTTTACTTTGGTCGTCAGTTTCTATAAAATAAGTCCAAATAGTAGATCTCCTCCTCATTTTTATCATATAATTATCAATTTTCACTAAGAATAACACAAAGAAACACTTTTTTTCTCACAAAAACAGTCAAAACATAGCACGTGCCAGCAATTTGCTCGGCGGGGAGCGAGGGGCAGGGTCCGGCGCTAATCCCGCGCGCTTTACGTAAACAAGTTTCGACATGAACTGGTTAGGTATCGAGGTGATCCTGCCGAATAATGTTCGGCCGAATATTCGGTTCGGTAAAAATTTTCCGAACTTTCGGCCGAATATTCGTATTCGGTGAAATCCATATTCGGCCCATCTCTAATATTTAGTTGTAATGAGACAAATAAGTGTCACAAAAACTTTTGGTTGATCTGGGAAGACCGCATTTTGAAAACCATGCATTTAATTTGCTGCCATAGTAACAAATTTTTTTGCAATGAAAACATATTTAACAATAAACGTCTACCAAAATTTGTTAACAACACAACAAAAATACTTATATTTACCAAATTACATAAGTGGAATAATCTATGTTACGAATATACAGTCTAAAAAGAAAAAAAAAACAAGAACACAATCGGCATTAACGAAATTCCATGCTGCAGCGAACTAAACAGCGTGATGTCGACTCAATCAACTGACCGTGGTACGTCCTGCGGCGGTGGCGGACCGGCACTAGAGGTTCACGTAAGTGGGTTCTTGTGGGGGGCTCCCCACCAGACTGGCGGGCGGGAGCGGGGTCGTCGCTTCGGGCCGGAGGAGCCCTAACCCGCCCGACACCATAACGCTACTTGACTCGGGGCTGATGCCCAGGAAGGTCAACAGGAAGGTTAAGGAAGAATCCGAAATGAAAGGCGATAGCGAATTTGTTAGCAAAGTTAAACGGGACAGAATACAGGAAAAATATTTAGAATATCAGAAAGTACATATAATAACATCAAATTAAGAAATTAACGGATTAAATTCAGTATTTAAAAATATAAATACGCAATAAAAACAAATATCAACAAAAAATATAAAAGTAGCAAAACATGATTCAAATATCACACAGAAGAATATTATAAATAACAAGATATTACAAATCATGTCGTTTTAGAAGTAGCAAAAATATAAAGTAAAGAAAGTCGAGTCAAGTGGAGTTTGGTGTTGAAATTGAATAATCGGAGCAATATACGCGTAAAATTTTACCAATAGTGCCAGCGGAATCCAGCATCGATCCATGAGAAGCGGCAATCATGAGTGGAAAAAAACATTTCGATAAGTATAAACATTATTTACTTCACACTAAATATTCTTTAGTAAGTTCCGAACCTTTTCGTTAATAAAAGCGAGCGTAATTCAGAAAATGTGTCAAGATTTTTTTGAAAGTTTTCTTCGACAATGATTGCCTTTCCTCTGATGATCTCTGACGCATCTATATTTGTCTAATTCCTATTAATTCACTACCACACTTTGTCTACTTTCAAAAAAATCTATTCCGTGTGCTTTCTACGTTGTATCATACTTATTTCTTTGTGAAAAGACACATTTTCTGAATTCTTTTCTGCTTCGCCGTACACGATTCGTATTTGACCAGACTCTTTTAGAGTATGGTAAAACGAAAAACATTGATACCGTAAACATTTGAAAACATAAAACAACATCAACTACAGATTTTTTTGAATCACAATAATATTTTACAACTAATACGATAATAACATTCAAGTTACGACTGGGCTCCTCTTGCCATATTTTGTAAAGACGAAAAGATAAGCCAAGTCTTTCCACATAGAAACAATATAATTTTTGAAAGAACATAATTATCTCAAGAAAATTCCTTTAGACGATTTTGTAAATAACTTTATTGCTAAGCGTTAAGAAGTCTCAACTACCCACCTGCAAGGTTTGCACCATTGGTTTTGTTGATCGAGGCCGTATCGCGCCCGACATTTCTTCAAATTATTTCCTGGAAGTGTCACAGTGATTCTGTTAGAATACGTCGCAAAAGAGATTCATAAATTAGGCAAATGTCTACTAGATTTTACTTTAAGAATCGTTAAAATTGGATTTTATAGCAAATTAAAAATTCAACGGCAAATTAATGGTTCCACCATGTGTTGTGGGAATATTGACTTTCTAAAAATAATGTTGATCAAGTTATCTGGTTCAGAAAGCGGCATTATTTAAATTAAATTAAGTGGTCTCACATATTATTATATAGCAGAAAAAAATTTACTGGAAATCATATTAGAAGCATCTTAAAATAACTTTGCTACACTAAAACTACGAATAAGCATACATGCAACATACCCCTTCAAACTTGTTAGTGTCATGCAGGGATAGGAGTGGGAGAAATAAACAGGAATAACGAAAAAAAAACATTGGTTTTAAAAAATAGCGCACTACTCGCTCTCATTTGGAAAAAAATAGGGCTAGCTACGCTATACGGAAAACAAAAACAGTCACAAATAAACATGACGCTTATAAGCAAATTGAAGCAGAATAGGTTCTCCGGAATCAAAATAAATATTTATGTTCATTTGGCCAGTATCATTATACAAAACACCGCAGAAGCATCGGCAGCTTTTGTCTGAATTTAAGTGTCAAGTCGTCGCTCCTCTGAGGTAGGACTCCGTTACAGAATTGCTCATCTTACATAATACCCTTTTGTTTGCAGCTCTTCATGCATACAATATATTTCACTCTACACCTTTGCATACTTGAAATATCTCAAGAAGGCTGTCCCAGCCCACACAGAGTACATCTACTGTCCCTGCAAAGCAATTACTCAAATGTTCAAATATTGACTGCTGGATCATATCATGCACGCTCCCCGAATACGTAGGCGGCACTTTGGAGCAGGACGGAAAGCCAAAAACCGGGACAACCTTCGAAGGAGTGCCACTTACTCAGGGTGTTCTCATAAAATAGCGTTGTAATTACAAAAAAATATATAAATAAATATATGCGATAAATATTAAATAAAATTCAATATAAATCTACGACCTGGACCCCTTCAACCATAGAGATTTGGCAATAGTTCTAATTCGCATGGTTGTTGGAACCAAAGTTCAATGTAATTGAACTCGCGCGAGTTGATGGCGGGAGAGGGAGGGAAACGGGAAGAGAGGGGAGGGAGCAGCCAACGTCTCAGAGCTAATCCTTCATTAATTGACCTCATTTTTTTAATGAGTCGAAGCGTGCATATCGCAATCGTTGTGAGACGTCCGCTCTTTAAGGCCATGTGTCAGATTGTGATCAAGTTAAATTTATTTTTATTAGCTCGCTTTTTTGCATCGCTAAATGACACACTGGTTTTCTGACAAATGCTTAAGGAAGGGAATTTCAGGATGGGAATGGTTTAATAATGGTAGGATTAAAGGAAAAAGGAATTCGACGGAGCGAAAGGCAGTACCTCCATCGATTGTCTCCTGTTTTCGTTTCCTCTTCTTGCCCCTTTGCGTATTAGCCCTAGACGACCAATCGGGATAGAGTTGCATGTGTAGCTGACGTTCCCGACGCGCCAACTCGTAATACTTGGCTTGTTCCTCCCGGCCGAGTGCGTGCCACTGTACCGTCAATGGGCAGCAATATGGAAAGAAAAGAGAAATGCACTTCGACGGCGGCCCAACACGGCTCGGCCCCGTCCTAAAAGCTGGTGCTAGAAAAACAGCCCGCTGTTCGCGTCCCCACGGCAATTTTGATCCTAACGTGAATGAGAATGGCCAATTGTGTTCCTCACAGAACCTATTCTGCGGTCGGTCGTCGCGCCTATACATAGAACAAACCAATGTTTCCGGGAGTGTAAGGTAAACAGTACACGGTCACTCGACGACTACAGTACACAACAGGCAACAGCCGGCCGGCGACGGTTCCGGCCGCTTTTCTAGCACAGGTACCGGTGGAGGAGAGTACACACGTACACACGCACACACGCACACTCACATACAGGGAAGGGGGGTTACGGAGTCGTCAATGTGGACGCAAGCCGGACGTTAGTTAGTGTTAGGGGACGCGGGCGTCGTGAGCGAGAGTCTCCCGGTTAGAGGATGGAAGAGTCTCGCTCTGCCCGTTGCGGGACGGGCATGGAAGGAAGGTGAAGCGAGTGTACACAAGCGTCGACGTGACCCAGCCCCTCGCGTGTCGGGTTACAGTTCCTAAGTTCCAATACCTCCCAATTCAGCGGGACCTCGGTCCTTTTTCCGCTTTTTCTTTTTGGAACCGTAACCGTAGTTGTCCCTCGCGCTCCACCCGGGGTATAGCTGCATATGGAGCTGTCTCTCTTGCCTCGCTTTCTCATAGTACTTTGCCTGCTCCTCGCGACTCAATGAATGCCACTGCGTATTGACACGAGTATTGCACATTACGGGGTGTCCACATCGGCACCGAGGACTTGCATCACCTCATGAACATTCAATTCGTTGGTCGCGCTTGAATGATCATGAGTAAACAAGATCATGATTAAACACAGTTGCTACTCTTGTTAGGAATGAGATTGCGTTCTAGGAAACGGCTAACGGGTTTGATTCTCGGTAGCGGTCCGCGTTACGGTCATCGTTATTTATTATTCAATACATCTAGTATAGATTGCCGATATGGCGGTGCCTTGGGCACGCTGCATTGTCTTGCAACACGAACGATATGTTTACATGACTCCTCGCGAATCGTATTCCTAACAAGATTAACAATGAAAACATCGCCTCTATATGAAACAAAACACTGATTCAAGGGTAAAATGTTAAATTAATTATATTTTTACTTGACGTATTTAAAACAAAATGGCCAGTTTAAAATTATTTTGGACATTAACAGGTATGATCAATAAATGGTTTTCAAAGAAAATAAAGTGAAAAAAATAAAATACATTGCACATTCAATTCGAACTCACCCGTCTGCCAAGGATCTGGTTAATCGCTGCGGACTCCTTAAGAGTGCATTCAGCTACAACTTTTGCCCTCATTTCTTTCATGTATAACATGAAGGCGTTTAGGGGTTTCTTTATGTGAGGCTTCTTATTTTGCTCTTTATTGTTCGTGTTAGCCGCACCTTCGGATTGTTTTTCGCTTGCGCTGCTACCACTACTCTTATCTACCTGTGATCTGAAACAAAAACGACAGGTATATCAAAGTCACAACCACAAAAAATAGCTATGCACAAAAATGTGTTAGGATAAATAGACGATAGCTCTTTTACTTTTTAATGCCTATAGTTAGTCAATAGTTATATTTCACACATTTAGCTTGAAGGTCGACCTTTTGGCTATCAGTTACAGAAAGACTAAACCTAGCTTTTAATCTTAGCGTTGTAAATTTACTGTAAGCGTAGTTAAATTTCATATAATCTAATATTTAAAAATGAACATTACAACGTTTGTTTTGACCACTATGCGCTCCTACACCATTCATCCGATTACGATTAAACATTGGTGAGTTGTTGTGTGAGCTCTCGCGAAAGTTTCTGACATTAAATTTAAATTTGTTTGTTTGACCGTTTTCTATATTATGTTAGGATACCATTTATACGATCGCGCAATCGTTTCTAGCAAAAGAGGCATTGCAACGCATGACGGACATAGGTATTCATAAATATTTTCGATTAAAATTGAGATGCTATAAGTATAGTGCAATAAAAGTGATAGTTCAACTGATTATACTAAGATGATTTGACTCATTAATAAGACCAAGGATTCTGGGTGAAACATATTTTAGTTTGACGTCCGAAAAACAATAACAAAATCTTTCTCAGAATAATTGCCTGCCCTTCCTAAATTTTATTCTTCTTTTTCTTAGAAGCATATCGGATGATTAAAAAATTGAGTGACACGGTTGCCATATAAAAACTCGATCTATCAACTTTATCAGCGCCGGAATCGATATGTTAATAACGAGTTAAGGTGTTAACGACACCCAGACGGGCGACAATAAACAAGCGAGCGTCCGGTTGGAAATAGACGCGGCGTTTCCGGTGGCGCGCGCGCCCGCAGACACACGCATTGTAGATATGGATACACGATAGATTTCATATTGAGTAGGTACTAGCGACCCAGATCGCCCCGTACGGTTGTTAGGAAGGATTTTGCATACTCTTTTTACGGGGTAAAGCCATGCTGCATCTATATTTGGTTGCAGCACCACCAGCATAAAATAGCAGCTAAAGCTGCTGTGTTTCGTGTGAGAATAGAGAACCGGAAACACTATTTACTGGAAACGAGACATTCCATCTTAGTCCTCAGGGGTGACAACGCATCTGCATTTTGATTCTTAATCGAGGATAGTTGTGGATCTCTATGGGCCACAGCATCTTTATATACTTAAATATGTAAGTTTATTTAAAAATTGAGTTATTTCATTACTTAAATATGTAAGTTTATTTAAAAATTGAGTTTGTTATTAAATGGCAAAACTATATTCTTTAAGATATTAAAATAATAAAATTTACCATCACGTGGACGGTGTGCTCGTTTATTCTCGTAATAGTTTATGTTTATTCTATAAAAAAGTATCTGGCAAGCCTTTGCCCTTCATGGCAATGCTTACTTAATTCTTACCTCAGATTGGGGCGATTTTCTTCGATGGTGTACGTTCATTCTTTCATGACAGCCTATCAAAAGTCAACTGCTGAACATAGGCCTCCCTCGTAGTTTTTTTTTTAATGATATTTGCCTGAGTTAACAAGCAAGCAAGGCAAGCGGGTTGGCAACCGCAGTTTATTTTTTATTTTTAGTCGTTATTAGGAAGACGCTGCTGCCCATCTCCTGATTAGTTTCCCTCTGTCGCCTCTTGCGACACCCACGGGATGATATGGGGTAGTGGATATTCTTACACCGCCACTACACGGTAAATTTGTCTATGTACTACGTTACAATTTTTATTAAACTGTGTGTGTAAAAAAATTATGTTCGTGTTAATTAAATTACAACATTTACATATACATTTGATTTTCCTCTAGATCTAGATGGAATGGCAATTTGATTAGTGTCGCCTGCGTGAGTTTTACTCTAATCTCCATAGACCGTGCATTAGATTGTCTTTGTTCAACAGTGGACCTTTGATGAACTCATAATTGAATAGTTTTCAAATATTCTTGAATAATTTCTGTATTTTGGAGACTTCACAAATCTACTAACTAAATGAGACTATTAGCGGACTCGCGTTAGCTCAATCTTTCACAGTTTATCATAGATCGTCCTGCAATAAGACGTTATTCAAATATTTATAATTTGAACATATCAACAAAACGAAACAATCATTAAATCTTCGGGGCATGGAAACTGCTTCTAAATTATGACCATCAACAAAAATGTGACAACCTTCCCGATATAATGCAAATAAAAATCCAACACGCACAGTGTCCAAAATAGCCCATCACAATCTGTACCGAAATTAATAATCACAATGTTTGAAAAATAAACGAAACGTCTGAAAAACGACTTCCTGTGCCTGCGAGATGTACAAAACCGAAATAGAACCTATAAAATATATTGTCAGAGACATATTAAGCGTACGCTCGATACGTCTAATATAGACTTTTATTCACTAAATTAGTTCCGAGAACGTTTGGGACGGTCAAATATACGACTTCCTTAATGCGCGAAGGCGAGTTGGTTTAAAAATGGGTAAAAGGTTAAAAAGAAAAGAGAGAAACGAAAATCCCGGGCACAATGCGCGTACACTTCCAAATGAGGTATTCAGTGGCGTGCAGGCAGTAATTATGTGCCGCGTACTGTCGCAAACAGCTGCTCTTTACTGAGAATATTGATTCAAAACGACTGGAGATAAATATACAGTTTTGAATCTCGTGGAAGGATGGGGTCGAGTGCAAGTTGAAAAGATGTATAGGGAAAATTGTTTTGAACTGTTGCGATTTGCTTTTGCATTAATACAGGTGTCATTTCAATAGAATAAGTTGGAATATAACGTGACGACCGACTGATGGCTTAAATTATACGGACCGGTGATTGGCAACCAGCATCATCAGTGTAAGTCTCGTCTCTACGCTCACTAATCCGCCTAACCCGTATTGAGGACTATGGCAATGCATTCCTTCTGATGCGTTCCTAAATAGATGAAATAACAATAAAAAATAATTTGTAAAAATATGAAAATATAAAATAATAATATATAATATGCAACTATACAACTTATGGTTAAATAATAAAATAGATAGTACAGACAGGCTACCTTAAGAAAGGTCCACAAACGAGATAATTTTTTATTTTAAATCTGACAGTTTTAATAAACAAGCACAAGCGAAACACACATTATTTATAGGCTCTCATAACCCAAAGCCACATGTTATATCATTTGCATTTAATTTTCACATAAAAAACTTTATCTCGTGATGAGAATCTCAAGCTGTCCCCGGTTGTCGTGGCGAGTGTACCTCAAAGTCACAGTGGCCCGTTAACCCGCGGCGTCTCATATATCATCTTAATTAAATTTCTCCACAAGCACCTTATTTACATGATTGTACCTGGGCTTTTATGTGGTTGAATGTTTGGTCCACTGTTAGCGAGACAACAAACGGAGCGGTTTAAAAAAAAATTGTATATTTAAGTAAACCTAAAACAGTTTGTTAGGATTACTTAAATATGTAAGTTTATTTGAAAATTGAGTTTGTTATTAAATGGTAAAACTATATTTTTAAATATTAAAATAATAAAACTAAGATCATGTCATCCTCAATGATTACGCTCTTTGGCCTTGTTGTTTCTGATCGGAAAAGTAACATTGATATTAACTCTTTATAGACATCCTTTATTTGCTATATGAATTGCATAATATCAAACGTTGTTGTCCAAACTATCATCGCCTATAGTTAAAAGTTATTAGCACACTAAAAAGAAATACTGGTATGTAAAAGTAAAAAAACAAACATTTAAATAAAAATAGAAATTCCGCTGTAACTGTGACCCACCAATTAGGCGTGTAGTGATTATATATATTTTTGACTGATGCGCCGTGTATAAAATGATGACGCGTTGAAAGGTGTAAGATTACAAATTCCTTTCTGCATTACCACATTACCAGTCACACACATCCTCTTAATTTAACAAGTAAAGGATCGTGTATTCAATTAATTACAAATTAAATTCGTATGGATTTCCCAATTATACTACCGATAACTAAAAAAATATCTCATTTCTAAATTGAAATATTTTAACTATTTTTATAAGGCAATTTCGATCATGATTTTACAATCAAATGTTGAAAAGTTTTTGGTGGGAACTTATCCGGAAGTGGATAGCCGCTCTTGTCTCATCGTTTTTAATGGTTTTAATGTTGATTTAGATATGTAAAATATGTCTGTTAATGTAAGCTATTAGTGGAAATGATTAAATAAGTGGTCCGGTGAAGAAATAAACCACAAGGTATTATAAGTTATAGCTGCAATGAGATACCATTGCCTTCGACTGTCTGCTGGCTTTAATTGTCATCAATATCTTTCAAAAAGTTCGCAGTGTGGGGCATATTGTGAAGGATTTCGTGACACCTCCCAAACTATACACTACTACTATCTTTATTTTGTGACATTATTTATGCAAGATACTATAGAGACACAAAATTTTCGCACTGTGTTAGAGCGGACATTTGTTCGCAGTTTGACACATTCATTTGTCTTTACTAGCAAGTACTCGAGGTATTATAATTATATATGACATGTGCAATATAGGACAATCAGAATAAAGCATGAGCGGAAACTATGTGTATTGGAGCATGTGTTGGCTCTGGCCGGGTTTGTTTGCTAACCCAGGCCCCGTTCCGCAGCCAAGTACTCTGACTACTACGCTACACGGGCGGAGCGGCGTGAGCCTATTATTTTTTTATTATTTCTAAGCCAGTGCTTGATTAATATCCTACCTGATGGTTATGAAGCCGAAGATGGTAAAGCGCACTGACTTAGCTTAACAAAAGCCTATTCAGTCTCGCCTTAAAGATGCCCACATTGTAATCGAACGGAAAGTGTTTTATTTTATTAATGCATACTTGGTACATATTATTACTTTTGAAAAGCTGCTACATGATGGTACCATGCAGCATCTTTTCAAAACTAATATGCACCAGCAAGAGAATTTATTAACACATTCCGCCCCGTACGTGTCATAAGGTGCGACTATAGAAAAGGTCTTATGAATTAGGTTTTTACGTTTAACTAGCATGTACCTATATCGTTTGTACGATGAGTAGCATATATTTCACGATAACCTTTATGTATTTAATTTTGTAAACTTCGTTACTTAGCACTCTTACTAACACAGCACTTTTATGCGCCGATACTCATCGATCAGTGCATTACAAGGATTTATATCAAGCAGTCGTTTTCTTATCATAATAATATCATATTAATTATCATATCATAGGAACCTTTATATAATCTTATATCATCTATCAACAACTGTAGGTATTACGCCCCACATCGTTCATTGCGACCTTGCTGCAACTTTAGAGGATTCAACTCTCGATACGAAATAATTTCAATTCTAATTCTTTTAATAAATAATATGAACGCCTTCGAAAAAAACATTGTCTTGATCCTACTGGAAAAAATATCACGTTTATGATTTCGAGAACCAAGAGCACTACAAAAATACTTATGAACAGCAGTGGTACTTATCTTAGTGTTATTTTTCAAAGTAGTAAATGAGAATAACCATTGATAAGGCACATATTCAACCTTTTGTAATAAATAAAAAGTTTTATTGCAGCTTCATTATCCTCAAACACAATAAACGTTAAAAATAAAAAGGTAACAACATTTTTAATAAACACCCTAATACGATTTTCTAAAAACGCATCTGTCAATCCGTCGCCCCTATTCGCGGCTTATCTTCAATCTGCTGATAAGAGAGGGTTGGCGAAGTTTATCCGTGTAATATTCGTGCGATAACATCGCGCAATGATACCTTATAAAAGGGCGTATGCTGCTACAATGCCGTTTCGTGTCGCGGATTGATTTTGATTGAGGCGTTTAGACTAAACGTTGTTATTATGAATTCGAATTCATGGCATGTAGTCATGGGTCGTTTTCGCTATGTTATTAATGGCGCGTGCCTAGAATCGTGTGATATGCCTACGGAAATAGGAACAAAATGGCGTCGATAGACGTCACTTTATAACTCATGAACGTGACGAGATGAGCATCCAGCAACTAAATTATTCATCATCTTTTTTTACGTTTCAAATTATTCTGATATAGCTAAACAATTAATCGCTGATAAATTTACTTATTTTAAGGGAAGAGCCGTCGTAGTTCTGGACTTAAGTGCCCACCGTAAAACAACACGCATTGATCATGTCAAACTAATTAAAGCGTCTTTAAAAATGGTCATTTACTGGGTTAACAAACAGCCTTTTCTAACTCTAACTCCTGAGCACAGGCCTCCTCTTATAACTGAGGGGATTTTAGGGAGGTGTACTACGAGCTGCCCTAATGTGTGTCGGCGGATTTTACATGTCTTCAACGTGCAGGTTTCCTCACGTAGTTTTCCTTCACTGCCGAGCACGTGGCAAATTAGCACTTAAAATTGCAATGAACAATTTCATTGGTGCCGACTGGGATCGAAGCCAGATTGTCCGTGTACCAGCTACCACAGCTCTTAGCATTTAACAAACTTTAGAATGTTTTTTAAATTAAGACTACCAGAATTGCTATAACGTTTAATTTAATTTATAATTTGTAAAAGTAATAGCTTTAATGGTTAATATTATATTCTTCCAGAGTTTCTGCCACACCGATATTTTTTGTTTTGCTTAAGCAAGCGAATAAGAAAAGGTACACTGGTGTTTAAAAGTGTAAAATGTTTCACATTGATGTAATGTAACTGAGACAATCGATACCATATTATCACTGATTATTTTAGGCTCGAGTCCCAACTAAGTAGGAATAGTCCCGAACTAAACCATCCTATAACGTGCTCAACGTGGCACGCATATTCACTTATGCGCAGAATGTCCTCAGATTGGCTCCATACATCGCCATCGCGATCGACGTGATAAACTTCGTGAGAACTAACCTCCATCGTTTCTTAGAACTTATTCGTTTCTAATAAACAGCTATTTGATGACGCCACACATTACCTTAATAACATAATGTACCTTTATCATAATACTAATGTGATCTTTATGCTTTCGATTATTAATTTTTTTAAACTGTTACGACATCAAAAAGTTAAAACAGTTAATGTTTATTTTATTATTTTTTTTAAGTCTGTTTAAGTTCAACAACGAAAGTAGGCCTCGGACATTCCTAATTGTTCCCGCCAGTGAATAAGTCTCATTAGAAACAACTAAAGAAATAAAAAAAAATCTCGCGATTATACCAACTCAAAAGCCTAAAAATCTCAGACTTAGAATGTTTAAAGTCCAGAATAATAAGCGTAATTCGACTAGAAATCCGTCTACCATGCAAGGCCTACCATTTATCCTCAAAGTTGAAAAAGGCTCATGTCAAGAAGTGGATGTGGTTTTATTAGCCTAATAAATATTGGAAATTGAATATTTCGGTAAACAACTGGTTCAACTAACTACTTCATTTTCATCATTTTCGAATCAATCATCAAACTTCTTTCAACTAATTTTTGTTTCGAATTTATTGAAATCACACATTAAACATTGAAAAATCAAATTTTTATTGGTACCATATCAATCTTACCTTGGATGGTGTGAAAAGATGTCCACTTTTGATGGCGGCGCTGGGACCAACGCTGGGCTCAGTCCAAGCCCAAGCCCGCCGCCCAAGGTCGGCGAGAACCGATATAACTCACTGTTAACAAATAAATAATATACTATGTAAAATTTATTATAGAAATTGTGATATATTTTAACTTTACCAAAAAATACACGGATAACCTCGGTTACAAAACTAAACTGCCTCGGCCTTATTACAAAAAGTATTTTTTAATTAGTCTCAGGTTTAAAGTAGAATCTGATTTAGGAAAGAAGTCCCGCGGAAATAAACGAACTAAAATATTAAGTTTCAGGTTTGACAGCAAAAGCCAAATTTCGCGAAAACTGTGGCGCCACGGTCAAGGGACTTTCTTAAAACTATTTATACCACAGTTTATACCCAAGACTATCTATAAACCACTTTTAGTAATAAGACAGTGTAAGTCTAGGTTAGTTAGGTTGTAAGCCTTTTTACAATGCCATTTATATAAAATTCTCTTAAGCCAGCGGTTCTTAATTAACATCGAATTTATAATGGTGGCAAGAGAATCCCAAATTAACTAAAAAGTACATATTAGTAATAAAATAAACGTAGTTAATTTTGCATTATATTTATAAGCCCCAACTAACTTTTTTTTCACTAAAGTTCAGTAATAATGATATAACCTATATATGTCCCACTTCTGGGGGCAGGCCTTGTCTCATTTCTAAAAAGGATAAAGTGCAATCGTCCGCTGCGCTGCTCCGGTACATGGTAGTTGGGGGATATATAATGCATATATTATTTTATTCAGTATGTTAAAATTATAAATACATAATACATAATATATTACAGCCCATTATAATTATAAATATGAAACTTTAACTGTACATAATGTATGAAACGTTACATACGTTATGTAGCGTTAATTTCAAATACTAATGCATAAATATTAATTTTAATAAGATAGCGTTTATTACTCTGTTACTATGTTTACTACGTTTTCGATTAATAATATACAAGGTGAAATTTTGTCAGTGCATTTCTTCTACTTATAAAGCAAAAGGAATTGCTTGTGAGGATGGGTTTTGATGATGGTGATGGTATAGGATTAATAAGTAAAATAAATAAAACAAAAAGAAAATTAATTTTTTTTAAAGGTTTAATTCTATTTATGAAAAATAATCTGTTACAGATATAAATGCAACTATTATAATAGGTCGGGGCAAAAGTTTCTTCGTATTTTATTTGTATAAAATTGAAGAAAAATCTCTTTGGTTGTACTGTTTGTATCTGGCTGGTTTTAATATCAATTAAACATTATTAATAAAAACACTTTCCCGCCATTTTTCAATTGTTTTTCTGTCCGTCAAAATGAGTGATTCTAACGAAGAAATTCGATACATTCTGAAGTTTTATTACAAAAAAGGGAAAAATGCGACTCAAGCGGCGAAAAAATTTTTTGACGTTTATGGACCTAATGCAGTGTCAGTAAGAGTTGCACAAAGTTGGTTCAAGCGTTTTCAGTCCGGGAATTTTGATGTCAAAGATGCAGCTCGCTCTGGTCGCCCTCATACGGATAAAGTCGATGCCATTTTTGAAAAAGTGGAGCAAGATCGGCATATTAGTAGTTACAACATAGCCGAGGAATTGAGAATTGACCACAAAACAGTTTTGACCCATTTGAAAAAGTCTGCCTATACAAAAAGCTCGATATTTGGGTACCACACGAGCTCACTGAAAGAAACCTAATGAATCGTGTACTCTTTTGCGATTCTCTATTGAAACGTAATGAAACCGAACCATTTTTGGAAAGATTGATCACTGGTGATGAAAAGTGGACTACCTACGACAAGAACGTGCGAAAAAGATCATGGTCAAAGAATAGTCAAGCTCCACAGATTGTAGCGAAACCTGGATTAACACGCAATAAGGTGATGCTGTGTGTATGGTGGGATTAGAAGGGCATCTTTTATTAAAAGCTTTTACCGCCGGACAAAACCGTCGATTCGGATCTCTACTGCCAACAACTAATGAGTCTCAAGTAAGAAATTGAGAAAAAACGGCCGGAATTGATCAATAGAAAAGGAGTGGTCTTTCATCGTGATAAAGCCAGACCACATACATCATTGGCTACTCAGCAAAAATTGAGAGAGCTTGGTTGGGAAGTGTTAATGCATCCACCATATAGTCCTGACCTTGCACCCTCAGATTTTCACCTGTTTCGGTCTCTTCAGAATTCTTTGGGTAGTGTTAGATTTTAACATCAAGAGAGGACTGTCAAAACTACTTGTCGCATTTTTTGATCAATAATCCCAAGATTTCTACAGCAACGGGATTATGTCACTAACTACAAGATGGCAACAAGTTATCGAACAAAATGGCACATACATATTATAATTAAATGTAATGAAACTTTGAAAAAAAAAATCTTGAATTTGTATATAAAATACAAAGAAACTTTTTCCCCGACCTATTAACACACATTGGTATTATAACAAGGAGGATTAATTTTTTTTAACTCTTTATTTAGTATTTGAACTTAACATACATACACAAATTCCCACGCCTGTCTATATCTGTAGTCTCTGCCTTCCCCTCTAGGTAGGGGAAGGCAGCGACTACAAATACAGACTTCCATTTGGCATAATTTCATCCATATATCAACACATACATGCTTGTCAGTTAAATCACCCAATTTAGTCGATAAACTTCCGTCTAGGGTGTTTCATACTGACACTGCCAATCACTTCTGCAGCATAAATTTGCTATGCCACTCTTTCTGCATTCATTATTTCTGTCTCCAAACCACCAAAGCATTTCTTTTTAATCCTGGTCATGGCTGGTCAAACCACACTTTTCTCTTATAACACAATTTCTTACCCTATCATTTGGGGTCACCCCTAATAATTAATGAATAAATGAAATGAATGAATGACTTTACTCTTATGCTTCTTGTGCCACACTCAATTCTTTAACAGATTTCCTTCACCACAGAGCATGGAGTAAATCAGCAATTATCCTTTACAATTTATAAAGAAAATACCAACATTAAATATATTTATTATATGGGAGGAACCCACATAAAATATAACCAATTGTAATATTTTCTTATGTTAATAGTTTCCCTGTCCGCGAAACAGACATAATAGTTTAAACAATTGAAGTGTTCATATATGATTCATGAGACAGGGAAAGGATTAAATGCAGGCTTACATTGCAGAAAGTATTACTAAATTTTCATATCATATTCTGTCAAATAATAATAAGCTTGTACTTAGTTGGGTCATAAGTTCTGTCAAAACCTTATTATTTAAAATTTTTGAATAGTGGCTAAATGAACTTCATCAATTTTAAAAGTATAACGTTTGCTCTTGCCGAAAATAAACAATACATTAATTTTCAAATATGGAGTGGTCGAAGAAAGAAGATAGAGTAGCGGTTATCGCGTTGCACCGCTGTGGTTACGCGCCAAGAGAGATTTTCAATATTCTACAAAAATTGAAAATAACCCTACGATTTGTTTATCACACTATCAAACGATTCACTGAAGATTCAAGCTTCGAAGATCGTAAGAAGACCGGCCGACCTCGGACAGTTAGGACACCCGCTATCATCAAAGCAGTGAAGGCGCGAATCCAACGAAATCCTGTTCGTAAACAAAAAATATTAGCTCTTCAGATAGGCCTAAGCAGAACCACGGTTAAAAGAGTGATCAATGAAGACCTAGGACTACGAGCTTATCGTAAGAAGAGCGGACATTTTATGAACGAGCGTTTGAAAAAAATTAGGCTGGATAGATCTCGCTCTTTGTTACGGCGGTACGCGGGAAAAAAATACCGCGAAATTTTGTTTTCGGATGAAAAAATTTTTAACATTAAAGAAAGTTATAATAAACAAAATGATAAGGTGTATGCCCACAGCAGTGAAGAAGCCAGCTCGCGTATTCCGAGGGTTCAACGAGCACATTATCCTTCGTCACTCATGGTTTGGCTTCGAGTCTCATATTCGGGCTTAACTGAGGTGTTTTTCTGTGAAAAAGGTGTAAAAACCAGTGCCGAGGTGTACCAAAATACCGTCCTAACAAACATAGTGGAACCTCTTTCTCAAACAATGTTCAAAAACAGACAACGGATATTCCAACAGGACTCTCCACCAGCTCATAGGGCAAGAAGCAGGCAAAACTGGTTGACCGCCCGTGGAATTGACTTTATCGGACATGAAGACTGGCCCTCTTCTAGTCCAGATTTAAGCCCACTGGATTATAAGATATGGCAACACTTGGAGGAGAAAGTCTGCGCTAAACCTCATCAGAATTTGGAATCTCTCCGAGAATCTTTGGCTAAAGCAGCGGCAGAAATAGATATGAGTGTGGTGCATGCTGTGATTGACGATTGGCCGCATCAATTAAGGTCATGTATTCAAAATAGGAGAGGGCATTTTGAATAATGTAAATAAAATTGTATTCTAAATTAAATTACCTTTCATTTCATATATAATTTCTATATAATTATCAAAAAGTGTATCATTAATTTTATAAAAAGTTTTTGACAGAACTTATGACCTGACTAAGTATAGTTCATTTAAAAATTAAATTAAATCAGAAAAAATATAAACAAACATAGTGGATGACTCATGCTAGACCGAAAATAAAACTGCTAGTGATAGAACATCACTTGATCAATTAAATATTTGTAACAAAAGCAGAATAATATTTCAAGGATAAATTATTAGTAATATACAAATGTCTTACTTCATCAATTCCATGAAAATTTTAATTAATTTCTGAAATAGGTTTACTACAGAAGGATACTTGGATGTAATCGAATAATCAGAAATATGAAATCTGTCACACACCTCTGGCACCCATATCATGCATCACATGGATACCAAACGCTGAATGAAATAACCGTCACTTAATTCTCAATAGTCAAAACAGGTATTTTGAACAATATTGCCATAAATAAAATCATCATCGGCCTGCTAAAGTCCACTGCTACACATGGGCCCCTCCCATTGTAGGGAGGACTTGCCTCAATTGTCACACTTCACGTAGAAATTGACAATCAGACTATTTGCACCTTTGATGCTGTTACTCGAAAACAAATTTAAAATAATTAGGCTTTATTATTTATTATTGTAGACAAAAGTAATTCTTTTGTTTATAATAATTTTTAAAATAACTAATAAGTAAGTATAAAAAATGATATTACTAAATAATACGAATTAAAATTATTCGAACATTTTACCATTTCCATTAAACAATTAATGGAAGCAATCACTTGATCTGTTATTGAAGTGGTAGGCTTCTAGCCATCATAAGTTTGTCCACAGAATAACTTATACAAAATGTTTTGTTTTTACTACACAAATGATAAAATGTGGTTGATTTAAATCAAAATGTGCAAGAAATGATAGTAAAGTAAAGTAAAGTTACAGCCTATATACGTCTCACTGCTGGGCTCAGGCCTCCTCTCATTTCTGAGAGGGTTTTAGGGCAAGGAAATGTCCCGCGCTGCCCCAATGCGTGTTGGCGAACTTCACATGTCTTTGAAAAAAAAATTTTTATTTCTCAGACATGCAGGTTTCTTCACGATGTTTTCCTTCACCGCACAGCACTTGGTAAATCAACACTTAAAATTGTAATTAACAATTTCATTGGTGCCGGCGGGGATCGAACCCGTTTTGCTCGCGTACTGAGAAACTCACAGCGAGTGCTAACCATCTGAGCTACCACGGCTCGAAATGATAAAAGTAATATAATTTATTATGAGTGAAAATGTAATGTAAGTATGAGGATTATAACCTTATGCAATGAGTGGCGAAAAAATAGTGATTATGTGTGTTGTTTACATTCATTCGGGTTTCATTTTATATGAACTATAAATTAAATAATGCTTTAGGACAGATAGACAATACAAAACTTGGTTTATGAAAAAACTACATCCTCATACTACGATTTTCTTCTGTTCTTTTACATGTACGTAAATTACATATGGACAAACATCAAGGCCCAGAACCAGTTTTATTGTGAGACTTGAGCCCGTAGTCCTGAGGTGTCACATTGAAATGCTTAGCCACATCATTATCAAGCCATCAAAACTATAACAATTCTTCTTATTTACTTATTTACAGGCTATATACATCCCACTGCTGGGCACAGGCCTTTCTCTCATTTCTGAGAAGGTTTTAGGACAAGGAAATGTTTGCCGCACTGCCCTAATGCGTGTTGGCGAACTTCACATATCTCCGAAATATTGTTATTCTTATTGCTTAGACATGCAGATTTCCTAACAATATTCTCCTTCATCACTGAGCACCTGGTAAATCAGCACTTAAAAATGCAATTAACAATTTCATTGGTACCGGCAGGGATCGAACTCGGGTAGCTTGCGTACCATGAAATTTACAGCAAGAGGTTAGCTCCTGGGCTACCAAGGCCCTTTTACTTACCGATTATTTTATAATTTCTTTTCAATTTCACCCTTATAATAACCATACCGCTTCCTTAGTGGTCACAGGACCAGCAATTTTTCATAATTTCTACATGTAAAAATAATTTGCAAGTAATCATTTAATTCACAGTATGCGAGCAACCTGCGTTCGATCCCCACCAGCACTAATTAAATTGTTAATTGCTATTTTAATTGCTGATTTACATTAACCTTGGTAGAGAAGGAAAATATTACGTGGAAACTAGCATGTCAGATGAATAAAATATATCAAGGACATGATGTGAAGTCTGCCAAAATAAACTGAAGACGCACTGCAGACTAATTGCTCAATAAAGCTCAAAAAAATGAGAGGAGGCCCATGCTCAGCAGTAGATTGTATATAGGCTTTAACTTTACTACTTTATAAGTAAACATACCTGTAATAATATTGTTTTTTTCTACCATATAGTTTACAATTAGTCTTAAAATTATGTCTTATGATTATGTGCATATAAGCGAGTGAACACTTCTTGTGGTACCTGTAATGAGCTTTGGAGATACCTACGATTCACTTGTATACAGCAGGTCATCTAATGGTTCATTCTTGATTGTTTCGTTTAGTCTCTTTTCACTGATAGGTGTCTCTAAGACGCTAGCTAATGCAACAAGTTTCGAAAGAGTTGTGCTAGTGCTGGATGGGTCTTCTTCAAAAAGACGATCTTGTACGGCACCCGATCCATAGCCGGACACAAAAATATCGCGGACAACGATGGTTTCTTCATTTCCAAATTTACACTTTGACGCAAGGTTTTGTAGCCGACACGCCCAGTCTTCGCAAGATTCATCAGCTTCGCGTTGTGCTGTATAAAATGTATATCTAGCAACAAAATATTCTATTGAAGGTGTACAAATTTCCTTTTTCATAGTTCAGTGTTCTACAATATGAGTAAATTTCGATACTTTCACGTTTACAAAGCCTTTTTAAACGTAATTGTAGTTGTATACCAAGAACAGTGTAATATTCCCAGACATAATTTTCTTCTCTACCAATGTTTTTGGAATCATACACTTTAAGTAAAAACGCTATTAAAATTTATAATTTACGTGACATTATTTACAGTTGTTACACAATCACGATCGATAATAACACATTCTTCAAGCACAAACATATTTGTCAGTTTGACTAGTGATATTTTTTATGTATTGAGAGGCAAAGGAATCTACGCCCATACAGCCTAGTCTAATATTTGTTTACAAAATTCTCATTTATGCTGATGCGTCAGGTAGCTAAGTTTTTAGGACATTTTGACGAAAGTTTACCCAGCCAGACAGTTAATGACGATAGAATCCCAATGCAGCTAAGCGACTAAAAAAACTTGAAATTTGCATTACTATCAAAGCATTTGCTATATAAATTCTACTAATAGTTCACATGTGCAGACATTTAATACACAAAATCGCACTACTTTTATATATTAAAATCCGCTTCAAACCATTATTTAAACCAAGTCAAGTTCTCGCCAAAACCATCTTCACAACTAAGTGGAATTCGACCAACAGAAATTTTGACGAGAACTTGACGGCTGGCGGATCGTTGGTCCTGTTTTATGGTTTAAATAACGATTTCGAGTGGATTTTGATACCGTAAAGTGATCCGGTTTTGTGAATGCATGAGGCCTGATGTGATGGTAAAATGTTTCTTATTTATTTGTTAATTACTTATTGCATTCCTTATTACAAAAGATATTTAAAGAGAGTAGTGAGAAGGCGAAGGTAAAGTAATATTGAAAAAAATAAACAAAAATGATATTTTATATAAACAAATCATATACATATTATTACTTTAATTTCAGAGTTATTTAAACAGACTTTGCGTGTTTCAAGTATGTCTCATATTATACTTACATCGACAATTAAATGTGTTTAATGTGTTGTGTTGCCAACCTTGAGCAAAATATTTAAGGACAGATGTTTGTTCACTATTGATAAAAATCTTATACGTGCAACATTTATATATTTGTATGTAATCGTGTTCTCAAAAACAACTCTAACGATTTCGATTAAGTTATCCAATATACAGGGTTATTTTTCAAAGAGTAGCCAAATTTTAAACTTAAGTTCAAATATATAAATAATGATATACCGTTATTACAGTTTTTGAAAATACGACTAAATTAGGTTTCTACTTTTATTTGAAATTATCCCAAATTGAATGTGATGTATGGACAACAACGTTTTTGCCTACCGATCGACCCTTACGAATGTGTGCGTGCGCAGTAAAATCAGTTAAAATAATGCATTACCACGCATTTCGAATTTAAAAGATAAACATAACCCTTCCTTGGCAATCGGGTAAAAAGGACAGAATGTTTGAGATTTTTTTCAATTAATTTTTCTTGGCCTTTTGCCTATATTACTTATTCTGAACCTTCTCTGCAAATTGGCCAGTTATTGCAAAATATAAGTATAGGTTTACGGGAGCGAAAAATCAACCTGACTAGGTGTAATTCTAGGAAAATGGAAAGGAGAGAAAAGAAACACGGAGAAATCGGTTTCTTAAGGCATAAATCAACAAATTTCACCTAGGGCTTCATCACTTATTCATCACTTATTTTATCAGGTGGGTTTGCAGCCAAACACTGACTTATACTTACCATGTCTCTAGAAAAAACGGCCAGGTGTGGTGTGAACGGCCATAACGTTTTAAAAGGTCGAAATTTTGCCGAGTACTCGATTGATTTTCTGTTTCAGCCTACTTCAAAAAAGAAGGTTTACAATTTGACTGTGTTTTTACCACGTTTTTATTAACTCGCTTTCGTGTGTATGTCTGTTCTGGTCGAATTTAGTAATTGATTTTTAACTAACTTCCCGATGAGCCAGAGACTTGAAATGGTCAACATAGCTCAAAATCGGATGACATTGAAAAAAAAATTAATGTGTAATTAATTAATTAATGTGTAAATAAAGTTAAAAAAAATTCACTTGTTTGTATGTATGTTACGCGATATCTTCGTCAATTGTGAATCGAGTTTGATGATTTTAATGAATATTGTGTTACATGAAATTTTTGTGATTGTCTTATTGTTAGAAGAGAAAAGAATACAAACGCTATCCAACGGCAATTTTTTTCCGATCAGGCTTTAATTAAGTGAGTAAGCCTCTCCATTATAAATTGTAACCACAAACAATGATAAAACATTATACGAGTATTGTAATGTAATCTTTAAATATGTTATTATGATAAAATTATGCATTTATTGTGCATTATGAGTGATAAAATCGCTAATGTATCGTATATAAGATAAGTACTAACCTTGAAAGACTAGAACTGCTGATTGGCAGCGAGGTGGGGTATGGACTTCGGAAGCCACTGGCCGCCGAAGAAATTGGATACATGCTCGGAGTATGCCTGTTTAAAAAAAAAGAAAATATTAAATAAAGCAATTACCAGTGTCTGAACGTATTTGCTTGCAAGTATTCTGTGAAATATTTTCTAGTATTACAGAAAATAAACTTATCCTCCCACAATGTCTGAGATGTCTATCCGACTATGTACAGTCGTTGTGCGAATAAAGATGTTTCTTATTAATTGATTTACTCCATGAACGTTCACAAGGCCACAAAGATCCTTGTAGATCTATAAGTTTGAAAGTTAATTTAATAACAAAATAATGTTACAAGAAATTTCGCCTGTAAAATTTTGTACGTGGGGTAGAGCCACACTGCGGCTATATTATGGTTGTAGTACGAATGGGACGGCTCGACCGGGGTAGGGCCACGCTTTCACAGAATACCAGCGTTAAATAGCAGCTTAATGCTGCTGTGTTTCGTATGGTGAGTGTAGGGAACCGGATACTCTTTTTACTGGTAACGTGGCATTCCATCTTTGTCCTCAGCGGTGATAACGCATCTGCATTTTGATTTTTAATTGAAGGTAGATGTAGATGTCTATGGACCGCAGCATCCACTTAACATCAGGTGGACTGTGTGATCGTGTCTCTCTTATTCTAACAAAAAAAACGGGTGTGCCCCCGAAATATAGTAGTATATGTCATTTTTAATATTATTTTATGCCTTGTAGTGTCGGCGCAAGAGAATCCACTACCGCAATAAAATCTTCGCGTGGTTGTTATAAGAGGCGACAGAGAGAAATTAAACAGGAGATGGGTTGCAACATCTTCCTGACATCACAAAATACAAAATAAGTTTTCAGCTTCACTTTTGTTGGCAGGCGCCAAGCGTGGTAACTTTGGCAAATATCTCTACTAAGAGGCAGTTTATGAAGAAGTCCTATGTTCAGCCAGTGGATTTTTGATAGAATGTAATGAATGAATGAATGAAATATTATTTTTAATATATATTTTTAAGATAGTCGTAATATCGAAAACTCGTTAAATAGAAGTAGACCTGTTTCTCTTAATTAATGGATATACGAATGCTACATCTGCATCTACATTCTTACGTAAGGGCGGCGTCTTCACTTTATTTCGCATTTCATAAAAAAAGCTGCGTACAAATTGGCACACTTAAAGCGGCCCTTAGTCACAAGCGTACTACATGAGACAGACTGAGTGCACGATACAGCGCTCGTTCATTTCTCAAGTGAAACAATGCACTTTGAGAAAGAAGTCATACAAGAACTTTTTAAGTCTCTTTCACATATTAGCACAGGAGACGTAACTTTTCTTTCATATATCGAAACGGAGGCTGTTTCACCACTACAATACTGAAGTGCTTTCATTAGGGTAAAAAACTTAACAAATAGTTTTGTGCAAGAAAATATCAAATATATTGGTTATAAATAAAACAAATGATATAAATTTACATCTGCATAAAATATATTTTCAACCGACTTCAAAAAGGGAGGAGGTTCTCAAGGTAGGCAAGGTGAACGGATTTTGATGATTCTTTTTTTATTTGAGAGCTGGTACTTCTCATGTGGTCCCATATGAATTTGATCTACATCTGACCAGTAGTTTTTGAGTTATCCTTCATAATGCGTATTTAATTGACTTCGACTACATTGATGATGGTCTCATTTTATTTATATTGAAGTCGGTTGTACAAAATTTTAAATTTTACCAGTTGTTTATTAATTGACTAGCTGTTATTCGCTTAATTCGATAGGTCTATAGACTTATACGTATCAAAGTACGTAAACCCTCGCCGAAACTTCATAGTGTTATAGAAGTATCCAATGTCATAATATCCTTTTTTCATGATAAGGTGTACCACTATATCAAATTTCATTAGAACTCTTACAGATGTTTCAGCGTGATTGAGTGAAAAACGTAAAACTGACCGAGTAGTGGCGGTGTTAGAATATCCATTAGCCGATATCATCCTTTGAGTGTCATAAGAGGCGACAGAGGGAAACAAACAACGTAAATGGGCAGCAGCGTCTTCTTAAAAAAGAAAATAAAAATCTGTGGTTGCCAACTAGTCTGGCATCAATGGCAAATATCCCCTTGATGAGGAAATCAATGGGGAGGCAGCCTATGATCAGCAGTGGACTTTGATATTCTAATAAATTAATTAATGAAAAACAGACAAACTTTCACATTTATAACATTATAAAGAATAATAAGTATGATAGATAGATAGTACTTAGTTACTTTAAACTTAAATGGGTAATAAATACGATATCATGGTCATATTTTCTTCCATAAAGTGTTGTTACAAGATAGTTTAAAAATAAATAAACAAATGTAAATATTTACTCACCACGACGCCGCTACTTGTGACATCTCGGGACTGAGCATAGGGTAAGGGTATGTACCCCCTGGGAAAGGGTACATGGGTGTCCGCGCTAACCCCGCTGCTGAAGCAAAGAACACGTGTTTTTTAGTCTTCGACGACTTTTAAATACGACAGTGTTTTGGGAGAGAGTGTTCAGACCCTTATTTGTTAATGACAGGACTACTAGGGCAAAATCACTGCCTAAGAGTTCTTATGATTGTTACCACCCTCTTATCTGCCGTTAAGCAACGGTGCACCTATTACCGTGTTCCGGTTTGAATCGGGAGGTGTGTTTGCGCGTTTGTAGTTAGCAGTGGACTCATGACAGTCCGTAATGATGATGGTGATGATGGTGATGATGGTGATGATGGCGATGATGATGATGATGAAGGCAAGTATGAATTATTCTCAACTAACCAAAAGTAGAAAAAATCTTGGAAATACTAGAAACGTTAATGTGAGAAGCAGTGTTCCGTTAGTTAAGCTATCTGGATAGCGTGTCAAATAGATCTCTCATGACAGGTTCAGTGGTTCGCGGGGTTATAGACAAAGGAAACCACACAAAACTATCGACACGAATCTAATACGTATTTGCTTATAATTCACGTACAAATCTCCATTAAACACAAGTTATCTTATAAATTAAATAATCTGGAATCATTTTAAACATTCAACAGAATTTTATCTCCGCTCCCCGAGAAGTGGTTATTTATCGAGCTAAAATATCAGGGTGAGTCACTTATCCTCACTTTTTCTTATCTGATGAAACGGAAGCAATCGATACCATCAAGAGGAGTTTAGAATGCTATGTCAGGGATACGCGGGCAATCACAATACATAAGTATACATGACTGATCACATAATCAATAATTATACATACCTACATACAGACGTATATAGACTGAATATACTTTACCTTACTTTAATTATGAATAACTTTTAGCAACAATAAGAATGTCAAATTTATATCAATGAAAAAAAAAATCTCTCTTAAACCTGCAAAGAACTAACCTACAAAGAAGTTTTACAAAATGTCATCATCACATACCCAGTTTGGAGTCCAGCTGATAGGGCGGAGGAATGCCCATATGCGCAGGTGGTGGCTGCCCTAAGTCACCTCCCGGGCAGAATAGCGAAAGGCCGCCGCCTGCAGGTAGACCCATCTTACTGGTCTGCAACATGAGGAAATAACTGTTAAAAATTATTCACGATTGCAATTCTGTCATTTTTCGTAAGAAATAATGTCAATATTTAATACAATTTATCATATTTTTGTACAAATATGATTTTATATTGTAACAGTAACAGTTTTTTTGTAATTTGGGATATAAGAGGTAATAAAATAATTTAGTTTCCCTTAAATGCCAACCTGACACTACATGCGCCCTAGAAACCGACTGATGGTGGTATTATCCATTAAAAACGCTAAATAGTTGAAAGAAAATAGACATTTAAAACTGGCTTCTTTCTTTCAATCTCATCAAATCAAATCTGATGCATACAGCCAGAATTACCAGCTTTAGTTACTAGTGTATGTCGCCATGCTCTCTTCTTTGCTTCAATTTCTATTCGTGCCTCAACATCATAACATAACGTATTATTATTCCTGACATTCTTTCTCTTAACTATACCACATACTCCTACATCGGTTGCTGCAGCCACGAAACCTCTCTTAACTTTATCCCGGTCTCCAAAACAGAATCTTTCATACGCAATTCATCCAAATCCACAAATCTTCTCTCAATTTACATTGATACTTCTATTTCACACCTTCATCTTGTATCCTTTCTATTCTAATGCACTGTTACGAAGTACAAACCAGATGTCCGATCCCGCCAACAGAGGTTGGCGGGATCGGACAGAGGAACAGACCATTTATCCGGCATTAGACCAAGTAATGAGCCGTCCTTAGATTGGAACCCCGGTTGAACCGTGTATCTACATCTGCGCTCTATCTTTTCCTCTTTCCCCTGTAGGCATATGTCTTCTTATGGCGGAAGAAAGTGTTCACCACAAAATGTAACATTCAAACATCAGCTATCCAAAATAACAGCTACGTTCATAGCTGCATTTCACAGGTGAATTCGTTTTGTATTTGTTGTAGGTATCATGTTGTTGTTGTTGTGAAAACTGCAAGGAATCAAGTTACAAAAAACCGTAAAAAAGTCATCCGGGTCAAAACAAAAAACGCTCATAGAAAAATAGCGTGGCGTAAACAAAAACCCGCCAGACTGTCTATGGGAAGACGACGCGTCATTAGCAAGTAAATTGGCGCGGCGCCGTATAAATTTCGTCCTACCCTCCGTCGCCCAATTATGCAAAATGGCGTCCGACGAGTGCCATTCAGCCGCGCGCTTCCGAGCCTGAGTGTCTCACCTCTAATTAAACTGGGACTTCTTTTCAGCACTTTATTATGCGAAATAAACGACAGGATCTCGGGCGACACGTAGGCTAAATTAATTGTGGCGGTTTACGTTGAGAACCAAAAAGGTTGGTTCAAGGGCGTGTGCGGTTTTTGTTTCGTGCCCTTATTTTGTGAGGCTCTAAAGTTTACAATCGAGAGAAAAACCATGCTTACAATAAAGCATTTAATTTGATTGTTCTAATGAAAACTGTGTGATCATTTTACAGTGCAAAGGCGACAAATAACTACTAAGAGATAAAAATAATAATTTTGAATGGGCATTTTAAATTCAAAGTTATGTGTTTTATGCGCGTATTTTGGAAACGGGATTAGATTTACTGACAAAATTCAGTCACAACATATAATTGTAATAAATTATTTAAATAAAAATAGATATTTATGAATGTATATTCAATATTTATGAATGTATGAATAAAATGTATTTCTAATATAAATGTTTGCATGTATAATTATGATAATGCAAGATAATACATAAATATTATGCACGAATCGATTAAAGTTCTTATTAGACATTAACATATTAGACAATTTTATTAGGTACAACATACAATAATGTTTGAAAAATTATTACAAATAAGTAATTTTTTTGTATTATATTAAGAGATAATTAAGTTTAAAATTAAAGAAAATTAATTAAAAAATTAAAATTATGCCAAGGAACAAAAGTAGGGAACCATTTACCAAAACCAGTTATTAAAAGCCTTATCACCATCAGTCGTTTAAAAAACTAAAAGCGTTGACAATTCCTCCCGCACTCGTTCGTATTCGAAGAGCAGGAACCGCTTATTAAGACGAATAATTACCACGAACAAAGGATCTCCACTAATTAATAATAAAACACGAACAAACAAAGCCCACCATTCACGCTCGGGACAGCTTAAAAAAAATATAAACAAAAAGAGAGTAAAAAATACCGAAACGGTGGTCGAAAAACCTCGACATGCGAGGACGAACAAAAAGAACCTAGACAATGATGACAGCCGAGACGCATAATGCGGGAGTGGAGCGCGTTCTTAATTTGAAAATATTTCCATAATAAGATTTGTCTATGGCGCGACCGGCCAGAAACAAAAGACGGCCAGCGCGCTTTGTTCAGTGTCAGTTCGTAATAATTTTTAAGAAATAAATATATCACATTATCGCAGTGTCAATGTGGGAGTTAGCTCGTTATTAGCTAAACAACTTTATTCGTTAAGTCTTGTATTTTTTAAATTAGTAGAGCCCCGTCGCCTTTTCAGCTTAGTGTATACATTGAGGTCCCTAATGAAGGCCAGGTGGAGTGGCCGGCTATTGAAGGAGTCGTGGAGAGGGTAGTTATTGAAACCGCATGAAAGCGCCGCGTGACGTCACTGCCACTCAAGCGACAAGCCCCAGTCGCTAATTGGAACTCGCGGCGGTAGGACGCGAGAAATGTTGCCTCAATCGACTAATACTTCAAAATTGAATAGGTTTGTTAACGAGCGGCCGGTGAATGTAGCGAATGGAGTCGAGTGCTTGGTTAACATTCGTTATGTATCTATATTTTTATCCATTCAAAAAAGATAAGCTATTCCACGCGATTCTCTCATTTTATTTTAGTGCAAATGTATAAGGAATAAAGAAATCTAAAATCTTTCCATAATTCATAATCCTGTTAATAACAAGGGTATTATGTCATTGATGCATTTAAGTTTTTTTTAAATGAATAAATGCATATTTAATTCGATGATTAGATGTAACATAAATTTGTTGTAGAATATTTTTTCTCTCCATTGTCAAATAGTAGACTCTTAGAATAACCGATATTATAAGTAGTACAGTACAGAAACGAACATCAGGTACGGAATGCGGTTGGAAAATGAAATTGGTGAATTTCTCCAGACTAACCGCTCTAAGCGAACTCACACTAACGCAGTGTAACTACACCCCTTTGGTTCACCAATACGAGCGAAGTAGGGCGTAATATCTTGAGAGTTCGCCCCCGGAGTTGTGGGCGTGGAGTGATGCTGCGTTGTCATGGCAACCATATGTAGGGGAGAGCGTACACGTGCTTCGGATGGTATGAGTACGGGGAGGTTTGTTGCGCATGTGTGCGTATAGTCTGCGACCTTGGAAGTTCCGGTCTAGCTAAACTGCAGTTTTCTTTTACAGAAATCTCATATTCCACCTGACCTTGTAATAGCTTTATTTTCCATGCTATTATTTCTAATTACAACGGAGACAAGATATAAAGGTTGTAACAATGGCTGTTATTGTTCTAGTAGTGCGTTGTTTGATTAGTGCAACAGTTTGTAAGTCATTGACGTGAATATGGCAATTGTTATAAAATGTAAGACAACCAGACTTGAAGCACAAATTGTTGAAACATGCGTCAAGTGTTTGACTTCATTAATTCGTGCGTATTGTTTCAGTAAGAAAAAATGAAAAACTACAAACATTTTTAGCTTAGGCTGTAAAATAACACTAAGTAAATATTTATAAAATGTGTATTTTCTTCTAATGGCCTAATTATAATTCTAGCTGCACTGTGGGTATACTTAAGAAATCTGTTCACCCTCCTTGAGGTTATTCCGGATCATTTCTTATCCATTTCCGCTATTGGTCCTTCAAGCCGGATATGAGCGCCGCCGGAATCTTATAAAAAGGAATTCGTTTTGTTAATATCGTATCTATAAGTATGCACGAAGAAGAAATTTTTTGTTCAATATGAAAATATTAGATACCTAATATACTATTATATTATCATATTTTCATATTAAATAATTCTTTAATGAGATTACAATAATACTAAAAGAATAGCCAAAAGATATGCAACTTTCAAAGCGGTCAAAATTATAAATTCCCTAACACATAATTGGAATCCTTGAAACTATAAATGTTGTAATAGTGTATCCTAGTGAGTGTATAATAATAATATCCTAGAAACTATAAATGTTATAATGTTAGTTTTTGAACATTTTCTCTTTTTTGGATTACTACAAGACATTCGATAGAAAATCTTTAAGGACATCTTAATTTAATAAGTTTGCAAAATCATGATAAATGCCCCACCTCATTTTTTAAATGTATTACGAGTAATAATAGTAGATATATAATTGTACTAACCGGATGTCAAACAGTAAGTTTTCGAACATAAAGCAAGATTTATGATATATTATGATATTACAATATGTTTAGAGCTTTAATGTAAACAAACTTAAATTAAAGCGGTATGGATTTTGCGGAAAAATCTAATCCTTAAAAACGAGAGGGTGGAATATTCAAATTGACGAATATCGAGAGGTTCCGAGGGAGAGAGGTTGTTGACCTTTTACGGAGGCTGTATACATATGTATGAGTAAGTTTAAAAATAGGTCGCATGGAAGCGCCGCTATAAAATTATCGCAACTTTAGGGTGGATAAGGTATTAGTGTTTTAATAAAATTAGAAAATTAAGAATCATTTATTGTCCACGGGCTCTGTATCCAAGTTTCTACATTATTAAAAATTGGTAGCTCATCGTCACAATTCAGACTAAAATTCATTAAATCGGTTAGATTATTAATGTCATCTTCGAAATCCATTCGGCGTCTTCGTTTACATCTGCATCTCTTATTATACACATTAATTATCGTGCACATCGAGCAGTTATACGTGTTGGAACTTTTCGGCTCTACATTCCCGTTTTTTATGTACAAAAATAGTTTTAATGTTGTATAATTTTATTATCTTACGTAAGATTTTTAATATTCCCCCCGTTCGCTTTGTCAGCAAAAGTAAGAAAAAATTGAACCCACCCTAATTTTGCGATACCGCGTAGTTTTGTATACCTTACCCCTAAGAGTGTTTTGGAGTTGGGACGTGCTAATTCGGTTTTTGAGTATCGATATCCCAGAACCTAAGCGAGATATCGAAAAAAATTATTCTTACTTTTCGGCGTATCTCGTCGAGATCTATGCGAATCCACCTTAAAATCGTGGCGCCGTAGGAACCGTAGAAGCCCCGTGGTACGGACTGAAAGGAATAGAGAGCCAGTATAATTACAGACTGTGAGGCAATTCATCTTAGTCCTCAAAGGCGACAACGCATCTGTAGTGTCTGTTACACTTGTCTTGCATATTTTCACATTCTTATTTTTTTAATCTTTTCTATTACACAATCTTATTAATTTATTCAGTTCACAATGGATTTAGAGGCAAACAATTCTTTAGCTTTTCTAGATGTGTTAATAATTCGGAATCCTGATAACACCTTGAGCCACACTGTGTATAGAAAAAAGACCCATACAGATAGATATTTAAACGGTGTTTCTCATCATCATCCTTCACAGTTAGCTACCGTGGGTAAATCTTAGTTTCAGGAAGCACGAGGGATCTGTGACATTAAACACCTGGCCGCCGAGCTCCAACACGTCAAGCAAGTTTTGCACGACAATAAGCTTCGGGTCCCGCGCCTACGTCACAGTGAACGAGTGACGCTCCGGGAAGTCTGCAGTCTGTGAACACGTACAGGATTGCCCCCGTCACTACATTAGATTTGATAGACCACAAATCCTCGCTAAAGAATACCGATTCCTTCCAAGGATGATTCGCGAGGCTATTGAAAGCAAAAAACATCCTAATTTCAATAGAGAATATGGCTGGGTGCTACCATCTGCTTGGGATCCTATAATTAATAAAATTAAATCCCAACCCAAGCTATGACATTGGGACGTCATACACCTCAGTCCCTCCCGTGACCATGGGTGCTGTAAAGTACTCGAAACGTCGGGAATATAAAATAAGTTAATATACGCGATAAAATCCGTAAAACTAGTTTTGTTTAAATGAGTAGTGTTCGCGTAAATATAAGAAATCATTACACAATCTTATCTTGCATATTTACCCTTTGTTAGTATAAAGACTAACATAATTGAAAAATTTCATAGTCAAATAAAAAAATCTCCATAATCTGTACATATCTAGATGGCCAAGTGGGATATAGTTCCGTGTTACAGTACGGCGTAAGGGTACCCCAATTATGTTTTTGACGTAGCAGGGCGGGCGGGCGGCGAGTTCGCCAGGAAAATTGAATAGCGGGGTATTTACAACTGTTTTATGGGCTTATGTATACTTTTATATTATTCTATATTGTGGTCATTGAATAAATATTTCTTGTTTAAGAAATGCTAGCTATTATATAATTACAACTAAGCTACATCAAGTATGCTGAACAAACCACTTGTGTTCGTGTTAGCTTTGGTTCTGAAATGATTTAGTTATCCTTAATTGTAAAAATACTTATATAGCTAAGGTATTCGAAGCTCTTTTAAATGTTTCTAAGTTTTAATAAAATACATTTAATTATATATATAATTAAAACTGGTAAAATATGATTGCGGATTTACTTCGGAAATATGGGTGCTTTTTATATAGATTTACGTATAAATAATAAAGTTAGGTATAATAAATTAAGAACATCGCAGCCCTAAAACCTAACCTTAAATCTTTTTACAAATGAGCGTCTGCGAACGACAATGAGATATACAAATACTAAACAAAAATATACGGTCCTTACTTTAATACCGAGTGCGAGTCTTCTCATCAATCTCAATCTGCTAGCAACATGCTTATACGCATCCACTGACTCATCGTGAATCACCACTGTGGATAGTCTCAAACGAGAGTGAAATTACAATTAAAGTTGTCAGAGTAAAATACAAAGGTATATTATAATACAGCTTAAAATATATAACATCCAGTATTATTTTCGACCAAATTTCACTTAAAAAGTAATAAAATAATAAATAATACGCTCATAGGAGAGAAACGGGGAGAATATTTGGTGGCGGCTAGCTCTGTTATCAGTTTTGTTAAATTGATTTACAAAGGTAAAAATAAAAAAATATATTATGAATTTCGACAGATAGAGGACAAATCTATTTTTTTTTTAAATAATAACATTCGGATAACTGACTGGAAAGAGTAATATTAATTGGAAATAATAACTCAGTGTTGAATTCTTAAGGATAGTACTTCAAAGCGCCTTACAAATATCGGCAATAACGGCAAGTGCTGCTAATTTGTTGACAAGGATAAAGTTACCATACTAGAACTTTTTCTTTGGTGTATTGTTATATTTTGAATATACAAGAGGTCAATAAAGACTGCAGTTGTCATATTTCGGGATTCGATGAAAATTGATTCGACAACATAAAGGTCGACCTTAATAAATAAATAAAATAAATAACCTTATATAAATAAATAAATGCTTTATTTCTTTAAGATTACAAACATAAACAACATAGTAGGTGGGTCACATAATTAAAAACTTGAATGACATACTGATTAAGTTCTTGTATAACGGACAAAGAATAATGAATAATATGATCTATTCATCATTCGTTTGTTACGCAAACATTCAACAGTGATTGTTGACTTTCAAGTTCAGAGTTCAATATTCGTTAGTTGGGAATTTTCCTTCGTAATTTACAGATGCAAGTAAAATTGTTAGTAAAATTAAATATTTCAAGATAAAAATAATGTCACCGTGGATCTGAAAACATGCCGGTAACATTATTTTTAGGTTTCATGTCTTCAAATCGGTAACTATGAATCTTTGATAGTAAAGATAATGCCTAAAATTTATGTGATTATTTAAATTGATTACATTAAAAAACGATGAAATAAATCGAAACCTGAAAGTGTTATAAATACAATCATGACGCATTCTGAGCTGAATTTTATCGTATTATAGTTCAAAAAAGCTCAAGCGACATTTGACGATTTCACAAATGGGTCAGAGTCGCAGTTGTTTTATATTTTTTTATCAGCGAGCTTTCTATATGTAAAACATCCTAAACGCGCGTGCTCTAATTATCATGTACTAACGTATGTACCATATAGCGCGATCCTAAGATTGTGTGCAATGCGAGAAACTTCTAGACTTAAAACCAGACGTCACATATTAAACATTAACAGTCGACGATAAAGTATCAAATCCATTTTTAGTTATGTAGTATAAAATTAAAGCCGTCTGCAATTGTCTCCTGGCTTTATCGTAAAAAATCATTGCACGATTTTACTGTTGGACGCATACTGTACGTAGGACTGTCCATTACATTTTAGTTACGTACGTGGTAGAGCCATGCTGCAGCTATATTAATAGTATAGTTGTAGCACGAATGGGTCGGCTCGACCGGGGAAGGACCACGCTCTCACAGAATACCAGCGTAAAATAGCAGCTTAATGCTGCTGTGTTTCGTGTGGTGAGTGTAGATAACCAGAGACCCTTTTTACTGGAAAAGAGGCATTCTATCTTAGTCCTCACGGCTGACAACGCATCTGCATTTAAATTCGCAAACGAAGATAGATGTAGATGTCTATGGGCCACAGCAACCACTTTCCATCAGGTGGACTGTGTACTCGTTTGGCACCCTTATTCTATAAAAAAAAAGTTACGTTATTCGGCTTTTAAGTTACTTAGTTAGAGATTATTTGTATAATACAAAATGCTGGCTACTTTACCACTACAGTGGTGGAGTCGAATAAGAGGCGATAGAGGGATATGAAATTGGAGATAGGCAGTAGCATCTTCCTGATAAAAAACTGCGGTTGCCGACATGGCTGCGAAGCGTGGCTGGAAACTTTGGCAAATATATGCGGCTATGTGGGAGGCCTATGTTCAGCAGAATTTTGATAGGCTGTAATGATGAAATTATGATGATTAATACTGCTGTCTAGTATTGTGATAAGTCCCTTTTTAAGCAGTATGTTCTGGTATGAATGGTTTAAACAAGTTTTTTAATCCCCATCATCCTTATTAGCCTGCAACAGTCATAAGATATAGGCGTTTTTCAAGTTGGAAAGATTTCTCATAACATCTATGATTGACAGGTGTATGTCAGTATTAAAGATGTTTCGCATCACATGTCAAGATCCGAAAAATTAACAATTTTTTATTTTGCACAAATTATGGCTTCGAACCCGAGATGTAGTAGCTAAGTACACTGACCACTAGGCCATGTTTTCGTAAAACTGATTCATGATGCTATAATGTAATTTCGCCACTTACTACACCCACGTGATGAGATGGAAGTTAAATATTATTAAAGTGCTTTTAAGTTTTGGAAACATTCCATACTTTTACAAATTAATTTATGAAAATTGCTAAGAATCATACGATTTTTGGACGAAAGCCAAACAGAAATGGTTATGGTGTGAAGTGTGGTTTGATGATTATGCAAAAATTTATTGCAGTTATTTAGATATTTGTATAGTTTACTAGCTCGCTCGGCGGACAATGTTCTGCCATTTCCGGTCGGTGGTGACTTTTAACAGTGCAAATACAAATCATAACCTATCGGGTCCTGATTTTGTATACCTGTATCTAAATCAACAAATACTATGAATTTGAGTCATTTCGGTCCACACATATATAATTTGTTAATAACTTGACTAAAACATCTCTGCGTCACGTAGTCACAAGTAGTTCACAAGAAAGTAAAGACTCTTTTCCAGCCTATGAGTCCATCTGTGTTAGTATTTTTTTAAATAGAATAAGGGTGACAAACGAGCATACAGTCCACCTGATGGTAAGTGGATGCTATGGCTCCTAGACATCTACATTACATTAATTTTAAACATTTAAGCCCATTAATTCATAAGACGAGCGCAAGATCTAATGGTCGCTGGGTTCTAATTCCAGTCCAAGCCATAGCAACATAATATGCAAGAACAGTTTTTTTTATAGGATAAGAGTGACAAACGAGCACACAAGCCACCTGATGGTAAGTGGTTGCTGTGACCCATAGACATCTAGATCTATCCTCAATTAAGAATCAAAATGCAGATGCGATGTCACCCTGGTGAGGACTGAGATGGAATGCCTCGTTTCCAGTCTCCGCTTCTCTACACTCATTATACGAAACACAGCAGCATTAAGCTGCTAATTTACGCTGGTATTCTATGCGAGCGTGGTCCTAAACCTGTCGAGCCGATCTTTTCGTGCTACAACTGCGGCGTTATAAATATTTACCATAATCTTGCATTATATTTTTGTAGCCGAACAGCCGTTCACCCATTGCTATGTTTTTAAGTTTAAATGGTAAGAAAGCCGACATTGATTAAAAGTTGGGAGGCATATGATCTTAATTTTCAAAGACGACCATACCATGACCAGCAATATCCACTTTCCATTATATCGACTGTTACCTGGTTCGTTCTCTCCCTCTGTCTCTCTCACTCCTCCCTTCTATTTCTCTCTCACTCGCCCCCAATCTTTAAATTTGCGATATGGTGCCTCACACCTAAGACATGCTCTGCGTCACAAGGATATTTTAGGGTCTTTGTTTCGAGATAGTTATATCGCCGTAAATTATAAGAAGTTCAAGTTATTCGTTTTCAGCATTTCTCTCAGTCAGCTTTAATAAATAATTAGGGAATGAATGGGGTGACTGATTATTACGACACGGTGTATAAAAAGTTGTCAAAAATTTTAACCTAAGAAAAGTAACGATTGCGGCAAATCCTCCATTATATCGAACAAGATTTCACAGTACTTGGATACAGACCAAGAAGAAGAAAAAGAAGTATAAATTTTAAGTTTGCATTACGTTCATTAAGACATCAGTTAATATCCATCAGACAGAAATTAGAGCATGATTAAAGGTCTCTATTTTAAAGTAGCACTTGTCAAAGGCATAAATACCGTATAAATGATTCACGAGACAATCCAATAAAACAGTTTAAATGAAAGGGGGTTGTATTTAATAACAGCGGCAAAGAGGTTAATTTTACAGTGGACCTAATCGTAGGACAGAAGGCGTGGTACACTAATCGCCTTGTCTGATTATGGAAAGTGTCGTGGAATTGCCGGTGATCGTACGCCGGCGGCGTATTCTGTTACAGTTGCCGATGGAAATATGAAATACATTTAATGTAAACGATTAAATGCAAATCTAAAGACAAAAACAAATATTTCAAATATGTTTGTGTTTTTATGACAACTATCTGATTGATAAGAAATATTTTGAATTCCTTGATATTGTTTGTTGGTAATAATGATTTTAAGTAAAGAATAATAGAAATAAAGTGTATTTCTTAATTTTACGCCATACGTTAGATAGGTAAGGGGCGACTGTGGGAAAGGTCAGAAGGGCTTCATCATTCCAATAGTTGCCGGTATATCATTTCGTATATATGCAAAATGTACATAACCAGATCAGCGTCGGGGAGTAGCGTCAAAGGTGCGAGACATTTGGTATACGTCGGTCAAGCGCGACGGTTTAGGTAAAAATCCTTCATACAGTCGGTAAGGCCTGTGTCCAGCAGTGGACTGTTAAAAGAAAAGAACGAGAAAGAAAACTGCACAAACTATTGTATTTTTTAATTTGATTGATGACAAAGATAAAGAAATAAACGATTAAAGAATTGTTTAAGTCATATAAAAATTAAATGAAATCTCAGAATAAGCCTGTGGGAACTAAATAACGTGACAAATAGTGCCGCGGTCGAGACATCGTTTAATAAACAAAGAGAGGGCAATTAATGCACACGACACGTCAAAGGGTTAATGCCGGGCTGCCCGCTCATTTGCAGTGGTCTGCTTGACCCCAACATTGTGACGATAGCAGTAGTGCGTAAGAAAATGTAAAAACTATTTTAGATGTAGGGAAACCTTCAATTTTGTATTTCTGAAAAAGACAACAATCATAAGCACTTACAAAACATTATAAATATAAAAAAAATTAAGTGGGTCTTCTAAATTTATTGGTTATTCGCTAGTTATAAATACTGACTCACACTTGTCAACTTCATAGCTGGAAATGCAATTACCATGAAGAATGATTAAACATAAAATTTATGGATCGCTCTATATTATATGCTACAAGTTTGTGTATAAGAGTTATAGCTCCACGTTAATATCTACAGTGCCGTATGTAGTAGCTTTGAAACCTAATCTAGCCTTAAGCAAGAATTATGCTATACACAAATTTTTGGTTTAGAATCAGATGAAATTTATTTTATATGTCGCAGGCATAGACAACTGTCATTTCTCTAATCTTGTCACAATATTTTAAATTGAATGCAATAACTACTCCTGGTCGCTGACCGGAAGTGTCATCACAAAACCGAATAATAGATACAATCATCACTTACAAATGAATAATAACGATTAATACTGAATGAAAATTAATTAAATCCTTCAAAATTATTGACTTTTTTTTGGATACGATATATCAAGAAAGCTTTGCCGTTTTTATTCGTCGAATAAACTAAAACAAAAATTGAGAGTAACTAAAAGCACTGAGGTGTACGTACGTTTAATTTTAAATGAATGCAATATCGTAACTCAATTTTCCACGTGTAATGTACAGGTTGAGGGTTAACCCTGCAGTTGACGCGGCGCCCGCGGCGGGACTTCAAAGGAAATATAAATGTATGAATTGTTTAGCGCAAATCTACCCGCTGGCATTGGGGTCCTTTGGACCTTGGTGCGGAGCTTATATAAAATTTGTTACTATAACCCTTATAACGTGTATTATGATATAAATGTAGATAACGCTTCGGGTGTAGGTAGAATAAGTCTTTTGAATTATTCATACGTTTATTTTATATTTAGGCCAGAGTTTCATTTTATAGGCTGACTAGGAAAGCGACATGTGTATACTGTTAATTGGATGTTGCTTAAAATATTTCAAATTAGTATAAAAATTTATTATGTTAAAAACAGCCACCTTTTTAAGTTCTAAACTCGCCAACACGTGTTGTAACCATATTCCACGAATAAATGATGAAATAGGCATCGAGATATGCCGAACCATAATACGAAAGTGGGTGACCCCAAGCCTCATGATAATGGGAGTATTCCGAAGGTCGGCACTCTGCTCACCAACCCGCTTGCCCAGTGTGGTGAGGCAAATCCTATAAGCAATGACTTGTGTGTATTCTCGGAAAGGCTCCATTAGTATTAGTATTTCTCCATCAGTAGATTGTAAGAAAAAGTATAAGTTGTTTAAATTAAAATTTAATTTTAAACAATTAAGCACATCAATTCATAAGACGAGCGCAAGATCTAATGATCGCTGGGTTCTAATTCCAGTCCAAGCCATAGCAACATAATATGCAAGAATAGGTACAAAATATTGGTTGACAGTTTTGGTTTCTTGGCTTTGAGAGCCTGTGCCCAGCGGTGGGATGGTTATAGCACATTACATCGAGTATAAGTATAAAAAAATTAAACTGATAGCGCTACATCGAAGGTTATTCTCCACGAGACTATTAAGTTTTAAAAAGTTTGCTACGCGTCGCTTGAGCCATCACATTATTTAACTAGGATTTACACACGCCAGTGGCCAGTGGATATGCTAGTGGCACATTGCGAACGTTAATGGTTTTCACGTAGCACAGCGGTATTTGGTTGTAGCACAAAAGAGTGTGATCGACGACGCTCTCAAAGAATACCATTACCATCGTAATATATCAGCATGCTATGCTGCTATATTTCATATGTTGATTGACCAGAACCAAAGAAATCTTTTTAGGCGGTAAACATATGGTATTTGTATTTTGACTCGATAGGATAGAAATGTACATAGATATTTATGGGTATACGCACTTACCGTTAGGTAAACCTTACTTATAAAAAAACGTCCCAGTCGTGTCTAATATTTTGTTTGATAATATGCAAAACTCAGAACAAGCTTCCGTTATATTTTAGAAAGGGTTTAGTAGAAAAGGCACGGATTGAAATCTGAAAAATAATCACTTTAGCAGGCTCTTTTACTTTAATAGTATGTCAGCAGTGTCGAGTTTACACATTATCAAGAATTAGTAAGACGACATTGTGTAAACTCGACAGCTACAAAAGAATGAATGAACGTAGATTAGTCTTATTTGTGTACCGTCGCGTGCTGAAACTAGTTTGATATAGTAGCAAACCAGTAGGTGATCTGTAGTTTACCTTGTAAGGAAGACCTATCAGCCCTATTAAAAAATACAATGGATTTAACTTGAATGGCCATAATAAATTATTTCGTAAAATTATTTTTACTTCAATATCAGCCGTCGATTGAATTTGTAACCGTTACATTTAAATGAAAATAAAACGACAACATTACCCGCAAACGCAGAGGAACATCAAAAGGAAAAACTAATGCGCAGAGGCGACATCGTTTTCTCGTAAAATATTAACGGGGGTCGATGCGATCGCGCCCTGTCATTTCAGGGTTAATACCGGTTAATGCCGGTATTCTCTTTATTCTAGTACGATTGCTCAGAATTATCCGCCTTAACGAGCTGCTTCCTTTTCGATTTGTTTTTCTTTTTCTTTTCTTTGTAATTGTATCGTGGGTGTTTCGCCCGGTTTCTTGCCGGTAAACGTTTTCATAGTTAATAACATAAATTATTTTTATGTAGTTAAATTAAAAATATCTTTAATTACAGACTTATTCATTAATTCACATTAGACATCTGTATTTTACTAATTAGGTATTACAGTATCTAAAAAGAAATGTCAAGCTTATGAATAAAACATGGGGGCTAGGAATTTCGCATTTTCTCGTTAATGAGATTAATTCCATTATGAATAATTAATTGTTTTGTACCATTAGCCATCCTTGAGTATAGGTAGGACTCATTGCATCTTGCAATTGAAAACATAAATTAAATTGTAGAGGCAATAAAAAATTTAATGTTCTGTTGAAGCAAAAATATATTAGGAATATGTACACAATATTCCAATATATTTTGTAAAAAAACTATTTATGGCTTACATTAATAAAGAATTTCATTATGTTCTCCTAACATTAAAAGTATAACTTAAAACAGGAATGTTAAAACATGCAAGTAGATGCATTTAAAAAAAAAAAAACAAGAAATACGCATTAAAAATGACGAACGAGGAGAATGAACGCATTTAAAAAAATAAACAAGAAATAAATGGACATCAAAAATATTTTATAATAACGCTTAGTTGTTTAAAGTTTAGAAATTCTAAATGCTGATACTGTATGTTAACGCGACATAGTACACACGCACACACGCGCATTATGATATAATCATCCACATTAGACGGACTCGAACAAATGTTATAATATAATAAACCACATTTATAATTTATACTTCTCACAGTGTGACAGTTTCAGTAACGACCTCAAAAAGTTATTTTTTTATATAGAATAAGGGTGACGAGCGAGCACGCAGGTGGACTATGTGCTCGCTCGTAAGCCTGATGGTAAGTGGAATCTGTGACCCATAAACATTTACATCTATACTCGATTAAGAATCAAAATGCAGATGCGTAGCCATCCCTGAGGACTAAGATGGAATGCCCGTTTCCAGGAAAAAGGGTCTCTGGTTCTCTACACTCACCATACGAAACACGCTGGTATTCTGTGAGAGCGTGGTCCTTCCCCGGTCGAGCCGAACCATTCGTGCTACAACCATAATATCGCTGCAACATGGCTCTACCACGTAAAAAGTTATACATGTAATATTGTCAAAAGAAAAGAAATCTTTACATATAACCGTTGATGCGTCTGTTAGTGATCGTGTAACTTCTTAAGGACTTGAACGATTTTGTTTTAGTTTTGTCGAGATGGCGATGAGGTCAAGCATTTAACAAATTTTATATTTATTGCTCAAAATGACTCATATTTACAATATATTAATGTATTGATGTAGTACCGAAAATGCAAATCACAAAATCTGGACCTGAAGGGTGGCGCTGTGGTAGAGTTATTAACACCTTTAAAATTCTGAAATAAATTGAACCTTATCGGAAAGGGCAGAACAACGTCCGCCAGGCCAGCTAGTACATCAAATTACGTTTATGAGTTCTTACTAGAAGATTTAAAAGGTCAATCTCGACAATCACACACATCAACACAATCGTGTTTTACAAAATTTGAACACGATTTTAAACTCTTAAGAGTGACGGTAAACGCAAAAAAAGTGTTAATGTATTTGCGAATTTGTAACGTAATAGATTAAGTTAATCATAATATGCCGTATACTTTTATATCTGCAAATAATGGTGTCATTGGAAGAGACTAGTCTTTATGATAAAGGCTCGGCCTAGTTTAGAAGCTAGTGCATAAAATTGTATAAGTTATAACTCATTCATCTTACTTTGTGTCAATAAAAATGATTATTATTATTACTCTTCCTACGTGAGAGGGTACCGTGTCTAGTCCAGCAGTATACTGAAACAGAAAACCCCAATACTTACCTAATTAATTTTTTGGCTCGACCCGGTATTCGATACCGGGATCCCATGATCAGCACGACGATCGACGATCTCACGACCACTAAACCAACGACATAATCAATTTTCGTTGTACACTATATGTATTAATATTATGCTAGTGAGTGACATCGATCGCATCCAGCGTATGTACAGGCAAAGACATCAATACAGGAAATCAACTGACAAACAATCTTGATATAATACGACACCATAATTTGATTAAAGCTTATATGGAAAACATTCGCTAGAAAGTATCATAAATAGTTCAAAGAATCTTAATATCTTATACCAGTGTCCGCACTTTCCCATAAACCGCAGCGTGAACGGAAAAAACCTGCCCGTTACGGTCCCATAAAGTACCTATACGGTATGACTCAAATGCAATAAGTCTATTTTAATTACTAGCATCGATATCGGCAGATTCCTGTCTTGCCTACTCGGGAGCTGCGCTTAGCCTTAAGTGATGTGAATTATTCCTTTATGCGAATTATCGATACTATTTTAAAGGGCAAGTAATTATTTACTAACGAAAATAATGTAAATAAATATCAATAAAGTACACCAATTTAATGTTAACTAATAATATAACTTATTATTACAAATTATGTGTATAAAATTAACTTATTTTGTAAACAATTTTCATATACCTAACATAAATTCAATTTTTTTAATGTTATTTCGTAAATGTATAGTAAAAATAATTGTTCAAATGAACAGGTTTTTATTTTTTCAGAATATCGTATTTTAGAGTAAATTATTACTTAAAAAGAAACGGCAAAATTAAAGTAACATAAATTTTAAAAATAGGATGTATGAGTAAAAGAACTAAATTAAATAGTTCCTTGACCTACATCAATTTATACGTTAACTTTCCAGTTAAATAAATTAAAAACAGAATTGATTAAAAAGCTAATTCTAATTTTATTTGCATAAAGTGAAATCAAACCATCGATATCGACACTTAATTCAATCGTGTCTTCTAACACTATCTAATACAAACAAGGCTCGATAACGAGGTGAAATATTCACGGAGTAACGCAACACAATCAGCATTATAGCCGTCCTGTTTCCACCCACTGTTTAAGGCATAGTCATTTCGAGGAAGGAAAAAGACGGCACACGCCTGCGGCATATACAAAGGGGTCGAGGTCTCTTTGATCTTGCCGCCGCGCGTGCGTACGTGCTGTTTATCAATGTGTGCTTCTACGCAGATGAGTCGCGACTGAGAATTTGATAATTGCAAAAATTTATGTGTGCTTATACGGTCTAATATGAAAATTAACTTCGTGTTATTTAGATGTAGAATGAAAGAATCAATTGATTAGTCTTTTTTATTTTTTATACAGAATGTAAGATGGGACAATATTAAGTTTGAGAAAATAAAAGTTTTAGGTAAGTTAGGGTCGGTTTCTTAAGTTTTTAGTATACTGTACGGAATTTATTTATATTGACAGTTTAGCTTAGTCGTCAGAGTACAACGTCGTGGCCCCAGAGTTATAATTTTAGTCGGAGGTAAGTTTTGCAAAATATTTTAGTTTGAAGTTTTTTATTAAAACTGAAATGACAGGCGAAAATACAGTCAAGCTGATGGTAAGTGGCTACTGTAGTCCATGGACATCTGCAGACAACTTTAAACAAAGAAGGCGACAGATGCTTTGTCACCTCTGAGCAACAAGCACACGAACTCTTGGTAAGAATGAAAAAGCTAAGATGGTGTTACCTAAGCATAAAATATCTATTTGCTATAGTTGCCACACTTACAGGCGGCATAGCGGCCGCAGTTATTTATTATTGGTGAGTTGTAATTAGCAAAATGCTGCTGCCTATATCTTGTTTTAATTTCCCCCAGTCGCCTGTTACGACTACACCAACGAGATGATATTGAGTTGTAGATTTTATTACGCCGTCACTACACGTCAATTTTCCTAACTAACTTTTTCCTGTAACTTGTCTGACGCAAAATCCGAATCAATTTGATCTTACAATAACGTAAGCATTATATGGGACTCGAGTGGGCTAGGATGAGTGAGAGGTCTCTCTATTGGCCCGTACACAATCACATGTGGGCACTAAATGATTTCTGATATTCGGAAGTTGGTCGAAATCACCATCATCATCATTATTTTTAGCATATAATATAACAATTTAATAAAATACGTAAATATTGAACTTTTTATTTTTAGTATTTAAAGCATGCATAATGCATATCTGGTGTTTAATGTTATAACAGAGGCGGTACGAAAAGTATGTTTTACAAGCGGAATTAGCATATCTTGACAATAAACTATTATTGTTTGGATTATAAAAACTATATTTAAGCATTTGAAAGATTATGTTGTTAAAATTTTTTTGTAGAAAAAATAATTCTCAAACCAACAAATTATTAAAATGATGTCGATGCGGCAGATTAAAGAGCAAGCAATAAAAATGCTGCAATGCACCTTTTCTATTATCATTCTTGTCTTACCAACTTAATTCTCATGTTGTAATAATCCATATTTTGAAAATATCAGACGTTAACATTACTTTAGAGAAGTATGAAACTTGCACAGTTTATTCCCCCTCGGATAAGTTCTAATTATTTTTATGGGTATTTTAGGTAAATGTAAGATAACACCTCTTTTATAGAGTTTTCTGTATATGTGACGCAAGTTTCTTTTATTACATTTAAAAATCATACATAACCTATCTATATGTCTGACACATATTCGTTTTGTTCCGTTATTGGTGGTACTTTAAAGAAAGTGAAGACGTTAGAATTTTATTTACATTTTCTATTTTAAATTTGAAGTCCGAGCTCTTAATAGAATATAAAATTCAAAGTAATATGACTATTAACGTAAAGAAATATTTCAAGGATGTGGCAGTGGCGTAAAGAACTAATAATAGCCGTAATGTATTACCGCGTTACTGTGTGACTGTGTTTACAACCGTAGGACAGGGTGGATTAACTGATAACTGGACTGATAAGATGGCATAATCCTAGCGTAATGACGATTAACACTAGCTCGTCTAAACCATTTTACGTATGACGTGCAATAATAAGCGAAAATGTGTGATTCAGTCCAAATCTATTTTATATTTTAATCTTGGAATTGATTTGATTGATTGATATCAGACGTCTTGCACCTATGATGCTGCTGCTCGCCGCAGATCTGGGTATGTTACGTCTGGCGTAAACAAGATTGATCAGATTTGATAGAGCACAAATCTTCGCAAAAGAACATCGATTCCTGCCAAGGATGATACGTGAGGCTATTGAAATAAAAAAAAAACATCCTAATTACAATAGAGAAGGAGGCTGGGTACTACCATCTGCTTGGGATCCTGCAATTAATAAAATTAAAACTAAACCCAAGCATATCACTGCAAAACCTCACGACACAGTAAGCTCATTCTGCGTAGATCGGACCAAAAGTAATAATTAAAAAGCTGAAGGTACTCCGGGTTAACTTTGACATCGGGATGTCAATCACCTCAGTCCCTCCGTGACCATGAGTGCTGCAAAGCACCCGAAACGTCGATAGTTAAAAATAAGTAAATTAAACGCGATAAAATGCGTAATAATAGTTTTATTCAATGCGTAGTGTTCGCGTAAATATATGAAATCATTATCTAAATATTAGAAATATTTTTTTAGCATGTTTCATAATCGCTCTTACGACACCCACGGAACGAATGTGGTGAGGAAATCTCTTAAGCCACCACCTTACGGCGAATCGAGCAAGTGTACCTACTGTGTACAATAAGTGTTCCATCAGACCCTTCATATTTTAAATGCCATATTTCAATAATCTATGTCCAACACTGTCGTATAAGAACTGATGGTGATTCCACGATGTCCATTTTTCCGGATTTGTGACTGAACGCTTGAAAGAGACTGTTGAGCATCTATATAAATAAAATGATAGAGGTTTGAAGTTGTGCGCGCAACACGGAAAAACTACAGGATAGATTTCAATTAGGTTTTCTAAGTTTTATTTCTTAGACACTTGGCCCTTATCTAAAAAAATATTGCGATATCTTCATTTAATATAAAGTTATTAAAGTTTTAAGAAACAACGATTTTTATAAGCACTACGTGTTCAGTGATGTGTGTTTTCTTTGTTAATATATCAAGCAACGCGGACGAAGTCGCGGGTATCAGCTAGTATTAAAATAAAAGCATTTTTAAATAGACTGACAAATCAAAAATTATACAAGTAATATAAAAGTAAAAACTATCCCTTAAACGGCATTATGATATAAAAATTTCCAGTCCGGAAAAATTACCCAAATAATACTTCCAGCCTTATGTTTAATCGCGCGTCAAAAGATCGAATCGCAAACTACCCGCGCGCCGAGTGCAAATAGAATGTAATTCTAAGGCGCGAAACTAAAAAAAGGAGCAAAGGAAATGAGAAAATTCGAAATGCCCCGATTTTCCTGTCCATTGTCGTTTTCTATTTTTTTTCATCTTATTTAGCGCTTTGTCGGCGAGCCCTTTGAAGTTTCCTCCCCGGTACCCCTCCGCTTCCCTTAAAGGGGGTGTTACAAATTGCGCTACTGCCGTATTTTGAAGCGTAAACACAGTGCCGCTACTATTTGCTCATTACTCAATTTCACACTGTCAAATTAATTGACAAAGTAAAGCGTGTGCGAGAAGGCAACGGAAAAAGCAACATTTGAATATGGTACATAAACTTTAAAGCATACAGTGACAACTTTCGAGTGTTTTATAGGAAGTTGTGAACTGGGCATTAGAATAAGTATCGAGTAGTAATAATAATATTTCATTTATTCTTTTTCATTGTAACATCCAAAACAGTTTTACAAACATTGCTATAAAAAAAATTAATCGAGATATTATTTTATTACCTTGTATCATTCGATTGTGTGCTAGTTTCGGTTTCATGTGTACAAATTACCTTGAGTTCAAATCAAACCGAATATAAATATTTTATAAAACAAACATTTCACAATATTCTTACTCTCTCAAAATTGAGGTATTTTGCCTGATGAAAACCGTTACGATGATTGCAATGGCGATTTTTATATTAATTAACGACAACAACGTGGCTATGTAAATAAATATCATGTGTGAAATAGCCATTATTAATTCTGGATTTAATTTTAAAAAAGGACGAATTTTTTTATTTTTTCAACAGTAAATATTCAAGGTAAAACAAAGTAGCAGCTATGTTATGGTTAAAGTAGGAATGGGTCTTCTCGACCGGGGAAGAGACCATGCTCCCACCGAATACCAGCATAAAATAGCTGCTTAATGCCTCTGTGTTCCGTGTGTTAAGTGTAGAGAACCGGAGACGCTTTTTACTAGAAACGGGACATCCCATCTTAGTCCTCAAGGGTGACAATGCATCTGCAGTTTGTTTCTTAATCATAGAGGTATGTGTACTCGTTTGTCAACCTTATCCTATAAAAAAGTAATATTGTATAAAAAATAATTTGCGATAACAAAAGACCATTTAATATGTAATATTAAATGGTTTTGAAAGAAGAAAAAATGTCGCTTTGTTTCATATAATGAAATGCATAACAAGAACAGGAAATTTAATTATTCGCTACTAGGTATTTTCTATCGTTTTTTTATCAAGGACAAATCCAAGTAATTATGGATCCCAGTGATTATATACCATTAACAATTAAGAGTGAGCTATACTAAGGAACGTTAGGAACCAGTTCCGCCTGTTTATGTTCCTTTAAATTAACAGTTACAGGCGCCTGTTCCAAAATTACTGGAACTGGATCTGGAACTGTCTTATGCAACTCCCTTTTAACTTTGTCATGTTCCTGTTACATCTTTATTGTTTCTGTTACTGCTGCTGTTAAACTCTCATTATAATTATATGCTTACTGCAAAATTGTACCACAGATGAAAGTTAAATTTGGTTAGACTACAAAATATAACGTTCGAAAACATTTGTTTTGTTAGTATGCTTTATTAATTTGTTAAATGGTACGGTGATTTAGCATAAATATTGCATCAGTTATTTTTGTACAGTTTTTCAATTTAATGGTAAGGTACAATATTTGTATGTATCCGAATGAGAAAACAGTTAACGAGCACACGTGTTACAGGCTCTATTTCGTTTCATCATATGTAACGTTCATATGCCAAGAACATAGAAGAGTTTGTTCCAAGCGTTTAAGCCATTTTTTGGAACATTGGTCGCTTGTCGAACAGAAACAGTTATAAGTTTAGACACAACAGTCATAATCTGTTATTTTTAAAAACCTGTTGTTTTTTCCTGGTACGATATGTCTCATTCCTAATTAATATTTAACATTACAACAAAAAGCAACAATTTTGATATATAATTGTTTAAGTAAAGATTAGCTAACGTTTTCATTAAAGAAAAATAGAAACGGAATTTCTAAGTTTATGTAACATGCTTTATATGAAAATCGAGAACAGTGAGTTGGAGCTTCGTAATCTATGCGAATTTAGAATAAACAGGGCGCAGGGAGATTTGACAAGTTAGAATGTCAACAACCGCTGACATGGGCGGCGATTCATTGCTGTGCTGCCGCAGCTTTCTGTGGAAAAGTCGACAGCTCCTAATCCTTAAACTGTTGTTGAATGGCGGGGAATTAAATTTTTGGTTAATACTAATTACAAATATTAACATTATACCTGTATTAAATTTTATACGATTAGGTAACGTTAATTGCTGCGGCACTACTAGTCGCGGGTTCGAATTCTGGACGAATCAAGTTGGTTAGCGGTCAGGTCTGGAAGTTAGTCCAATTATGAATGAAAAATGCTGGTAGCATTTTACGATACGGCGTAGGTAACTATATGGTATTTTTGTAAAAAATAAAGTTTAAATTAAATTGAACGATCTAAAATATAATAGTAAGTAAACGATTGAATTCGAACAGTGTCCTCGTAACAGCGATACTAAAACTAATTACCTACTCTTCATCATACACATTGTAGAACCACGCGTAGGTATGTAAACTTATATTTTAGATCGTTCATCTCTAAACAAGGGTCCCTTAGAAAGTAAGCCACTTATTCCACAAATATTTTCAATAAATTAATTAATTTAATTTCTAATCGAATATACATACAGTTACATACAGTTTTAAAATTACAATAGTCTAATAATTAGCCGTGTTGTGGCGGCTCAAAAGATATCATAGTATCCGATAGATGGCTGCAGAACCATCTTATTTAGATCCCAGAGCGGCATCAAAAGTGCAAGACGACTGAAATTGCGATTGAAAATGCGCTTGCTCCTAAAGAAGTTCACGTCAAGAATAGAATTCTCCGGGCTGATATTGGTTTCATTTCATTTAAAATAGCAGTATCTATCTTTATACGAGGGGTGATCCAAAAGTAATGATAATGAAAATAAAACACGGTAATTAAAGTTAAAATAATAATTTATTTTTCTACATAGTCTCCTAACAAATCAATACATTTAGTCCATCTTTTTCTAAACCCAGGATTCCCTTTGAAAAATTCTTTGTCTTGGCCTCCCAAAACGCTTCAACAGCCATTACTTCGCTATTGTCTTCAATTTCTTGCCTCGGAGGCGTTCCTTGAGCCGAGGAAAGAGGTAGAAATCACTAGGAGCTAGATCTGGCGAATAGGGAGGTGTTCGAGCAGTTCGAATCCCGTTTCTTGAATGGCAGTCATCGCAACTGCGGCTTTGTGAGCCGGTGCGTTGTCTTGGTGAAACAGCATTCCAGCTCGCAGTTTGCCGCGTCTTTTTCCTTAATGGCCTCCCGTAATCTTCTTATTTGGTCTGCGTAGTAAGAGCCCGTAATAGTGGCTCCTTTTCCAAATATTCCACCATAATTATGCCTTGAGCGTCCCAAAAACAGATGCCATAACCTTCCGCCGAACTTGAAACTTTGAATTTCTTTATGTCGGAGAGGCTCGCCTCCCAGTCATCGATTGTTGTTTCGTTTCAGGATCAAAATGGTGGATCCAGGTCTCGTCCATAGTCACAAAACGGAACAAAATTTTTCTTGATCTGCTTGGAACTTTTCGAAATTGACCTCGAAATGTCAACTCGATTTTTCTTTTGCTCGTCGGTTAACATTCTGGGTACCCAACGCGCAGAGACCTTTTCATATGCAACTCGTTCGCAAGGATTCTTTGAACGCTGCCATATGAGATCCCTGTGACCTCAGCTACATGCCTGATGGTCACTCTTCGATCTGCCAACACAACATCTTCGACTTTTTTCACGTTGTCTTCAGTGAGGGACGTGGATGGGCGTCCTTCGCGATGTTCATCTTCAGTGGATGTTCTGCCCAGTTTAAACTCCTTGGCCCAGCGTGCAACTGTAGAATATGGAGGAACAGAGTCCCCCAATGTTTCCACTAAGTCACTGTGTATGTCTTTTGAAGACATTCTTTTCAAACAGAGGTACTTGATGACAGCTCTAATTTCGTTTTTCTCCATGTTGATGTTATCTCTTTGACAGTTCGTATTCAAATGAATGTATCTCCCGGAAATCGTGATCTATTTATATGATTTTTTTAGGCTGACGTAGTGAGTATGTATTTTTTTGGATTTTTATGCGGATCTGAAGTAACCGATTATCATTACTTTTGGATCTCCCCTCGTATATAAAAATCAATTGCTGTTCGTTAGTCTCGCTAAAACTTATTAACGGCCAACCGATTTTAATGATTTTTTTTTGTGTGTGTTTGAATGGGTCCCTAAATGGATTAGATTTACATTTGGACCTGGTAGGTGGCGCTGTTGTCGAGATCCAGAAATCACCCGTGCGAAGCCGGGACGAATCGCTAGTTTTTAATAAAATATTCATTGAACGTCACTTTTTGCCATACTAAGGAGGTATTTATAAATGCAAATGCAAATGACCTATTAGTATTGATGTAAATTTTACTTAACTGGCGTAGAACTGAACATTGCTAAATATGAAGAAGGGAATAGGGCTATAACAGCTATAACAGAACCACCTGCTAAGGGCAGAAGGCTAATAACTCATAATTAATGTAAACATATACAAATACATTAATCGTCAAGTGTTTTTATTACGTTTACAAGACTTATCTTTATAATTATAATGTCCATAAAATTGATAATAATTTCAATTAAAAAAAAAGTTTTACTTAATGTCTACAATGTTATTTTCCTTTTCTGGAGACGTATATGTACTGCACATACCAAATGATAGTTTTGTTCTCGCCCATCATTAACAATCATATAAAACACATCAGAAATTTACCGCTTAACATGTATCTCCCCATAAATTGTTACAAAGCATGCGTTTATTAAATCCCTGCATGCCTCATCAATCCGATTATTTAATGGTCTAAGACAACTGTCAAAATGTGATGTCGCCTGTATAGATGTAAGATGTATGATGTAGGTTGTTCGTTACTTTACTTTTTTTACGTTTATCCAATAGTGTAGTGAGTTTACGTTTATACAACGAATAAAAATAAATTTGAATTTGAATTTGAGTGAAATGATTGCGGTGGAATCATTGTGATATTGATAAATCCTATATTTTTTAAATTGAATTTCTAATTTACAACAGGGTGAAAGTACCCTAGTGTTTGCTTGAATATTTATTAGGAAATCTTTGACCTATTCTGTTAGTTAGAAGTTGTTGGTAGTAATATATTCAATACACATCATTAAAGACGAAAATAATTTCATACAACCCCATATCATACCCGTAAGAGGCAACAGAGGGAAATGAAAGAGGAGATGGACAACATTTCCTAAATAAAAAAACTAAAAATAAAAAAACTGCGGTTGCCGAACCGCCTGCCGAGCGTGACAACTGTGACGAATATCCACCCTAAGAGGTGATCTATGGGGGAGGCATACGTTCAGCAGTGGACATTGATAGGCTCTAATGATAATGGTGAAAAAAAATGCTGTCAAATTACAAGATTTCGGTTGTGCTTTACTTTCGATGAATGAATAAAGATGAACTAGAACTGGTCTTATTTAGAAAGCGGCCAACATCTAAGATAATCGCTTTCAACAAATCACTTAGAAGTTTAAAGCACAATAAATTAAGTAGCCAAAAAATTCACTTCTCTGCGAATAATAGGACTTGAACTTATTAAATATTAAAATGTGTTCCGCATGTAAGAAAAAAAAACATAAATAAATCGAAATCTATATATAGCTTCGAAAACTTGTTAATGTCTGATCCATTTAGGTTTAGAATATTATATTATATAATATTATATTATATATATTAGAATAAATAATGTAAAAATTAATAAATATTATAAGTAAATAAATATACGTAAAAACCATCGTATAGTAGTAGCACGCTCTGTGAAATAACATCTCAATGTCCAAAACAGATCATTAAAACAATTTTATAGATATTATATGAAATTAATCCGAGAAGCCAGCCGCGTTACATCTGCAATATAACTATCAATTTTAGGTATTGTATTTCATTTTATGAATCCGCTCATCGTGTAATATGAATCCAACGGATATAAGCGTCCGTTTTCTTATTTGCCCGTGGATCCATTGGAGTCGGCTCACGCAAAAAGTAGGGAATAAATCAAAATTTTCACTGTTACGCCCACCATGAGATTTAATAAATGAGATTATTAAAATGAGCAAAAATATACAGTTACTTGGCATTGCCGGATAGTGTCGTATTTTCATAAATCATAGAGCACTTTGAAACGGACTATGTGACATACGGCCGTCGCAAAAACGAAACAAAAATTTTCATTTTTATTTTAAGTAAACCATTTTTAATTAGACGCACGTAATGGTATTTTGCATACAATTTAATAAACTTGTAAAACACCCGACACGTCTGGAATTAAAATAAGTAAAAACAGGTTAAATTAAACGTAGGTGTAGTATTCGTGTAAATATAAGAAATCATAATGTTTAAAACATAACATTTTTTTTAACTGTAGATAGCCAGCGTTTAGAATATAATTATTATCTTATAAAAATTGGGCATAAAATTTAAAATAAAAACGGATTTGCATACATCTCTTTATTACTGCATATTTTTTGGATTCATTGAATTTGGATAAACAAACCCTAATTAAAGTTTCAAACGGAAATGTGTTAAAAATGTTAATGTTGAGAAAAAAATTGTAAGTAATTTCAAAATAACTTACTCCAAAAATATTACCACCACCTCCAACACTAATAAGACAATAAGTTAATACACTTATTGCTGAAAATATCGCCAACAGTAATATAAGACAGTAAGTTCAAAATAATACGCAAAATTTTGAAAATATCGTCATGTTAGGGATAGCTTCCCAAGTTTCGCGTTTGTGCGTACTCGTAGTAATATCTTTATCAATCTGAGATAGAGCTAGACTAACATATCTTAAACTGACCGAAGCAGTATAAATTTATTTAAATATAAAATCTTAAAAAAAAAGCTTTTATGGGGCCAGCATCGGGCTCAATCATCAGATCCGCTCCATGGTACCACATTGCATTGTCATTGAAGTTATATAAGTATGCCTAATTTCACCTCAATCGGATATAAGCAAGTGCTTCAAAAATTTATTACTAATTTCGAACTGGAAAGACATATGAAAAAAGCAAGTTAAATAAAAGCTTGTAAAAAGAACTAGAATATGTTTAATGTGTAAAGTATGTATAAAATAAATTATTTCAATTTACGAAAACTTCTCTTAGTATTATTGACTCTACTGGTCACGTTATGTATAAAATTTTTCAAAGAGCTTGTTTTTAAAGGGACATTTACAACTTAATAATACATCTTCATATACATACGATTTACGATTACCGGAAGAAACTTCATTATATGGACAAGTAATTATAATATGCGTTCCTACAGACAGTCCATTATAAATATAAACGAGATGTTAACAATAGCCATTAATATTAATTTCTAAGAGTTTATTCTACACTCGTAAAGAAAACAACAAAATCACATGAACGCAACGGCTGTATGTCACTAGAGAACAATAAATCCAGCGAGGCACTCTTCAAAGCAAAATTTTAAATATGCATAAAAATGTCAAATGATGGAATTGATGGCACCATACCACGCCGGCCGAAATGAATTTTAACGAATGATATACTCACAAAGACGACGAAACGATTTGTAAAAATAAAACGTTAGGATAGCATCGGTCGGTCATGTCTTAGTGCTTAGAAAGAAATCATTTACTCCAGTCCTAGCGTTCTTATTCAGTTTTAAAATTTGCCGACGCGAAAATATTTTGAGTGACGAATTTATTATATTGTAATACTTTAAATTAAACGTAGGACTCAATATAAGCAACATCTTTCAACTATTTAAAAATACACACTTAAAGTTTTTTTTTTTGTCAGCAAACGGAGCATTCATTATAACTATATTAAAAAAATAATGGCCGTCTGTAATATCTATATATTACAGAAAGCCATTATTTTTTTAACCCTTTAATTTGATATGTAGATATGAAAAAGTAAAAAGTAAAAATTTATGCTCGTCCCCGTAGCATTAATATTTTTTAAACAAAATAAATACTTTATTTTGTTTAAAAAAATATTAATTATAAATTAATTTAAACAAAATCTATTTTTTGAAAACTAGAAACCCGTATCACCCAAGCCATTATATTTTAGTGTCTCAGAGCTACGCAAATACAGAAGAAGACCAATTGCGCATTCATGTTACAAGCCTAGTGTATCATACATAATATACATACGAGTAGCATAGGGCATAATACATAAGCAAGCTGTAGCTTAATATGTATACTTAAGGTCATCACATAACAGTTAGCATAAACTCACTCATAATCCTTGCCATTCGAATGATTACCATCTGAAATTAGTATGTAAAAATTATCGAGATAATTCGTAGTCAGAAACAATTATGTTAAGCAATCCCATCGTACGTCAACGTCAATGTAAGTACACATTGCATAAAACTTCTTTAAGGAATATTTTATACAATGAAGTAAATAATTAAGCCTTAAAAAGGCTAATGTTATTTTTATTCCCGATACGTATTCAGCGTGTTAACGACGTTTTTAATCTAATAGCGTGTTTGCATCTCTTATAATTACCACTAATACGCTAGAGAAAAAAATAAAAATGCATCTCGATGCTCATTACACATTAAGCGGAGATGACACAGCTGGTTATGTACATAAAACTCGCAACTGCATCCCCATAAACGGGCGAGTTAGGACCACACGCGTCCACCTGCAACGACTCAATAAAGCTTGCATCACGGAGCATGTCTCATTTTGCCTGTAAATGAATCCAACAGTGATAACCAACGTGTTAATGCACACGAGAAATTTCTTTTTTTTACAAAAAAGAAAGAAAGGAGTTGTCCAATATAAAGATGCATCGCTTGTAATGAAAATATAAATCTTAAGATTGCAAATATCTGCCACAGTGTAATTAGCGACTTAACAGATGAGCTGCCTCTTCACCATAAATCTTTAAATATAAATACTAGCCACGGGATCAGATTTATATATATTTTTTAATTTTAGGCTGTAAAAAGTTACACGGAAACCAAATAATTTCGTTTCAAGCCACGATTACGAGCTCTTAGTTTTTATGGAGGGGTAATAAAAACTCAAAGCGTAAACTTCTTTTAGATTAAACAAAATAAAATTTCTTAAATAATTGAAAAATAATTACAAACGGGAAAGGCCCTTGTACAGTAGTGGATCTTTTGGGCTGATTATACATTACATATGTATACACGAGTATATACACATATTTATATATACATATGTATATAAATCGAAACATGGATCATCCATATACTGAGCGTACGATGTGATTATGCTTCTATGTATCGGAAAATTTTCCTGGCATTTTCTTTAATCGTCTATTACGACATCCACATAATAAACTAGGGGGTGGATTCCCTTATCCCACCAGCATACGGCTCTATCACACGGGAAACAGCAATCAATAATGCGATTGTGGCGCTTTTGCATTATATCCCAGTCTGCTTGCACACGTAACAATAGTTATGGCGTATACTCCCTCGTGTGAGTGTCCATGGGTATTTTATGGAAAAATAATGTGACAAAGATATAGATATACATCCTCCCTAAGAGGCAATCTATAGGAGAGGGTTCAACAGTGGACTTTTATAGGCTGTAATGGATGAATGGATAAATGCACATCCTCTTGTGTATATATATTCTTCGACTTAAGTAAAATTTCATTAAAATAAAAAAATAAAGGTTAATAGCAATGGTACAGCTGATCGTAATTGAAATTAAAGGGTTAGATGTAACGGGGAAAACATAATATTTTTTTATCGTATAAAACATTAAATTAACACCAAATGTATAACACTTAACATACAATAAATATTTTTTATTTGTATTTGAAAACTCAAAAGCAATGGGTGTGAGGGCAAATAAACTTATTTTTCAAATGTCAATCTTACCTGTAAGCGCGTGCTTCCTGCTGATAGACTTACGAAGGTCTGAAGACCTTCATCATAAACGCTGAACCCAAGTTTCACAGATTGGTGTTGGGTAACAACTAACTACAACAAAGTGCTAGTGCGATGGTGTCGAATTTACGATAGTTAACCCGTAAGTGGCCCTAAGTAATGCGGCAGTTGACGCCATTTTTAATTATTAAAAGCGTTTGACAACTATCCTACCTGAAGATTAATACTGAAGTAGCCGAAGATGGTAAAGAACACTGGATTAGCGTAGCAAAAGACAGACAGACATACGCTGACAAATTATTCTCACTTGCTTTGGCTTTTTGGCCATCCTACGTCAGGCAGTACACTTTAAAAAGCTATTGATGTGATGCGATACTATTTAATATAAAACATCATAAGGTATTCAAATCAGATCATTTTTATTCCATCCTTTCATATTGATAGAATAAAAAGTTAAAATGAATGCGACGTTCCTGTTTCGATCTTGGACTCGTTTTTGTTTTATTTACTAATTGGTCATTATTCCTCCGTATAACGACCCAATTAGACCCAATCAATCCTTGGTATAGCGTTTATCTTTGTGGGGGCATGGTATATTATGGATATATGACAGAATTTACAGCCATTGGAAGTTAATGGAAATAGAAAATTTGATCTCTTTAGAGTTGTAAAATTGGAAACAGTATTTATACTTAAATTACTATCGATAAATTGAACATCCAATAGTTTAAAATTCAGATGGAAACCGAGATCGAAGCTGTTATTAGTATTGGAGGGCGATATTATCTGTAAACAGTTTCAAGGATTATTTATGTAACTGTTTTACGATTTGAACTATGTAGGGTTTTTAGTAACAAGATTGTAAAATAAAACCCACGGACTTGTCTTTTATAATTTTGTTTAACTATTGAAGCCAGTGCTTGACTATTATCCCACCTGAAGGTAAGTGGTGATGCAAAGATGGTTGAGTGCACTAACATAGTTTAATGAAAGTCTATTCACTTTTGCCTTGAAGACACCCACATCGTAATCGGATAGAACGACAAATGTTAATAAATTATTACACTCCTTTGCTGTATGTATTATGAACGACAAGAAAAACCATTTGGTTTGAATGTGTGGTATCTCGACAGTAAAATGTTGGGGACCAGCCGAACTTCTGGTGGTCCGATGATGGAAGGGAGAGGAAGGAATAAATAAAGTCATGCATTTACTGCGCACACTCTCCGGAATGTACCCTGTAAAACACCAAAAGTCTGGCTACTTAGCGCCTGTGCTTGAGACTGGTAAAATTGGTTTTAACCATATTGGTGTCACGAATAAAGCCCCTTAGCACACCTTTCCATTGAGGCCAAAGCCACTAGGTGGCATTTTACCAGCGCATATGTGACGGCAATATTCCATGCACGATAGTGTAGGCAGCCGGCTTGAAGTATCGCCATCGCCGCACCTTTGCAAGGACACCTAACTTCCTTGCAGCTGCTTTTGCTCTGAACTCAATAAATCGCCCAAATTTCAGGTTCGAGGAAACCTCAATCTGCAGCAACTGAAGGTGCTCGATAAATTCCTCTCCTTTTCGCGATGAAGAGACATGCTTGTGCTTTGCAGGCGTTGAATCTCACTAAATTGGCATCGCCTCATTCGGAAACTGCATGCAGTGAGAGATTCAAATGCTCTATCTATTATATATCTATTATAAATATTACACACAAAAAAGTAGTTCTTTTAAAAAAATATGCAAAGCATTTCTTTTGTATTACTTATTTTCATTGGGCTATAACTAAAAGTTCTTTCAACTAAATCCTTTTGAATTTGTAATAATTGAATATTTGTTATATAAATCAACTTAAAGTTAAAAAAAAGACACTAAGAAAGTATACCTACACTTTTTATGAATAAAAATCAGCTAAATCGGTTAACTAAAAAATGACGCATTAAGTTCCAAATATTAGCAATGTTTTCCAATATTATTCGTTCTTTATTTTTCGTATCCTCTAGAAACTTTGTGAGAAGTGAAAACTTTAATTAAAAGCTAATATAAAAGCAACTTTTTAATAGTTTAAAGTACATATTAATAAAAGCGATAACCCTACAACTGCTAAGTCGGAAGGTCCAGTTAGCATTATGTAAACAGTTACATAACAAAAAACCAACAAATGATATTCCACTGCACATTTCTCGGTTATCCTTTCCTTTACGCACACTCCGGAACGGATATATCCAAACAGAGCACGGCTGCGCACACGTCGACACGAGCATAAATCTGTTCTTTCAAACCATGCTGTTTTGTGGCAAAACTTGTCCGTGTTATGAAACGCTTAGATAGGACACATTAGCCCTTTTTCATTCTTCATTGTAAGGATTGGCCATACCACGCTTGGCGGGTGGTTGTTAAGCGTATAATGACATTATCGAATGTATATCATGAATCCGGTAATTCTTATTTTAAGTAGGTATGTCTTTTAAAATTACTTAATGAAATTAAACTATGATAAATATATTTTAAATATATTATTGATATACATACGATAATAGCTTTTAATTATAAAATAATTTTACAACAGAAACTAATAGTTGTGCGAGTATTTACCAAAAATATTCCTAAGGTATGTGCTAAATTGTAAAGAATTATTAATAGAAAATATCTATAAGCCTACAGTTACCTTTATTTACCTACAATAATATATTTCTTAATTCAAAAACTAAAAACTAATCTTGTACACAAAGAGCTAGATCAAAAATTTATGTCTTTCCATAACCCGTAGCAGCTGATTTAAAGTCAATCCATGTCTACAATCGAATAGTTCTACGCTGTGCGCGTATTTTGGAATCGTTTGATCTCGCCGCTAGCTTTAATGAGGCGCGCGGTATAGACGGTAACTAGTCCGGATTGTGTTCGCCTACTGTCCCTCAGTACTGGAATAACAATTTGTTTAGTTTTTTAAGAAATAGCTCTAAAGTTTAGGTGTAATTTTGGAGGACGTAGTTTGGTTTAATAACGAAGACAAGGGTTTGTCCCCGTTTGATGCAATCTTGTAAATGCTGAAAAGTGAACTTGCTCCGTATATGTTTCACTGATATCGTTTAAAATATTATGCAACTTATTGAATTTATTCATGATTTCTTTACTGTTATATTTCAAAATATACCTCTCTTTTTTCGCCAAGCCCATAAGTAGTAAAATCTATTAGAAGCTAGATTATAAAGAAAAGCTACTCGAATCATGTATGTAACTTAAATATAAGGATAATCATTTAAGTAAAATTAATAGGGCCACCAAATTCTCATTCCAAAAATTTACAAGGCATGATTATAACACCGATCTACATCATCAATTTAAATAAAATGCCATTTTATTGGTATAGGTATTACAGTAATTTTCATGTAGGTACTTATTATATCATATTTCGGAATAGATTTTTTGTATATGTGTAATGTTTTGCCGGCTGTTAGAAATTGAGTGAATTCGCGCGTCGAGTTATGGGTTGCCTCACCCACATAACATAACTATGACGCAAATGGTGGACGGGAATCTAAATACATGTCAAAGTCATAATGCTTTAAAACTGTACCAGTATTTTCGTTCACATCGGTTTTGTTAAAAATAAAATGGATTAAAAATAAGTCAATCAGACCTTTTGTATATTCGTACGCTGTCAAAATTGCGAACAGAACTCAACAGTGAGAACAGCGCCCGCAAAAATACAAAACATTTCGCAATACTCCACTCCGCAGCGGGTGAACCGTAACATTTTCCGAAAAAGAAAAAATAAATAAATAAAAACGGAACCCGACTTTTCATTTTGTTGTGCGGGAAAGGCGAACAATAGGCGGGAAAATTGCGCGTCACTCTCGCGTTCCAATTTGTCAAACGGTCGCCGCAAGATGGCGACGGCGGAAGCGCTGCAACATGGCGGCTTCCGGTGGGGTTTAATTAAAAATGCGTCTCATTTAAAGCTTGGGATGTAGTTGTAGTGAACAAAAATTGTTAATCGTTTTACTAATTGCTATAGTAAAAGTAATAGAACAAGAACACACAACACATGTATAGAATAGTCGAAGAATTATTTCTTTTATTTATAGTTTAATTTCATATGTTGAAATTTTTAAATTTTTATTGCTATTCCGCCCTAGGTCACTCTTTACTAGGAGTAAAAACCTTATTTTTACTAATCACAGATTGTTCAAAGTTAGTTAAAGTTACAACCTATATACGTCCCACTGCCGGGCACAGGCCTCCTCTCACTTCTGAGAGGGTTTTAGGGCAAGGAAGTGTCCGCCGCGCTGCGCCAATGCGTGTTGGCGGACTTCACTTATCATTGACTTTTTTTTTATTTCTCTGACATGCAGGTTTCCTCACAATGTTTTTCTTCTCCGCCGAGAACGCGGTAAATCAGCACTTAAAATTGCAAGTTCAGTGGTGCCGGCGGGGATCGAACTCGGGTTGCTCGCGTACTGTGAAATTTACAGCGAGCGTTAAACCCCTGAACTACCACGGCACGGCAATCATTTATTGTCGTCCATCGGCGTTAATCGGAACACATCGGAACACTGCAACGCTAACTGTTATCTAGTTACTGTTTCTTTAAACGAAAACAAAAAATTAACCTACTCTTAAAATTAATCATGAAAGAAAATATTTTAGAGCAGTGATTGGCTTCTTCTATATAGAAACCAACTTCGCAATATGTAAATTGTCAATCACACGTCATTACGTACTAATGCTTAGCTTATGTATTCAAGCCCACGCTCCCATTATGTAAGCTGCAAGGATATGAACAGGCAACTTATTCTATGCTGAATTCCTAGCTGGCGTCTGATAGCCGCTATAATAGGTCAACGGTAATTCTATATTACAATTCGTATTGAGTTACTATCTAATGCAGGTGGCTCAGGACCGTGCTTTGTGGCATTCCTTGTGGGAGGCCTATGTTCAGCAGTGGACTTGTGAAGGACTGTAATGATGATGATGATGAACAAGTTATAAAAGATTATTAAAAAATAGTAGTGAAGTAGAATATTTTCTCATAAACCGACACCTCTACTTGGGCTATCTCCTATAACCCTATAAGAATGAATAGAAATAAATTAATGCCATGAATCTTACTACACCACCAGGTATTAAATGACTTATTACTTTATATGTGTAAGAAAGATCTTTTATAACAATACAAGCACATCACTTGACGTCCCTCAATAACGCAAAAGTATTAATGAATCGAAATGTCCCATAAAGCCATCGCCCTATCCACCGGACCCCAAACCGAAACCCGACAATAGCCGAGTACATGTCAATGTACGAAAACAGCGTGTAAGTACAATAAGAAATAATGGAAACTACCCTCCTCAGCCCTGTATTAAAAAACAAGTGGGAATCGGTACACAATGGTTATCAAGCTCGGACCCTTGTGCCGTAACCACTTCACCGGCGATAGGGTTGCGCGTGACTAGAATTTGAAAACCGTTAATTTTTTTACTTGTATATCCGAAGTTAGAAACGTATCCGTTCGATTCGATGGAAATGTGCGTTATCATAAACAGAACATTCATATGCGCTATAAATGGATGACAAATAAGCCAGCCGCTTTTAATCGTTAGCAATTCTACTTGGTAAAATTTATTAACCATGACAAAGTCTGAAAATGGTCGCGGGGAGCAAAAAGATGACCATAAAATTAAAATCAACTGTAACGAGTTAATAAATGATGGTAAATATGCAATAATTAGTTTTAATTAATTAATTCTTAAAAAGGAAATTCTTAAGAAGTAAAATACCTTGATCATGTTTATTAACCCGGTAAACGCACTTCGAAATAAGGCACGTCTTAATTATCTGTGACATTTGTATTCTTGACGCAAACATTTAAACATTCGTATATGGATGAGAGGCAATATCTTCAAAGTCGAATATGCATAAGTTTTTTTTGTAAATTTTAGGCCGATCGCCATTACATTAACAATGTGTACGACAATTTTCGCGGTAACTACACGATAATTGGAGTGAAACATGCTGGTTTCAATAGGAAAATAATTGTCGTAGATGTAGCTAGCGAAAAAACATACACAAAAAAACCGACCAAGTGCGTGTCGGGCCACGCACAATGTTGAGGTAGGGTAAAATGGGGCCAAATAGGACGATGGTAACTGAAGGCCTTATTTTCCAAGCAGACATTTAGGGAGTGGTTTAAAAAGCTTTTCGTTTTTGAAAATAATACAATCTACATCAAAATTTTCAGAGTGGTTTGGTTGGTAAAAGATGTATTTTCGTGTGTCATAATATAATAATTATAATATAAAACTCAGCTTCATATTGTCGACGTTTTAATTTTTTTGCCTATCTACCTTTATCATTTTACCCAATTTCGACTGGCTAGGGCGCCGAGACAAAAAAAAAACTAAACCTGTAATTGCGCCGCGAACTGAAAAGTTTTGAAACCCCTGCAATATTATATTAGTAGGTTTTAGATAAAACATGTTGACGGACTTTTAATTTTTTACGTCGTAAAATAACGAAAATGCATTTCATTTCTTTTTTTCTATTTTTTAAGATACTGGCCCTGCATTTAAAGTAACATAAGTTGAAAAAGGAAAATAGTAAATAGTGTAATTAATATAATTAAAAAAATATATATCCAAGAGTGACAACCCTATTGCCCCATTTGTGTCAGTCGCGGGCTAAGCATTGAGTGTATCAATAATGGTTGGATTTGTTTGAGTTTGGTCTTATTAATTAACAGAACAGAATAAAATGATATACGATGTCTTCTGTTGATTAAACTGATGATTGAACGACGTAAATATTAAAGAATATAATATTTATACTCTGGTTTTTCACCCAGAGGGTTAGGTCGACTACAGACTTTCTTTTGCCACGACCCTAACACACCTTTCTCGCTTCTTTCACATCCATATATCTAAGCATACATGCTCGTCAGTTAAGGTTAACATTAAAAAAAAACAATATTTTCGTAAATGTTTCTGCGACGAATTGTAACGAATGCTCATAAAGGCGACCGCACACTGCGAGAGTGGCAATCCAGGGCGACGACGTCCAATTACTCGCAACCACCAATTAGAGGCGCGTGCTGGCGCCCGACGTGCGACCGCGCGTGGTGCGGAATGCAGTGCACTTATTATACTAAATGAGCTTAAAATGGGCGCTAGAAAATTAAGAAAACTTCTTATTGTTATAAATTGAAACATACAATAGGAGTAAAATTATAGACAGTTAAACAGGTCATTTTTAGTTTGTTATTTTAAAAACACTTACGCTGGACATCGTTTTAAAGTACTATTTTTTTTATACCGAAATCTGTGTTGGCAGACTAAAGAATTAAATATATGACTACACACTCGTAAGAGAAAGAAACTATGGCAACAACGACATGATACAATAATTATTAAAATCGTCGCTACATTTTATATTATATATACATAGCCTAAACGAAATCAAAAGATATAAAACGTATAAACTACAAAATCGCAGTTTGAAAATATTACTGTCTGTATAATATTTTCTATTAATTTCTATATTACAGAAGTGTATAATAATATGCACACTATGTATGCCAAAACTAAGGGCCTTTTGTGGAAAATCCTGGAGATCTATGACAGGCGGTAATCCTAAATTTGTTCATAATCACTGGAAGCAACAGAATGCGTGAAGATGAAGATCGAGTTAATTGAGTGTACTATGGGGTAACCCTACGGTCAACAGTAGACTGCCGAAGACAAATGATCATACTGATAGATATCATACATTTAATAGTAGTTTTCGGCGGCGCGGCGTCGGTGTGAATTGCTATCACTTCTAACACTTAATACAATTATTATGAATCTAAATTTCATTTGAAATTATTGGAAAGGTTTTTTTGTATGGCTAGTGGCTAGACCTTGTATGTATATTTTATGCAAACGATAAATTTTATTAGACACGTAAAATGTAATCTTCATTAATATTGTTCACAATGACAATAATCGAACGGAGAACGAAAATTAGGAGAAAAATATGTTTGTACATGTATTATTCACAGACTTGTGAATGGAAGCAGTATTACAATAAACGAATAGCAATAGTAACCAATGCTAGTGTGTCAATTTTACGCTCACTAGTAACGAGTCAACTCAGCGAAATGGTATGGAGCAAATCATCTGTAAGGGAGAGGCCTATATGCAGCAATGAACTTATAAAGCCTGTCGATTTGATATTATATTTGTATCTATTATTTCCAATAGGCAATTAGATAACATTATATAGCATAAGCCACGGACAGGTGAAGTTAATTAATTACCTAAGGCAAGTTGACGTATCACCTTGTATCTCATTATAAATTTACATGTTTGTAAATATGTAAACTAAGCATAAATATTAAAGAAGTATCTCTCATTGTATGAATTAAACGATCGCAAAAGTACAGCAAATATAACCTAATAGATTCCTACTCTCAATAGACCAGCTGATAGAATATCTTACTAGAGTATGTTGAGACCTGTCCTTTAATAATAAGTGGATTAATTTTCAATTACAATGCTTAATGACTATGCGTAGTGACTGCATACGATAATAAGCATATTATATGAAAACATGGTTCTAGAAAAAGCATATTATGTTCTTGCTTCGCGTTCCATACGAGTTTAATACTAAAATTAATATGTAAATAGAAATAAAAATGCATTATATTATCCAAATAATCGTGCTATGGACAAAGTCGTAGTACTTTTATGGTCATAATGCGCAAATTTTAAATGCTGTCGGGTACTGAGTTTAGCAAGTTAGGTTTATCTTTTTTTAAACTACTTTAAAATCGATATCGTTTGGCAGTAATTCCATGTTATAGAGATTTCTACTTTCGTGCAGTTTAAATAAGACTTGTTTTAATTAATTCTCTTAATTATGAGTCGGTATAAAAAATAAGTTTATTTTAATGTTTATGATTTATTAAGGCTGCATATAATTGAAGCTCACTAAACGATAAGGAGTCAAACTTCAGCTATTTAAATCTGACAGCTGATTATTGTACTGTGTGATAGTGTCCTTTCTTCAGTCAAAAATTAGTTTTACATACTATATTTAGAAGGGGCTAGATTTGTGATTTACAAATATATTTTGTTATTTTATTCCTTGATACTACGTGTTTATCGTATAGTAAAGCTTATTGTGGAGTAATTCTAATAATTTGATTCAGTCTTGTTGGCATATTGTATTTATTAATAAGCAACTGTCTAAAATTAATTGTCTTGTGTTTTATTCTTTATGAAATCCTATTTGTATGTGTGCAAAGGCCACCAACGTTGTAAAGAATTTCCGAAATAAACTTTTTAAAACTTCAAAAAAATTTATTAAAATGACAATATCCGTAGCATTCGTCAAACAATGAGCAGGAGCGTGCATTCGAATTTTAAATGGAGACAGGACGCTCCCAACGAGATTGTTTCGAAATTAAAAAGTGTGAGGGAACGAGAGGAGTAAACGACGTGCATGCACCCTTCCTCTTCTTTCCGGCACGTGGCGATCTAGTCTATGAATATTGATATGTCTCATTATAATATGTCTGATGCTTGGTTTTGGATTGATTGTTTTGTGTTAATATTTTACGAAATATGTATTGTAGTGAATGAGGGTAAAAAAATAAAAGGAAATACGAACAAAAATGAAGGTAGAACTGGTAATCTCCCACCCGTTCTAGCAGTATAAAGTATCGCGCAGGCGACTAAGAGGCGAGGCATCAGTCTGTATCTGTAATTCTACGAGTCTCACTGTCGTTACTATACCCGTTGGTGTATTCTACTAGTGTAGGAAAGAAAGATCGTGTTGCTGAGAGGCTGCCCTGTGTTACATTGAGATGGGTAGTGATGCTGTTGATGTTATGTACATACTTTGGTGTTATCATATAAGTACCTGATAGTAAGCAGGGTTTGCTACCGAGTAGTGTTCTTTTATTAAATAATTTTGAGAATAATTTCTAACATCAGAAGTAGAATAATTTCTTACATCAGAAGTGGAATAATTTCTTACAGTATGATATTTTTGCCGTTGGTGCCGCGTGTTGGGCTGCGTAAGATAAGATAATTTTACGAAGTGGTAAAGGAGTCCTTCTTTTTCTGCCGTAGTCTGTCTAGGTAGGTAGGTGCTCTTACCTATTTCTTCCGCCAAGCAGCAGTCGTGTACTGCTGTGTTACGGTCTGAAGGGTATACAGAGCCAGTATAAATTGTAGGCTGTGACGCATTCCATCTTAGTCCTCAGAGGTGAAAACGCATCTGTAGCCATCGTTGTTTTACGTTAACTGCAGGTGTCCATGCCCCCCCAACCCCCACCCCCCGAACGGGTTCCCGCCTTGTCGTGGCTTGGTCACTCGCGGTGAGCAAAGTGGAACCCACATGGCTGCGGCGAGAGGGGTGTCGTTTTTCTCTACCGCTGCAACCGAGGTGGATTTAATTTACTCTTTTTGTCCACAGTGAAAGCCATATAAATAATTAATAACATAGTCATACTATATTTCTATTTATATTGGGATTAGCCCTAAAACAATTTGTTGCAATTCAATTAGTACTAAGTATTTCAGTTGATTACAATAGTGGCATAAGTATTATCACCTGCAAACGAAACTTCAGGAAGTAAACACATAGTGATCAGTTTCTCAAATACATGGCACTATCGCAATGAACAAGCGCTCGTCAACCAAACGCCCGAGGCTAAAGAGGCTAGGGGGGAGGCAGAGGCGAGGGAGTGCGGTTGCCCTCCCTTTGAAGTTGCCGCCGCCGGCGTCTGCGAACGAAAGCTGGCAAACCGACGCTTAGCTTTGTTTTCTAGTTAAATGATAGACGTTTCCATGAATTACCCGCTGCGGGTGACACGCTTTAAGGACTCTGGTCCTTCGAGCCAGATTTAAAAGTTGTTAATTTTAAAATTAACGAAAAGGGAATGACTGGCGTATTAAAAATATATCTAATTTCATTCACGAAACTCCATGAACGCTGTACGTTAGATATGATAAGGGGCAACATGATCGAAACCGGACGGTCCTCCCGTCCTTTGACATGCTAATGCAAACGTAATATTTTCCCCTATTTCTACAAGGTACATGTAGCTATATTTCACATAGTATTAAAGTTTGTTAAAAATAAAAATTAAACAAAATTAAAGGTAAAAAATATACTTAACAGCGTGAGTGTTAATTTCTAAAGAAAATGTTAAATGTAAATTACAAACTCAAATTTTAATCAAAACGTATTCAAGTGTTTCTTGTCATAGAAACGAATTCATAGTACTTAAGTGGCATAAGTGATACAAAGTCCGATGCTATTCCTACTTGTTGGAAAAACAACGCCTCGCCCCTGTGTCACGTATTAACTCAATCGTCCCCTCTCTTACGTATAAATAATACATAGGCAGTGTCATGTACGAAATATTACTTTATTATCTTACAATTTACATTTCACTAATCAATTCACATTACGATCTCTTTTGATGTTCTTTCATGCATATAGGATATTTACAATTTGACATCGTCGTGATGTTTTTGTATGTTTAATAGTAAATGTTAAAATGTAACATAACTTCTAAAGCCGCGCATACTTTAGTTAATGTTTGGCACATTTCTGTTAAAATAATTTTAAACTGCACTTCTGTAAACTTCTAACAATGTCGCTTAAATCATTTTGCCTTTCACCCGTTGATATGTTAATACGACTTTTAATGTGCAATGTATTTTCTTGGCTAATAAGCAAAGCGTAAAAGCTTACGAACGTGATACAATGAATGTAATTAAAGATTTCATAGAAACAAGCGTTCAAACTGCAACCTCGTTCAAGTCACTGGAAACGAAAGTAAACATAGTTTGCACTTGAAAACATAAATCGACTTTGTAGTGTTTGTGTATCCTTAAATTCCACAGGCGAGTTGCAGGGATTGCGTCTCCACGAGCGCCCTCTGCGTGCAGGAAAACGTCACGTATAATGGATGCGGGACGAATCGTAATGTGGCCGCATTAGCCCTTTGTTTTAGCATTATGTAGCAGCATTACGACATGGATGCGACTAAGTAAAAAAAAATGTAAATATGATTGACTTAGAAATTATTGCAATATTTCTCTACTTTTAATAATAAAAAAATTGTCAATGCTGTTTTTTACTAGAACAGATAAGTGGATTATAAATATTTCGTTTCGGATTCGTGTCGTATCCACATCGTGACCAAATAAAGAAGTTTACGAAATGTGTCCTTTTTAGTAAGATAGCGGCTGAAATAAACAATGATAGTAGGACGATCCACGTTAGATATACAGACTCGCCTACAAGTCTACGTGGTTTTGTTCATGAGTTCTCTAATATAAAACACTGTGACTCTATTCCGTATTCTGTATGAACTACAAAATAGAAATATAATGAATTTAGAAAATAATGTAGGTATAATAATCTTTAACAGCCCGTAATAATCCAGTGTTGAAGTAGGTCTCCCTCATTATAAGAAGGATTTTTCTTATTTCCAAGCACGAATTAAAAAGCGTCATAGCATCGACATTTATCTGGAATTATACAATATGAGACCGCCATTTATCGGTAACCATTGCGGCAATGATGTCGCGCCATGACGCGATAAACAAAAAGCCTTCCCCAAAGTGGCCTCTGACGTCACATAAGAGACGAAGTGGAATGATAGGTTATCTTAGCCCGTTTACCACATGTTAAAAATATTATACCGATTCAAACCAATATTTATCTTATTGTTGAGGAGTGTCTTTAGTTACTGTATAGTTTAAATTAGTGGATCAGGAAGCTGAAGTGACTATGAACCGGACACCGAAAAGGATAGTTCAAGATAGGATGGAGAAGGTACTCGAGACTTATATCGGTAAGCGAAGTGTAAGGCGGTTCCCCACAAGATCAAGTAATAGCCTTAAAAGACAAGTAGACTTAGGACCGTCTTTTGTGAACTCTCCCGGGGAAGACCTATGTTAGATTCAGGGGCGGATCTATATACGGGCTCGTTGGGCTGCAGCCCAGGGCCCCATGGATATAAAGGACCCCCAGCCATTGAAGACAATGGCTATCAAAGCTTTAAAAATAATTAAAATAATACTATGAAAATTTCATAATAAGATACATCAGTATACATCAATATAGAAAATAGTTTTTTGACAAAATGGCCCAATAATTCGTGGTCCATTCCTGGTTAGGTTGCAGGCCAGCCGTGGATTTTCATGATGACTTGGCTGTAATAATGATAATGATGAGGAAAATGAAAATAGCTTAAATTAAGAAATCATATTGGATTAAATAATATAAAAAAAATCTTGAACTGAAGTGGCGCATATATCAATGCATCTCGAGAGTCTAATCAATTCATTCATCGATTTTAAATGAGTTTTCAATTTTATCATCCATAATTTTAAATACTTACAACGAAATTGTTAGTAAGAAGAGTTGTGCAATTCAGAGGTAACATACCTGAAACAAAAAATGATAAACTTAATGAAAATATAAACATGTAATACATGAGAAATACAAGAATTTAGAAAAAAACACAAATTATCAAAAAAAGTAATGATATTAATGAAAAAAAACTTTCTTCAATTATTAAGTCCGTCAATACAAAATATTATTTTTATTTCGCCATCAATAATAAAATACATCGGCTAAAGCTTAACTTTTAAAATCCAATATAAGATTAGTCACTACATTAAGACAATGTTAACATAACGGTCACAAAAAGATAACCGTCGAAAAAAACTAATAAATTGATGTTTAAACGCAGATTAAAATATTTCCAATCTTACTGAAATGACAAACTAATGGATCTAAAAATGCAAACGTCATGGGAACTATTCACAAAAAATATGACAAGAAAATAAAGGGCCAAAACATATTACACTTTCAATCATACCAAGTAACATTTAAAATGTAAAATTCGTCGCTGGAACCTGGCACTGGAATGGATTGTTTTTCAACGCAATGACAAATACATTTTAAGTCCGTAGCTTTTATCGTGACGTTTAATCTTCCTTTTTCATCGTGTCACTAAGCTTTGTCTAGAGGTTTAAGGATTAAATCCAAGATAAGACTTTTTTACGCACCCATACAAATATTTATTAAGTTTTATAAATATAAAAATAATATACGCGAGGCATAATGTCGTTCTAGAATAGGTACTCATCTTAACCTCTATTCAATTTCAATTGAAGATATGACAAAGCAAATAAATATACTCAGGAATACAAAAAATTTAAAAGAATCCTGGACCCGAAAACTTTAAAAATAAAACAGTCAATAGTGATCTCCAATAACATCAGAAGAGTTAACCTATTTTTTTTTATATGCTGACGAAATATATGAAAGATGCTAAAAATATTACAATAACTGAATTCACTAATAATCAAATTGATATCTCAGAAAAAAAACATGAATTCGTTGAACTGGGACTGTTTTCAGAATAACAATTATTGAATTTCGCATAAGAAGAATTATCTCGTCCATCATAAAATTATACAATATATTAACGTCGTAATTTTTTTTCTTACTTAATGTACAAAACGCGATTCGTGCTTAGTCCAGGTCTATAGCGCAAGACAGCCCGGGCGTGATCACTATCAGTCCGGGCGCAACGGCTTTAAAGCGAGAGATAAAGTTATTTATTCATGCTTGTGAGGCTCAAGTTTTTACTTAAAATTCTCAAGCATCGTTAACACTGGAGCAGTGTTCCTCAAAGTGGGACCTGCTTTTCAGTCATAATCAAATATCAGTCATAAAGACATTTCGCACAGATGATAATAAATTATTATTACCTGTATTTATTTTCTTACAATGGAATCTTAAACCTTTCGGAATAATTTCCTAATATGGTGCCCCTACATTAGGAAAAGGAAAGGAAAGGGCAATTGAATTTTCTTCTATATCGCGGAGCGTTTTACATACATCAATTGCACATGGACAAATATCCAGATCCGGAACTGTTAGTCATCTGATAGTTATCTGTAGACCAGACTACACAAACACTTGTGCTGGATTCGAATCCGGATCAACGCAGCCAAAAGCCCAATCACGGCACTTCCGAGCTTACGTTTCACTTTGCCTTACGTTTCTAATGAGAGTGTGGATAACATACTCACATAAATTTACATAAGCGACGTTTATGAGGCATAAGCAACACCCTTCCTTAAATGTCTCCTCATGCTTACGTTAGTACTATGTTATTTAACGAATGAGTCTTCAAACTGATAATGAGAAACATTATAACATCCTTCCTGTCAGGCGGGATAAGGGCAAATCTTTTACGGTAATCTTGAAAAGGCTTATATATAAGCCGAATATTTTTTTATATACGTAAGTGTACATCCAACTTACTCTTATTTATTAATTAACTAACTAACGAACCGCCCCGGCTTCGCACGGATGATTTCTAGATTTCGACAACAGCGCCACCTACAGGGTCCAATTGTGAATATAAACCATCTAGGGACCCACTCAAACAATTTCATCAGAATCGGTTGAGCCAGTTTCGAGTTTTAGCGAGACTAACGGGCAACAATTGATTTTAATATAGAGATTATTAAGAGACGTTCAAAAATTACATAATACAGATAGTATACAAATGTTAGCAATTTACAGAAATATTGTAAATTTGCAATGGGTTTATAGTTGCAAATGTGAAGTAACACAAGGTAAATATTGTGATCAATGGAACAACTTGCGTCCAACACAGAATAAACAATCACAGAAACGTTCCACTTCACTCGCCTGACATCAATAATTGTAAAACGGTGCGAAGCAATGGCCAACAAATATGTAAGTCTAAAGCTCTAAAAGCCGTAACAACAAAAATTATGATACCAGAAAACACTCGTGTGTGCCATAAAACAGAAAAGACTAATACAACTCTTGGTTATAACTCCTCCTTTGTTGGTAGCTATCTAATTTATTATTAATATTCCAACGCCGTTCTTAAAAGCAATTAAGAACGGCGTTTGAATATTAATAATTTTTAATATTCCAACTTAATTTTTCGTTTAGGTTCTTATTTCTAGGGCCTTCTAAGCTATTGTTGCCATCTCTACGACACACTCACTATCTAGTGAAACTGTATAATCATATAATAGTAAACAAAAATATTGCTTGATGAACGTTTTCTTTCTTTTTATTAATTTATTTGGAGTCTTAAAATTGGAAATTGAGAAAAACACTAAGTATTTATATTTAAATTGCTACCGATAAATTAAACATCAAAATAGTTTAAAATTCAGGTAAGCAACCGGGATCGACACTGTTTTTAGTATTGGAGGGCGATATTATCTGTAAACAGATTCAAGGATTAAGTAACAAGATTAAAAATTAAAACACACGAACGTCTTTTAAAAAGTCTTTTATATTTTTTTACTTAACCCAGTGCTTGACTACAATCCCAAAACCTGGTGATATGTGTTGATGAAGCACTAGATTGTAAATCGCACTGTCTTAACGTACGAGTAACAAAAGCCTATTCACTCTTGCCATGAAAACGCCCAGATTGAAATCAGACGTAAAGACAGACGCCCGCAAATTATTCGACTCCTTTTCTGTACGCATTACGAAAGACGAAGCAGACCGTTTGGTTCGAATGTGTTTACTATCAACAACAAAAGGGTGAAAAAAAAACAACTGTATGGTTGTCTGATGAAGAAAAGGAGTTAAAAACGTTAAAGCTGGCATAATTATTTTACTATTAAATTATTTACTATTAAAGTAGAATAATGATAGTGTTTGTTTTGCAAGTAAGCACTAATATAATGTAATTTATTGAATATTCATACTTAACATTTAAAGGTGCTAGACACTAGATGCTACCTTAACCTGTATATCTAGAAATATACTTATGACTATCTCGAGAGGGAATGTTTTTTTACCACCTGCATTATACGCTTCCAGGCTCTAAAGTTTGCTTTTTTATACACATAACGTTTCACATTTCATCAGATAGGTGAGCGAGCTCGATTAGGCAAGACGTGCATGCCTCTACAGCGTAATGAACGTCATAACATTTTAAAAGGATAATGTACACACTTGATTATTTTATTCTTTAGTTTATGAATGTTATAAAAAGTGCCCAAGTGTAAACTAAGCTTTTTAATGTTCCTTTTCTTAACGGGTAAATTTGTTAAGTATGCTCCTAATACGTTTCAAAAGTAAAAAGTGGACATAGCACATCTATCCATCCATTCCATCCAATACAGCCTATTTAAAGTCCACTGCTGAACATAGTCCTCCCCCATAGATTGTCTCATAGGGGGATCATGCCATAGTTGCCACGCTTGGAAGGTGGATTGGCAACAGCATTTTTTTATTTTTTTGAGTTGTTATCAGGAAGATGCTGCTACCCACCTTCCGTTTCAGTTTCCCTGTCGCGTCTTACGACACCCACGCGACGATATGGGGTAGTGAATATTCTTACACCGCCAATACACACTACACGGGACATAGCACAGTCAGCCTAAATACGATTTCTATATGATTGTAAAGTCATTTCTTTTCTTCCTTAATTTATACGATTTCTTAGGAGGTTTATTTAGTATATGTTACGAATCAGTTAATTTTTGTTTGTCACTTAACATAACAATGACGAAAAAAAGACTATTTAATTCAGCATTATTTTATCGATTAAAATTTAATGTAATTAATCAATCAATCGATTATTTCAGACTTTGTATTCATATTTAATAAAATAATTAATGATTAAAAATTTATGTTAGTATAAAATATAATAGACTAAATTATTGTTATATTAAAATATTTCTACATAGTTCGATTACGAATCAACAAATAGATCATATGCGGAACCTAAAATGCTTGATACAAAATTTAATAGCTGACAACGGAATCTACTTCTCGAATTGCTGCCTATTTATCTTTAAACTTATCAATAATCAAAAAGACAATTTATAAACAATAGGTAGTGAGATAAAAACTTAATAAGCCCGAACCAAAAAAGATATACAAATTAAGAACCTCCTTTTGTATGCTTTTGACGCAGCACGTCATTTGCATACAGCGATAATAATAAATCGGAACTACAATAATTATGATAAACAAATCTTAATAACGTATATACAAGCCTCGTTTGATTTTTTTTTGCTTTTAATAACATTTTATATTAAGAACTATGTATTTCCGAAGTGATCGCGGGTGAAACTGCATACCAGGCGAACAGCGCACTGACGTGTAATCTATTTGCGGTAATCATTAAAAAAAGAAAATATACATCTTTTTATATATTTTAATTAGATCGAAATAAAAATTCACTTCTTTACATTGTTAGAAGTCGAGTCTTTGTCTTCCGACTACGAATCACTAATCTCAAACTACGACCTTTGACACGACAAAAATTTATTTTTATTTTTTCGTTTTCCTTTTCGTGTATAAATAAATAAATAAATAGATATAAATAAAATATTTATTTGCATAAAACATGGTACATTTTTAGGTCTTATAACACAGTGTGAACACGCATGTTTTACCGATTTATCGGTATGCAAATATTACGTCGACATGCAATTGAATAATTACAATTAGAAAATTACAATAACATTTCATATCAAAATTTAATAAAACAGTGTAATATCAATAAATTTAGGATGTAAAAAGAGAAAAAAAATATATACAGGCATGGTCATGTCATAATGCATAATTAAACTATTACGTGGTAGAGCCATGCTGCAGCTATATTAATAGTATAGTTGTAGCACGAATGGGTCGGCTCGACCGGGGAAGGACCACGCTCTCACAGAATACCAGCGTAAAATAGCAGCTTAATGCTGCTGTGTTTCGTATGGTGAGTGTAGAGTACCGGAGACCCTTTTTACTGGAAAAGAGGCATTCTATCTTAGTCCTCTCGGCTGACAACGCATCTGCATTTAAATTCGCAAACGAAGATAGATGTAGATGTCTATGGGCCACAGCAACCACTTACCATCAGGTGGACTGTGTGCTCGTTTGTCACCCTTATTCTATAAAAAAAAAAAAAACTAGTATAATGTCATCAGTCAGTCAAATTCTAATTCATTTGTCAATTTAAAATTTCAAACGTCAACAACAATTCGCTTGACTTAGAATATACTGGCGTATATTCTAAGTCTATGGCTTGAGGTGACCGTCACGGCAGAATTTGATAAATTCATTTATATTCTCTGACTAGTATACAGTTATCTGTGATTTATATCATAAAAACAGTTTTCAAACAGAATCCCGAAAATATTCTTTTTAAAAAGATTAAATGTCAAGTTTTGAATATGGTTCGGAAGTAAATTAAATAGTCGAACGCACATGCTATAACTATTTCTAGCAAAACAAGTTGTGGCTGCCTAGGGCACAGATTACTTCCACGGGTAGGTATCTTGTACCACCACGATCATTATGTTGTTTTGTGAAGAGGTTAGCATTTTTTTGGTCAATATTAATATTTCATATATATATATATATATATATATATATATATATATATATATATATATATATATATATATATATATATATATATATATATATATATATATATATAGGGAAGGTAATGTAAGAATTTTTAACTTTTTAAAGAGAGGTCTACATGATTCCATTTGACCGACACCGCCTATAGATCGTATACATCTCTTCTGTAGTATAAAGACACGAGAAATTTCCCCACAGAATCAGTCCTTACCTCAGTATAGAACCAACGTATCCATGGTATGCCATCAGAGCGTGTAAGGGTGACCAACGAGCACACAGTCCACCTGATGGTAAGTGGATGCTGTGGCCTATAGACATCTACATTTATCCTCGATTACGAATCAAAATGCAGATGCGTTGTCACCCGTGTGGGCTAAGACGGAATGCCTCGTTTCTAGTAAAAAGGGTCTCCGGTTCTCTACACTCACCATACAAAACACAGCAGCCTTAAGCTGCTATTTTACGCTGGTATTCTAAAATATAGTTATTCATTTTAAATTGTAGTTGTAGAATGTCAAATTAATATCTTGTTTACCCGTTGCTATATTATTATGTAGTGCTTAACTAATTGTCAAGTGTACACGAACTCGAGGTTAGTAGTAATAACTCAAGGTATAATTATTCAATCTTCTATCGTAATAGGGCGTGGTCAGACTACCACGATACGCAACATGGCTCTCGTGAATATTAATTGTCGTAATCAATTGCACTGTGAGCTGTAATAACAAAAAGTTTAAGTTAATTTAGTACTTAAATTTAGCAGCAAACTAATAACTAAAAAAATTTTTTTTTGTTTCTAGATACAAAGAAAATAAATTTATCGTAACTAAAACACAAATGCGTGCACCTAAAAACACGTTCGCGTTCGAGTTTCCTCTGTCTAAAACTCTAAATGATTTAGACAGGTAGGTATATATGTATATTATAACTTTAATCACAATTATTTATAGGTACTATTACAGTTCATAGTATATGCTCCTGCACAACATACCATGAATACGCGAATTTTTAAAATACATTGTTCTAAAAATTACAAATAAATCACATTTTTTTAAGAATAACTTTCATTGCTTTTGTCTTTTTTATCTATAGGGGAAGCATATTATGTCCTACAGTGGACTTTGATAGGCGTTAACGATTATGGTAACGTTTTATCTAATAATTAATTAAATAGCTCCGTTGTGGAGGAATTTTCACACTGATGGATATTTTAATGTTGACGGATCAAAGAAAAAATATTTCTTAAAAACTAAACATTTATTTCCGGAAATCTTACCCCGATTTTGGTCGACAGTTTCTTTCAGAAATCGAGTCGTTAAAAGCCTGTCTTCGCCCTCGGCGTCGACACATAAAGAATTCAAAGCTTTTCGTCTGCTTAGGTCTCAAATGCAGGAAGGTTTAAGTGTGGATTTAGGTAAGAAGGCGAAGGTTTATCGTTCGAATAGAACTAGGTGATGCTTTATGCTAAGTAGGCGACTGGGTTTTAGTGCTTTTAAATCACTTTTTGTTACAGTTCGAAGTGCTTGTGTGAAATTTCATATTGGAATAGTAGGTAGATGTGTCAGCGAAGTGAAAGGCAGTCAGTAACGGTGGATTATAGAAAAGGACGATTCCACTAGAGTTTTGTTTGTAATCGAGGTATCCATTTTATTTTCACTTGTAATTTACGACAAATTGAGTTAAAATAATTTTATTACACTACATTCTTTAATTAGAAAAGTAATTAAAGAATGTAGATTAATAGATAATGTCCCTCGAACTGTTACTAAAAGAATCTAGGACGGAGCACGTTTATTGAACAGAGGATTACGGGTCCCAACCTCGACTCCTAGAACAGAGCAACTTATCATACGTGTACTCAAAGGCTTGTAATACGCGGTAGAGCCACGTTGTCTATTGTGACTACTCTTGAAAGTAACACTAATCTAAATCAAGAATTAAAAAAATCGAGGCCATTTACGTGGTAGAATGGCTGCAGCACCATTGGGTCAGCTCCACGAGGAAAGGACCACGCTCTCACAGAATACTAACTTATGTGAGAGTGTAATGGTACTGCGTTTTGTATGGTGAGTGTAGAAAACTAGAGACCCTTTTTACTAGAAGGAGTGACAACGCATTAGCATTTTCATTTCTAATCAATGATAGAATGGTAGGTAACAGTATCCACATACCATTAGGTGGACTGTGTGTTCGTTTGCCACCACCACTTCAATAAAAAGAGAATTATGTACAAATATTCCTAATGTGGTTGTTGGCTTTTAAAATATATATATATATATATATATATATATATATATATATATATATATATATATATTAGAGGGTTTTAATTCGTTTTTACATTTGTCCAATCAGTATGTATTTTTTAAATCCTATACGGTTGGCAACAGCACTATTAGCGATGGAACAAGGCACATTAAACAGTTATCATATTCATAAATAGTATTCAATTCGGAAGCGGCCGATTGCCATTCAAATTTGTAATGACGGCGACGCCTTGTCTAGGGTAGATGTGGATACACTGTTAATTTCAATTATTAAGCTATGTGCAGACACAAAATCCTTGTGCTTAATGTGTACAATAAATACATACATAATGTTATATTTTAATTTTTAGTATTTGCGTTTAATCTATAATTATAAAAGTTTAGTACTTAATATGTATGTATATGCAATCTTACAAGAAATAAGAATAGAAGTTGGAAGTAATTTTGAATGTTGTTGCAGGAACCATGTCATGGCGGTGTATGAATATCCACTACCCCATACCATCCCGTGGGTGTCGTACAGAGGGAAACAAATCAGGAGATGGGCAGCAGCGTCTTCCTATATAATGGTAATAGACTTAAAATAAAAAAAACTGCGGTTGCCAACCCGCTCACCAAGCGTAACAACTATGGCAAACATCCCCCCTATGAGGCAATCTATGGGGGAGGCCTATGTTCTGCAGTGAACTTTAATAGGCTGTATCGGTAACGGTTGTGGGGACAATATAATTTTGACTTCTAATAAGACTATATGTATATAATAATAAGGAGTTTATATGGTTTTAATTTAATATAAAACAGTATCAGATTACGCTATATATTAGGTCCTTACATATTAAATTAGCGTTTTGTCGTACTGACCATTTTGATCTGAAATATCTCCTCTTTGGTTAAGAATTCCAAATTCAAATTTATAAATTCATTTAGCTGGTACATTTGAGTTTTGAAAACAGTCATTCATTTGTTTTTTCCTCATTATTTTATTCTTTGGCGTCGCTTATTACCGCACAATGGAAAACATGAAATATCGGTATATTTACGAGTATGAGTTCTACCGTGGCACCAGTGCTGCAGAAACAGCTCGAAGGATTAATGATGTGTACGGCGCTGGTGTCGCAAAAGAAAGCACGGTACGTTTTTGGTTTCAACGTTTTCGTTCTGGAAATTTCGACCTTCAGAACCAACCCAGTGGACGGCCGGAGACCAAAGTGGAAAATGAAGAAATAAAGGCTATTGTGGAAGCGGATCCATCACAAAGCACTTCAGAGATAGCTGCAGGCTTCGGGGTAAGTGATAAAACTGTATTAATCCACTTGAAGCAAATCGGGAAAGTAAAAAAACTTGAACGATGGGTACCTCATGAATTGAGTGAATCGAACTTGCAAACACGCGTCGACTGCTGTGTTACTTTGCTCAACCGACACAATAATGAAGGGATTTTAAATCGAATCATTACTTGTGATGAAAAGTGGATGCTGTACGATAATCGGAAGCACTCGTGGCAATGGCTGAACCCTGGAGACACAGCCAAATCATGCCCTAAACGAAAATTGACTCAGAAAAAGTTACTTGTGACTGTTTGGTGGACTAGCGCCGGTGTCGTTCACTACAGCTTTCTAAAATCTGGCCAAACAACCACTAAGTTAGATGAGCTACAATTGGAATGTCTGCGACATCTACCGTACTCCCCGGACCTTGCTCCAACAGATTACCATTTTTTCCGGAATTTGGATAACTTCTTACAAGGAAAAAAATTCAACTCCGATGCGGTAGTCTAAACCGCCTTCAAAGAGTTTATTGATTCTCGCCCCCGTGGTTTTTTTAGTAAAGGGATCAATGAATTACCTATGAGATGGCAAAAGTGCATAGATAACAACAAAAAAAAATTGACTTTATATTCCTCCCGTACAAAACGCCAATTTCATATGTAAGGACCTAATATATACCCTATGTTTATTTACTTACTTATTTAATGAAATATTTCAATAATAAATCACTAAAGTGCAATCTGTTTCTGTTAAAGTATATTTATGCATACAAAATAAAAAGGAAGCTTATCAGGGGATCAACGGATACGTTATCTTGAAGCATATCAGCACAAAGCCTTACAATTCAATCACGGCGCTAGACGGAAGTGATCGGTATGCAAACAACGGATAGTTTTCGTCTAACCGGACGCTAGGTTCTAGACACGCCACGTTTATATGTATTTAGGACCTAGATACGAACTTTGTTACCTGGAACTCCAATCGCATAGGATTTTCAATGAAAGACTTTATTATTAAACCTGGATCAGAAACGGCGACTAAGACCGTAAAAATCGAATGAAGTCATAAGTTCACTTGGAAAAGTTGACTGTTGGCAGTATAATGAAGAACAAGTTTTAAATTTCGACTTACTTTTTAACAAATTTTGCGCACAAAATTTAGTGAAACTAAAACTAAACTTTTTAGATTTGTTATTTTCCATAATGACAAAAATACACATAAACTTTAAAATTTCATTTTTAACAAATCTGGTCAAGCTTGCCAATTTGTAATTAAAACAAGAAAATACTCAACGAACATTATTAAAATACCGCCAGTAGTCAGTCTAAAACAGAGTGACACAAATCCTAATTAGTCTTGCTCGGTCGAAGTTTGAGCCGTCCGTCCCATCTCATTACAGACAATGATCTCACGCCTATCAGTCCCGTCAGCAGCAGGAGCTGGGACCAACGCCCCAAAAAAGTTATAGTTGTGAAGTAATGGAAAAAATGCTTTTAAAAAAAATGTACGAGTATATTATTTATTGTATATTTATATATTATTTAGACGGTAAACTCGTACCGGTAAGAAGAGTAGAGTGGCCCGCAATAGATAAAGTGACGACCTGGTAAGACATGCAGGAAGTCGATGGACGCAGCGTGCTTTGTGGCATTCTTTGGAGGAGGCTTATGTTCAGCAGTTTGTGATTTCTATTAGTATTTACAAAAAATCAAAATGAGCTTTTATAAGTGTTTCGTATAGAAAAAATGCTTGTATTCGTAAAATAATTTGATTGATACTTATAAAGGTAATTTAGCCCACCCAGAAAAAAAATCATCAAGTTACATCATGTGACATTAGGGTGCACAGCAGCGTACTAGCCACCTGAAGATGTCGGGCGCGTGTCTCTATTGAAACGCTTAATACATTTTTTATTACCCCCGTGCACCGAACCCGCCACCCTTCGACTGACACTGACATGTGAGTCGCTGCGCTGTATGAATAAGACGTCAAAAAGACCAATTTATTGGCGCACGACAGATATGTGGATTTTATTAAGCGTTTCATATTTGGGGCGATTGTTATTATGTTCGAGGGTTAAGTCATGAGCATAGTTTAATTTGTTACGTTTAAGGGTAATATTTTGTAAGAATATTTATGAGTTAATTCTGATATCAATATTATAACTGTAATTTATACTAAAATATAAATTCTCTATAATAGGTATAATTAAATTTTGATTTTATTTAGATATATAAGACAAAATAAAAATCAAAAACAAATCTTATTCAACAACAAACAGACAAACGAGCTCACTTGTTTTGTTAAAAATAATTTTCTAGCAAAAAATTAAACGTACGAAAGTGAATATAATATATACTATAACTAGTTAAAGGAGAGTAACTAGTAATTTTTATCTTGAAAACATGCGAGTTTGACAGATGCGAACAATAATTCAATATTTAATAATCCAGAAAATTTTAACTTTCTGCCTAGTGCCTACACTCATCCAATCAAGTGGTGCATTTTCGAGTCTATTGTCCTATCTGTAATAGCAGCAAATTGAATTGCGTCCCATCCGACAGATGGGCCCGTCCAGCGGCTGACGACAAATTTGCGATATTACATGCGGATTAATGTCGATGCACCATTTTTTAGGGTTAAATTGTCTTTTCAGGATCACCCTCGTAAACTTTTTTACTATATAAACTTTTTATGCCTTATTGCTAACGCTTTATGGTTGAAGTCGTTGTTGCTTTCAAATGTAGTTGTTTTCTATAGTTTCGGAGTTGATGTTGAGATCGCAAAGGGTGATTCCCCAAGCTAGATGGCATCCGTACGATGGTTATCATAATCCCTCCATTGACATGATGTGATGACACATGTCGTGTAGTCGCGTTCTAAAATGTCTCTTTGTTAAATCTGTCGGCAGCCATCTGGCCCACAGCGCGTATACTGACCTTATTACGTAGGACTTAAGGTATAAAATAAGGAATTTTAGTGTAAATTTAAAATTGCAAGGCCTGGGAAGATATAGTACTGACAGTTCACAATGTGAATTGTTTGTATATGAAAATCACCGTGTTTAAGTTCAATTCCGAATTCATTTCATCTTTATTTGCCTTGCTCATGTCAAGAGCGAATCTGTTTGTTTATTCAAATGATGTTTGAAATTGATTCCGTTGAGTCCAATAACATGTATTATATTGATATATTATGCTATGTGGTGGCAGCGTAAGATAATCCATCACCCTATTTCGTCCCGCGTATGTTTTAAGAAGCAATTATTGGAAATGCCAGAAAGATGGCATCCTATAGATGACAGTATGATCAACTCCATACCAGGTGTAAGCACCCAGACCGGCGGAACGGGAAGCAGCGTCTAAGTTGTGAGATATACTGATACTGTTATTGCTAATAGAAAGCGATAGTTACTTGTCCAACAGTGGACTGTTACTGATGCTACTAATGACGATGACCAAATTTATTTTAAACATATCAAATAAGTATAAAGAAAAATATTATTTTAACATGCTCAATACGTATGCGAGGCAATTTTCGAACGGTTCAAATATTAGTACTTAGTAATTATTGAAGTCTATTTTCTGTGTGCGGAATTGATTATTTAATGTTAGTAGAGATTAAAACCGTGCAACAAAAGGTTGGAAAGGGGGTAAGTAATTCAGAATTAATATGTCGGGCCCTATGCACAATTACGGTACCTAAACCGGGGCAAACTGCGGAATCATAGAAAATTACAGGATTCCAAACAAATGGCACAAAAGCGCCCCTCGTTGCGAAATACTTCATAGCTCAACTAATGGGGACAATTTTTTAATATGGGGTGTCCCGCAACCCTCAAACAATTAGAAAAGATCGTAGTAATGCACAGCAATTGATGATTTTGACATTTGCTCAGGTTGTATTCATTAAAATTTAATTTTATATTGTGCACTTTGAAATTCTCATAAAAATAATTTTCAGTTTATTTATCCAAATAAATACTGAAACTCCGCTTTCTATTTACAACTGTTCCAAGCTTCCAAGGTATTTGTCGGACGTAAATAGGATTAGTTGTATTAAATTTGATTTAATACTACTTTCTATGTGGCTCAAAATATGTAGAAAATATGTATGTAGTGAAAGATACAAGAAATTTATAATCTGTACATATGAGAATAAATTGGAAAAAATATTGCTAATGTCTCCAGATTGAAGGACTTCGAAGTTCGAAGGAAATGAGGGTTTGTAGTCTCGCTATATCATAATCTCCAATGTTTCATATTGTACTGTTTATATATAACATTGTCTATAAAAACTAGAAACTACAACAAATAATTTTAAATACTTTACTTTTCGCGTATTTAAAAAGTATAAAAGAAAGACATTCTAGATTTCATTGTTTTTAAAATTTTGCTATTTGAACCTTGTTTTTAAAGTAACATAAATAAATAAATAAATTGTCAGAAAAAAAAACAAGACTTTAGTAGTAATCAATTTAAATATTATTTTTATATTCAGTAACATGAATACTGAGTGTGGCATATTCGTTGGTTTATACAATAGGTAATGTGAAAAGACATTTTGAATAACATGTATTTCAAACAATAATTGTATGAAAAATCAACATTTCACAGAAGTCAATCCTTCTAAGGACTTTCACGGTGCTCGAATTTCGAATGCTACATGGACGAAAAATGGGAAAATAATCGTAGGCAAAACCCTCGCGACAAATGAACATCGGGAGCTCGAGAGGTCATTAAAACGACGCTCGATCTAAAAATGGGGGGTAAGGTGAAGGGGGTACTTTTGAGAACCCTGTAATTGGACCAGGGAGGGTCTCAAATCCTATTCGAAGCAGCGGAGGCGGAAAGACGGCTCAACCGACTATAATTAACAACAAATATGGGTGAATCGATTTTTGCTACGTGCAGAGTACGCCCATTAGGTTACTCCGTGGGGCGAGCATTCGCGGCAACAATAAACCCTTAAATATTAACGTTAAAAACACGTTTTTGTGGGAAATGTTGGCTTGTTTAGCAAGTGCAGTGGTAATGGCGCGTTGTTTTCGTTTACAATGTTGTCGGGTTAAGCGAGGCTTTTTTTATTTAATTTTTCTTTTACTTTCTTTTCCTTGTTTACGTAATTGTGTATTATATGAGTAAACTGAGGGTAGACGGTAATCGACGACGTAATTTCAATGACGTTATATTACAGCTCATTGTAGCATTATAGGGCTTTGTGTTTAGCAAACAGGAGAGCAATTTGTACAAACTAATTTCTCCTTAACTAATAAGAAGCTTTTCTTTAGAATAACAACTCACGCATTTTTTACAACTGTAGTTATTAGTGTAATAAAAATATAGCTGAATTTCTTTGCCTTGTTAATAAGGCATACTCAGTTTTTGACACGTTTTATCCTGCTCCTTACTCTTGTCGCATTCTCTCGTAACATTCTATCTTTGTTTCAAAAACCAATACCCATAATATGCTATTTGGTATTCTAACCAATTCTAATTCTAACATTAAGTGATGTGGTAGAAAGACCTACTAAAATTATGTAAGTATATGTATACATTGTCACCAACTATACTCACACATTCCAATAAAAGGTATCCGAGATGCTCTGTAAAAAATTTATCACAATCATAAAAACACCAAACTAAACAGTTGCCTTGCTTCAACGCATATCAAAAGACAATAAAAGGGCAAACCTATTAGGTTTCTGTAAGACCGCACACTGAGAAGAGGGCGTGAAAAAATCGGACGAAAAAATAAGTGACAAGGGAATCACGTCGCCGCATTATGTTAATAGGGCTGAGATATGACAACATCGGAAATAATCCGCTTTGTCCGGCGAATGGGCACATTAAGGCCGGGACCGGACTGTCTCCCGGGACGTGGTCCTTTGATTTTCGATCTGATGAAAATTAATACGCTTTGCTTATATATTAAAAACATATATACAGTTGCCATAGATTATTTATATAAAAGTTTTTTATAATAACTACCTGTGTGGTAGCGGCATAACAGAAGTCAATCATTAAATTTTGTAGAGTGCGTGTCGTACGTGAAAATAGGGAGTGTGAGTGATGGAAAGACCAGATAGTCCTCATGGATCCCGATAGGTCGACATATGCTTTATCGATCGATATCCATACATCCACCCATTTTATGTATTACAGCGTTGCCACGCTTGGCAGCCGCTTTTTATCAATTTGAGTTGTTATCAGGAAGATGCTGCTGCCCATCTCCTGTTTCATTTCCCTCTGTCGCCTCTAACGACAACCAAGGAATGATGGGATAGTGAATTTTCTTACGCCGCCACTACACGACGATATATTGTACATCCATCCATTACAGTCTTAAAAAGTCCACTGGTAAACGTAGGTCTCTGCCATAGATTGAACTCATAGAGTGGGATTTTGCCATAAATGCCAAGCTTGGCAGGCGGGCTGGCTACAGCAGTTTTTTTATAATATTTAGTTGTTATCAGGAAGATGCTGCTGCCCATATCTTGTTTCAGTTTCTCTCTATCGCCTCTTACGACATCCACGGGACGATATAGGGTGGTAGATATTCTTATATCGCCATTATACGGTCACTGCCATGCATGACTACTATGGCAAATATCACTCTTATGTGGGGAGCTTAGACTAATCTATGAACTAATAAATGAAGTGTGGATTTATAATGTGGATATATATGTATGTATTATGTAATTCTATTCTTTTGATGTCAACGTTTATGAAGACTTTATAACATTTTCTTAACAACTTTTATAAACTTTAAGATTGATTTCTTTCAAGGAGAGAGACATGTAATTAAAATAAAATAATGAGATTCTTTCCCTGGAAACGCTTGAGAATGATAAGATAATTATTGCAAAAACCTCAAAAGTTTAAAATCTCAAAAGATCGACAAAAATACGAAACAAAAAAAACCGAACACGAAACACAAAATAATCATAACTCACCTGTCACGAAAACAAACATTTATAAACTCTTTTAAACGATGAGATAAGTCATAATTACAGGTTATCTTACACAAGCGCACCCCGCGAAACGCACGCGATGTCGAGAGGCGTCAAATAGCTCGTTAACTGCCCCTCGCAAACAGAAATATTACACATAACTTAATCCCCACTTATAATAGATTTAACCTGCCATAAAATCATATTCTTTTTTCTGGCCAAATAAGCGGGGTCGGAACACTGCGTATTTACAACAAATTGACTACACCGCACAATAGATTGGAGAGGTTATAATAGTCATAATTCATGTTTTTTTTTTTCTGTGGAGGATGATCGAGGGGTAATGTATGGGGTAAGCTTGTAAATTGGATTTAATATTTTCATTTATAGTAACACTTGTGTGAAATTGAATGCTCGCTTAAGGGTTATTTCGCATATTATGGATAGGGTTAATCCGTTACTCTCAAGTATACAATAATAAAGGGGTGTAAAAGTATCGACTGTTTGTACAATTGTTTGATTAAAAAAAACAATTTTATTTGCGGGTTCAAAAGCGATAATAATTGCAATATATGTCAGTTTTACAATATTTCCACATATGGTTTTAAAATGTTACATACCGAGTAATTGTGATCTTCGATGTTTTATCAGCATACTAATCTTCCACAAAAATTCTAATTTAAGCATTAATAAAATAGGCTTAAATTATCGGTCACACTATATAATAACATTCGACCTAAATGTTATTTAATAATAATCCTTTTTAGGGTCTTACAGAATTAAAACATTCATGGATATCTAGACCTAGAGAGGAGATAGCTAGTACAAGTATTTTCTAGGTGGTACGACTCCTTTTCTACCTAGGAGCCGCAAAATGGCAGTGCTTGCACTGCTGTGTCCCGATCTGAAGGGTGTAGAGAGGCAGTATAATTAATGGATGTGAGGCATTCCATCTTAGTTCTCAAAGGTGACAGCGCACCTGTAGATAGCCTTCTTTATTTGAAGTTGGCAGGTGTCCATCGACTGCAGTGACCAATTACCATCAGGTGGACTGTATTTACCACCAGATTAAATTAAGGAGCAAGACTAAGCCAAAAAGACTAAAATTTTGAATAATTCTTTGTATTTGAAGCAAACGCAAGGGGTGGATTGCAATCAGGTCAGGCCAAGGGAGGAAAGGCAGACGTGAAGGGGGGGGGGGGGGTTGAAATGGGATTTTCTTGGCAATAACCATGTGCAGCGGCATGCATGGACCTTATGCGAACTTATTCAACATGATTCTGCGGGTGAGGAACAGAAATAACAGTAAAACTGCTTATATCTTTTTGTCGGTTGTATTTGACAGTTTCTTTCCGTTTAAGTGAAGTATGTATACATAAATATGTCTGAATAAAATGAAATTTTATATAGTTATGACAACCAATTAATATTTTATAAGGCTTAATAGCATTTTCTCTTTAAATAACGTTACTTCTGCACTATGGATTTATTCTGTATCGTTGTGGCTTTTTACATACATTAATTACATACAAGAAAATACAGATCTGGAACAATTTTTCTAAGCCATACAAGAACTTGTTGCGTACGGTATTAGAACCCATGGTCGATATCGATAGATCCACAGCCAAACTCTTCGCTAATGTGCTACCGAGCTGTCGAATGTTCATTAAAAAAGAAATCATGTTATATAGTAATATAGGTGGGAAAAGTAGTTTAACATTTTGTAATTGAAATTTGAAGAAAGAAAAAATATTGCAATGTTAGGTGCTCATTTGTTACGTGTTCTTTTTTACTCATTATAAGCCAGTGCTTGACCACAATCCCACCTGGTGGTAGACTTACCAAAACCAAATTCATCACCACTGTGATGAAGGCCTAGATGGTAATAGCACTGTCTTAGCGCAACAAAAGCCCATTCACTCTTGCCTTGAAGACGAAGAGATTGTATTCGGACGGAAAGACAGACGCCGGCAAATTATGTTTATGTTTAATTGTTTGACAATAAAGGGAATCATCGTTATGAAACAACGTCTGGGATATAAAAATTTCGAGGTACTTATAGTCCGGATCGTATTGAAGGGAAAATATTGCAGAATATTTTACCTATAAAGTTTACAGCGATGAAATTCTTAATAGTAATATTCTTTATTGATGTTGATAAACAAGAGTCTCATCAGTGGGAACTCAAAACGTCACCGCGTTAGACTTTAAAATATGCACTTAAAATACTTTTTATTTTTAAAGTTCTCAAATGTTTTAGCTAAAACAATGAATAAACAACAAAAACTGAATGGAACTTAAAAGTATAATCTGTCTTTTAACTAATAGCTTTTAAAATTCTTGTATGCAACGCCAAGCTAAGATTAAAATTCTAAATTAAGTTAAGGGTTAAGTAACTTTCAACTGCCAGCGTTAGCAAAGTACATTAGAAAGCAGTTTATTAGATGATAGTATTTCAGTCTTTTCTCTCTGGGTAGGTAAAACCCACCTACTTATTTCTCGCCAATCAGCAATGTTACTGCAGTGCACTGCTATGTTCCTGTCTAAAGGGTATTGAGAGCCAGTATAATTACCGGCTGAGGAGATTAGAGGCATTCCTTCTTAGTCCTCAGTGGTGCCAGCATATGTGTAGTCTTCTTTGTTTAAAGTTGGCTGAGCTGCAGTAACCAATTACCATCAGGTAAACTGTTTCGTAAAATAATTCGCAAAATTTTATATACATATATATGTGTGTGTGTGTGTGTGTGTGTAATTATACATTAATGCAAATCTTACATGTTTAGTGAGCCGTTATTTATATTAACACCAATTTGAAGACTTTCTTAGTTTCATCTAATCCTAAAGATAATCTAGAATTATTGAAAACAATTTTAAATAATTAACAAATGAAGTGGAATAAAATAGTTGAAATTTTATGTAACACGCTGAAGTACGAATAAGAAAGTATAACCCAGTTCTAGTGTCTACTACACACTACATAAAGCATTTACAAAAACAAATAAATACAGATAAAAACATAAGGAGTTTTTGAAATGATGCGTCTCTCCATTCACGCTCTTAGAGCAGTCATATCAAAGTACGGGAAACACAATTTTTCTTAATTTCGCAAAACGACTTTTCTCGTCTAGTGTACGCACAATGAGATTCCGCACAAAGCCCTCTGAAGGGAGGCGACTGCTATGACGCTTTTAAAAGTATTACTGTCCCCCTATCCTCCTGCAATGCCATGACACCCCAACCCTTGCAGGCCTTGATTATTTTATATACGGGTACTGGCGGGAACTAGAATAAAGTTGGACTAATTTATATGCACACTTCCTTGACCATTCCATAGAATACTATTATACAATTTAACTATTGAAACATTATTCTAAAATTCTTACGGATCTTAATCACGTGATGATCAAGGTTAATATCGATTTGAGAAAATGCCTGTTATCTTTTTCTCTGTAGCTATGAAGTCGATGATAAAAATTATGAAAATGTCAATCGAAATAAATGGAAGGCGTTAATTATGCTTATTGCAATAATGAGCTCCAATCGACAAGCGACGAACAATAAACAATTACATCGATACGAATCGGCGAAGGCGCGAGCACTCGTAAGTTCGCTCCCCAACGTGCCGACAAAGAGCGTTTAATAATGATATTCGTACTTCCGAATTGGTGACTCAATGTAAGGTGTAATTTTACAAGCGGGAGCGATTTTTGGACACGAGCTTTTCAAAGATAATCATAGTGATAATCTTTACTTTGTACAATTCTTGTATGTATACACAGAAAGGTAAAATGTGCGCAATATTCTGCCTAAAAAAAAATTCATCTCCGTGTCTCATTCCAACGTTACAAAAAATTGAGTTTGTTTTCAACAGATTTCTTCTCTGTAACTGGTTCTTTCGACATTTGTAACTGGCAATTACAAACAACGAACACAAAAAAAAATGTCGCTACAGATATGAGCGTTGTATAATTCAGGTATTTTTGATAATAAAATATAAACATGTTTTAATAGTAGGTATATTGAGTGCATCGGAAGAAATGGATTGCTTTTTTTTACCATTTTTTAGCTATTACCATTGCTCAATTGTACTTACGATTTTTGACCACATCATAAAAATCTATCTGCTTTACTATGGTGATAATTGACATTTCGCTTGTCTTATATCAATAGCCACATTATTGACTGTGTGCTCATTGCTTTTCTTTATTTTCAAGAAAAGCCTTTTATGTATATTATCTTAGACAGTTTAGTTACAAAGAATTACTATTATTTCATATATTGAAAATATGCCAAAAAGTAGGAAAACATGAAATAAGTTTTAATCAGAATTAAGATACGAAGTTTCCTTCATAAAAATTCTACAGATTGCGGACACGGTCCCCTGTTAACACTTTCACTGTCCTATTTTCAGACACAATAGTAAGACAATAGCAATGACCTATATGTAGTACACGGGACAACGAAAGGGTTAATTTACACGAAACGTCGGAAAATAAAAATACGTAAAACTAAACGCAATAAAATTTGTTTTATTCAATGTCTAGTATATTTGTGCAAATATATTATGCTCAAAGTAATTATTATAACGAAAGTAATGTGTCTTATGCTGCACTGTATTGTTATTATTGCTTTCCGCTCACGCTTACGTCTATGTTTTGAGGCATACTATTTCACGCTATTGTTAAGGAGGTGGCCCGGTTCAAGGGCAGGCGAAGTCGGAGAATGTGGCCTAGCTTCCGCCACCAGCTTTACCGAAGGCTCTCGTTATTGCGGACGGAATAATTATTAGCTTGGCTGACAGGTTGAAAGATTGCTCGTGATACAGATGACGTGATGCGTAGTCCGTTAAGTTGATTGTGTCATTTCTTGGAATGGATGAGTTAATAGAAATACATTTATAATATTAGAAATAAAAATGCTGTTTCTTATTTACAAAATAATTTATAGCTAAGTTAAATTTATGCCATGCATGACGTTATAATATTCGGTTGCGATTCGAATACAGGATAGATATTTTTTGACCTTTGCAAAAAAATACCTTCCAAAATGTCTATCTTTCTCTCTAATTATCTTCTTCGGATTGATATCATAGTGCAAATATATTGCACCATGATATCAATCCGTTTAACTTGCATATGCATTAAAGTAAAAAAAAGTTAAAGTTACAGCCTATATGTATACATCCCACTGCTGGGCACATTTATGAGACGGTTTTAGGGCAAGGGGATGTCCGCCGCGCAATATATGCATATGCATATCAATTTAAAATACACGCTAATACGGCATCATGTATATTTCCACAAATTCAAAGCACTAAACATAAACTAAAAATATTTCTCACAACACATCAAAAAGTTGGCACACTTCGTTCGTCTATGACGAGGCAGTTGTGCCACAAAAAAAAACTGTTGATTGCAACGCTGCGGGCCCGCGGCTGACAAAACAGCAGTGGATAAAAAAAAGAAATCTAAAACGTCATTATGGACGCAGTCCCGGTGTCCCCGAGACATATCTTCCATAGAAAATACTTTAAGCGGAAACCCCACACGCATCAAGACTCTCAACAATAGCGTATCTTTCGCAATCGCTAGTAATAAAGGCTGCGAGCACCCACATTAAAATCTTATCCCTTTCTTAAATAAAAAATTCACGAAAAAATAAGAGAGGAAATCTCCCCTATATTATTCAGTGGAAAGCGTTCCCCTTTCCACCCGCGTAGTTACAGTCCAAATCCGGATAACGTTGGCGAAGAAAGCTCAAAGAAATTCTAACTTTACCATCTACAGTACAAAGTTACAATTGGTATGCGCATGTTCCGCTATCAAGAATCTGAAACAAGCTATATTCAGACGAAGGTAGAGTCCATTTTAGCGCATATTGCATCAGATTGGTAGTATAGGAAACGGGACTTAGCCGTTAGTATAGTATTTGAAAATGAGATGCAGCGTGGAGGTAGGGAAGGGTAGAATGGGTAGAGTAGTGGGTGGGGTGGTTCGGTGCTCTCGAAATTCGAATTACCGGGGCGTGTGTAATGATTTTCCCGGGCGGAATTATGCCCGGTATCGGAGACGAATTGGAGACTGGAATTGAACGTTCTTTTTAAGGGTGCGCTGCAGTGGCTATGAAAATCAATGAGGACTTTCCGGTATTTCCTGCGCAATGCTAATTAATTCGTAGGCTAAGCATAAGAAAGATGGAACTCGAAATACAACTTTTCCATTTAAATGAAATTTATCAATAACAGATATATTGTATAATCAATTAACTTTCTTTGATACATTGATTTCATCGTTTTTTCTATTTTTATATACGATTCTTTAATCATGAACTTCACATTTCCGCTACATTTTTAACCAAATTCAAAATAAGGAGGAGGTTTTACAAGTATGTAAGGCGATATTTTCGTGAATGAGGGCTGATTCACAACTTTTCCAGCCACCATTGCGGCGCCACTTTGGAATGAGGTGAAATATATGACAGATTTCATGGAGGGGAAGTTAAAATGTTAGGAAAATATACAGTTTAATGTTTCTTTCTGAAATATTAGTTATATTTTATATTAATTAGATTAAAATTGATAAACTAAACTATGGATATTCCTAAAAGTAAAATAATTAGTGTTAAAAATGTGCAAAAAACGCATTTTTTGTGTACACATATAGTTATGTACACTAGAAAAACTTTTATTTGAAACGCCACTTTTCACATAATGTGACACCATGTAACAAATAACTTGACCTCAGTCCTTACTAGCGACATCAGGTGAGCGGTAAATTATTATTAGCCCCCACTGTGAATTGATTGTTGTATGATTCTTTTTTATTAAAAGGTTATAGTTCTAGAGTGAGTACCCTAAGTGTGGTAAAATAGTTTTTAATGTAAATATTTAGACGATATTGAGATAGTGATATTCCTTAAACCACTTAAAAGGTTAAAAAATTCTTTTAATAAAAAGTTAAAGTCGACCTGTAATTCTTATATTAATTATATAATTATGATTAATATATTCTATACATATATTTTAGCACAGACTTCAGAATGTGAAATTATTTTATTCTTTTCAGATCAATAAGGATAGACACGCAAGTTTCCCAGATATTTTTCGAGCAAGCATGTCACAAATCTGCACTTAAATTGTTCCGGGGATCGAACAAACGAATAGGTTGTTCTTGTGAGCATGCCCTGTCTGTATGTTAAGGTACCTCCATTTCAAACAATAATAAATACCATCATAATTATATGTAGGTACCGTATATTCTGGCAATTTATAAAGTTCAAATATAAAGAAATTAATGATATATAAACATTCAGAACCCCACAAAACCATACGTGGGCGACGACTATGATTAAAAGAACATCGTGTCCCGACAAACTATCAAGCACACGATGCCATAAGGTTCCCGTACAGTGCAGCATCGTAATACAAATCTCTCGAACGTCGAGATAAACCGTTACACGTACAAACTCACCCGGCTGTAGGGTGATCACGGAGCTACGTGCCGGTGATGATGCGTGTTGATATGTCTGCGAGTACGTTGAATTAGTGACTACGTCTATGCTTTTGAATACGCGAACTTCCGCTGCGTCTTATTTGGGACAATTAGCAGAATCTAAACGATAGATTTATTTCATCAAGTACAAGATGTAATTAAAATAACTATATAATACACATTTTGATTAAATTTTTTAATGAAACATCATTTTTAATCCAAATGTGTATTATACATTTGGATTAAAAATGATGTTTCATTAAAATTTTAAAGACAATAATAGAAATTTTAATATCTAAGAGTAAGGACATTACTAATTAATAAATAATTAATAAATCATTTCTCTAAAGTAAAACTATTATACAAATAACAATTTGCAATTTCAGAGGAAATAAGAGAATATTTCAATTTCGAAGGAAAACTATGTATGGGTCGAGTTCATTAACCTTATTCGATGGAGTATATTGAATATTATCGTATATTGAATACTTAAACTACTTAGAGTTGAAAGCTGCAAGTTTACACATAATCCGCAGTACCCTTGACACCAATGTTGGCTGTGCGTCAGATAGCCTGTTTACCTCATTAGCTACCTTTGATACAGGATTTCTATAGTGCTGGCTGTTAATCAGTTCATAGTAAAAGTGCTAACTGTCGTCAATATTAAATATTTTTTCAATATGTTAAAATTTTTCCTCACTGGTTAATTTGTTACGTAGCTTTTGCTACGCTAGGACTGTGCGGTTTACGCTTAAAGGTTTCGTCACAACTTACTACCAGGTGGGATTGTAGTCAAGCTCTGGCTTGTAATAAGTAAAAGAAATTGATACCTCAGTGACATACTACAGTTCCGACTAGGATTTTTTATTTGTAAAGCGTACATAGGTAGACTGTCGCTTTTCCTTCTCATTCCTATCCAAAATGGAACGCTCTTATTCTACGGAAGAAGTTATAATTCTTTATCAGAAGCATTACAACATTTGGAAACTTAATTTTGATCAGAAAGCGGTTAATTTCCCCATTGCGCAAACTGTTGGAAATAGAACCCATTATACATTGGGCAGGTAACAGTTGCGCGACGCGGTCGTTTAAATTATATTTCTCTACTTTAAATTTTCGGTAGGGCAAAGCAGTCCTAATAAAGTTACTACTGTTTTGAAATTTTAAATATCATTTAAATTTCTAATAAAATAACAAATAAAGATACTGAGAAAGTAGTTTTTAAAAATATTAATGAAACAGACTTCTCGAGTTATTAAAAAGTTAAGTTATACATATTTACAGTATTTTCTTAACATTACGAAAATGCGGTCATTTTTTAAAAGAAATAAACCATTCGATCCCTCGTCCCGCGACGGAGCGAAAGCAAGCGACCCCGAAATTGCCGTCCGCATTCACCCAGACAAAAGCCCTAAAACACACCCCGCGAGCAAAAAGAAAAGCATTTCCATCCCATCCCCTCCTTTAAATTTCCCGCCCCAGAGCGGGGGCGGCGACCGTAGGGGTGGCTTCCGTATAATAGAGACCAAACTTAGAGTCACGTTGAAAAGAATGAGACGGGCGTATGTCCACCTGTTGCGTCAAAGTTTCGTATTTTCGCCGTAGGTTTATTTTTCGTTTCTTACAGTATTCTAAAGGATTTGAATGGCAAGCTCCGTGCATGCGTACTCGCTTGCTTAGGGTTAGGTATTGAACGGGTATTGAAGCTGCGAAAGCGCGTTCGATTTTAAACGTCATATTTTTTTCATCTACCCCATTTGCATTTTATGCTTCGACTGTACTCTTGTGAGTCGTAAAATTATTTTTATCGATGTAGACGTTTCGAACATTGGAGGCACTTTAATGTGTCGATACTAATAAGAAACGTCGTTTAATGCTTACGTTCACATATAAAATTATAAAGTTTACAACTATCTAATGGACACTGAATTTATATGAAATTTCCATTCATTATGTGGAATCGATCGAAATTGGTCTCTAGGCCATAAAAGAAAAGATAGTTATATAGAATAAGAAAAGATGTTATCTAAACCATGGAATTTTATTTGAAATGAAATTCTGTACATTTTCACATTTATCGATTTTACTTTAAATATAATGATCTATCTACAATTTAAATAAAAAAGGGATGTTTTATTTTTATACTTATTTAAAGACGAGGATTATCAATTTAAATGTAGGACGATGTCTTCGAGATTAACTAGCCGATTTTAATGGTTTTTTATTTAGCGATAGAATATATTTTTAGAATACTCCTATATAAATTTAAACTCGATCCGATTAAATTCGAAGTACCTATATATACATATTTTTTAAGATATCTAAATCTGTAGTGTTTTGAACATATTTGTCGACTGTTTTCCTATGACATTTGAATTTCTACAGCTCTATGAAAAAAAAAAGTTATTTTTTTAATAACAAAATGAAAAGTACACGGTATTAAGTCGGCAAAATATGCCATGTGATAGAATCATTCCTCCATTTGTTCGGATGCAGGATGAAGACAAAAATAAAAACTGTTTGGGTAACCATTTCCGGCGGGTCCGGGTTCGAAGACGGCTAAACACGTGGTGCGGTTATTACAGAGAAATAATCAAATAAAAATAGCATGCGCGCGATGAACGATAAAATTACGATGAAGATCCTTCCATATTTGTGTTTATAGGTATAAGTCAAATCTTAAATCCTGAGATATGTTATTGCTGTATTAAATTTTATACAGGCATTACCTCTCCCCCAGGGAGTTCTCTGAGAAAAGATTGTTCGGATTATCGTGAAGTGCAAACGTCATTCGAAATATTTTCGATGTATTTCTTACATCAATTTTGTAGTAGCGTTCTGCTATTGTATTGCTTGTTTAATAGCTTTATATATATACATCTTTAGTCTTTAATGTACTGGAATAAAGTTAAATAACATTAAGAAGCATAAATAATACATGGTGGCATGTTTTCGAACACTAAATTGTAGTTGGAGTGACGACCTCCTGGTTAGACATGGAAGTCGATTCAGGTGAATGGTTGTAATGATGATGATGTAATATACAGCGTGAAAATGATTCTTTTCTATTATTATTTTATTCGTTCATTCGTTTATTTATCTATTTCTATAAAATGTTGAGATGCTTTGTCGAAAAACGATAAATTGTAATACGGTGAATAGAAGCATAACATGCCAAATTACGATACAAAGCGATGTTCGATAGAGCAAGATATAACCATATATTAGAGATTATAAGTTGAGATATGTAATAAAAATATTAAAACGTAATATTATCATCTTTTTTTTAAATAAATTTATATATATTATATATAATATAACTTACAGTCCACCTGGTGATAAGTTGCTACTGCAGTCCATGGACACCTGCAACCAACTTAGAACAAAGATGGCTACAGATGCGTTGTCACCTCTAAGGACTAAGCTGGAATAATAAACTAAGTGTCACAATTTATAATTTAAACTGGCTCTCTATGCACTGCAGGCATTGCTGCTTGGCGCCAGAAATAGATAAGAGAGTTACCTACCAAGACGGACTCTTAGACAGAAATGGAGTCTTGCCACCGAGTACATTAGATAATTTGCAAGTTAACGAGCGTAAACATCAATTTACCAATAATTTTAAACGAATGTGCACTGGGTTTTTAGAAATTTGATGAATATGACAGACGTTTGGAGTAATTATAAAATAGTTAATTGAGTTTGTTCAAGAAAACCAATATTGTATAAACTCCTCAAGAAAATAATACAAAGAAATAAATGATGCTTTAAAAAAGACTACACAAACCCTGATTATTTCCAAGATAGATGTGGAAACAATGATCCATTAGACAATTTTTGACCATTTTTTTACTATTTTCTGTTAACAACTTAAAATATTAAAAAACTGCGTTTGCCAAACCATCCGCGACGGGTGGTAACGATGGCAAAATCCCCCCTTATGATGCAATCGATGAGGGAGGCCTATTTTTTTTTTGCCTATGTTACAAGTAACCTCATTTTTCTAGAAATAGTTCAATTAAATAAATTAATGTTCTCATTTTATTTCTGCTAAAGTTTGTAAACTATACATGAAATAAACGTTAATAATGTAGATGAAGAAGAAAACTCTCAGATATATAATTTTCAGAATTCTGTTCACTCCTTTCCAAAAATAGGAGTCAGAAAACAACCTTCCTTTCTACTTTGGCAGCTGTATTCACATTAAATTTTAAAACATCCTTCGTACCATAAGTTATAATTAAGTATCCATTATCTATATATTCAAAGAGTAAAACCACTGGCGGGAACTAGTGCATAATTCTGATAGATAGAATTGAAGATAGAAGTGAAGTATTGAAAGCGCATAATTGACATGTTTCACAGTTGGACACGAGAGATAATTACGATTAGATAAAATATCTGGAAGTGTTTTGATACGCGCGTCAGAAATAACTCTTGATATTGCGAAGTAGCTCGACGTAAGTAATATGCTTTGTATTTCAAACCTTTTTATACTGTGTTAATCGCATACACGATATGAGTTAGTACTTTAATGTGTAGAATAACTCAGGGACTTAGCTTACTAAGTAGACTTAGTAAAAGTTACGTGAACAGTCGGGGTTCGATCCCCGCCGGCACGTTTTTAACGTGGTAGAGCCATGCTACAGCTATATTAATAGTATAGTTGTAGCACGAATGGGTCGGCTCGACCGGGGAAGAACCACGCTCTCACAGAATACCAGCGTAATATAGCAGCTTAACACTGCTGTGTTTCGTATGGTGAGTGTAGAGAACTGGAAACCCTTTTTACTGGAAAAGAGGCATTCCATCTTTGTCCTCACGGGTGACAACGCATCTGCATTTTGATACTTTATTGAGGATAGATGTAGATGTCTATGAGTCACAGCAACCACTTACCATCAGGTGGACTGTGTGCTCGTTTGTCACTCTATCCTATAAAAAAATGAAAGAAAACTTCAAGCGAAAATTTGCATGTCTAAGAAATAAAATATGTCAAGGATAGGTCAAGCCCGCCAAGACGCAATGAAGCATAGTGAAGGGTTAATAATAACCTCCATTTACTTACCTACATAACTTCCTTCTCAGAAATGACAAGAGTTTAATATATATAGACTGTACCTACAATGTTCAGACTTTCGATAATATGATAACGTAAAATGATTGGGAATTTTCCAATTACTGTATTATTCAAGTTATTCCAAAAAAAAAAAAAACAGATTACTTTGCATCAAAGCAAATTTATTAACTCTAAGAAAATGATCCTCTCTCTATAGACGTTAGAGAAAATTAACTAAATATAAGTAAAATAATATATTAAAGCTATTTATTTGTAACAAGATAAAATATTCAATACAACAAAACTAATTAATTGTTATAATAGTAACAGCTATGTTTCTTCAAGTACCAGTTTTTCTTCTCTCCTTTAGATTGGCTTTATTTGGTGTGAGATTTATTATACTTATTTCAGGAATGTTTTTGGTAATACGAATCCAGAATTTTGACATTTTCTTGGTTTAAGACGTTGAGTCTCTACAAAAAAATATAATGAAACCAATTTGGTTTTAAGCTACGTTTATATATACTTTAATGGAAATGACTTTACTTTTATGTTAATATTGTCAGTGTAGTTGTTGTCCTATGTATTAAACAAGGTTTTGACGGCTCCGTGGCGCAGTGGCTTAGCAATAAGTTGCAGCGCTAAGGGCCTCGGGTTCGAATCCCGCACTGAACAAGTATTTGTATGACCTACAAATAATTGTTCCGGGTCTGGATGTTTGTCCATGTGAAATTTATGTATGTAAACTGCCCCTACGATACAGGAGAAAAACCTAGTGAGAAGGTAACGTTTAAAAAAACAACAACAAATATAATTTGGTATTTCCATTTTCCCCTTAGAACAGTAAAAGTCGTTAAAGGAAAATGAGAGACAAATTTTACTATCGTCAAAAGACGCTTCTACTTTCGCTGTCCTATAAATGTTAGTTAACATAATTTACAAAATGGTCGTAAAGGAGGCAGCATTCGCATATTTGCATGGTTCATGTAATAGGCTTTTATAAATTTAGATTGTACAGAATTCGTATAGCGGTTTCTATAAAAGTCAAATTTAAGAATATTATACAAATTAGTCAATAGATGATCATTGGTAACACTGTAGGTAATCGAGGTACAAAAATCGAATAATTTCGACAGCAAAAATATACAACAACCCTTCCGTTTGCACAATAAGTTTACCCTAGGTCTGAAATAACATGTACTAATTTGACGTGGCTTTGTAATAAAAATAAACTCACCATAGAGACGGGCAGGGGATGCGCTCCACCGTTGGGATAGGGGTACGGTGTTACGAGGTAGCCCATGTTAAAACTTGCAGCTGGATGCGGCTCGAATTTACCTGTCAACAGAAACAACAGTATTAATCAGTTTAGAGCAAAATATACGCCCACTTTTGTGTTCTATTCTAAAGCATATGATCAGTCATTCCACCTTAGTCCAAACACAGAGGTAACTTTCTTTGTTTGAAGTGGGTTCCTAGGACTATAGCACTTTAAAGTAAGAAAAATAAAAATAACTATTCGTGCTAGGCGCTTACCTTAAATTATAACATAGAAATTGTTTATCTAAAATAATTTACCATATGACTAATAGCGCAAAATCCATCAGAAAACGCTGTAGTCATGTCATAAAGATGGAGAGCATCACGAAGTGACCAGTACGAAGATATCAAATTTTTCATGTGCTTAAGTATGAATTGTACTAGTATCGTTTGGTCGAAATTCGACAATTTATTTGGTAAAAGCGTTTTGTATGGAAAAATAAGGTGTGTATGATTAGTTTATTTTAACTGTCTGAACGGCTTCATCATCATCATCATAACCATTACAGGCCATCACAAGTCTCCCAACGAATGCACACAAAGCACGATCCCGAGTCACCTGCATCCATTGACTTAATGCTCTCTTCCCCATGTCGTCACTCAAGTATGGGACAGCCCTCATGAACAACGGCAACATGCAAAACACATTATTTCTACACAAAATGGCACAATCTTTTTCGAATGATATAAGTTCATGTCCCACCTTTTATAATGAAAAGTAATAAAACGTACGACAATTTGCAATATCCACCTATTAATGTAATAATAATGCATGGCAGCTGACTAGGAAGCCTTTGTCCAGAAGTCGATTTAAAAAGGTTGTTAAAGTAATTTAACATGCGAAGTCTACCCACAGTAGTTTTTACTTCACCATAATTATAAATACGTTCAGTTCCCGTGATCTTTAAATGTCTATTCTACTTACGATCTTATCGCCCGCTATATTAGAGCACTACATCGGACACGTGAAAGACAAGATAAGTGTGTTTGCGCTTACTCATCATCATCATTATCATCATCATTACAACCGTTCACAAGTCCACTGATGAACGTAAGCCTCCCTAAAAAACATGGTCCTGAGCTCCCTGTATTGTAAAGACTCACGTGGCTCTAAAATATCTCCATATAATTTTTTTATTGTCTAAATATTGTTAACATGCGTATCAAAAATAACCGTTATACGAATACTCATACACTTTTTTCCTTTAATAGGTAGGCGACTCATAAAATATATTCACTATTTTAACTACAGGCGTAACATGAGAGGTGGTGAAGTATCAATATTCATTTGCAATAGCCTAAAACACCACGTCACAGAAAATCAGTCTCAAGGTGACAATCACTACCTTTGGATTCATTTTGACCACTATTGTCTTGATATCGGTGCAGTATATCGGAAAACAGACGCATCAAATTTAAAAAACTTCTTGGGCTTTTATTCCAAGCAATTGCATAAAAGAAGCAGAGCTGTTGTAATTGGGGACTTCAACATTAATTTACTGAGTCAACAACAGGCAACTAATAACTACAAGGATGTGCTAGAGGAGAATGGTTACGATATAATAAATAAAATAGACGAAAAATACTGTACACGTGAAACAGTTTCAACAAAATCAATAATAGACCATGTTTGCTCAAACCTTAAAAGACACAGATTCAATTTCATCATAATTGAAACCCCTATGTCTGACCACAAGCAAATATACTTCGAAATACAGAAATACCGGCCTGAATCACTGCGACGAGTTAGATATGAAGCTATTAACTACGAACAACTATATAAAACTATGGAAAACTGCACAGATATTGGTAATAAATCATATGAACTATTTGAAGAGAAGCTGAATTCTTGCGTCAGCAATAGTAGACTCACAAAGACTAAAATTCTTAACCCACCCCGCCAAGACTGGATCAACAGGAAAATTATAGATAGCATAACTAGTCGAAATATAATATGGAACAAATTTAAGAAGAATCCAGAAGACAAATTATTAGAAGAAGCATTCACCAAAGAAACCATTCATAAAACTAAAACTAAATATTATTCAAAAGCATTCAACGACTGCAAGAGCAACCCTAAAAAGATGTGGAAACTAATAAATAACCTTTCTAACAACAAAGTAAGAGACCCATCATTCCCAAGTAAACTTTTAACACCCAATGGTTACATAACGGATCAAAATGCTATCTGTGAAAAATTCAATGACTTTTTTTCTAATGTGGGCTTGATCTTAAATAGTCAAATACCAGCAAATTTTCATAATAATTTAACGTATACAAATGGAGCAAACACTGCCGACTCAATCGCGCTAACACAATTACAGCCAGTTAGTAGATAGCTTAAGCACAAATACTAGTTCCGGATTAGATTGGGTTAATAGCAAATCAATAAAATACGTGAAACACCTCATCCTTCCTGAACTTACTAATTGCATAAATAATAATCTAGAAAATGGCACTTTCCCCGATAGTCTAAAGATGCCTAAAGTTACAACTATATTTAAATCTGGGTCTAAGTCGGAACCTGGCAATTACCGCCCAATATCTGTTCTTCCCGTAATGTCAAAAATCTATGAAAAACTGTTATGTAAACGTCTTGAAACCTATCTCTCCGCACAGAACTTCTTTTACAAGCAGCAGTATGGCTTCAGACCGAAATCTAACACTGTCAGCTACAGTAGACCTCATAACTAAAGTGAAACTTAGCATTGATAAAAAACAAATAGCACTAGGAGTCTTCATAGGTTTAAAGAAGGCCTTTGATACAATTAGTCACGATCTATTGTTAAAGAAACTATCTGATATTAGCATTACAGGAACCGCTAATGAGATACTCAGATCTTACCTCACTAATCGTCGGCAAGTGGTTAAGATCGGTGAAACACAGAGTGGGCCCAGAGTTGTGCCCTGTGGTATACCTCAGGGTTCGATTCTGGGGCCTCTCTTGTTTCTTATATATATAAATAAAATAAAAGAGCTCGGGCTTAAGGGAGACATAACGTTATACGCCGATGACACCACTCTATTCTACTTTGGCAATTCTATAGACTCTACTACTACTACTACTATTAAAGACGCACAAAATGACTTAGATTTTCTAAATATCTGGTTTCAATGCAATCGGCTTACTATAAATATATCAAAAACAAACTTTATAATATTTACAGCAAAAAACAAAAAATATCACATTATACACCATTGAAAATAAATAATCAAATTATAAATAAAGTTGATGAACAGAAATATCTTGGACTGATCTTAGACTCGCACTTAACATGGAAACCACATATTTCTAAAATTAAAACAAAATTTACTTCTCTTTCTGGAGCCCTACGGGGTATGGTTACATGTTTACCGCACCGAATTCGATATAATACATATAACTCTCTCATAAAACCGCATTTAGAATACTTGACTGAAATTTGGGGCACCGCTGCAAAAACAAGTCTAGAACCACTACAAAGGTCACAAAATAAATAAATTAAAACATTGTTTAAACATGATTTCCCACACAAAGAAATCTACTATATAAAGAAACAAAATTATTAAATATAACTCAAACATTTATATATAAAATTTGTATATTAATAAGAAAAATATTAAATAAAGATATACATACTCAAATAACATTCACAAAGAAACAACAAATACAAAAAATTAGACTAAGACGTGCAAACGACCTTTGCCTCTTAACCCTAAGAACTAATTATGGTTAAAAAATTAATGTACGAAGGTGCGAAATTGTATAACCAATTACCGAAAAATATTAAAGAAGCAAAATCAATGCCAACTTTTAGAAAGCACTTAAAATATTATTTAACATCTAATCTGAGCGCACCTTAGTTTCACTATTTCACACGTCGCTTCTAGCTACGCTCGATCTGTGTAAGGTGCGCGTCCAAGCATTGTTTGCTCCTTGGTTATGTTAGTTTTTTACAAGTATATTGTACATTGTATTTTGTTTATACTTAGAAATAAAAATTGCTTAAAAATGTATACTTACGATTGAATGATTTCGATATATTAGTATACGCATAGGATAAGATTATTATTTGTTTGTATGTATTTAAACTTTCTCATGTAAGTGAATTGTTGTAAATTCATATGAGAAATAAATCATATCTCAAATATTAAAATAAATATAACCTTAAAATAGGACCTAACACATCATCGCTACCTATCCCATGCATTTAAATTTTCGAGTAGTTGAAATGAACTATATATAACAAACATAAAAACATTTAAATATATTTCAATAAATTTAGAAAATGCACATAACATAGTGGATTGAATACAGATCTAGGCATGTCGATAAGGGGTGGGCATCTGACGAGAAAATTATACCGAGACGAGGAGTCAGTCATTTAGTATAATAGTTCGCGATTGTACTTCGCATTAGTCTCTGCCTCGGTGAGTTTTTGAAGTGTGCATTGTCTCCAATTTCACCTACTTGAATATTACTGAACTACATAATACTTAAATTAACTGCGAAGTATAATACAACTATATAAAAGCAAATATCAAGTCTGTAGTCTATATTTTATGTATATAGAAGGTATAAAAGTTTGTTTTCCTATAACAATATTTTACTGAATATTTTACGAAATTATGTAAATAGGTAATAATAATTATAATAAATTATTTTACTCATGTAAAAAACTTAAAGTAGTTAAAAATAAACGATTAATAAGTTTAATCTTTTATTGTAGTAAATTACCGCTTGGTTGCGTTTAACTGCGGCGCTGCAAGCCAGGGGTTCGAATCCCACACGAAACAACTATCTGTAAACCTACAAAAAGGCTGTGGCTGTTACATTTTCGTAACTGAAAATTTATTAGTATCTGAAGCATACTACATGATATTGTATATTGCTAATAATGATAAAAGTTAATCTGTAGCGTTCTATATTCTGCGTTTATAGCGTTAATTAACTTGTGTCTTGCGTCTCTAAAAGTGTACCCAAACAAATTTAATTCGTATATGACTCATGGTAAATCGTAATAATTAATTAATTAAATAAATTATTACGATTTACTATGTGTAAACAAATTAAATAAGTAAAATTTTTAAAATTAAAAAAAAATCACGTATTTTTTATCATGGTCTTCCATTGTGATCTGAATTTGAGCTACATTCAAAATTCCACCCGGAAGGACAGTCAGACAGACAATCAAGAAAGTGACTTAATAAAAACGTGGTAAAATATACATTAGTATATCTTTTTAATTTGTAAGAGCTTTAGTTATAAGCGTAAAATTACTGTGTTGAGTGTACCAGACTCCACTAATCCAACGCGACTAATGGCTGCCTTTACTCTATTTATTATACTGCGATGTAACCGTAGATAAAGGAAACTCGGATTTTAATGAGCGACCCGGAAATTGAAAACATTATTTTATGTCAAAACAGTGAGACAAATTAAGCATACGAGTAGTAGGATAGTTCTACTAACGTAGTAAATAAAATAACAGTCTGTAAAAGTTTCACCCAGGCGATCTCCTAAGCATTGAAGGAGTCTCACCACCTACTCTACTAGAACTGTTATTCTTCATCGGTCCGTAAAAGTCTACTGCTGGACATGAGTCTCTCCCGTTGTGTAGCAAGGATTTGTCTTAAACGCAACGCCTGCGTTGCCAGACGTCTCACATCTTTGACGCTGCTCCCCGTCGCTGGTCCGGGTATTTTACGTCAGTTGTAAACGCATTCTTCATAGTCGCCTCTTACAATACCCACGGTACAAAACTGTTTCTCTTTTACGCTGGATGGATTCCCTTAAGCCGCCACCGTACGGCAGCCAGCACTGTTATTGTCTTATAATATATTATATTCTATATCCTTCTTTTAATTTATTAGACAGTGCTAGTGGAATAGGTGTAAGTGTTCGAATAGCTAAGAGTCTGTCTGAGCAGCTAGCACTCCGTTACTTATTTCTGCAGTATAATCGCTGCTGTGTTTTATGTTTTAAGGCTAAGAGAATATAACTACAGACCGTGAGACCACATGTGTGATGCATGACAGAGTCAAGAGAAATCGGCAAATAAAATTTCAACTCAATGGTGCTAAGCGTGGCCAATATGGCAAATTTATGAAGAGAGCGGCTCACGTCTTACTGGAGTGCTCTGCGGTCGCCAGTTACTAAGTACCTAACTATTACTAAGTATTCGGCGTACCGGAGTCGTTCTTCGTGATTTTTGGCAACATTAGAATGTTGAAAGGATTTTTTGAGGAGCTTGGGTGGCTCGAACAGCATTAATCCTGCCCACACTCAAAATACGGTCGTGGAGTTGCGGAAACCAGCCCGTGTAACACTAAAACTTATGGAGGAGGCCTGTGTTCAACAGTAGACTTTTGATGGGTAGTGATGAATAAATGAATGATGTCGCATTGGGAATCCAACTCAAATTTATCATGTACCTATTTGATAAAATTAAAACGAGCATGTTAACAAATCGCATACATTCCCATGTTGTCTGGTTAGCCTAACTAACTGTGATAATTGAGCTAACTTGTTCAATTTTACCTTTACTTATATCTTTATTTAGACTTTTTAAAACACTTTGTTGTTACATTGTATATAAATAGCGGTGTACATATACGTATAATAAAGACTGTAAGAAAGTTATCTTTGGAGATTTATTCGTTTTTAAATTTATGTTGCTTGATATATGAATATGAAGCCAAAACTAAATGTTTTGTCTATTTGTCTTTTTGCATGTCAGTTCCTTTGCGCATGTGTGATGTGAAAACTGAGAACAACACAATACAAACTGAATACCAGCGTAAAATAGCAGCTTCATGCTGCTGTGTTTCGTATGGTGAGTGTAGAGAACCGGAGACCCTTTTTTACTGGAAAATAGGCATTCCATCTTAGTCCTCAAGGGTGACAACGCATCTGCATTTTGATTCTTAATTGAGGATAAATGTAGATGTCTATGGGCCACATCATCCACTTACCATCAGGTGGACTGTGTGCTCGTTTGTCACCCTGTTCTATAAAAAAAAAAAAAACAAACTTAATTTAAAAACATACAGATATTACAAGGCATATTCCCGTGGTGTAGCCGTGGACGGTAATAGTATCTCGCAGTAGTAGAGAGTACTGGCAATAGTAGTTAGGCTACAAAGTCACTGGTATTGGGTTCAAAACCCAGCCTTACCAGCATTTGTGTAAACACAAAATGTTGATTTCGATTCTAGTTGTGTTGTGGTGTGGTTGTCCACGTGTCTCTACTACTGCATCATTTTCAGATTCCGTGCTAAAATTACCCTAACGGAACACTTATGGAATTACCTCGGTTTATGTCTGTGATAGAGCAACACGGGCAACCGGCGGATCTGAGGGGAGTAGCCATACGCAGGAGTTCCCCTATGTCAAAGTATAAGTCCACACAGTCCTATGCCTACAATAAACTAGTTGCAGTTGCATTGCTCACTGGACTAAATCTAGTTGCGCGGCTGAATCGACGTCCTACAAAAATGCCGAATTGTTCAGTTTTTTGCAGTAAGAAGATATCCGCCAGGTCAAATTTACAAAAAGATACATTACCTTTCATATATAAGTAATTTTTAATCACATTATTGCTGTTTACTTCTTTTTAAACTTAAAAATTAAAATAATAACGGTCGTTTTGGTTCGGATTTGTTAACCAATACATGCCGTTCGCCCTCATAAAATATGCAGATCGGTCGAGTGACTGATCCGAACCTATATCCGAGTTGTCGGTGTAAAATTGTTAGTTTATTGTTTTAATTTTTGTGTAAGTTTCGTAGTAACAGACGATTATTTCTCTGTGCGCAGATTTCCCCCGCAAAAAATGACAGACAGTTCTGTATCGGGGAAAAACGCTACAGCTACCCCTCCGGTCTGCCGGTGGCTCGTGTTGCTCTATAGAGTCTGTTGTCAGTCTGTCACTGACATTTTTCTGTTTTTTTTTTTAATAATGATTTATTTAATTTCACAAGATGATTGAATTTCAGCGAAGTTATAAAATTCAGTTCCCCAAATTCTGACGTATTGATGTAAATTCGAACCCAGTGGTTAGTTTTGTTAAGTAAATAAGGAAGCTATAAAAAAATTAAAATCATAGTGTGAGGTGTTAATTTAAAGGTTTGTAACAGTTGCATTTAAGTGGTTTTAAAGTTAACAGATAACACTCAGTAAAATTAATTGATCTGATAATAAATTCGATATGAAAATAAGCAGACACAAAAACTGCAGAATGAATGTAATTTTAAATAATAATACAAAGGATACACAAAATGAAGTATATAATTTTTGCTAATTTGTTTGACTCTTGCAAGTTGTACCTCATCGTAAAAAAGGATATTTGAAAATGGAACACCAACTATTTCAAATATTTTTAGGTATTTGGAAAAAGCTTTTTCCGTGAGAATTTGGCGTAAATTTGCTCGGAGCAATGGAGCTTAGTCGACGTGATTTCAATTCGCGCTATGATTTACTATGACTTTAAAAGGTTATTGGTAAGTGAAGTGTCAGGCGTTTCACCACTAGAAGAAGTGACAACTTGGGAAGAGATGCTGCATGAAGTCGATGGATGAAAATGACTTAGGACAGGGCTTTGTGGCACTCCTTGGGGCCTATGTTGTGAAGTGGACTTGTGATGGGCTGTAATAACGACGACGACGACGATGATGATGATGAGATGAACTCTCATTGATGAGCATCATTATATTGATAAGCGTTGTTAGAGATGACTGCTGCACAAAGTTATCGATGAGCAGAAATAAGTGCCAATTTATAATAGAGAAATTTGAGCCCGGCGAGAAAAAACGTTTAAAATATACTGATTGGTAATGGAATATGGCTATGATCCATTGAATTCACAGTCACAGTCACAGTCGACTTAAAAGATGAGCCAATCCCAACGAAATGTCGCATAAACTCCACAGAAAACGGTCGCCTCGTTTTTCTGCAAGACGATTCATATTCCTACGGTGGTGCCAACATATCACTCGAATATATTTATGTTGTAATGTATAATTAAAGGTCTTGAGGTATTCCATCTTAGTACCTAGAACCGATAACGCACCTGTAGCCTTCTTTATTTAAAGTAAGCTGCATGTGTCCATGGGCTGCAGTAGTCACTTACCACCCATCAGGACTGTAAGTTCGTTTTTCAATTCAAATTTATAAAATAAATAGGTAAATAAATAAATCGCAATACCATCAAACCGCATAAGAGCTTATCGTAAAGATAAAACCTTATTTAATTCATTTCGATACGATAAAGATAATTATTATTAATGATAACTCTAGTGTTTATACCTAGAAATTGACTTGACGTGCACCATGACATATAAATTTATTAATAATATATTGATATTGATAAGAATAATATAGTATCCTTGAGATTTGAAATCACTCAAACAATGCATACATGCTCTGTATGCAAAATAATGGTAACATATAATAATCGAGTTTAAAATATGCATAAATTTTGTCATTACCGTCATACTGGGAGCGTTAAGTCAAAAGGGTGGTGAGATGTAGGTAATAATACACTAACCTACGGCGGGGAGTTACGAAACCAAAAAATAAGGTATTGTAATAATTCATTATTATCCTAGCATAATGACCATATACCACCAGACAGACTAGTTCCATTTTTCAACCATATATAAATATGATAACAAATCTATCGTATACTTTTAACCTCTAATATTAAAGCTCTTAAATATTGAAAATGATATGAATCATTAAATAAAGCAATGTGACTGCAAAACCAACCACAAAACGAACAGATGCGATAACCGTGACGAACAAATCGCCTAACTCGTCAAATACGTCGTGGGCCACCTCTCCCATAAAATCGTACACCATAATTCAATAAGATCCTCACTAGGCGTTCTCGGAATCTATGCCGCGGTAGGTCTGAAACCTAAACAAATATTGACGGAGTCCGACCGCGCCAGTGTAATATGTATTAAACACAATTGTACACACGTTTTTCTATGTGTACGTTGGACGTTCGAGTGCACAGTGAAAGTCACACCGTGTATAGTACGATTATAGAAATAGCTACCGAGAGTATAAACATTATTTTTCATATTTGACGGTCCCGTGTTTCCCATTTTTCCTGGGACGTCACGTACGCGGATAATATGCGAAAAGATGACTCAGAAGATTGAGCTTTAAGTATGATAGATAAGTATCTTATCTTACGTATCTCCAAGCACGTATTCTCGTAAGAAGTATACTAGTTCCTGGAACGTGTACCAGTACGCACACGATTACGCTCAATAAAAAACAAACATTATTAATATGAATAAAGCTTGCACAAATATACTTTCGAATAGATAGAAAGACAGACAAATAACTCAAATATTAAGAAATATATTAGTGAGCTTCTGATAACTTCGAAAATCTAATGAGGCCTCAAATTTTTCGTGATATTAATTAAAGATAGGTGTTGCACCGGCTGGAAAACTTACATATCCTAGGTTAATTTTGATTTCCTAGACATACTGATTTCTTCATTCAGTTTTTCCCTAACTGATGAACACATATACGATTTATTCAAACGATTCAAATGTATGATTAATAATATTTCCGATATCAGACCTAAACAGACGAGGCCTATAGCAGTGAAACTGTAATCGACTGTAATGAGAAGAAAAAACAATACATTATCAAGAGATACTCCCTTCGGTAATGAGTCCTCATTTAATATATTTTATAAATATTTTATAGTTTTTCTTTACAAAGCATTAAAATATATAATATTTAATACTATAATAAAAAAACTGCAGTATGATTTTCAAGTACGCTGGCTTCGTTTCCTTGCAAAATGGCTATACTTAGCTTTTGAGCAAGAAAAGAACCAGCCCTCTTATCACAAGCGGCGACAAAAAGTTGCGTATACAGCCCCTTTAGAAACTTCACTGCACGTGGACGCTAAGGACCGATAGTCTTTCTGTCTTATTTTAAACAGAAGTGAGAAACAAATTATAATAACGAATATCAACTCTACAAATCCTGTCGGAAAAGTTGGATACCATATTGTTATCAGTGACGAAGCTGTTAACAGTATAAGGACTACTTAGCGGTCAAGATAAGTTTCAAGCTTTACATACTTAATGTGTTGTAACAGATGCCCTATATAAATTTTGATAAGGAAATGTTTTAGCTAAAAGGAAAACGTCCTCTTAAACAATAGATTAGAGTAAGTTATTACTTGCGTCCATTTCAAGTTACTCTTGGGTGTTAAATATGACGATATGACAGAGCTAATATTATTGTAAATCCGTAACAACTTAACGGTCTAAAGTATTATTTCTGTTGAAGTTGTTTGAAGAGGTGAATAAAATATTGTCCTGATCTGTTTTCACTTTCTCATTCCTCATAAAAGAAAAAAATATGTTTCTTAAAGTTTATTTAATTGCCCTTTTCAGTAAGACTAGTGATATCTCCACATCTATAATCCTAAAGTATAGTAGCAGTTAAAATCAACCTCTAGAACCACATTATGCAAATCAAACGCTTTAACAAGCTTGAATTAAGTGCAGGTTGTCAAACCATCGTGTACACGTATAAAAAGCTAGTTGTCTCACAGTTAATCACAACGTCTACGAAGGGGAGTGATGGACTATTGCTGAAGTTGTAACTATTATTTAATCTGTGCTATTGCAGACTTTGTAGTATATAACTTCTGCATAACAATATTTATAGTGCAAAATTAATGCTAACTAACTTAAATTTAGCGTAATAAAATTTTATTACAAATTCATCTAAACGGAATAAAGTTAATGTAACATTATAATAAATAATGAAAGAGCCAATGAGCAATGAATCAGACATTTGAAGGGGACTTTAGATAAGCGTTATAAAAATCTCTACCTGGGCGGCCGGGGTTTGTGTCCAGGCCGGACATGAAGTCATTCATTTATGTGTTTGCGGTCTCATAAAATTACGTGTTTCTTGCGTGTATACCTTGAAATTATTATTTGCTTAGTATATAGTAATAAAATTCGATACTGTGAGATGTTTATTACTTTAGTCAAATTATTTGTATATTTCGCATATGAAATGAAGATATTATTGTAACCGTTTGCAGGAATCGATCTTTAATCTAAAAAGGAGATAATTTTAAATAGATTATGAAACTCTTAAAGAATAAGGAATGGGATCCTTTATCTTTAAATGTTCTAATACAAACCAATTACTATCAACGAGGCATTTAATATTTTCCAATTTTATATTTATATCTATCAACCTTGAGAACGGTTGTAGTTGAATGGTGAACTTGTTTGTTGTCTTTACTAATGTAAAAATCACATGACAATGAGCATAGATAAATATAATATAACATCATTATACCTACAGCACTATGTGATTGCAGCACAAAATAATTTGTCGCTATTTGGGTGTCGTAATAGTCGGGAAAAGGAAATTGCACTTTTTTTATAGAAAAAGGCTGACAAACGAGCACACAGTACACCTGATGGTAAGTGGATGCTGTAGATGTCGTCTATGGAGACATCTACATCTATTCTCGATTAAGAATCAAAATGCAGATGCGTTGTCAACCCTGAAGACTAAGATGGAATGCCTCGTTTCCAGTAAAAACGGTCTTCTGTTCTCTACATTCACCATCCGAAACACAGCAGCATTGAGCTGCTATTTTACGCTGGCATTCTGTTAGAGCGCGGTCCTTCCCCGGTCGAGCCGACGCATTCATGCTACAACCATAACATAGCTGCAGCGTGGCTCTACCACATAAATAACTTGTTCCTATTGGCCTCCGGTGGCGGCATAGCCTTCTCAAAATTACCATAACTAAGCTACTTTATTGTATGATGTAGGGACACCTATATATACCATAATCCTTAATAGCACGCTAAACTCTATGGACTCCTTGGTAGAGACATACATTATCTACCTAGGAGTCCGTTAGGTCCGTGATGGCAGGACAGTTCTTTCCTCAAAAACACTTTGTATTAGATGTTATTTTTTTATTATGAAGTAAATTTCACCTTTTCAATGTCCTTTTACAAATTTCACAAAAAATTTTAAGCAGAGCTTTATTATTCCTATAAGTGTCAAGGCATATTACTGTGGGTCTCGTACACAGTATGAGATTACTATAATTTAAACAAAAAAGGACGAAGGCTCTTTAAACCTCGGAGTGATTGATGACCCACAGAGCTCCAAACACATGACAGGTACACCCTGCAAAGCAATTACCATCTTTATCGCCTACAAAAACCACCAACCAGCCATTGAAACCTGTTTGACTTGTATTTGCCTTTAAAGGTTTTATTTTGTTGCATTGGTCCCGTAGGAAATGTAATTTTATTTATATAATGAAAGAAAAACTAACATTTAATATTTTAATTATAAATATTTTTAAATTATGTATTTTTCTATTAATTTAGTATTATAGTATAGTATATTACCGTGTAGTGGCGGTGTAAGATTATCCACTACCTACCCCATATAATCTCGTGGGTGTCGTAAGAGGCGACAGAGGGATACAATTCAGATGGGCAGCAGCGTCTTCATAACAACGACTAAAATTAAAAAACTGCGATTGCCAAACCGCTGGCCAAGCGTGGCAACTATGGCAAATATCCCCCCAATGAGGCAATCTATGGGGGAGGCCCGTGTTCAGCAGTGGACTTAGGCTGTAACGGTAACGGTATTGATTTCGGATTCCTGATAATTGATATCTGGAATTCCCATATGCTCGGGATTTATATAAGGTTTTATTGAATTTAAAATATCATATTAAAATATAAAAGATAAATAAAAGTAATTAATGTAAAAATCAAAACAGTAATCTAATATATAAAAATTAAAATTTGTTTGATTGCTCGCATTTTATGTGCTACCATAACCGTTCATCAGATTGCGGTAAAACTTTGTCAACTTATTTCTTGCACTTGCGCGAAGGTTATAGGCATAGTACAGTTAACTTACGAGGGTGGATTGAAAAGTACTCGGCCTAACCAAGAAAATAAACATACTAAATCAGTAATATTTTATTTTCAATACACTTTACCTCCTTCCAAGCATTTAGACCGTTGAAAAAAATGATTCTTCCTTAGAGTCAAAATATGCGTCTACAGCTGCTTTGACCTCGTCGTTTGTCGAAAATCTTTGACCTCCCAAGTGCTTTTTAGGTTAGGAACAGAAAGAAGTCTGATGGTGCCAGATCAAGTGAATACGGCGGATGCGGTAACAGTTCAAAGCCACAGTTGTGAATTTCAGCCATTGACTGTACTGACGTGTGAACACGGGCGTTATCTTGATGAAACAGGACTTTTCTTCTGAGCATTCCTCGACGTTTTCTTTTATTTCCTCTCGTAAACGACGTAGTAAGGTGCAGTAGTAATCAGAGTTTATAGTCTGACCCTTTCAAGATAATCAATCATAATCACACCTTTCGAGTCCCAGAATACTGAAGCCATCACCTTATTTGCCGACAAAATCGACTTAGCCTTTTGGGGTGGTGAACCAGGTCTTCTCACTGTTTTGATTGTTGTTTTGTTTCGGTGTACAGTAATGAACCCATGTTTCGTCCATAGTAACAAATCGATTCAAAAATCATCTGCATCGGCTTCAAATAACTCCAAACAGTCGCGTGAATAGTCAATCGCGTCCTTTTGTTCAACTGAAAGCAGTCGCGGAACCCACCTCACAGACACCTTGTGGAAACCCAACTCGTTGACAATGATGTTTTGAGTTCGTTCATAAGAGATGCCTATAATCTCGGCTATCTCTCGGATCTGGTCTCCCATTATTAAATCAAGTACTTTTTAATATTTTCGTCAGTAGTTGACGTCGAAGGCCTTCAGAGCGGGGTTCATCTTTCACACTCTCTACCACGCTTAAATTCTGCTATCCATTTTGACGGATGAATATGACAGAGCACAATCGCCTAATGTACTGACCATGTCATCATGGATGGCTTTGATGATAGCCCTTCTATGGAGGTACTTTATGACGGCATGCACCTGATTTGCTCCATTCGGAAATTATGTCCGATTACTTTGTTAATAAATTTATAAAATCACAACTAATTATCGCACACGTTTCGAACTTCACACAATGAACTAGTCTGAACTGAACTAAATAATGTGGGTAGATTTGATTTTAGAATTGAATGGATCTGTGTTAGGCCGAGTACTTTTCAATCCACCCTCGTACACTAGGTCGTGCGCATATTGTACCAACAAATTTATTTGAAACTTATATATCATTCAATTTCAATGAATGTGTTATCATTCCTAATTAAACAATATAACTCTTCCAAATTTATAACGATATTTCCACAATTATTTCTTCTGCGGTAGCAACGTGCCGGGTACTTAGCTTAGTGGATAAGCATTCGTCTTAAAATTTCATAGTACGCGAGCAAAGCCATTGCGATCCCCGCCGGCGCCATAGAAATACTTAATGCAATTTTAAGTGCAGATTTATCAGGTGCTCCAAGGCGGAGGAAAACATAGTGACGAAACCTGCAAGTGAGAAATTAATAAAATGTGTTAAACACATGTGAAGTCTGCTAACACGTATAAGGGCAGAGCGGTGGACTCTTCCTTGCTCTAAAACTCCTCAGAAATGAAGCAGGCTTTGTGCAGCAGTGGATCATAAGTAAGACTGCTGTTCTTTTGGTCCGTAAAAATCACCTTTGGACATGCATCTAACTTTGGCATCTAACGTACTAGCACCAGGCGTATCGCACCTTTGGCGCTGCTGCCCGTCGCCGGTTTGTGTATTTTTTACTTTTGGTGTAAACGAGACAGATTTAACACCACCTATCGTATCTTGATATATATATGACTTGATATATCTTGATATACCTAGATATACCTTGGTATATCTTGATACATCATGGTATACTTATCGTGATGGATTCTCATACGCCGCCAACACACGGTGTAGGTGTAGGCTGTTATTTCACGTTTTAGCATTTTTGTATACGAATTCTACGATATAAAATTATAGTTATATTGTTCGCAACGCACGACAATTAAGGACAAAACAGGCCATTATTTTGTGTTTAGGAAGATACTTGAAACGAAAATTCGTTACAAATTATTCAAATGAAGTGTTTTCTTATTTTATCGGCGTAGTTATCATGACAGTTATTTATTTGGTACAGTAAGGGAAAATTCATAGTCAGGCCAAAAGGGCAAAGAAGTAAAAAAAATAATAGGCAGATGAGTATCTTTAGTGATTTGTTTAAAAATAACTTTTGCAAAACAATTTATACCCTTATGGACGTAATCATATGCAAACATTTTAAGCTTTCTTATTTAAAGAAAGTCTAATGAAGGAACATTTTGTGAAAAAAATAGTTCCGATATCTGTTCTACGATCTATTATCTATAAGCTTTATTTTAAACACAAACATCACTTGGCGGTAGGACTCCGTCTCGGAAAGTGGCACCCTCTTACTTTTTTCTACTACCAAGCAACAGTGCGTGCGCTGCTGTTTATAATTACAGGCTGTGTGGCGTTTCATATTAGTCCTCACGTCAGAGGTGACAACCCATCTGTAGCCTTCTTTGTTTGAAACTGTTTCCAGGTGTTGGTCCAGCGTTGGACACCGTCACATCAACTTTATAAAAATAAAACCACTTCTTAGTAAACATATTGTTATAGGGAACAAAGACAACCGAACCGTATAAATTAAGATACACATCATTAAATTACGGAGAATCACTAGAAAACTTCTTAAAATCGTTTTCATAATAATATTGTGATTTAATTAACTTTTCAATAATTGATTTATTTCAGCAAAATAAATCAATGTTACACAAAATTTCGTCTCTACCAAAACTATACCTTAAGCAACGGAAGATATTTACACGGTACGCTTATAACTTGCGCCAACTCATAGCACAAGTGTAAAAAGCTCGTTAATCTCCTAACGACGACGGTCTAATTGTGAACGCATATCAAGTTCCAATTAGATGCTGGATATAATGACATAAAACAGCGTGCATCGCGACAGGTAGGCCGAGACTGGTTGTAAGTCGCGAATTGTAAGAGAGAACGAGAGGTGTAGAATTACTTGTAAGAGGAAAAGAGGTGGAGCATTCGTAATGTGTCTCTAATATCATAGACAATAGCATATGATATAAGATCACAAGTTTAACGTAATTTTAAAGATTGATTGAGATTAGATTATATTTAAAATGTTTTCGAGGTATGAGATATAATTCCTGATTGTTCACAAATCCTTGGAAAATTTGTTACTTGTAAGATTATCTTCGATGATTATCCACAATATCAATCGCATTGAACAACCATACTATTTTATGGAATTTGCGGTTGTTTTCTAAGTGGTACGTCTTCTTTTTTGCTGAAGAGTCCGTCTGGGATGATAAAATCCTGTTGCTTATTTTTGCCGCCAACAGCAGTACACAGCAATGTGTTTTGGTTTTAATGATACGAGAACTACGTAGCATAATAGCAGGCTGTAAGGTATTCCAGCTTAGTTCTCAGAGGTGACAACAAATCGGTAGACTGTTCCTCGTTCGAAATTGGCGACATATTTGTCTAGGCTGCCTTAACTTATTACCATTGGTGGAATGTCGGTTTGTTTGTCACTCTTGCATTATAAACAAAATGTAAAGCATGGCTATATTATCATTAACATTCGGTACCGTAATATGAGTATGAATACTTGTGTATGCTTGGTATGTTTAATTCAGAGAGCAGCTCTTGATTGTACCCGACAGATGTTGCTACGGTTGGAATGTATGTATGTATCATTAGTGAAGTGTATTATGTGTGGTTTATAGTCGATACCGTCTTCACAATGGTAGAATAAAAGGTGTGTTAATTGTCATTTTTGTTACATGGATCTTTACTTATATTTTTAACAACGGACATAAACAAATAAAATTATATATTTTTGTTTTGCTTTTTATTCCACATTTTAAGTACCTTAAAGATATTCGCTTAAACAATATATTATAAGATCTAAGTAACGAATTTTAACAAAACTCAAAAGTTAGTTTTTATTTTCTTAATTATACTAAAATTACTTGAGAAGAAAGTCGCGGGTACTATTTATTTTGAACAAGCGCCCGTCTTTGCGTGGTGTCTTCAAGGCAAGAGTGAACAGTGAGTGGCTTTAATTACGTTAAGACTACTCCAAGTGTAGTATAAGAGGTAAAATATTCTAGGTAGTTACAGTAAACTAGGTAAAATTGAGCAAGATTGACGCGGTCTATTTTATTTTATTTAAAAACTCCAAAGTGACCAAAATAAAAAAAAATCGATCGAAAACAAAACGAATAAATATTGTTAAAATACGTAGGTACTTTGATTACTAGTCCTAATACCAGTTGTGATGATTAGGAAAGTCCTCCTTTGGGAATTTTCTGTCGCACAGGGGGCTATGAAATGCTTATAACGAAAATGTACAGAATAAGTTAATGAAGTTTACAATATTTTATTCAAACAGAGCCTTTGAATGTCTTAACTTTTTATTTATTAGTAAATATTGCCATCATCGACATTGATCCAAAAATTATACAATTTTATATACCAGTAATACTCGAAATGCAACTTACCATGCTACTTGTTGTATTTATTGCATTGATTTGTTTAATTGAGTATGAACTTATATCTCTTCGTGTTTTAAACGAGATAAGCGACATTGTAACAAAATGAAAGAGATTATCTCAGCACGAAGTCTAAACATGATTTGAACACAAATATATCGCCTACGCGCGGCTTGATTGCTATTTGCATGCAAAACTTTAGATTATGCTCAATTATTTACAAAAAAATAATGAGGGAACAATTAAAACATTTTCAGTTTTATGTAACGGTAACGTCAAGTGAAGAAGAGTTTAACCCCAACAGGTTACAATAGTTTCTTTACAGTATACAAAAATACTAATTGCCAGTTTCAATTTTGTCGTGCACGTGGCATTTTGGGGTGTATGCCCTGTATAAGTGATGGTGGGTGTTGTAAGAGGCGACAGAGGGAAATTGAAACAGGTGATGGTCAACAGCGTCTTCCTGATAACAACTCAAAATAATTAAAAAAACTGCGGTTGCCAACACGCCCGCCAAGCGTGGCAACTATGACAAAATACCCCAATGAGGCAATCCTATGGGAAGGTCTATGTTCAGTAGTGGACTTTTATAGGGTGTAATAGATAGTGGCCCACTATTATTTTCTATATTTAAATTCCCCGGTCCAAGGTCCCGGGTTCGAATCCCAGGTCGGGCCAAAAAAAGGAGGTTTTCCGTCAAGAAATTCTCAGTAGCTGCCCGGAGTCAGGAAGTTGGCGGTGTCTCACCCCCGTGCTTCGGAAAGCACGTAAAGCCGTTGGTACTCCGCCTGGTCTCTCTCTGATCGTGTCGGTTTACAGTTTACAGTGTGAAGGAATAGAGAGTGCACCTGTGCTTGCGCATACACTTGGGCACTATAATCCTGTCCTGCGCCGATGGCTAGTCTCTGTTGAGGCTGGCCGCCGTGACCGAAATACGGTCTGGAAGACATTATTATTATTATTATTAATATATTTTTATTTAATTCAGTCAAAAGTAACATTAGGTCAAACGGATAGAATAGTTATAATGGTAAAACCCTTGTATAATAGCCAAACCATTAACATAGCATTACATTAAGCCCATATAAGTGATACTTCAAGATTATAACGAAAGCTATAACTACGTGGTAAAAGCAATCAACTTACCAAAGACAGGACTTAAATCCGATTTCACAGATAATTTTCCAGAATAAGGTTCACCCGATTTTTCCTGGAACAAAAAACATAGAAATATAAAATCAAACAATTTTAAAGAAAAAGAATAAACACGATAAAAAAGTTTGTTCCGTGTTATAGCCAAACTTAGTCAATAAAAACTATGGAAGAAGTCGCAATCTCACCGACGCGACGTATCAACCAATTCATTCCGCTGTCGAGTTTTTACCCCGAACAATATCAACTACGATAATGGACATAACAAATCGAGATGTTTCCGCTTTCATTAATCCCAATAACCGAATTTCCTCTATCTACACTGTTACGGAGCCAATGGGCCATTTGAAATCCCGACACCTTAATGATATATTGGGGGTTATTCTTACAACTCGAACGATGTATTATGGTGCTCGGTCATATTATATGGAATTACATTTTATTTTCTCAAACTTGATTTTGAAAATTTCACTTTTCGATTTCTATTTTCTTCATAAGGTGTTATTAAATATAATCGTCTACATTATTAGTTATAATTTTTAACACAAGTTACCGAAGTTCATTGATATTTTTTATATAAGAAAAAAATGTGAAAAATGTTTATGATGTATTAAGGTAATGTAAATCCATTTAATAAATTTTCGCAATGAATTTGTACTATAGTAATATTTGTAAAGACACTAACAATTTTTGCATCAAAATGAAGTAGCCGTAGACTAAACCATAGGGGAACTGAATCTACCTTGAAACTTATGGGTACACTATTCCATCAAGAAGCTACAGAACATATACCTAATCCGTTCCAATCCTTCACAAAGCCTGAATTGATCGAGATGAATTTACATTCAATAGAGCAACGGCTGCCTAGTCGGGGCTTACATTATAAGGAGACAGCTAAAATGTTAAGTTGGAGAGGCAAATGCGAAACCGAATACGCTTCATTAATACAAAAAAAATCAATAAGAGTTTATTTAGATATTATCGTGAAATAGGAATACATTATTGACATAAGATAAGTTATTAACAATTAACTTTACTGTACTATTTATCATAAGAACGTAAAAAAAATGCAATTAATGCTTTCGACAAATGAGTAGTAGTTGAGAATAAGCCCCTTTAAGGAGCTTCTCCTTCAACAAGAGGGTCGTAATTGGATGAGCCCGAATCAGTTTACCCCACTCGGACACTTATACCAAATCAAGGATAACCAGTAACCCCAATATATAAGTGTTTTTACTTGTAAGCTTATGAGAGTTGCAGGAATGCTTTTAAAATATTTGTATTGCCGATGAATATTTATTCGATATGTATTCATAGTACCTGATTACGTCCAACCAGCACACCAAGCAAATTTACTGTCCTAAGACCGCAGTCCTATTAGTTTCGTGTTTCTCCTCATTATTGATTTGGACTATTTCATAGCGTAGTCACTTCAACAAGACTAACAGCATCGGCAATTTGCTAGAAGATGCCTAACTGAACACAGAATTTAATCCGAACATTAGAAAATTATAATTGTATTATTATTCTCATAAAGCCCGCATCAAATTACATAGCTAGCTGATCTGATCTGATGTTTTGTCGGTGTAATTAGAGATAAAAACAAAAACCTTACGCTACTAAATTTCATACTTACCAAATATGTAAACTCGGAGGCTGTCTTCACAACAGGCAGGTAATGACAAATAAAGACGAGATAATAAAATAACATAGCATAGTGTAAACCTTTATAGTGGTAATAATGGATCGAACTTGTTAAGGGAACCTGATCGGCAATTATCACTACCTGGAGACGTCTGCAACAATGTAAACTTTAAACTGTAGCATCGTCGATACAAGTTTTGGTTTGTTACTCTTGATCATATCTTGACAAAACCGCAGCAGACAGCTGTGGTTTTTTTGATCAATGAAAATTATCGCAGAACGCGTCTTCAGGTATAAACTACATTTCATGATATGCATCGTGTGGTTTGCTGTTCGGTATAAGGTATACTATACAACACTGCTGAGTATTGCCGGGTATTATATTCCTTGATAAAAGCGCATACAATTTTACAGTAACTTGTGTAACTAAAAGTGTTACTTGTCTGCAGAAAAACTAAAACAACGGTTTAACATATTCGTAGTACCATAAAAATAACTAGTAAATGGAATCTTAAAAATAATATTGAGCTGAAAGAAGTTGCCACAATAATATGTATGTAACCATCACGAAATTTTTCCGAACAAAATTTCTTGTATTTAGCGAGTTTGTCAACTTTCTTAATTACAAATGGATGGTTTTACTTGTAATTAAAAGGTAATAAATTATAATATAGAAAAAATCCAACTTCAAGATAATAGTAATGTTCGTAGTTTATAACACATTGGAACTCCGGGCGTTGGCTTTGATTAAATTCCTGCAGTGGGGCAAATTTTTTCGACATGACACCGAGCCGATGCGACGTAACAAAGAGGACAACTATTTAATCGTCTCGTTTCGAAATTAATTTCCGGAATAACTCGCAGCATTTTGTTGTGGACGGACAGAGAAAGTTTCTGTATTAAGCTCGATGAATTTCTTTAGAAAATAGATGAGAATTACATTTAGCGAAAACATGTTTAGTGGCTTAAAATATATTATATCAGGTATATACAGTTGACTTGATATCTGATTCAATTAAGAGGTATAATTACATAATCTTTAATTTGCAGATTTTTTTAATTTTTATTTGCAGAAGGCCGAGGCAAGAAGAAGAAGCAGCTCAAGAAGAAGCTCAAGATTCTTATTCCCCTTGCTATTTTGGCCAAGATTAAAGCCGTATATTAAGTAACTGAGCACGTAATTATTAAAATGCCTTAATTATACATGTTACGTTAAAAAAACTTTGCGATAATCAATAACAAAATAAATAAGTGATCCCTAATGGAATGCTTATGACAGTTATATAGGTTTATTTTTCCTTCAAAATCTGTTTAAATTTCTAGACCACTATAAATTTATGATTCAGATTAATCTGATCCCATATCTTCACAACTTGTAATGTTTCCTTTACATAACTGAAAGAAGCCCAATCATTTTCATATTTTACCAAACTTCGTATTAAAGTTTGAACTGTGGTTATGCTTGTTATAAAGTATTACAAAAAATTAATTGCTAGAACCCAACATTTTGCTGTAACGTGCTCTTATATTACACATATATTTATATTTCAATTGCTTAGCGAAACATAAAAATTAAGGTCGACTTTCGTTACAGCGAACATTAAAATAAACATGCAACTGAAATTAATATCACGGCCGCTGCGTCTTTTGTTCTAAACAATAGTTCTTTACGTTAATAACGCGGAGTAATTTTCTACCATTGTTTTAATTTTTTCGCCGAAAAGTTTTTCTATATAATAGTAGACCAACGCTATTGTTTATAAAATTTTAATAATTATTTTATTCATTTAATTACTTACATATAATAGAGACAAAAAAATGAGCAACACTCCATGATAAGCTTTGATACTGTAACCAAAAATTGACGAACAATTTTAAACAAAGAAAGCTGGCTACAAATACTTTAAAATAATGTAATACTACTAATTACGTGTCCTAAATATATTTAAAAAAATATGACATCATTTTTTTATTAAAAATCGTAAAAAGACTAAATCTAATTTAAAATTGAAAGTATTTAGAAAAACGAATAAAAGTTTTAATGAGCTTATGGCTTTCATTACATAAATTCTTTAATATACTCTTTACTTTAAGATTCCGAGAGCTCTTGTAAGAAAATACCTTAAACACATAAACGACGCGCAATTTTAAAAAAAACGAGTAAAGCTGAGCGAATGACTAATGACGGCAATAATGAAAATATCAGTGCAACAAATCTCTTACACGATCACTGCACTGTATACAAGAATAAACTGAAAATGTGTTTAAATATTTAAATAATAGGAAAAAATATACTGACCTAAAGAAGCAACTATGTCTTTATGACGTATAAAAATTATCTAAATTTGTAAACGGTCATCAAGATTTGATTTTAATTGAACAAACGTGTAGATCGGGCGATACCGTCGACTGTATCAGATTAACGTGAAATACCGTCGATTAACCAAATAAAACCGACGTACCAGTTGAGTTCCGTTTTAAAAACAAACATATTTACCATCATTCATTCATTACCTACAATCCTATCAAAAGTCCACTTCTAAATATAGGCCTCCCTAACTGCCTCATAGGGAAGACATTTGCCATAGTTGTCACGCTTGGCAGGGGGCTTGGTAACTGCAGTAATTTATTTTAGATGTTATCAGGAAGATATTGCTGCCCATCTCGTGTTTCATTTTTCTCTGTTGCCTCTTACGAGAAGTAGTGAGTAGAGGTACGATAATAGAGTGGATTCTCTTAAGCCAATGTACGGCTATTTTTACCAACTGCCAAATACAATAACCAAATATTTTGATAAATGAAAAAAAAATATCTTCATGTTTATCAGCCAGTAACAGTTCACGGCTGGACATGAATCTCTTCTACTGAAGAAAGGATTTACCTTAATCGCCACACTTGGCAGGGTCATCAGTTATTGTAGCACTAGATGTTGCGCACCGCACACAAAAGCGTTAATCGCTGCTGCCTGTCGCCGGTCTGGGGTATTTCACATTTGGCATCAGAGACGCTAATACCAACATAGGTGACTATATCTAGGCATTTCCTATACTCGCCTTTTACGACACCCACGGGATTTTTCGGTTGTACCACGCAATACTTCTAGGTCACGCTGTCCTCTTTATCAGGAAGAAAATACAATGTACATTTTAGCCGACTTAGAAAAAGGAAGAGGTTCCCAATTCGACGTATTTTTTGTACGTCTGAATGTTACTCGATATCTTCGCTAATTATGTACCGATTTTAATGATTTCTATTTTATTAATTAGGCTATTAAGGGTAGTCCCAATGAAATTAAAAAAAAACTAGATAGAAACGATTTTTAGAATTCGGTTCCTACTTTTTTTTATAAACTGTATAGCATACTTTTACAAACTGCCACTGTCAAGTGAAAGCGGAAATGTGTTTACACAATTAACAATATTACAAGCTGTTAGTAATCCTCGTAAATTCTGCATACATTAAAACATAATAAATCGGAAGTTAAGTATTAAAAGAACACTCGTGTTCCGTTGTCCTTCTAACGATCGCTATCTTGTCAAGTAAGATTTTTTGCGAACGCACGTGTCACCCGGGCAGATAATGACCAATTAAGCTTGCTTTAAATGTCACATTTAATTACGCGCGGGTACTATCTAAACGATTTCCTAGGATATCTTAAAGGTGGAGCGTTCTTGACACCGGCAATCGATCAAATTGATAAATACAAGTTGGATCGCTTTTTCACTGAAACGTCCCGGCGCCCGCTACGCACCCGCATAAGTGTACATTGCCTTAAATAGTATCTTAATGGTACAGAAATTACTACGCATTTGATAGGCATTTGTACTCGTTTACCTAGAAATATGGTAACTGCTTTTCGTTTACGGTTTTACAGACGGCAGTGTCTTTTTATGACCAGAAATTCAATAGTAACAAAACAAATTACACTAAAATACTCGTGCAATAAAAACTGGTCAATGTTCCTTATTGGTGATCAGTTTAGTCCATGTATGAACTAAGTGAATTTTATGCTTTTTTATATTTTTTATTTTATTTTATAAAGATAAAAGATAAGCGACATTGTAACAAAAAGGTGACATTCCCCTTGTTAAACAAGAGGAATGTCACATTTTGCCCTAAATGCCGAATTCACCTGTACGATACATCCAGCTGATCCATGGACGAGGCTGTAGTGACCGAATAGTGGCTTAAAAATCTTAAAATCCATCTAATAGCACTGAACCCAAAATTCATATTATGTTGATTATAGGGAGCCGTCACCAGAGCGAGGGTATAGATTCAGCGCTCAATAATTCCTTTGCCTAGCGTTTTAATTAAAGGCAAATCTTCCCTTCAACATGTAATGTAGCATTTTTGGAAAGACTTATATCCAGGTGTTGATGTTATGTGTGATACTTCCAAATGAATGGCGCTCTTTAGAAGAACAAATTAAAATCATCGGCGTCTAAACAAAAAGGACTTATTTGTAGATTCAAAATATTCTTTGGGGTAGTTATTAAAAATTCAAATCGATCGTTTTTGATATATGTAAGTAGATGGTAAGTCGTTTTAATGATAACTCACTTTAAAGCCATCAGATGATATTTAAACACTGCGTTGTGTTGATAGTAACAAATATCATGTAAATTAAAAAAATATAAAACGACGAATTTGATATCGTTCGTAAAACACTGTACAATTTTATTATCGCTTAGTAATAATATTATTTATTCTATGTAATAATTTTATCCAAAAAATTGAGTATATCGATTAGCCACCACCTTTCAATTATAAATTTATGTACCAATTGCTGTGTGTCTTGCTTGTTTCAAAACTTTCGGTATCATTCTAATATAATATGGTCACATATTATATATCAAGTTATATGTATAAATGAGTATAAAATCTTTTTAAATTCGAGTTTTTTTTGTTTCTTCATGAATGAGTCAAGCGGCGTGCATAAGTTCAAAGAAATTGACTTGGTAGCACAGCCAAGCGTTTGGCGAGCCGCGAATTCAAATCCCGCACAGAATAATGGGTTGGTATAGCCTACAATTCATTGTTCCGGGTCTGGATGAAAAGTTTGAACATGTACAATTTATGTAAGTAAAACGCCTCCAAGATACAGAAGAAAATTGAGGTGTACGTAAATTAGAAATACGTACTACGTACTACCCTCGCACAATTTTAAATTCGAATGTTTTTTTTTCGCAAACAGTAAAGCACACAAATTTGAAATTAACCTTTAAGTGTACTTTCGAGTACTATTTTTATTATGTAAATGTTCTTATCTCGAGGCAATTGTAGATGGCATGTGTTTTGTATCATTACATAAGCAAAGAATATATATATAAACGTAACATAAGTATTTTCAATGTAACATGAACTGTAAACCATATTATACAACTATTTTTTAATAACACTATAAGTTATTTATTATCTCTGCTGAACCTTTAAACAATACAGTCTTCACAAATAATCTTAAAAACTAATAATATCATCATATTTTGTAAATGTACATAATCTTTAAGGTGTACACAAATAACTATTTATAATAAGAGTGATAATCGTATACCTTTAGGTTCTGTTCCTTTTTTAAATTATTTAAAACATGCCTGGCTAAGAGCTTTCGTGATACTTCAGCGCACTCGTAACACTAGACACTAGGCTAACTAGCCCCATTCTTCTATTTTTGTCTACATAAAAAGTAGCTAAGAAACCACTTTGTTTCATTGCCACGAATTATAAAAAAATTGGTCTAAAATGATTTTTACGGCAAACAATAGAATATTCTGTCAACCTATTTCAGCTTAAATACATACGATTAATACGATTCTTTACGACGGTTTGAATATATTACCTTGCAGAAATATGTTATTTAGGCTTGCAATGAATATTCGGCTATTATTCGACTACTTTTATCCTATTCGGCCGAATACCGAATACTTAAGTAGGAGGTTTTATCGAAGTCAGGCAATTGGTAAAATGAAAACATTTATTTAAGTTAAAATTAAAGCCTATTCCTGAGAAGGTTTTAGGGCAGGGAAATATCCGCCCCGCTGCCCCAATGCGTGTTGGCGGACTTTAAATGTCTTCGAAATATTTTTTTTTATTTCTCAGACATGTACGTTTCCTCACGATGTTTTCCTTCACCGCCGAGCACGTGGCAAATCAGCACTTAAAATTGCAATTAACATTTTCATTGGTGCCGGCGGGAATCGAACCCGGGTTGCTCACGTACTGTGAAATTTACAGCGACCGCTTTGCCCCTGAGCTATCACGACTCATTTTTATAATAAATTTATAATATTTTTTTTTTCTATACATAATCAACTTACGTTTTATAAAAATTAAAAAAAGAACTGTCAGATAAATGTTTATGTACTCGAATTATCGTAATTAAAGCGGAAGATAATGGTGCAGAAAGACTAATTTTTCTGCATTTTCAGACAGTAGTTTACTCCTTTTTTTCTCGTAGATAATCCCAGCTTCAGAGAATAGACGCTCTGAATAAACAATACTTTTTTCCCGGCCGAATACTTTTGCCTAATATTCAGCCATTCGGCCAGGAAGACCGCAGAATATTCGGTATTCGGCGTGTGGCTGAATATGCTATTCGTTGCGAGTCTAATGCTATTATTTCTTACTAATTTAAACCTGTAAAGAATCATATAAAAGCTAACCGTACAAACCAACGCTTTGTGAGTTTGAAGGAAGCTTTATCCGAATCCTGCGTCTAATCTCGACAAATTTCGCTATCGTAATCCACGGAAGGTTATAATCGATATTATAGATACTAGCGATGTACACAAATAGTCCATTTGACGTTGATTACTTATCAACCATGTGTTCGCGTATCGTAATAATTTAAAAAAAAAAGGAACGCTTCCAACGTTTCGCTAGTAACACTATAGACCAACAAAGAAATGTAGACAGAACACTAAAATATTTCAAGTTATATAAAAATGTTAAAAGTTAATTAGCTAAGATCCGCGTAAATAAATATCAGTGACGCGTATCTTACAGTACTATTTAAGAGGTGGGTAACAGCTTACACTGTAAGCTGTTACTCATTCTTACTCTTTCGCAAGGCGTAAATTAAACCAATTGTTGTAAAAATATCCAACGTCTACGTGAAATATCACGACATAATCGACTTCTATGCGCAATTTCATTAGAATCCTTCCAGCTAGTCAAACGTGATTGAATGCCAACAACAAAGACCCAGCCAAACATTTTTTATATTTTTTACATTTATAATATTATGACTACGACTATGGTATGTAATATGGGTTATGGTCGATTTTATCAACCCCTTAAAAGAAAAATATTTGTCGCGTGTTGATGTCTATAATAAAGACGTCTCTCGCAAAAATAATAATTTATATGTAGATGGTAGGAAAGTACCTTTCCAGATTTGCCTTAATCAAAAGTTTTACCATATTCCGATCACATACTTAATAACAAACACATTTAATGGTAATCGATGTTGTTGTTAACGATACATGACATAATCTTATCTTGTTGGCATGAACGAGGACGCCGATACGTGCGCTCTACTGAAAAATATACGACCCAATAAAATCGAGAAATCAGATAGGGCTGCAATTATAGAAGCGTTAAAAATATCAGTGTTGAATTCGAACCGAAATGCAAATGAAACAAATTACATATGTTAAAATAATTAATCGAATCGGTAATATTAAATAACGAAAACCGGAACGCTTGTTTGTGGAATCAGAATTCCGATTAAAATATGAAAAATTTAAGTGTTAAGAACTACCTCTCATTCAACGGTATTCACGAGAGTAACTTTATTGATAAAATTGTAATGCAGGTATTATGTAACGTAATATATAAATGAAACACTTTATGATACTACTACTACATCATAAAGTGTATAAAATATTACTCTAACCGCGACTGGTCGTTGCTGCTGGTGATAAGAGGGCTGGTTCTTTTCTCGTTCAAAGGCTAAGATAGCCATTCAGCGAGGAAACGCAGCCAGCGTTCTTGGCACAATACCACGGGGAGTAGGACTGTATGATAATTGAGCAAATATTTCTTTAATATTACAAGGTTTTTAATATTGCATATATATAAAAAAATCAAAAAGTATATATACTTTTTTATTTTTTATTTTCCTGTATTGCTTTAAATGCAAGAGCAGTTAATTTTCTTAATTAAAAATACTATTTATTACAGATAACAATACAAACGTTTAAAAGCCTTAGGTTAATTTCAATTGTAAACTAATTAAATCTTCAGATAAGTAGGTATTACTTTCGCATACCCGTAAAAACTGTGAGAAGTGGCGTTTATCTTTTATGCTAATTGGGTATTAAAATCCGGTATCAGTGGATTCCCGGTACCTAATTACTGAAACGTGAATAAAGCCAAAGTGTAATCACGTTCATTGATACCAACCACATCAACGAAATAAAGTGAATTTCGACACTTCAACTTGTTACTTAAATGTAGACTATCGTGTTTTGCTAAATAATTATTTTTGTTTAAATACGAGAAAATGTATATAGATTTTTATATGTGTTTTATAGATATATTAATTAATACCTTTAATCCCTTACGTTATTCTTTTTAACCCCCGACGAAAATTAAAGGGTGTTATATGTTTAACGTGTGTATCTGTGTGTTTGTCTGTGGCATCGTAGTTCCCAAACGGATGAACCGATTTAGTTCTTTTTTGTTTGAAAGGTGAAATTATCGAGTGTTCTTAGTCTGAAGATCATCGGCTCTTTTTGTTACGGGGGTTTTTAAAATGTTTAATTTAAGTTATTGTACTCTAAAAAGCAGCAAATGAATGGTTATTTAAAAATAAATGTTGATAAATTCATAAAATGTGTATGACATGGTTTGACAGGAACACGTCTGCTGCTACTTGTAAGATACGTTTGTTATAATATGTGTGTGCCGTGTGAAATCCAAATAAAAATAAAATAAATGTACAAATTAATTTTATATAATAAATGTCAATTATTTACATATAGTTAATTTCAAACACCGTCATGTATTACTCTTAACATTAAATATTTATTTAATGAAGCAGACTTGATATTTAAATATGAATATGAAAAAATACTAAAAGAAAATATTTCCAAAGTAGTACAATTAATTGTAATCACAAGGTGTAAACTTTAGCAGTAAACAGTAAAGAAAACAAGGTGCTGTCGTTTATTTATAATAAGAAATATTTTTCAAGTATACGTTTCGCAAGAAAATGCAAATAATTGATTTTTCAATTTCGTACCATTTAATAACGCCTGGGTCTGTTACCCGCGGTGTAATAAATGGTGATACTAACAAGTCCACTTCTGAGAACGGACGGACCTCGTTTTCCTTTCTTTTTTTGGTATCCCCGGTTTTTGGTGGTCACGAATCGTTTCGGAAGATAAATAGTGGTGGTTGACGTTTTATTGTTGCGTCATTGGATAAATATTCGTGTGTACCGGATTTTATACAATTTGGTACAAGTGTTATCTTCAAAAAATAAATTTAGCATGACTAGATTATTGCATTTATATCGTATACGTTACTTAGAAAAGAATGGGTGGGTATTTGAACATCGTTTGTGAGTTCACACGCAATTAGCACCCCTCCTGTCTCATTAGCATTGAATCGAAGGATTAACCTCGAGACCTGCATTTGTTTCACTTCCTCTTATAAATAAACTGTTTTTGTCTCTATCTAATAGGTTAATATGAGACCTGGAAAGCTGTGTAGTTTGATATAGCACTTCTATCAAGCCATTGGTGAGGAAAGTTTGCTTTGCTTGTTTTATCTACTGGGAATTGTCGAGTTTAAATCACGGTAGTAGTTATTCCGTTTCTGTGCACAAGTATTTCTGTTCCAAATCAATCACTGTACATAATGATTTCTTATATTTACGCGAACACTACACATTGAATAAAACTATTTTTACGGATGGTGCTGCACCATGGGTGCTGTGAAGCACCCGAAACGTCGGGAATTAAAATAGTAAATTAAACGCGATAAAATCCGTAAAAATAGTTTTATTCAATCACTGTACAATTTAAATTATACGTATTAGAAACAACTTGGAACTGTGGTAGAGGGATGATTTATGAATGATTATGAAGATGGATGGTGATTTAGTTTTTTATTATGAAAAATAATTTTTTACACATAACTATGCATCCTAAAACATAAAATAATTCTTTAGATTACAGGAGTAAGGAGCCTTTAATAGCAATAATAATTATTATAAAGTACAACCTCGAATATCTAAAAACAAAACATTTATCACTCTTTTCCATACAATTTCGTAAACAGAAATTTAACCGTTATTTCTTTTTTAGGCTAAGGGTTAGACTTTAGGACAATGGTAATGAATTCTCGACCGACAAGAGTGGCAATAAAACAGTGTTGGCAGTTCTTTGTTTCAGACCTACCTTGAAGGGATAAAAACAAGGCTTATTCACACTTGCATTGCGCTAAGATTCAAAATTGTAACAAAGAAAAATGTCTTCGTCTTCGTAACTTCGTATATAATAAAACGTTTAGAATGGGCTTAATAATATTTTATTAAATTGCTTAACTAAAAATTATTTAACTAACTAGTAATTTTCTTGTAAATATCTAGAGTATATAATAGTACCTTTACTATTCTACCGTCATTGTCTTCTACGTGATATTTCTATGGTATGTTCTGTACGATAAAAGTGTAACATGTATATAATAAAACCATCCTCGTTCTTTATTAGTTTATTTCTTTCTCCAAAGGAGGCTGTGGGTATGATTTTCGCACAGAGTATTTGTATGAACTACAACTACTTTTTAAGGTCTGGCTGTTTGTCCTTGTGCAATTTATGTATGTATAACGTCCCTATGATACAGGAGAAATTTCTAGTTTAGGTGGAAAGTTAACAGTCACTTTAAAAAATCAATAACCTGAAACTAGAAAAACGGAGTCATTTTTCTAATACCACATACGTAGTGACGATTTAGTAAGTTTAAGTGGCATTGTGCTGGCATTTAGTTCGAAGAACCTACAACTTCTTGAGGCAGTTGCGTAACGGTAAACGAAATGAAAGGCGGCCCCGCACTAGGAGTGACGACTTGGTAAAAGATACAGGAAGTCGATGGATGCAGGTGGCTCAGAACTGTGTTTTGTGACGTTTTTTGGGGGAGGCCTATGTTCAGCAGTGGACTTGTCTTGGGTTGTAATAATGGTGATGATTATGATGATGACAAACAACTTTTTCTCCAAATCCGCCTAGTGCCAAAAGACCTACGACCAATCACAGATTAGGAAAAGTTGTAAAAGACGGCGAATGGCTGAGGTAGTTTAAAAAAAAATGAAAAATCCCTAACGAAGGAGAAACAAATGTAAAGTGATTTTTTAAAGCCATGCCATAGCTTTAATATGATATTACTTTGTATTAGGAATTCCAAGTCGAATGCAAGTTAGCCTGTATTATAAAACAGCAATTTCAATGGTAAGAAGATCCTAATACTCTCGATTAAAATACGTAAAGATTAAAATTTCATCATAAATTCGCACTTTATTTATTCAAAATGGCTGCCTGCATTCACTGCGTACAAGCAAGTGCATTACACTCATACAGTTCAAAAATGTGCGACAATAAAAATCTCCCATTAGAACGCGTCCAGGCGAATTTCAATAAACTCAAAGAGGATAATTTACAGTTATTACCTCGCTGACCCCGCAAAACACCCACCGTAGCGCGCCTGGTCAACTCGCTGTCACAAAAAACAACTAAAAGAAATACCAAAATCTGGTATGACGAGAAAAAACTAAACTTAAATATACGAATAAATTTTAATCCTTACCACAAGAATATAAAGTCCAAAATACAGAAACAATTATGATAAAAGTGGCAAGGCTATGACATAAAAGGAGCTTTATTTCAGAAGCGAGAAAGCACAAAGTGAAATATGTAAATTACTTATCAGAGCGTTCATTGATTTTTCAACCTTATTTAGAACGAATTAACGTCTAATACGTTAAAATAATGTAACTATTTTTAAAAAAGGAAACATCTCGTTTGGCGTGCCTACCTGCGCGGGCGCAGACGAGGCCTGTATTTATGGCGCCTAGCCGCTTCACCGTTCGGGAACGAACCACGTGGTACAACTACAACACGTTGGCATGGAGCTTGTTAGGATAACCGTTGGTCATTAATGTGTTTAAATGTACAAGCTGGCCATAAAACTACTCAACTTTAGGAATGATTTCCCTTCTAAGCTGATATATGAATCTAATGTAATTGAAATCAAATTCCAGTAAGGGACAATATTTTATATTAGTATATTATATATTATTATTATTATTGTATATAATAGATAAATATCACTAACCACATTATTTTTATTATTTACTAACAAGCTTTTTTCCCATTACGAAGCAGTTATCTTTAAACAACTAAAGAGTATTAATTACATAGTTTTACAGGCCAATGCAAGTTAAAACTATGTTTTAATATGACCAATGGGACGCAAAAAGAAAGAAGTTAACTTAAGAGAAGTCAACTTACAAACGTGAGACATCAAGTATACATCAGTAGGTGCGAAAACCTCTGAATCTAGATATCAGTTTTATAAAAAATGTTCTCGAATGAAATCATAAAAATCTATCAGGATTTTAATTCTTTCATTATTTCAAAATTAAATAAAGGGATTTCAAAGGACCCTGACTTACGGACACAAACACGGAACGACAAGCCGAATGAAGTCGTGCTTATCACAAAACTAACTTGCTCTAGACTTCTAGACTCCTTTTAAATTACAATAATAGCAATTAAATATATAATGATACATATTTTTTGGGTATTTTTATTATCGATTGTCACAGGACTGTGTTGTTCGTAATTCGTAATAAATTGTCTCATAAAAACAGGCGGGCACAGGAAACGAGCATAGTTTGCGCGATGATTTACAACGGGTCGGTCTGGGTCACAGACGCCCAGACCATTCGGGCAAATTATTTTATTAATTAGCTGTTATGTCGTGGTCAGTGATATATCACTCTTGAGTGACAAGTCCAAACTAAAACACAGATTTCATGATTGGATCTCCTGTGCAAATTATTATAGATTATTCTAGGTATTCAACGCAATTCCACTATTATAATTAATTTTATACTCGTTTTATATTTTTATATACTAGTACCCCCGTGGTCGAACTAATTGTGTGGAATCAACGTATTTAGTATTTGTTAGCAAAAGTTTTTCTTGTAATATTTTTCCGTACAATAAAGGCAAAGGTATATATTACATATCTCAGTAGATTATACGGTCATGAACGTGATCATAATGCTTTCATTTATTTGGTTAGTGTATTGTATAGAAAAATTATGATGTGTGTCATGTTTGCTTTGTTCTGAGCTGTTTAAAACTTTAAATGTTCACGTCTAATCGATTGTAAATTTTGTTCCGAACAGATATAAACAGAAAGCGGGTTAATACAGAAGAGGTTATAAAAAGGAACTTAAACTTTTAATGTTTACATATTAATATCATGTTGATTGCAGAGTAGCGCAGTTTTCATAGGTGGAATGTAATGCTTCTTTTACATTAGAATTAGGTGAAGACATCCAGTTAAATATGTTTATCCCTTAAGATCGCAGTTTTGTCGGGAAATATAAGTTTTTTGCGTATAACACAGTCAATAACAGTCTTATGGTGTATCATGTTTATGCATAGCGAGTTAGATTGCGTCAAAGCATTCACTAATTAGGTTGTATAATTTAAACGCGCGTGCACATGGACAGAATGTCTGTAATTAATTTTCGATTAGGAGGGATGATTGCATTTGTCTTAGCCAAGAACGCTAATATTGATATTTTGTAATAATAATTATCAATTATTATTATTACATTTACATTAAGAAGGGAGAACTGCAGGGGTTTGCGATACCTAGGAGGAAATCTTTTGTCTTGAGGAATTTTTAAGTGGCGAATTCTCCATACAATGTCTTCACTACAAAGGCAGCGGATGGGTTTGGTGTGCTTTATTAACTTTTATATGCCTCGATATAAAACAACTGTGATGTAGAGATAAGGCGCAGTATGAGGTACAGCCAAAAGATATTAAGATAATAAGACACGGCATATTAAGGCAAAATATAGAGTCCGCCCTTTTTAACTCCTAAATATAAGACGTTTAGAAAGTAACAGCCTATTTACGTCCCACTGCTGGGCACAGGCCTCCTCTTATTTCTGAGAGGGTTTTAGGGCAAGGAAATGTCCGCCGCGCAGCCCCAATACGTGTTGGGTTCCCTCACGATGTTTTCCTTCACCGCCAATCACATAAAATTGCAATTAACAATTTCATTGGTGTCGGCGGGGATCGAACCCGGGTTTCTCGCGTACTGTGAAATTTACAGCGAGTGCTTAGCCTAGCTCAGGCGTGGTAGTCGTTTATAAATAAATAAATAAAAGTACTAACTTTTATTTAATTATGTATCTGCTTAATCTTTATTTTATAGAATATAGATGCAAATGAATATAAAATAACCAACGAAAGATTTATTAGAATAAATTATACCTATCTTTTAAAATTCAAACCACATGATAAATTCTTATTTAATTTTTTTGCAAATAAAATATACTGCGGTAAGTTACTTATACGTAAATCTTAAGGTTCGCATTAAAACTCCTCTGTTCACTTCTTCAGTTGACAAAAAATCCCAAGTGCCCAAATATTACCCTTTTGAAAGATAACAGAAACATGCGCGGGTGTACTTCAGATAAGATAAATTGCCTGGATATTTGACTCAGAAAAAACATGTTCTTAATCCTCGACCTCAGATAAACTTAAGGGTGAAAGCCAAGGCAGGAGAGACCTTATATTATGCATACGGTAAAAGAAATAAAAATTATACGAAACCTTTTTGATTGATAATATTGATTCCTTTTGGACTATCGTTCCTCATGTATTAATGTATAACATGAGGAACCATAGCCAAAGCAAATGCTCAAATGTTATATATACTTCTTAAAAATCACTTACAAAATTAACACTTTGACTGTTCGGTTTTCAGACATAATAGTAAGACAATAGCAATGAATAATGTAATGCTCGGGACAGCGAATGGGTTAATTGAATAAAGTATTAATAAGTACTGCAAGCAGTTTTATAAAGAACTAAAAATTTTGTTATTGGGTCGTTCTATGATAAGAGGTTTTGTTTCCATAGAGGATACGGCTAAGAAGAAAAGTTGGATTTTTTTGATTAAACACATGTCTTACGACTTTAGTCCCTTTTATGCACACATTCACGTGAGGGTAAGACTTTTTGAAAAGCCAGGGTAAATACATTGGGCAGGGGAGAGCCTTGGACATAATAAAACAATTATTAAAATTTACTTTTATTAAACATTGTACTTAACTTATAATTAGAGTATAATTTTTGTATTACAGTCTTTCTTGAAATCTTAAACTAGAGCTTCTTTAGTGTCTGTGCCAAAAAAATATTAGATTTTTTTGTCACAGACACTAAAGAAGCTTATTTATTAGTAAATTAAGGAATGAGAGACATTGTACATTCAACAAATAATAAAACATTCTTTAATCATTACTAATTAAAGAGATTAGTTATTTTTGAAAGTTCATTATTTCATAGCTGCTTTCACTTTACGTTTATTTTCAATGGTACTTTTCCAAATTTTTTCAAAGGTTTCATATTTTTTTCGTTCGGTAGTAGGTACCTATGCTATATTTATTTACTAATTTTCCAGTTATAGATCTTTTAAAAATGCGTTTTTTCTTTTCATTTGTAAGAGTAGAATAATTTTCTTCTGATTGTTGATTGAGTACTTCTGCAAACAGTAATTTTTTTACTGTGTTTCTGTAACTTGGAGAATTCATCACTTGTTCTAATTTGCTGTTAATGGTTAGTTTTTGGTGTATTTTTAATATTTGTAACGTGCCAATTTCTTCTTTAGATTTTTTACTTTATCCTCTTGTTTTTTATTATTTAAATATGTTTGTCTTCTAGCTCGGTCTCATCTGTAACAATATTATAAATAATAAAGTAATAACAATATATCATTAAAATCGGATCATAAACAAAGAAATAAGCCGAGAACACATGAAAAAACATCCCTGATTAAAAACAGGTATCGAAACCAACTCAGAATGAATTCAAACAAATTCACTTAATGCAAAATGTATATACCTATATACTCCATAATATGCAGATGTACAGTATAATGATTTTGAATTCGTTTCTTTTTAATAGAAGTTGATAACGTTAACTATACCTGAATTAAAATGTTAACTACATCTGAATTAGTTTATACAAACATCTAATGACCCACATTATCTCCCTGGTCAGCCAGTATCTCCCCTGGTAGTTATCTTGCCAGGGGGAATATGGCAGGGGAGAGATGTTTTCTTCACTAACTTAACTTTTTTGTCGGACATACGTTAATTTTGGAATAATAATATGTCACTCTTCAACTATTACACTGTTTTTGAATTGAAGCAATAAATGCAAAATAAATTAACGGCACGGTTCTTTGAACGATGTCATCCGAAGGGCTTTTGTCTCTAAATGTTCCCTCGGATTTAGAGTCTTGTGGAATATTTAGAGACGATGGCAAGAGACCCGACGGTATGACATTGGTCCCTTGGGAGAGAGGTAAAGACCTAGTGTGGGATGCTACTTGCGTAGACACTTTGGCGGCCTCTCATCTCAGGGGTACCTCGTTTAAAGCCGGGGCGGCATCAGAGGCAGCTGAACTGAGTAAGTGGCGCAAATATGAGTCTCTGAGAGATGACTACATATTTGTGCCATTTGTTGTAGAGACTATCGGTCCGTGGGGTCCACGTGCGGTGAAGTTCCTAAAGGAACTCCATCCACGACTGGTCGTTGCTGCTGGTGATAAGAGGGCTGGTTCTTTTCTCGCTCAAAGGCTAAGTATAACCATTCAGCGGGGAAACGCAGCCCGCGTTCTTGGCACGATACCGCGGGGAGTAGGACTGTATGATAATTAAGTTACTAGTTTTAGTTTTTTTTATTATAGTTTTTAATATTGTATATAATAAAATATTGTATATTATGTTATGTAAATAAATGTATAATCTTAAAAATAAATTAAGTGAATTATATAAATTTTACGACTTACCAGAGGAGAGACACATTGACCTTGCAAAACAACTGCACCGCACTGTTGCGTCGCGCCAACTAAACAATGACAGCGATTTAACGCCTCGTTTGTTCAGTGTTACCAACTTCTCGTTGATGCGTGTCCTTGAGCACCAATTCTAATATGGCCGCCTAATATTTCTGTTTGTTTTAGCGGATCGAAATTTGCCAGGGTAGATACACAAAAAAAGCGGGACAAAAATAAAGTTTGAAAATTATTGAAAATAAACAAATATTTTTGTATTTTTCCTTTATTATACTAAAGTATACTTATTTCAATTTGTGATAAATATACTTTTACTGGGCACTTGCAACAAAGAAGGTATGTAATGTCCGCATGTTTAACCAAAAACGTCAAGGGGACAAACCAGGGTAGACTTTTTCAGACTTAAATACGTAATTTTAGGAAAATGTGCTTTAATTGAGCATTCAATCATAATGCTATTTATAAAATACATTAAGATGCTCCGATTTATGAATAAAATGACAACACATAGAGTAAAAAATCTTCTTAATAATGATTACCGTGCATATTACCTCTTATCGTAGAATCACCCATATTTTGATACAATATAAATGTTGAGTTCTAAGTTGGTAAAAAAAATTAAAAACTGCAAAATTCTCTCATGCATTCACAAATTGGTTACAAGTGGGCGTTTAAGTAATTTCATTCTTGAGGGAATAGGTACTTATAAACCGAGATAAAAAGCGTGAGACTAATGCGTTTGAAGTGATTTGTAGATTGAACCTGTCACATAATATAGTACATAGGTAAACTGGTTAGATGCATGTGTTTTTAAAATAAAACTAGTTAAAGACAGACGGTTACTTAGGTTTTTAGAAAAAAAATATAGCCTATCTTATACGAGGATTAAAATGTCAACATGAGTATTACCATTTACACGTCACCAGTCCCTTTACGAATACTACTAATTTTCGAACGAAATATTCCCCCAACGATTAAAGTAAGAATAATAAATATATTATTCTCAATTATTTCGAAGAAACCTTCTTTATAAAGGGAAACCTGTAAAGCACTACCAAAACACTGCAACAATAGGTCGGAGCAAAACAAATAAAACTGAACTTCAAATGTACCTATAGAGGTAGAAAAAAAAAGGACTGCCTGGTTCGTTAGGGCGCATGACTGGCAATCGGATAACATCACGCCAGAGAGCATAGTTGCGTCGTGGATGTGGTATATTTTACATACCACTTCGGGACACAGACCTCTTTACAACGTAGATTGATATGACGTGTAGTCTTAGTAAAGCCAACAATGGCTTAGTTTTAAAGGAATTTTCAATTTAATTTCGAAGGACAAAATAATTATACATGGAGTATTTGCAAAGGAGACCCAAAAACCAAATAAATAATGAAAACCAATTTATTAACACCCATTTAGTAGTAACAATGATATTGCGGGTCACATTATTAGTAAATAATTTCTAATCAATGTTCGTTTAATTTCGTGAGTGCACCGCACCTAGTTCGGCAGTACCAGGGCGGCCGAGCTTTGCTCAGCGTTTGATTAAAAAAAATCTCAGAAATGACATCTTTGTAGAACTAGATGATCTTGGGAAGTAAAACAAAATTTCATCCAAATCGTTAAACCCGTTGCCGAGCATCCAATTACATAGGGCCATTTACAAAATTATGGAGAACCAAAATAAATCTAATAGACATATAGATTAAAAAACGAAAAGGCACGCAGTGTGATACAAGTAGAGAAGAAAAGAAGAAAGAAAAGAAACGTATAGCGGTGGCATCGCGTTACTTTGTAGTATAAGTAGGTCATATACCTAAATCTTTCAATTTTGTCACGGGCTTGTTTGTTGACTGATTTAAATAAAAAATCTGAAAAATATTACACAAAAAATAATATATTGATACTGCCTCGTTGGTCTAGTGGTCGTAAACGCGACTGCTAATCATGAGGTCCTGGGTTCGAATCCCGGGTCGGGTCAAAAAATCAGTTATAGAGTTTTTCCGTCAAGAAATTCTCAGTAACTGCCCGGAGTCAGGAAGTTGGCGGTGTCTCACCCCCGTGCCTCGGAAAGCACGTAAAACCGTTGGTCCTGCGATTGACTCACTCCGGTCGTGTCGGTTTACCGTCCAATTGAACTATGAGAGTGAGGAAACAGAGAGTGCTTGCGGCATACACTTGGGCACTATAAAACTGTCCTACGCCGATGGCTAGTCACCGTTGACGCTGGCCGCCGTGACCGAAATTCATTCTGGAGTACATTATAAATTATTACAATATTATTATTATGGGGTATCTACATAGTTTTCTCATCTGGTAGGGCTGTATATATATATAATTGTAAATGAAAGATATATATATATATATATATATATATATATATCATTTACAATTATATCAATAAAATATTATTAATATTAATTAGCGATGAACAAACGAATCATTTAGATTGTTCATTTGCTTTCATTTTCAATGAATCGTGCGCCCTAACAATTATTTTTAAGGACAACTTCGAGATATTTAAGAATCTTAGATATTATAATAATATTAAATGAAACATTAAATAGTTTCTATATTTTTGGTTACTTTCAAATAATAAAAAAAATATTGCGTCCTTCTCCGAATATATTCAAAAACTTTCATAGCTCTGTTATATCCCACAGATGAATTATTGTTATACAGTTGATAGCTATGGAATATTATGAATGTGGAAAAGTAACTATTTTGACAATACATAATATTATATATTAAATAGGCAGGAATTTTGAGCTATAAACTGAACTTTTTTTCGTGTCATCTATGATAAAATTTGATGTTATATTACAAAAAAAATATCCCTTGACCGAATGGGAAAACAAGCGTAAACAATGTTAAAAAATATACATATTATTACACATTATATTCGTGCAATAATTTAGTCTTATAGTTCATCTCAGAGGTCGGACACAAACACTAATAAATCAATTAGACTGTGTTTTTCCGAAGCTACGTAAAACACCTAATTCGATTTACAATTAAGATAATAATGTGTATTTTTGGACGGATAAAAAATGTAAACAAACTCCGACTAGAAACTAATTCAAACCTACTAAGAACTAACTCACGATATACGATACGAAAGCAGGTAGCTCTTCGTAAACTACGATCGGCAAACATAGAGAATTCTTCGGCGGGGCAGAGGTACGGTCAACAGAGCTATTTGCTTTGCTCACGCTACTGGTGTTGGCCACACGCGTTCGCTCCGTCACTCGCGAGGCGCTCCGAGCAAATATGCCCATTCTTCCCTGAGTTTTTGGGTTACGGTTGGCAAAAAAGTTTACGACAAACAACGAAAACTTAATACGGCTAAAAGTTGTTCCTATAACATATAATTTATATGTAATTTATAAAAATAGTTAATAAAAAACTAATTAAAACGGTATGTTATATTTATTAAATGTATAATTCAGAAATCATAAATGGTAGTAAATTGAGTATTTTTCTAATGAGTTACATATTTCGTTTCTTAAATAATGATGTACATAGAATGCATTCTCATAATTTCTTCAAGATACGCAATTTAAAAATTATTTCATGATTACCTTAGCGAAAACTTTGCATTCTGTCGGTACCTGCGTGCGCGCATCTAACCCGCAGGCGTAGCGTCGTGTGTATCACGCATAGCTTTTTATTTTCCCAGTTAGCGTTCGACTTGTTAGCTTGTTGATCCATTTGCCGCTACAGCCTGGTTAGTTTGGACCCCCTTTTAGTCGCTTTCGTCAGATTTAATTACACGTTTTTTGGATCTATATGCATTGTTTATAATATTTCTAGACTCTGAAATTCTAAAAAGACATTCAAAGTAACATTATTATAAAAAATAAGGTAACGAAAGTAAGTTGTTCGGGCGATTATTATAATATATTGACAACAAATTTAAAGGGACTATGCTCAAAAATAATTGATTATCAAAGCAGACATTTAGAAATTATTGCGTACGTTCTAATGACGTGGGTGGTCCGAACAATGACGGTTTGAAAACATTCGTCACTGCTAAATAAGACACAAATTATTATGCTATTCAAGGATTTAGTAAGAATTAATGTAAATTACTAGCCTAAAGCTAAATTTGATCAACATTGAAAAATAGTCTTTATATCTCAACACTAAAGATCACAGTAAGTTTTATTGAAGCAATTGCTTTACATCAAGGCTAATCATTGAAATTTCATGTCTATACCGAGCAAGTAACGTTCAATTCACTTTACTACTTATTTAGCTCAAAAATAATTCACATTCCCAATGCAGTTTATGTGACTCCTCTGTGACTATAAGGATCGGATTCTAATCTCAAGCTTCAAATGATATAGATGTGAACTGCAATAAATAAATTTAGTTTGATAATATTGTTTTTGGATTCGATTCAAAATTCCAAGCACTAAATTTTGATAATTATTTCGTGAGAATAAATATTTATGTATTCCCCAATCTATCGAGGCAATGTATTGGAGGGCCCTATATTCAACAGTAGACTTTTGAATGGCTGTAATGGTAATGATGTGATGGTCCAATGCGTTACCGAGTATTACATGATTCAATAGCATAGTCTGTCTACTATGGACTTAGTGTTGTGGACTTTATAATAATAAGCACTGACATGGATTTAGAAGTTCATAGGGCTAAAGGGTTTTTTTTTATAGAAGAAGGGTGACAAACGAACATACTGTCTATCTGAGTGTAAGTAGATGATTTGGCCATATATATCTAACCTCGAATAAGAATCAAAATGCTGATGTGCTGTCACTCCTGAGGACTTCGCTGGGATGCCTCGTTACCAGTAAAAAGGACCTCGGGTTCTCCACACCACCATACGGAACACGATAGCACTGAGCTTGTGAGAGAGTGGTTCGTCCCCTGTCGAGCTGACCTATTCAATACTGTAGCCGTAAAATAGCTGCAAGTACAATTTTTTTAAACGTTACCTCCTCACTAGAATTTTCTCCTGTATCGTGGGGGCAGTTTACATACATAAATTTCACAGGACAAACATCCAGACACGGAACAATTATTTGTAGGCCATACAAATTCTTGTTCCGTGCGGGATTCGAACCCGCGGCCCTTGGCGCTACAACTCATTGCTAAGCCACTGCGCCACGGAGCCTCAAAGACTTTACATAAACACAGTGACTCCTATGATCCTGTCTTTCAAGTGTGCCCTAAAAATGTAAAACTTGTGCAGTAAGGTCAGAGATGTGAAAGGTTACTAGGTAGAGATCCGTAGTCCACCTTGAACCTCTAAACTAATATATTCTAACAACTGAAGTAGACCGTTGGAATCCATTTTTTATCATCTCATCAATATCGAGTCGAAAATAAAAAAAATATCGAGATAATATAGTCTTCAAACTCATTACGGGTGTACGATATGGTGGGGCTTCTTTCTGTGAAACCAAAGCCGATCATATATCCAAGCTTAATAACAATTTGGATTTCTACCTAACATCATAAAAAAACTGCTTACTGCAGGAAAATATACTTTAATGCAATACCACAAAATTTATTTACTCTTTCCATATTTTAAAGACACTCTTATTTCTACTTTAACAATACCAAATAAAAGCATTTGCATAAAACATGATCACAAACCTTAATCGTGAAGTGAATATATTATACACATGTACGATATAATGTCAAATCGAGACAGAAACGATAAAAAGTAATGTAAATTATCGTCACAAAAACCACCCTGCCTAAAAGCTGACCCTCGTGTATGGCAACACCCCGACTATTATTAGTAAAGTATTATCCTTAACTGCCAACACTAATCGCTCATTAACGAGTTCCGGTCGCGCGCCGAATGGGGTAACCCACTTGTATTATAATCCTCACTAATACTAAATCTTTGTGGGAATAATTAGTTTTTATTTCTTAAAAAAGTCCCGCCGAATTTGTCGTCAGTTCTTTCCAGGACAGAAGTTTATTTCGAAAGAAAAAATAGTTTCATCGAATATCTTTTTAATCCATAATATGGAGTAAAATCTTTTATTTAGATTTATTATTTGATATATTTAATGTAAACAGACGTACCTATGATGCTGTTTGCTGTCGATGATCTAGGTATTTTACGTCTGTCATTAACAAGATGGTCATCCATGATCTATCAGACTTCTCCTTTTAATTATTTTACCACGTGTTTATTAAGGCACTTTCTTGTTTGTGTGTCTGAATGTCGTTCCGGGTGGAATTTAGTAACTGATTTTAAAATAACTTCCCGGTGAGCTGGAAACTTGAAATTTTGAATATAGCTCAAATTCTGATGACAAGGCAAGAGTATGATAAAAAACGTGGTATTTTTAATTTTAATAAGTTTTACTTGTTTTGTATTTTTATTGAAATTCACAAGTTTCGGTTGTTTGCTAGTGAGAGTATATAATTAGTAATATATGCTAGTGGGTTATTCGAGTAGTATGTTATTTGTTTAAGTTTGTGCTCGTACGATTAGTTCATTTGCCAGTGTCAAGTAATTAGAAATTTTAATAGAATTTTAAAGCGTAAGTAACTAAGCAATATAATTAAATGACGAAATATTTGGTATGAGACAGTCGAAGAGCCAAAACTGGCACAATAACTTAAGGATTTTATCATCATTGCAGCACTTAAGTCATCGTTTTTAACCCCCGACGAAAAACAGGGGTGTTATATGTTTAACGTGTGTATCTGTATATTTGTGTATCTGTCTGTGGTATCGTAGCTCCCAAACGGATGAACCGAGTTAGAAAAAGTTTGGTTTTGTTTGAAAGGTGACTTTATCGAGAGTGTTCTTAGCTATGATTCTAGAAAATCTTTTCATTCGTTTGAAGATCATCAGCTCTTTTTTTTTTTATTTATATTATAACTAATAGTTTACATTACAACCAGTGATACCAATACATTAATTTGCACCGCTTTTACGTGTCAAAATCAATTTAAAATCAATATTACAATGATGATGGAGGTGCCAACAATCACTTACGACCAAGTTCACGCTAAGCGTCTTCTTTACAGCATATCCCTGTAGTAATTTTTATGCCAGATCTCAAGAAACTGTATAAATAATTGATTAATGCTGGAATAATGGGTCCATTACAATGTCACAATCACGAGTATATTGACTCAATTTGCATTTGGGACATGATTGGACTGCCTCCACTGAGTTCAACCATTGCGACAAACTTTTTTTATTATCATAAAGGATCGACTTGCCAGCACAGGTGATATTGACTGGTATTATACGATTTAGAACCTTCTAATTTGTGTGCCAATTCATAGCCACTATAGCTTTCAATTCTTCATTATCGACTTCTGCCTCCGGTCGTCAACGGAGCTCGTAGTTGTGGTTAAAATTTCCAGTTTTTTCTTTAGGAAAAGGTATAACCTGCCTTCTCGTCGCCTTAGAGTGTGTAATACTGATTTATTTATAGTGTTAGTAGAATATATTATATTAGGTACATTTATCAAAATAAATCAACAAGTCAAGACAACATTGTGATTCAGCCAAATGAACTGCTCAAACTGGCAATCAATTAGTGTGTTAAAAATACTGTCTCGACTTTTTCGATTAAAAACCAGATCAAAATGAACGCGAAGAATTCTAAGTTCGAAACATCGAAACGCATTTAATTCGTAACAAAACAACAGTCATTAATGTACGAAATCCGGTCGAAACAATTAAAAATCGAACCCGCGTACCATTCCCAAATACAATCGACCGATGGAAATAGTGATGTACGGATTATTTTAAGACCTTATCAATTATATATTTAAATTTTAAGAAACTTTACTCACTCACTCAAGAACTTCAAAAAGTTTAAGCAACATTTATATTAAAAAAAATAGATTTTTCGTATTTAATATTAATAGTTATGGAAAACTGCCGTGTTCACGTGGGGTGGCGGCATAAGGTAATATATCGTCCGACCACTTTCTTTTGGTGTCTTTAGGGGCGACCTAGAAGAACTGGCCGGAAGATCTGATGGTCTTCGAGAGATAGCGATATAACCATCTCGTATATATACCGGATTCAAAATTTTAGATCTAAACGTCGTGATTCCGGTAAATCCTTCCCTCTGTGAGGCCCTTATGTAGCATTGTAGCAGTGATCTATTCAAGCGTTGATGATGATTTAGAGTTATGCCAGGTAGTTTTTTCTTTACTATGTTAATATATAATTATTTATAACTTCCAGAGGCAAGTTGTTATTTTAAAAGTAAAAAGTAAGACGGATTTATCGTATCATCGTAAAGTCTTTTATTTTCTTAGTTTCTTCCACAGATCAAACATGGGTTACTTCTATTATGTGAATAGCAAGATCTCATGTCCCCAACCCTAAGCTAATTTTACTCTTATACATGCATAAAAGAAGGACTTTTAGAAGTGGAAACATATCGTTTATGGTGTGTTATGGTGTGGTTATGAAGCTAGAAATATCCTACTATAGTTGGTATGCTGTCAAAAAAGGAGATTGAGACATTATTTAGAATATCAGGCTCTTTTAATATTTTTATAAAACCGCGCTCTTACTTTAATGATATTTTAACAAAACCAAAGGGCTTACGGTACATCAAAAAATAATAATTAAGACGATACTTATAAATTTGGAACCGGAGTACAACTAAAAAATCTCTGCCTACCAATTTTAATCTTGTGGAAGTCGATACATATTATTTACTGGAATGGAGATGTGGCACAACACTACAGCGAGTGAACTGTGATTCTCGGGTTGTAATTGGAAATATTATTTAATGGAATGAGCGTTTTTACAACTAAAATGATAGAAGGAAAGAACTGGTTCCGATTCCCTGTAAGCTTGTTTCATTTTATTGTGCTTATTTCGAGAATTTATGTGTATAATAATATTAACGTTTTTGACCTCTTATTTCTTTCGTGTATAGAAAACACCGTGACATGTAAAGTAACAATGGTTAACGAACTCTTATTTTTTACTACATGTAAGTAATACTCTTGCAAGGCCGTAGAAACAATAAGCTATAAAAGAGCTTTTAACAGCAAAAGAGTCGTAATGAATTTCCGAATACACCGCACTCTCCCGACCTAATGGAGCTGACCGAGGTCAACTTGCAAAGAAAAAAAAACTATTATTTAAAAGCTATGGCAGTCCGCCGTAAAATTAAAAAGACAAATTATTGGACGTCTTCGTGGAAGTCAGCCTTTGTTATTTCACAAGTGTTTTTCAAGAGCTCTGTTTGTCTCACATCTTACTCTTGCTAACGATAACCGTATTAAGCCATCCCCTTCATTCTAGTTAACGGAAAGGGCGTTCTAGCAGGGCGTAACTCGCGCTTCTATTGTTACGTAATTCTGACACTTTCAACTTTCAAAACAAGGTCTGTTATTGTATCTACAGAAGAATATGGGGTTTTATCGAGGCGAATCCTTTAAAGGGCGTAACAGTTAGATCTCGCGTAGCGTGATATCGATTTATGACACACGGAATAAGCGTTAATTTCGCTTAATTGGCGCCTGTTCGATACCTCGTTCGTTTTGACACGGTTCGATTTTTTGCTCGAGCTTTATTACCTTGCATGCCAATCAATTTTCACTTAAAAGATGATCACCATAAGGCATGTTATCGTTTAAATGTTGCATTGAATCTGAGGAGCATTAACATAATGATCATGGGTCGTGTTTAACGGAGCAGGTGTTGTGTATATCGGTTTATTCTCGGTTTTTACGATAAAATCTCGTTATATTACAAAAGCGAAACATCTCGTGATTTTATGAGATTAAGCACGGGACTGAATAATATATTTATTCGGTTTAATTAGTGTACACGCATTCCGTGGCAAATTATCGATGGGTCATGTATGTTTGGATGCCGTGAAATTTAGGTGTAGGAAGTTCATTAATATGTTAGAAATTTTTATAGTTCGAACTCAGACAAACAAAGAAAGACACGGAGAGCTTCGTACATTTCGAGTGATGCCGGAACCCAGAACCATGCTCAACTTCTTGACATGCACTCACGCACACATCTTTCTTCTTTCTAACTTTATCAGCCCGTAAAAGTTCACAACTGGACGCACACATATGCACTAAAAACAATGTATTGTTTGCCAATGATAAATAAATGGCAATCAATCGACGGATTCAACTCGGCTGGGCAGCGTTCGGGAGATTACGACACTTCTCGTCAGGCATACCTCCAAACTTCAAAACAAGATTGACGACCAGTGCGTGAAGCCAGTGATGACTGTGGATCTGAGACGTGGTCCTTCACTGTTGGCCGTATGGGGAAGCTCAAGGTCGGAGCTATAGTGAGAGCTATGCTCGGGTTCTCTGCTTAATAGACTAAAAAATGAGGATATCCGCAGGAGAACCGGAGAAAGCGACATAGCCCAACGGATTAGTAAGCTGAAGTGGCAATGGGCCGGCCATATAACTCCAAGAACCGACATTCGATGGGGAAGAAAGATTCTCCAGTGGCAGCATCTTACCAGTAGCCGAAGTTTGGGGCGGCCCCCCACTAGATGGAGTGATGACCTGGTAAGACATGCAAGAAGTTTCTATGAATGAGGACCGTGCTTTGTGGCATTCCTTGGGGGAGGCCTATGTTCAGCAGTAGCAGGGCTGTAATGATGATGATAATGATGAGTACATGAGTGCGAGTTCTTCTATAAGTTAAGCATGGTTTTTGGCTCGGTTTTTGCGTCACTTGTAATGTACGCAGCGCTCCGAACTTCTTTCTTTATCTGAGAGTTCGAATATATTTTTCTTTCCATTTGGAGGAAAGATTAATGATTAATCTTAAATTTGAACAATCTCAGTATAACCATTATACCAAGATTTTTCCTTATTTTTTAGAGTGTGACAGCCCAAAAATTGTATTGTATATTTATTTTCTTATTATTACTTTCATACATTTAGACATCTGTGTAATCTAGGCGTGCAAACATAAATGTAAGCAAATGTTTATACGATCATAGAATAAACTATACCTATTATCTATATACTTTTACGATACATAAGTGGTAAAGTTGTTATAAGATGTATGTATTAGTGTACTTTAAGACTTTAAGAAAGTAAGTAGCTTGTTTAAGGGTACTGCTTTGATTTATTGATGACTCCATTCAGATAAAGTTAATCATTGTTATCGTAGTTAGTAACAGTGAAAAAAACAAAAAACAGTGAATATGAAAAGAATGACTTTAAGAATATTGATAAATGAACATTAATTAGCAAAACTAATCGAAAAAGATTTAAAAAGTTATTAACTAAATTTAAAAAGTGTAAAAATAATCTTAAATTTAATTAAGCCGAGTTCAAAATGGAAGCGCGGAAGAGAAACAGATATGGAATAATAAGAGCTATATCTGTTCGGAAAAATAGTCTGTTAACGATGACTCTCCGATGAGAATTCCGTTACGTATGAAAAATAATATAAATCACACATGATCACTCATCACAATCTCGATAGGTTAAACTGGAGTTATATTGCTTCTAAGAAAAACGTTCTAATAAACACGCTCTAGCGAACATAGACGAATGAGCTGAATCAATCTTCGTTGAAACGGCTTTCATCGAGGTTTAAGACAGCCAAGCCCAGCACGTGACCTCTGAGATTAGTTACCCCATATTAAATACTTTACTACATAATCAAGTTAATTAATTACTGAATTAGAAATACTTATAAATCATTAAACATAATATACGAAAACTTAAAAAATGTGATTTTGTTTTTAATGCGGCGACTCTTACCCGTAGTCGAAAATGTTTATGCAATAAGATTATATTAAATCACTATACAACATTTAACTCAAAATTCATAAATTAAAATATTCTATCCCACGAAACAAAACATTTTTGATAAAAAAAAACAACATAAAAATATTCAAACACAAACATGTTTAAGCACAAAGGAGTCACATTTATGTGGTATCGCGGTTAAAATTGATAATTTGTATTTGACCCTGTTTATATTTAAACAATGCGCTCATTGTCCGCGACTTACACAATTTTATAAATACTCGTAGAAGAGATTAATCTTTTTTAAGCGTATCGCCTCTATAAAGTAACTTAGAGGAAGCTTATAATTAAAGAATAATACCTTGGAAAGAAATGCTTTGTCATTCGAAAGTGTTGTGTCCTCGTAATGACGGAATAACCTCTCGAATATAGCTAGTCTCCTGCGGGGCTAGCCAAGCTGACTTTGTATCCTTAACGGCAGTAGAAATATAAAACTAAAAAGGTAAACTTTTAATAAAAAATAACACTCAACTTTTAACAATAAAAAGAATAAAATAATAAACACATAATAGCTTCAGAAGTCGGTGTTAAGGCCATTTTTTTTTTTTTTTGCGCCCAATGCAAGGACACCCTCCGGAAGCGGGGGAGGGAGGTGGTGAATGCTCATAGCATACCACTCAGCCGGCTGCGTGGTTATGTGGGACTCACTTTGAGGAACGGCCTTACCCACTAAACACCACCTGTGGGAACGGCTTTAGCCTGTATGGCCTTTCCGCCGAATCGGAAGCGACCCCCTCAGGGAAGGGGGGCGCACCTGTTAAGGCCAACTTCAGAAGCCTTTATGTAGTAATTATTCTATTCTTTTAAATCAGGGTTTCCCAATCTTTTGACCAGGGCCCACTTTTTGTAGTTAGCAGGGACCACAAGGTGTGAGAAAACACTGTATTAATGTAACAAAAAATTATAATCACAGCTTTTAACATAATTATATAATAAACTGAAAAGAAGTATTCATTAACAGTATTATTTGTGTATTTATTGTAAAAGCTAGTAGGTACTTACTAACGTGACGCGTGGTGTTGCACTGCCCGCGTGACGAGAAAATAGTAAATGTGTTATTTAAAACGAATAGGTAGGTAAAATATTTAAATCTTTCGCGGACCATATTTAAGCTCTTGCGGACCACTGGTGTTAACTACTGGTTAAATAACTGGTTTTAAATATTTTGAAGTTGGCTATTATTTTTTATTAAAAAGCTTAATATTTTAAACTTTAGTGGACAAAGAAATATCACAAGCTCAAAGGTAACAACTAGAGTGTCGTCTACTCTAAAATGTCGTATACCCAAGTTACCTTCTTTAAGAACTTCATCTCCAATTTTATAACCTTAGTTTTACCATTAAAAAAAGGATCAAGAACCCGGTTCACAATTATTGGAAAAAATATCGCTTAACATTTTATATCCAAAAAACATATAGTTGAATTAAGAACCTCCTTCTTTTTTAAAGACTGCTAAAATGAACACACAACATATCTGTCAATTAACATGACTGAACATTGATTGCATTTATATTTACAGTTTTCTATTAGCGATAACGATAGAAGAAAATCAACTTGACTCACCCCACTGTTCTCCTATTACTTATATAATATAACAGGCCTAATGATGGTGAAAATGAAGGATATTCTTTGCTTTTCAACTCATATGGGACCTTCAGATTTTTTTAAGTTTATTTTTAAATTAGATGGGACAGCGTAAGGAATTCCATTAATGCAACATATGTATCTACCTATAATGCAAATTGTAAAATTGATATTTTTGTAAGTTAAAATAATTTTATTTCATTCATTCATTACAGCCTGGCTCAAGTTCCCTGCTGAACATAGGCCTTCTCTAAGGAACGCCACAGCACCTGCATTCATCGACTTCCTGCATCTCATACCAGGTTACTCCACCTAGTAGTGGGCCGCCCTACACTTTGCTTACCGGTACGAGGCTGCCGCTCGAGGAGCTTTCTTCCCCATCGATTGTCGGTTCTTCGAGCTATATGGCTGGCCCATTGCCACCTTAACTTACTGATCTGTTGTGCTATGTCGGTTACTCTGGTTTCACTGCCGATATCCTCATTTCTAAGTAGTATATCACACAGAGAAACTGAAATAATTTCATTGTACAAAATTTCAGTGTTTAATTTAAATATTTTTGATGCAGTTCTTCTATGTGCTTGTTATAAAATAAATACTAATATCTTATTCCACCATATACTTAATTGAGAAAGAGAAATATTTATGGATTCCTAAATCAAACTAACACTAACACGCGCCGAGCATACACATACACATACATCATCTAACATAAAAGCTTGTTTCATAAAAGAAATCATACATCCAAAACACCGTACTTACGATTTAAATAAGAACATACGACGAACTGTCCAGTCTAACGGGACCCCTGCAACGTTATCGAGTTCCGTCTGTCATACCAGCAGGCAGAGGTCACGCATACTAGTTTTTCATTCGGTTCCCCGGCCGAATGATACTACAAACAAACAAAAGAGGAGAGATAACATTTGTTCGAGAATATGAGTCAACGTGCTCGTTTGTTTGCTTGAACGAAGAACGGTCTTGAATCTAAAACATTTGAGGTGTGTTTGATGATTTAAGATTTGGGTGTGGACGATCGCGTAGCTAAAGTACGTACGTTGATGCATATTGGTCAGAGTACCCAGCTATTACGCCTCTGATTCTGGGTTGAAATCTGAGCAGGCACATGCATCAACCAGAATAAGACTGAGATCAGAAGAAGATTTAGACTCAATTGTTGTTGACATACCACTCACTCGAAATAAACGTTATTATTATTATTACTTTTGTAAAGCTTATTACTTACTATGTTCGGCTACATCACCACTTGCCATCAGGTGGGATAGCAGTCAAGTGCTGGATTATAATAGTCAGAGATACTAATAGTGTGCGTGTTAAGCAGAAATTTGTTTCATTTTGGATTCGATCTCTGAATCTTTGAAAACGAAGGTATACTCGTAAATACGCTGAGCACTGAGGTCCGTTGCATTTGAAGATTAATTAGTGCACAAGTACGTAGACAGCCGCTAAATAACAATGATAACTAAGACATTCGTAGACGCATAAAAATGTCACTTTTAACTGCCGCGACGACTAACGCATAAGCCCAAAGATTACGCGGAAGCTAAATATTTAAAGAATTCAACTTGTAGTGTTTCGAGATAAACAGTTGTGCTTAGATAATACTTTATTTGTTGTGTCGACAGCGCCAAGCCTTTGTCTTGTACTTTGTAAGTTTATATGAACTACCGAACGTTTAGAGCTGCCTTAACTTATTCTTTATTTCAATACATCACTACGATAACATATTTTTAAAGTCTTATTGACGATGACCTTTTTACTGTTTACTTTAAAATTAAAAATATTGTACAACCGACTTCAATATAAATTATTAATAATAACTCAAAACTACTGGTCAGATCTTGATCAAATTTATATGGTACTCAGTTCACCCAGAAAAAAGTTATGAGGTAACACACATACAACATACAGTCGAATTGAGTACCGTCTCCTTTTTGAAGTCGGTAGAAAAAGGGTCTCCGGTTCACTACACTCACCATACGAAACACAGCAGCATTAAGCTGCTATTTTACGCTGGTATTCTGTGAGAGCGTGGTCCTTCCCCGGTCGAGCCGACCCATTCGTGCTAAAACCATAATATAGCTGCAGCGTTGCTCTACCACTTAAAGATCATCTCATCTTTTGATTTTTGACTCATCTTTTGATCCGACCATTTTGAATATAACAATAATGACAGTGGATCAGAGCTATAAAACAGTTACTTTCTGGCACCAGTTACATTATACGGCTGGTACGTATACATAAAACTTTAGAACTTAATTACGTTTTACGAAGTAAAATTTTCGCCGGTAAATAAAACACGATGAACAGGCGCCATCGATAAAATCGTCAAAAACAACATCGATGTTTTCGATTCACGATTAGATTATAAAATCGATTACAGTGTACTAATCGAGACTCCCGGTTTGATGCAAAAGAACCAGCGCGTAATGTAAATAAACCGTTTTTTTTATGCCAACTTTTACAACCTAATGGAAGCATTAACTATTTGCAATACGTTTGTATAATGTATAATACTCAGTTACGTATTTCTTTAGTTTCCTTAGCGCTTTATTTATAGCCTGATAGTTTATCTATTACACTTTATTTATATAATGTATTTTAGCACTAAAAACTAAATTATAAGCCATTTAGACGTGGTTACTCAAACTGTTCTTGATAAGTCTCTCTCTCACCTAAAGTTATAATTTAAAATTGCTATTGAAGCAATTAACTAACTCTTTTGTACCACAAAATGATTTCTTATATTAACGGGAATTCAATGCATCGTGTGTAACATGCTTTACAGATTTTATCGCGTTATACGTCACAGGGATGGACGCGGTAAGAAAGACCTGCAAGACATCTTCTGGCTGTTCAATGAGACCGACCCTGATGACATCCCAACTTTCGTCACGCGTGATCTCAACAAGCTGCCTCCCGTGACGTTCGATCACGTAGACGTGACCAGATTGTTGAAAGACATCACCACTTTGAAAGCCGAAGTTAGATACCGACATCCGTTTCAAATTTGAAGAATCGGAACGAGCCGCAACATAGCTGAGGAACGAAGTCACTATGTTGCGCAGCATAATTGCGAATTCACCGCCGTCGCAGAATGTAAATACGACACGCGGTAACCGTAATAGTAGTCATATTTCACCGATGATTGCGACTCCGTCACGCGATACCGTCTGTCAGCGGGTTGATGACCGTGAAACTAGGGCGACCTCGGTCGTCATTGCATCACCACCTCAGCCCTTGACTGAACCCATGAGTACTCTTACGCCGAAGCCTACCTCACAACAAGGGAAGACGTTTGCGAATGTTGCCCGAAAATCTTCACAACCGGCACCTCTTGTGGTCGAAAGCGAAAGAATGTGGAAATAAAATCAGTTCAAGTGGTGACCCGAAACAAGATTGATGAGGACGGGTTTACTCTTGTTGAGAAGAGACGTAGGTCGAGACCCGTCTGTAACCAGCGTGGGATCGCCTACATAAACGCGAGTACAACTCTGCGTGTTGTGGAGCCAACCATACAGCTGTACGTCTCCCGTTTGGAAAAAAGTATGTCGGGAGAAGACGTCCTGCGTTTCGTGGAAGAACGAAGCCGATGCCGCATTGAGGATCCGATCTCTTTACATTTGCAGCGTCTGGAGTCTAATAAGTCAACGAACTTCAAATCGTACGTACTCCAGGTTCCTGCAAAACACAAAGAGACATTCCTCGCTCCCGATTTCTGGCCCTCTGAGGTAGTGTTTCGCCGATACAGGGACGCGCCAAAGAAGAAAGTTCCCTAAATAGTGTTAAGTTATGTCTATATTTTATATATATTTTTAGGTTAAGGTATGGGCTATGGGCCAATGTTCTTAATTTTTAAGTCCTTGATGCCTGTAATAAAGTTATTGTATTGTATTGTATTGTATATGAGATTGCCATTTGGAGAAGTTGGCAAATTCCTTATTATCTCGATTTTTCCACTTTGACATCGACATTGGATTCAATAATTTGAGTTATATGATTTAAAAAAATGACATATTTATGCTTTAATAACTGTAAAGAATTAGATAAATCGTGAATGCTTTATAAGGTAGTAAAACAACGCACGTGAAAATATGAAAGGACAAGTAAATATGAAAGGAAGTAAGTACCTTAGCATTCAGATAGGTAAAAACCTGTTCTTTAAAGTCCTGTATATCAAACATGGTATTAACACATCTTTGTGACCTGTGTCAGTCATTTAAAAAAATTTATGCATTGGAGGTGAAGTCTAATGGCGAACAAGTTTAGATTGCATTTGCATTTGCTTTTCCTTGGCAGAGACATTTCTTGTCTCTGATGTATCAGATAGGGCTGGATCAAAAGTTTTAGTGCTCACGGGAATGGATAGTGACAATAGTGCGTTACAACCAATTTTTTCGTCTGATGTCTCGTTTTCTGGATGAAAATTTGAAAGGGAACCTTCGTTTTACGTGGTAGAGCCATGCTGCAGCTATATTACTGGTATAGTTGTAGCACGAATGGGTCAGCACGAATGAGTCGGCTCGACCGGGAAAGGACCACGCTCTCACAGAATACCAGCTTAAAATATAAAGGTTTCAAATCCTCACCCGTTTCTGTGACATCGGTGTGCCACAAGGGTCCCATTTAGGTCCTTTATTTTTATTACGTTTATTAACGATCTCATTGATAAATTGACATGTCCATACCTGTTGTATGCAGATGATTTGAAGCTATTTTCCGTTATCGATACACTCAGCGATTCGTTCAATCTTCAGTCGAATTTAGACTCCATTCATAATTGGTGTAAAGAAAACCTAATGCATCTGAATACGAGAAAATGTTTTGTCTTATCATTTGGTAACAAAAGCACAGACTTACATTTGAGTATAAAATAAATGGACAGGTACTTGATAGGAAATCCGTAGTTAAGGATCTTGGAATACTGTTTGATGAAAAGCTTACGTTCCACGATCATTACGATCATGTGATATCTAAAAGTACCAAACTTCTTGGCTTTATATTTAGAACTGCAAAGACTTTTAAAAATCCACGAAGCTTTCTTATTTTGTACTGTTCCCTAGTACGCAGTATTTTAGAGTACAACATAATTGTTTGGTTTCCATACTACGCTGTCCACGTAGATCGTATTGAACGTGTTCAAAAGAAATTTTTATCAATCCTCTGCTATAGGTACGGTTTAAATAGAAGTCTGCCCTCCTATGAAGAGAAACTGAAAAAGTTTAACATTATATCACTACAAACTCGGTGTAAATATCAGGATATGACTTGCCTTTTCAAAATTATTCATTCCTTTATGGATTCCCCCACCCTCCTTTCATTTGTCAAGATTAATACTAAGCCCCATCGTCGGTATACTTTCCTAAATACTTTCGCTTTGCAAGTCTATAAAAATAATACGTCCTATTACAATCCTCTTGTAAGAATGTGTCGCCTATATAATGACTTATTGATTAATAATAGTAAAAATATAGACATTTTTAATAACAAACTAAACAATTTCAAAAAATCCGTATTAGATATATTTTGTAAATAAGGCATTCAAGGCTTAAAATTTAAATTTAAATGTATAAGTAAATGAACATTATTTTTAGTATAGATTTAATTTTTCAAAACATAAGCTCATAAGTATACTATTTTTATAAGTAAGGTTATAATTATTTGTGCTGTAAAATCGTTACTGTTACTTATTATCATGTTGTGTGCACATGTTTTGGAATACCATCCAGATTGTAACCTTGTATTTATTATCTTCAATTGTTCATGTTTTGGTGTTATTCTGTTTTGTGTACCTAAATAAATAAATAAATAAAATAAAATTAAAATAGCAGCTTAACGCTGCTGTGTTTCGTATGGTGAGTGTAGAGATCCGGAGACCCCTTTTACTGGAAACGAGGCATTCCCTCTTAGTTCTTTATTCCTTAGTCCTTAGTATTTCGATTCGCCATCGAGGATAGATGTAGATGTCAATGGGCCTCAGCAACCACATAGCATCAGGTGAACTGTGTGCTCGTTTGTTACCCTTATCCTATAAAAAAAAAGTTTTCTCCAGAAATCGAGATCGGGATTTCCCGGGAAACAAACTCTACCTACTTCCCATTAACTTCTTCAAGATTAAGAAAATAAATGATAAAATGAATGGATGAGGATTGTTACTTATACCGCTTTTGTTACATTATAATAATATGTTTATCACAAAAATTATGGCTGTGATTACCATAGTTGTCACACTTGCTAGACAAGTTATTAACCGTAGTATTTTGACTTGTATACAAGGATGCAGATCATCTCGTAATATATTTATCATCTCCATGAGGTAAGTTTATTATAAAAGGCAAATAAAATGAAACAGGATATTTTTTTATTCGTTAATGCCACCTACATCACGCAGCTTTTCTACATATTTCAGTTACGATAAAGCTTTGGAATTGTGCTTTAGGCAAAGATACTCTTAAGAACGATCCTTTGTATAAATACCTATTAGGTCGCTGACTTTTATTTTAACACTAACATATTAGCAACTTTGTAAATTAATAACGTACCTTTACGTGGGAATCATAACTAATTATTGATATGGTGGTATATAAAAAATACAGTTTCGTTTTAATAATGTTTTATTTAAACAAATTCCCACTGTCTAAGTCATTGTACCTTGTTCTCGTATTTAGCAACGCGTGACGTCATAAATTAAATATTCTCGTCCTCGCTAATAATCCAATTAAAAATAAAAATAAATCAAGCTCGTGAGCTTTTATCTTATTAGTAACGCTTTTATTAACGTTTTATTCAATAGAATAGGTATTTAGCTTGAACGATTAGAATGGGTGGGAATTCAAGCATCTTGCTAAAGCTGTTAATTCAAGGTAATTTCCAGTATATAATTTTTGTTGTACAACTTCATCAAGTTCATAAGTGTTGTATAAAATTAAAAATAAATAGTAGCAGTAGAAAAATTTATTCCTATTAAAGAAACTCATGAGTAACATTTATCTTTCAATGAACCACAACATTAAAAAATGACCAACAGACTATTTCAAAATATCTTTCGACATACGATCCAATTTTTCATGCCTTTCTTAAGTACGTAATATTAACAACTATCCATTGTGTGGATAGAGGCAGCGTAAGAGAATCTATCAACGATTCCCTTCCCTAAGTATCAAATATAGTGTATAGTAAGAGTCTATTACAGAACATATGCCAGGGAAATGTCATGACTTACGCTAGTGCGCGGAATAAACATATAAAATATGTATGACCTAAAATAACCCGACTGGAGACGAAGAGCAGTGTCTAGAGACTTCGATCGTCAATCCACCTGCCAAACGTGGCTATATTAGGGTCTATACTATAGGATATGAACAATCTTCATAACTAGAAAAAATATCACCAGAGAACTTACAGGCTGATGTCGATTATGTCGACGGAATCTCACAAAGCAGGGTAACAAGTTAATATATTATGTACAGTACAAGTTAATATAACAACGTAATATATTATGATTCGAGGAAAGCAACGTCAACGTCTCGTCAGTTAAAAACTCCCATGGACTCTATTTTTGAAAACAATCTTTCGTGGAAGCCATGCACCTCGTACGAAAGTATAAACCTCTTTTAGAGGACAATAAAACGTTGTAGAAGTTTTACTAATGCAATGTACCGAATTTTACGATGCACCTACACTAAAGCGGCAAACTAGACGTATAAAAATAGCACGAATAACTAACAATGGAGGTTATATGCTACGTTCATTAACTCCGGCTGATTTATCTTTACTGCTCGTTTGACTACGAAAATGTTGTTGTATCGATATCGTTACGGTTTTTAATTCGTCGCTTTGAACCTAGGAAAAACAAACACTGCAAGTTCGACCAATAAAGAAATTCATGGCTAAACGATTTAATAGTTTTAAATAATGGTTACAGATAACTTGAATTAACAGGCTCGTCAGTTGTCTGTAAATTAAAATTGGAAAATTTATTGTGAACTAGGAAGTAATGCAAATAAAAACAAGTTATATATAAACAATGGTTTATGCATTCGTCTTATTCAAACTATGCTTATGGTTATTGGATCATATACGTATCATATCGTTCATTTTTAAAATGCTAGACTAGCAACCCACCCCGGCTTTTGGCCCCGGTCAAGATTGTATCTATCAATGTGGCGTCATTTAGGTTTCCATTTAATTATAATTTTTTCCCTCAAAAAATCTCCAATTTTTAAATAAAATATAGCCCAGATCAGTCCTGGCGTAGCTCTCTATCTGTTCGTGAAGTTTCATCACAATCGCTTCAGCCATTCAAAAGGTTAGCCATGTTATTCATCTCTTAATGGCATGCAAGTAACCCCCTGAGCTCAATTAAAGGTACCAAAGTAAAGGTATCCACTAAGTACATCATTTTTGTGACGTTTTATGTGTGCCTTTACTGTAATAGAGATATTGACCACACCATCTTTAACCTATTTCTGCCCTAAGCACCAACTACTGCGTTCCAGATCGAAGCGTAATAGAGCATATAATAACAGGCTGTGAGGTATTCTTATTTCTTAGGGGTGACAAACAACATATCAATGGCCTCCATACAAGTAGTATGTAGTTGGTTACAGTTTTGGACAGTAGGAGTCACTTAACATAGGTGGAATGTTAGCTTTTGTCCCAAATATTATATTAAACTTATGATTAAAGACTCAATTACAGTAGATTCCAAGTTTAGTACCTTAATCTATTTTGTTCCTGTTATTTAACTTGAAAAGATTATTATCCAGCTGCAATAACACAAGATGTTTGTAAAACGAAAAACTTCCAAGTTGTTGAATACGCTAATCTAGGAAAACAGCTTATTACGTAGAAGCCTATTCAGTCCCGCCTTGAAAGAACCACGCTGTGGTCGGAGAGCATAGACGCCATAGAATTTCGTTCCTTAGATGTGCGCTTTAAAAGGGGGAAAACAAACGCTTTGTGCGAACGCGCGGGCTCGTAACAATAGTGTGGCTTCTTAAACTAAACTTTTAACGTTCCAACTTTTTATTTTAGAGAATTTCGTTACTTTTAGGAGCTACGTAAAGAGTGCCAGCAGGATACCAAAGAGTGAAAAGCAAGTGCAACATTTACTTACTAAACGTGATGTAATAAAAAATAGGAATATAATATATAAATATAGAAATAAACCACTGACAAACTATAAGAATGTATTGCGAGATAACACGAAAAATACAAGTAATCAATAATTGTAAGTTCGCATGTTCATAATTCTTATCAGCTTCCAAGCTGCATTTACGTATCAATATTAACATGTAGGTTATTATCCCTCATAATCCCAAAGGCTGACGAGCTAGAACGATAACAGGAACACTGTTTCTTAGGGCTATCAATTATTAAGGATTCCTCGGTATACTATTTATGAGTATCATCATTATTAAAGCCATGCCCACTTTTGAACATACCCTTTCGCCATAGATTTGCTATAAATAATGTTCCAGAGTCATCAGCATCTACAGATTCATTAGAAGGTCCTCAGGTCGGTCTACACAGAGCGAGATTGTCAACACCTAAAACCTTTCTTCATCATAGGTTGGACATACATAATTTTGTTGTAGTTTATATTAAAACTAGCTGTTACTCGCGACTTCGCTCGCGTAGAATTTATTACGATTGGATTTCATAGGTAATATTTTTTTGCGCGGAACCCTAATTCTTTCTAACATAAAAGTAGCCTAAGTTACTCCTTATAACATCAGGTAATCTGCCAGTGAAAGTCCCGCCAAAATCAGTCCAGCCATTTCGGAGACAGACAGACAGACAGACAGACAGTCAAAAAATTTAAAATTGTTTTTATTTGTTATGAGTACCGTATATACTTTCATATGAATTTAGTAAAAAGCTTTTATTTTGACATTACAAACAGACTTAGATAGATTATACAAATTATATTGTATTGTATATACGCCGATGAATAAGTATTTTACTTAAATTTTCCTTATTATTAATCTCTAAGTGACAGACTGACTGTACTGAATAGGTAATAAATCGATTTCTATTAAGCAAGTTTAAATCACGCAAGATTTTAAGTGTCACCACAACCCTATCAATATATTTCCGCAGGCCACATGTAAATAACACGTCACATACAAAGCACTCCGTGTCCACAGTTGTCATAGCGGATAGCGCTGTAATGTTTCACTCTGTGGCTTCTTTCAGTTTATAGCAGTCGCGATAACTTATCGTCGTTATTGGACAGGACATTATTGATTCGGTGATAACAATATATTTTTCTAAAATACAGATTTTTATTTGTGTTTTTTTTTACAAGCTGAGTTAATGCGCCTGTATTTGTATAAAATGTAAAGAATTACACAGATTTAACATTTTGTTGATTAATTTTCTCACATATAATTGATGAAAAAAGTATAATATACGTGGTAGAGCCACGCTGCACCTATATTATGGTTATAGCACGAATGGATCTGCTCGACCGGGGTCGGACCACGCTCTCGCAGAATACCAGCGTAAAATAGCAGCATAATGCCGCTGTGTTTTGCATGGTGACTGTAGAGAACCGGAGACCCTTTTTACTGGAAACGAGGCATTCTATCTCAGTCCTCAGGGGTGACAACGCCACTGCATTTTGTTTATTAATTATTTATTAAAATTTAATTGAAAATAAATATAGATGACTATGGACCACAGCATCCGCTTACCATCAGGTGAATCGTGTGCTCGTTTGTCACTCTTACTCTATAAAAAAAAATAGTATGGTATAGTACTTAATTTACATAATTACGCTATCAATAACTATATAATGGATAATTAATTAAAACGACTACGAATATTTTTTTATAATAGACCAGCTTCACAGCTTCGCTTACGTAGACGGTAATAATCCTCTCTAGGTATTTATTACACTAATAGCTCCACTCGTGTGCCCAATTTCATAGATATGTATCCTTAAAATCCTACATCTATGAAATACAAAGATATAGGAAGCGTACAAATTCTACAGTACGCATTCAAAATTTTGCGCTTTTGGTAATTTCAGAAATTTTCATTTCACTTAAAATTTTCTACCAAACTTTTCATCAATTTTCTATCAAATTTTTAGCAGTCCGAAACAATAAGTTACTAAGTATTTTAATAATCAATGAATTTTAGGTATTAACACGTAATAAAAGAGTGGATCTAAAAATTTATTTGTGATCTTAAATAGTATCCAAACGAAATAATAACTATAAAATTTAATAACTTATCCTTGCTCTTACTCTATTAACAAACTTAATAATTAATATTTTAAAATTATCCTTCCTTTCCTTTCAGAATTATAAAAGGAACTTATAAAAGGTGAAATTTCGGAACTTCATATTACATACTTCATAATTGTTAGTACTTAAAAAGTTTATCTTAAATAATTAAAATATCTAGAATTACCTTGGTTTAACACAATCTTATCTAAGCAATAAACGAATAAAATGCCAGGTCTTAAAATAATAGATATCATTTTTAATTCATTGGTATCAATACTTTAGATATAATGTAAAGTTTTAGGTGATTGAGTGAACTGTAACTGTATTTAAAACGACGAGATGATGTACTAAATGACAACTGACGAGAAAAAGCTTTTCGAGTCACAATCTCGTACTGCAAGCAAGCGCAATGTGGGAGAACCGCCGCTTCACAGAGTAACCTTATAAAATATGCAGGGAGTCAATAATTGATGCAATGCGTGGTATGATGATGGTTATGACTGTCTATAAATGTCTAATTGATGTGCAGAACCATTATTTAAATTGTAAGAGGATTTTTTTTAGGTTCTCCAGTGGTACACACGTACCGGTAAGCGAAGGGTAGGGCGACCACCCACTAGATGGAGTGACGACCTGGTAAGATATGCAGGAAGTCGATGGATGCAGGTGGATCAGTACCGTGCTTTATGGCATTCCTTGGGTGATGAAGAGAATTATAGAGCGGTAGGCGTCCACGCGGCTTCTGAGCACACTGGCGGACTTTTGGACAAACTGTTGGGTCTGGTTGTGTTTTTAATTGCTTACGAGACGTTGACACTGCATCCTAGTTTGTGTCCGGTGTTCTCCTGAAAGCCCTAAATCGAGCACGAGTGGGTTTACACAGCGGGTGAATTTGTGTCAGTTCGCACATTTGTGAGACTATAAAGTCTGCAAGGACATATTTTTATTGACAATATGATTAATGCAAAGAAAGTGATGGAACTATCATTTTCAAACAAATAAATTACATAACGATAAGTCGATTATCGTTTTAACGTGTTACGATATCATAGATAAATATTTAAAAATCTTAAAATAATTGTTTACGATACAATAACGATACACATTAATGCAGGATAAATTGAATTATAAATTTTGTCGACGTAGGTTTTAAAAAGATATTAAAGAGTTATTAACACGCCATAACGTTGACCGTGTAGTGACAGTGTAAGAATATTCATTGCCCCATATCGTCCCGTGGACAAAGGCAAAGAAACCAGATGGGCAGCAGCGTCTTGGTAATAACAACAAAAAATAAAAATACTGCAATTGCCAACCAGTCCGCCAAGCTTGGCAATTATGGCAAATATCCCCCGTATGATGCAATCTATGGGGAGGAAAACGTTCAGCGTTGGACTTTTGATTGGCTGTAACAGTAACGGTAACGGAACGTAACGTAATAAGGAGTTATAACTAGTACTAGTAGTAGCACTAGTACTTATACTACTAAGGAGTGATAATCTCATGATAATGATTTTTTTTATAGGAGAGGGGGCAAACGAGCATGCGGCTCACCTGATGGTAAGTGACTACCGCCGCCCATGAACAACTGCAACACCAGGGGAACCAGGGGAATTGCATATGCGTTGCCGGCCTTTTAAAAAGGAGTAGGCTCTTTTCTTGAAGGTCCCAAAGTCGTATCGGTCCGGAAAAATCGCCGGTGGTAATCGATGCCACAAGTAAGTTGTGCGAGGAAGAAAACATCTTCTAAATCGCACAGTGGTGGACCGCCAATCATCCAGATGGTGTGGATGGTATCGGGAGTTCTGCCGCGATGTGCGTTCGTGAAATTTGGCGGCTGGGATTAATCCGAACAACCTCAGAGCACTCTCCGTGATAAATGCGAAAGAAAATGCAAAGGATGCAACATCTCTTCGCAGCGCCAATGAATCGAGCCGATCGGAAAGGACTCGGTCGTCGACGATTCGACGCTCTGCGCTGGATGCGGTCAAGTGGAAGGAGCTGGCACTAGGGAGCTCCAGCCCAGAGATGGGAACAGTATTCCATGTGAGGCCGAACCTGCGCCTTGTAAAGTTGCGTTGAGCCGGCATGAAATACTGTCCCGCTCTGCTGAGCACACCAAGCTTTTTAGAGGCCAATTTGGCCTTCTCTTCCAAGTGACCACGAAACTGCACGTCACTCGATATGTCGACGCCGAGGATTCCGATTCTGAAAAGCTGGTGATCCAATTGCACAATTTATCGGGAAGCCCATAGGAAGGGAGCTTCGAAAGAAGCGCGTTTGTGCCAAACCCGATCGAAGGCCTTCGCAATGTCCAAACTAACGGCCAATGCCTCCCCCTTGGACTCTACTGCCTCCGCCCATCTATGAGTCAGGTAGACCAGAAAATCACCAGCTGATTGACCCCGACGAAAACCGTATTGGCGGTCACTAATCAGCTGGTGATCCTCAAGATACCGCATGAACTGGCAGTTTTTAATGGATTCCATATATGATAAATTATTGTATGATTTCAAGCATGGTGACAAGGTCGGATATTTTTAAATACGTAATCGTTTAATTTACTGTTGCAAGTATTAATGTATATTATAAATATTTTTTATATCTATTCGTTTTTTCCCGACTGCGGCAGAGCCCAAAAGAGTAATATTTTTTAGAGATGGGTCGAATATTGATTTCACCGAACCGAATATTCGGCGGAACATTATTCGGCAGGATCACCTCGGTACCTAACCAATTCATGTCGAAACTTGTTTACGTAAAGCACGCGGGATTAGCGCCGGATCCTGCCCCTCGCTCCCTCGCCACACCTGACATGTTATTGCATCATCTAGTACTGAGCAAATTGCCGGCACGTGGCTTATGTTTTGACTGTTTTTGTGAGAAAAAAAAGTGTTTTCTTAATGAAAATTGATAAAAATGAGTGGCAGGAGGAGATCTACTATTTGGACTTATTTTAGAGAAACTGATGACCAAAGTAAAGTGAAATGTACGATTTGCGAAAAAATACTTTCGCGGGGTGGCAGCGGCAGGAAAGCTTCATCCTCAGCTTTGAGCAATCATTTAAAATTGAAACACACTGCGGAATTTTCTGTTCTGGAAAAACCGGTGCATCACGTAGGCTCAAATATACAAAATATTAAAACGACACAGAATCTGAAGTTGCACAGGTCACCCAACCCTCTACCAGAGGTGCTCAATCTACAAAAATTAAAACCTGTCCAACCACTCAAACTACACTTAGGAGATTCATTTATTTCCAAATGGCGAATCGACGACCCCAGATCACTTCCAATTACGAATTCAATTGCTGAAATGATAGCAACAGATAAACAGGCAAGTCGAAGATAAAGGTTTTAATCGGCTCATGCAGTTGGTAAAGCCCAAATACAGTGATTTACGAATACGGTGAAACAATGATTCCACAACTGTATGAAAAATTGAAAACACTATTCAAGGTGGAGCTATCTAAGGCCAAATGTCTATAGGTTACATCTGACATGTGGACAAACATGTTCGTACATTTCAATACAGTGGACACTTTGAGTACCACTTTAACGAATGTTCGGTGATTTAGCCGAATATTCGGCCGAATACGAATATTCGGTAAAGCTGCCGAATACCGAATGTGAAACGAATATTCGGCCCATCTCTAATATTTTTTTGCTGGTAAGTCCGATGTGTCCGTTTCTATGTCCGCTTTTATCTCCCAGCAAGTATTATATAATCTTATATTAATATTGTTTGTTTATTATCATCTTACTTGAGACTTCTCTGTACTCTCTTAAATATTTCGTTAAAAATTTATTCGATAAGAGCGAGGGAAGCAATTGACTTAGTTTCAAAGCAACACTGATATGACTGAAATAGATAACAGTGTAATTAATTATTTTCTATACTTTATGTCATGTCTTTTCATAAATAGGGCCAGATGAAAGGCCCAAAAACCAGAAACAAAATTTCAGAAATCATTACTTTTACGTGGAGGCTTCGACGCTTTCTGCATCAACCGGAAAATTTACAATTTGAATCAAACCCGGTAACAGTTCTTAAAGGCAGACACATAGGGATACTTAGGGACCTTCAAGAAAAGAGCCTATTCCTTTTTTAAAGGCCGCCAACGCATCTGCAAGTTTCCTGGTGTTGCAGTTGTTCATGGGCGGCGGTAGTCACTATATGAGAGGGGGCAATCGAGCCGAATGCTCGTTTGCGCCCTCTCATATAAAAAAAAACATTAACCGCTAAGCCACATCATACGATCGCCTCTTAAATTCCTAAGAAAAACCTGGTGGATCATATAGTGCGATCGCTCCGTAATCTCACAAAGAAAATAGAACATAACGTGCGGTTACTTCTCCAGTTACATGTGACTAATGAAAAAAAAAAAGCGCATCAGCGCATACCTAACCGCAGAACGGAACCCGAGAAGCACCATCGCATCTGCTATTTCCATATTCAATGCAACAAAACGCAAACGCAAACGGAAACAGAAACAACGACAACAAATACTGCACACAAACGCATTAAACTTGCATATCTAATGCATTCGTGAAGGTGAAGTAACAAGATGCTGGAGTTTTGAATTACTAGATGTGAAAATTATAACGGTTCCAATTATTTATCATATTTAACACACATTGAACACAGCACCTATGGTCTCATGAGAACTGAGGCAACGTTCAGATGTTAAAATTAACCAGAGCTAACGTCATCAATTTTTGTTAAATTAAATGATTAAGCTTACAGCAGCTTTGAAATGTTGGAAATTGAACACAAGTCAAAATTAAACACGATAAAATCCATAAAATTTATTTTATTTCAATTATTGTATTTGTAGAAAGGTCATTAGAATATAGAGAACTTAAATGGAAAGCTTTATTCGCACTTCTTATGAAGGATGTTATTATGATGTATAGAGTCACATGAAAAGGCTTTTAGAATAGAATAGAATCACTTTTATTCATATAGTACTACTACCACCGGTTCGGATAAAACCTCTGTCCTGGGAAGAACCAGCAAGAAACCCAGCGGGACTTTTCTTTTAAATAAGGTTAATTTACAATAGATTACTTAGTACAAACTATAAATTGTACCGAGACTAATTTTGTAGTTAAGAATAATAATTAATTCGTTTGCACGAATTAATTATCCAACGAGTCAAGGATAAGCTAGTAACGGAATACGATAAGCGCACCGTTCCACGCCAGAGCCAAGACTGCCCTAACGGCTTTTTTTTTGCTTAATGCAAGGACACCCTCCGTAAGCGGGGGAGGGAGGTGGTGAATGCTCATAGCATACCACGCAGCCGGCTGCGTGGTTATGTGGGGCTCACTTTGAAGAAGTGCCTTCCACATAAGGCCCTAACGACGGCAGCTCCGTCCGTTTTATACACGCAAAACGGGCGCTACCACAGGTGCAATAGCTCTGGTGTGCGGTGCACGTGTTGTTTACAAGAATTCTGTCTAGCAACACCGGCGCCGCCGCACGTGCAATGGCGCAGGCACCGTCATATTCAATCTCCTATTTCATTCTATTACTAGCCTTAGTATAAATATTATTAACCTTTCTTTCTCCCAACAGGCTATAAAAGTCCAACGTTGGACGTGGAAATAATAGCCCATAATAGGAATAATATGCCGTTGTCAGAACGCTTGGTAAGTGAATTAACAATTGCAGGCGTCTAACACCTTTGGCATTTCTTTCACTCGCTAGTCTTGATATTTTATATTAAGCTAAAGTTACAGCCTATATACGTTCCACTGCTAGGCACAGGTTTCCTCTCGTTTCTGAGAGGGTTTTAGGGCAAGGTAATGTCCGCCGCGCTGCCCCAATTCAAGTCTTCGCAATATTTTTTTTCTTTATTTTCAGACATGCAGGTTTCCTCAGATGTTTTCCTTCACCGCCGAGCACGTAGTAAATCAGCACTTAAAATTGCTGATTTACTACGTGCTCGGCGGTGAAATTAGTGCCGGCGGGGATCGATTTTATATGTGATGATAAAAATATAAGACGGTTAAACTAACATCTATTAGAGCACGAAAAACGTAACATTATTTAGGGCATTTCGCCGAGACAACTCTCTTATCTGACTGTCTTAGTGTTTATTTCATCATTTCACGTTATATCTTTCTACTATTGGGCAAAGCTCGTCCAATAGTTAAATGACTTTTAAATAGTATTTTTCTTTAAGTCAACGCTTTGTCGATGAATTTTCTGTCACAGTATTAGTCTCCTTGTACCAGCAGCCTCGGACGTCCGAAATATTCTAACCGACGACAGGTAGCAGTCTTCTACAGAACATCACTAGTCCTATTTGAGATGTCTAAAGAGGACTAGTGATGTTCGTATGCTCCAGTTCAACAGTTTTGTTAAATTCCAATTTGTAAAATTACAGAACGTAGCGTTAAAATGAAAATAAAAAGGCGGTCATTAATTTCAATACGATTTTTAAAACAAGAAGTTCAATTCATAATCTGCCTTTCAACAATAGAAAAGCATCAAATAGCGCACTCGGCGGTACATCGATGTAACAACAATGCCGGTTCCAGACTCTGTATAGCATTAATACAAAAGCTATGCAGGCCAATGCGACTGCCTACGTATAGAAACAAACAGCTTCTATCCGTGGATCGTAATTAGGAAGTATACCTATGTTGTACGCACCCACACCCTACCGATACGGTTCTGTGAAATTAATAACTGTTGATAATTTTGCATGGCCCTTTAATGGGATATTGTTTTAAATTTCAAATTCGTTAATAAAGGTCGTAAGTCCTTATTTGTTTATGGTGACCTAGTTACAAATGATAATACAGACATTAATTCACGCTCTTTATCCCTCCGTGGGTAATAGTTATTGTTAACATAGATACGTTTAGCTTATACCTTGGGCTTATTATAACCAACTACGTACGTATTCTTATTAACACGTATTATGAATATATATACACAAAAATAATTTCACGTTTCTTTATAGGATGTGATCAAAGGAGTGATCATTCAAGTGACGAAACATTTTAGTGATCGTTTTAAAAACAAAGGGCGGTGGCTATATTCATTTATACACAGTAATTATCACGATGACTATAACAACCGAAAATTGGACATAAAATTGTACTCCTCATAAAGTCCATAATACTACAATAAGCGTAAGAAGATGCATCTTACTGCATATAATTCGAAAACACTGGGATAGCATAAATGGCTACAATGCCTACTAACTGAATGAAAATCGTCATCGACAGGGACATAAAAATTTACAGCCACTAGTTGCTGCACGCGAACTGGGCCCCGAGGGCGAATATAAACGCCTTGTCGGAGGCGATCATTCAAAAGCAACCACGTTATGATAGTTAAGCTCAATTATGTTTGTAGCAAGGTAGCGACATGAGTTGTCTGCTTTAGTCAAAGTCGATATATTAATTTATATAATTATACACTACGCAAAGCAAAGGATGGCGATAATGATAAAATATACACGCTGAAGATTAACAAGGTTTGTTTTTAATTTGTCGTCTGTTTCATTTTAACCGAATGTTTACTTATACGGTAACATATAATTGTTGATGTTATATTATCGGTTATTCGTTCATGCCACACTTGACCTTTATCACTTCCATACATAAAAAACAAGCAACTGGCAAATAATTTATAATATGAAAGTTTCATAACTTTCATAACGTAGTAATTCTAACGAACAATCATTCTACATACATAATATCTATTAAGTATTAACCTTAACGAATCCTTATAAAATAGTGTTGCTAATGTCGAAATTTATATTTTACTTATATAAAATATGGTAACTGGAAGTGGAAACGCTTTTGTTTTGTTTTTCACCCATATTCTATAAAAAAAAATATCACTACACCAACGAAGCAGTGAAATTTAAACTTAAGCATAAACATTTTGGATCATCCAGCTATTTTATAATCAAGTTACTTAACTGAAATAAGTTTTATACACAATTTTAAATTAATTTGTTATATTACGCCGATAGACCAATATAAGTAATATTTTTTTTTTAAACACACAACACATAAAGTGCTATTTTTTTAAATAATATTATCCAATACCTTACAGTAAGTAAGTACTTTTTAATTTAAATAATACAAAAAAAATAATGACAAATTTTCACAAAAATCTCATTCACAGCCTAATATAGCAAACATTCCCACCAACTGACAGAAAAAAAAATGGTCGCCGAAAGCGGGAAGTCGGTTTGTAATAAATACTAATTAACCAAATGTACGCACAAGGCTGAATTAATATGGGGATTTGCAGAGTTAAGGAGCCATTAACGTCTCGTAGCTCTTTATAGTGTTGTAAATTATTTAATATAGCAACTCTTGCGCCACTTCTATAGTGGCCATTCGAATATTAAATAATCTAAATTGGCCATTTTTTACGAACACGAAGCTACTTATATGAAAGTAGAGTTATTATATAAAACGAATAAAGCATTTTAATAACTTTATTTATCTTCCGAATAGGAAAGTGACTTAAAACTGAAGAATATAACCATGTCTTGTTTATTGGCATAAATACACATACGCAACAACTTTATTTTTTCCAATAATCATTCATTACAGCCTACAAAAAGTGCAATGCCGAACATAGGCCTCCCTCAAAGATTAACTCATTGGGGATTTTGCCACGCTTGGCAGCCTCAGATTTTTATTAGGAAGATGCTGCTGCCCATCTGCTGTTTCATTTTCTTCTGTCGCCTCATACGACACCCACATATTCAAGTCCGAAATAAACGGCAATTGGTCTTTGTTTTTGCATTTTCAAATTGTGGATTCGAAAAGAATGGAACTCATGCCTAACATCCTAACACAATAAAAGATGAGGAACTGGCTTCTTTTTTAATTTAAAATCTTGATAAAAATTAGTGTTGTATATAATAATTTTAAAGAGAAGTTAAAATGAGGGGATGACTATAGTGTATATGACTGGTAGCGGGTCTCAAATTTCTGCCATCTGACTCAACAGTAGCACCCTCTACCGATAAGCTCCGCTCTTACCCAACCAGTATGGCGAACGGAAGTGGCTGAACGCAGACAGCACCGCGTTGTTCTCTATATATAGACGTGATTTTAGACGCGTGCTGTACGTACACAGACTAAACACACTCAGTATGTTCAATTAAGGGAAATATAATTGTGTCAACAACAAACATTAAGGCCATACGTTATTATATGTTTCGTTTTTATTTACCCTTTCATCGTACTAACATATTAATATGTTCAATTTTCATAACGCTTCTAGTTAATCAATGAATAAAAATAATACAGAAACTTATTCAAGGAAATAGTCCTTTTGGCATATTATGTTATTAATATTCCTTTTTTATATTATATTCCTAATTAATATTCTTTTTAGTTCTTAAGCAACCTTCTAAGCCCACAGGTGAAGATTCACTTATTCATTCATAGTCTATGAAAAGTCCATTGTTGAATGGTTGTCCTATAATTTTTTTCTTGTTTAAAAAACGTTACCTCCACACTAGGATTTTCTCCTGTATCGTGGTTATTGTCAGTTAACATACATAAATTTCACAGGGACAAACATCCAGACCGGAACAATTATTTGTAGGCCATACAAATAACTTATACCGTGCGGGATTCGAACCCGCGACTCTTTGACTGCGACTCATTGCTAAGCAACTGAGCCGTCATTCAAGATTGCTTCATAGAGGAGTATTTTCCACAGTCGACACGCTTCGCTGGCATCGATTGTCAAAGGCAGCTTTTTTATTATTTTAATTATATTTTTATATTTTATCAAGTTTTGATAAATCTCTATTAGTGGTTGGGAGCGAAATCTTTTTAAAATGAAGTCCCCGTAGCGTATGCATTAACTAATCGGCTCGAACGATTATCGATACCATACCACCACGACCGCAACGGAGACATTGACTTTTTTCTGGACTGCAGTAAAATGCCCTTTGATGCAACGTATTCAAGATAAAAATCAATGGCATATAAAGCAGAAAATTGCAAGTTCGTTTTAAATCAAAAAAGTTTATTTTAAGAAGTTTTATTTTTAGAAAGACTAACCAATAGGTTAGTCTTTTTGAGTTAAAATGTAAGTGTACTGTAGTAAAAAAATATTTGTAATAGTTTATTAGCTACAAGTTATGCTTCATACATAACTTTAGGGTTTTCTTAATTTTAAATAACTCTTAGAAGAGATTACATATATGTACATTCCCACGTAAAAATATTATTGAATAAAAGAAATAGATTATTATCTACATAGATGTTTTTCGGTTCAAAGCAAGTTCAAAGCAATTACAAAATTAGTAAGCAAAACTTACCGTGTAGTAAATTTAAGAAAAAAAGAAAACAACAATATGACGGAACAAGTGGCCAGAACAAACATAACAAAATCGTCGCGGTTGTTTCGAATGCATTTCGGAAAATCAAGGAGGCGTAAAAGTCTCGAATACGAAACGAAATCAATTCACAGCCGGACGCAAACTATAATCTAAAAAAGAAATCACTCGCAGGGAATGGTGCTCACAATGTGTATTGTAATAGCATCACGTACGATAATCGATACCATTATGACATACAAAACAGAATTGCACCTAAGTATAATCCAATATTTATACGATCCGTGACTGCAACGCTTCAGATTCCAGTACAAATCAATGTTTCGTCTTTATCACACCGTTGAAAAAAAGTTAAAGCGGAATAGGGATGGTTGTTTACAGTCTACTTCATCTGTCCGTCGTGTTTGCACTCCCTCGCCTCTCACGACAGGTAAATTCGTCGACAAAAGCAGTGGGAGTCCATGTTTATTATAAGGAATACCAAAATGCAGGTAGAGATTCATTGTATACGCGCCCCCATCTATCGAATAATAGAGTTTTAGGAAATAGCACAATGAGCGAGTAATTTATGTGGACTGCTATACAATATTTAACATAAACTTCGAGAAATGTACCGTGAATTTTTTCAACGGCGCTGTTGAATCGGTGTTTTGGTTAACGTTAGTTTCGGTCCTTGTGGTTGTTTTTGTTTGTTTTACGGGCAATTTGCGATTTAGAGAAACACTTTTATCTCGGTCTCTGATGCTATCTTGTGTTATTTGTGGTGGACATTCAGAGATAATTAAGCACTTTATTCATTACAGTTAACAATTTCGATGTTAATCTACGCGTAGAATTGGACATAATGAGGTCGACTACCGCGTCTACTTATGAATATTAAACTCTCTTAGGCGGATCGTGTAAAAATTTGATACCATCATAAACTACGCTTTATCTAAATTCTTGACATCAAATGGCTATCAAATGAGACACACCTTGTGCAGTAAACATAACTAATTGATCCATTCAGCGATGTGTATCACGTACAAAAAATGGGAGGAGCGTTGAACTTGATAAGTAAGCTAAGCCGTCAAATTCAGTTGAATATAAAAGTGTAATATTGTGAAAACGAATAAATAAACGCAATTCACAATCGGTTGCATTTTGTTAAGAACATAAAAGTTCTAAAGGTATTATAGCAATAGATATGAAAATAGCGTTGAAGTGAAATTTAAGACCGCATCAGCAATTTGCCGTACTGTACGAATTGTATTGAAATAAATTGCGATTCTATTCAATAGTGCCGTAGCTTAATACCGGGAAGCATCTTAAAAGAGGCCTACCTGAGCTGGCACCTGCTGGGAACCCGCCAGTGCATTCATAGTTTCCACAACGCAAGCGCCACGTGAACCTATTCGTTTACTTTACACTTTTATTAAAAGGCGAGACAATTAATCTAATAGACCGATTGGAAGAATAATGTTATTTTTGTGTTATTAAGACCACCCATCACTTTATAGTTTAATACTTACGACCATGTTCATGTGTTGATATGTATGTCGATATATTGTGCGATATCGTGCTTTTCATTGCATTCGAAAGTATCTAATTTGATCTAAGTATCGTAACATCAAACGACTAACCCCACTATCCCACTTTATTCACCTTTCCTACCGTTGTAATACCGTTTCGATTCGTCGCCGTAAAAAACGGGTAGAAAGTATAATGAAAATTTATCCATACACATAATATTCGTTCAATTATAAATTATTTGTAATGAATGCGACAAAATTAACACAATTATAAACTTGAGAAAGAAAAGTATTCAAAATAATTTAAAATCTTACCTCACTCTCGGTCCAATCAATAAGACTAGACTTCTCTTCGAGAAGGTTCTCAGAGCTTCGCTTTTCGTCTTCTCCGTCACCTTCGTCTTTAAACACCTTCACCTCATCTGTGGAGCCCAGGTCGTCGCCGCCCGAGCTCGCCGCTGAACTCGAGTGCGCATGAGGCATTTTCAAGAACCCAGCGCCCCAACTTCCATTATCCCATCCTTCAACAGCTATTCATAACCACTATCTGTTATCCATGACCACTCACTATGATTCCATTTTGTCCAATTCCAAATTCAAAAACTTACAAATTTTGGTCCTCCGAGACGGATATTCCTTACGAACATGAGCTAACGCTTCAATTGTTTTTCACTAATCTAAATTACGTGATTGTTTTATTTAAACTAAACTAAAATGAGATCACAGATAACTTTTGTCAGGTTGAACTTAAAATGCTATGGTCGAAGTGTTCCGTTTGATTTTGAGCTGGGTTGCATCTGCAAAGAAGAAAAATTCCTTATTAGTATAAATTTTTTCATCCTTGTTATACAGGTACTGTGGATATGGTAAGTTCGCCATTTTACGCAGTTATATTTTGCCGTCCGCGTATTTCGGGTCAAGAAGCTTGTCAAGTGACGTCGACAGCCTCTCTTGGCGTCAGGCCAAGTATTGCTGAGAAAACCCCTCGGGAAAAACGCATTGACTATAGAACAAATAGCAAATACTATACTTTGCAAGACTGATTATAACACTCCAGTCACCTGTAATTCAAGTGCTTTTATGCTTGTTTAAAATCAAAGTATAAAAATATTCTTGATGATATAGCAATTACATTTCAAACTAAACATATTTTTGCATCGTATATCTTACAACATAAGAGATTTAACCCTTAATTAGGCGCATGAAGAAAATCACACAACTAGTCGCATAGGGTCTCTAGTGACCCCAAATAAAAAGTTGAAAATAGAGTATTAGAAATAAATAAAACAAAGTATGTTTTATCATAAATATTTAAATTCTTTATTTTAATTAATTTTAAGAAACTAACACATAACTTTGACTTTAAACAAATAAAAAAATAACAAAACTTCTAATCTCTCTTTAAACGACAAATTTTTGGCGTAGCCGAGATCAACGTTAAAAAAATAATCTGATTTATCAGCAGATTCTTCTAATTAGCATCAAATGCAGTATATCCTTAAGTATTGCTGAGAAATAAATTTACCACACTTATTGCATTTGCCGATTTTTTGTTGAAGTAGGGACTGCACACTGTTGAATGCTACGTTCCTGGTGATCTTCTACAAGTGCTACCGTTAATTTCTTCAAAAAAATCCGCCTTATGTGTGTGTTACTTTTATCAGTATAGCAGAACCAGCAACATTTTGCTCACCGTCGGACATATCCGCCAGCCATTGCAGTATCTCTCTTTCGCGAGTCATCTCAAAACCGCAAACTGAAAAAAAGAAAATTAATAAAAATAAAGACAAAAATAGGTAAAGTGAATATGCACTATAACAATACACAAATACTAATAAAATAAATAACAATATACGCATAGAAACTAAGTAAAAACACAAAAATTAAAACTTACCTCCGCCAAAAAATGTTACGTAAGTGGTCGCATGGGGTCAGCACCCATGAGAGTTGCGACTTGTGCGTATGCGTTGATGTTCTGACCGTGATTAATTTGCGCACCCCGCGGAGAGCTAGGAAGCTAGAAAGAGCACGATTGCGCTCCAAACACTCTAATACATTTTTTAAATTTGAAATTGTCTTGACCCCATGCGCCTAATTAAGGGTTAAGTAATTCAGACAAGCTATACAAGAATAAAAATAGCAGATGCAGTTGTAATCCTTTAATATTGGGTTTTAATGCATAAATAAATGAACTAGTGTGATATTATTACCATGATACTAAAAATTTATGCGTCACAGGATACCAAGAAAATAACTTTTTTAAGTTATTACTACCTATATTAATAAAATATAAATGTGCATTTGTTCAAAATCCGAAAATTTCCGAAAGTTCTTTACAGATTGGTTTGAAATTTTGACATAAGGTTGCAATCAAAAACGTTTTTAAATACTTTTTTAAAACTTTTAGAGTCACAGCAACGCGTGGTCGTGTACAGCTTACCTTTAAATATATGATGGAAAGGTTTTTATTTACGTTGTTATCATTGTTTTTCTTTATAGGTTACTTCCGTATCTCGACCCTATAACTTTTTTCTTTTTTTATAGGAGAGGGGGCAAACGAGCATACGGCTCACCTGATGGTAAGTGACTACCGCCGTCCATGAACAACTGCAACACCAAGGGAATTGCAGGTGCATTGCCGGCCTTTTAAAAAGGAGTAAGCTCTTTTCTTGAAGGTCCCTAAGTCGTATCGGTCCGGAAAAATCGCCGGTGGTAAATTATTCCACAGAGAGGTCGTACGCGGAAGAAAACTCCTAGTGAAACGTACATTGGTGGACCGCCAAGCATCCAGATGGTGTGGATGGTATCAGGAGTTTTGCCACGATGTGCGTTCGTGAAATTTGGCGGCTGGGATCAATCCGAATAATTCCTCAGGGCACTCCCCGTGGTAAATGCGAAAGAAAATGCATAGAGATGCAACATCTCTTCGCAGCGCCAGTGAATCGAGCCGATCTGAAAGGACTCTGTCGCCGAAGATTTGAGCCGCTCTGCGCTGGATGCGGTCAAGTGGAAGGAGCTGGCACTGGAGAGCCCCAGCCCAGAGATGGGAACAGTATTCCATGTGGGGCCGAACCTGCGCCTTGTAAAGTTGCAGGCGTTGAACCGGCATGAAATACTGTCCCGTTCTGCTGAGCACGCCAAGCTTTTTAGAGGCCAATTTGGCCTTCTCTTCCAAGTGACCACGAAATTGCACGTCACTCGATATGTCGACGCCGAGGATTCCGATACTGGCTGACGCAACAAGGTGAGTGCCTTGAAACTGAGGAGATACGACAAAGGGGTTCTTTTTAGCGGTAAACGCGCAAACTTGTGTCTTCTGAGGATTAAACTAGACTAGACTTAGTCGCCCAATCCGAGACTTTGTTCAGCAAAGACTCGACTTCGAACAAGTTTGTTCCGGTACTCGGCGATGTTTTCCCGAGAAATATTGGCACGGCCGGTGTATAGTGCATCACCAGTGCTGTCATCCGCATAGCAATGAATGTTACCGGTTTGCAACATATCATTGATATGCAGAAGAAACAGAGTCGGTGATAGCCTTGTGGAACACCAGCGTTAATAGGCTTGTAGTCGGAGCATGCACCGTCTACAACGACCTTGATGCTCCGATCTGCAAGAAAGCTGGTGATTCAATTGCACAATTTCTCGGGAAGCCCATAGGAAGGGAGCTTCGAAAGAAGCGCTTTGTGCCAAACCCGATCGAAGGTCTTCGCAATGTCCAAACTAACGGCCAATGCCTTCCTCTTGGACTCTACAGCCTCCACCCATCTATGAGTCAGGTAGACCAGAAAATCACCAGCTGATCGACCCCGACGAAAACCGTATTGGCGGTCACTAATCAGCTGGTGAACCTCAAGGTACCGCATGAGCTGGCAGTTTATAATGGATTCCATTATTTTGGAGAACAATAGATGGCGATAGGCCTGTAGTTAGACGGGTCTGAGCGGTCGCCTTTTTTAGGGATCGGGTGGACAAAAGCCGTCTTCCATGATTTCGGGACTACGCCTAGGGAGTAGGAGTACCGGAAAAGACGCGTTAGAACCGGTGCCAACTCCGGAGCACACGTCCTCAGCACAATTGGGGGGATTCCGTCAGGCCCACTCGACTTGTGGATGTGGACCAGGGAGAGGAGTGCTTTGCGAACCGAGCGCTGTGAGAACCGCACATCCGGCATGGAGCACTCACACCGCGGGATGGTCGGCGGTGTGTTCCCCTCGTCAACGAGGCGGAATTATTTTTTACATACCTGGACGTTGATGCGTCAGCCCAGGCCCGGTAGCACTCCTGCTTGTAGCGTGATGCTATTCTACAGGAGCGACTAAACCATAGCTGAGATCTGCCTCCGATGGGCACCACAGAGGAAGGAATAAAAAGTTCCATACCCTGAAGTACCACATCAGCAACAGAATTAGCAACAACGTTGGGATCGTCCGGCGAGAAGCAAACTCGCCCCCAAGGGTAGGATGCAAAGAAAGACCGCATCCTATCCCAATCGGCCGACCTATAGTGCCAAACACGGCGGCAGCCTGCAGAAAGCAAGCGCGATTTCAGCGTGAGTGGCACCACACTCCGGACTAGACAATGGTCCGAGGAGCCAAGAGCAGAAGCAGCAGCAGAAGGTCCAACAGGGAAGGTGCATGATCCTCCACATCTGGAATCCGCGTAGGCGTGGTAACCAGTTGTGTCAAACCATATGCCAAGGCAAAATCATGAACAGATCTCCCCGCATGATCGGTTAAACGTGAACCGAGCCATTCGGCGTGGTGGGCGTTAAAATCGCCAAGGATCACGATCTCTGCGGATGGGACCTGTTGTAGCAAGTAATCTGTAGCCATTTGGACGTGATCGATGAGTCGGTCTGTTTCGGCATTACCGCTATGAAACCTATAGACGCACCCGTAGACGCGCGGATGGTCGTCGCTGTCTACGCGTAGCCAAAGGATGGACAGGTCCGAACCTTCAAGACTGCCGAGGCGTCGAGAACAGGTGTCCTCTCTGACGTATACGCAAACTCCAGCCCGAGGCACAAAGGAGTGTTCCAATTTGTACCCAGAGTAGGAGAGATACGAAGTATCAGCCGGAGAGGACATCTGCGTCTCGGTCAGAAAGAGCAAGGCCGGCTTCGCCGTCTCGAGATGGTAGTGGACGGCGTTTAGGTTCGAGTGAAGTACCCTGATGTTGCAGAAATTCACAGATAGCGTGACAGGGGTCGCCTTGGTCTTGTTGCTCAATTTGCCCCGCTTCCACTTCACGGCGGTATTCTGTGAGGTCGTGGTACCAACCCGGGTCGAGCCGGCCCATACGTGCAACAGCAAAAGCTACCGCGTGGCACTACCACCGTTAAAACCACACGATATAATAGTTACATTTAGTGCGAATACTATTGTGTTAACATTTTATAAGAGCATAGTTCGATAGGCTGATCTGAAAGTGACGTGCAGAATTTTGTCTGATCTTATACTATTTGCATAAATTAAAAAATAAAGATTATTTCTATGACATTATGATAAAGACAACGCACACACGCGCTAATGCTGCGCGCAGGCAATTGTTGCTACGTAGAATGCATTTGTCGTAGTTGGTATGTGGTAGAGGTGTAGACCGTTTGGTGCAATATGAATAATGTCGACCGACACGCCCGGGGAGAGTTATGCATGTCAATGATGCCGTGTTGAGTTACGAAGCGCTAGAGCTCTTTGTTTTAATAGGCCTGCTTTAATGAGCGACGCGGTTGACAACGTACGTAAAGGATATTGCCAGAAGGAACATTATAGAATTTGCCGATGAATTTTTTTAGCAAGAAGTAAAGGAATACTTCTGTTTAGAATTAAAACGAAACAATAATGAAATTGTTAGACTAGAAAAGCTACCTATTTATTAATAACATCAATATATTATGTATTTAAATATTTTTTGTAATCCATCGATATTTTTTCCTTCTAGGTGTATAATAGGGTGGAGCGCGGTTGTATGAAAAAAAAATTTTTATTTTCATAGTTTAAATTCTAATAGCGTGGAATTAGTGCCTTATGTTTAAAGTCAATTTAGTTTTTTTCCAGCTCAATTGAATAACTTCTTCTACCTCCGCAAGGGCCTCAAAGTTTAATGTTTTACTGAAAAAAATTAGTATGCTTGGGCTAAGATAAATAATTGATCAGAGTTAACTAGAGATTATAAATGAAACTTAATAATATAATTAGAATACTTGTAATGTAATTTAATAAAAAAGTGAAACATAATTCAATCATATGTTTTAAAAAACAAATCGTCAATTTGCCTTAAAATCTCTCTTCGTGTCGAATTTTGTCATTTTCTTACGGGATTCGAATTTGGCGTTTATGACCCCTAATCGTGATGAATCCTAACATTGAGAAATGGCCGCTTCGGTCGTCAACTTCACAGCTCGCTCAACAGCCTGAATATGACATGGAAGACGTAAAAACAAAAGTTCACCCTCACCACCAGATTGGCCTATTTGCTGAATTTCTTGGTTACTTAAGTGTTTTAATATCGGCGGTTCAGTAATGGTGAGTTGCCAATTTATCATATCAATGTAGGTGGTTGCGCTAAAATTAATATCAGGCATCTCGTATAGCCTTGATGCAGGGGATTGCGGTATACTGCGTGCTTTTAATATACGCCGGGCTGTCAATTCACGAATGCGCTTTTTATCATCAGTAATCGTTGTAAGTAGTATATTTTCAGGATGTGTGAAGTAGTTATTGCGTTGAATGACGGAGTCAATCACTTCTTTCAAGGATTCTGGCAGATACCTGTAGGCTAATATAATTTTAAATAGATGTCGAGCTCCATCTTTACAAGTTGCTTTATCCTTAATCGAGAACCAAGCTGGGGCGTAAACTTTTACGACAAATGTAGCCAGAGCAATCAAATCTCTGATGGTTTCTCTGTTGCTACATACAAACGTAGGATTCAATTAGCACGTGTGAGCCAACGAGCATGAGATTGTTTACCTGGAAACCTGTTTGCTAGATCTTCTGGAAAAGAACTTGATTGTACCGCAGAGACGATCTGCGCTCAAATCTGGGACTATTTCTGGGAGTGATTTTGCTTTTTTATTTGATTTTTAATCGGTATTTGTTCACAAGTTTCCAGTATCTTTCCCAACTGACCAGTGTAAGACTTGTGTCCCGAAGTGCCTGCGTCAATATATAAAACTCTGAATCTCTGAATCTGAAATTAATATTTAGTATGAGTTAATTTGATTCCTAAAGGCACCTTTTGCGCACTATTAGATTGTCATAAGGTGAAAAAAAAATTTCGCTCCACCCTAGTGTATAAGGCAACTATTAAAATGTGCCAATTAGGCATGCATAACTTGAAGATTTGTCAAATTCACCACGTTGGGCGTGTGGAGAGAATAGAGGTTGTTGAGAGCAGAACCACACAAACACCTTTGTACTACAATACTGTTCTCTGTCACTAGTCTATGGGCAAAGAATATACGAGGGCGGGTTAAAAAATTCGCGGAATGGAGGGGTTAGAGAAGAGAGGGATTTTTTTAACTGTCACTACTTGGTAACTCAATACAACTGTAAATACAAAGTTCGTCGTCTCATATATTACCACGTAGTACGTACTATGAGATTCGAGTTCGGCATTTTCGAATAGAAATACTGTCATTTGTAGGTCACAGTCTCATTTATTAGTTAACAAGATGCACACACCTTACAGATAGAGGTTGGCATTTTAAGAAGTTGTCTATTTTACATAATAATATATGTAGTACATCATGAACAACTCTAAAACAAATTCGTAACAGCATTGGAAATTCAAATTTATAATTTAAAGAATTCTAAGAGCCATAATATGTAGGCCATTATTACTGATTCAGGTTACATTTATTTTGTTAATTACAAAATAAGTAACAAAATATGTTGTAGTACCCAGACATCCATAAGGAAAACAAAGTCACGTAGTAACGCACCGTAACTCTTAGTTTCAAATTATGAGAATTCTTAAAGAGAAAAATCTTGGTTACGTAATATTCAACCATTAAGCATGATATTACGTTCAAAGATTTTCTTTTAATTATAAGTTTGTATTTAACTACGATCCTACCTTATGGTGAGTGGTGATGTTATCTTCTTGAGTGACAAAACGCACTAGCTTAGTAAAAGCCTCTTAAGAAGACACCTGCATTGCATTTGGATTAAAAGACTGTTGGGAGCAAATTATTCCAATACTTTGCTGTAATGTATGTATCCGGCTCGAAGGATCATATATTTGCCCAAGATCCCGATCCTGTTTGCAGCAGGAGCTCTTGGGCGATAATTATATTGCTTTAATGGAATTCTTATAATATATTTTCTTTTAAAACGTCTTTGCATATAATATGAAGATAATTTAACATCATCATCATCATCATCATCATTACAGCCCTTCACAAGTCCACTGCTGAACATAGGCCTCCCCCACGGAATGCCACAAAGCACGGTCCCGAGCCACCTGCATCCATTGACTTCCTGCATGTCTTACCAGGTCGTCACTCCATCTAGTGAGGGGACGCCCTACACTTCGCCTGCCGGTACGAGGCTGCCACTCGAGAACCTTTCTTCCCCATCGGTTGTCGGTTCTTCAAGCTATATGGCCGGCCATTGCCACTTCAGCTTACTAATCCTTTGGGCTATGTCGGTTACTCTGGTTCTGCGGATATCCTCATTTCTAAGTTTATCACACAGAGGCACCACGAGTAGCCCTCTCCATAGCTCGCTGAGCGCCCTTCAGCTTCCTCATACGGCCAGCAGTGAAGGACCATGTCTCAGATCCATATGTCATCACTTGCAACACGCACTGGTTGTACAATTTAGTTTTGAGGTTTTGAGGTATGCCTGACGAGAAGATGGGTCGTAATCTCCCGAACGCTGCCCAGCCGAGTTGAATCCGTCGATTGACCTCTCGGTCGAAGTTGGACTTACCTAGTCGGACTATTTGTCCCAAGTAAACATATTCGTCAACAACTTCGAGCTTAGTGCTCCCAACAACTACCGGCATAGGTGTGACATGGACATTAAACATGATTTTGTTTTGTCCATGTTCATCTTGAGACCTATCCGTTGGAGACACTATTGAGGTCATTGAGCATAGTGCTTAGGTCCTCCAGCGATTCTGCCATAAGGACTATATCGTCGGCAAATCGAAGGTGGTGATGTACTCGCCATTGATGTTAATACCGTATCCTTTCCAGTCCAGTAGCTTGAAAACGTCTTCCAATGCAGCGGTGAAGAGTTTCGGGATATTACGTCACCCTGTCGTACACCTCTCTGCAGTTGGATAGGTTTCGTACTCTGGTTCTGTACTCGGATGGCCATCGTAGCCCTACTGTACAAACACTTCAGCACCTCGATATACCGACAGTCCACTTGGCACCGCTGAAGGGACTGCAGCACCGCCCAGATTTCGACGGAATCAAAGGCTTTCTCATAGTCCACATACGCAAGGCAAAGTGGCAGATTGTACTCGTCGGTCTTCTGTACAATTTGCCGAAGGGTATGTATGTGGTCTATGGTGCTAAAGCCTTTTCGAAAACCGGCTTGTTCGGGAGGCTGGAAGTCGTCGAGTCTGCATGCGAGACGATTCGTAATGACTCTCGAAAACAGCACGTAGACGCGGCTCAGAAGGGAAATCGGTCTGTAGTTCTTCAAGAGAGCGTTGTCGCCTTTCTTGAAGAACAAGACCACCGCACTTCTGCTCCACGCCTCCGGTGTAATGCCACCATGGAGGACGGAATTAAAAAGCTTCTGAAGGACTTCAAGTACCGGTTTTCCACCCGCTTTAGAAGCTCCGCTGTAATTCCATCCTCACCTGGGGCCTTGCCGTTTTAAGGTGCTGGAGAGCCATTCTAATCTCGCTCAGACTGACGTCCGGATATCATCAGAATAGTGTCGGATAAGACTTGCTCTTGGATCGTTACTCACACTTGCGTGTGGCTCCAACGATGACGTATACAGCTGCCCATAGAACCTCTCAATCTCACTCAAAATCTCAGGTGTCCCGGAAACGATGCTGCCACAATCGGTCTTCAGCTTCGACAGTTGGCTCTTTCTGGCAGACAGATCTCTGGCAAAGACTTTGGAGCCCTGGTTCCGCTCGATCGCTTCTTCAATACGAGCTGTATTGAAGTTGCGCAAATGCCGCCGCATGCATTTGGAGATCTGTCTGTTCAGTTGCCTGTATACTGTCAAATCTGCTGAAGACTGCAGCTTCATCTCCGTCTAACAACCATGAGATTAAGAGTGATCGGAGAGTTTTTGTGTTCTTCTGCGACGGGTCTTACAGAACTTAGCTCCGACCGCATGGACAGTTTCCACAAGCTTGTCATTCATATCGTCCACTTCATTGCAAACTTCTAGGCACTGAAAACGATTTTGTAATTCGAGCTGAAAGTTTTCGGGACTTTGGATTAGAGCACGAGGGGGACGGAGCGTTGACTTCATTAGACGTGACCTCTCCAACTTAACGTTTAGGTTCAGTGTGCCTCTCACCATTCGGTGGTCGCTGCCAGTTTTCACCCTCGCGATCACTGAGACATCACTGAACAGTTGTCGTCTGGTCGTCATAATGAAGTCAATCTCATTTTTTGTCGAACCGTCGGGGCTCGACCAGGTCCACTTCCTGTGGGGCCGCTTTTGGAAGAAAGAGTTCATCATAAAGAGTCCCTCTTTCTCCATAAAGTCGGCCAGCTGCTTCCTTGGGTTCCGTTCCTATTCCGAATTTCCCTACTTTCAGCTCACCGCTCTCTCTTGTGCCTAGTTTTGCGTTGAAGTCTCCCATTAACACCGTATAGTGGGTTTTGGAGGAATGCATGGCTCTAGAGATATCCTCATACATTTCCTCCACCTCCTCATCGGGGTGTGCCGAGGTTGGTGCGTAGACCTGTATGACCTTCAGCGAATACCGTTTGGTGATTCTGAGTATAAGGTACGCAACCCTCGTCGACACACTCCCGATCTTTACAACGTTATTAACGAGAGACTTGTGGACGATAAATCCGACACCTCCTTGGGACAGATGGTCGCCCTCCCGGTGATAGAATAAGTTGCCGGAATCGAGGATTACCGTATCCTCCCCCTCTCTTCGGACCTCGAATAGTCCTATTATATTCCAGCGTAACTTATCTATCTCTTCTTCCAGCTCCATGATTTTCTCGTCAGTCCTCAGGGTGCGTGCGTTATATGTTGCCAGGTCGAGTCGTCGTAGGTGGCAACCGAACCTCCACCGGAGATTCTTAGCACCCCCTGCCCCGCCGTTACCATGGTCGCCACCGTAGCCAGGAATAGCGGGGCCGCCGGGGACTGGGGGCCGTTTATTTGTGTCGTCGCTCATGGGGGGTATATTGCCATAGTTGCCACGCTTGGCGAGCGGATTGGCAACCGCAGTTTTTTATTGTTTTTGGCTTTTATCAGAAAGATGCTGCTGCCTATCTTCTGTATCAGTTTCCCTTTGTCGCCTCTTACGACACCCACGCGAAGATATGGGGTAGTGGGTATTCTTACCCGCCACTACACGGGAATTTAACATACAATTAGTTTATTTGCGCTCACATTGATCGCACGTTTGTGAGAAAAGTATAATAAACTACTTTTTATAAATAGATTAAACAATTAAGTCACCAGTTAAATATAAATTATTTGACAAGGTTCATGATTTGAGGGATAAGTTATTGTTGTGTGCGTTACTTGCTTAAATTTGGAAGTCAAAATGATTAAAGATAACAGCTGACGTACGCTCACGTGGAACTGTTATTGTGTATTAAAAAGGCTAAAGCTAACATCTACCATCCTGCTTCGCTGAGCGTAAATTCAACTGTAGTAATGATTATTATAAAAATTATTCTATGAGCTGTGCCACAATATAGGCCTTCGTATTCAATAAAATTTGACTTCTATGTCAAATTTCATTATAATCATCAGCCGTTCGATTGTGATTGAAGGACAAAATATCCAAAGAAATATACTTTTATGTGCGACCGCGCGCGCGTGCCGTGTGTTTGTTTGTGTTTGTGTTTGTTTGTGTTTGTGTGTGTGTGTGTGTGTGTTTGTGTGCGCGCGCGTGCGTGTGTGTGTGTGTGTGTGTGTGTGTGTGTTTTTACGTTCGTACGTGAGTGAACCTTCTTCGAGTTTTCATTAAAATCGATTCTGCACTTTAATTCAACATAAATCGAACTTACAAATTGTTACTAAATGGGACCTTTATCAGTTTGTTTAAAAGTATTTCCGTTTAAATAGTGACTCTTGCCCATTCTGAACAATTCTTAACATACACTAGCAATCATAATCGTTCGACATCCAATGCAACCATTAACGTCGCGGAACCGCCGTCTTGTACATGCATACAATGCAAACATATTACAAACACGGCGACACCTATAGGTGCGAATTTAATATGTCCAGTGACTAACAAATTATACGAGGTGAGCTGATCACTTCGATTATTTTATACATAACACTATGTTGTATAAACAACCACATCCTGTCTGCCTTAAATTAGAAACATATTTAACATTCGAACGTTTTATTATTCATTTTGTAATAGGTAAACAGAACAAATAACAGTATTTTTTTTTCTACCAAAAATATACTAACAATGATCACTACAATGAATGAAATAAAAAAATGAATGAAAATGGAAAAATGACACGAGAATGTTAAGTAAAGTGTTCGATTTGATTTAATTCGTGAACATATACTTAGACATAACCTTTATTTATCCATTCATAGAGACTGGCTAACACTTAACACATACGAACATCCTTGTCCAGATCCATAAACATGCGATTTAAAACTGTCTAACATAAGATTGAACCCCGGAACAGATAAAATTTCCCTCAACAATACCGTAACTATATTTACACTTCGGCAGTATAACAACAAAACGATTAACTCTTGAAAGATATTATGCCAGTTAACCCGTTTAGTAACAGGCTATCAGTCTAAGTCGAAACTGGTTCCTGACATTGGAAATATAGCCGCGAGGAACGCCGCAGGGATAGAAACAGGTCGCGGTTATTGCTTACTACTTGTATCTGTAACGTTAAAGTATTATAGAAACATAATACGTACGAGATATTGCAAGGAAAGGCGAGATCGCATGGTGTTAAGTCCTAATGCTACATCGAAAATTTAGTGAAAAAAAAAGCTTCCATTGAAGAATCTTCGTAACTTTAATCATAGGGGGGTATATTGCCATAGTAGCCACGCTTGGCGAGCGGGTTGGCAACCGCAGTTTTTTTTTATTGTTGTTTTGCTGTTATCAGAAAGATGCTGCTGCCCATCTTCTGCCTCTGTTTCCCTCTGTCGCCTCTTACGACACCCACGGGAAGATATGGGGTAGTGGGAATTCTTACCCGCCATTACACGGGACCACCAACCAGTGCGTGTTGCCAGTGATGACCTATGGAACTGAGACGTGGTCCTTCACTGCTGGCCGGATGAGGAAGCTCAAGGTCGCTCAACGAGCTATGGAGAGGACAATGCTCGGAGTTTCTCTGCGTGATAAACTTAGAAATGAGGATATCCGCAGTAGAACCAGAGTGACCGACATAGCCCAACGGATTAGTAAACTGAAGTGGCAATGGGCCGGCCATATAGCTAGAAGAACCGACAACCGATGGGGAAAAAAGGTTCTCGAGTGGCGGCCTCGTACCGGCGGACGAAGTGTAGGGCGTCTCCCCACTAGATGGAGTGACAACCTGGTAATACATGCAGGAAGTCGATGGATGCAGGTGGCTCTGGACCGTGCTTTGTGGCATTCCTTGGGGTAGGCCTATGTTCAGCAGTGGACTTGTGAAGGGCTGTAATGATGATTGAAAAATCGTCATGAACGTTATATACAAAGCCTATCAACATTTATACGAAGTCCATTGCTGAACACAAGCCTCCCGCATAGATTGCCCCGTAGGGGGATATTTGCCATAGTTTTCATGCTTGGGAGGCGGGTTGATAATCGCAGTTGTCATAAGTATGATGCAATTAAAATCAAGTTCACATGAGTAAATTTAAAATTAAATTCAGAGGAATGATGAAATGTTTAAATAAAGAAATGCTCATTCGCTCATACGAAAATTAATCTACGTATATGACGCATTAGTATCCTTTCATTTGGCAACGTTAGTGAACGAATTTTGTATCAACAAAAATATATTTTGTGGCAAATGAAACTCATTTGTGATTTGGAGGCATTTTATTATTATAGTTACATGGGTTGTTTTGGCATTAGTCCAGAATTTTAAGTAACTGATATTTACCAATAAAGTGTGAGAATATATCACACCTAATTCATTTTATATAAAGAGAATTTTATTTATTCATAATGGTTAAAAAATATTGAGAGTAGAAATAAATTAGTTGATTTAAGAAAGCAAAACATAGAAAAGACGATGATCTTATGTCTTAGCTTATATAAAAATGAAGATTATTATATATAATATATAGCCTAAGAACATCTACTTCTGCTACGTCAGCCCGTAAAAGTCCACTGCTGGACATAGTCTCTCTTTGTAGGATTTGCCTGAATTGCCTTGCTTCGCAGGCGGATTGGTGATCTCAGTTCATGCCGTCTGATTCCGTAGGTTATGTCGGTTGTCTGTGGTGTGTCTTTCGGAAGCCATAAGATCTTTCTGGCATTTCCACTAATTCCCCCTAAGACCCACAGGATGAAATGTTATGCTCTCTCTCACTAGAAATTGTCCGCTGAATCAATCTCACACGGGCGGAAAACGCTCGAAAAAGGTTTCGTATAATTCGGGGGCCAATGAAATGGTTAATTGCAATTTTAAGTGCTGATTTATCACGTGCTCGGCGATGAAGTAAAAAAATCATAAGGAAACCAGAGAATATGAGAAATAAGAGAATGCTTGTGCCCAGCACTGGGCCGTATAGTAGGTGTAATTTTATTGCCGAAAAGTATTTAGAGTAAGGTATCGGTACCGAAAAACATTAGGTACCAAACAATTCACGGCATTCGTAAATAGGATATATATAACTCAACAGGCAATAAACAGACACTTAAACAGTAAAACTGTAAATGGCAATACGTTAGCCGAGGCTCTTGTAATGGGATCTTACTTATGTATCGCTTTTATGGTGGATTTTACGATTTCGCTATGTGAAACCATCGGACCGCAGGATGATTGCGCGACGTGTGGTCAAGTTTCCCGTTCTTTTATTTGTGTATGTTGTCAAGTCTTATGATCTAATTCTTGAATGTACATATATTTAAAGATACTTTGAATTGTCCAGAAGAACTTTTGCCATGTGGACTGACTCCTAGGAGTTCATGGTAAGTTACCACCTTCTTAACCGTTTCTGCCGTCATAAGTCATAGAGGGTCAGTATAATTACAGGCTGCGAGTCCATCTCAGTCTTCAGAGCTGACAACGCATATGTAGCCTTATTTTTTTGAAGTTAGTCAAAATGTCCTTGGACTGCAGTAGCCACTTACCATTAGGTGGACCGTATCTTCGTTTGTAACGAGTTAAGAAAGGGTATTTCTTTAAAACCATGATTGTCAATTTGTTAATGCATGAGGAGTTTTACCAGTGTACCAAACCAATATAACGTAACACGGGATATATCTTTGCAATTTTTTTAAATCTTATAACCTTATAAGGCATGCATGCACGTAAACTACAGAATAAGAAAAATAGTTTTTTTTTTAAATATTAATAGTTTCAATAATATATTAAATGCTTATTTCAAATAAGAATACACCAATAATAACAACAGAGTGTAATGATGTTGCTAATCATTAATTAAATGTTTCTTTATCAGCTTAAACGTCTCAAGCATTGAAATACTTATAATATGTTAATGAAACGACGGATCCCTTGTAATTAATTGGTAGTAACCAAACATTACCATTTAAGGTCATGGTCTAGTGATGTCAAATGAAGTATAATGATGAATTGATATAACCAAATTATAAATGGATAAATTATTGCTATAATTTAATTAATACTATACGTATTTCTAGAGGATTTATAAATATTCGTTCGATTCTTCATTATTTTTTCGTAATAACATTTAAAATGGTAATGATATTGAGTTACAACTCACAAGAGATAATGAATTCAGTACAGTACATAATCGTCCTTTATTTTGCATACCTCTAACGGAAGGCATAAAGGTTAGGCTCTGTTTTCAAATATTTTATCCGACTTCAAAAAAAAGAGGAAGTCCTCGTTTCGACGGTATGTTTTTTTTGTAACATGTTACGCGATATCTTCTTCAATTGTGAAGGGATTCTAATGATTCTGATTATGATAGAAAAAATAGGGGATGAAGTTTTAAATGCAAATTATGTAGAAAATGCAAAAAAAAGTTTTGACGACATCCCAGTTGTTTGTTACCTTGAGCTTGTGATGTTACTCAGTGCACTCAAAAGAGTCAAGAAACTAAACTTTTAATTTAAAAAATCTGATGCTAAGAGCTGATGCTAATCTGATGCTGATGATTCGAAGACAAGCTAATATGAGGGAATTACTTTATTATTCTTTTAGTTATTTAAAGTAGGTTTTTACTTTTTATGTTTGTATAAAAGAAATCAAATATTAATATAATAAGCATATATTATGTAGAAAGTGAGTTTAGCGATGCGGCTTATTATTTTTGTGCAACTCATGGTAGGTATGGTCAATTGATGAGCTGTGCAGTTTTCTCTAGCTGCATAAACACTTTTCCACAGTGCACTAAGCAGAAAAGCATTCAACAGAGAACATATGCTAAATACCATGACAAGTGAGATCGTAGTAACAGTAGAAATCGTATGGTTAATATTCAAGTAGTCATTATTCCTCTACGGACAAACCGACGCCAATGTATTTTATCTATTCGTGTACCAAGGTCCAACCTAAAAGCTGTTAGCATGCAAATTTTAACATCGCAGTTGCAGTGTGCATCGAAACGAAATGATGTGAAATGCGATGCAATATCTTATCGCTATAATATAATGGAAGCTGCTAGGCGATTTTACTCGGCGTCATCTTTCAAAATTATCCAGAAGATAGCTGGTAGTCTTTTTATATATGTATTATTCATCTTTTGTATTACCGGGTGATATTTATTGAGTAATTTTATAGTGATTTATTGTGATAATAAAATACTGAAATACTCGTAATGACGTATTTAACCGTCTAATTAAAAACACATTTCATTGCTGGTCTCGGGTTTAAACTAGGTTAAGTTATTTCTCAAGAAAGACGTCTCATAGCCTAACACTTCAGTTTGATAAAAAAATACTTTTAATAAAAAATGGTATTTTTTCTCTTTACAAGATTGGAGAATTTTAAATTTTTCCATTATGATATTTATTAGCATGGTATTTAAAATAACAAAATGGTGGTTTTTTCCAGGTGAGCAGCACGTAGATTAAAATCTAATAAAATATTCAACTGATAAGATCCACACCTTGCTATAAGACACTATTACAGAAGTATATAATTTGAAAGCGTAAATTAAATAATTTGACTTCATTATACGTTATACTAGTGTTTGTTTACCAATAGAGCTATACTAAAAAAGCTTTTAACACTTATAACTAATGTAATATTTTCGTACCCAAATGTAATTTACAAGCACCACGTTAAGAACTAAATTTCTGATTGTCAGATAATCACGTTTCGGCGACACTTTCCAATTTAATACATTATATTTGAAAAAATTTAAGAATTTTACACTCAAGCCCCGTAATGGTGGAGTCTCCATCGCCATTTCTCTATCCGTATTCGTAAGTCAACTAATGAAAATGCGCAGAGGATTTTGTTGCTTCCGCCACTTCCGTTAATGGCAGAATAACTCAACTCTATATTGTAAATAAATTTTCGTTCAATCATCGATATTTATTTTGTCATCTTCAAAGTAGGCCTTAATAGAGACAACAAACATACGCCAGCGTTTTTTCCAGTGTACGAATTTCTTTTATAGGCGCTTTCCGGTACAGCAATAAACTCGTTCAACGAATTTTGTTTTATGGACTTATCGACTCAAAACGGGGATCACGGAGTGGCAATTTTAGTTTGGAAAACAAAAAGAAATCCAATGGAGGCAAATTTGGTAAATAAGGTGGTTTATTAATGGCATTTGTCGTTTGTGGCTTTGAATACGTTCTTAATTGCTGCTCTGTGCTTAATGTTCGTGCAACATATATAATTCGCAAGTAATTTTTGCCGCTCTTAGATGTATTTCGCACGCAAACGCTTTGTTACTACGGCCAGATAATATTCTTTATTGACAATAATTCAAAATTAAAATTTCCATTAATTTCAAAATAATTCTTAATGCGCCAAACCACGAATATCGAATAAAAAAATGAGCTTTATATTTACTTATATTAAAGTTTTGGCCCGATTTTTTTGTCTAACAAAGACCACCAGTTATGATGGTTTTACACCACCATTTATAATTAAAAATCAGACTGAACGCGATCTAGTATTTATGTTAGGAGATTTGTTTACAATATTATTCATGTAAAGCAATTTGCTCTTTTTAAACATGCGCAAACGTTTACTGTCTACTGTCTACTGAAGGGACTACTGAGAGATCTTAAGGTCACATGCTATCTATCGTAAGCTGGAATCGCGATTATCGAGCATAATTTCCTTTACTTATTTCAAGATTTCATCGGCCAAAGAAGTTAAGGAGCGTCTGGAACAAAGGTTGCCTTGAACGATGTTTCAACCCTCCTTAAACGCTTTTTACAACACTCATAGACCCGAGATTTAGATGAAACTGATTCTTTATAAGCCTTTCAAGTCAACACTCGCAACTCCGATCGCGACACCGCACCGGGCAAACGCTTTCTTCAATCAATCGCTCATTGTAAAAATCGTGACGCAATATTGCGGTGAAGTAATTCAAGCAGCAGCTGTAAACAAATCAATGGCCACTACGCATTTCTTTTATCATTTTGGAGTAGAAAGGCTATCAACTTAGGTTTTTTTAATCATTAGGTACCACGAATAGCACTTTATATAGTATTTACTGTGAAAGAGTTCCAGGTTAAGTAATGGCCTATTCACGGGCTGATATAATAATGATATACACAAAGTATCAACTAACAGAAACGGTCACAAGTTTACACGAAACTACATTTCTCACAACCAAAAAGAAGGCACACAAGTACCAACATTCCTCACGATCACCTGTAATTATCAAATCTTCCATTCTTGCGTCGTTGATCAATTTTACCTGTGAAAATGTAGCTTAACCGTTTAATGGTGAAAGCAATTTCAAAGACTAATATATACGGATCAATGGATGCTAGCTTTTGAAATGTACTGTTAATGTTTTACAACACTGTATTACGAGTCGTTACCTTTCAAACCAAGTTTACTTCCTGCACTCGACAGTTAAGTGTAGTTTTACTGACTTCACACTTGCATGGATTATATTCGACTTGTAATATATGAGAGCGTCGCTCACACAGGTGCGTCGCAGGTCACCTTCTTCAAAGGTGTGTGAGTGAGCTTCCTAAAACTATATAATAAGATAAACTGTGGAATATAGTCAACGTTATTTTATAGCCACGTGTTATTTCGTGATATAATAATATAAAATACAGATGTGTTTTATTATCAAATCGGCAGATTGTGATTCGTTATTATACAGACGGCGTCGTCTGTTTGCAAAATCTCGTTGGTTTCTGGCAAATAAAAAATTGCCTCGACATTAAAGCTAAATGATGATTCGGACGCAGTTTATAATTTACTATCGTAGAAATCGATAGAAGAAATAGGCCGATAACAATTTTTAACTATGCCTTCTTAACTTGGTCAAAAACACGAAATTAGCTATGAAGTAATATCAGCGACAGTAGGTCGGCCAAATCATAAAATGGAGGCGTATCAAGAGATCATTCTACCATATTATGTACGTTCCTCTTTGTAACATGATAAAAGAAAAAGTATAGTTAACTATACCTACCTACCTCATAATTATTTACTTTGTTACATGAATAAAACGACACATTTATTTAATTTATCTATAAAGCATGGTTACCCTAACATACGAATCTTTGCAACATGAATACGATTTACAAGTATCATCAATTTGCCCTAGCATTTTTCAAACGTTCGCAAACAGACGACGCCCGATTGTATAGTGACGAATCATATTATCTGCTGACGTCATAATACATAATATACTTATACCTTAATATATAAAAATAATCGTCATCACTTTAGCCCACCAAAGTCCACTGAGCTTGCCAGATAGCTCGCAGAACCGACAACCAATGGGTAGGAAAGGTTCTTGAGTAGCGACCTCATACTATTTAGCACTGTTTATCACGACCACTAAATGGAAAGACGGCAGAGATTGCAGGCAATCGAAGAATGCAGGTTACAGCTGACTGCATGTTTTGTGACGTCTATAGTCTACAGATAAGGTAAGACTGAGCATACGCCTTTAATAGATAACTGCCATTACAAAAAATAAAGTAACACTCCTATAAAAGTAAAGTCCGCTGTGTGGACCAATTCGGGTTGGCTAACATCACATTTCCCCAAATTATTTTTAATTTCCAGATATGCATACAAAATTATATTTTGTGTGTATATAACATAAAAACATGCAAGTTTCCTTACTAAATTTTCCGGCACCACCGAGCACGTGGGCCAAAATACTTTTTGATGCCTAAAAACTGGTCCCTTCGGATGTATTTCACTTTTTATGGGAAAACAGTACTAAAACAAACTGTAAGTTCATTAATTCATAAATTTAACACTAATTCCATACTTAAGAAAATAATATATAATCAAAATTTATATTATTTATTCGCTAATTACGGTAGCACCGTTGTCTTTGTTAGTAACGCAGTTGTTGTTCATACAAAATATTACTGTCTTTGAACACGAGTCTCATGATATAAGTAGCAATCTCTCATAATATCTTCTAGATGACATTTTCCCTGTATATCATTATCAAAAATAAACGTTTTGGACCTTATTACAATCACAATAGATAATTTTTACCTTAAACGTGTAATAAAATAAAAAATACTTTACACTGTGTCCCCAACGATGAATAAAATCCTAACTACCTTGGGTTGCTATATGAAAACAAACCTTAAAGTAAGTGTAATAAAATTTGGGTGCAAAACCGGTACTTGAAGTCCTTCAGAAGCTCTTTCATTCCGTCCTCCATGGTGGCACTACTCCGGAGGCGTGGAGCAGAAGTGCGGTGGTCTTGTTCTTCAAGAAAGGCGATAACGCTCTCTTGAAGAACTACAGACCGATTTCCCTTCTGAGCCGCGTCTACATGCTGTTTTCGAGAGTCATTACGAATCGTCTCGCACGCAGACTCGACGACTTCTAGCCTCCCGAACAAGCTGGTTTCCGAAAAGGCTTTAGTACCATAGACCACATACACACACTTCGGCAAATTGTACAAAAGACAGAAGAGAACAATCTGCCACTTTGCCTTGCGTATGTGGACTATGAGAAAGCCTTTGATTCCGTCGAAATTTGGGCGGTGCTACAGTCCCTTCAGCGGTGCCAAGTTGACTATCGGTATATCGAAGTGCTGAAGCGTTTGTACAGTAGGGCTACGATGGCTATCCGAGTACAGAATCAGAGTACGAAACCTATCCAGCTGCAGAGAGGTGTAAGACAGGGTGACGTTATATCCCCGAAACTCTTCACGGCTGCATTGGAAGACGTTTTCAAGCTACTGGACTAGAAAGGATACGGTATTAACATCAATGGCGAGTACATCACTCAGCTTCGATTTACCGACGATATAGTCCTTATGGCAGAATCGCTGGAGGACCTAAGCACTATGCTCAATGACCTCAATAGTGTCTCCCAACGGATAGGTCTTAAGATGAACATGGACAAAACAAAGATCATGTTTAATGTCCATGTCACACCTATGCCGGTAGTTGTTGGGAGTATGTTGTTGACGAGTATGTTTACCTGGGACAAATAGTCCGACTAGGTAAGTCCAACTTCGACCGAGAGGTCAATCGACGGATTCAACTCGGTTGGGCAACGTTCGGGAAATTACGGCACATCTTCTCGTCAGGTACACCTCAAAACTTGAAAACGAGACTATACAACCAGTGCGTGTTGCCAGTGGAACTGATACGTGGTCCTTCACTGCTGGCCGGATGAGGAAGCTCAAGGTCTTTCAGCGAGCTATGGAGAGGGCTATGCTCGGGGTTTCTCTGCGTGATAAACTTAGAAATGAGGATATCCGCAGTAGAACCAGAGTGACCGACATAGCCCAACGGATTAGTAAGTTGAAGTGGCAATGGCCCGACCATATAGCTCAAAGAACCGATAAACGATGGGGAAAAAAGGTTCTCGAGTGGCGGTCTCGTACCGGCGGACGAAGTGTAGGGCGTCCCCCCACTAGATGGAGTGACGACCTGGTAAGACATGCAGAAGTCGATGGATGCAGGTGGCTCAGGACCGTGCTTTTTGGCATTCCTTGGGGGAGGCCTATGTTCAGCAGTGGACTTGTGAAGGGCTGTAATGATAATGATGATGATTAAAATTTAATGTACGCCATTTTATTCGACTTGTTGTAACTCTTAAAACGAATGATAGCTGCTGCGCGGGGGGAGCACGCTAACCGAATCAATCGCTTCATAGTTGTTGGGAGAGGTGCGTGTGTTTATTGCGTGGCCGCTGAGTTACCGCCGTCGAATGGTAAGTACTGATGATATTTGCATTATTACTATTCTCAAACATAATTAATTTGGTATCGGTTATGACAGTGACAAAATGTTTGCATTTTATTTTTCCATTAAGTGCACATTAACGATGTAATCAAATATTTACAACTGCGTTACTGCTACACTGCGTTACCATAAAAAGTAACGCAGTTGTGGCATTGGTAACGCAGTTATTTTAAGTATATTTTTAAGTTAGTTATACGTTGTTATAACCAAAATACCCACAATTAGCTTCTTTTTTTTCAGGAAGAAACTTCTACACTAAATGACTTTGACACACGCAAAATTGCTGAAGCCAAAAAAAAACACCTTGAGATGTACCACGCGAAAAAACACTCGTAAAAGATGTGACAGAGCGAGAGCATAGAGCTGCCAAGCGTAAAGGGAAGCCTGCAAATAAGAAACGCCGAGAACGTCAAAAAGTTGCTCAACAAATTACGGACATTACACCAACTTCCACCCCAAGTTCGTTAACTCTAGTTTCACCTAGGTCTAGAGGTCGAAGACAAATACGACGAGAAAGATCTGCATTATATAGAAAAAATCTAAAATTTCAGGAATGGACTGGAAGAACTGACAAGAAAGTGTAATAAATACAAAAAAGATACCAAAGAGCTAAAAAGTCAAGCAATGATTCTCAACATAAGAAATATTCTACGTTATCCAATGCCATCAAAGATCATTACAAGAGCTTAAAGACAGTAAAAGAAAAGATAGCCTTGAAACGATTTTTTTGAAGGAAAAGGCATTTCAAACTCAAAAATGAAGACTGATATTGTGCGTGAGGCTTTGGGCATTGATCAGATGAAACAAAAACAGACAGTAGTTGTTTTCGCCAAAGAGGGTTTTGCACTTGCATGAATCCAAAAACATATCAACCAGTTCCTGTTCCCGTCGTTGACACAATCAGAAAGACCAATTATTCGGATAGATTGAACGAGGAAGAAGTACTATCCAACATATCTAATATTGTTTAATGGATGAACGGTATTATATTAATAACGTTCATCCATTAAAGATATCAGACGGAGTTCATGTTTTAGTAAAAGTTTCCACTGTTAAAAACAAACATTATGCTTACCTAGGTGTCGCTAAAGGTGATGTAGATGAAGAGGGAGAAGTCAAGATTATGTTTTATAAGACTGTATATAATACTGGCAAAAAACTGATATTTCTTACGACCCTCCGACAATATTTTGAAAATTGTTCCTAACGCAAAAACTACACTGAACGGTAAACGGTACGGTACTATGATTTTGATAAATCATTGAACGTTTTCGAAAAATAAGACTTATTACACAAAATGTGCCTTATTAGTTTTTTAAGATTGATTTACGTTTGTTAATTTGTTTCAGTACAACTGACTGAAAGAAAGTAGTTTATGAGAGAGAACATTCTTTTTTTAGTTTTAATTTAGCTGATGATACCAGACTTGTCAATTGACACCATTTGAGTTATTTTATATTATGTCAAGTCATAAAAGTTTATTTTCTATTTTGTTTTCTAATCAACCAGATCTCGTTACAAAGTTTGTCCAAAGTAGTATGTGAGATACTACTGTGTTACTAAGATTACCACTGAGTTACTTTTCTGTCCCCAGTTTTTTTTTACAGTATTTACAGTAATATACTAGTTTCTGATTAGTTAAAAATGTCTTAACTTAATACGTACCTATTGTTCATCATAAATTAAAGCCTCTATGTCCAGTTTGTATTAAATTTTGTATTTATTTTGTCATTATTAGAAAAGTTAAAGTTTTAATTAGGACTTTGGTTACGCAGTAATCTAAACAATTAAGAAAATTTTATATAACTAATTATTTTTGTGAGTTAAAGTTTATGAGAGATTAGTATTAGTACTAAAGTTTAAAACTGCCATATTAATGAGACTAATTTTACAAATTTATTAATAAATATTAAATATGTTGTAAAGTAACGCTGTTGTTAACTTTTGACCGCTTAGTGTATAAATCTAAATCAACATTGAAAAATATGAAAATATCAATTTCAATTTATTTATTTTTTTAAATCTTCTGTTCGAATTAGGCATTGAAAATAATTTTGGCCCACGTAGTAAATCAGCACTAACAATCGCAATTAATCATTTTATTGGTGCCAATAGGGCTCGATCTCGGTTCGCACGTGTGCCATCCAATTTAATGGTTAGCGCTTATCCCCTAAGCTATCATAACTTAACTGCTATTGTAATTACCCAGTAATTATTACTAGTCCCCACATCATTTCAACAATAGCACTGTAAAGTATATTTTCTATAATTATTCCATGAGCCGCCACGAGTAGCGTACTGAACCCCTACTTACTACCGGTGCACCTTAGACTCCTCTATGAGTTGCTCTATATCAAGCTAACCCATCTACCGCAATGGCGAATCTCAATTTGCAGTCTACACGTCTGCACTCCCATATGATTGAAAACTTCAAAATTGACACGACAAATATAGTCATGTGTCCAACTATACCTATTTTTTTACAGGATTTTAAGTAAAAGTAATTTTACGTGGTAGAGCCATGCTGCAGCTATATTAATTGTATAGTTGTAGCACGAATGGGTCGGCTCGACCAGGGAAGGACCACGCTCTCGCAGAATACCAGCGTAAAATAGCAGCTTAATGCTGCTGTGTTTGGTATGGTGAGTGTAGAGAGCCGGAGACCCTTTTTACTGGAAAAGAGGCATTAAATCTTAGTACTCACGGGTGACAAAGCATCTGCATTTTGATTCGCAAACGAGGATAGATGTAGATGTCTATGGGCCACAGCGACCACTTATACCATCGGGTGGACTGTGTGCTCGTTTGTCACCCATATTCTATAAAAAAAAATCACTACACCAACGAAGCAGTGAAATTTAAACTAGATGTAGATGTCTATGGGCCACAGCAACCACTTACCATCAGGTGGACTGTGTGCTCGTTTGTCACCCTTATTCTATAAAAAAAAACATAAATACAGATACAGCCTAGTGATGTATGATTAGTGATTAATTAGGTCAAAGCTTTCCTTTTTAGGGTTCCGTACCCAAAGGGTAACCAACGGGACCCTATTACTAAGCCTCCGCTGTCCGTCCGTCTGTCAGTGGGCTATATCTCATGATCCGTAATAGGTAGACCGTTGAAATTTTTACAGAATGTGTATTTCTGTTGCCGCTATAACAACAAATAATAAAAATAAAAGTAAATAAAAAATTAAAGGGGGGTTCCCCTAGTAGAAACATGTTTTACGATGGTACGGAACCCGTCATGCGCGAGTCCGACTCGCACTTGGTCGGCTTTTTATTTTAAAAGATCGTGAGGAAACCGGCATGTCTGAGAAATATGAAAAAAAATATTTCGAAGATGTGAAATTCGCTAACACGCATTTGGGCAGCGCGGCGGACATTTACTTGGTCTAAACCCCTCTCAGAAATGAGAGGAGGGCCGTGCCCAGCAGTGGGACGTACAATGATGCATTGAATTTGAAATATTAACCGGCGATATTACAATTTTTGTTCCATATTCTTCTCGTTATTAGCACCACTGGCCTAAACATTTTTTTAACAAGAAAGCAATGACGAAGGACCGTTTAGTGTCAGATTACGAATTCGTCACATGCCTAAGCTGTCGAGGGATAATAAGGCAATGGATTGTGACATCTTATTTTTAAGAATTAAGGTTCATTTTAGCACGTTATAAACATTGTTATTGTAGTTCCAATTTCGTAAGAACACAGTAGCATGTGGTAGTGTCGGGTTGCGCGATGGAATCATGTTAGGGTGATATAATGCATTATTTATGTTTTAAATACCTTAAAGTCGGGGTTGACAGGTAGTGATTAAATTTCGCCAAACGTAACCAAGCGTGTCAATCTGAAAAACGTAATAAGCGGAAGAAACGTTCCCTTTTTGTGGCTGACTCTAGTTATAAGTAAAAATAATGTTTAAAAAGTATTTTTAAACTACACATTATCCTTGTTACACGATAATATAAATAAAACCCATGATAAGACATAAAAAATAATTTATTTTGCTCACCTACTTCGCCAAAAACGTAATATCATTATCGCTTTAAAAAAAATGTGTATAATACATCTTTCTCTCAATGATAACGAAAGAGATGTCTATACATATAGAGTGCGAGGGTATTGACTCCGCGTTCACCAAACAGTCTCCAGCGCGGTGAGTATAAGGCCACTCTTTCAAAAATTTCTTGCCTTCTTACACGTTCTTAAAACATGAATTTCAAAAAACGTACTACTTCCTTTTAGGCTTTTTATTTTCGTGTTTTTCTATAGGTCAAATTAGGTATTTTAAAATTTAAGTAATCATGCTAATGTTATTGTTTGTACGTACCTGTAATATTAAGCTATTCATTTTAAAACGAATTATAAAGATTTCCAAGTTATCATCTACATTGAATGGAATGTCAGCTGATGTACCTAATTTTTTTGCATTACAAAATGTACAATAAAGTACACATTGAAGTTTACTATCATAAAAAACTACAAACCTCTAATCAAACCAATTACTCGACAATAGTCATACACTGGAAAATATATTATACAATCTTTACAAGGCTTAAAGAAGCTCGTATTTTGTATTAAACATTTCCGCACTTAAGATAGGGCAAAAACTACTAAAGATTATTGATTCTTACGCGCCGTCGATTATTTACATAGCAAAGTGCGTGCATTTACAATAGCGATGATTTAATTATATGTGTGAGATCGCATTCGACACGCCATGTGAAGGCATCATAGGTACAGTCGAGGAAAACATCGTTAAAAAATTTACGAAGTATAGATTGCTAGCGGTTACGTCGTAGGCGTGACTTGGGGACACGCCCATCTTTTTACTAAGATTTATATTAATGACATTTTTTTACCTATTTATTACACTAACTTTTTTTTATATAGAATAAGGATGACAAATGAGCACACAGTCCACCAGATGGTAAGTGGTCGCTTTGGCCCATAGACATCTACATCTATCTTCGTTTGCGAATTTCAATGCAGATGCGTTGTCAGCCGTGAGGACTAAGATAGAACGCCTCTCTTCCAGTAAAAAGGGTCTCCGGTTCCCTACACTCACCACACGAAATACAGCAGCATTAAGCTGCTATTTTAAGCTGGTATTCTGTGAGAGCGTAGTCCTTCCCCGGTCGAGCCGACCCATGTGCTACAACTATACTATTAATATAGCTGCGGCATAGCTCTACCACGTACAAAATTATACCACTTATATAAAATTTAAATTACAAAACGTTTACATTTAAAATAAAAAACTTTATTAACGTTTAACAGTTTTTTAATGAACATTGAATTGGCTATACCATCGATGCTAAAATGCAATATATAATAAAAAAATATTATAATACCTAAGTTATGTTATATTAACGGAAAAAGCTATCAAACTTATATTACTTAGGTGAGAGCATATACCCTCAGCTTACATAAACGTGCTATTAACTTGGATATCGCTTTATTTTCTTACCTGTTAGAAAAACTTACTAGTTCATTACATAATGTTCTTGTCAGAAAATATTAATTCCGGTTTCATTAATATGTATTTAAAGCAGTTGATTTAAAGGTAACCATTACATTTATTTTCTAAGCAACGTAACACATACCTAATGTCCATAACTTTCCGAAATGGAAGCGAATAAAGTTAAAATTACAACAAAATTATAACTTGTGTTGTTAAAAAATTTCAATTGTTAACACCGTTTCACACTACTGTACATACACACACCGCCGCAAAAAATACCGCCTACCGGGAGCGGTATCCGCGATACAGCACCTTGCTATCGCCGCGGCTGGTGGTCAATCGCTTCACTAGACAGGCTCTTTACGATTATACTCATATGCATATTGATTAAAAGCGTAACTGATGACGTTTACTCCATTAATTGGTATCCGAGCTTGAACCAAGACAAGCATGTGAGTTTAAACGTCCGACTCTACTCTACAAGTAACTAAAAATGGTAAGAGAGGAAGGAGGCCCAATTAATTAATGAACGATTTCAAAAGGCTATAATAAAACCTATAGACCATTTTAAAAGATAATAACAAAAAATATTATAATGATAAATACCAGTGGTCGTCCTCTAGTCGAAACTCGACAGTAATAAGTAACTATCATGTAAATGTGCGACGTATAATTTGTACTTGCTTGCTTGCTTCTTTTAGTAATAGCTTAAAACTTGATGCGTCTTCGGGTTTTCTTTAGTAAAAATTAAGTGACAGACGAACTTACAGTCCACCTGCTGATAAATGGCTTCTGCAGTCCATGGACAACTGTAACCAATTTAAAACAAAGATGCCTACAGATGCGTTGTCATCTCAGAAGACTAATATAGAATGCCTCACAGCCATTATAATCTAATCTCTAATTCTGTATACCCTTCAAGACCGGAACACATCAGAGCACGAAATAAGGCGGCATTAATGCAATTATTAACAAGGTATAACTTTACAAATTGCAATAAAAAAGACACTTAATCTTAGAACGGAACATGCAAACAAGCTTTATCTTAATTATAGGTAACCACGGCTGGGTGGGTAAAAATAATAAGAAGTAGACAACTAAAACACAAGAAAGCTTAAAAAAGGAAATTTGTGAGTAAAGAGAACTGAACAGACTCGCTAGAGTATCTATGATATACGTTTACGCCATACAAAATACCCAGGGCGGCGATAGGGAGGTGGCGAATCAGGTAATGCGATCGCCAATCCTTCTGCCAATCGTGGCGATTAAAGCAGGTTCTCCCAACAACGGGGCCCATATACAGCAGTGGACTTTTATATGCTGATAAAAATGAAGAATGCGTCAAATGCGTATAATTCCTATTTATAATGACTACTTTGTATGTACTGCGCGCCCGATGCAAATTTGGCTGTTGAGATACAGTATAATTTAATACAGCTCTTTTTATTTATCATTCGCATTAAGATAATTTTCTTACACTCTATCTACCCGCCAAGGCAACTCAAGTTTAAAGATCTCGAGTCTTTTTATTAAAGTCAACTAACAACAGCTCGTTATATCCAAATGCTTAAATTTTTTTTATAAACTAGAACACGATGCCTTCGCAGTCATATAATTGAAACAATGGACAAAAAATAAAATTTTAATAGTGTCTCGGACAATGAACACATTTACCGATACTTTTTGTTGTGCCCCTGAAGTCCGGTATGGTCAGGTAGTCGGGGGATCAGGTCTAACTTTAGAAGTTTAAAAATTGTATTCAAAATGTAAATAAGATTTTATTATTAACCAAATAGTATCGGCTAAGCGATGCAATTTAATGTATAAAAATTACAATTAAACATTGACTAATTGGATCTCGGAGTAAATGTGTTTCATTTTAGGAGATATTGCAGTAAATTTTACCTAGGTTTTAAATTTAAAACGTGGTTGATCAACACAGAGAATATTTTTAAAACGTTATTTGTATGCTTCCTGTATTTTTTTTATTTTATTCCTCCTCTGGGGTGAAAATTCATCTGCATTTTGATTCTTAATCGATGACACAGCATTCAATTACCATCAGGTGAATAGTGGGCTAGATTGCCACCCTTACTTCTATATAAAATATTCTGTAAATTTGTGTTTTTTTTTTAAATTCGAGACAAAGTTTACTAGGTTTACGTAATTAAGTCATGAGTTACAACGGCAGGTAATATGTATAGTATTCAGTTATAAGTGTCATTTATATGAAGAGTGCATGGTGTATGACTTAAACCGCGAATTAGATACGTTATAATATTACTATTGATAAGAATCGACGGCTCCGTGGCGCAGTGGCTTAGCAATGAGTTACTGCGTTGGGGGCCGCGGGTTCGAATCCCGCACGGAACAAGTATTTGTATGGCCTACAAATAATTGTTCCGGGTCTGGATGTTTGTCCTTGTGCAATTTATGTTTGTAAACTGCCTCCACGATACAGGAGAAAATCCTAGTGTGGGGGTAACGTTTATTAAAAAAAAAAAGAAAAAAAAATATCTCACAAATAAATAATAAATCGAAAAAAAATCATACGTTATGAAAAAAGAACTAATGTATAACCTCTAACAAACTTTTAAATCTTATCCCATCATAAAATTAAATTTGTAAATAAATCGCTAATCTAAATAATAATCCAGCGGGCAGCAGTAATTTACACCACATTTGTTACCATCCTATTATGTCCAGTAGCGAGCGCCAATTATGGTCGTGAACACGCCCCGACTCCGTTAAAATGTTAGTCCAACATAACTGCTTTATATCGATTTGCTAAAACTGTGCAATTTTATCAGAGCGATCTCCTTTTTACATGAAATTAACCAATACCAAATATTTTTTTTTATTTTGTACTAAAAAATAAAAATATACCACGTTTTTCATATTCCTACATTGTCATCCGATTCTGAGCTATGTTCAAAATTTCAAGTCTCTAGCTCATCGGGAAGTGCTCGAAATTTTAGTTGCAAGAGACAGACAGACAGACAAACAAGAAAGTGAACAAATATAAAAACGTGGGCAAAAGTAAATAAAAGATTAATAAATAAAGTTGACGTCGGATGATATTCACAACTACCTAGCAGTTGTAATTGATTTTAAATTATTTCGACAACCTATTTCTTATAACGACTTAAGCGGTTGATCTCTACTAATATTATATTAAGCGAGCTATAACGTAGCAATAGCGAAAGCTTAATTTCAAACTACCCAACCCTAGTACGCCACTTGAGCAGACCTAACCTGGCAGAAATTAAAGAGGGGCCTTTAAGACTACGTTACAACGACATTCTATTCAAAGTTCTTAAAACCTAAGCTACTCGTAATATAGGAATGGAATTTTTTGAGGAAAGTTTTATTTTTGAGATTTAAAAATAATTTACTTTTTTAGCGTTTCCATTTATTAGAACTTTAATTTTATTATAGGTAATTAAACTTTGAAAAAAGGGAATAACCTACTTCAAGACTAAAAAGAATAACATAATTTCCACATAATTTAACACTCATAACTCATAAAGTCATTGTAGTTTTTTGTAGTCAGTTTTTTCTTTTAAAGTTAACCCATTTGAGTGGACTAAGCGTTATCGCAATCACAACTAGAATGTCGTCAAAATGGTTACATTAAAATTTATCCTCCATTTTAACATCTTTAGGGGACGGAATTTTTCTTTTAATTTAAATGGATTGAGGATAAAAAAAATATTAAAATAAGTTCACAATTATTGGCGACAATATTCTTTTCTGAAGTCGACTAAAAAGTTTGGAATACCAACGTGAATAACTAAGTTTCGTTTTAGCTAAGTATTTTTAGGGTAATTGATCTTTACAAAAGTCACGATCTATATGTATATATATTAACAAAAGCAAAACACACCAACAAATTTTTATATCAAAAGTGAAGCAACATGAGAATACAGTCGAAATACCAAACAGAAGCCCTTAGTCTCATGTAATTACGATCGATATTACGTCAGTTAGGGTTTACTCAAGCGTAAACACCTTGGTGAAGCGAGAACCGGTTGAGAGGTGCGTGAGCTCGTTGGGAAAACGATTATTATTATACGTTGGCGCGGAGCTTCAGAGCACGAAGGGTTGTCCGCGCCTACGTAATCTTTCGAAAGCTTGTTTCGAAACCTTATAGCAGTAGCTGGTCAGGAGTTTGTCTCATCTTACTGATGTTGCTAATATGCGTTTCTTATTAACTAGATAATTCTCATAATTCAAATAATTGCAAAAGTATGTTATCGTTTAGTAGTCTCCAATTTTTATATAATAGAGAAAAATACAAAATGTAGTTTTACTTTTAAATGCCATCACAACATGAAAATGATTACCATAAACAACAGAATCGTATACTCAACTATGTGTAAGTGTTGCCAAATACATATTCATCGGTCCACACCCTCTTACTAATAACCAATGAACATTCACTATTTTTGGAGGGTCAGATGGGATAATCTATCCTCTCTAGTCTCTCCCAATAATTTACATATCGCTAATATTTCCTAAAATAACCCCAAACTATATATGAGATATGTACAACTGTATTAAACTTATATATAGTTTTATATTATAATTGTAAATTATACAAATTAAAATGTATCTTTCTATAATTTTACCGCCCTGTAATAGTAACCCTTATTATATGAAGGGCCGAATTTTCAAACCTCAGACAAAATTTATGCATAGGATAAAATACAGCATACTTAATTAATTTATAAATTAAAATTTACAGTTGCATGAATAAAATATTACAATTGTTTCACTTTTACATTCAGTCAGGTTATGATTTATTGGCTGAATAACTTTTGTTAAACGTATGAGGAATCTCAAGGTAGCTCAGCGAGCTAAGGAGAGGTGCTCGGGTTTCTCTGCGTGATAAACTTAGAAATGAGAATATCCGCAGTAGAACCAGAGTAACCGACATAGCCCAACGGTTTAGTAAGCTGAAGTGATAATGGGCCAGCCACATAGCTCAAAGAACCAACAACCGATGGGAAAGCAAGGTTCTCGAGTGGCAGCCTCGTATCAGACGACCTGGTAAGACATGCAGGAAGTCGATGGATGCAGGTAACTCAGGACCGTGGCCTATGTTTAGCAGTGGACTTGTGAAGTGCTGCAATGATGACGATAACTTGGACGATTGAAAAATTAGCTCTAAGTAAAATTAACTAATTAATATTCGACAGAAGTAAATTTACTTGTAGGCTTATTTGCAGCATGTCAACGGCGAACCAGATCACTAAGAGTTACCATTGTGGTTTGTCCAGGTTGGATCGAAAGTATGAATAGATAGAAATTTAATACGTATGAGGTCTCTTCGATGCACCTTGCTAGCAAAAATGATTTATTATAACAAAGTAATGTAAGCCTTAATACGTCCCACTTCTGGACATGGGCCTCCTAACATTTCTAAGTGGACTTGTAGCAGGGGAAAGAACCCACCGAGCTGCTAACAAGCGGTTTCTAAAATCATTTATAGAATAAAGTGTATTATAATAACATTGTAAGAAATCACTTTAGAAAATATTCCATTTCTATCCAGGCCAAAGTTTTTTTCGAACCTGCAGTTAAACAATACTATATATTCAATATGTATTCCACCTCCCCCCAACTCCCTTTTCATCAATTTTAGTTTAAATTCCCAGTTAAATGTACCTTTGTCCTGCATAAAGCACATTAGAAGTAAACGTGATATTATTACGAAATATATGTACGTAAATTAAAGTTCAGCATTAAAGCAATCACTTATTAAATGTATATTCCTTTACTCAATAACTATAAATTCCTAGAGCTCATGAATAATAAACAATATATTTATACAATATATGCTCGTATAGCTAAATGTGTAGATTTAAGTAATTATTTGAAATGCGCTAGAATTATCGACAAAGTGGAAAACGCAGTAGTAGAGAGAGAGGGCGCGAGGTCCGATTGGTATAAAGAATTAATAGGTAGTAAAAAGTGTTTTTATTTTACATAATTCGTGAAAGTTTTACACATCACCGAAAAAATAATTGAAAGTTTCAGAAAAAAAAATCCTACCAATACTTTAAGAATTTACACAGCCAAAAATATAAACCTGCTCTGGACGATCTACATATAACTAAATATAAAAACATACTTACATTACACATCTACTTTGTTGCAAAATATCGTTAGCCCCACTAGGAATTTGTCTTGTATCATGAAGGCGTTTAACAACAATTAACACCTATAAAACAGTAAAAACAAATGACTTTCAGAGCTAAAACTATAAATAAACAAATCTACAAATATCTACTTGGTCCATGCAAAAATCGAACCCGCGACCCGCAGCGCCGCGACCAGACTTACCAGTTTGCTACCGAAACATTGTCTGTGAATTGAATTTACGAGTACATAATACTAAGTGGTCTAAACACAAGTTCTACTATACATGCTGTAAAATACATAAACAGTATTACTTCTATTAACCCGTCTCTCACTTGTACCATACCCTACTCTCCGGGTGCAGGGTCGTCTGACTGCACACCATCGCTAATTATTATTATCGCGCCATGTGGGATTCTGTTTAATATGTCCACAGTTTTAGAAACGACTCGTTTTAATAATGGCTCTTGCAGTCTTCCACCATCTTTTTATACGTGTCTAAGTTTAGACTTCGCATAAAATGTGATTTCAGACAGCGGGAATTAGGTTTTGTGACTGCAGTTTTAAAAAAACGTGAATAAATTTAGTTGCGTACTAACTTCATCATTAATATTAAACAAACTGTTGAAATCAAGTAAATAATTATAAAAAAAAAAAACAAATACATGTAAAGTGATCTTAATAATTAAAGATACATTTCATGTACAATTTAAAATGTGTGTTGTGTATTGTGGCCGAGATGAACCACGTTCGCGTAGACTACCAACGAAAAATAGCAGCATAGTGCTGCTATTTTTCGTGCTGCTGTGTTTCATATGATTAGTGACGAAAAGAGGACACCCTTTTAACTGGAAAGGAGGCATTCCACCCGTCCAAATGGTGACAACGTTTTCATTCTTAGTCTAGAATAGATGCAAGTGTATATGCATCCACTCATGATTAGGTAGACTGCTCGTGTGTCACTCTTACTTCTGTAAAAAATAGGAATTCCTGTCTTTTGTTTATCGAAGACAGATAGTCACTACTGTCACCATCAAATTGAATATGGCGTGTTTCAGCCTTCCTCATTTAAAAAAGCTTCTAAGTATAGTTATTTCCTATTACCTCGTCAATCATTCTTCTAGTTATTATTACTCATTAGCTATTACAACGACAAAGTCGAAGTATGCAATGTGTCGGAGAAGCAAGTCACGATTAGAGTGGCCAAAAATTTGGAAACTTTAGGATATGAACTCAAGTGCAACATATAAAGAACACAGCCCACCTGATGGAAGTGGATGTTCTTTCATAGACATCTACATTTATCTTCGATTAAGAGTCAAAATGCAGAATATATTGGCTACTCTGAGCACTAAGGTGGAATGCCTCGTTACCACTTAAGTCATCACAATAGTGAATAAGGTCTAATATATTTATTAATTGTACCCCTCTGGTACGCGATACTTTTAATGCAAACAAGGTTAAAGTAAAAATATTTTATTACAATAATTATTTCTGTTATTAACTATTTGTTTGTTAACTTGTTCATCTAACACGAATTTACAATAGGAAGCATTTCAGTTTAAAAAATAAGGCCGGATTGTCCGGATTTAACAAGGCGTATATGGTAATCTTAGAAATACCCTTGGAAAAAAAGTAAAGAAAAAGTTGGCGCGGGTCTTCGATATTTCAACAATGCGTTTTGCTGTTGCCAAAAGAATTAAACGGCTTGAATTTTAACTTTATGTCCTTAATCATAAGAAACATGCAAAACGGTTTAAAGATCAGAAAAGAAATATGAAAAATATGTTTCATTAGTAATTTTCGGATGCAGTGTAGACAGTCACTCCTGTATTTTCTAGGAACGCCTCATTATGCGTCTGGGGAAAGAAATCTATTACGTTACGGTTGAAATGGCCGGTTATTTAATTTACCAATTAAGCAAATAAAAGCAGACGTGTTAATAATAAAAACCACAGCAATGGTAATGCTAATAAATGCATAATTCAATTATTTTATGATTACAATGAACATACTAAACTGATATAGATAAATAACTAGAATCGGCGTGTATTATTGCTAATTTATCATCATCTGCATTTTCATTGATTCATTCATTACAGCCCTTCACAAGTCCACTTCTGACTTCCTTCCCCCCATCCCCAAGTAATACCACGAAGCCACCTTCATCCATCAACTTCCTGCATGTCTCATCAGGTTGTCATTCTATCTATTCGTATTCCTACAGATCAGTCATTACCATTTTTTGAAGTGAAAACTTCTTTTAGCGTTGTGATTTGAAACTCTATGAAACGAAAAAGCGACACTAAAAAGAGACAAAAATATACATCTCTAAGCTTTTAGTTTGCGAGGGAATGAGATGGAATACAGTAGCTACAGATTTACTTAGTAATAAGTCGTATTTAGGCAATCTAGCGTCTATTTAACGTACCACTTTGAGAGTCAATCAATTTTTGTTCGATTAAATTAGTTTACCTACAGAATAAAGTAGATAGCGCTATTACAAGCATTTTTACTTGAACGAAAATATTCTTTTTCTGAAAGTTTCACTTCTAGTGCGTGTGAATTGTACACATTTTATTTAAATAATATTTCAACTATAATTTAAATTTTTTGCGTACTTACCTAAATGTAAGAGATGGGTGCCATGTGTTAATCTATTTTCAGTACACTTGCAACGCCAGGAAACATCAATAGTTTATAAAAAACAACACATGAGAAGAGCTGCAACACAACAAATACTGGCAGCCATATAAAACCTATAAAAACTAAGTTTCAAGGCCGCAAACAGTAGCTTCACGCATCGAAATAATACCGAGCTTTGTGCGACATAAGCAACGGAGTTACAAAGAACGTGCATATGGTAATCATACAACAGATTAACTACCATCGGAAGTCTCTCGATAATCACGAATTAATTTTTAATTTTGAACATCTTGTCAGAAATTTACACAAAGATATCAAATGAGCGTTTGTTAAGTATCAATACGTCATATATTTGTATCAATATCTCAAGGACACGTGGTTCGCGAATATATATTGGGTCAGTTCTCAAAGCCTATACCCAGCAGCGGGACAGAAGGTTTACGGTCTATATAGGTTTTACCCATTGAAACGATTTTCATTTTTGCAAGTGCAGAATATTAATAATTGCGTTATAACTAAATTATAATTAAGTAACTCAGGGGGCAAAGCGCTCTTCGTAAATTTCACAGTACTCGAGTAACCGGAGTTCGATTCCCGCCGTCACCAATGAATATGATATTTGCCATTATAAGTGGGTGCTGATTTACTACGTGTTCATCAGTTAAGGAAAACATATTTCGAGCGCATGTGAAGTTCGCTGGAGCAGTGCGGCAGACGCGTCGTAATCCACTTTAAAAAAAAGAGGCTTGTGCTTTGGTATAATGTATCCCTCATATCCCTCATCAGCTATTTAAAGTCTGAAAAGTTACCAATTAAGCAATGCCCAACATTTGTAGTGCAATAAAGTTAAAAAGGGACATTTTTTTAAAAGTTACCCCAACACTATGAGACTTGGTACGCTGCAACTTTTATCGCATCTACCAATGGGAGTGCTCTGAGGAATTGTTCAGACTAATTCGAGCCGCTCAATTTCACCATCGCACATCGCGACAAAACTCGCGATACAATCCATACCATCTGGATGATTGGCGGTCCACCACTGTGCGAATTACAAGAGGTTTTCTTCCTCGCACAACTTTCTTGTGGAATCGACTACCACCAGCGATTTTTCCGGACTGATACGACTTAGGGACCTTCAAGAAAAGAGCCTACTACTTCTTAAAAGGCCGGCAACACATTTGCAATTCCCCTGGTGTTGCAGTCGTTCACGGGCAGCGGTAGTCACTTACCATCAGGTGAGCCGCATGCTCGTTTGCCCCTCTCCTATAAAAAAAGGCTCCACAGAATATTAACGTGAAATAGCAAAATAATGCTGCTGTGTATTGTGAGTGTAAAGAACCGGAGACCCTTTTTACTGGTAACGAGGCATTCCATCTTAGTCCTCAGAGACTACCCACTGATTGCTAATCAATAATAGATGTAGATGTCTATGGACCTAAACATCCACTTACCATCAAGTGCACTACGTGCTCGTTTGTCACCCTTATTATAAAAAAAAGGAATTTCTCCTCTATCCATTGGTTACAGATCGCGGACGCATTCGGTATGCGTACAGTGCGCGCGGTAAAACACGAGCGCATTAGCATTCCCCGCTCTCGCGTTGGTTCTCATAGCGTGCCGCACGCGTTTATACGCGCCTAGGTAAACCGAACGCGACTTTGATACGTGTCGAGAGTATTTGGGCCTTATATGCCACTGCAATCGCCTGTTCGACTGCCATTCAAATCCAACGAGATGCCGATGTCCTACAGCAGATGATGCCATAACCCCCATAAGGCAATCTATGGGGGAGGCCTATGTTCAGCAGTGGACTATAGATACCTAGGCTGTAAAGGTATGTGTAAATGGTATATAAAAAGAAATGCTAAACTATAAGAGTAGTCAGCCCTTTATGGTCACTTTTATCTACTTATGCTATGCTAAAACAAGGTCCTAGCGGAGTTCCGCGAATCTTGGCTTAGTAATAAGTATTGATTGCATTGTAAATTTACTGATTTGTCTGATTATATTTTGGGTTGTAAAGATATAGGAAAACTAAAACCAATGGTATATTTTCTATTACTCATGTTATTTTTTATTTTAGTTATCAGGAAGATGCTGCTGCTCTTCTTCTGTTTTAGTTTTCCTGTGGCGCCTCTTATAGGGAATGATATAGGGTAGTGGATTTTTTACGCAGCCACTACACGGCAACTTATTATTTACTCTATGCATCTATATTTGCATTCAAATACTTTCGAGCGGCACCTAACAGCAAAATAATTGTTCAAAAGAATCTGATAAAGTTCATGAACATTAAAAAATATCAGTACGTATTGAAAAATTAGCGCGATCATTTGCTTAGAACAGTAAATATAATATATTATGTTTTGAAAATCGCAATTGAGATGAATGTCATTTCTCCTTTTTTCTTCAAAATAACTTCAAAAAAAAAGAGGTTTCCAATTTGTACTTAGTTCTTTTTTTTTGTAAGTTTATAATCTATATTGAATAAAAATTATTCTATTCTTTTCTAATTGTGAACCGATTTTAATGATTATTTTTTTTTGTAAATGGGTTATATATATTATAACTATAAAGAATACCTCCAGGGCAATCCCATATAAATTTGTACAAGAAATGCCATCCCTAAGGATAGGGGAAACAGGGGATGAATTTTTAATGCAGCTATTTAAATGACTTTCTAATTGTTATTTGAAGTAGTGAAATTCTTGATTCCACTCAAAAATTTCAAAAAATGTAATCAACCCCAGAAGTAAGTGCTAAGACATAGCGTAGGTAGGTATATGTATAGAAGAATCAAAGCACCGATATTTCACCTGTTACGTGAATACTATTTTAATTCTTTTCAGTTCTTTGAAGTAGGCTTTTAAAAGTAAACTTATTAAAAATGACTTTTAAATAAAAATACTTTTAACATATTATAAAGTTTAGTATAATTACTTCGCAACTAACTAGTTTATTAATTATTCTACGAAAACAGTAAAGTAAACGACTAACATCCCACGACTGCGCTGAGATCGAGAGTAATAGAGCAGAAAATAATCTATAACGCTAACCATTTGGTTTAATCAAAATAAACTTATCAATAGTGATAAAGAAAAAACTTATAATCCTAAACTCGCAGTGTCAAACTAGTCAGTGTATTGACGTTTATTTAAAGAAAACATCAATTAACCACTATAGTAGCCTCTCGGAGCGTAGGAAATGCGATTACATGAATAATTCATTGTAGATAACCGCCGAAATAAGACGATTGTCCGTTTCTGAGAACGCAACGCGTTTAGTTTTGTTTTAAGCGCCGGTTTAAAATGTGATGTAGAGAATAAAGGCTCGATAGTGAAACGATTTAGAAATAAATTGATTCTTGTAATAGGTGCCTCTGTTTTATTTGATAACTAGTCTCTAACAGAATTAAAAAGTTGTAACAATGTTTGCCGTACCCAAAGGGTAAAACGTAGTAAACGTAAAGTCATACGTAAACTCATGGGAATGACCTACAAATCTGAAATTTGGATATTTGGTGTAGACTGTTGCTTCAAAATCGAATACTGAATACCAATTCAGTATTCATTTGAATTATTTTTAAAGACCCAACATGAAAAAAAAAAAAAAATTTCTTACCTTAGCATGTGATTTTCATTGTCTAGAGCCCATTGAATAGAGTACAAATATATTCTTGATACCAAGAATTGGGTCCAAAGAATTGTGGGGGGCCGTCAAAATTGTAACTTTTAGACTGTTTTTGTTACGGGGTCTGTCTCTAAATTTAACTAGTAAGGAATTTAAATTTCTGTTTAATTATGTAACTGTATTTAAACAACATACACTGAAAAAATCGATTCATAATGTAGTTAATAACAAACGAATATTTTAAAGATTTTTCTATTACGGGGCGTTGCGGTGTCTAGCTCGAAAACACTATTTAATTGATCAAAATAATGTGTAAGGAAATGAAAGAAATAAAACAGGATATGAGCAGTAGCATTTTCCTGATAACAAATCAAAATAACAATAGCAAATATCTCCCCAAATAAGGACCCATAGGAGGCCTGTGTTTTTATAGGCTGTAATGAATGATTGAATAGTCAAGACTTCCAAATATTCATAAATCAATTCCACCAACAATCTATCACCCTAGAATACCACTCCACTACCCCATAACATCCCTAGGGTGTCGTAAAAGGGGACAGCAGGAAACTGAAAAAATAAACCAAAAGCTTAAAATAACAAAAGCTGCGTTTGTCAAGCCACCTACCAAGCGTAACGACTATGGCAAATATGAGGCAATCTATTTTCGCAAGTGGATTTTTGATAATCTCTAATGATGATGATGATACTTACCATTAGTTTTGAGACAGGACCTTTATTGACTTCTCGAACAACTATACCTTTTCTGTGTCTTGGTATAGCGATTGTAAGCAATACTAAACATAGACAGAGTTAATAATAAAAATTGTAGTGATAATACCTGTTTTTGTCTCGTCCTCGATGATGAAAGAACAAAGGTTGTGATTCTTTCATCATCGAGAACAAGACAACAACAGGAATAATCTCAATCGAACGGCGCTTACAGGAAGCTTGTTTGATTGTTCAAAAATTTTGTATCAACAAAAAAATATACATATTATAGTTAAAAATATAAGTAGCTTATAACTTATAAAGATAATTATAAAAAGATTTTGTTATTTATTCTATTCGATTTATTGAACACAAAATATTTTTAGATTGTTCGTAAAGAAATGTTAAGGGGATTAAAAACCAATTAATAAAATAACATTCAAAAACTTACATAATGGATAATAATAGAATAAAATAGAAACAAAGGTATATTTTAAACTTTAAAGGTGAATTGAAAAAACAGATTAAAAAAACATCACAAAGTGTTGCCTCAAAGTTTTAAACCATTCCGAAACACGGTTTTTGAATTGTCCACTCGTGACCCCGCTTGTCGCGTTTTATTGCGCGCCATAAAAAAGAAAAACGATATTCTGAATTAGTATATATTTTTAAAGAATAAAGGCGTTATAAATAACCTACAGCGTATTTGTGAAATTGCAATGAAAAACGATAAATAAAAACACATATTTACTTGAGCACTTGGAAATGTAAATTTTTATGTAACAGTACCCGACAATAGCTACGCCGTTTTTATTAAAATATACGGGGATTTTCCACAAAATATTACCCCGCTAAAATTGACCTTTTAGCGGGGTAATATTTTAGGAGTTTAAATTACTTTTGTGAGTTTAGGTTGCGCGACTCGTGAACTAAACTACAACTATGTTTTATTCTGAATTACAGAACATTTTTTAATATCAAGGCATTTGTCACAAATCTGTTGCGTTAGTCGCGGATTACTTAGCCCTAATTTCAACAGTATAAAGATTTATAATGTGTTTAAGTTTTACATTGCAGTAGTTTAGTCTTTTTTTTATGTCTATTTTGTAGAAGCAACCCGTAGTAGTAAAAACAACAATCAAATTATTCTTTTATGGTTCATGCGTGCTAGATTCTTATTGACAAATAAAAAGATTCTGTGATTTTGTTATTTATCTTCTTTCTTTATTATCAATCTATTTTACTAGGTGGTATAACTGCTTTTCTGCCTATTAGTCCGTCTGGTTAGGTACTACCTCCTATTTACCTAGCTACCCCATTAGTTATTGCGGCCGCCCAATAGCAGTGCTTGCACTGCTGTGTTAAGCTGTACAAAGCCAGTATAATTAATTACAGACTGTGAGGCATTCCATCTTAGTTCTTAGAGGTGACTACGTATCTGTAACCTTCTTTGTTGAAAGTTGGTAGCAGCTGTCCATGGACTGCAGTAGCCACTTTCCATCAGGTTGACAGTAAGTTCGTTTGTCCCTTCAGTTTAATAAAATTACTATTGACATAAAATTTGTATAGATTAAATATAAAAACTGAAATCAATACATATTTTATTTCAACGTAGGTACGTAAAATATTTTTAAACACGAATTAAAAGTGGACAACGTCACGGGCACAGCTTGCTATAGTTATTCGTTATGTAGCCAAATAAATTTAATAACGCATAATTTTATTAAAGACACCCGTTTTTTAATGACGATCCACCTTTTTATTAAGCAGGTGCATTTGTAACACTTCAATAAGCTTATATTTTTTTTTATTGAGGATCGGTAAGAAAAAAAAACCAAATGGCATCACAATTATCGACATTGTCCTTCTGGGGTTGTCATTTATATCTTGCCGGGGATATTTTAATAATTCTCCGGTTTGATCTAATTAAGAGCGTCGCTAAAGCTTTTACTGTCAATTGTTGAAACGTATTACATAACATTTTAGAATAGACAAGGACCTAGGATCGGATAATGGTCGGAGCTCTCGTAATACGAGGGTGCGTTTTTAAGTTCGCGGAATGGGTAGGTAGGTAATAAGTGGGGACTTCGCTGAATTACGTGCTAATTGAGCAACTCATTATTAGTATAAATACCGGGTTTTATTGTAATTAGATCATTAGTCTTTGAGTTATCGTCAACCAAACAAGTCAATCGGGAAGAAATTGTGAAATATGGAGAAAATCGAGTTCCTTGCCGTTATAAAGTTCCTTACCAAGCGGGGAAAATCAGTTCAGACTATATTGGAAGAGATGTCATCCGTTTACGGAGACTCTTGTCCAAGTAAAACTATGGTTTACAAGTGGCATACCCTTTTTAAACAAGGCAGAAAGTCACTTGAAGACGACCCACGGCCAGGAAGGCCGATCGAGGTAACCACTTCGGAAATTATTAAAAAAGTCGAAAAATTAATATTAGAAGAAGCCCGCCTAAAGAAAAAAACAGCTCGCAGAAATGGTTGGAGTATCAGATACAACCATTTTCAAAATTCTTCATGACCATCTTGGCATGACTAAAGTCAGCGCAAGATACATATATAATCACGCCTCTTTCCCGTAGGGGTAGGCAGAGACCACTTCTTTCCACTTGCTACGATCCTTACATACTTGTTTCGCTTCGTCCTCTTTCATTATTCCCTTCATACATGCTCTTCGGTTTAGGGTACTCTTGACCTGGCCTTTTTTCAAGACGTCCCTGATTTGGTCTAGCAACGTCCTCCTAGGTCTACCCCTTCCAACACTTTCATTCACACCCGCCTTAAACTTTTTTCGTCAATCGTTCTTCATTCATTCTCTCGACATGGCCAAACCATCTCAGCATACCTTTCTCAATTTTTGTCACTACATCTTCTTTCAAACCACAACGTTTCCTTATCTCACTATTTCTTATCCTGTCACTCAATTTAACTCTTATCATACTTCTTAACGTCATCTCAACTGCATTTAATCTGCTTTCATGTTTCTTCTGCCATACCCAACTTTCAATTCCGTACATGAGTGTCGGAAACAACACCCCCTATGCACAGCCAAACGAGCCTTGTTAGACAACTTCCGACTGCTCATAAAAGAGTGCAAAGCTCCATTCACCATGTTTCCTGCATTCACTCTTCTTTCGATATCACTCTCACACTTTCCATCTCTTGTAAACTTTGAACCCAGATACACAAACTCCTTCACCTGTTCAATTTGTTCATCTCCAATCACGATATTGCAGTCTGTCACTGCCTCATCTCTTTCAAACACCATCGCTTTCGTCTTCTTTACATTTATCTTCATTCCCTTTCTAACAAAAGCTCCACTCATAGCAGTTACCATCTCCTGCAACTACTCGGCCGAAGACGCAAGTAATACTTGGTCATCAGCATAGAGAAAACATTTGACGAGTAACTCATTCATTCTCAACCCACTTTCATTCTCTTTTAAATCTGTCAAGCAATTGTCCATGAACAGATTAAACAGCCACGGTGACGCTACACATCCCTGTCTAACACCTTTTTCGATATTAAACCATTCAGTGTATGCCCCGTTTATGCTTACACAAGCACTAGAATCCCTATAAAGAGATTGCAATGCTCGTATAAGGATACTGCTCACACCGTTCACGGACAGTGCTGACCACAATTCATTCCCCACTACTCTATCATAGGCCTTTTCTAAATCCACGAATGCGCAATAGACCTTCTTGTTTTTAGCCAAACACTTTTCGGTGCAAGATGGGTGCCTAGAATGCTCACGCCGCCTCAAAAGCAACAGCGCGTGGAGTGTTCTCGTGCATTTTTGGACCTCTGTATGGAAGACAAAAATGGAGGGTATTTCTTTAGTAATCTGCGGCATGAATATATGGTCGCCGAGTGGGCGGGGGAGAGGGGAGGAGGTGGGAACCTCTAAAAGAATTAAGTGCCGGAAACCCCCCCTTTTTTTTGATGATTTTTTAAAGTTTTGTGACCTATTGAGGCAAATAGTAATCTGCGGCATGAATATATGGTCGCCGAGTGGGCGGGGAGGGGAGGGGAGGGTGGGAACCTCCCTAAAAGGTTAAGTGCCGGAAACCCCTTTTTAATGATTTTTAAAGTTTTGTGACCTATTGAGGCAAAATTGATTTTGAGGAAAAAACCGTGCGAATCGACACTATTTTGATTCTGCTTGCTCCAGCGCTGTGGGAAGTGTAGCCTGTTCGGTCGACAGGCACTGCTCACCTGCGCAGCTTCGGCTGTTTGTCGCCTCGGCGACCAGCCCCAGCCGCTACGGCTCGTACGCCGCCTGCGCTTAGTTACAGCGGGCGAGGCTGCTTCCTCCGCGCTTCCGGGTTTCATATACACCTAGGGTAAGAGCGGAAAGACCACGTGGAAGACGGGGTTGACAGATTCGGTTTTGTGATTTATACCTTCTGGTACTAGGGTTTGATCAAAAGAAACGACCAAATATAATATTATTAAAACATTTATTTATAAACATGTTTAATTGCTTTAATTAATTCCATAAAAGGATCTTTCTAATTGTTATATTGTTGTTGCGTGTTATTTTTTAAAACAGATACAGACCATGCTCTATTTCTATCTCTTTCTAATAATTATATTGTTGTTTCGTTTTCGTATCATTTTAAATGGATATAACCTCAAAATTATAATCATCGATATCTCGAAAACTAAAGATTTCCGGCATAAAAAGCAGCTAGATGGTAATCAATAGCATCATTGCCTGTCAACTAAAGCTAAAATGAACACTTAAATCGTGCCGCAGATTACTAAAGCCGACCCAAATGGAGTGTTGGCTCGAATTGTCACTGGTGACGAAACTTGGGTTCACTATTATGAACCTGAGTCCAAATATGCAGTGGCACAAAAAAGGCACACCACCACCCAATAAATTTAAGGTGGCACAATCGGCTGAGAAAATCATGGCGACAGTCTTTTGGGACTCAGAAGGAATCCTATTGATTAATTATAAAGATAAAGGTGTCTCCATAACCGGAAATTACGGCGCTTCAATCCTAGAACAATTGAAGGAAGCCATAAAGGAGAAAAGAAGGGGAAAATTGACCAAAGGAATCCTTCACAAGTGCCAATTTTGCATCACCCACCCTATAGTCCTGACCTGGCCCCCAGTGATTATTATCTATTTCCAAAAAAAAAATTAACTTCATGGGAAAAAGTTTTTAAGTGATGAAGAAGTGAAGGAAGCAGTTTCGGCGTATTTTTTAGACAAAGACAAATAATTTTTTTTTTGAGGGCATACATAAGTTAATTGAAAGATCCGAAAAATGTATTAGGGTAGCAGGTGAATATATTGAAAAGGAAAAATAAATTTGGATTTTTATTTCCACTCCTTACCCCCCATTCCGTGAACTTTAAAATGTCCCCTCGTATTGGGTAAAAAGCTAAAAAGTACAAATTGGTTTTCGAGTTTTTAGTACAAGTTTGTTTGTGTCAGGTGTGATACAATTACCTACAAATGGTAATAGTATGACACCACATCCAAGTTTACCTCCGATTTTATCTTTTACTAGAGACATAACGTTATATTATTTTATTTTACTTGTTGTTTCCATATTTTTACTGTTAGCCAGGAGGATTTTAGCACTTCATCGAACACAAGGCTCAGGTTCTATGTGTCCGAGAAAAGTTTACAGCGTGTTAAACACCTGTAGATTTGTAGATCAACGATTATTAATATGTATTATAAAAATTAAAAAAAATATTGGAAACGCGTATATTTCTATTAAATAAATTAACGCGAAGACGAACAACGAAAATATTACTGATAATAAGCTTAATGTTTAATTTAATATATTATCGTTAACCAATGCAAGTACGCTTAAAAAACTTGTGAAGTGTGTGGGAGTGGTTCGCAACAGTAGATTCGACTACGGCGGACTTGAACCCACGACATTCAAGTTCACAATTCGTAACCATTAGGCTGTTGTCGCTTTAAAAATATCGTATATGTTAAGTTGATCTATAGTAATACCTACAGGAAAATAGTTTTAGAAACAGTAGAAAGTTTAACCGTAACAATGTTTGTATTTTAGACTACAACATACCTGTAACAGGTATGTTGTTTATGAAGCGAAAGTGATATAATATATACATATTTTATATATGACAATAAATAACACTTTAAAGCATTTTTTATTTAACGAAAGACCAACGAATTTAAGCATTTAAAATCTATAGTACGCATAAAGTTGGACGTAAAAATGAGCTATATCATTAATCTTATTATTTTATGGGTTCTTTAATGTTCATTTTTATGAGTATGATAAAATTATTGTGAAGCTGCAATATTAATTTTAAAAAACACCGAAAAATAACACCTGCCTTGCCTACCTTTTATTTTATTTTAAGTCACTCTGAGGTACCTATTCATTAACCATTTATACGATTGATTTTATAGCATATTTGGTATATTTCTACTGACCAAATATACCTAATTGAAATAAAAAGAAGGTTAACGTTGTTTTGAGTACCCTGCAGGTAGTCCATTGCAAATTTAAAAAAAAAACAGGCCAATGATTTTAAACTTTGAATTTTGGTGACATCATAGTATTGAATAATAATATAACATATTCCTTATAGAAAATATTATTTATATACATATGCCTTAAAAATATATATAAATTCGTAAAGCATAGGCAATACATAACAAACAGAATTTAACCAGAATAATTTATATATTATGAAGTAGTAATTACTTGGGACTTAAATTTAAAACAAGTGATCACTAATTCAAGTGAACAGTTTAAAAAAATATGTAAATAAACACGGGTTACTTCATTAAATTCCTTTCACCTTCTACGGCGGACACTTTTGGCGGGAATATTATTGTTGTAGACACATGAAATATTATAGTTTACATTAGAAACTATTTAAACGTCTCCAATGACTGCTAATAGTATTCAGAATAATAAATAATGTACCTACTTAATTTATTCAGTTTACCAATAAAGGAGTAATTACTTTTGATTTCATTTATTACTTATAAAATTATTGACAGGAAGTCAATACAACTTTTTATTAATTTTGAATATATAATATAACTAATATAAACCTGAATATTTTAACTCATCCCCGTATAAAATAATTTGACAAAAATTATGTAATCCTATGTGCCTACCTAATAAGTATTTTCATTATTTTAATATTAAACTTATATAAAAGAGGTACGAAAGGTAAGTTTCAAACTACCTACTTGACAAACTGCGCGTATCTCCTACACTTTTTAAGTAGGATTTGTTTAATATTATAGGTAGACCCACTCAATATAATAACTTTTATGTACGAAAAACGAAACTATTTAAAACGTTAAGCATAACTTTTAAAAAGTGTTGGTCCATAACCGTAGTTTTAGTTAGTCTGTGGTTTTCGGACGAATTGTAGCTGTTGTAATGAGGCATTTTTAAAAAAATATGCACTTGGCCATTGCAATTAACGCAAATAGATGCAAAGTTCACCGTTCACGCGGTATGATTAGTTCACCGGGAACGATAACGTATTTAATTATATTATAAATTACCCGACACACTTCCCGAGACTGATAACACGCCGACGGCGCCGAATGCACATAAAACGACGTGGAATGACGGATGTGAAGACATACCCTGATTCGAAGCAGTGACTAGAATAAGATTTAAACAGCGCCCTTTTCTCTTACTAATATTATGGTAACTAACAACGGGCCAGCGACCTCTAAAACGCTGATGGGCCATAATTAATCGGTCGGCACATACCTAAACACAACGGGCATGGCGCTGTCCACGCGCCGCAAACTCCAAAAACACGTTCAAAAACGCACTATGTTTAACACAACACGCACGTTACATTCTCGTTATCACACACTGTTGTCGCTTGTTGCACTCGCGATGCACGTTATGTGGTACACTCATTATTTTGTTTATCGCCGGCAGTTTTGGTCGGGATCGGGCGGCGAACGTGAAGCGAACCACAGCCGTCCGAGCTCCGCGAGTCTACTGCAAACAACAATGGTGCGACGCGCGCGAGAACGAACTGACACTCACACTAGCCAAAAGACTCACTCACACAGAGAAAGAGTCGTGCACGGACGTGAGCATATAAAAAACCAACGATCGGTATGCAGACGTTCGGTTTGAGCAGGTCCTCGGCTTGACGCTGTTTTCGTCTGCGGTTCGGTGTGACCAGAGTATCCCTATTAATTTCCAAGTCTGTTGTAGTTTTAAATATTTTAAATAGTGTATTTACCAATATAATTTAGAGTTTATCCTCATGTCTCATAAAAATATATTGCTCAATGCAGCAAAAGTTTTAAATTTTAATTAATTTTTAATAATGTAACTGTATAAAACTTTAAGGCACTATTCTGATCCTTATCAGTCTTTTTAATTAATTACTGAGTGTTTAGTGATTCATTGAAATCACTTTATTATTTTATAGCTTATTACGATAAACAAACAAGTATTACCGTTTAATTTTCAATTTCAATTAAAATTTATGCCTTAACTACAAGTTCTGCAAAGATATTTTTAGATATTCATTAACTTCTAAAACTGGTTACAGATTGAAAATTGATATGATATCTTTAAGATATTTTATTAAGATCATATGGTTAAACTACTATACTTAATAACTTATTTGCTTATTGCAAAATATTATTTTATATAAAAATAGATGTTTTTTAATATATGTACATGTATTGATGCTGCCTTCTAAAAGAATATGTACTAAATTAATATTTTGCTGTAATTTGGGATAAATTTCTTTATGTGGCAACATTAAAAACAAAAGAACGGCAGTCAGCGAACCTTGAGTGGGCAGGCGATACGATTCGAGCCTGCGCCCGAGTCAGCGCGCCATGTTGCCAGCGGCGAGAATGAGATAACGCAATATAATCATTGGGCTATCTCGCTCACTCGCTTGTTAGCGTTATTGCGTGCCGTAACTATACTCGTCAGCGACTGTACCACACACCCACACGCACATATTGTTATCTTACACAAAATTTATAACGAGCAGGTCGGATTTGGTCTCAGCCGCGGACACTCCTAAATTCTTTGCGGAAGGATTTCTTTTTTTCGAATCTTACGCCTTTTGGTAGAGCTTCGGGCAATATTAAATTATACTGGTGGCTCATGTAGTTTGTTTAGCTTTTGGTTTGTTATTTTGGCAGCACTGTATCATTTGCTTGGCGACGATGATTCTCGGTTAATTACCTATGATCAATTAGTTAATTTTGATTCCCGAATACACACCATTAAGCTTTTTGTGTTACAAAATTATTAAAAATACTGTAATAACTTCTGAGAAATTAGTCTGCAGTCTACACTTGTATCAAGATCGTTTTTAGGTACTGTATCTAGGTACCTAGCATCGCTTTCTATACTTTTTCGCTGCTCGCCGCGTACCTACCTAGGCAGATTTAAGTTTTAACTACTACATAAAGTATTAAGCATAAATTTATGTATTAAGTTTACCTTAATACATAAATTTATGCTTACTATTAGGACATTAGGAATACGTCTGGGAGACGATTAAAGACTTCTTATTGTTTCGAAGGACAAGCGAAATGCGAACAAATGAAAGTAAAAACTCGACTCGACTATAATTGACATAGAACAGCATACCTACCACATATTGTGTTTAATATAAAAAATATAAAACTGTAGGTACTATCGATAATGAAGAAGCCATGAAAAGAGAGAACCGTGATAGGTGGCTCAGTGGCTAAGCGTTCGCCGTAAACACAGAACGTGAGCAGTCCGGGTTCGATCCCCACCGGCACATATGAAATAGTTAATTGCAAGTTTAAATTTTGGTAAGGTCAACTCTCGCAATTCTAACTACCGGTTAAGTTTTAACAACAAATTAACGGAATCAGATCAGGATGTTGCAACGGTTTTTGAGAAATATTTTACGGATATTCCGATCTTAACCACTAAGCCACTGAATTCTTCTCCTGCCGTCGCCGAATCATTACTTAAACAAAATGTAAATGCGTGTACAAAGAATTTTACATTTCATAAAATATCATCAAAAGATATTGTAAAATATTTTAAAACTATTGATATTAAGAAAAATGCGGATCTGTGGGGGATTTCCGTTAAAGTTATTGCGTCTATAATCGATATAATCGCGCCTCAACTAGCTATTATTTTTAATACTAGTATCGAATATGGTGTGTTTCCTGATTTGATGAAGCATATTAAAGTAATACCTTTATTTAAATCTGGTAGTACATTAGACCCCGCCAATTTTAGACCCATTTCTGTACTGCCAACACTAAGTAAAATTTTTGAAAAAATTATTCTTGATCAAATGTTAATTTTTTTTAATGTTAATAATTTACTTCTTAAAAATCAATTCAGTTTCACAAGGGGTCGCTCGACAACTGATGCTGGTGTTGAGCTGATTAAATATATTTTCAATGCATGGGAGAATTCACAGGATGCTTTGGGTATATTCTGTGACCTATCCAAGGCCTTCGATTGTGTTCACCATGAAACATTAATCAGGAAACTACAACACTACGGTGTAAGAAGTAATGCTCTTAAATTAATTGTTTCATATTTAAGTAACAGAACGCAAAAAGTTGTCATAGTATGAGCTCTTCCGGGTCGATAGTACAAATGGGCGTGCCTCAAGGCTCAATTCTCGGCCCCTTTCTGTTTCTTGTATATATTAATCACTTACCTTACATAGTAGGGGATAACCAAAATATAGTATTATTTGCTGATGACACTTCATTAATTTTCAAATTAAAACGACAATTATTAAAATATGACGAAGTAAATAATGCTATATCTAAATTAGTAAATTGGTTTAATGTTAATAACTTGCATTTAAATAGCACTAAAACGAAATGTATGAAGTTCATGACTCCAAATGTCAGACAATTAAATACTAATGAAATTTTAAATGGGGAGGAACTGAGTAATGTCGATACCACCATTTTTCTTGGAATAACACTAGACGCGAAGCTTTAATGGAGCCGCCATATATCAAAGTTAGCAAGCAGACTTAGTTCTGCAGCATATGCTGTAAAAGAGAGATTAGAAATCTTACCAGAGTGGAAACAGCTAGACTTGTTTACTTTAGCTGTTTCCATAGCATAATGTCGTATGGTATTTTGCTATGGGGACACGCGACTGACACTGAAATTATATTTGTTTTACAGAAGAGGGCCATAAGAGCAATCTATGATTTAAAACCTAAAGAGTCGCTCCGACAAAAATTTAAGGAAATTAATATATTAACTTTGGCCTCTCAATACATTTATGAAAATGTAATGTACGTACACAAAAATAAAAGTAGTTATACAAAAATAAGTGATATTCATTCTGTAAATACTAGGAACAAACACAAGCTAGTAGTACCAGTTACTCGACTCCATCGAGTCAGTAATTCATCCTTGGGGCGATGTATACGCTTTTACAACAAAATCCCAGAAAATATACAAAATTCGACCTGCTCAAAATTCAAAAACTTTATTAAACATAGTTTGTATAAAAAGGGTTATTATAATATTAAGGAATTTATGGATGATAATAACCCCTGGGAATGAGGTGTTCTCTACCAAGCTATTTCTAATTTGTTTTGTGTGGTTAATTGTGTAACATACATGATTGTAAGCTGTTATTTAAAAAAAAAAAGTCTTTTTTTTTAATAACAGCTTTTTGCTGGTTCTTCCCAGGACAGAGGTTTTTTTTCGAACCAGTGGTAATTAAACAAAAGAGTGACTTTCAATAAGTATTATTTATAATCTATATTGAATAAAAAAGTTTGTGTTTCTGTTTCTAAGTTTTGATTTACAACGTTTTTTTTTTTTATATATAACTGAAGTGACAAACATACTTACAGTCCACCTGATGGTAAGTAGATACCGCAATCCATGGACACTTGCAGCCGACATCAAGCAAAATTGGCTACAGATAAGGTTGCCACTTTTTTTGAACAAATATAGTATTTTTCCCAAAAAAGGTGCAAAAAATATATAGTACTTTTGAGAAATCCAGGAAAAAAAGTACGCATTTATTTTTAATCAATATGTATTTTTCCATAAACATGTATAGGTAGGTATCTGTTATTACTCTTCGCTTTGACTGTCAATGATCTATTTTTATTACCTTTAAAATAATTATAGGAATCTGAGCAATTTTGATTCATATTAAAATAAATTAACAATTCATTTCTTATGTTTTTTTTTGCTTTTTTTGGGAGGCGTGCAAAAACCATCATCACTTTCCATTTTTTTTTATTTTAACAGCAGAAAATAAACGCATAAAAATCGGGCGGCATTCATCGACAATTATTGACAGTTTGACAGTTGACGTTTTGTTGCCGCGAATGCGTTACGTTCTGAAATTCCCCATGCTGCGCTGCGGGTGCGTTCCAGACTTCCAGTCACAGTTAAAATATAAAAAAACGCGACAGTTGAATTAGGAATGAAATATAGTATTTTTCGTACTATATTATTTTTCTATAATATATAGTACAATTGACAGAAATATAGTACGATACTATATATTATTGTACGGATGGCATCCTAGCTACAGATGTGTTGACACCTCTGAGGACAAAGATGGAATGTTTCACATCCTGTGATTATACTGGTTCTCTATACCCCTGAGACTGAAACAACTGCACCAACCAAGACTGACATCTAGGCAGAAAAGGACTCCTACCACCCAGTACTCAGAAAAAATCGTTAGGAACCTACATGCCAGATAAAAGAAAATTCGGAAGACATGTGAAGTCCACCAACAAGAATTATGGCAGCGCGAAGGAAACTGCCTTGGATTAAAAACACTCGTTGAAATTAAAGGAGGCCTGTGCCCAGATGTGGGACCTATATAATATATATATATATATAGGCTATAACTAGAATTGGGCTTTACTGTCGACTTGACAAGGTACACGCTACCTGCTCTCATTAAATGCGGTATTTAAACTAACTTTAATATAAAAATGGATCTCCTAATGTTTTATTTGTAATAACGATGTACAAATATACATTAGGTAAACTTCAACATACAAAATTCGCATACAAGTGCCACTGCTCGTATCTTTCTACATCGATTTGAGTATGAAGCTATTAAAAGACATTCCAAAATTCTATACGTGGTAGAGTCATGCTGCAGCTATATTAGTTGTATCACGAATGGGTCGGTTCTTTAATTGCCACGATAGCTCAGATGCTTAACAATCGCCGTAAATGTCACAGTACGTGGGCAGCTCCGGTTCGATTCCCGCCGGGACAAATGAAATTCTTAATTGTAATTTAACATCGTGAGGAAACCTTCACAAAAGTACAAAAACAAATATTTAAAAGACTTGTGAAGTACGCAAACACGCATTGCGGTAGCGCGCAGGACACGCATTCCCCTAAAAACCTTACAGAAATGTATACAGGCTGTAACTTCACTTTTTACCGTAATCTGGCAAAAAAATATTATTATATAACTTCATTGTATTCAGTGATACAGAATTTCGTAGTCTTTCAAGTTATAATAGGTCGGGGAAAAAGTTTCTTCGTATTTTGTTTGTATAAAATTGAAGAAAAATCTCTTTGTTTGTACTGTTTGTATCTGGCTGGTTTTAATATAGGACATTAAGAAAAAGAAAATAAAGAGTAAATAACACTTTCCCGCCATTTTCAATTGTTTTCCTGTCCGGCAAAATGAGTGAATCTAACGAGGAAATTCGATACATTCTGAAGTTTTATTACAAAAAAGGGAAAAATGCAAAACTAGCCGCATATTAGGTATGGACCTAATGCAGTGTCAGTAAGAGTAGCACAAAGTTGGTTCAAGTGTTTTCAGTCCGGGAATTTTAATGTTAAAGATGAAGCTCGCTCTGGTCGCCATCATACGGATAAAGTCGATGTCATTTTTGAAACAGTGGAGCAAGATCGGCATATTAGTTGTTACGACATAGCCGAGGAATTGAGGATTGACCACAAAACAGTTTTGACCCATTTGAAAAGTCTGGCTATACAAAAAGCTCGATATTTGGGTACCACACGAGCTCACTGAAAGAAACCTAATGAATCGTGTACTCATTTGCGATTCTCTATTGAAACGTAATGAAACCGAACCATTTTTGTAAAGATTGGTTACTGGTGATGAAAAGTGAATCACCTACGACAAGAACGTGCATATACGTAAAAGATTATGGTCAAAGTGTAGTCAAGCTCTACAGACTGTAGCGAAACCCGGATTAACATGCAATAATGTTGTGTGTATGGTGGGACTGGAAGGACATCGTTTATTATGTGCTTTTACCGCCGGGCAAAACCATCGATTCTACTGCCAACAAATAATGAGACTCAAGCAAGAAAGAACATTGAAATTGAAAAAAACGGCCGGAATTGATCACAATTGAACAGAAAAGGAGTGGTCTTTCTCATGATAACGCCAGACCACACACATTTTGGCCACTCAGCAAAAATTGAGAGGGCTTGATTGGGAAGTGTTAATGCATCCACCATATAGTCCTGACCTTGCACCCTCAGATTTTCACCTGTTTCGGTCTCTTCAGAATTTTTTGGGTAGTGTTAGGTTAATATCAAGAGAGGACTGTCAAAACTACTTGTCGCATTTTTTTGATCAAAAATCCCAAGATTTCTACAGCAACGGGCTTATGCCACCACCTGCAAGTTGGCAACAAGTTATCGAACAAAATTACACATATATATTATAATTTAATGTAATTAATCTTTGAAAAAAAATTTCTTGAATTTGTATATAAAATACGAAGAAACTTTTTCCCCGACCTTATACGTTAGGGATGATTCAGAAGAATGACAGGACTAGAAATTATGTGATAAGAGAAAAGTGTGCTTTTCAAGACGTTTTGACGAGGATTAAAATAGTAATTTTTCGGTGATTCAGACACGTAGAAAGAATGAATGAGAAAATCTTTTTATATAGGTTATATTTCCAAAAGGAAAGAAATAGACATCGTGTCTTTTCCAGGCAAGGAAAATATGTATAATTTATTACACTTCGAGAATTCGCGTTCAAGTTTTTTTGGCATGAATAGTGAATACCATAATATTGTCAAATGAAAGCAATGGCGCTAGCATTTGTGCCTACTTGTATTTATTAAGTATAGATTTGATTAAAAGCTGAACATTGAATGAACACGAACATGACGGCTCCGTGTCGTAGTGGCTTAGCAACGAGCTGCGGCGCTGAGGGTCGCGGGTTCGAATTACGCACAGAACAAGTATTTGTATGGCTTACAAATAATTTTTCCGGAGCTGTATGTTTGTCCTTGTGAAATTTATGTATGTAATCTGCCTCCACCATACAGGTGAAAATACTAGTGGGTAGCCTTTTTATTAATTCTCTTATTCTATCTTATCTTATTTTATTATTCTCTTTATTAATAAGGGTGACAAACGAGCACACAGTTAATCTGATGGTAAGTGGATGCTGTGGCCCATAGACATCTACATCTATCCTCGATCAAGAATCAAAATGCATTGTCACCTCTGAGGACCAATATGGAATTCTTCGTTTCCAGTAAAAAGGGTATCCGGTGGAGAGAGCACCCACCCTCTATTATGTGAGCGCGTGGTCCTTCCCCGGTCGATAGAAATAGGTCGGTATTTGTGCTACAACCATTATAATAGCTGCAGTGTAGCTTTACCCACGTTTTTTTGTTAAATTAATTCTCGACGTTCCGATGAATGAATGGTCATGGTCAGAGTGAAGGGGAAATGAGGTTTAAAAGAGTTAAAATTAAACGCGATAAAATCGGTAAAATTAGTTTTATTCAATATGTAGTGCCCCACTGTCCACAGTGTGACACTACATATTGATACACATATGAAATTTAAATTAAAGGGCACCAATAAAGCCCTATTCCTTATAAAAAATATATTTATAATTTATATTATTATAAAATATATTTTATAACAAATAGTTAGGCTAAACTTTGTTGGTGCCCTTTAATTTAAATTTCGTGTGAAATAAAACCATCTTGTTAACTATTACTGCAGCCAAGCATCATGAAACTATGGCTGCCGTTTTGAAGAGAGAGTCTACTGACTGACAGCGCATCTGTGGCCATCAACACATGACAGCGCATCTGTGGCCATCAACACATGACATTGTACGTGTCCATGATTTTAGTAGCCACTTGATGGATTATTTTTAGTTTGTCGCTCATTAGAGCGATTAATGGTTAAATATGTTATAAAATATTTGAAATAAAAAAGGGGTGCTAAGAAATAAGTATACGAGTTCTATACCTACTTAAAGCTAATGTAAAATCTATTGTCGTTTAATCAAGATATCGAAAAAGTTCGTCAATTTCACGCTAAACAAATTTTGCGTTGGTGGATTCCTTCTTAAATGGATTTATAATGAAGATACAGGCAATTTGTAACTTGCATAATTATCGATAATATAATCACAATAGCGGTTAGGGTTGCGAGTTGTGACATCTTTATTTATTATATATTATAATAGTTGATGAGTATATTAGTGATCGTGTAACATCTGTAACTTTAGTAGCAACCAGGAGTCGGGAAGTTGGCTGTGTTTCACCCCCGTGCCTAGGAAAGCACGTAAAGCCGTTAGTCCTACGCCTGATCTCTCTCCGATCGTGGCAGATTGCAGTACCATTTAATTATGAGAGTGAGGGAATAGAAAGTGTACCTGTGTTTACGCATAATCTTGTGTATATTAATCCTGTCCTGCGCAGGTGGCTATTTTTTGTTAAGACTGGCCGCCGTGACCGAAATTCGGTCTGGAGACTTTATTATTATAAGATTATCCTATGACTCCAAGAAATATGACGATGTAGATTTAGCATCTATTATAAGAACTTTCCTCTTTAATCTATGATTCTATTTGACAACATGTCGTGAAATAGGATTCTATCATAAACCACTGAGTATATTTAATAATGTACTAATATAAATAAAGATAGCGTCAACTTACAACTTGTGGAAGGCTTGTTACAGGTATATTTTCCGTCCCAAAGAGTATAGCCTAAATAAAAGTCGAATATTTGAATAGTGGGAGTAACTTTTAAGTAGAATATAGCTTCCTCTTCACGCATACTTAGTTTATGGAGGACTTTGGATTTTGAATTCTATTCACAAAAAAGTAACAGTCTTTGTACGTCCCCTTGCTGGGCAGAGGTCTCCTCTAATTTCTGAGTGGGGTTTTTGGAGCAATAAGTTCACCACACTGCTTCGGTGTGTGTTGGCGGACTTCAGATGTCCTTGAAATATTTTCTCTTCAGACATGCAGGTTTCCTCGCGATGTTTGTAAAATCAATCATTGGTGCCGGCGAAAATCGAACCTGAGTGAGTTGCTTGTGTACCTGCTGTAAAATTTACGGCAAGCGCTTAGCCCTGAGCTACCACCGCTACGGCCCACAGATAAAGTTCCTTACTGTGTTACTGTTCATAGCCTATCAAAAGTTCACTGCTGAACATAGGCCTCCCCCATATATTAACTCAGAGGTGGGATATTTACCATGGTTGCCACGCTTGGCAGGCGTGTTGGCAACAACGCAGTTCTTGATTTTAGTTATTATTAGGAAGTCACTGCTGCCTATCTCCTGTGGTTTGTTTCCCTCTGTCGCCTTTACTACACCCACGGGACGATATGGTTGATAAAGTTCCTTAGGTAAGTATGATCTGGCCGTGTTAGGGCAAATGTGCTAAATTTGTCTTTTATTTTAATTTTCGTTGTCTCAGTAAACCGTCTTAATTTTGTGTATTTTGGGGAGATACATCTCAGTGTGTGACGGACTTGGATATATCACGCTCGCTAAAGGTCATTGCTTTTGGCAGCGTCGTGTGACGGGTCGTCCACTTCCCTTTAATTTTGTGACCGCCAAGGGGCGCCCATGAGGTGCTAGCCTAGGACGCTGTCGACATTTAATCCGCCTCTGGCCACATGCGGCTTACTTGTGTGCAGCTTGTTAAGTGCAGCTTGGGGAGGCTGGTCATATTAACTTAATTATTATTTACTGTGTCCTTAAGTTTATTGTCGTAATGAAGTTAATATTAACTTTAAAATTACAATAAAGAGCATAGCTGCGGAGTTTTTTTTCGTGGTTTCTACTCCGGTCAGAAAAACCTCATTTCGAAACAGTATAAAATTAAAAAAAAAACACATTTGGTAAACAAAATAATATTTTCTTACATCCACGAAATTAATATAAGTATTTCATTTCAGGAGAGCCCAATTTTCGTTTGTCCCTGTTGTATAAAAAAAATCTGCCTGACCCTTTGCCAATCATATTTTTCGGGTACTGTTGGTCGACTGACGGCATGTATCCAAAAACGCTGAAAGTAACTGGTGATCATGAGATCCCGTGTCAAGTCTCGGGTCGGCCCATAAATCAGTAATAGGGTATTTCTGTCAAGAAATTCTCAGTAGCAACTTGGAGTCAGGAAGTAGGCGGTGCTTCACCCCAGACACTATGAACGTAAGGGAATAGAGAGGGTACCGTATGTGCTCACACTTGTGCGCAATAATGGTGTCCCGCGCAGATGACAACGGTAAATCAGTTGGTACTTTCTTGAAAAGATCTATAAAATTATGTTCGAGCCATCTCATAACCTTCGACGGAAACCAGATTTTTCTGTTTCTTGTTTCAATAATATTTTTACTATTCCATTTAAAAAAAGTAATATTGAGGTGTTGGCCACAGCAAAAAATATAAATGTTGACCCGTCTCCGTCTCTGTTGCAACCATAAATCATAATAAACAACAAATCTTGTTTTAACAACTTCAAAACATTTATTTAGTAATTTTATTCATTATATTCTAATTAAAATTCCTGGTCTGTTTGTTTAAGTTGACTTTGGTTAACATTTTCGGTTATAGTAATAGTACAGTCGGTAAATAATACATTTAATTTATTTGCTTAATGATTTATAATAATCATAATCATAATGTTGCTGTGGATAATTTTCACCACACCGACAACTTCTATTTCCGGGTCGGAGCTGTATGGATCGGAAAAACCAAAAATATCTTCTTGCATTGTTGAATCGAGTAATTTTTAAATTTTTATATGTAAACACGGGATTACGTAGCGTATAATAGTGTACAATAGGGTAGTGTAAAGTAGAGTTGAATAAAACAGAACAGAACATAATCGAGAATAATGGACTAGAATAGAGTAAATTAGAATAAAATAGAGTAGAATAGAGCAATATAGAGTAGAATATAGTAATATAGAGTGGAAAAGAGTAGAATAGAGTATAATAGATTAAATGGAGTAGAAAATAATAGAATTGAATAAAACATAATAGAATGGATAAAATAGAATAGGATAGAATATAATAGATTTGAATTGAAAAGAATAGAATAAAATGGATGGAATGGAATAGAGTAGGATAGCGTTTAATACAATAGATTAGTGTAAAATAGAGTATAGTAGAGAGTAGTGGGGTGGAGTGGAGTGGAGCGGAGCGGAACAGAGCAGAGCAGAGCAGAGCAGTGCAGAGCAGAGTTAAGTAGAGTGGAGTAGAAAAGACCATAACGGAACAGATCAGAATAGAATGGAATAGAACATAATAGAATAGATTAGATTAGAATAAAATGGAATGAAATGAAATGGAAAATAATTGAATAGAATGGAATGACATTTCATTCCATTCTATTCAATTATATTCCAACAGGACAGGACAGTAAAGGACAGGACAGGACAGATTAAGGCAGGTCAGGGCAGGGCAGGGCTACGGGACGGGACGGGAAGGGGCGTGGCGGGGCTGGGATGCGCTGGACAGGACAGACCATGACTGGATGGAAAATAATAGAATTGAAAAGAATATAACAAAACAGAATAGTAGAGAATAGAATCTGAAGCTCTAACGTCTGAGTCTTACCCAGACTTGTAAGGACTGACTGAGTTTCGGCAAATTTTTTTGAGTTGCAAGCAGAGAGTTGTAAAACCACGCAGCAGCTTTACCTGTCGTAACTGCGTTTCGTATGAGAGTGTAGCGAACTGAAGACCCTTTTAAATGGTAACAAGGCATTCCATCTTAGCCCTCAGGGATGGCAAAGTATCTGTATTTTGATTCTTAATCGATGTTATATGTGTAAGTGTCTATGGTCAATACATTCACTTACCATCAGGTGGTCTGTGTGACGAACGAGCACCCTTCATTTTATAAATAAAACATAAATCAGACTATTAATAGTTTCTTTTTTGATAGAAATAAATTTATGATACAATCTGTGAAAACTAATGTCCTCAAAAACTGATACTTTTGTTTTTGACATTGAAGATAATATTCACAAGTTCTCAACATTCTTTCTTAGAATATGATGAATGTATTTATGGTTACGATAAAGAAACTTGAAATGGAATAGTAATAATTATTTTAATTTGAACTAGGTTTTGCTTCCAAAGAAAAATGATCAATGAAACAAACAGTTAAGTTTTTACAAATTCCAATATGATTTTTTCACAGCATAACCGTAAAAACCTTGTTCCGCCCACCTTATTTCCGTTGGTCATAACTTTATAAATGCATTAAAATATATCATAACGATTGACTTGGAAAATACAACTATAACAGAGATGTTGACTGCGTTTTTATTTTATTTCTTAAATTTACGAATTACGAATACAGTACATTGAATGCGTCTGATTCTACGGATTTTATCGCATTTAATTTTATTATTATCATTACAGCCCTTCACAAGTCCACTGCTGAACATTGGCCTCTCCCAAGGAATGCCACGAAATCCGGTCCTGAGCCACCTGCATTAATCGACACTCACTCCTTTTAGTGGGGGGCCACCCTACACTTCACTTACCTACCGGTACGAGTCAGTAATTTGAAGGAAAGAGTTTGAATAGAAACCGACTTGTTCGGGAGGCTGTTAAATCTGCGGGTGAGACGTTTCGTAATACGACTCAGAAGGGATATCAGTCTGAAGTTCTTTAATGCTCATGCATCTGCTCCACGCCTCCAAAAATGCGGTGGTGATAGCACCACCATGGATGACTGAATCAAACAACTTCTGAAGGACTTAAAGCATCGGTTTGCCACCTACTTTAAGGAGCTTGTTTCAGAAGTTTCGTTTAAATTACTTGCTTTTGATTCCCGATTTTTCACCCATGGCCACGGAGGGTCAGAGGTGTTTGACGTCCTCATGCCGCAGTTAACCCGGGATACCTTGTGAGTTGAATGTATTGAGGAGTTTTTATTTCTTTGATCTCTGCTATTTAAAGATCAAAAATAGCTTCTGTATTGTTCTGTATTAGTAGAAAATTTTAGCAAATGTTTTGTAATACATAAAAATCCTAATCACATTGTCTTTCGGTTTTATATTCAAATTTCATCATATTATGTGCTGTATTTTTCAGTGGCTGGAAAAATAAGTGGTTATGTATAAATTATTAAACAATCTTGTAATTAGGCACAATAACTATATATTTAAACACACAGACAGCACGCAGCACAACAGTTGTAATAATGCCTATTGATAAATAAACATCCAATATTTTTTTTATTATTTAAAAATTGTATTAATAGATAAAATATCCAACAATACGGTTTTAAATATTGGATTCAGAAAGATCACTTCTCATAGCCATATGTCATCATCATCATTACTTGCAACACGCACTGCATTTACATTCATGTTTTCAAGTTTTGAGGAATATGTGACGAGATGTGTCGTAAACTACCGAACGCTGTCCAGCCAAGTTGGATCCGTCGATTGAACTCTCCGTGGAAGTTGAACTTAATTAGTCGGACAACTTCTTCTCTACATGGTATCGGATTTTAATACATATTTCATCAATAGACAGAATAATTAAAGAGAAAGGTTTATATGTATAACACATATTATATAATTCTTCTGTCCGTGTGTATGTAACTGAACTCCTCCTAAACGGCTGGACCGATTTTGATGAAATTTTGTTTCTGTGATTAAGTTGATTAGAAAATGGTTTAGATTCACAATTGGACTCGGTAGGTGGCGTTGTTGTTGAGATCCAGAAATCAACCGTGCGAAGCCGGGGCGGATCGCTAGTCGAGAATAATGTTTTTAACAATTAAAAGGTTAACGACTAATAGTGGTAGGAGTAGTTAGTTTGTAGCAGTTCGGCCTCCCTGAGCAATCCACCATTCTCAGCCCTCATCGGCTGACGGTGGGTCGACGGATCAAAAAATCGTTGTAAAGTGTGTTCCCTTTTTTTTATAGGAGAGGGGGCAAACGAGCATGCGGCTCACCTGATGGTAAGTGACTACCGCCGCCCATGAACAACCGCAACACCAGGGGAATTGCAGATGTGTTGCCGGCCTTTTAGAAAGGAGTAGGCCCTTTTCTTGAAGGTCCCTAAGTCGTATCGGTCCGGAAAAATCGCTGGTGGTAATCGATTCCACAAGGAAGTTGTGCGAGGATGAAAACTTCTGCTAAATCGCACAGTGGTGGACCGCCTATCATCCAGGTGGTATGGATGGTATCGCGAGTTTTGCCGCAATGTGCGATGGTGAAATTGAGCGGCTGGAATTAGTCCGAATAATTACTCAGAGCACTCCCCGTGATACATGCGATAAAATACGCAATGAGATGCAACATCTCTACGCAGTAGCAGTGAGTCAAGCCGATCGGAAAGAACTCGGTCGTCGACGATTCGAACCGCTCTGCACTGGATGCGGTCAAGTGGAAGGAGCTGGCACTGGGGAGCCCCTGCCCAGAGATGGGAACAGTATTCCATGTGGGGCTGAACCTGCGCCTTGTAAAGTTGCAAGCGGTGTACCGGCATGAAATACTGTCCCGCTCTGCTGAGCACGCCAAGCTTCTTAGAGGCCAATTTGGCCTTCTCTTCCAAATGACCACGAAACTGCACATCACTCGATATGTCGACACCGAGGATTCCAATACTGGCTGAAGCAACAAGGGGAGTGCCTTGAAACTGAGGAGATACGAAAGAGGGGTTCTTTTTAGCGGTAAACGCGCAAACTTGTGTCTTCTGGGGATTGAACTGGACTAGATTTAGTCGCCCCCAATCCGAGACTTTGTTCAGCAAAGACTCGACTTCAGACACAAGTTTGTCCCGGTACTCGGCGACGTTTTCCCGATAAATATTTGCACGGCCGGTATATAAGGCATCACCAGTGCTGTCGTCTGCAAGCAATGAATGTTACCAGTTTGCAACATATCATTGATATGCAGGAGAAACAGCGTTGGCGATAGCACGCAGCCTTGTGGAATATCAGCGTTGATAGGCTTGCAATCAGAGCATGCACCGTCTACTATGACCTTGATGCTCCGATCAGCAAGGAAACTGGTGATCCAATTGCACAATTTCTCGGGAAGCCCATAGGAAGGGAGCTTCGAAAGAAGCGCTTTGTGCCAGACCCGATCGAAGGCCTTAGCTATGTCCAAACTAACGGCCAATGCCTCCCTCTTGGACTCTACTGCCTCCGCCCATCTATGGGTCAGGTAGACCAGAAGATCACCAGCTGATCGACCACGACGAAAACCGTATTGGCGTTCACTAATCAGCTGGTGATCCTCAAGGTACCTCATGAGCTGGCAGTTTATAATGGACTCCATTATTTTGGAGAACAAGGAGGTGATGGCGATAGGCCTGTAGTTGGACGGGTCTGAGCGGTCGCCTTTTTTAGGAATCGGGTGGACCAAAGCTGCCTTCCATGATTTTAGGACTACGCCTTGGGAGTAGGAGTACCGGAAAAGACGCGTTAAAACCGGGGCCAACTCCGGAGCACACGTCTTCAGCACAATAGGAGGGACTCCATCAGGCCCACTCGACTTGCTGACGTCTAGGGAGAGGAGTGCTTTGCGAACCGACCGCTGTGTTAACCGCACGTCCGGCATGGAGCACTCACACCGCGGGATAGTCGGCGGTGTGTTCCCCCCGTCATTCAGAGTCGAGTTGAGCGCAAAGAGAGAGCCTAACAGATCGGCTTTCTCCTTTGCGGCATGGGCCAGTGAGTCGTCCTCTCTGTGCAGAGATGATAGAGATGGCTGACAGAAGTTCCCTTGTACAGCCTTGGCGAGAGACCAGAATGCACGGGTTCCCGAAGGAAAGTGAACTAGCTTCTCGCCAATTCTGCCGATGTGCTCCGACCTTGGCTTGGCAATGACTCTTTTGAATGACCTGGAGGCGGAATTATACATCTTTTTAAAAGAGCTGGTGTTTATATCCCGAGACGTTGATGCGTCAGCCCATGCCCTGCGTGATGCTATTTTACAGGAGCGACCAAACCATGGCTGGGATCTGCCTCCGATGGGCACCACAGAGGATGGAATAAAAAGTTCCATACCCTGAAGTACCACATCAGCAACAGAATCAGCAACAACGCTGGGATCTTCCGGCGAGAAGCAAACTCGCCCCCAAGGGTAGGATGCAAAAAAAGTCCGCATCCTATCCCAATCGGCCGACCTATAGTGCCAAACACGGCGGTAGTCTGCAGAATGCAACCGCGACGTTAGTGTGAGTGGCACCACACCCCGGACAAGACCATGGTCCGACGAGCCTAAAGGAGCGTCGACGGAAATCTGATATCCGTCCGGATGAGAGGTCAGCAGAAGGTCCAACAGGGAAGGTTCATGATCTTCCACATATGGAATCCGCGTAGGCGAAGTAACCAGCTGTGTAAGACCATATGCCAAAGCAAGGTCATAAACAGATCTCCCGCATGATCGGTTGAACGTGAACCGAGCCATTCGCGTGGTGGGCGTTAAAATCGCCAAGGATCACAATCTCTGCGGATGGATTTGCTGTAACAAGGAATCTGTAGCCGTTTGGTCGTGGTCGATGAGTCGGTCTGTTTCGGCATTACCGCTATGGGACCTATAGAGGCACCCGTAGACGCGGGATGGTCGTCGCTGTCTACGCGCAGCCATAGGATGGACAGGTCCGTACCTTCAAGACTGCCGAGGCGTCGAAACAGATGTCCTCTGACGTATACGCAACTCCAGCCCAGGGCACAAAGGAGTGTTCTAATTTGTACCCCGGTAGGAGAGATATGAAGTATCAGCCGGAGAGGACACCTGAGTCTCGGTTAAAGAGCAAGGCCGGCTTTGCTGTCTCTAGATGGAAGTGGACAGCGTTAAGGTTGGAATGAAGTCCCTGATGTTGCAAAAATTCACGGATAGCGTGACAGGGGTCGTCTTGGTCTTATTGTCCGCTTGCCCCGAGCAGTATTAGTCGCGAGCAGAATTTTGCCCCAGAATACGCGAGGCAGCTGAAACCACGCTCAGGAGTGGAGTAGCTTGGTCGTGGATGCTCAGCGAGGATTCTCCAGAGGTGCTGGTACCTCCTTTTTTTTTTTTTGCGATGGAAAATCATCTAATGACGCCTTCGCTGTGGGTGGAGCGGAAGGGAGTGTCAGACTTTACTGACTAAAACCATCCGTGTTCCTTCAGTGCCCTTACGTTCGGAGCCGCGGTATCTCTTTCGAACAGCCCGCAGCCCCGGCAGGCGTTTCCGGCGGCCCCTTCACGCTGACAGCTCTTTGAGGCGCGCGTGGAACAAAACGCGCCGTCGACACGGCCTGTCGTCGTTAGACGGACGGACGGCGAGCTACCCATTGCTCGCCGTCCACAGGTCCGCGCCTACGGTGGTCAGGGCCACGACGTAGCCCCCGACGCCCGGGCGTCTCCGCGGCGGCCGGGAAGGAAAGCTGTTGCTCTTTCCTTCTCCCGCTCCGCCACCTCCTTCGCTAGCATCACTGCTTCGCACTCCTGGGATAGTCTTTCGTTTAATTCCGCTACTATGTTGATGGGGAGGGTGGATTTAGCCTCCGGCCACCTGCACTCACCAAGCGAAACGCAGAGGTAAACCTCTACTTCACGCTGGTATTCTGTGAGGTCGTGGTACCAACCCGGTTCGAGCCGGCCCATCCGTGCGACAGCACAAGCTGCCGCGTGGCTCTACCACAGTAAATATGCTCGTAAAACTATGCATTGAACATCCTGAAACTTATATAGCAAATAAATTAAGCAATATTCACCACAAACTGAAGTCCAGTCATTCTGAATCCTATCAACATTCTAGTCCCATCTTTAACAATTCCTTTTTAAAAACTCTAGATGATATCGTGCAGCTGATCGTCCATATGAATCAAAATATAGACCGATGCCATTCGTATCGATATATAAAGCTATCCTTTTTGAGCCTGGTTTATCATCTATATCCAAATTGCATATTATATACGTTGGTACGTGGGTATACATGGGAGTCTATTAGCGGAAATTAATATATTAACTTTGGCCTCTCAATACATTTATGAAAATGTAATGTACGTACACAAAAATAAAAGTAGTTATACAAAAATAAGTGATATTCATTCTGTAAATACTAGGAACAAACACAAGCTAGTAGTACCAGTTACGCGACTCCACCGAGTCAGTAATTCATTCTTGGGGCGATGTATACGCTTTTACAACAAAATCCCAGAAAATATACAAAATTCGACCTGCTCAAAATTCAAAAACTTTATTAAACATAGTTTGTATAAAAAGGGTTATTATAATATTAAGGAATTTATGGATGATAATAACCCCTGGGAATGAGGTGTTCTCTACCAAGCTATTTCTAATTTGTTTTGTGTGGTTAAGTTAAGTTATTATTTATAATCTATATTGAATAAAAAAGTTTCTGTTTCTGTTTCTGTTTCTGCGGTAATGACGGTGTTCAAAGAACAATAGATAAGAGGAAAGGCTGAACAATGGAACGCTAATGAGGGTGCAGGCCCACCGGATATCATTTAGATATTAGTTAATTGATCTGCACATCTCCGGAACCGCAAAAACGGATCGTGATCAGAGTATGCCAAAACTGGTTTTTTTTGGATCCGTCGACCCACTGTTAGCCGATGAGGGCTGAGGATGGTGGGTTGCTCAGTGAGCCAGAACTGGTACAAACTAACTACTGGTAGGTTAGTGATGTACTCGTTATTGATGTTGATACCGTATTATTTCCAATCCATTAGCCTGAAAACGTATTCCTATGCAGCGTTGAAGAGTGTCGGAGGTATGTCGTGACCTTGTCCTACACCTCTCTGCTGTTGCTCACTTCGTTTGGGTTTCGTAGTCTGGTATAGTATTCTACTACTGTAACTTTACTGAACAAACACTTCAGCACTTCGATATACCGAGAGGCAACCTGAAACTGTTCAAGGCACTTTAACATCGCCGAAAATAGTTCACATACGCATGACATAATCACATATTTGGTCTTCTGTACAATTTGCCTAAAGAAGGTGTATGTGGTCTTAAGACTTTTTAGAAAAATCTTATTCGGGAGGCAAAAATTCGTCAAGTCAGCGTGCGAGACGATTCAAACAGCACGTAGACGCGGCACGCAGAAGGTAAATCAGTGTGTAGTAATAGATACTGTGTAGTATAGATATAACAAATCTCTATTGGGATATAAATCCCAATAGAGATTTGTTGCCTTTCTTGAAGAATAAGACCACCGCATTTCTGCTCCATGCCATCGGAGTAGAGCCAGCCACCATAGAGGCTTTCAGAAGGTGAATTAAAATTTACTTAAGACATCATGATATATTCAAATCATAGACATAAAGAGAATGGAATGTTAGTTCCGTATTCAGTTGATCCAAATTAAACTATCATTGGCCTACCCGTCTTATGACACTTATCATTTAATCTTAGAGTAAATAATCTAAGCACTTAATGCCAAGAAAGTCAATAGTAATAAAATTACTAAATACGTCCGTCCGTTGATATTTAATAACATTAAAATCACTAATTATTATCGAGATTAAAATTATTGACAAATGTCTAAATTAATAAAAACACACCCCTCTCGCCTCCTTTACATCCATATAGGTCGGTTAAGGGTAAACTTAATCTGGCTCATCTTCAATTTATCGTCGTCCTTTCCCGACTCTGCCGTTCACCATAGATAAATAAATATGTAGCAAACCGTTCACTTCTGCAACAATCAATCAACAACAACTATTCCGTAGAAAGTCCGCAGCATAGGTCCGCAGTCTCTGCTTACCTCTCAGAGTGACAGGCGTGAATGTTTATGATCTAATAAGATAATAAAATCAATAGGGCCATATTGAAAAAAAATATCATTTAGATATTTTACTTCATTGTGACAGTAGAAGAGATTAGGTTATATATTGTCTAATTTAAATAATATAAAAGTGTGTGTGTGTACTTATGTACGCACGTAGGAAGTTATACTTTTTTAGCGTAACAATACACAAAAAAACTTGAGAGACAATTACCTACTGAATTTGTCGCTTTTAGGTGTCAGTGCTATTCTGCCTTTGCCTCTGCATCTGCTGTTGAATTCCAATTTAATGAGTAGGTATCCTTAAAAGTTAATCTTAAAGTTTGGCAACGCGTCAGTAACCTTTATTTTAAAATTACGCTCATACTTTTATGAGAGTAATAACGTATATCTAATAACTTCATTGCGTTGCTAGCGATACGTTTTGCTAGCAACGCAAATTTTAACAGTTCGATGCGGTGAAAATTTTAGAGCACCTAAGTTTTAAACTTGGCACCTAATTAGCACCTAAAAAGCCCCTAATTTTGGGTTTTTCTAAATGCAAATTCCTGACTTTGCGTTGGGCGATACACAACTCGTTCAGGTGTTAGGTGACATTACAATAAACGCGTCTGGCGACGGCGTCAAATTTCTAGAAGTAAAGTCTTGACAAGCTTCACGTTACAATGATTTGCAGTTTTATGGTACTTTCAGATTTTTGAAGACTACGTCCGCCATCTATACAAAAAATAAAAATGTATGGGTTCATGGTTGCGCCATCTATAAATTGTCGTTGTTTAAATGTTTTATACGAAACACTTTTATGACAAACAGTTGCACATCACATTACTAGATGGCGCAATTAAATAAAATTATTCGTATCAGGGGTGACAACGCATCTATTTTGATTCTTAATTGAAGATAGATGAAGACGTCTATAGGCCACACTACAGCATCCACTTACCATCAGGTGGACTTTGTACTAGGTTGTCACCCTTATTATGTAAAAAAACATTGTATGGTACTTTTATAGGGTGGTCTCAAACTTTTGACTGGAATTAAAAAGTATAAAAACTTTTTTAAAATATCAAATACATAAATACTTGTACGATGTATTTATAAAACGAAAAGAAATATAAAATATTTTTAACGCCTTTTATAAGATAAAATTTCTGCGTTAGATAAACTCCACAAAAACCAAAAGTGTGAAAAAGGGTCCAAGTTTGATAGAAAAGACAATCGATGTTGTCATTTCTGTCTACGAGTGCGTCTGGGTAGATGCCACCCTCGTACCTATTTCTGCCGCCAAATACCATTCCTTGCATGGCTGTGTACCCGTATGAAGGGTATAGATACTCTCTATACCCTTCATATTCTCTATTAGAGAGCCAGTATAACAGGCTGTGAGGTATTCCATCTTAGCCTTCAGAGATGAAAACGCATTTGTAGCCTTCTTTGTTAGAAGATGGTTGCAGGTGTTTATGGATTGCAGTAGCCACTTTTTATGTTATTTATAGAATAAGGGTGATAAACGAGCACACAGTCCACCTGATGGTACGTGGATGCTGTGGCCCATAGACATCTACATCTTTCCTCGATTAAGAATCAAAATGCGTTGTCACTCCTGAGGACCTAAATGGAATTCCAGGTTTCCAGTAAAAAGGGTGTTCTGTTCTCTAAACTCAACATACGAAACACAGCAGCTTTGAGCGACTATTTAACGTTGGACTTCTGTGAGAGCGAAGTCCTTCCCCGGTCGAGTCGATCCATTCGCAGCGTGGCTCTACCACGTATAAAAACTTACCATCATGTGGACTATAACATTGTCACTTCAGTTTTATAAAAAAAATAACAAGTTCCATAGCAGTTCCTCATACCATTGCTATAGGAATGTACAACTTTCTTCAACTAATTTTAAATAAAATTTGTTACGTTTATTAATATATAGAATTTGTAACTTGATAAGTTTTGTATCCGACTAAATTGTAATATAAAATAGAACAGCAAAAACAATTAGGCCCGGTATCCACCAAAGCAGAGAAGGGAGGAGATGAGAGGAGATGTGTTTGAATACACCAATCTAAGTTTTCAATCAAGTAGTTTCAATCTAAAGTTATTTCACATCTCTTCTCCGCTTAGCTTCGGTGGAAATGGATCAAGCGGAGAGGAGAGGAGATGTCTCATTTTTCTATAGAATTTTGTGCAGCGAGCGAGCAAGCGGCGCGACAGAGCGGAGAAGTGTCTAGTCGGGCTGCCGGACGGCGCACGCGCTCGCGCACCCTGCACACCGCTGCATCCTCCCCGCGCCTCGCACACTCGAAAGCGTCATTCGATTGACTCGCTTTGAATGCAAGCGTGCGTCGTCCGTATTTTTATATGGTTTCTTATCCAGAATCTATGTTGCCGTCGATAATTTAAATATTGAAGAATTAATTGTGTTTCTTCAACCTCTAATTCCTCTTCCTCAAGCAAATTCAGATATGGTGCTTTGGGGTTATTACGAAAATGGGGGAATTCCGATATTTACAAATTACGACTTAACTAGGCAATATTTTTTGCTCTGGTAACATTATTCTAGACGACATTTTATTTGTCTCCCTGGCTTCAGTCGTGTCAGGTAGCTAGTCTCAATAGTGCGCGTGCAAAGTTAACTTTTCGGTGGAAACAGCTTTTTTCAACTAATTTAGGTTTTTCGGAATTACCCCGCGTTCATTATCTTAGGAATTTGCTAAGTAATCTTAATGATTGTTTGATTTTATGATAGATAATCGTTTTTAAAGCTTTATTTTATAGGTTAGGATTAGCCAGCTATTGTTTTTGTGTTTTTTTTCGGAAATACCCCACAGGGTTAATTACGAATTAATGGACTATCGAACTACTTTTCCATAGTAGTTTCCAGTGGCTGTCAATCTTTCGTCTTGTTATTTTTGATAAGTTTAACACCATTTAACACCTTCGAGATTTTAACCAACGGGAGTGGACAAGGCATACCTACCACTACGCTATGCCAAATGTATAGACATAGTCCAGGAGGAATCGGCGCATAAGTACCGAAAACTATTCCACCTCAATTTTTTTATGCGATTTTCTTTAAATTGTCCTACTGATGATATAAATGCATGTTGACATGGGGCAACTCAGTGCCATATTGTTTAAACCGATTTTTTTTCAATTGCAAGGAATTTTTATTTTCAAACGGGACATTTTTTTTATATTCTTTAATAAAATTAAAATAAAAAAGTTCCATGACTTTTTACGATAAAGTTGATATCTTCGAAGTTATGAATTGTTAAAGGCTTGAAAAATCCCAATTTCGGATACTTCTGACCCATTAAAAATGCATAAAGAAAAAGAATAAAGTATAAACGATATTTCTTTTATATTTCTTGACAAAACATAAATAAAAAAGGTCCTATGATTTTTTACGATAAAGTTAATATTTTCGGAGTTATGAGTTTTTAAATGTTTGAAAAATTCCGAATTCGATTTTAAATGTTTGAAAAATTCCGAATTCGGATACTTTTGACTCATTAAAAAAATATAAAGAAATGTATAAAAAAAAAAATTTTTTATTCTCACTTACCTGTTATAAAAGTTTGAAGAAACCTCTTTAACTAGCCTGATAACTGTCCAACCACGGAAACGCAAGGTGTGGTGCCGTGGTGGTGCCCTAAATGTTTAGAACCGCTGGACTTTATGTGGGGTAATTCCGAAAATTCAAGTGAGCAAAATATAGTTTAATTAGAAACATAAAGTATTTATCAATGCTTTTTGTAGAGGGGTATAGACGAACGAAAAGTAAATCCAAATCTTCTATCGAAAGTCAAAAAGGAACACTTTACCGAATTTTCGGTTTTACCCCGCGTTATATCGGAATTGTACCTTATCCAGAAGAAAAATATGTCAAATTTTAAATGATCGTATTTACGCAACGCAAAGACATTTTACTAAGATGAATAACAAAATAATTAGGATATGCATTTCAATAAATAAAAGTGACATGAGTTGGTTGTAAACTTTGATAGATTTTTTAAAAATAATTATTAAATATGCGTCGTATCAACAATCAGAAAATATGTCGGATTTACCCCAAAACATCTTACAAGTTTTGTAACGACATGACGTCTTCCTTTCGTAGACAGAACTTGACTGGTTTCGATCTCTCACAGCTCACATCTCTGCTACACAATCCTCTCCTCTCTGCTTTGGTGGAAACCGGGCCTTAAGCTTGTATTTAATATCATGATGTTAAACGTAATTTATATATCTTATGACTTTTGCTACAAATATATATATATATATATATATATATATATATATTGCAATTAGAATGTTTTTTAATTTCAATAGCCTCGCGAATCATCCTTGGTAGGAATCGGTGTTCTTTTGCGAGGATTTGTGGTTTATCAATATTGTGGTTTATCAATCAGCGAAATAATATATTTAATATTATTTCGCTGATTTAATCGCGTTTAATTTAAACTTTTTTAACTTCTTTTTATAGAATAAGAGTGACAAACGAGCACACAGTTAATCTGATGGTAAGTGGATGCTGTGGCCCATAGACATCTACATCTATCCTCGATCAAGAATCAAAATGCATTGTCACCTCTGAGGACCAATATGGAATGCTCCGTTTCTAGTAAAAAGGGTATCCGATGGAGACAGCACCCACGCTCTATTCTGTGAGCGCGTGGTCCTTCCCCGGTCGATCCGACCCATTTGTGCTACAACCATTATATAGCTGCAGTGTAGCTTTACCCACGTTTTTTTTTTAAATTAATTCTCGACGTTTCGATGAATGAATGGTCATGGTCAGAGTGAAGGGGAAATGAGGTTTAAAAGAGTTAAAATTAAACGCGATAAAATCCGTAAAATTAGTTTTATTCAATATGTAGTGTCCGCGTAAATATAAGAAATAGGCTAAACTTTATTGGTGCCCTTTAATTTAAATTTCGTGTGAAATAAAACCATCTTGTTAACTATATTACTGCAGCCAAGCAGCATGAAACTTGCATAATTATCGATAATATAATCGCAATAGCGGTTAGGGTTGCGAGTTGCGACATCTTTATTTATTATATATTATAATAGTTGATGAGTATATTAGTGATCGTGTAACATCTTTCATTCATTCGTTAACATTTCGCCAATGAATTTTTTTGGGTTCTGTTGGTTGACTGAAGGCATGTATCGAAAAACGCAGAAAGCAAATATCACAGACCGCGCACATTATGCAGCAGGAGTACAAGTGCGAAACTCATGGACTGACTGTCTCTTTAGTCTAATGGTCGTAAGAGCAACTGGTGATCATGAGGTCCCGCGTCAAGTCACGGTCAAAGGTCCCGGGTCATAAATCAGTAATTGGGTTTTTCTCAGTAGCAACCCGGAGTCAAGAAGTTGGCGATGCTTCACCCCCGGGCATCGGAAGACAAGTAAAGCCGTTTGTCCTGGGCTTGACCTCTCTCGTTCGAAACCTTCTCGTCGTCCGTGTTGGATTGCCGCCCCAGGGACTATGAGAGTGAGGGAATAGAGAGTGCACCTGTGCCGTGTGTGCTCTCACTTGTGCGCTATAATCCTGTCCAGCGCAGATGACAGCGGCAAATCAACTGGTGCTTTTCGGGCTACCAGATTTTTTTGTTTCTTTTTTGTAATAATAATCTTTTTACTATTCCATTTATAAAACAGTAAGTATATTGAGGTGTTGGCCAGAGCAAAAAACATAAATGTTGACCGGTCTCTGTTGCAACATTAAATCATAGTAACAATAAACCTTGTTTTAACAACTTCAAAACATTTATTTAGTCATTTTGTTCATTATTTTCTAATTAAAATTCCTGTTCTGTTTGTTTAGTTGACATAGGCTTATAGTCAATAATAGTAGGTACAGTCGGTAAATAATACATTTAATTTATTTGCTTAATGATTTATAATGGTGATAATATTGCTGTGGATAATTATTACCACACCGACAACTTCTATTTCCGGGCCGGGAGCTGTAAGAGGCGACTATGGATTGGGAAAACCAAAAACATCTTGTTGCATTTTGTATCGAGTTACTTAAATTATTGTATGTAAATGCGGGATTACGTTGCGTAGATTAGTGTACAATAGAGTAGTGAAGAGTAGAGTAGAATAAAACAGAACAGAACAGAATAAATCAGACTGTTAACAGTTTCTTGATGGATAGAAATAAATTTATGAAACAACCTGTGAAAACTAATGTACTCAAAAACTGAAATTTTTGTTTTCGACATTGAAGACAATATTCACACGTCTCAACATTCTTAGAATATGATGAATGTATTTAGGGTATTTAGGGAATGTATTTAGGGTAACGATAAAGAAACTTGATATTAAACAGTAATAACTATTTTAATTTTAAATAAGTTTTGCTTCCAAAGACAAATGACCAATGAAACAAACAGTTAAATTTTACAAATTCCATTTGTTTTTTTTTATAGAATAAGGGTGACAAACGAGCACACAGTCCACCTGATGGTAAGTGATTGCTGTGGCCCATAGACATCTACATCTATCTTCGTTTGCGAATTTAAATGCAGATGCGTTGTCAGCCGTGAGGACTAAGATAGAACGCCTCTTTTCCAGTAAAAAGGGTCTCCGGTTCTCTACACTCGCCATACGAAACACAACTCAGCAGCTTTAAGCTGCTATTTTACACTGGTATTCTGTGAGAGCGTGGTCCTTCCCCGGTCGAGCCGACCCATTCTTGCTACAACTATACTATTAATATAGCTGCAGCATGGCTCTACCACGTACAAAAATATGTTTTTTTCATAGCATAACCGTAAAAACCTTGTTACGCCCACCTTATTTCCGTTCGCCTTAACTTTATAAATGGATTAAAATATATTATAACGATTGACTCGGAAAATCCAACCATAACAGAGAGGTTGACTGCATTTTTATTTTATTTCTTAAATTTACGAATTACGAAAACAGGTACATTTAATGAGTCTGGTTCTACGAATTTTATTGCATTTAATTTTATCATTATCATTACAGCCCTTCACAAGTCAACTGCTGAACATTGGATACCCCCAAGTAATGCCACGAAATCCGGTCCTAAGCCAAAATAATCCTGAGTCAAATTAATCGATACTCACTCCATTTAGTAGTGGCCGCCCTACACTTCACTTACTGGTACGAGACATCCATTGGAACACATTCGAAGGAAAGAGTATGAATAAAAACCGACTTGTTCGGGAGGCTTTTAAGTCCGCGGGCGAGACGTTTCGTAATGATTCTCGAAAACACGTAGATGCGACTGAGAAGGGATATCAGTCTGAAGTTCTTGAATGCTCATGTATCTGCTCCACGCCTCCAAAGTAGCGCCACCATGGATGACGGAATCAAACAACTTCTGAAGGACTTAAAGCATCGGTTTTCCACCTACTTTCAGGAGCTTGTTTCAGAAGTTTCGTTTAATTTACTTTGCTTTTAATTCCCGATTTTTTACCGATGGTTACGCAGGATCGGAGGTGTGTGACGTCCTCATGCCGCAGTTTAACTAACCCGGATTAACTTCTTAATTAGGAACAATAACTATTTAAAATGAATATTGGCTAGTGGAATGGATTTATTTGAAATTAGACATTCAAACTGGACAGCACATAGCACAACAGCCTTAATAATGCCTATTGATAAATAAACATCCAATTTTTTAAAATTATTATTTCAAAATTGTATTAATAAATAAAATATCAAACAATACGGTTTTGAATATTGGATTCATAAGGATCACTTCTCATAGCCATATGTCATCATTATCATTTCTGGCAACACGCAATGTTTTTACATTCATGTTTTCAAGTTTTGAGGAATACGTGACCTCGTAAACTCCCGAACGCTGTCCAGCCAAGTTGGATCCGTCGGTTGAACTCTCCGTTGAAGTTGAACTTACTTAGTCGGACAACTTCTTTACATAGTACAAAACAAGCCAAGCAGCATGCAAGCTGTATACGAGCTGTATTGAAGTTCGTTTTAATACTAGAGGCTGCATTTTTTGGCTGTATAAAGGCTGTATAAGCGCTTATACAGATATTATATAAGTAAAAAATTGGCACAAATTATGCAGCTTTATGCGCTAGTAGCGCTGTACAGTAGCTGTACAAGCATAAAAGCGGCTGTATAACTGCTGTCTTACAGCTGTTATTTGGTGTGCAAGGAAACTATTACACTAGAGATGTTGTCTTATAAATAACTTTTAAAGAGAAACATTCTAAATTGTTTTTGAACGGAATTACAAATGAATATAAAACAAAAAGAACGTTATTTTCGATGACTAGATTGTATTTATATACTTAATTAACATATATTTAACATTATTAATATTATATTCGGATTGGAGTTGAGTTTTGACGGTGATAATTGGTGAATTGAAAGTGCGAAATTAGATTTACGGTAAACTTGATATGTTTTCTATCAAAAAATTGCCGCGCCAGCAAAATAACAAAATAATATAAGGACAAAATACTAAATACGGTAACTAAATATCCTTTGTATAGGTTAGATTAATGATGGCACATTGGGGCACAGTGATCATTAGTCAAACTGAAAGTAATGGTATAGGCTAAGACTAATTTCTAATATTCCCAAAATTATATTTTTAATTTCATTTTTATGGGTCTTAAAATGGCGACAATTTGCTAAACAGCCTAAATGGTATTTCGAGAGTCTTATAGTCTTGGTTTTTAATCAGTTCTATAATATAATATTTTTATTACATACGCTGTATAGCAGTTTTTTCAAAATAACATACATTCTCTTTAGAGATTCGTTTAAAAGATGAAAAACCTTGTCTTGGGAACAGTGTTGAATAAATTTAATTTAGATTTAACATGATCTTCTAACTGCACCAAATCTTTTTCTTTTTGTCCACATATTGATAACAAATAAATTTTCTTTTACTAGCACAATATAAACACAAAATGGCGATATTCTGTCACTTATACAGATTTAAGTTATTTTTTTTTATATCACTCTCATAGACAGAAGTCATAAAACTATTGTATTTACAAAAGTGTACAATGACGCCATAAAATAAGTTTTAGAAGGGAGTTTGCATACACCATTGTTCAGAAATAAGATTTTAGTGATACTTTAATAACCCTTAGATAATAATAATGTCCTCCCGACCGAATTTCGGTCACCTCGGCCAGCCTTAACGGAGACTAGCCATCGGCGCAGGACAGGATTATAGTGCCCAAGTGTATGCGCAAGCACAGGTGCACTCTCTATTCCCTCACTCTCACAGTCCGATGGGACGGTAAACCGACACGACCGGAGAGAGATCAGGCGCAGGACCAACGGCGATACGTGCTTTCCAAGGCACGGGGGTAAAACGCCGCCAACTTCCTGACTCCGGGCAGCTACTGAGAATTTCTTGATGGAAAAACTCGATAACTGATTTTTGGCCTGACACGGGATTCGAACCCGGGACCTCATGATGAGCAGTCGCACAACTACAACCGCTAGACCAACGAGGCAGTTTTAAGTGGTAACACTTAGAGCTGTATAAGCAAAGGACAGCATGCAAAAACAGCTTCTATACAACTTTAATGATAAAATCAGATTGAAGTGTCACAAAATACCTTAAGTTGTATACTAGAGTTTTTATATTCTGATTAATAACCCTAAGCTTACTTAGATCCCATAATACAGACTTTATACAGCTTGAGCTGTATAATAACCCATAAACCACTCTTATAAGGATACAACCTCTTTTCAACACTCTTATACGCTTCTAAAAGAACTCTAAGTTCTATGTGGGCTGGTATATTGATGTTCATAACGCTTGTGTGCTGCTTGGGAAATTCGTTTCCCGCCGTCTGTACGCTTAGGTCTTTTAAACTACACAACGGATTTTGATGCGGTTCACATCAACAGATAAAATGATTCAAAAGAAAGGTTTACATGTATAATACATATTATAAGTATATTATATAATTCTTCTGTTCGTGTGTATGTGCCTGAAAACCTCCTAAACGGCTGGACCGATTTTGTTGAAATTTTGTTTCTGTGATTAAGTTGATTAGAGAATGGTTTAGATTCACAATTGGACCCAGTAGGTGGCGTTGTTGTCGAGATCCAGAAATCAACCGTGCGAAGCCCGAGCGGATCGCTAGTCGAGAATAATGTTCTCAACAATTAAAAGGTTAACGACTAATATTGGTAGGTTAGTGATGTACTCGCCATTGTTGTTAATACCGTATTATTTTCAATCCAGTAGCTTGAAAACGTATTCCAATACAGCGTTGAAGAGTGTCGGAGGTATAACGTCACCCTGTCCTACACCTCTCTGCTGTTGTTCACTTCGGTTTAGTTTCGTAGTCTGGTATAGTAATCTACTACCGTAAATTTACTGTACAAACACTTCAGCACTTCGATATACCGGCAGGCAACCTGAAACTGTTCAAGGGACTTTAACATCGCCGAAAATAGTCCACATACGCATGACGGAGGATACGCATGGAGGCAAAAATTCGTCAAGTCTGCGTGCGAGACGATTCAAACAGCACGTAGACGCGACACGCAGAAGGTAAATCAGTGTGTAATAATAGATACTGTGTAGTATAGATACAACAAATTCCTTTCTTGAAGAATAAGACCACCGCATTTCTGCTCCATGCCATCGGAGTAGAGCCACCATAGAGGCTTTCAGAAGGTGAATTAAAATTTACTTAATACATCATGATATATCCAAATCATAAACATAGACAGAATGGACTATGCGTTCCGTATTCAGTTGGTCCGTATTAAGCTATCATTGGCCTACCCGTCTTATGACACTTATCATTTAATCTTAGAGTAAATAATCTAAGCATTTAATGCCAAGAAAGTCAATAGTAATGAAATTACTAAATACGTCCGTCCGTTGATATTTAATAACATTAAAATCACTAATTATTATCGAGATTAAAATTATTGACAAATGTCTAAATTAATAAAATCACACCTTTTTCGCCCCTTCACATCCATATAGGTCGGTTAAGGGTAAACTTAATCTGGCCTATCTTCAATTTATCGCCAATTTGGTCGATAAACTTTCGACAACGTCGTCCCTTCCCGACTCTGCCGTTCACCATAGATAAATAAATATGTGGCAAACCGTTCACTTCTGCAACAATCAATTAACAACAACTATTCCGTAGGAAGTCCGCAGGCTCTGCTTATCTCTCTGAGTGACAGGCGTGAATGTTTATGATAATATAATGATATATAATAGATAATAAAATCAATAGGGCCATATTGAAAAAAAATATCATTTAGATATTTTACTTCATTGTGACAGTTTTTTTTTTTTTATACGATAGGGTGACAAACGAGCACACAGTCCACCTGATGGTAAGTGGTTGCTGTGACCCATAGACATCTACATCTATCTTCAATAAAGAATCAAAATGCAGATGCGTTGTCACCCGTGAGGACTAAGATGGAATGCCTCTTTTCCAGTAAAAAGGGTCTCCGGTTCTCTACACTCACCATACGAAAGACAGCAGTGTTAAGCTGTTATTTTACGCTGGTATTCTGTGAGAGCGTGGTCCTTCCCCGGTCGAGCCGACCCATTCGTACTACAACTATACTACTAATATAGCTGCAGCATGGCTCTACCACGTAAAAAAGAACTCGAACTCGACAGTAGAAGAGAACTAATTTAAGCAAGGATTTTAGGTTATATATTGTCTAATTTAAATAATATAAAAGTGTGTGTGTGTGTGTGTACTTATGTACGCACGTAGGAAGTTATATTTCTTTAGCATAATAAAAAAAAACTTAAGACACAATTACCCACCGAAGTTGTCGCTTTTAGGAGTCAGTGTGCGCGCGCATCGTAACAACTTCATGGTGTCGTTTTTAGGTGTCGGTGTGCGCGCGCATCGTAAAAATTTTTCTCTCATCATTTTTTCCAAACGTCCCAAAAGAAGTATAACTACAATAATTTATGCTATTAATAAATAGACTTAGTATCTTATAGACTAAACATTTAGTGACGTCATCAGCGTGTGAAAAGAATGCACGTATATAGTTAGACATAAGAGTAAGGTAGAAGCAAAACTATATTTCTTGTCTTTTTCTAAGTATGCGTTTTTGGCGATGGTAATGATTGTTTTCCATCAGTTAATTGACATAATTGATGTCAAGCTTTTGTAAATTCATTGATATTTTAAGCAAATATGTAATTGAATTTTGTGTTTTTTGTGGTTTTAGATATTAGGTAAGACGAAAAAGGTGGTAAGTTGTAGCATTTTAGGATGCAATAGCATAAGTCAACGAAAAATTGATAATATTACCTTTCATCGGTAAGTTTGTTTTGTGCTTACATCTGCTACTTGTATTGATTAATATGTATTGTTTTGAATATAAAATGTAACATTTCATGTTTTTAATATCCTTTGTGATGTATTTTGTCAAATATTTGGACTCCCAAATTGTAAATTCTTCATGATAATGCTCCTTAATTTGAACGGTCATTCGAAAGCTTAAAGTCATAACAAACGTGTACTTTTTAATTTGGTAGGATTATGGAAACTTTAGGGATAGAATAATGCGAGTACAATAATATTTTCCATTGTTCAATAATAATTTTTATTGTGATTAGTAGTTATGTCCATAAATATGAATGACATAATGTTATACATATACATACACTTTTATGTTCAGCTTTAAAGGAAACACTCCTTATTGCCCTAAAACTCTTCAATCATTTTCTATATTACATAGACGTCACTAATAATATGTAAGTATCAACCTGAAAACATGTTTGTGTTCAAGTACATAAATATTGGGCAAAGTATATTTAATTTTACAAAATATGTATTGCCTGAAATCAGATGCACAAAACTTTATTGCATTCCATTAATTCTATTATACATTAGCAACAATTACATTACAATATTTATTAAAAAAATAAATAAATATGTCATCCATACTATAATATTATAAATAGGCGAAAGTGTGTTTGTTTGTTTGTTTGTTTGTCCTTCTTTCACGTCGCAACAGAGCGTCGGCATGGCATGATTTTTTGTATGGGGATAGTTCGGTGGCTGTAGAGTGACATAGGCTACTTTTTCCGCGGAAAAACATCTCATTCCCGTGGGAAAATCGAATATGTTGCAAAATTAAATTCAGCTAGGTGGCGCCACCGTGATTCTGCAAGACGGACGACGGTACGATGGACGAACACAGAAGGTCAGAATATCTGGATTATTATGTCTTTTTACCAAAATTAAGATAAAAAATGTATGGATCTGTATTTTTCCACGCAGGACCGGGAAGAGAGCGATAAAAAACATAAAATTCACCAGCTGATTTTCTTCAAACGTTTTGGTGCATCGTAATTCACAGAATAGGCGATAACCTCGCAGACGATATTAAGTAATCCGTTGATGCTCTGCCTACCCCGCAAGGGTTACAGGCGTGATTATAAGTATGGATCAGAAATACTATCACCACCTGTCACGCTTTCACCCTTAACTATTACTTAACAATGGTAGAAACAGTTCTTCTTCTTCTTATTAATAAGCCTTAGTAATATTTATTGAACGGAAATGAATACAGTTCTTATATGTGGTTATGAATGAATCGGTATTACAATAAGAAAAATTGTGCAAAATTATAAGAAAAATATTTTTTGAGAGTTCTTATTAACTAACGTATACATAGTTTAAATTGATTCCGCTAGATGTCGTTACTAGGTTTTTAAAACGCGGTAACTTAACTTAGGTATACAAACTTAGTGTGGGACGAAAGTACAATGTCGCATAAAAAAGCTGTAGTAGCACTAATTCGAACGCTCCAGGATTTGCGCAGCAATACCGATGTAATGGCAGGAATGGTGGTTTTACTGGCTGGTGACTTTCGTCAAACTTTACCTGTCATTCAAAAGGGCACACCTGCAGATGAAATTAAAGCATGCCTCAAGTCGTCTATTTTATGGAATAAGGTGACAAAATTCAGTTTAACTACGAATATGAGAGTGCATTTGTATAATGATATCAATGCTGGAAACTATGCTGACACACTATTAAAAATTGGCGATGGGCGGTTGGAAACGGATGTTGAGGGCTGCGTTAAATTGACGAGAGATTTTTTTTTCAACTCATAAGGCTGCATCTCTGACGGATCTTTTATTTGGCTCAGTTTCCTTTCAATTCAGAAAACTGCATCTCTGACGAATCAATTTAGCTCAGTTTCTTTTCAAAAGTCTGCATTCCTGACGGATAATTATGCTCAGTTTCCTTTAATTAAAAAAATATCCCATTTCCATTTGGAATAAACAGGCTATTTTCATGCTTTCCTATACGCTGCGTTTCAAAACATTTAAATAGGCTGACGAATCAATTTTGCTCAGTTTCCTTTTAATGGCTGCATCTCTGACAAATCTATAAAACTCAGTTTTCTAGATTTGTCAGAGAGTTCATTTCCCAGTGACCATGCGGGCGAAGCCGCGGGTAACAGCTAGTACTTATATAAATATCAATATAAATATAGAAAAAATATTAAATAAATAAATAAGTCTTAATCTTAAGGTACACAATAACACAACAACATAAGATAATATTCTACATTAATGATGTAGAAAAAATTTGATGATATTATACTTACCGTTACCATTATTAGTCATTATCAAAAGTCAAAAGTTATAGGTTTTGTGATAGTTAGGCAACTATCACAAAACCTATAACTTTTGACTTGGAAGGAGGATTAGCAACTGCAGTTATTTTGCAGACAAACTATGGGGGAGGTCTATGTTCAGCTGTGGAGGACATTTGTTAGGCTGTAAATGTATTAATGAACAATATCTAAAGCTTAATATGTACATAATTTTTTTAAATGTTTGGTATGAATAATATTATCATTACATTTACATATACCTGCTATTTAATTAAATGAATTGATATTGTATTCATTGTTATATTATATTTATGCACAGATACTCATATTTGATTTTTTTTTGTTAAATACCTTGATATAAAAGTGTACTATATATTTAATATATTAATTTCTTTTAAATATATTATTTTACAGCTTTCCTAAGGAATCAGCTATCCGTAATTGTTGGATAATCGCTACTGGTCGTGATTATAGGTAACCAACAAAACTTAGCAATGTATGCTCAAAACATTTTGAGCCTCATTGTTTTAGGCGGACTAAATATGTAACATTGCTTAATTTATATAATTTATAATATAATTAAGATATATTTTTAAAATGTTATAATTTCTTGTTGTATCTTGTTGTTTCTCTATAAGTGCTATAAGTTTGACCTTGTTGGTAGTTATGATTTTTGACATTGTTCTGTATGTATTAAAAATTGACTAGCATTGCTTAATTTATTTAATATGGTTCTTGACATTTTATTTTCAAATGCTGACATTCTGTATTATTATGACTTGTAATAATTTTATTGTAATTTATATTTCTTTGATTTCCATTGTGTAATTTGATTGCATGACAATGACAAAGTATTTACTTATGGATAGATTGATTAAACAAGAATCCTCATTTACAAATGTAGGAACATTATCTGTACTACCATGTTTTTTGCAAATAAAGATTTAAATAAAATAAATAAATAAATAAATAATATTAAGTCCTGACCTAAATATACAAATTAATAATTTATTATGCAATAATAATTGTAAAACTGACTCTGGGAATGCCTACCAATGAGACATCTAGTTCCACCCTTTGTAATACCTTTTATAAAGGAGTTATAAACAATAAAGTGTAAATAAATTAAGAAATAAATGTAACAATTATGAACATTTCCATTTAATTGACTACCTATAAAGATGTTTTCGACAAGAGATAGGTATTACCTATCTAAGTATAGTTTAGGAGTTGTACCTTATTATTTATACCATTAAAATATATTATATACAAGGCATATACATATTATACTCCCTTCTAATCCGATTCTAACAACCAGCACCCAAGAATTTCTGCCATGCAAGTATAAATCAAGTTTATAAATGCATATTTTTGAGAAATTCTAAAGCTACTCAAACCAAGAATTACAATAAATGCTCTAGAAAGAAGACAAAAATTTTGTTGATTTTGTTGTTTGTTAATGTGATGAAAAATTTATAAATAATCGTTTGTTTATTTTAATTTTATTGAATTATATTTAATATATAATTGTGTTTTCATTTGTTTTACTTAATGTAACATTGTTAATATTTCTATATGTTGTGTAAGTACACAAAATTTAGTTTTTTTTTCCTTTTTCAATATATTTTCATTTAAATAGAATATATATCTTTACAGTCTATCAAAAGTTCAATGCTGAACATAAACATGACATACACCACCCATGGAATGATATGAGGTAGCAGACAATCTTACACTGCATGGTAAATTAAAATAGAATATTATAAAACATTCGTTTTTATTTTATATAACAAAAACAAACCATTTGTCGATGCTTTATAACGTATATTAACTAAAACATTTTACCACCTCAACCATTAGGTAACATGCGATTAAGTCATCTAACCATAAGTAAGTCACCTAAAAAAGGCCTTCCCCTAGATATCCTCATAGGATAACTTTTGCCATAGTTGCCACGCCTTCGTGAAAATATGCGTTATACTGGTTGGCCACCGCAGTTTTTTATTATTTTAGGTTTTCATCAGGAAAATGCTGCTGCCCCATTTGTTGTATTATATTATTGCTTACGACGCGGGGTAGTATCACCCGTGTATAGACAAATGTTTCTTGTACGCCACAACTTGCCGCACACGAGCCACTTATTAGTAAGACATGACAACAGCAGGAAATCGCATGAGTTGGCTCAGAACCGTGTTTTGTACTACAAAACCTAAGTGGAAACCTTTTCCTTTCGGAAGCCTGTGTTCAGCACTGAACTTGTGATGGACTGGTATGTTAAAACATTATTGATATTATGAACTTTGTAAAAACAACTTAAAACTCGACACGAGGAAGTTTTTAATTATTAATTAATATTTTTATTCTTAATTAATATTTAAGTACATACTTAAGATATCGCTACTTATTAGTGATATCACACTTTGTGCTAGTAGCGTCTTCACTTAGTGCTGTCGAAATCCAAAGACTTTAATGACTATCTAGTAAAATCGTCGATGATCCGTTGAATACGGAATGATAATTCTGCTTTTACGCCGTTTCCGCCCGTAGTTTTTAGTTAGAGAAATGAATTAATCATATGAATTTAGAAAAAAACATTTTTTTATAGTAACAAATAAGTTTGTAGTATGAATATAAATAAACCTATAACGGGGGAAATGGAACAATATCTGGTAACCCAGGGAAAGTACCTCCCGCCTATTTCTATCTCAAAAGCATACGCGAATGCTTTATCTAAATGTTAAAACTAGCACATAATTATATTACATTTATCATTAAATGTCCAAAAATAAAATGTTGCACTAAGCTTTTGTCTTCCATCAATATTATGTTTTAGGCCGGCCACATACATACGGAATTCCGTTTCAGGATTCCGTTTCGATATTCCGATTCGAGATTCCGAACGCAGTAAGGCCGGCCACATACATACGGAATTCCGTTTCAGGATTCCGTTTCGATATTCCGATTCGAGATTCCGAACGCAGTAAGGCCGGCCACATACATACGGAATTCCGTTTCGGGATTCCGTTTCGATATTCCGATTCGAAATTCCGAACGCAGCAAGTCCATATAAAATCTATGACCCACCACACACGTACGGTATTTTTCCGCACGGAATTTTCTCCGATTCGAGATTCCGTATGACCGCCTGTGCGTTCGGAATCCCGAACGGAAAAAAGCCGCTCCGAACGCAAGTCTTCCATAGATTTTGTATGAGTCGCAACACACATACGTAAATTCCGTACGGAACGCGCTCAGTGTTCGTCGCACGACCGAAGTGAGTAGGTGTGTTTATGTATGTTTTTACATTTAATCTTATGGGTGTATGGCTTTTCGTAACCTTTCATCTTATTTTATTTAATAATTCGTCGAAAGACTTTACAGACATCCATATTTAAAACATATCTGTGGATAGATAGATCTTTTTATATAATATTGACTATATTGCAAGCTTAGGGTGATAAGGGGATGCACCCAGTAACAATGATACAGCAACAATGGAATCGCAATCAGAAAATCGTCGTCATTATTCGCTGGTAGAATGTCTAGACTCAATGGCTAACCTCTCTCAACTGACCCTTGTTATTCCGAACGGAAATAAACGTATGTGTGTGATGTGTTCACGGAATTCCGTTTCGGGATTCCGTTTCGGGATTCCGTTTCGGGATTCCGTTTCGATATTCCGATTCGGAATTCCGAACGCAGCAAGTCCATATAAAATCTATGACCCGTCACACACGTACGGTAGTTTTACGTTCAAACATTTGCGGGCAAAACGGGATTCCGTGTGTGTGGTCGACCCGTTCGGAATTCCGAAACGGAATTCCGTATGTATGTGGCCGGCCTTAGTAATACATTCAATATGTTCAATACGAAGTTGAACATTGATAGGTTGTTGGATTACTATTCTGCCTCTGCATCTGCTGTTGAATTCCAATTTAATGAGTATCCAAGTTAATCTTAAAGTTTGACAACGCGTCAGTAACCTTCTTTATTTTAAAAATTACTCTTATTATACTTAGTTAAATTATCTGGGCAGCGAGTCTTTATGCCGTTTAGTTTAGATGTTAGGTGACATTACAATAAACGCGTCTGGCGACGGCGTCGAATTTCTAGAAGTAACGTCTTGACCAGCTTCGAGTTACAATGATTTGCAGTTTTAAACAATTATGTCATTGTTTATGTATTGAAAATAAAATTCAATTTACTACATTTTCTCTTTTTCGTTCCTTCGGTTAAAAACCGAACATACTTTGAAGAATATTATTGATATTATCTATGACTAGATGCAGTGATGTAGATGAAATTTTGACATGTGACCACTAAAGTTTTTCATATTGGACTTTTGCAGAGTGGTGCAAGGACTGTGCTTTGTGGCATTCCTCGTAGGATTCAGGAGTGGATTTTTGTGGAGCTGTAATGAAGATGATGATGAATAGTGCTAAGGATGCAGAGCAGAGCAGAGTTCCTTGGCAGTGAAGAGACTCCTCAGCTACAGAGAAGACCATTTTCAGACACGGTGCCCTCTCTTTCTCTTTCTTATTCTTTCTCACTCTCACGGACTAATATCTCTCCACCTTAGATCATATTATAAATAAATAATCTAGTAGCACTGTTATATCATATTTATAATTGTGTTTTACTTTGTTTCCATTCAGTACCCACGGAATAGATAAATTGTATCTTGTTGGTACTTTTCAGATTTTTGAAGACTACGTCCGCCATCTATACAAAAAAATAAAAATTTATGGGTTCATGGTTGCGCCATCTATGAATTGTCGTTGTTTAAATGTTTTATATGAAACACTTTTATGCCAAACAGTTGCACATCACGCTACTAGATGGCGCAAATATATAAAATCATTCGTCTTCAGCATTGCAGTGCTGCGCTAGTACTTAGTTTTGTACAATAATAATTAATATAAAAAATTTATTACTCCTACTAGTAACGGCATTATATAATCTATCAATCCACTACATTCCTTCGGGTAACGGAATTGTCAACTCAGAGAAATGTTCTAAGATCTTGTAACCTCCAACAGATGGCACTATAACTAACGTGACCATTTATTTTTTCCTTCAGAGAGATGCCTAAGTTTCTTTGGATTTTAAAACTAAACGCATGAGATCAAAAGAAGAACAAAATGAAAAACATTAATAATTTTCATTTTTAAATGTGAATGGAACTGTTGGCATGACTCGATGATGTTATTAAAATGGTATACGACTCTGCGACTCCTAATTGTGTTTTTCACTAGTCCATAATTTATTTATGTGGGAAAATACTCTTTCAACTAGACGTTACCTACTGCCAGGCAGACTTGATGTTATACGGAAATTCGTACTAAACTCGAGACTTGGCTAGTTTAGAAGAGTAACAAAGTTTAGAAGTGTTTTAATACTTCCGCCCAACGGTTTTCAGCAGCTCTTAGCACTCCCATTATTTTCTGACATGTAATTTAATTGGAAATCAATGAAAACTCATCAAACAACCACAAGTTCGGTTAACTGATACAGTTGTTGAAAATATATTCTAGCTTGTTATGAAGATCTCAGTTCAAGTCTTGGTAGAATCAATTATGAAACGTATATTCGAGTAATTGTTCGGGCATAAGCTTTATTTCAGTGGAAGAAAATTTTAAAAACGGTAGTGCAATCATAATGTAGTAGAGACCTTCGACTGCGGCAACACGCGACACTTAGTTCAATGTGTAATCAATAACTAAACTACTTGTACTATTATCTATCCTGTCACAGATTAAATAATAGTACTAATTCTGTGACTAAACATAGATTTTTTGCCGTAGTTGAGAACGCTATGACGCAATTATGAGAATAAACGGAAGACAAACTCGAAAAGAGCATTCTTGAACTTACATTATTCTTGGGTTTACAGAAATCAAAGCGCAATGGCCATTTATACAAGGGTATAATGTTATTATTTAAAATAGTGTTAGTATTAAGCGACTTTGGTTTGGACATAGTATTTGCAATTCGTCTGTATACAATCGATAATGATAGTAAAAATATTTAATAAGTAGAGTAGAGAGAAAATTAAAGAATAAACCTTTTAATTTCCATTACTCAGGTACTTCCCATAAATCACATGAGCAATTTTAAGTACCTACCTAATGCAATTGTGGCGTTTTGTTTTTATGTCGGTTTAATATCACACCTATTTTATTATTTTTTATAGAGAATTTAATTTTTGTATTTATTCAATCGATTAGGACTATCCATTAAATAAATACTTAAGGATTTGTGTATTATTCAAATTTAAGGGTTTGCATGGCTGAGCCGAGCCATCTAGTATAACGTTGCTTAAATGTTTCATCCAAAACACTGTGATCATATATAATTTCATATTTTGTTAATAGACGACAGTTATACGCAGCTAAAAGCGTCATTGCAGCTCTACGCAAAATTGTTGTTTTTGTAGTACAAAATGATTGTAGCTAAAGCTTTTAATCCAGTTGGTGACGAAAGAGGTGACCAGGCTCTACAATCTTAGAACATTAAACTTGGAAACCTGTGATATGCTCTTATGCAAAATTAAGATGCACTTAGTAAGCTATTTGAAACCATATCTATTTACTACTTTTCATTTTAGTCGTATTATACAATCATATTATTCCAACTAAAATAATAGATGACGTTCTTCTCAATTTGGAGCGAATAATTCTTTGATCTGGTACTAGATGTCGCTACTACCAGCATGTAAATTAAACAAATTTTATAAAGAAAATCTTCTATTTAGTAGAAAGTAAGCGTAACAGGAATTAAGATATTTTCTTTTCTTCAAAGTTAATAAAATTCTGTGATAAAATTTTGAACATGTGCTTATAAATAAATACCGATTACACATGCTTTCCTAAAATTATTAATTAAATATCCGTAATTAGATACTTTCGGAATTTTTAAGTTCAATCTGGCAGCACAGCAAACTGCCATTGTGAATTTATTCACGCTTCCCGCTATTTGTTTTGTTTCTCGATATTCTAATATTTAATGATAATTCGTTAGTTACTAATATTTTATTATATATAATAGTTTATGTGGTTTTTTGTTGTATTATTTACATTGAATTGAGCTATTTATTATTCTTCCGGCAAATGATCACATAAACCATTTTCAACGATTTGGTTTTTGTGATATCTTGTCTCCATTGCTAGAAAGAATAACTAATAAAAATATGTCAGATAAGCGTTGCTGTGTCCCCGGATGTAAGGACAGTGCAGGTATGTCATCTCGTCTCTAAACAACTTGCATCAAGGGCTTTCTTAGAAGATTTGTCTTAGGCATAATATACTAAGTATGTCTTATTTTAAATGTATCTTCTAAATATTTTAGGCATGCATCATGTTCTTCACGGTTCCAAACCCAGAAAACAAAAGTGAACGATTTGGGTATGGCTTTATGCAATTGGCGGTGATTTACTAGGTCTCGAAAATATGCACATATTCAAGTATCGCCGTGTGTGTCACTCACATTTTGAAGAAAAATTTCAATGCAGAAATAACAGAATCAGCAACATTGCTGTGCCAACTTTGAATATGTCAGGTTTGTCTTTCTAGATTACAGATTAAATAAATATAGAATGAATTAAGAACTTAGTATATTACTAATGATATGTTTTGTTTCTTTGTAAAATATGACTGATTCAGTAGGTATCTAAATAGCAATAATTTTTACGTAGACGTAGAATAAAATTATATACAATTTATATGTACTATCGGGTTTAAAATTATTATGCATGCGGCTGACAGAAGGATGAGGCTTTAATGATCCACCATTAAGCCTAGTTTTCATAAATATTAAGCTTATGTGGTCATCCCTCTTTTACTACCTTATTTTAAATTAATTATTATTACAAACACTAGGATTTAATGTTATGAATAAACTGCACAGTGAAATTATACTTTTTGCAAGTAATCACAGATACTGGGCCTATTTTTTATTATTACATAGCAGTTTTAATAATTTCAAAGTTAATTCTATTATTTTCTTTTAGCAACATCATCAAATAAACCAGCAGTTATCAAAAACCCATGAGAAATTTTGAACCTGGCAAAACTGTCAACATCATCAGGTACTGATATTGATGCTTACCAAGCATTCTATATATATTTATAATATCATCATTAAGCACATCACAACTCCACTGCTGAATATAGTATGTAACCTTTACAAGGGACTCACATTTAATAATGCAATCGAACATAAATTTATAAACCTTATGAAGGAAATTTTGTTAGTTAAATTTAAAGTTACAGCCTATATACTAGGGTGGAACGAAAAAAAATTTCAAATTTTATTTTGGAATAGTTGTATTATGTTGCTAATGACATTAGTTAGCTCCATTTAAAATATAAATATTATCAGACAGCGGTAAAGCCCCGCCAGACACAAAACATTTACAAAAATGATGATTTTGGGGCTATTTACAGCCTACAAAATAGTACAGAATTCATTACAATTCGTTTATTTTATTCAAAAACATATTCAAATATAGTAGTTAACTAACTGTTGCAATTAAACATTTCATTATTTTAATATAATTTGGCGCTGGGACAGAAGAAGAAAGTGCGGGAAGGCGGGGGCGTGACGCGTGATAATCTACAATTGCAGTGTTTTGTTTTAACCAGTGTCGATAATTGTCTCAAGGTGAAAGGTCGCGCGTCAATTATTTTCACGAGTACTTATTAGTTTACGTTTTAAGTGTATTAACATGACTTCTACGAGACAAAAGTTAAAATGTCAATATTTGGTGAAAGTGCAGAGTTGAAAGAGAATATTCTTCCTACGTATGAAAATGTGATGAAATTCTATGATTGGGTACGACAAGACTTAAAAGTAAGAAATAACACAAGAAAAGAACCTACGTTTTTGGAAATTGCCGAAATAGTTGCTACGAAAATCGAAGAATTGTGGATAAAATCTTCTATTCCAATTGTCACACATAAACGAGTTTTACAGCTAATAAAAGTTATCACTCAAAATGTTATAATTTGAAAAAGTCTTTGAAGAAACTTAAGGCAGAAAAGTTAAAAGAGTTTAGAGTACAAAGTAGAAAGCTTTTTGACATAGCTGCATGTAAATGTAAAAAATATATAAGCTGTACCTGTGTGAGAGAAAAAAAGGTACCAAAAGAGGAACAAATATTTTTAGAAGACCAACGCTCTAACAGACTAATGGTTCTAGGAAGAACGGATCTCGTCCAGAGTAAAAAATTACAGAATAGAAGATTCGTGCTCTTAAACATGAAATCAGGCATAATTCAAATATAATTAAAGAAATTCCTTCTACTTCGTATACATTAAATAGATCTGAAGTTTGTTCTAATGTCGACCTTCCTTCTTGCTCAAATCGACCGCAGATGGTATTGACACCACTCAAACAGTGGATCAAAAGCCTATAAAGCTCACGGATGCCAGTCTTCATAGTTTGGCGACTGTATGCGATAGATGCGGAGTATCAGACAGAGCTGCAGCAGCTATCGTATCATCTGTTCTATGTTCTGCTTCTGATGCCGACTCTGAGGCACAGTCTACTGCGTTGTGGACAGGATGAAACTAAGAAGAATAAGACAGAAAGTACGCGAGCAAATTTTAACAGAAGAAAGAGTTATAGAAATTCCTGCATTATATTTCGATGGAAGAAAAGACAAGACGGCTAAAACTGTATTAAAAGGATCAAAGAGGTTTAGAGTGATTGTACAAGAGGAACATATTTCGATTATAAAAGAACCAGGTTCTGTTTACGTTGGGTATGTTGTTCCAGCATCGGGCAGTGCAAGAAATATTGAAAGAGCTATCCACAGCTTTTTGACGATTGAAAAGATATCACTAGAGAGTATAATGGCAGTTGGCTGTGATGGAACAAACACAAATACAGGAAAAGTGGGAGGCGTTATTCGTCTTTTGGAAAATAGACTATCCCGACCATTGCAATGGATAATTTGTCTCTTACACGCCAATGAGTTGCCATTGAGGCATTTGTTTACCTATTTGGATGGCCCTACTTCAGGACCTAAATCATTTGCGGGGCAAATTGGTAAAGCATTAGAGACATGCGAGACGTTGTCGTTGGCCCTTTAAGAAGATAGACTGTGATCTACCTCCACAAATAATAACAGATCTCAGTACAGACCAAAATATCTACTAGAAATTATTACTGCTGTCATAAGTGGATCCTGCTCTCCCGATTTATTAAACCGAAGCCCAGGTAAGCTATCCCATGCCCGCTGGTTAACAAGAGCTAATCGCATACTGCGTTTATATATTTCTACTGAAAATCCACAAGAAAATCTTGTAATTTTAGCTACGTTTGTCGTAAAATCGTACGCCCCTCTCTGGTTAGCTATCAAAACACATTCATCCTGCAAAGATGGTTCAAAACATTTATGGGCTCATTAACAGCACTAGGTATTTGTCCAGCGAGTTGTTGGCGATAGTGGACCCTGTTTTAATTGAAACAGTTACTTTGCTCATCCGAAACATGTTGTTAAGTATGATAACAGATTCACGGAAGCATATTAGAGAACTTCGCTGCAAGACGCATTTTAAAAGCTCGTCAAGCTAATAAAATTCTGTTCCGCGCATGTTTGAGGTGCCAAAGTGAACCTTAATTCACGTTGTTACATAGACTTGATTGACTGGCAACAAAATATATCGAACCGCCAATACTAAAGAATATTTCTGATGAGCAGTTGCAAGATCTCATTGAAAATGGAGGAGATGCAGTTTTGGGTTTATGAGACTGCCTTGCCACACAGGCTGTGGAAAGATCAGTCAAAGTTGTGACAGAAGCAGCTCTAAGTGTGTGCGAAAAAGAAAAGAAGAGGTTCATAAAATCTAAATTAGCATCTCAAAGTCATGCCAAAGTTTGAGGCGAAAAAGTTTCTGCTTTAAAAATAACATTATTCATAGAGTCATAACTTTTTTGCTTATTCATTGAAAATAAACTATTTTATTAATGAAAACAATCTTTATTTTATTATTTCCATGCATAACATATAACATTTACTTCTAATTTTGTATGTAGGGTGTACTATACAACGCGTCTATAAAACTTGAAAATGAAATTTCAAGTCTATGGCGGAGTTCAAGCAGTCGAGTTAGAGTTTTATATTAAGGTATATTATTTACAATTACATAAAGCAACTTTTACATGGTATTCGAAAAGATTCTAGAAAAAAATTTTTTCATACAAAGTGTTCCACCTACTATATACGTCCTGCTGAACACAGTCCTCTCATTTATGAGAGGTTTTAAACCAAGGAAGTGTCTGCCGTGCTGCCCCAATGAGTGTTGGCAAATTTCAAATGTCTTCGAAATATTGTTAGTGTTTTGTTAAATTACTTTAATAAAAAATTTAGAAAACCCAAAACAAAAAAATGAGCTGATGATCTTCAATTAGCTGAACAGATTTTCTTAATCATAGCTTAGAACACTTGATCAAGTGACCTTTTAACAAAAAAAAAACTAAATCATCTATCAAATGTCAACAAGTCCATCTGTTGGCCACTATGATTTATAACACCGATCTGTTCACATTGAGGGATAAAAAAGCCTAAAATAGATTGATATATTGAGGACAAGTTATGTGGAATAGCTCTTTATTTATTTATATATTTATATACTTTATTGTACTAAAGGTACAAACGGCGGACTTAATGCCATAGCATTTTCTACCAGCCAACGGAAAGTTAGTGGAGATGTGTACTGCAGTGGGCTAGGATGAAAACCTAAAATTGATAAATTTCACACACACACACACACATACACACACATGTAGATGAAAACTTATTTAAATATATATAAGGATATAATAGATACTTACTCTGCACTTAGAAGTTCCCTGGCTACTGATATATTGTTAAAGATAGACATTTGATAATGTATTGATTTTAAGTTGTAGATCTGTGAACCGGTGTAGATTTTTATCTTCATAAGAGATTTTAACAAGCCAAAATGTTGACTTTGACTTTAAAATATATTTTCTTAATCAGACTTGTTTCTGTAATTTTGGAAGGTGTCAATGAGAGGAGACATGTTTTTCTGTCTATGACTTTAATTAGATTATGTATTAACTTAACTCTAATATATATTGTTGTGGGGGGCTACACTACACTCCATTGAGAAACACCCATTTCTTATAACCTCCAGTGATTTGGCTATTTCTTTAAACCTTTTTTTTGTTTTTTTATATTGATTTATGAATTTCATTTCAGGTCATTACTCCGAATGTTCGATACATCGATTATGTACAAAAATGGAAAGACATGCTTCTCACAAAGAAAATCTTGGTTAGTCTGACTTATGATGCCATTTTTTAACGGTTTCAATTTATTGAACATAAAATTTTTTGAATAATATATTTAATATGAAATGAAATAGTATGCAGTTATATTATAGTTGTATCATGAATGGGTCGGCTTGACCGGCGTAGGACTACGCTATCACAGAACACCAGCTTAAAATGGCAATAGGACGGCACCTAATGCTGGTGTGTTTCGTATGGTGAGTGTAGAAAAATGGGGACCCATCTTAGTCCTCAGGTGTGGTGACATCACATTTGCATTTCGATTTTTAATCGAGGATAAATGTTGATGTCTATGATGGGCCACAGCATCCACTTACCATCAGGTCGATCGTTTGCTCGTTTGTCACTAGTGCCTGTAAAATCATGTCATGGCTAAAACTATAACAATAATATAAAGCAGGAAAGGAATAATTATAGTAGTGAAACATGTTACTGAAAGAAAATTAACTAATGTTTCAGACCCAGTTACTCCGATGCAAGATCCTGTGATATTAACTAATCCTCTAGTTATAAAGGAAAGTGGTGAAATGTGTTTAGGTATGATTTATTTTAATTCAAGAGATGATAACTATTCATATTTCATATTTGATAATATGATATATATTTCATATTTTTGTTCTGTCATAAATAATATTTATATATGTATTATTACACTAGCTAATGGCAGGGTGCAGACCGCGAACTCAAAAGGTAATGGGTTCTGAATCCGTTATCCGCCTTTTGCTTACCAGAGTGGTTAAAGAACAAACAAACACAAGCTAGTAGTACCAGTTACTCGACTCCACCGAGTCAGTAATTCATTCTTGGGGTGATGTATACTTTTACAACAAAATCCCAGAAAATATACAAAATTCGACCTGCTCAAAATTCAAAAACTTTATTAAACATAGTTTGTATAAAAAGGGTTATAAAGGTAAAAAAGGTTAAGGAATTTATGGATGATAATAACCCCTGGGAATGAGGTGTTCGCTACCAAGCTATTTCTAATTTGTTTTGTGTGGTTAATTGTGTAACATACATGATTGTAAGCTGTTATTTTTAAAAAAAAGTCCCGCTGGGTTTCTTGCTGGTTCTTCCCAGGACAGAGGTTTTTTTTCGAACCAGTGGTAATTAAACAAAAGAGTGACTTTCAATAAGTATTATTTATAATCTATATTGAATAAAAAAGTTTCTGTTTCTGTACTACTTTGTGCATGTGCATAAATAAATAACTAATTAAAAGAATTTAGATAAGACTAGGTACTAAAATTGACATTATAGTATTGGTCACTAAATTTTAAATCATTAGATTCATGAAGGTCAATTTGCAACAACTAATAATAATGCCCCTCAAACTCTCATTAAACTCATACAGAAGAGTAACCTCCAACCAGGACTTAATAAAAATATTTTTTTACAGTTAAAAAATAAAGCACAAACTATGAACACAGAACAAAAATTATGTATTCTATTATTTGATGAAATGATGTTGAAAGCTCATGTTACATTTAATGAGAGAAAAAAAGTAATAGGCTTTGTTGATAATGGACAGCAAAGAAAGCCAGAGTATGCAGATCATGCTCAAGTGTTCATGATTCGTGGCTAATTCACAATTATAAACAGGCTGTCTCTTATTCATTTTCATCAAGTGCAACAAAAGGACCAGAATTAGCGAATCAAATTAAAGTAATAACAGAGATACAACAAGCAGGGTTAATAGTGGTGGCTACAGTATGCGACCAAGGTGCAAATAATAGACAGGCCATAAAACTTTTGATGAATGAAACTAGGGGCAATTATTTGAGAAGAGGAGAAACTCCTAAAGATAATATTATGTTAATAAATAATACTGAGATTATTCCTCTGTATGACCCTCCACATCTTCTTAAAGGCATAAGAAATAATTTACTAACAAAAAATTTAAATTTCACCATAGAAGGCGTGACCAAAACCGCCAAATGCTCTCATTTGCAACTTTTATACAAAGAAGATCCGGGGTATAAAGGAATACGACTAATTCCAAAACTAACAGAAGCCCATATCAACCCAGAAAAATTAAACAAAATGAAAGTCAAGTATGCTTCACAGATTTTCAGTCGCACTGTATCATCAAATATGGGATACCTAGCAGGTATAGTCATGTATTTTGTTCATTTATTCTGTATGAATGTTTTATTTTTATTGTTTATGCAAATAAACATTTTGTTTTACAGATAAGGGTATCCTTCCAGAAGAGTGCAAAGACACTGCTGATCTGCTGCTTTTTATGGATAATATTTTCGACTCAGTTAATGGCAGTTTTAAAAAGAAAAGACATGCCAAACCTCTACTTGGACCTGCAACACCTCACCCATACATCACAAAACATGGATGGATGCCAAAAAGTTTTGCGTCTATGAAATTTATATCTTCCACTGGAAGGAAGAATCTATTCCAACTGTGATCAATTGGTGTGGACACTAGAAGGGATCGAAGTTTTATTAAAAATTGGAAATTGATTTTGGAATTACATCAGTGTGGTTGCGTCATCTAAATCAGGACCCACTGGAAAATTTCTTTAGTGCGGTTAGAAGCCATGGGTGCAATAATAATCCAACTTGTGACCAATTTGAGTCTGCTTTTGCTACCCTTTTGATTAATAATTTAAGTAGTGTCACACTCATGGTAAAACTGCGAGCTAGATTATTGTAATGCTTTGCACACCTCATTGTTAATGAAAACTTAGAGACATCGTCAACCTGCACATTTGATTTCACAAACATTTTAGGAATAAACTTCACACCAATTACAATGAAACTAAATAACCCCCGTATAATTGCGCCATTACAATATGTTAGTGGTTATTTCTTAAAAAAAGCAAAAACTCAAATTTTTAAACATTGTATTAACTGTAAATATGACCTAACGTCAAAATGAAATAGAATACATAAAATACAGAGAATATGCAGGTAGACGATGGCTTTGTACTCCCAGCAATGATTTGATTCAGTCAATTTCAAATATAGGATATAATCAATCATATTTCAAAGGACAATTTTGAAAATGATCAGTTAAAGGAGATAATTAAAACAAGCATATATACTTTAATTGATTTTGATTTTATGAAATGTAATGTGCATAAAAATAAATTAGTTGATTATTTAATTAATATTGTGATGCGTTGTCTGATTTTTAATAGTTGTAAAAATATTAATAGAATAATAGCTGGGAGAAAAGAAGTAGATGATGACGAAAACTATTTCCAAACTAAAGCCAAAAAGTTAAGAAGTAAACTTTTAAAAAGAAAGAAATAATATATATTTTTTTAAATTTAAGATCCTGGTTGCTACCAGAAGAGTTAAATATTTAATTACTGTTACAAATTTGATTTATTCGTGCGTTTTAAACAAATTTATCAATGATATGTAATAATAGATACGCTTAAATTGAACCACCGAGTTATAAAAGTAAAATCAAAGAATCTTATTTTTTTGTACAAAAGTTGCAAAAATATTTTTATAATTAGGAAATATATCGTTGTTAAATGGGTTAAACATTTGCTTATATTGCATGAGTCTATAGAATGTATGTAAATAGCGTTATCACAACATTAATCAAATAATTTATTTTTAAGCACATTTTTTCATCGTGATAACTCTATAAGTCCATTTCTAAAGATTGGTGATACTATGGGAATATTTGCCATAGTATATCAGGCGGTTTGGCAACCGCAGGGTTTTTTTTTGAAGAGGCTGCTACTCATCTCATGTTTTAGTTTATCTCTGTCGCTTCTTACGACACCCACGAGATGATATTGAGTAGTGAATTCTCTTACGCCGTCATTACACTACAAGGTACAATACAGCACGTTATTATTTCTAATACATATTTTATAAAAAAAATTGTGTTAGAAATAATGCAAACGAGCATAATTTATTTTGAGCTTTAAATTATTTGATATATTATATAATTTAAGTCGTCTTCATTGCTAGCATATTGCTTGAATATTTGTTTCCAAATATTCATTATTGATTGCTTGAATATTTGTTTTTATCAATATTTAATTCGATTTTAATGGAGCAATATCCAGAATTGCTTACTTGATTAGTTAGCAATTGGTTTAAAATTCATTTCAAAAAATTATAAATTTTTGAAATGATACCTCAATTTTATTACCATTTCCATTTCAAGTTAGTTAATCTTAAAACATTAACAAAAACAAATATTCAAGATTAGATTTGATTTTAATGGAACAATAATGCAGAATTGCTTACTTGATTAGCAATTGATATCATTTAATAATTCATTTCAATTCCAAATGATCTCAATTTTGTCTCTTGACGCATTTTAAATTATATGTATAATTGAAGAAGTTGTGTTTTTAATTTTGTTCTTATCTTTGTTTCAGGCTTTTCACTTATCTGGGATTATGATCATCTTGGCGATTGATTAATTTGTATATTCAAGTTGAAGAAATGTACTGATAATAATTATTGTATTTGCGTAATTTTTTTAATAAATCTTGTAAACATTATGTTGGAGTTTTATTTTGATTTTAATTATTAATATCTGAGATAAAAACCTATGTATATATACGTAAGCTATATATATATATATATATATATGCAGCTTATGTATACATATACTTATAGCTATTGGAATAAAGTTGCTAACTAAGGAAATGAGATGGCGCTAGTTATGCATTGCCATTTTATAGGTCGAAGATTGGTCTCTATTTCGGTTTATACAAAAGTACTCTGTGGAGGTGACGAAGGAGGCGACTCAAGTGTTGTAAGCCTCCAATAGATGGCGGTATAATCATTTCGTATTTTTATACCATACGTAAAATAACCAGACAGGCGTAGGGGTAGCAGCATCAAAAATGTATATGTTACTATCGATTGAAATTCGGCGGCGTTTATAACAATTCTCTTTATGAGAGGCTCGTAAGTGGATTATTATTACGGGCATATCAGTAGGAGAATTTTATTTTTATTTTAATTAATTTAAAAAGAATTTAATCACAACATCATCACAATGTAGGTACAATACATTAGTGTGTCACATGTAAAACAAAAGCAGCCTATCCAAAACTTCACTTTTCCCATATATTGCCTCATAGGGGGATAGTTGCCACGCTTGGCAAGCCGGTTGGTGACCGTAGGATTTTATGTGTTATCAGAAAGATGTTGCTGCCACCTCCTGTTCCATTTAAGTCTGTCGCCTTTTACGATATTCATTAGACAAAATGAGGCTGAAAGAAATGGGCAAAAATGGTACTGCCGTGTGTCCATCCATATAGCCTATATACGCCATAGATGGTCTCATAGAGGGGAAGAAATATACAGATTAAAATGTATTTTTAAACACAACAACGGTAGAAACACAACAGAAGACGAGTTACATTCTCAATGATCCATCAATTTTTTACCATTGAACAGGTCTACTTTTGGTTTTGATTATTACACGTACTATTAAAATTATGAATAGTCATTTCTTGTTTGAACAAAAATAAATATAGCAGACTGATAAAGACGGTGACTATACAATAATTATAATGTAGGAATTACCTGGAAGTAAGGATTTACCTCCGTGGGGCGGTGGCGAGAGAAAATCCATCATCCAATTTCAAATTAAGATTAGGTTTAAGACCGGCGACGGGAAATGAAGCTATTGCTGCGAGGCGGGTTGAAAATTGGATTGGAATGGAAGTTCTTCCTAAAACGGAAATAATAGATAAAAAAATAAAAGAATATATTATTAACATAACGTAACATAACATAAACACTCACGCCTGTCACCCAGAGGGGTAGGCAGAGACTATGGACTTCCATTTGGCACGATCCTGACACACCTCTCTCGCCTCCTCCACATCCATATACCTACGCATACACGCTCGTCGGTTAAGGGTACTCTTAATTTGGCCCATTTTCAATATATCGCCAATTTGGTCGATAAATTTTCGCCCTTATATAGCTTCTTATAGGGCGTCCCTTCCCGACTCTGCCGTTCACCTCTGCCACATAAATTTGCTTTGTCACTCTTTCCTCATTCATTCTTTCTGCATGACCAAACCACCGAAGCATTCCTTTCTTAATCCTGGTCACAACATCATCTTGCAAATCACACTCTTCTCTTATCATACAATTACTCAATCTGTCATTCAGATTCAGCCCTAACATACTCCTTAATGACCGCATTTCTACAGCATTTATTCTACTCTCATGCTTCTTCTGCTACACCCAACTTTCACTACCATGCATTAAAGTAGGGACTAACACAGCATTGTGAATTGCCATACGTGCCTTTTTGGACACATTCTGACTTTCCACAACAGAGTGTAGAGCCCCATTTACTTTATTTCCTGCGTTCACTCGTCGTTCTATATCCTTATTATATCTACCATCTCTGCTAAATATACATCCCAATTACACAAACTCATCTACTTGCTCGACCAATTCCCCTTCTATTCTTATTTCACATATCGTTTTATTTTCTTCTCTTTCAAAAACCATAACTTTCGTCTTACTTGCGTTCACTTTCATTCCCCTTTCTTTTAATGAACTGTTTATTAATGTAACCATCATTTGCAACTCGGCCGCCGACGACGCGAGTATGACTTGATCATCGGCGTACAAAAGGCATTTGACGGTTAACTCACCGATTCTTAACCCGCATTCTTCATCTTTAAAATTTTCCAAACAACTGTCCATAAATAGGTTGAACAGCCACGGGGAAGCCACACAGCCCTGTCTGACCCCTTTATGGATGCCAAACCAGTCCGAGTAGGCCCCGTTGATCCTGACACAAGTACTGGAGTCCCTATACAGAGACTTCAATGCCTGTATCAACCCAGCGCTCAACCCAAATGAGTTCAGTGTTTGCCATAACACATCCCTGTCCACTCTGTCATAAGCCTTTTCCAAGTCCACGAACGCACAAAAAAACCTTTTGGTTTTTGGCCAAAAATTTCTCCGCGATCATGCGCATGGAAAAAACCTGATCCGTACATCCCATTCCCTTTCTAAATCCCGCTTGCACATCCCAAATTTTTCCATCAGTATCTTTCATAACTCTTTCAATTAGTATCTTAGCATTTCCCACAATGCTAAGAAGACTGATACCACGGTAGTTTTTACAGTCCTGCTGCGATCCTTTTCCTTTATATAGTGGGACTATCACGGCTTTGCACCAGTCTCCCGGTACCCGCTTAAGTTCCCAACACAAATTAAACAAGGTGTACAACAGGTCTGCCACCACTCCCTCTCCAGCCCTTAGCATTTCGAGTGACACTCTATCATATCCGGCTGCCTAACCTGATTTCATACTTTTCATTGCTTTCATTATTTCATCTCTCTATCTCTTTCCTCTTCTTTCGGTATTTCTATTTCATTTAATTCAAACGTCTCATCACTCATAAACACGCTTTCAAAGTATTCCTTCCATCTCCTTAAACTCGACACTTCGTCATTCAGAATACAGCCATTCTGGTCTCGTATAGCATTCATTCTAGGCTGTTTTGAATGTCCCCTGGCAGTTCTTACGAGTATAATTATTTTGATACGTATATTATATTATTACTATTAATTATTATATTGATACGTATCAGGGGTAACAACGCATCTACATTTTGATTCTTAATTGATTTGTTTTTATAGGCTGATGTAGACGTCTATAGGCCACAGCATCCACTTACCATCAGGTGGAATGTGTGCTAGGTTGTCACCCCTATTATATAAAAAAAGATTGTATGGTACTTTTTTTAGGGTTGTCTCAAACTTTTGACCGGCAGGTAATTGAATTACAAAGTACAAAAAATTGTATAAAATATCAAATACATCAATATTCGCAGAAGTATGTATAATACGAAAATAAATATAAAATATTTTCAACGCATTTTTTAAGATACAAAAAATAAAAGATAAATTCCACCAAAACCAAAAGTGAAAGACAATCGATGTTGACGGCTTCATCGATAAAAGAGTTAAGATTTGAACGGGTACTAGGTAAGGCTTCTAGACATGTGTCATTCCTTCATTTCTAGTGACCCGATCATTCAACTATTGATACGTTTTACGAACCGCGTTATTCGGGTCAATCATTCAAATGGATCATTTACAGTTTCAGTACACTGTAATCTGTGAGACCAGCTCGATAATGTCGGTCGTCGGACATTACTATACTCTTTGGTCGTAGGTCCTGTCAATCGTTTGATCCGGAACGTTCAAAAATGTAATTGCAATCATCAATACTTTGACGCGACCCCGATCAAATGAACGAATCATTCACGATTGACACATGTCTAAAGGCTTCTTTTCTGCCGCCAAATAGCTTTCGTCGCATTGCTATGTACTCGTATAAAAAATGGATACGTGTCAAAGGTGTGACCAGCAGTAACTTTTATGGGCTGATGATGTTATTTTACTTAATGTTATTAAATCTTACATAACATAATTTTGAAGATCTTTTCTGCCCGTAAACAATAATATTTAACCATTGAGTTCTATGTACTACGTACTAGAGAAGCTATTCCAAACAAAAAATGTGCACTACTCTGTTTTCGCGCATGCGCCGGAGATAGTAGATTTTAGTCTATGATTGTAGATAGCGTGGCATATAAATGAAGAAATTTATTTTTTCTATTGTAATATTATTACCTATTTATTCACTTGAACAACAAATAATTTTACTTATTTGACTACTGAATTATTAATTACGTTCAGGTTTAAACTTTAATTTGAAATCTCGTATTATTAGCGCAGCTCCACACTCTATGAATATTGAAGCCACACTAAATGACACTAAAGGTGTACGGCTTGCAGTACAGTTCATTTGAACATAGTGTATGTTCGGAATGCCAAATCTAGTACGTAGTACATATATATCGATGTATTTAACCGTGTATTGTCGGTATAAGAATGTCCGTTACCGCATATCGCCTCGTGGGTAACGTAAGAGGCGACAGAAGGAAAATGAAGCAGGAAATAGGCAGCAGAATCTTCATATTAACAACTCAAGATTATAAAAATTGCAAATGCCTACCCGCCTGCCAAGCGTGGCAACTATAGCAAAATCTCCTTATGAGGCAATATATAGGGGAGGTCTATGTTTAGCAGTGGACTTTTATAGGCTGTAATGGATGGCTAATGGAACCATAATATTGCGATCCACACCCACGAGTTAAGGTGTTGATTGGAGTGATACATTTTCTATTGTATAAAATTCTTTTTTTTTTATAGAATAGGGGTGACAAACGAGCACACAGTCCACCTGATGGTAAGTAGATTCTGTGGCCCATAAACATCTACATTTATCCTTGATTAAGAATCGAAATGCAGATGCGTTGTCACCCCTGAGGACTATGATGGTGTGCCTCGTTTCCAGTAAAAAGGGTCTCCGGTTCTCTATACTCACCATACGAAACATAGCAGCATTAAACTGCTATGTTTCGTATGATCCCACCCCGGTCGAGCCGACCCATTCGTGCTACAAACATAATATAGCTGCACCATGTCTCTACCACGTAAAAAATCTTCTATAATCGTTATATATTTATTCCATTGTAATCTATGAATTTTTAGCACACAAGTCCACTGTTGAACATAGGCATCCTTAAGGAACGCCACATAGCACGGACCTGAGCCACCTGCATCCATCGACTTCCTGCGCCTCTTACCAGATCGTCACTCCATCTAGTTGATTTAGTCACTGGGATATTAATAAATAAAAAAGTTGAAACGTAAAGGAACATGGTTTCAAGGACGACTACCGCTACATTAATTCCTATAACATCGCTGGAAACTAGTCTTAAATATCCATTGACTTTCGACCTTTGATAAAACAGCGCTCTCGGACGATACCTGTTACCCTTTATTGTGAGTTATGGTGCGAGGTGTATGAAAGATCATAAGACGTATGTAATAAAACCGCAGTATTTAATATATACGTGGCAGTGCCACGCTGCAACTATATTATAATTGTGGCAAGAATAGATCGTCTTGACCGGGGTAGGACCACGCTCTCACAGAATACCAGCGGAAAATAGCATCTTAATGCTGCTATGTTTCCTATGGTAAGTGTTGGAGAACCGGAGAACCTTTTCACTGGTAACGTGGCAAGCCATTTTATTCCTCAGTAGTGACAACGCATCAGCATTTTGATTCATAATTTAGGATAGATGTAGAAGTCTTAGGGCCACAGTGCTCGTATGTCTCTTTTTTTCTACAAAAAACTAGGTGACCAAGCTTCGCTCTTATTACATATAGATAAACTTGGAAAGTAAACATTATAGATGTAGGTGTCTACGGGCCATATCATCCAGTTACCATCAGTTGGATTGTGTGCTCGTTTGCCACCTTTATTCAATAAAAAAATCTAAATAACTAAGAATTACTAGAATAAGTTATTACGATGATAACCTTCTGGATATTTTAATGTTTAATTTGTTTACATATAAAATTTTATACACACGTAACATTTTTTTTAGTTAAGTAAGTAGTTTTTTAATAATAAGATTTAAGTATCACTTGATGGTTATTAGGATTATTTTTCAAAATTTAAAGCACAGCAGTAGGCCAGAATACTGAATATTATTAAACTCTTTTGTATTAAGTTCTTGGGTTGTACGAAAATAAAATTTTATTACGTACCAAATATCTTACAACGCATATTATACATGATTCTTAATCAAGGATAAATTTAAGTGTCTATAGGCCATAGCATCTACTTACTATCAGTTGGAATATGATCTCGTTTATCACCCTTTTTCTATAAAAATAGTCTTAGTAAGGCAAATAACTTCAAACCTATCAAATCACCAATAATCGATGCATAGTTCTACTAATAAATTTAATATTTCGATGTGTGGAACTAATGTTAATTAGTTATTTAAAAATTTTTTATTACATTTTATTTATTAAATATTTAAATGCTTCGTTCTAAATAGGAAAATGTCTTTGTGTATGTAACGCGAATACGTAGGTCACTCAATAAGTTTTGAGATGCTCGAAATTTAAAAATGGAACGCACCCGTGTTATATGTTTCTAAAAAGCAAATTTATTTAAAAATAGAACTCCATAAGCCAATTGCTCAATATTAAAAAAGAAAACAAAGTTCTATCAATTTTCTTAATCTTCAGCAGTAACGGCAGAAAATGTATGGACTACTGAAATGTTGGTGCGAGAAGACCCACGAATCACATATACGGACATCCAAAAGATTGTAGGCATTAGTTCGGGGAGCATTCATACCATCCTACATCAACATCTTGGAGTGAGGAAGCTTTGTTGTCGATGGATCGTTTGCTCTCGAAAGCGAAAAACAGACTCGTGTGGATTGGTGCCATGAAATGCGTCTACGTTTTGAAAACAGGGCATCTAGGCGTGTTTCAGAAATCTTTACTGGACATGGATCTATCAATATGATCCGGAAAATAAAGGCAATCATCGGTATGGGTCTACTCAGAAGGACAGTTACCGACAAAACTGGAAAGGCCTCTCTGAATGGTATATTACAGTTGCATTACCCAAAGCTTTTCAAGCTGTGCGGAGAGAAGACCAAAGACCGGGCTTCGGGGAATCATGCTGCATCACGATAACGCCTCTTCACGTACCTCCCTTAGAACAAAAGCATTTATTGAGGAATCTGGTGTTGAAACTCTAAGTCACCCGCCCTACAGCCTGACTTAGCTCCTTGTGATTTCTTTTGTTCCCAAGAGTCAAAGAAAAATTTTGAAAAGATGTAAAATAAATATTAATAGTATCTAGAATACTTTTTGTATATCTTAAAACTTATTGAGTGTCCTACGTATTTAGTTAAATTACACAGGAAAGTGAAAGTTTAACATAAAATTATTAAATCTATTCTCGAATAAATATAGTGTATAGGTTTAATAATTACAACTGGACGTCCTTAAAGCGACGTATTATTTTATATTTTTTCGAACTTCCGTAAATCTACTTAAGGACGTAGTTACATTTTTGACGTGCTCGAATTTTGATATTCGAATTCTTGCGCATGCTCACATTGAAACAGTTTCCGCTATATTTTATATATTATACCTAAAACTAAACATGATACTTGCTTAGACCAACAAAGGAAGAAAGACGGAGTGCTGCGTACATTTTAAGTGAAGTTCAAACCATACTCAACCTCTTCACACACACTCTCGCATACATATTTTTTCCTTTTTTTCTTTATCTGCCTGAAAAAGTTTACTGATAGATGCACATATGGATGCATCTAAAACCATGTTAATGGTTGCAAATGATTTTAGATCCATACATGTACGTGAGTGCGTGTTCTTGCAATAAGGTGAGCAAAACCATGCTCACGTTATGGCTTGGTTTTTGCATCCCTTGATGCAGCGCTCCGTTTTTCTTTCTTTGTTGGTATGAGGATACTTGAAGTATTATTAATTTTACAAGTATTAAGTAAAGTTAATTGGCGAAACTTTGCAATCGCATTTGGTATCTGGCATGATAATAAGGTTCATATTATTTGTAAATTTGAGAGTGGGGTGCGGGTTTAGCATTATTACAAAATAATTTTGTAAGTGTAGGACGCCACGAGCACGAGTGGGCTCGCGGCTTTATTACCTATGCACCGGTTGTATGTGCATGTGTGAGTGAGGAATCTAATAGATCGAGGAAAAAGTTTCTTCGTATTTTGTTTGTATAAAATTGAAGAAAAATCTCTTTGTTTGTACTGTTTGTATCTGGCTGGTTTTAATATCAATACATATAGGACATTATGAAAAAGAAAAATAAAAAGTAAAAAACACTTTCCCGCCATATTTCAATTGTTTTTCTGTCCGCCAAAATGAGTGAATCTAACGAAGAAATTCGATACATTCTGAAGTTTTATTACAAAAAAGGGAAAAATGCGACTCAAATCGCGAAATAAATTTGTGGCGTTTATGGACCTAATGCAATGTCAAAAAGAATAGCACAAAGTAGGTTCAAACGTTTTCAGTTCGGGAATTTTGATGTCAAAGATGCAGCTCGCTCTGGTCGCTCTCATATGGATAAAGTCGATGCCATTTTTGAAAAAAAGGAGCAAGATCGGCATATTAGTTGTTACAACATAGCCGAGGAATTGGGGATTGACCACAAAATATTTTTGACTAATTTGAAAAAGTCTGGCTATACAAAAAAGCTCGATATTTGGGTACCACACGAGCTCACTGAAAGAAACCTAATAAATCGTGTGCTCATTTGCGATTCCCCATTGAAACGTGATGAAACAGAACCATTTTTGAAAAGATTGATCACTGGTGATGAAAAGTGTATCACCTACGACAAGAACGTGCGAAAAAGATCATGGTCAAAGGGTAGTCAAGCTCCACAGACTGTAGCGAAACCCGTATTAACACGCAATAAGGTGATGCTGTGTGTATGGTGGAATTGAAAAGGCATCGTTTATTATGAGCTTTTACCGCCGTGCAAACCCATTGATTGGGATCTCTACTGCCAACAACTAAGGAGACTCAAGCAAGAAATTGAAAAAAAAAAAACGGCGGGAATTGATCAACAGAAAAGGAGTTGTCTTTCATCATTCACATTTTTTTCAGACCACACACATCATTGGCCACTCAGCAAAAATTGAGAGATCTTGGTTGGGAAGTGTTAATGCATCCACCATATAGTTCTGACCCTGCACCCTCAGATTTTCAACTGTTTCGGTCTCTTCAGATTTCTTCGGGTAGTGTTAGGTCCCAAGATTTATACAGCAACGGGATTATGTCACTACCTACGAGATGGCAACAATATATTACAATTAAATGTAATTAAACTTTAAAAAAAATGTCTTGAATTTGTATATAAAATACGAAGAAACTTTTCCCCCGACCTATTATTTAAAAAAAAAAAACAAAAATAAACCATGTAAATGTTTACTTTTACACGTTATTTCATCGGTATGTTTTTATTCGTATGTGAGCTATGATATTTTATATTCATATATCTCGCGTATCAACTACGAGTAGCTCTAGAGGTAAGCAGTTATTGTAGAATTTTACTAAAAGTCCCTCCACGTTTTCCTTCCAGAACTGGTCGTCTCTTTTTATGAATTCAAATTTTATTTTACCGTCGCCTATTCACACATTTTGACCAGTTCGTAATTGGCCCCGAACTTGGTAGTACCATTTGCTTTTTGTGTTGTCTGTGAAAACGTCAGATTTATACAACAAAAAGTCAATTTTCTTTTGTTTGATTGCTTCTTCGGGTTCCATATTATAATCGGATGATGGGCATTTCACTTCTAAATAACCAGTTAATATTTGCCGTCTGGACTAGCACCCGGAATTGAAAATTTGTGATATATATATATGTAAACTGCAGTCATGTATGTTAACATTTAAATGCCTTTCTAATTCCCGGGATGCTTTACGCTCGTTGTTCTTGCTATTTTTTATAGTTTGCTTTGCTTAAATCGTAGCCACACAGTAATTGCTTAGTAAAGAGAGCGTGGGTGGCATTTTCAAGCCGCTTGCAAACTCTGGCAAACCATGAAGCGGTCAACTTTTCTTCTAGTTTTCAAGAGCGAGTTTGCACTCTGTAAAACAGTGCTCCTTTCAATAAAGTTTTTCTGTTCTGGGGACTTCACTAACTGTAATATAAAGTCGAGTATTTCTGATATAAGCATAGATGTTGGTATCCCCATCAGCAATCAAAAGTGAATAAATGACTCCGTGGCCTGACAAAGGCCTTTTACCTGTTGAACCCACAAAATTTCTTGAATGATATATGATCTGGTGGCTCAATTCCTTTGTTTTTTGATCGGGAACGTGTGACAAAATATTAATATTTACTGTGCTGGTCACCAACTGTTGCAGCGTTAGAGGAAGTATCGTAGCTTGTGTCGTATAAACGTTTACTCAATATGCGTCTGTATTACGACTATCATTGGTATTCCTTGAGACGAAATATTTCCGATGAGTTTATCATGCTCCGCCTCTTCTTTCCAAGTCTCAACCACTTGCTCCGCGGTTTGTTTCCATGATCGGCAAACCTTATTAAACGCTTTGCTTCATACAACCGCAGAGGTACGGTGGAATGTCTCCATAGGCAAAAACAATATGAAGCAGGATATATCCAGCACCAGTAGATATAATTCCTGCTGTAACTTCCTGAGTTATGCCCATTTTATCGCCTTAGAGCACTTTTTCGAGCTTTAAATTCTCAACACACATTTTGCAAAGAAGTTTATCATTTTAATGAAGGCCAGCTCTTTTTTCTTTATTAATATTGCTGCTTAAGATATTTCAATCATTCTCCTATCTTTTGGATTACATTCTTTAACTGCACATATTAACTCCTGTAGTTAAAAAGGACAACATTTGTAACTAAAGTAAAATAATAAAACCAAATCTCATTACTTTTAACGTTTTACGTTCTTATCTTATCAGCACTTGGGATTTTCTTACTTTGCCTGAAGTTAAACCATAAACTAGTAAGCAAACAAACCTTGTTATTTATGTGTAATCATGCATAACTAACTAGCTAGTATAAAATAAATTTACCAAACTTTTAACTAAATTCTCTAAATTTTTTCGTTTTCTTTTATTTGCTTAATATAGCTTGATTTTATTTCCCATTACGTCTGAATCATAATTTGTTGTCACTCTTAAATAAATATTGTCGACCATCAAAAATAATAATAAAATATTTTACTTAATAAAGGACTAATACTTGTCGATAACACTATAATAGTGCACTTTCCTCGTATGCATGGCAAACGTCAGGCAGAGCGCCGAGCGACGTGACCTCTCTCTGGAAAGCCTAGCGGCTGCCTAATTTGAATACGCGCAGTTTTATTGTGGTTTAAAGTACTTTTAAAATATTTATAGAAAAATAATGACGCCATTTAATTTTTAATTTTAAAGGGTAAGGGTTAAAAAAGATAGTCTTCTAACATATTAAGCCATTATTTTATTAAATTAAGTAACATAAATTGTTCAAAATAATCGTTTTATCCACAGCATTTTCATAAAAATTTCACTTGGTTTGACTTTTTAATTTGTTATGTATATAACCAAAATCAAAATATCTTTTCTAGTAACTATTTACCTTGGGGTTTGTCAAATTGATTTTATTTTTTTGTTTCGTATAATTGTCAGAAATTTGAGATATCTTAAGCTTTGAAATTGACGCTGAAAGGGAAATTAAGAAAACCTCTGTTTAGTTTTCTTGATAGCATCCACAAATACTGTATTAATATAAAAAAAATCTCTTATAACTATTTAGACCATGAAATTTCTTAAAGTTATGAGTAATTAACATTTGTGTAAAATAAGCGATTGATGGATATTAACAGGTTTGAAAGAAAAAAGTACTGTTTTGAGCTAATCAGCGCTTGGGAAGTATACACGTCCTTAAATGTGAATATTGCGCTAAAACAAAATCATTGTAGAAATTAAACATACGAACAAGGGTTGTGTGTAGACAGAATCGCGAATAATGATAATTGGATCAATAGAAAAAATTATAAAGATAACACTAAATTCCTTTTTAGTTTTATTTTATGAAAACATGAAACCCAGCTAATGCTTGTCGAGACATCTGTAAAGTTGGACGTACTTTGTTTGTTCTAAAATTCTCGCCGCTTCAGCACTAATTCGCTTGAGAATTGCAGGGAGTGAGGTAACGTTTTTATACCTACACACCGTACTACAAGAGCATATTAATAGATTTTTTAAACAGAAATAACAAACGCCCTAAAAGTCCACTTGATGGTAAGTGACTATACTCGTAGCAGCGAAGTATGCAACTGATTTCAAATAAAGAAGTCTCTTGTGAATATTTACCTCTAAGGCTACGAGGGAACACTATAGCCGCTAGTTAAACTGACTCCCTATACCCAACATAACGAAGTACAATAATAAATGTATTGCCACTTGGCGATTGAAAATATAACAATAATATACACTGCTGTTTGGTTCTCCCACGTGAAGGTATTAATGTATTAAATTCAGTATTTAAAAATCAGGTTCTTAACCATCCGTTATAAGACTAAATCACTTATTTAAATTTGTTTAAATTTAATCTATAAATTATTCTCCTGATTCCCCTTTCTCAAACTATTTGGGGACGGCATAGTATGTCTTCCTCTTCCATTCTTCTCCATTTGCCGTCAAATCCTCACTCACTTCTTTCTTCCGCATATGATATGACTTGACACATCATAGCCAACATTCGTCTTGCTATATGACTTTCTTTCCTTCCCACAATATGCCGATACCACGTTAGCCGACCATTCTCCTTTACCGTGGCATTTTCAAACTGACTTTGATATATTCTTTTCTAATTATATCCAATTTCGTCACCCCGCTCATCCATCTTAATATTCGCATTTCAATTCGCTTTACATCACGGAATATAATTACATTATGAATAAAAAAACGAAAATATTTAAAATAATCATAACTTTTAATGATAACAGTATTATATAAACATTTTGCAGCGCCACATATAAAAACCATAGACAATTTTTTACTAACCTCAATTTTGTACTTTAAAAATAAACGGGCTTATAATTTTATGCCACATAAAATAAATGCCGCGCGTGCCACAGGTTTGCTATCCTTAATTTATGGTCATGGCCTAATGGCCGGTATATCGGTGGTATTACGCGAATTATTAACGGTATTTTAGTAATATATTATAAGACTTGACACGAGACCGAAAATAGATTATTTAATAAACTTTTAGGCGACAATGGTCTCTTGAAGAACTACAGACCGATTTCCCTTCTGAGCAGCGTCTACGTGCTGTTTTCGAGAGTCATTACGAATCGTCTCGCACGCGGATTCGACGACTTCCAGCCTCCCGAACAAGCCGGTTTTCGAAAGGGCTTTAGCACCATAGACCACATACATACCCTTCGGCAAATTGTAAGGAAGACCGAAGAGTACAATCTACCACTTTGTCTTTCGTATGTGGACTATGAGAAAGCTTGATTCCGTCGAAATTTGGGCGGTTTTGCAGTCCCTTCAGCGGTGCCAAGTTGACTGTCGGTATATCGAAGTGCTGAAGTGTTCGTACAGTAGGGCTACGATGGCTATCCGAGTACAGAACTAGAGTACGAAACCTATCCAACTGCAGAGAGGTGTAAGGCAGGGTGATGTTATATCCCCGAAACTCTTCACCGCTGCATTGGAAGACGTTTTCAAGCTATTGAACTGGAAAGGCTACGGTATTAACATCAATGGCGAGTACATCACTCACCTTCGATATAGTCCTTATGGCAGAATCGCTGGAGGACCTATGCACTATGCTCAATGACCTCAATAGTGTCTCCCAACGGATAGGTCTTAAGATGAATATGGACAAAACAAAGATCATGTGTAATGTCCATGTCACACCTAAGCTCGAAGTTGTTGACGAGTATGTTTACCTGGGACAAATAGTCCGACTAGGAAGTCCAACTTCGACCGAGAGGTCAATCGACGGATTCAACTCGGCTGGGCAGCGTTCGGGAGATTACGACACATCTTCTCGTCAGGCATACCTCAAAACCTCAAAACAAGATTGTTCAACCACTGCGTGTTTTGCTAGTGATAACCTATGGATCTGAGATGTGGTCCTTCACTGTTGGCCGTATGAGGAAGTTCAAGGTCGCTCAACGAGCTATGGAGAGGACAATGCTCGGAGTTTCTCTGCGTTATAAACTTAGAAATGAGGATATCCGCAATAGACTCAGAGTGACCGACATAGCCCAACGGATTAGTAAACTGAAGTGGCAATGGGCCGGCCATATAGCTCGAAGAACCGACAACCGATGGGGAAAAAAGGTTCTCGAGTGGCGGCCTCGTACCGGCGGACGAAGTGTAGGGCATCTCCTCACTAGATGGAGTGACAACCTGGTAATACATGCAGGAAGTCAATGGATGCATGTGGCTCGGGACCGTGCTTAGTGGCATTCCTTGGGGGAGGTCTATGTTCAGCAGTGGACTTGTGATGGGCTGTAATGATGATGATGAATATGCTTTTTGTTATTCTTATTATATAATATGTATTCCTGGTTTATAAAAGGTAATAATTTGAAGTAATATAAATTTTTGGTGCCTATAATCTTGCGAATTATCATTAGATATATTTAAACATTCTTCAGGTTCTAGACAATTTTTTATCATATAAATTATATCTTCTTCTTCTTTATCAGCCCGTTAGCAAGCTACACAGAACAGGCAGAAACAGACGTCTTGTACCCTTGAAGTTGCCCGAAGTCGTAGTCGGTCTGAATCCATCGGATGCCATAAGATTTTGTAGAATTTACCATAGTGGCATCAACCACCATAGCGTGGTGGGTTCTCTTACGCCGCCACTATACACGCAAGTATGTTGCGTACATGATGATATCTATCATGATAGTAAAAGACTCATTTACTTTTAATTTAATCACTTGCAGTTATGATCACATCCTTTATATCTTTATAGGTATTTTTTAATATTGTATTTCGGATATTCAGCAAAGCTGAAAACTGCGACTAAGCTGGATGGTGAATGGCATTAACATATTCTTGCAGAGTAACTTAAAAGGTACGAGACGTCTGGTACTGCGATTACCAAAACGCCTGTTAAGATTATGCTACCATGATGATAAATTCTTTCCCTAATGGGAGAAGCCCAGATCCAGCAGTAAACTAATAAAAAAAAGTAGATATGATAAAAAGCTTCGATTTTTTTTTATCAGCACCGTGTTTCGAAATAAGATTGTATGATTAATATGAAATTTAAAGTAACCATAATGTTAAATATTATGCGTAAAATTAGGACTATTTTTTTCGTATATAATATGTATAAGGGAACGGAGCCCAACGAAGGCAAGTATGCAAGTGGCATTTTGCGTGTAACAAGCACTACAAGGCGACTTGTGACGTGCGCTGTAAAGCTCCGTCTGCGTACGCGGTCGAGTTTGAAAGTGTTCTAATCAGAGCTGAATAACATTTGGGTATTTTTCAAATTATTGTAAAAAGCTTTTTTCACTGTCCTTATTATTAAGAAATATATTAATAATATTACGATATTACATATAAATAATTAAAATGTTTATATTTTCTTATGCTGTTTGGTTACATTTCATTTAAAAATCGCTCGCTGTAAATATCACAGTACGCGGTCAACCCGGGTTCGAAACACGCCGTCAGAAATGAAATTGTTTACTGCAATTTTAAGTGCTGATTTACGACGTGTTCGGCAGTAAAAGAAAACATCTTGAGAAAATCTGCATGTCTGAGAAATTAAAAAACAATATTTTGAAGACATGTGAAATAAGCCAACACGCACTGCCTGTGCACGTGGCCCGTGCCCACGAATGAGAACCGTATAGGCTGTAACTTAATTATAAGTAATAGCATTTAGTTATCGAATATTTGTTCTTAAAATTGAAAAACTATCCACAAAACAAGAAGATAATCTATAACATTGTTGTTTACGGGTGGTTGAACAGGATGAAGGTTGATTAAGTGGAATCAAAAATCACGTACTAAAAATGTTGCTTTCCCCTGGCGTTAACAAGGAGGCGAGAGATAGAGGTAGTTCAACGCGCGCGTCTCAGTCGACTGTCAGCCACGCGCACCATCAAACGACTTTCACTCTACAACTATACCCGTACCCGACTCTACCACTGTATCGATATGCAGCGAAAATAAACTGCGTAAAGTGATAGTGTTGTGAAAAATATATACTGTTATTATTTTCCCGGACAGTACAATTATGATATAGTGTCTGTTGCGATGCTACAACCCAGATTATTTAGTACCGGATGTGTTAGTGACAAAATGGGATTCAAGTACTGTTTTGTGAGGAACTTCAGCTGTTGGATAGTCGTTTGTGTCGCGATACTTCTAAGCACCACCCTAGTGACATGTCAAGGTAAGATTTATGATATAGGGTATGGTAAATCAAGATGTTGATGTCATGTCTTTAAATGTTTTTGTACATAAAGGTCATATTATATTAAAAAATATTCTGCATACATGTGACGTTCACCGACACGCATTGGGGCAGCGCGGTGGACACTTACTTGCCAGAAGTGGTAGACGCATATGCCTGTCACCTTGTTTTTTTTATTTTTTCTTTCTTTAGAAAAACGTTACCTCCACACTAGGATTTACTCCTGTATCGTGGGGGCGGGCAGTTTACCTACATAAATTGCACAAGGACAAACATCCAGACCCGGAGCAATTATTTGTAGGCCATACAAATACTTGTTTCGTGCGGATTCGAACCCGCGCCCCTAAGCGCTGTAATTCATTGCTAAGCCACTGCGCCACAGAGCCGTCGAAATACCTTAACTTTTTTGTACATAAAGGGCAATAATGCAAATATATTTAAAGAAAACTATTATATCTTATTTTATTAAATAATAAACACGTCCTTTGAGCTCTAGTGATAAATAAGATATATTTATAATATTTTAGAAAAAAATATACGAATTATCCAATGGATAATTTATTCTTGATTTATGTCTAATAACCTGTTAAATAAAGCTTTTCTTGTAAAAGACATCAACGCGCTCGGTCGCACTCACTTATGTATTCAAATTTTAATTAGTTTTATTACCGCGTTGTGTTGTGTATTGTGGCAATATAATAAATAATGAAGGGAAAGGCAGAAAAAATTAGAGAAAATTCTTTAAAGCCATGGCTTATAATTCTTTAATATTGTTTAATATTTTTACTGAAGAAATGTTTGCTCTACTTTCCGTATGGTAACTGTTGAATAAAGTACAAAGTACTCATTCGTATAAATAACATATTATGATATTTACATACCCAAAGTATTTTGCTCGCAATACAATTGCATTATATTTAAGATAACAATCTTCGTTATTTATTACATTTAAACGTAAGACTATACAAAGAAAAAAAAATTGAATGTAGAATTTTGAAATAACATGTTTCGTTCTTTAGCTTTATTGATGAAATTTTAGCCGAGTTCATAATAATATGTTAATGAGTTGAAGATGTGCTTAGTATAATACGTAATAATGTCAAGGCTCCATCTTACGGAAAGATGAGCGCTACGCTTGCTACATTAATAAAGCGAAACTGATTTTGTTATGAAAATATTAATGTTGCTTTTTAAGATTGTATTATGAAACATAAAAAATAACGATCGGTTACCTAGTTTTGTACAAGACTTGTACAAGTACTTAGACTTGTACAAGTAATTGAAAGCGTCTAAATAAAATATTGTAATGGAAAAGCCACGCTACGGGAGTATTACGATTGCGGCTGCAGAACGAATTTTTCGACTCGAACGGGGAAGACCACAGTCTCACCGACAACAGCGTAATATAGCAGCAAAATTGATCTGTGTTCGTATTATTGTGTGAGAGAACCGGATCTTATTTTTAATATTATCTTCAACCATTCATTTTTAATCGTAGATAGTTGGAGGTGTCTATGGGCCATAGAATTTATTTACCATCAGGGGGACTGTATGTTCGTTGTCACCCTTTATTATCATCATTAAAACCCTACACAAGTCCGCTGCTGAACATAGGTTTTCCCCAAGGAATGCCACAAAGCACGGTCCTGAGCCACCTGCATCCATCGAATTCATACAGTTCTTGCCTTGGTCGTCATCACCCCTAATGCTAGTCAGTGTGTTCAGACCGATGACGGACAGCAGCGCCCAAGGTGACATCTGGAACTACTGTAAATCCGTCTGCCAAGCATGGCGATTAAATCAATTCCTCCTAACAACGAGAGAGGCCCATGTTCACAGATTGTGCATCCTAGCCTCTGATCGTATTTCATAAACACTAATAGATAAGGATAGGTCAGAACGTATGGGCAACTTATGCAGGCGAGTGCAAATGTGAATTTATTATATTTTCTGCTAGATGATAGTTTCCGCAAGTTTACTATGTTATCGCCTAGTTAAATTGAACATCACATCCCATTCACTGGGTTTCGAACTGTTGATTTGATTTGGGAAATAAGCTAATAACTGGCCACAAGATGGAATTGTAGAAGCATATTGTGTTATTAAACTCGAATTTTTGTTTAACAGGTTACTGTTTTCTGAAAAAAAAAGAAAGCGTTTTAAAAATATTATATTTTAAATTCATTGTATACAACATTTTTTAAATAATAATTATGTTAAGTTGGTTTTATAATTGTAGGCAAACGTTAAAAATTGTATAAATAATATTTAAATGTAAATTAATTTATGTTAAGCATTTAAATTTCCTGAAGAAGATAAGGAAAGATTTGCAATCATTTACTCAAATAGCAAAAATAAATAAGGACAGTCATCAGCAGGCGGCAAACCGTCCGAGATCCATATACAAAAAAATACCACCGGAAAAATTACCATTAAAGTTATGAACTACGTCTACTGCTTGTTGAGCCCTTAAATTTTTATGACAAATTTAACTAAAACTTGGTTTTAGTAAAAATATTAGTATGTATAAGATTGTAGATTTATATGGACAAAGAAATATATTTAGTAAAATGTAAGGGAAACAAATGAGCACACAGTCTACCCGATAGTAAGAATCAAATGCAGATGCGTTTTCACCTTTGAGATGGATTTAGATGGGATGCTTTGTTGTGAAATTTGTTTTTAAGTTTAGGCAAAATATTAAAATCCTTATTGAGGGATATTTCGTCAGATGTTAATTATAAACCTCAGTTGAAATTAATGAATAATTGTGCACAAGCGACATGTGTCGAACAAATGTCTTAGTTCGCTTTTATAAGTGGAAATATACTGCGCTATTTTCGGAATTCAAACAAATGCAGAAGTTCTCAATTCGACTCTATGTTCTTTTATTTTATTTGTATGTATGTTAAAATGCGACATCTTCGTCAATTGTGAGCCGATTTTAATGATATTTTGTATTAAATAATTTTTCTTTAGGGGTATTCCTGTGTATAAATTTGGTAGAAAATTATGAATAATAAAAATAAGGGATGTAGTTTTCATGTTAGTCACACTTACATTTAGACATTCTAGTTGCCTTCCTTGAGCTTGTGATATTCCTAAGTTCACTCAAAAGAGCTAAAAAATAAACTTTTAATAAATAGTAAAAGACGACTTCAAACAATTAATAAGAATAAATGATTACCACACAATAGCTTCTGAAGTCGGAGCTTTAATTCTTCTATACACTACAAAAATCTATTGGGGAAACTATTTAATTGTTTTAGTTGTTGGAAGTCGGCTTTTACTTTTTATTACAAGTTTTGTTTTTCCGCAAAACAAGTTTCTATCACGGTAGTTAATAATATGTATTTTAAAAATACGGCTGAATGAATTCATACTATGTTTCACCAAATAATATTTATCTAGAATTGCATTCGGGTTAAGTAAATACTCGTACGACGAAAATGTCAAGCTAAGGTCGTTTTTCCCCTTAAAGCAAAATTTATTCGACAAGATTGGTAAACAAGTGTGAGGTACCGCGGGCCCTGACCATACAAGTTATTCATTAAGTCATATAGGTATAAATTATATGTAGAGGTTTCGAATAGCATGTAACTTCATTTGACCCCTATATCGTAAGAACTTGCACAACGCGGGTGAGCGGTCAAGCCGGCAAATGTCACTTGCGGTTTGGTATTCAAACGGTTTTATATATATTTTACTGCACATATAAAGAGCGAATATTAGTTTATGATGTCACTTAGTAAGCGTTCGATGGTCTTAAAATTAATTTTAATATTAATATAAGTTATATATAAAAACAGTTAAAACAGAAGTTTAATATAAAAACAGTTAAAACAGAAGATGGGCAGCAGCATCTTCCACACGCCAAACTGTCAAGCGTGGCAACTATAGCATAATCCTCCCTATGAGGCAATCTATGGAAATGGCCTATGTTTTCAGCAGTGGACTTTTATAGGCGGTTATAGATGATAGATATATAATACAAAGGCGAACTTAATGTTAAAACGACAGTCTCAGCCAACTAACCCGTGTTAATGTGATGAAAGCTATGGGTATATACAAATCAACTACAACTTATTATATGTAGACTTAATGGCAGATATTCATATATACTAATATGTATTAAATGTATACAGCATATATACATAACATAACATATCTAAACTATCACGACTGTCACCCAGAGGAGTATGTAATGAATACGGACTTCCATTTGTCACGATCCTGATACACCTCTCTCGTTACTTTCACATACATACATGCTCGTCGGTTAAGAGTGCTCTTAATTTGGTCCATATTCAATAAATCGCCAATTTGGTCAATAAACTTCCATCTAGGGCGGCCCTTGCTGACTATGCCACTCACTTCATACATTCATAAAAATATCATATTAATTTTATATATAATAACCAATTTAATATTAGATAGAATCTAGTAGTAAATTTAGTAATTAACAGCCTATTAAAATCCACTGCTGAATATAGGCCTCCATATTTGTCAAAGTTGCCACGCTTGGCAAATGGATCGGCAACCACAGCTTTTTATTTTAAGACGCTGCAGTGCATCTCCTGATTTGTTTACCTCTTTCGCCTCTTACGACACCTAAGGGATGAGATGGGGTAGTGAATATTCTTACACTGCCACTACGTGGATTATTTTATATCTTTACAGGTGATTTGATAGAATTTTTTTTAATGATTCAATTATTTTAAGAAGTACGTAATTTTGTGCATATGCAATATACATTGTTATGACTATACATTCTTATGATTCTAAAGACTGGTTATGATTATGAAGTAGACTAGGAGACTAGGAGAAATCCTTTTCTGCCTAGGAGTCAGTCCAGTTAGACACCAGTGTATGCACTGCTGTGTTAAGGATATAGAGAGTCAGTATAGTTACAGGCTGTGAGGTATTACATCTTAGTCTTCAGTTGTGACAACGCATTTGTAGCCTTCTTTGTTAGAAGTTGGCTGTAGGTGTTCATGGGCTGCAGTGGCCACTCACCATCAGGTGGACTGTAAGTTCGTATGTCACTTCAGTTTTATGAAAAAATATATTTACTAATGCTTTTAGTATATTTTGTATTTATCTTTCATCTATCTTACTATGTATTTTCTATTACCCAAGAACGTTACCATCTGCTTTACTAATCTAAACCACGCAATGTTTTAAGTCGTAATCCACATTTAATCTGTCATAAAAGATCACGAGTTCGAAGCCTGATAACTATCAGCATCTACCACGAATTCAAAGCCTTGTAATTATCGGCTCCGAGATCGAACGTGGATTCTTCACGAACGCTTATTTGAGCCGGTCACGACGTAACGAGTCAAAAGTGAAATGACTCGTTGCGTCAACACCAATAGATTTTTGTACATTCATTTTGATTGCATACAGCTTGCACATAAGTTTCCAGTCTAAGAAACAAGTTACTCATAAGTATCTATGATTTTTTTATATTAGTATAGAGAATAAAGTTCTTTGAAAAAGCACAAACTGAATTTTTTTCCAACACGACTTCGCTGCCCTATATTTAATTTACTAGTGATATCAGACCCTAGAAATGTGATTTAAAATGATTTTAATCAAAATTTAAATTGATTGTATAACTTTAATGTGCTGTCAAAACGAAATTTTTCGTGATATCGATGACGTCATAATACTTCTCAAACAATAAACATCTTTGCATATTTTTAAATGATAAAAATCTAATTTAACTTAAAATGGAAACCGATCAAGTTTTGAGGACTTTTCTGTTAATAAGGGTGACAAACAAGCACATAAATTTACTGGTAGATTAATGGCCATGGCCTAAGACCTAAGGCGATTAATCTTAACCTATTTACTCAATTCAAAAGCGTTGTCACCCTTGAGGGCTAAGATGGAAAGCATTGTTATCAGTATGAAGAGACTTTGAAAAGCAGAAAATTCAAATTTTAAGTTTGTATTTATTTATTCAATGGAAACATACATATCATAAGCTTATATAATATAGTAAAAATGCCATACAGTGGCGGCGTAAGGGATTCCACTTCTTCATTTCATCCTGTGGGTGTCCTAAGAGGCAACAGAGATGGGTTGCAGCATCTTCCTGATAACATCTTAAAATATTTAAAAAAAACTGCTGTTACGCAAGTGTGGCAACTATAGCAAACATTCCCTGAGGCAATTGTTGGGGAAGCCTATGTTCAACCGTAGACTTTTGATAGACTGTAATGAATGAATGAATAAATATCAATATTTGGGTAACAGTAGATTTAAACATATATACTTAAATATTAAATAAATGTTGAAAACAATTACAGTACATTTGAAATGGCCATTGCTTAGAGAAAATATGTCGAGAAGAGAAAACTTTACATTACATAAAGTGGTAGCATGTGCGATAAATTTATTTTTTGTTTCCTTATAAAAAACGTGTCCTTGTAAAAAAGTAATTTTAAGTAAGAATTTCCTAGACTGATACTGAAAATTAATTTTACTAAGAAGGAAAAATGTTTAATTATGATGTAGTAATTAATTAACGATCGTGTTAACTACCCCGACTGTAGTTAGTACGGCTGTAACAAGCAAGTTGCCGTAACAAAAATATTTACATTTTAAAGTAAGGTTATTATTTAGTTTAAATCTTGCAACTAGTATTGTAAGAATGCCATTAGCCTATTTAACTAAAATCAAGCGTTGTTGCAATAAAGCACAAGTACTGAATTGCAGAGATATCAAACGTTAAATACGTTTTTTGAACATAATCATATTTTATGTTAAAATATCATTTCACAATTTAGTTACTAAATTTTGTGTTTTGCATCATAATAAAACAGTTCATAATAAAAATAAAACGATTTGGCGCACGCTCGTTGAGTGTGACTTAGTGACGTAAGATCTAAATAAAATTCGATAGATAAATAAATGTGTACTTGCCCGAAAAGTAAATGTAAAAAAAACTAAAATCTAAAACTAAGATTTAAAAAATCTAACTTAATAAAATTTAAAAAAATTGTATATCTCAAAAAAATAGTACATATGTTTTGACAACAGTTAGGCAAATATTATGGATTTAAATGGAAAATTATGAATTAGGTGATAGGTGGCTATCCTATCGCCAATACTATCACACCTAATATTCCATTATTTTCTTTTCTTATACGACATGCTACACAAGTACACAAGTAAGTTGGCACATATTTTTTTGTTATAAGTCCCACATAAACATAGGCTAACAGTCCCAGATCAACATGCGACATATGGATAATTTTATAAAGTGTATTATCTAAATATCGATCATATTATTTAAGCGTATGTTAATATTGTTTTATGAAAAAGAAACATATAATTATTTTTAATTTGTATAAATATAATGCAATTTGGAACTAAGAGCGCCATAATATGTACTACTTTGTGTGTTAAAAGATAAAATAAAAAATAAACAAAATAAAATATGATCAAGGATAAAAGAAGTTGTCAAAAAAAAAACCGTTTAGAGTACTCTTGGGCATTGATTTATTGCTTAATAAATAATTATTACTGATATACATGATATCTACACGCGTTCTAATGACCATGTCATTACCAATGAATGAATCACTCATTCATTGCGCCTTCTGGTAAATCAAATGTTATTTTTTTTGGAGTTTATGGCCTGGTATCTAGACCTTTAGGCCAAAAATCAAATGTTAACTTCAGTATAACCACAGAATAAATAATAGTACAAGAAGTATAACTAATTAATAGTTATTTTTACGATTGTAATATTAAAAAATCAAATATTATGTACTAGTTTCTGGATATGGCACATAAAAAGAACATTATACTCAGTTGAATACAATGTAAGCTTTAGTAAAAATCTTGAGAAAAGGTGTATCTCAATGTATCGCAGAGCAACGACTCAAATGGGACCGCACCATTTCTCGCGGCACAAAAACCTGTACCTCACTAGGTCAGTCGACTGGGCGGGACTAGTGATGAGCATTCATACGGATGTCGATACAGGTTGTTTTTTAAAGATGAACCGGAATGTTGCTAGTGGTATGCTTAACTATAGCTAAGGTATTATAACAGTAACAATAGATGAGACATTGATGGGCGATGTTGAAGAATAATAATTATTTCTTTAAAATATGTTACTACTTTAATAAAAGCGTTTTTATGGATTTTACTAACAAATTAACTTAAGAGGATTATGAAAGCGCAAGTAGGTATTTTCAAAAATGCTATCTGTTTCATACCGCTCGCTCTTTGCGATACAGAGCAACTCTCTCTATCGCACGATACGGCGATAGAGAGAGTTGCAAGTCTTGGAATGGCAATTGCCTACATTTCCTTTAAAAAAAAATTGTTTCGGGCGATAACGTTTTCACTACACCTTTACCAAATGAGACAATTTTGGTCTCATTATATTAAGTACACCTTAATCTAGGGCTGTATGCTTTTATTTTTAGTAATTCAGTTCAGTTTAATTTAAAAAAATGCTCAGGGAAGTTTTTAGGTCAAAAATATAGATATTTAAATGCTAATAACTTATATCGTATGTAACGTTATCGCTTATTGCATGAAAATTTACAGCTTCACAATCCTCTTAACGAACTAAGTAAGTTATAACCGTCGAGTACTGAATGATCATAAAATATCAACCAAAAGAGGTTTATTTACTGCTGGGTGAAGGAATCTTATTTTAAGTAGGTTTTTTTATAGAATAAGGGTGACAAACGATGGTAAGTAGATACTGTAGCCCATAGACGTCTAAATCTATCCTCGATTAAAATTGATGATGCGTTATTTACCCTGACGACAAAGATGGAATGCCTCGTTTCTCGTAAAAAGGGTTTCCGGTTCTCTTCACTCACCATACGAAACACAGTGGCACTTAATGCTATTTTATGCAGGTATTTTGAGAGAGCGTGGTCTTTCCGCGGTAGGGACGACCCATTCGTGCTACAACTATAATGTAGCAGTGGCATGGCTTTACCACGTATAGACTAGGGTTACTAGAGGAGATCCGCCACGCTATGTTGAATCAATGAACTTAATATGTTCTCAAAATATTGGTCGAAAAATTACAATAGATTTATGTATTAAATTATGGTTAATTTTTTAAATTTAAGACAGTTTTTCGTTAGCTTTTAAGCTCAATTATTGTTAAGATTCTCTATCATTTATTCTGGGATGGAAATTTTTAAGATATGCCATTTTAAAAATTGCTGTCAAAAGTTATCACAATAATAAATATAACATCAATAAAGTTTATTTAAAACATAATTACAAATTTTCTTTTCTTGTGGGAATATTATCTAATACAACTTACAAAATAATTGGAAGAGTATGGTTACAACAGCAATTTTAGTTATAGCTCATAATTGGTTTGGTACAACCGGGAAGAGTCCACGCTTTCACAAAATACCATCGTAAAAAAGGAGCACATCGATGTTGTAACTTGTATTAGAGAGTAACAACTACCGGAGGCTTAATATGAGGCAATTTAGTTTCTTTTTTTTTATAGAATAAGGGTGACAAACGAGCACACAGTCCACCTGATAGTAAGTGGATGCTGTGGCCCATAGATATCTACATTTATCCTCGATTAAGAATCAAAATGCAGATGCGTTGTCACCCCTGAGGTCTAAGATGGAGTGCCTCGTTTCCAGTAAAAGGGGTCTCCGGTTCTTTACACTCACCATACGAAACACAGTTTATAGGGATGTCGAAGTAACTAATGTTTTGTTTTATTTTTAGTTAAAGTTATATTTGTCACATGAAGTATGCTTCGGGACGATGAATTTAAATTTTGTCGGTTCATTAAAAATCTATTTTCTACGAATAACATATAGATAATTTTTTTGTTAATTACTTTTCAACATCTTTGGGCAAAACTGACATACGATAGAAAACGCTATTTAAAAACAAATATTGACATTTCGTTGTTTGACTTAGAAAAGAACTGGAATTTGAATTTAAAATGTAGCGCATGAGGTTAACGACGGCTATCATCGATTTCACGATTTATTTGGAAGCGATGTAGATCAGAGCCGTTTGTATTTCAATTATACACATTTATATTCAGAGAGATGAGTGAGATAATCTATAACGGGACCAGATAGTCCCGTAGGTGGCATCGCCTTATGAGGAAGTTGATGAGGTATGCCTGGTCTGGCTGCATTTTGATTACGACCAAAACTTCGAATAATAAGCTAACGCCGTTACCGTTACAACCTATTAAAGTCCATTGCTGAACATAGGCCTCCCCCATAGATTGCCTCATAGGGGAGATATTTGCTATAGATGCCACGTTTGGTAAGCGGGTTGGCAATCACAGTTCTTTTATTTTTGGTCGTTAGGAAGACCCTACTGCCCATCTCCTGATTTGTTTCTCTCTGCCGCCTCTTACGAAACCCACGGTAACCACGCAGATGACATTATTTGCGACACTCGTCATTAATTAACCTTGCATGATGTAATCTACTATAAAAATATGAATCATCGTAAACGTCACCCTCATAAGCTCGTAAATAATCCATAGCCAAAACTGAGCTTCTCTTAAGCTTTTACGATTTGTCACAATTTTTGCTCTTGCCAGGTGGAATTTTGGTATTTATTAAAATTCCTAGACTGGCAACAGAAATGAGTGTCAGAGATGCGAGAGGTCTGTTATCGATAACAGGCTTGCCAGACGTGGTGGTTAGAACAAGTCGTTCTTAAGACGGGAGAGCCCCATTCCCAGTAGTGGACTGTTTCCTGGTTCAAGGAATAGAAGGATCAGGAAAGTTAAGTAGTCATCTTATAAACATACATATATATAGATTTGTAATTAAGTAAGTTATTGCAAAACGAATAAAAAGATAACATTTAGTTAAATTAAGAATACTAGGTTGGACCACTTATCTTATTTTACGGCTTTTGTAGACAAACGCAGGCGTTTTAAATTTAACCATTACAAGTAAGAGCAATAACGTAAAATTAGAAGAAATAGGATAAAATAAAAATGAGAATCCCATAACACTGCATAAACAATAAATAAACAATAAACATATATTTAACATTAATAAAATGAGAAGGAATTCCCACGTCACTAAAGCTAAAAGCCATCAGCAATCATTTGCTTGACTTCACTCGAGTCATTCTCATATTTTGATTAATTGACATTCGATATATTTAACAATATATGTTTGAATTATTAAACATGCATACATTATGGTATATTCCGTTGATTGCGTTCATAAATTTTGATTATTGATTGGATAGAATGTTGCTTAGTTTCACTGCTTGCTTCAATCCTCAAATCGCCAATACGGAACGAAGCTTTTATTAGATTGCAATACTAACATTTGGCAGTGTGTGTGTGAGAAACTCAATACATAACCGTTCACTTGAGGCTCATACTACGTTCACATCTTAGCCACTGCTCACCTGTACTGTAGTTGATTATTGTGCAATTACTAAGTTAATCATATTTGTATTTATAATAAACCATATCAAAGAATAAAAAAAATGGACTTAAGTCTTTGAGAACTTGTGTTTACTTGTGAAAATTGATTTCTTGAGAACTCTGATTAAAACCTTTGCATATCTATCTTTTTACATATAGACATGCTTACATTAGACATATAGTTCTTGTTAGTATGCGAAACACTGAGAACATCGTCAAAATAAATCGTACTTAATTAATTCATTAAAAGTAAATAATTTTTTATAGGTTTTACTTTAAAAAAGTTTTAGTTTATTTATCATCCCACGTAACTAAAAAAAAATGGTCTCGAAAACAAAGAATAATTTTTCTTTATATTGTAAATAATACTTATTGAAAGCTATTTACTTTTATCACAGGTTCGGAAAAATCTCTGTCCTGAGAAGAAATGGTGTGATTTTGAGTAGTGACGTAGAAAATAACAATAAGAATTAGTTCATTAGTAACGTAGTACATAATATTCTTGTTGTCAAAGAAAAGAATAAACGCTACCCCTACTGTGATAGCGGCCTTAATATAACTTTCACAATCTCCGATGAAAGGTCAAACAAGCTTGTGTCTGTGTGCGTTCAGTTGACGTGTATCTGTGTGAATGTAAACACATGGATGAGCGCTAGTGATTCAATATTATGGACTTTCTAATTTTTCGGTTTGGTTAGCTTCATCTACGCATAATTAAAAGGGAGTTAGCAAAGCTTTTGCCGTATAACTTTTGTAATTATACGAGGATACGCTGTGTACTTTTCCGCGTAGTGACGGTGTAAGAATATCGACTACCCCATATCATCTTGCAGGTGATGCAGCAGCGTCTTCCTAATAACGACTAAAAATAAAAAACTGCGGTTGCCAACCCGCTTGCTAAGCGTGGCAACTATGACAAATATTCCCACTGTGAGGCAATCTACGAGTATGGGGGAGGCCTATGTTCAGCAGTGGACTTTTGTAACGGTAACGGTAACGCTGTGTAGTGGCGGAATATGAATATCGACTACCCCATATCACCTCGCAGGTGTCGTAAAAAGCGACAGAAGGAAACAAATCAGGAGATGTGCAGCAGCGTCTTCCTAATAACGACTAAAAATAAAAAACTGCAAATATTCCCACTGTGAGGCAATCTACGAGTATGGGGGAGGCCTATGTTCAGCAGTGGACTTTTGTAACGGTAACGGTAACGCTGTGTAGTGGCGGAATATGAACATCGACTGCCCGATATCATGCCCCTTCCCATGGGTGTCGTAAAGGCGACAGAGAGAAATGAAAACAAATAATGAGCAGCAGCATCTTCCTGATAACAACTGAAAATAATAAAAAAACTGTGGTTGCCAACCCGCCTGCCAGGCATGGCAACTCTGGAAAAATCTCCTCTATGAGGCAGTATGAGCAGACAGCGTGGGGGAGGCCTTGTTCAACATTAGACTTTGATAGGCTGTAATGAGTTATATGGAAAACTGTAATGTAATATGTACCCTTTAATAGATTTTAGTTTTACAATATTTTATGTTGAGTTAAATAACTTATACTTACAATAGAAAAATAATATTTTTTTAGTAATTTTATATATATATATATATATATATATATATATATATATATATATATATATATATATATATGCGTAGTGGTAAAAACTTGCCTATATCGATTAATGAGCAATGCCAAGCTCTCTATCTGTTCATGAAATTTCATCACAATCGATTCAACTATTTCGCAGATTGTCCCGGACAGACATACAGACAATAATTTTGAGAATGGTTATTCATGTAATGGCATGCAAATAACCTCCTTAACTTAATAAAAGTCAGTTATTTCTATATTTAAGACAAATATTTAAATATCAGAACTATCGTAATAAGTATATTATTATAAAGAAAGCATAACTATAGTATAGTGAAACTGTTCAAAAGAATCGGTAACGTAAAATCGTTACCTAGTCACTGTGAATAACAGATACACATTACCTTTTGGGGAAGTGAGTGTTATTGTGACGTAATGCCTATTATCCCAGTTCTCAAACGTCTTTCCTTTGCTTTGTTGTTACATCAACCGTTTGTAAAGGTTATGACGATAATTTGACATAGTTATTTGATTGTTAAATGTACGTTTCTCGTTAGAAAATGGGTTTAATAATCGAATACAAAGTTACGTAGACCGACCAAAATTACCGTTTCTCTTCAAGAAGCAAGGATGAAAGAATGTACATACTTTTATTGTACACCATAAAAAAAAAACAGAAAACATTGAAAACCGAGTAAAGTTACAATTTGGTAGGTTTATCCCTCGTTATATAGTGGTCTATTCCAGGCAACCAGAGGCGTAAAGAAATAAAGCTATAGACAAAGGATAAATATACATACTTACTGTAGAAATAAAATGATATAAATACGTATTTTATAAATTATTAACAAATATAATTAGGTATAATAAATTTTATATATAAATGCATTAATTTATACATTCACAATATGTATAAATAAATTACCAAACTCCACAAAAAAATAAGTAGGTACTCGTAATACTATTAAACAAGTACCTAATCCTTAATTTCGTTACAATAAAATAGGAAAAGGTTTGCATTAGTATCGTTTTGTACCAAAATAAATCATGGCCGAGTATACGCCCACGGCGACAATTCTCTTTTTAGGGTTCCAAAGGGTAACCAACGGGACCCTGTTAATAAGCCTCCGCTGTCCGTCCGTCCGTCAGTCCGTCTGTCTGTCAGTGGGCTGTATCTCATGATCTGTAAAAGGTAGACAGTTGAAATTCATTTCACAGAATGTGTATTTCTGTTGCCGCTATAACAACAAATAATAAAAATTAAAATAAATTAAAAATTAAAAGGGGCTCCCCTACTAGAAATGTGTGTTACGATGGTACGGAACCCTTTATGCGCGAGTCCGACTCGCACTTGACCGGTTATTTCATTATCAACCCGTATCATTCCGGTCATGTACAAGGGACTCTACTACTCTCTTAGGTATAATTAGAACGGGTGAGTGCTGTTGTTGCAAGTACTCTATGCTATACATATGCAACCTGCGCGGTTACCATAACAGCCTATCAAAAGTCTACTGCTGAACTAAGACATCCCCCATAGATCGGGATATTTGCCATGCCTTGCAAGTGGGTCGGCAACCACCAAATAAACAGGAAGATGCAACACACACAGGATTGCTCTTACGGCGCGTCGCTCTGTGCTGTTGATAACATTCAATTCGAAATTTATCATCGTGTTGGCTGGGAGAATCATCATCGCCATCATCATCATTTTCATTTCAATTTTGTGTTATAGAAAACAAATTAATGCTTCACCAAAATGTCATTTGGTTTGGAATGTGAATGATTACTTAATAATAGATGGCAAGATATGATAGATTCAACTTTTAGTTAGGAAAATACAATTATTGTATTGGTAAAAAAATACCGACGTTATCTAGAGATTGTATCTCTTGCTTCTCTGTATCTCTCTTGTATCAAGCGCATATTTAAAAGCTCCCCGGCTTGAGTGAGACAATAGATCTTTATTATAAAAACAAGAGTGTTAAAGCGTTAGGCGCAAAATATTATATTTACAACCAATTTTATAAACAAAACCCAATATATTGTAAATTAATTTGTGTATGAATTTAATTGTACGGTCATAACTTATATTTACACCTCGTTTAATTTATTTTTTTGAATGCCGTAGTATAAATGGACATCGACAATGTCAAATATAATTAAGGAGATCGGGAAGTGCATGACCACAGATAATTCAGCGATGGCGACTCGTAACCGAATAATCGATCAAGGTTGTTTAAAGGTCATATATTTACGTGTCGGTAACCACACGGGTTTCCTGTTAAACTTAATTAAATATAAATAACTTTTTTAATTAATACCTAACCAAATACGTTCGAATTTATTCAGTCGAGGTACTAGTAGATGTAGTATCTTTGTGAGAAGTCAATTCGTACTAAATGTACTTCAGTAAATTACGCGTAACTTATGTGTTTTTACGTGGTAGAGCCACGCTGCAGCTATATATAGCTGCAGCACAAATGTGGAATAGCAGAATAACGCTGCTGTGTTTACTGGTTAATGGGCAATCTATCTTAGTCTTCATGTGTAACAACTCATCTGAGTTTTGATTCTAAATTCATGATACATGTCTATGGACCACAGCATCCACTTACAATCAGGTGGAGTGTATGCTCGTTTGTCACCTTTATTCTATGAAAAACATGAAGGAAACAAACAGAATTAAATATGTTCACGACTAAATCTACATTCAATTGTGTAATTCTTTTGAGAAATGCGTATACAAAACAGTATTTTATTGTAGGAGTTTAGTAGAATAAGAAAACTTAAACAGCGCTTATTGAGCAAAACCTGTAATGATCTCAGCGAGAATATGAGGTCATAGTCATGAAATTATTGTATTGTGATCAGTTCATAATAAATCTGCAAAATTTTAGATTATTCGGACGTCTGGAAGAGTAGGTGTAGACTAAATAAAAATATTCCATTACATTCATTCATCCATACATAAATACAGAGAGAGAGAGAGAGAGATAATACGCGTAATAATGTTTCCATTTTTAACTTAGCTATGCCAATATGGCAAAAGAAAAGAATGAAATTACATCTCTCTAAATATCAACCTTAGTACCTAACTACGTGGCAGGACACATTTTCTACCTAGGAGTCTGTCTCGGTAGGTACCATCCTCTTACTTATTTCTACCATCAAATATTAGTGCTTGCATTGTTATGTTCCGATCTAAAGAGATACAGTAAGTATAGATAGCCAGTAAAATTAAAGGCCGTGAGGCACCTTAGTTCTCAGAGGTGCAAGGCCTCTGTAGCCTTCTTTGTTTGAAGTTGGCTGCAACGTGATGGCAAGCTACTACAGCCCATAGACACTTGCATCCTAATTTAAACAAAGCGTTGTGGTCGCATATCATGAAAGCTTCGACACGAATTTCTCTGCGTGATATTCTGTGTTTGTATCCACAAGTCATATGCGTTTTGTACGTGCCATAACTCGAATTTCGCGATGTGAACGTTTTAAAGAAATTACAACGGGTTGTGAGCTACACTTTAAAGAACATTTACTTTCTTTGAGCTAGGGATGCCCGATCTGAATCGATTTTCTGGAAGATCGATTCACGGCTATACGATCTACCGATTTTTGAATCGATTCAAGGGTATGCGATCTTTACCCAGATCGATTCGTATGCCAATAAGATCGTATGGAAAAATCGTATCAACAAAACCTAAACATCTACCGAACCGTAACGTCCTAACGTACGAACTGATCTTTGCATACCGATCGTATTGCCAGAGAGGGGTGGGGAGGGTACAGTATAACTAAAACAAAGTAAGATTACCTACCTACACATTGAATGAGAGTAGATTCGAGTTACATCAAAAACGGTAATGTATGAAATATGAAGGTAGTTATGATAATATTTTGTTTATTTTATTATCGGGTAATATTCCGATACGAAAACTTGATCTGTCCTGTGAGCGTAAACTATTCCAAACCAAATCAAACTCTTGGGCTTTTTTTATTAAATGTGACATGGGTGGACAATGTAAAATGTGTAAACAGATGGTTAAAACTAGTTGAAATACTACCAATTTAAAAAAAAAACATCTCAGACGTCATCACATAGGCACTTATTCTGAGCTAAGGGAGTAACTTACGCTACTTTTATTTAAAAAAAATTTAAATGTAAAACCTGTTTTATACTTTTCAAAAATAATAATTTGAAAAAACTCACTGGATACCGTAATAGGCATTGTTAAAATAAATCATTTTGCATGCATACTGTGCTTTTCTTTATTTTTATAAAATTACGATACGATTTTCCGAGATCGAATAAGATCGATTCAATGCAATATGATTAAATCGTGAATCGATTCAAAATAAAAAATCGGGCATCCCCACTTTGAGCCTAACAACCTACCTCTTTCTCACTGTTGCTTTAATTGTTTCGGTTCGTTTGGAATGAAATTGTTGTGTAGCAATAAGATCAACTTTTTCCCCCTCAATATTTGTATATTTTTAATGTTAATCTTTTCTTTTTTTATGGTACAGCCACGCTATGCTATCTATATACAGCTGCATCACGAATGGGTTGGCTCCAACCGGAGTAGGACCACGGTCTCACAGAATATCAGCGTGGAACAGAATAATAATGTCCTCAGGGGTGACAACGCATCTACATTTTGATTCTTGATCGATGATAGATGTATATGTCACTTTCCATCAGGCGGACAGTGTTTTTATTATAGGATTAAGGGTGACAAACGAGCATACAGTCCACCTGATGGTAAGTGGTTACTGTGGCCCATAGACATCTACATCTATCCTCGATTATGAATCAAAATGCATAAGCGTTGTCACTCGTGAGGACTAAGATGGAATGCCTCGTTTCCAGTAAAAAGGGTCTCCGGTTCTATACACTCACCATACGAAACACAGCTGCATTAAGCTGCTATTTTACGCTGGTATTATGTGAGAGCGTGGTCCTTCCCAGGTTGAGCCGACCCATTCGTGCTACAACTATACCAGTAATATAGCTGCAGCATTGCTCTACCACGTTTAAAACGTGCTCGTTTGTCATCCCTATTATTAACCGTTTAGGGGTGACGTAAGAATATCCACCACCCCATATCATCCCGTAGGTGTCATAATAGGCGACAGAGGGAACTGACACATGGATGGGCAGCATCTTCCGTATCATAAGTCAAAATAGAAAAAAAATCGGTTGCCGATCCACCAGCCTAGTATGGTTATCGCAAATATGAATGTTATGGCAAATAAGCAATCTATGGGAGAGGCCTATGTTCACAGTGGAATTTAATACAATGTAGTGGGTTTGCAGTAGTTCAATCGCTGGTTGAGTTGGTACGCGCAGAATCTATATCAGAGTTTTTGTGTGGATTTTCTGACATTCTTTCTTGCAACCCGAAATTGCCATGCTTATTTTATTAGATACTACCTGTTCCCCGCGACTTCGCCCGCGTGGAATTTATTACGATTGGATTTTATGGGTTTTAATTTTTTTACGTGGAACCCTAATTCCTTTTCTAAAATAAAAGTAGCCTAAGTTACTCCTTATAACATTAACTATTTGCCAGTGAAAGTCCCGTCAAAATCGGTCCAGCCGTTTCGGAGATTAGTCGGAACAAACAGACAGACAGATAGACAGACAGACAAAAATTTTAAAAATTGTGTTTTTGTTATAAGTACCGTATATACTTTCATATGCATTTAGTAAAAAGCTGTTATATATCTTTTGACATTACAAACAGACACTTCAATTTTATTTATTTGTATAGATATAGATTGATTAAGTACACAGTTTCATGCAAAAAAAAAACTGAAATATGTATGTATTATTTTTGGTTGAGCTACGTTACTGCGAAGAATCGCGCTCTCACAGAACACCAGCGTGAAATAGCAGCACAATGTTGCTGTGTTTTTATGGTGAGTGTACAGAAACGTGGACCCTTTTTACTGGTAACCAGACATTCCATATTAGCGCTCAAGGGTGACAACGTATCTGCATTTTTATTCTTAATCGAGTATAGATGTAGGTGTCCATAGCCCACAGCACACACTTAGTGTAGTAGTAGACCTTGATATTTGCATTTTCAAAAATAACTAAAAATATGTTTTCAATAAAAAGCCGTAGTAGCTCAGGGGTTAAGCGCTCGCTGTAAATTCACAGTACGCGAGCAACCCGGTTTCGATCCCAGCCGGCACCAATGAAATTGTTAATTGCATTTTTAAGTGCTGATTTACCACGTGCTCGGCGGTGAAGGAAAACATCGTGAGGAAATCTGCAAGTCTAAGAAATAATAAAAAATATTTCTAAGACATGTGAAGTCCGCCAACACGCATTGGGGCAGCGCGGCGGACATTTCCTTGCCCTAAAAGCCTCTCAGAAATGAGAGGAGGCCTATGCCCAGCGGTGGGACGTATATAGGCTGTAACTTTAACTTCAATAAAAACGCAACAGACACTTAGTTTTTCAACAACATAAAATAGAACAAAACACTTTACAAAATATGCTCTCATGTTAGCAAGATGTTATGACAGATGCTTAAGTATGATGATGGTTAAGTAAGCGTTATTTAACCGATTTTGAAGTGGAAGCTGTAATTAAGAATGATCTTGCGGCATAGCATTCCGTTCGGCTTTGGTGCGGACGCAGTCGCGCGTGGAGCGTAGTCCACGCGCGTGGGAAACGTGCGGCTACTGTCGCAACGGCTTGTATAGTTTGATAACGGATTAATTGTTTAACTTTCGCTTTAGTGGTGTTTAAAAATCTTCATGCTATTGTCATTCATTCATTCATTTATTAAAGCCAATCAAAATTCCACTGTTGAAGATAGGCCTTATAGGAAGGATATACACCAGTAATTGTTATTACTACAGTCCATTATACCGAACTGAGCGACGACCACGTGGCATATGGCAGTCAAAGTACATACATGTTTATCTCGTTTTTTAGGTTCAAATCCTTGGCGAAGTAAATAAGTGGCATTTGTGTAAAATGATTAATTTTTAGCTTTCAGGTCTACCTCAGATTTTGTATTTACGGGGTTATTTACTTAGGGTTTTGTGATTTAAAATTTGCAACAATTTAGAAAAGATTTCTACGTAAACTTAATCAATTAAAAGAACATTATATGAAGCTGAGATGAATATTTTATTATTTAATAATCTAGTACACATTTGTAGTTCTAGAACATCTTTTTATTTATTTACGCAGATATTATATTTTTTTTAACCTTACGTTTATTTTAAAAATTAATCGACTTGGATATAACTCTTTTTAGTATAAGAATTTTTATTATTATTACAGAATTATAATATTCTAGAAAAACGTCTTAAACCATGAACTTCACTTTTACCAAGTTTAACATTCCAACCACGAAACGGGCACGATGATTCGAGATCGTATCTCCGCTCAAACAAATTGATACGTCAACAAACGAGGAGCTTGGGTAGGAGCGGCGGTGAAAGTGAATTCCACCTGTCTACGTGGGCAGAGAGACGCGATAAGTAGGCCCTTGCGAATTCTGCCGCCGGCAATGATAGCCTGTGATACTGCGGTGGTACGTGTCGCTTGTTTCACTTCAAAATGTTTTTTTTTATAAAACTGAAGTGACAAACGAACTTACTGTCCACTTGATGGTAAGTGGCTACTGCAGTCCATGGACTCTGCAACCAACTTCAAACGAAGAAGGCTACAAATGCATTGTCACCTCTGAATATTGAGTACTTAAATGGACCGGAACACCTTCAGACCGGAACACAGCAGTGCAAGCACTGCTTTTGCGGTAAAAACAGGTAAGAGGGTGGTATAATCTACCCTGACGGACCCCTAGGCAGAAACGAAGTCCTACCTCGTACTACCACTTTATTATATCGTTTATTAATAACACTTTTAACAATATGTTAATAATATGTTACTAATTATGTGATACATAAGTATGTTTTACATTGTTAAGTGAAAACTTTTTTAATGATTTCTTATATTGACGCAAACACTCACGGAGAGGGGAGGGGGAGGGGGGACTGAGATGTTTGCTGTCCCGATGTCATAGTAAGTCCGGCTACCTTCAACGTCAAACACCTCAGTCCCCCCCATGACCATAGGTGTTGTAAAGCACAAAGTTTATATTAAACACGATAAAATCCGTAAAATTAGTTTCATTTAATGATTTTTTTTATTTAATATGGTCTGTACTCATTTATATCATACTTCCAATAGCGAAGACACAGTCTCTTGGTTAGTAGCAGTATCCTTTGTTGTGACTCTGTGCAATACGTAAAGAATTACAAAATATTGTAATGTCAAAGATGAAGAAATGTGTTATTAGCTAATGTGTATTTAAAAACAAAAAAGAGTATCATGGATAACATACAGTATTTCTTTGGTAAACGTTAATCATGTTATAAACGCGTGTCAGGTTAAGAGAATTACACCCCATTACATCCCGTGGTTGTAGTTAGAGGTACGACTATGCAAGATGCCAGGTAGATTAGTTACCGTTTCAGCCTTTCAAAGTCCACTGACGAATATAGGCCTTCCCATAGGTCATCATGAGGCATCATAGGGGGATATTTGCCGTAATTGCCACGCTTGGCAAGTGGGTTGGCAACCGCAGTTTTTTAATTTTAGTCGTTATTAGGAAGACTCTTACGACACCCACGGGATGATATGGGGTAGTGGATATTTTTACACCGCCACTACACGGTGAGGTTACCCTGCTTGCACTTGACGTACAAAACCTAGACTGGCAAAAAAGCGTCGTCAGAGGTGTGGGACGTCTGCCATCGCTAATCGGTCTGCCTACAATGGCTATTTTCGAAAACCCTCGCTACTACTTGCCCATGTCCATTGGTCTTTAACAGGCTAATGAAGTAGACGAAGAATCACATTGTAATATAGGTAATAGAGCACAGATGTTTTTAAAGTTAAGTAGGTATGTAGGTTATAAAACGAGCAATTGACACGCATTTTCTTTAAGCAAGCATATTATTACATAAGAAACCGACGTTGCTTTGGACTCGTGCTAACGAATATTATATCACAATGACAAAAAATTACGTCTCTTTCGTAAATGCAGGCGGCCGTAGCAATTTACAGGAAGCAATTCGAAGTTCAACGATATGTAAGTGTTTGGTATTTTAAAATCATAGACAAAAAACGTAAACATGCGTATAAACAATTACGTATTAATATGCGTGTTTTGTTTCCTTATAACGTTGCAATTGTTGAATTTGAGACAGTGTTGATCACGTTACTCTCAGAATTTAGATGTACAACGTACGATTGTAAGCAATTTTATTGCATACTAGCTTAGCCCGCGACTGCGTTCGCATGGAATCATTTTCTTCGATTGTTTTAAAGTTGAGTGAGTTGGCTTACTCGGTTTGAGACTTTATATTGAATTAATTTTGTTAACTACACTTCTCTTTCAACTCAAATAGTAATAGTATAGAATGACTCCAATGCATGGATGACTCCACCGCCAACTGTTTCATACAATAACATAATTAAAAGACTCAATAATGTAGATATGCATTAAGAAAATAAGAAAAAGGAACTAAAAAAGGGTTTCACAATTGTTCTAATTTGTAAAACTATAGAGTTTATTGGTTTGTCAACTTCAGTAATAAGGAAGGAACGGTAATAATTCTTTTAACAGTAGCAGATTTTATTTCGATAATTTGCATAATAATATCTTTTTTATTCTTCTATAAATTAGCATTTATATTCCAGCTGTTAAACGTTTTTTACCTTTCAGGTAAGTCCCTTCACCAGCGCAAGACTGTTGACATTTCAAATATGGTATTTATACAATCAAATACTGTCACAATATCTGTATGCTCGTTACATTACGCGTTTAACGTGCAAAATATTACGAGCCTTTGTTGCTGACGCTTCAATGGACCTTGAAACGGCGACATTATAATTTAGCAAGAATGGAATACATATATAGTGCGTCATATTACATTGGACAAAAGACTTTTACTTTAATTAAGTACAAACCGACTCCAATACTTAAAAATATATTTTCCACATAATATCTCCTGAAGTCGGTGCTAAGACACTATGTATGCTAAGTTACAAAGAGTTAAAACTCTGACTTAAAAAACACATGAGGAAATATTTTTATTTGTTTTGAAAAACGTTTTTACTTTTAAAAGTCCAACTATTTTAACCTTTCGAGTGATCTAAGGAATATCAAGATCGGTAACAACTAGCATGTCGTCTAAAAAGCTACATTAAAATTTTCATCATCTTTCCTCCATTTTTCCAGCTTTAACTTTTTACCTGTAGGTATAATAATATAAAAAGAGAAGAAATCGGTAAACATACATAAAAACAGAACGTCGATTATAGAACCTTCTAGTTTTTTGAACTCGGTTAATAAAAAGCTTATAGAATGCGCGTTGTTAAGTGGCTTGGAAAGTACGTATAATGATTAAATTAAATTAGCAACATATTAAATTTTCCTCTCTATAAATACGAATTATGACGATATTAATGAGGACTGTCAGTGTACAAATGCTAAAAGGTTTTTTATGTTAATTAATGAATTGCAGAATACACTAGTCTTTTAAATATTCCTCATTACCCAATAATTTGATATGTAATGTCTGTCGACTGCCTCGTTGGTCTAGTTGTTGTAGTAGTGCGACTGCTGATCATGAGGTTCCGGGTTGGAATCCCGAGTCGGGCCAAAAAAATATCAGTTATTGAGGTTTTCCATCAAGAAATTCTCAGTAGCTGCCCGGAGTCAGGAAGCTGGCGGTGTCTCACCCCGTGCCTCGTAAAGCACGTAAAGCCGTTGGTCCTGCGCCTGATCTCTCTCCGGTCGTGTCGGTTTACCGTCCCATCGGACTATGAAAGTGAGGGAATAAAGAGTGCACCTGTGCTTGCGCATACACTTGAGCACTATAATCCTGTCCTGCGTCGATGGCTAGTCTTCGTTGAGACTGGCCGCCGTGACCGAAATTCGGTCTGGGGGACATTATTACAATGAATACAAGACGTTTATTTCTACTAGTTCTTAGTCACAGTAGTTTAATGAATAAAAAAGTAGGTATTGCGAAACTAAAAAGTTTTGGGTGCGAATACATCATTCTATTTTTGTCAAAACCCGCTCCTAGTATAAGAATTCTCTCCTTAATTGGAATAGTTATTTATTTTAGCTATGCTATTCATTATTCATCTAGATTTTTAGATTTAGTAATGTTAAGATGATGGTTATACGCCACATAAGAACTGTCAAAGTTGCTAAAGTTGTTTTTCAACCTTATATTATATTATATTATCTATAATAAAAAAGGAAAAACGCCAGCAGCGCAGCATCATGTCCGATTACTTTCACGGCAGGTGAAAGCAGTACATTTCGTCATCATCCGACCGTTCGTCACTCGATGTTTGTCTTACGGGTCGTTAACACAAATAAGGATCATTTGATTTGTAGGATTTATACTTTTTAATTATATAAGTAATTTAATGTCCTCCAGACCGATTTTGGTCACGCACGCACAGACACGCATTTGGTGCGCAAGCAAAGATGCTCTTTTTACTCGTATTCTCTTACTTTCATAGTCCGATGACACAGCCGAAGAGAGACCAGGCGCAGGGCCAACGGCTTTATGTGTTTTCCCAGACACTTTATGTGTTTTTCCAGACCCGCATTAAGTTTAGTAGCAAGGGGAACCCAATTATTTTCTTTCGGTTTATAATTATCTTATATATAGATTTATATTATATTATATATCTATATATATTTGTAATTCCCTTTTAATTTCCTTTGTTTTGATATCCTACTCGATAGGTTTGGTAATTTTTTTTAATTAACGTATTTCTATTTTGCGCCAAAAATCCGCCATTTTGTTTATTTTTTTCAAACTGCTATCTAAGAACACTTGTGTTTTTAAGACGAATAAAAAGATACCTTAATTGTAGAAATCCATCTAGTTGTTTGGAAGATATGAGGTAATAAAGAAAATTACAAACATACAAGATACGCGCGAAAAACATAACCCTTCCTTGGCATTCGGGTAAAAAGAAATTTGACTAGAGTATTAAAAATAAAAAAGTTAAATTTAAGTGACAGCTACCTTTTGGTAATGAAATCATATATATTTATTTCTTCGACGTAAGAAAATAAAACTTCCATTGTCAAATTGTCATTTTTTAAACTTATAAATCTACTATCGCTTCGTGATAAGAATCCTGTCACACAGCCACTGATATAACGTTCTACTGCAGGGCACAGGCCTCCTAGTATTTATGGAATGGTTTTTATGACAAAGAAGAGTCCTCTGTGCTGCTCCAATGCATATTGGCAGACTTTACATAACATCAAAATGTTTTATAATATCTCAAACATACAGGTTCAAGGTGCAGCGGCTAAGGAAAACATCGTGATCGGTCACGATGTTTTCCTTTGTTTATTAAAAATACTATGAATTAAAAATACTACTCAAATTGCAAATAGCAATTCCAGTGGCATCGGTGGGAATCGAACTTGGTTTGCTAACGCAATAGGAAATTTAAAGAGCGTACACATAAAGATACTGGCTGTAGTTTATATATCTATGTAAACTACAGCCAGTATCAGTACAGTAGAATCCCGATTATCCGGACTCATTCGTCACGGCTTTAATTGCTGATTTAAAAATGTGTTAACGGCGCAACGAGACATGTTACGAGTTTATTACCGCCTCCAACGGTGTACTCTCATTGCTCTCATTTGTCAATGCTCTCATTTGTTTGCGCGATAGTGTTTGTTATCAATTATCATTTGATTTTCTTTGATAGCGTTCAACTGATAGGTTGTCTTTTATTTTTGTTTATGTTTTGCGTTGAAAATCTAAAATGTTCAAGCGAAAAAGAGTAGTGTTGTTTCTTAAAGACTAAAGTGAATATAATTGAGAGTATAAAAAATGGTGAATCTGGCAGTCAGTTGGCGCAAATATATGTTGTAGGAACTTCTACGATATCAGACATTAAAAATAATTCTGATTTCATAATGAAATTCTCCTGCGCGCTTGAGAAAGAAGATGGAAGCTCGCAACGTAAAGTCATGAAAAAATCTCAAAATGAAATTCTGGAGAACGCAGTTTTTACTTGGTTCTTACAAAAGAGAGCATGCGGCCAGCCCATATCTGCACCTCTTTTATGTGAAAAAGCATTGGATTTTAATCAAAAGCTTAATGGTGATAGGACTTTCAAGGCGAGTTTTGGATGGTTAGAAATATTCAAATCATTAGCATTGCGTCGTGAAAATGCAGCACCGGGGCACAAAGTGAGTAAGGATAGAGTTACAGTTATGGTTTGCGCGAACGCTAAAGAAACACATCGATTGCCACTGCTTCTTATTGGTAAATCAAAACATCCGCGCTGTTTCAAAAATTTTATAATCCTAACTTACGCTGACCAACAAAAAGCGTGTATGAACACTGATATTTTTCTTACTTGGTATGGAAAAACATTTATCCCTGAGGTGAAGAAATTTCAAAAGGACGTGGGAAAAGAGGGCGATGTATTGTTGTTGTTAGATAATGCGCGAACGCACCCTTCCGCTGAAACACTAAGTCGAGAAAATGGGAAGTTTACAGTAAAGTTTTCGCCCCCTAACGTAACATTGATATTGCAACCTATGGACCAAAGTGTAATTGAAACTAAAGCGTTTATACAGAAAGCAAGTTTAGACAACAGTGAAATAGAACCGATCTTAAAGTTTTTTAAAGAAATTAATTTAAAAGATTTTTGTTGTATGCTGGTAGAAGCATGGAAATAAAAGGGCATGGCATTAATTATTGAAATTAACTCCATCTAATTCTTTAATTACACCGCAAAACGATTTCAAAGAAATAACAGAAGCAATGAAAATTCTTAGCATTGTTGAAGGGTGCAATGAGGAGAATATCAAAGAGTGGCTGAACTGCGATAGTGAAGACCCTGGATTCCAAATATTAACTGATGAAGAAATCATTGACGACTTGAATAGTAATGGGAGAGAAGATGAAGAAGAGACTGAAATTGGGGATGTATGCCAAGTACCATCTCACGCAGAAGCTTTTGAAGCTCTAGATGTTGCTTTTAAGTAGTTCGAAAGACAGGACGAATCGGATCCCATACAGTTGTTACAACTGAAGCGCATCAAGAACTTGGCTGCAATGAAAAGATGTTGTGATTCATTACGTCAAAGATCAATAACAAGTTATTTCCAATCAAAATTTTAAATTACATATGTAGGTACATATTATGTACTTCATTATCGTTATAGCTCGTAATTTTTTTATATCGTATTGTCTAAACGACGTATGTAAAACCCATTACATAATAAAAATTGATTAAAATTTAAATATTGTTTGATTTGACTTTGAAATCGATTATCCGGATTTTCGATTATACGGAATACCCCTGGTTTTATTTGATCCGGATAATCGAGATTCTACTGTATATATATTTATATTTATATACATATAAAACTGTAACTGTTCGATATTGTATTAAAAATATTTTTTTTAAAGATGTTAGAACGACTTTCTTCACACTCACTTTTCACATTGTTCTTGTAACAATGTGTAGACAGAAACGATTTCGATTGCTTGTATAAGATAAAGCACTCTATTAAGATACAATCTATGAATTCAAAGAATGGTGTTAGCAAAGCAATCTCCTACATAAGCTTCCGTCTTGTAAGGCTTGGTTCTAGCTCGCGTGATAGAATCACTTTGCATAACATGGTCTCATATAATCTTGTAAGATTTGACTTCACTTACCACCAATTAAATTGGTTTTTGCAATAGTCTTATGGCCAAATACTCAAACGCTACTCAATTTTAAGATGTCGTTAAGTCTCGTGGTGTCACAGTCACTTTGACTTAAAGTGATAGAGACAGCACGAGACTTAACGGCATCTTAAAATTTAGTAGCGTTTGAGTATTTGGGCATTAGTTATCGGATTTAAAAAAGGATGAGATTCTTAATTAGACTGTACGTTTTCTTTGTATTTTTTATTATGAAACTTAAAGACAAGTGAACTTACCGTTCACCGTTTCGTAAGTGGCTACTGCAGTTTATGGACACCCGCAGTTAACTTCAAACAAAGAAGGCTGCAGATAAAATTACAAATGTATTATAAATTAAAAATTGTATATATGTTACGCGACATCTTCGCCAATTGTCAACCGATTTTAATAGCTATTTTTATCAAAAAGTTATGCTTCAAGGGTTGAAGTTACAGCCTATATACGTCCCACTGCTGGGCACAGGCCTCTCATTTCTGAGGGGTTTTAGGGCAAGGAAATGTCCGTCACGCTGCCCCAATGCGTGTTGGCGAACTTCACATATCTTCGAAATATTTTTTTTCTTATTTCTGAGACATGCAGGTTTCCTCACGATGTTTTCCTACACTGCTGAGTACGTGGTAAATCAGCACTTAAAATTGCAATTAACAATTTCATTGCTGCCGGCGGGGATCGAACCCAGGTTGCTCGCGTACTGTAAAATTTACAGCGAGCGCTCAGGCCTTGAGCTACCATGGCTTCATGGGTGGTCCCATTCAAATTTGAATTGACAATTAGGAATAAAATTTCGAATGCTACTATTAATTAAAATAAAATTCTAGTTGTTACCTTGAGTTTGTGATTTTGCTTAGTTCACTCAGAAAGGTGAAAAATTTTAAATTTCCGACTTCAAAAAATTTAAAAGAATAAAATAATAATATCTACATAGTCGGTAAGAAGTCGGTTTTTACTGTTAAAAGTTTTATTTTTGCATTTGTCAGCTCAAGCTGTTAAAGCAGTATAATAATAATAATATCCTCCAGACCAAATTTCGGTCCAAGTCTAGCATATGATAAGTAAAAAAGGAAAATGTGGTCATAGGTTTCCCCTGGTGTTGCAGTTGTTCATGGGCGGCGGTAGTCACTTACCATCAGGTGAGCCGCATGCTCGTTTGCCCCCTCTCCTATATAAAAAAAATAAAATAGGTCATAATATGACCCTTTTTAGTTTATATACATGAAGTACAATTAAGCAACTATCTGAAGTGATAGCCTCATCATAGTCAAGCAATTGTTCCTTATAAAAAATTGTTCCATAGATAATGCAAACTGCGCAAGACAGTGCAAGAGTGTATGCGCAATCACAGGTGCACTCTCTATTCCCTTACTCTCATAGTCCGATGGGACGGTAATTCGACACTACCGGAGAGAGATCAGGTGCAGGAGCAACGGTTTTATGTGCTTTCCGAAGCATGGGGGTGAAACACCGCCAACTTCCTAACTCCGGGTTGTTACTGAGAATTACTTGACGCAAAAACTCTTTGGCCCGACCCGGGATTCGAACCCGGGACCTCATGATCAGCAATCGCGTTTACGACCAATATACCAACGAGGCAGTCACGAACTTTAAAGCAATATACGAACGTTATGAAAGACCGCTTTATTCGTTCTCATAACCGATATGGGATGAAAGAAAACAATGTAATTCTCATGCAATAACAAAGCATATTGCAATGAGAAAAAATGTTTTGATCAATTTATATTATAGCTCAGGGATTCGTATGTCTTCAAGATTGTTGTTCAATGTAGAGTAAATAGAAAACAAAAGGTCGTTAAATTAAAAGTTGTTTATTTAAAATTAATTATTGCAATTTTAAGTGCTGAATGGTTAAGGAAAATTGATGATGATGACGATGATGATACATCTAAATCAGTAACTACAACCTTTTTTTTCTTTAGTAATTGTTAATCTATATATAACTGCCTCGTTGGTGTATTGGTCGTAAGTGCGACTGATCGTGTGATCCCGGGTTCGAATTGGGTATTGGTCGGATCAAGAACCAGTTATTGAGTTTTTCTGTCAATATATTCTCAGTAGTAGCCTAAACTCAGTAAGTTAGCGGTGTTTGACGATCGGTAATCTCTCTCCGATCGTGTAGGATTACCGTCCCATCTGACTATGAGAGTAGGGGAATAGAGAGTGCACCTGAGCTTTCACACCCACTCTTGCACTATAATCCTGTCCTACGTAGATGACTATAGTCTCCGTTAAAATTTGACCGAAGTTCAGTCTGGAGAACGTTCTGATTAAATAATATTATGATTATCAGTGAATACACCCTACACCCAATGTAGCCCTCTTACATATTTTCTGCCACCATGGAGCTGCCCTCTAACTTAGTCCTGAGGGGATAACACATCTGTGGCCTTTTCGGTTGCTGGTGAAGGTGTTTATGGGACTGCAGTACACATCTACATTATTATAATAGCCACCTTCAGCTGGACTTTTAGCTTTATCGATAAATAGCCTTAGACCTTATAATTTTTTATTAGAGGCAAGCCCGTAACCAACCTCTCTGTTTTCTTCCTCGCACAACTTCCTTGTGGAATAGTTTACCACCAGCGATTTTTCCGGACCGATACGACTTAGGGACCTTCAAGAAAAGAGCCTACTCCTTTTTAAAAGGCCGGCAACGCATCTGCAATTCCTCTGGTTCCCCTGGTGTTGCAGTTGTTCATGGGCGGCGGTAGTCACTTACCATCAGGTGAGCCGCATGCTCGTTTGCCCCCTGTCCAATAAAAAAAAAAAAAAACCTTATGGTAAGCTGTCACTGTGCCTCATATACTCATACATCCATTCTCAATTATGAACTAATAGTTTTAAAGGTGTGTTACCGCTTATGTTGTCTTTTTTCTATATGTGATTTTTATTTATTTAAAATTTGCAATAGAGGCAGTAGTTTTTCGCGTAATTTACACAATGCACATAAAAATTCTTTGAGTTGGTCCGTAAGCTGGGAATGTAGTTAAAACTCGTTTCTCTGTTATTTATAGTATGTGCTTGTGAAATGGAACTAATATCTTTCACTGATTACCAATTTTAAATAGTAGATTTAAGTAACAAACACCGTTGATGGAAATACGACAAGCCGCAGTTCCAGCGAAGTGTCCTAACCATGAGTCGAGAAGCAAAACTTTACTTGAGAATTTAACTTACTATGCAAGGAATTACGTAGAATATGTTCTACTGTGAAAAATGGGGCGGCTCGGTAACGTAGCAGCGAAGCGATTGGACCTCGTTTGAATTCCGCAAGGAACAACTATTTATATGGCCTGGAAATATTTGTTCCGAGTCTTGTGCAATATATATAACGATTTGAATAGGACAGTTTGAAATTCCAAGAGTGAAGAACGTAATATATACTATTAAATTTATAGATATTGTCTTTTTTATGATGTCCAAGATTATTCTGAATAAAATTTAATCTGGACCTTTTTAATTTATACATACTCTAAAATTAAATAAAGAACCTATTGATTTTTTTAATTTTTCATAATTCTGAGCTCGTAAATAGTTAACAGTTGAAAATGAATCATAATGAAAATATCACAAGGGGACTTAGTAGGAAGGATTTGCCATAATTGCTTGGTAGACTTCTAATCTGTATTTTACATGAGGCTTCATAGTCTGCAAAAAAACAATGGACCCTACTGTTTTTCTGGTTAACCTCATATTCAATATCTGTTATTCGACGTTTACATTTCGCTTGAGTATGTACCGAGACCTATTATTTTAATTATTTCAATCGTATCCGCTTATTGTTGAATAGCATAGAGATCGAGTTGAATCGAAGAGTGATAAACAAGTACACATACAACCTGATTTCAAGTGGATGTTATGGTGTACTGAAACTTACATTTATCCTTGATTGAAAATCAAAATGATAATGCGTGCCACTCCTGAGGGCTATGATGGATTAGCTCATTATTCAGTCATAGGGTGATACGGTTCTTGTCACGCACTATACGAAATCGACACTATTATACTGCTATTTGACGCTGGTAATTATTTACACATACTTACAAAATGTATTAAATATATTTTGTAAGTATGTGATCATTCTTGAGTTGAGCCGACACATCAGTGCCATGTGATGTAAGCGTAAGAAAATTCACTACCTAATATCATCCCGTGAGTATCGTAAGAGGTGACAGAGGGAAACTGAAAGAGAAGCAGCATCTTTCTGATAATAACTCAAAATAATAAAAAACGGAGGTTGCTGACCCATCTGGTAAGTGTGGTAGCTATGGCAAGTATTCCTCTATGAGGCAATCTATGGTAGAGGCCTGTGTTCAGCAGCGAAATTCGAATTAAACATTAATAATACTGCATATTGCATATATACGGCTGCAGTAGAGCTCTATCATGTAATCCTTGAAAAAAAAAATAAGACAAGAAGCAGTTTCAATGTAATCATGAAACATACAAAAATAAGTCATCGAAGTACAAAGTCGAAATAAAATATCGTTCGCGACGGCATGTATGAGCACAGGTGAAGGCAAAAGTGGGGCATGTAGGAGTATAACCGCAACGGTTTTTAATAACAGACCTGACGTTCAATTATTGTTCAAGGCGCTTTTGTTGTTACGATTTGTCTCAAATATATTTAATTGTATTGAAACTTTTATGTAGCAAGAAATACAAAATTATAATAACTTGACGTAAAATAAAGTGGCAGCGTAATGGTATCCACTGGGGTGGGGTAGTGTCATTCTGTGAGTGTAAAAAGAGGTAGCGGCGGAAACTGAAATAGGAGTTGAACCGCAGCATCTGATGGATCAAGCATACTGATAAAAACTCAAAATAATAAAAAACTGTGCTTGCCATCACTTGCCAAACGAGGTAGTAATGGCAAGTATCCCCCATTTGAAGCAATCTATGGGACAGGCTTGCGTTTAACAGTGTACTTTGATAAGCTGTAATGAATTAATGAATGAAAGTAACCTAACGTTTACCCGCTCAGTACAGACTTCTTCTTCTCTCCGGGAGTTTAATGAACACGGGAATGTCAGGTAGACTTTTTAGTAAGAATATTTAGATCTTAAATGTCAAAATATTTTTTTATTTCTCACAAATTTAGATGTTCTATTAATGTTTCTCTCATGGTAGACTTAGTAAATTTTGATTTAAAATTGCAATTAACTCTTGCGGTGTTGTCGGTTTGCTCTATACCAGAGATCAAACCTAGGTTAAATATGTAAGAAGAAAAAAATTATACAGGCTTATGAAGGAAGCAGTTTCGATTAATAAATGGACTATGGACTCAGGGAAGCTTACTCTAAATCATTTAAGAAAGAAGTTATAGTTACAGCCAATATACGTTCCACTGCTGGGCACAGGCCTCCTCTCATTTCTGTGAGGGTTTAAGGGCAAAGAAGAGTCCGCCGCGCTGCCCCAATGCATGTTGGCGAACATCACATGTCTTCGAAAATTTTTTTTCTTATTTCTCAGACATGCAGGTTTCCCCACGATGTTTTCCTTCACATCCAAGCACGTGGTAAGTCAGGACTTAAAATTGCTGTAAATCATTTGCCGTCCTCCAAATCTTTGAGTAGAAACAATTATTTCTATGTAAGTTGAAGTTATACAATTGATATTTTTTATTAATATCAATAAATATATATAAACAATCGCATTCTTGGAATGTTGTTTGTAGCAGATAATCTAAAAATAAAAGGGATATTGTAGCAAAAATCGACTGTAGAGAATTAATTTTAACACTCCAATTTCGATAAGGTAAATTCATTGTCAATCGGTTTCACGCTTTTGCTTTGTTTAATCTATTTTTGTTTACTAGGTTGATTGATATAACATTTTTAACGTAATGAACTACTTGACACTGAAATATTGAGAAGTTATATGTATATGAATCAGGGCATTAAAAATGGAAAACATGATTGATTATATTTGTATAGTATATTATTTATATAAGTATTTTAGTATATTATTATTGATTATATATGTATAGTATGGATTTAGAATTAGGATTTTTTTGGGCGAAGTTTCTATTATTAAGATACTTACAAAAAAGGGCTTTTATACATTTATTTATTTAATATTCATTAAGCTTTACAAACACTATATAATCAAAAGATTTGGCGGTCTTAATGCTAAAAGCATCTTAGAGCTTTTAGTGATAATACTTCGAAGACAGTTACAGATAAATAAAAATATAAAAAGAAAAAACACATATATATCTAAATAACACCCAAGAAAATGAAATAACGGTAATACATATAATACACATAAACATATAAACAAATAAACAAATATATAAATACATCTTGAATGTTTACATGAAGGTCAATATTGGTTCTCGGTAACCAACCTATAATAAGTTTTTTTATAGTTTTTTTTTAATATTAGCAGTCATACAACTATACTACAAGAACTGTAAACGCTGCTCGCCGTCATCTATGATTGATAACAGTAATAGAAATAGAAATAGATATTTTTTTCATTTAATATGGACTATAAATAATACTTATTAAAAGTGATTCTAATGTTTAATTTACCACTGGTTCGAAAAATACCTCTTCCTCGAGAAGAACCATCAACTGTTTGTACAGTGCTTTTTGTATCAACATACGAACAAAATGTGTTTCGTTCAATAGAGTCCATTAAAAATGTTATTAAACGCGTTCTTAATATGCATATTCATAATAGCCTTAGGTTAAAATCAAGTTACTTATTAGCCTTAAGAACTAGATTGTAATACTTTCAGACTTTTGCAATCTCTTACGCCATTCAATTAAAAAGTTAACAAACGGCACTAATTCATATTAACATACGTATAATTTTTAAGAGCCGTACCTCAGGGGATAAGCGTTCACCTTAATGTTTCGTAGTATAAGAGCAAACTGTGTTCGTTCTTCACATTACAAATGAAATTGTAAGTGGTAATATACCAAGTGCTGTAATTGCAAGTGGTAATGTGCTCAGCAGTGAAGAACGATATCGTATATATAATTTATTTATTCATTAGTCAAAGTCTATCATATCACGTACAGTCATAGTGAACATAGGCGTGCCCCATAGATTGCCTTATATGGGGAATATTTCACATAGTTGCCATGCTTGGCAGGCGGATTGGCAACCGCCATTTTTTATTATTTTAAGTTGTTATTAGTAAGATGCTGCTGCCCATCTCCTGTTTGATTTCACTTCTTACGACACACGAGGTTATGGACTAGTGGATTCTCTTACGCCGCCATTAAAAAGCATATTTATAATATAATACACATAAAAAACCTCTATGAAAACTTAAAAATATTCCACGGACATACAAAGTCAGGCAGCACGCATTAGAGTGGTCAGAGGCCTATGCTCAGTAGTGGAATGCATGTAGGCTGTAATCTTATTTGAATATAGTTTAATTTAAATCATTTAATATTGATAGAATAGAGATTTCCTTAAAAAAGGATTTTGCGTATGCGCGTGTATTGAATGTAAATATTATTCAATGCGTACTAGTTTTTCCAGTTTTAACATAACGTTTCCTAGAGAAGAGAAAGCTTGTTTACACTTCCTTCGCAATATTGCACTAAACTGCATCATAGTGCACTGGTAATGAGGTCACTTTCTACCTGACTCGACTTTCGAGCCCTTTCCCTAGCATCTTCGCGGCAGCTTTCGTACATAATTGCTTATGTTGTAAGTTGCGTGGCGTTTTGTAACCATTTATCAATTTATAAGTGTGAAGTTTCAGTTGCAAATATGTACTCGAAAATAAAATTCTAAGATACGAAATTAGCATTCAACTTTCTTTGGTACCCTCAAAAACAATAGAACATAAGTTATCTATTAAAAGCATACTGATTTGTTAATTAGCACGTTCATATCATGTGTGACCGCGTAGTGGCGGTGTAAGAATACCTACTAACCCATATCGTCCCGTCGGTGTCGTAAGATGAGACAGATGGAAACTGAACTTGGAGATGGGCAACAGCGCCTTTCTAGTAACAACTAAAAATAAAAATAAAAACTTGTAGCCAACCCGCCTGCCAAGCGTGGCAACTATGGCACATATTTCGCATATGGGGAATCTATGGGGGAGGGCTATGTTCAGCTGTGAACTTTTAATAGGCTGTTAAGTAACGTAACGTAGCGATCATATGCGCTTTAAGTAAACACAATATTATGTTTTACGACCGTAATGTATTATTACCATAAAATGTAGCCTAAGATACTTCAGAAATGAAGACAAACTAACGACATCTCATACTTCAAAATCTGTTAAACTTTCAAAGCTTCAGGAGTTAACAATCCGATAAACATACTTTCATACTTGTATTACAATCCTATTTTTGAGGAGTCGGGTAAAATTTAATCTTGAAATTGAACCACGACATATTGAACTAACAATAACAAAGATTTTGAAAGGTAATTTTAAGGCTTTTTAGGTTAGTGTGTAATTATATTATCATCGTTACTCGTGTACACATGAGTATGTAGAACGCTAATGTAATTGGATTAGAAGAGAAGGATTTATAAGTGTAAGATAATGTGTATGAAATATACATAAACATTTACATATGCATTACCTAATAATTATAAATGTTATATAATAAAATGTAATATACATATTACCTAATTGTTATAAAAATTTGTGGGTGGCGTAAATTTTAATTTATTTTTATTATAGTTAAATTATAATCAAAAAAATAGTTTCAATATGAAGTATTCTTCATTGTAGTTTCCATTCATTGTCTCAGTGCTTTGTTTGTACTAAAACGGAAACGAAAGCTTGAAAAGAGCCTGATACGTAGTTACTTTTACTACTTAGTTTTTATGGTTTCCTGTATTTAAATTAAACTTACAAGTCAACTAATAATTAACATTTTTGATTTTATATATTTGTTATGAAGTTTTCGTTTCGTATTTATGTTTTTTTTTGGATGGTTAATAATGCATATAATACTGTAAAAATCTATTTATTTATATTACTATTTTATCTATATGTACAAATACTTTTGATACATAAATTATAGGACTTCTTAAAGGTACTTTTAATATTTTTTATATAATTAAGGAGAAACAAGCATACATCCACCTGATGGTAAGTGGAGGCTGTGGCCCATAGACTTCTACATCTATCCTAGATTATGAATCAAAATGCGGATTCTTTCATCTATCCACCCATAGATAACAGCCTTTAAAAGTCCATTGCTAAACATATGTAGGCCAACTTGTTGCAAAAACACTTGTGTAGATATTTTGATCTAGTATTTTGTATTAGGCCCAAGGTTAGTTATTATGAAATAGTTGCACTAGATTATTTTACACTAGATAAGAATTTTCGCTATTTGCAAATTTAGGTGTTTCTTATAATAAATAGCGCAATTGCAAGTAATGTGACTACAGAATAGATTTGTTTAATTAATGATTTCTTATATTTACGCGAACACTACACATTGAATAAAACTAATTTTTCGGATTTTATCGCGTTTAATTTTACTATTTTGATTCCCGACCTTCAGTTTTTGAATATTAAGGTAGCCGGGCTAACTATGACATTGGGACGTCAAACACCTCAGTCCCCCCCGTGAACATGGGTGCTGTAAAGCACCCGAAACGTCGGGAATCAAAATAGTAAAATTAAACGCGATAAAATCCGAAAAATTAGTTTTATTCAATTGTTTAATTAATTTAAGGGAAGCAGAGCTTTTACGTACAATACATGTGAGATAAATTAAATTTGAATTACATATTAGCCAAAAGAGTTGAGTAACACTTAAAAGCACACTTAATAACACACATGAAAACTGTATTATCAATTTTTCTTAACCTATAAAACTATTTAATTAGACTTAAACGACAAACACGACTTTGTAATGCTCCTTTTAAAATTAACCCATTGTTTCAGAAAAGAACAAGGAAACTACTCTTAGAATAATTGGTTTAACACGTCGGTAGTTTAATTTGGAGAAATAAAACTGAATTTTTCCTAATGAGTATGGAAATTAGTCTTTGATCCATTTTCACAGGAATATCTGACCTCGAATGTGTCTAAGGAAATCGTTACTTATAAATTTCTTCCGCATCCCCTGGATAGATTTATAAAAATATGATACTGGGAGCCCCATGCAATTGAAAGAATTATATAGTTTACACAGATATTCTTTATAAAACTGACGTAACAAACGAACTTACAGTCCACCTCATAGTAAGTGGCTAATGAACTTGCACATTATTGTAAAATTTTGCCAAGGCGATAATTTTGTTTTATATATAAAGTAATTATGGCAATCATTTACAAACAAAAGTTTACAACCATCCCTCTTTTTGGCAAATGCCTTATGTTTTTGTTGAAAGGGTTGATTTTCTATAAGTTTAAACTAACTAGTTTTTGTTTTCTTTCAGGTATGTCAATTAAATATCCTGTGGAGGTAACTACTTCGACATCGGCAACAGATTTACATTGATACATTCAACGCTTAAGTAATTTTTTTAAATAAAAGCCAGAGTGCAAATCGTTTGGTAAATCGTTTGGTAAATCGATGGTACTCGTAAGTAGACGCCAATGCCCATAGACACCTACATCTATTATCGATGAAGATTCAAAATTGAGATGCGTTGTCACCCCTGATGATTAAGATGATATGCCTCACAGTTTTTAATACATAACTTAATTCGGTACGAAACGTACTTTAATTTGTAGATATATTATATATTTAATGCCACGCGTGTGCATTTATGTATATATGTATAATATGAGCGCGTCTTTGTAATATGCCGAAGGATTAGAGATCAACGCGTTCTCGCAGACTTATTTTGTGCAGGTATTTCCTACGCTTGGCAGGCGCGTTAGCAAATGCAGTTTTTTTATTAATTTACATTTGTTATCAGGAAGATGCTTCAGGCCATCATCTGTTTCAGTTTCCCCTTTGTCACCTCTTTCGACATCTACGGGATGATATGGGATAGCGGATAGATAGATAGATAGAAGATAGATAGATTGATTGGTGAAGAGCTATCATATCACGCCGCCAGCTTTTTTTCAGTGGCTTTATATAAACCAAATGAAGCATGAAAAGCCGTTGGTTCTGCGCCTAATCTCTCTACGGTCGTGTCAGATTGCCGTCCTATTGAACTATGAGAGAGCGAATAGAGAGTGCATCGGTGTTTGCGTATTACTCTCGGGCACTATAAAATCCTGTCCTGTCTAAATGGCTAGTCTGAGTATAACCATCTGGTGGACATTATAAAAATGGACTTGTTAACTTTTAAGTCATGGAACATGTATCAATGGCTAATCAACACTACAACCGGTTGACAGCGCTGATGGTCCAGCGATAATGAAACGTTACAGCAACGGGGTCAGTGAGCTGCTTTCGTTGCAAGTGGTGCGTGTTCGATTCCGGATGCCCGCTTCCACCGATTGTTATTGACCACGTCTGTCTTGATGCTTGTTACTTTGAATGAGTTCGACATGTGACTTTGATTTATGTTAATTTCCTTTATCCACTCTAACATTTATAATTTTCCTATAAGACAATTTTATTGCACACCTCGAACATATAGCGGAGAGATTTCGCTTTACTGTCGATTCGTCAAAGTCAAGCTATCCACTCTCATTAAATCCGTTAGATCATTTAATTTTTTTTTTCGTTATGTATATTACATCAAGTGGTTCTTAAACGTAATTTGACCACTTTTCAATCTTCTTTTTTATCAAATTATATAATCCATTGATGAATATATGAGTAGGCCCTTCCATTCAACTGTTGTCGGTCACCTGTTTTTAAGATTATGATCATGATGATGTTTGATGAAATAAAGCGCTTAACGAAATAATGGAGAAAATGTTCCAATATGAATTATATATAAGTGTACAAACAAATGGTTGTAGTTAAAAACAGTAACATATAAAAATAAACTAATTTTGATACAGAATTTTTATCGTACACACATTAACATAAAACTCATTTTAATATGTACAATTTCGTTACAAAATTAGCTTCCATTCCGTTCCGCGGCAGTGTAAATTGGGCCTAAGGTATTACGCTATTTATTTTCTTTCAGATGTTGCAACCTGTTCTCTTGACTTATATAAAAAGATCTCGTGTTAAAAGGTGGTGCTAATTGAAACGCACGCTTTAGAAACTGAAAGTTTTTTGTACAATACAAATCGAGATCATTGTTTGTTGATTCAGTATTATTAATTGTTTTGTACTTTAGTGTCTTACATAAATGATTTGATAATATTGATGAAAGGAAACTGGTACTGGCACTATAATATTTCATTCCAAAAATCAAATAACCAAATAGGTATTTTTTTAGTTTTAAAACACTTTACCCTTACACTAGGAATATCTCCTCTATCAAACAGGCATTTTATACATATACATGAAGAGCGTACTCCTTCCTTTAAGTTCGACAAAGTTGCAGCTGCTCATAGGCGACGGTGATCACTTACTGTCAAGTGCGCCGCACGCACTTTTGCCTCCTCTTTTATAAAAAAGAAGCAAAATTGGGTACTAAAGCGTACTAATTGTTATGTTGAAACTTAAATTTTAAAAATTGTAAAAAGTTTTAAAAGACTTCTATGTGTTATAAAGCTTTCTTGATTTAAATTCTACATTACATCATAGTAAAACAGAATATCAGCACTATTTACAGTTGTATTTTTTTAAATTCACTCCAGCCATAAAAATTCTTATTTCATATTCATAGTTTACCTCATAGGGGAGTTATTTATATATAAAGTTACGTAAATGCCCGTCTCAATTACATTGACATTTCTGTTAATGAAATAACCTTTAGATACTGCGATGCTCTTCCGTGATTTCATAAGAGTGAATCAGTTGCTATTGCATTCATAAATGTTAGTATAGGAGATGATGAAATGTATTTTATGTTAGCCACCTAAGAAAACCTCTCATTTATATAAAAGTATGTGTGACTAACAAATTTACAGTTTATCTGTATGGCTTTTCCTTTGTCAAGCCGATCAATTCATAGTTCATACTGCAACCTGCAGTATTACAGATGCAGCATGGCTATACTACACATAATTTTCATTTCATGATAGAGAATTGATACGGCTTGAAATCACTATACAAAACACCTAGTGTGAAACAAAATTAATTTGCAGAATGTGTAAAATAATAAAGTAACATTTTTGCTTTCGTATGTTATTCGACGAAAGTTAATATTGTTAAGCGAGCGTAGGGCGGCCCACAACTAGATGGCGTTGCGATCTGGTAAGGTATGCAATAAGTCGAAGGATACACGGTACTGTATTGTTGATTTCTTTGAGGAAGGCTAATGTTCAGTAGCGGACTTGTGAAGAGCTGTTATAATGATGATGATGATGTTAATTGATAACAATCGGAGAATAATTTAAAAAGCTTCTTTATTATTCTTCATTTAGGTAGTTCGTTAAAAATCTAAAAAAAATATCAGAAATTTTAATATGCGTTCATGTACTCGCAGCATTAAAGCAAATGAACAAACAACATGCTGCAGCGATCGCGAATTCTGTCTAACATTACTTTAACGATAGCGATTTTAGACTGGTAAATAATGAAATATTAATGGTTTGGTTTTACTGACATGATGGCGGATTATATTAGATTACAATCTCCTTTTTCGATATTGTAGATTCGTCTTAATTATGAAACTCTGTTGGTATTTAGGCATTCTCGATTGTTTATTGATTTAAGAATTGAGAACTGAAAGATGCAGAATGTGTCAGTTATTTAAATGATAAAAAATACAGTTTTTAATTGTTAAATTCCAAAAACATTTAATTGACTTACTTAGTTTTACTAGCTTTATAATGTATGTTAGACGATAAATTTGAAATAAGGTGATTTAATTAAGCTATTTCTTTATAATCTCCTTCTTCTTCATCAGCTAATATCCAAGTCCAAGGCCTAGCAGTTTACTTTTACGAGCTTTCGTTTAATCATTGCGTTTGGCAGGCACGCTGACGATCGCTGTACCAGACAACTAGCACCTTTGACAGTGCTTCCCCGTCACCGGTCTGGGCATTTGATGTCTAACATAAATGAGGTGGTTATACTGCCATTTATCGGAAGCCTTAAGACCTTCCTGGCATTTCCCATAGTGGCCTCTTTCCAAGGGAAGAGAACCCGTTACTGTATTTTATTCCGGTAATGGACATAGCCCAACGGATTAGCAAGCTGAAGTGGCAATGGGCCGGCCACACGAGTATAGCTCGAAGAACCGACAACCGATGGGGAAGAAAGGTTCACGAGTGGCAGCTTCGTACCGGCAGGCGAAGTGTAGGGCGTCCCCCCACTAGATGGAGTGACGACCTGGTAAGACGTGCAGGATTGCAGTGGATACAGGTGGCTCGAGACCGTTCTTTGTAGCGTTCCTTGGGGGAGGCCCATGTTCAGCAGTGGAGTTGTGAAGGACTTTCTTACTCCTTTTCACGCGGCTTTTTATTTATCGATACGCCACATATACTTTTACAGAGGTTCCATAGTTTCGATGATATCCTAAAATATTTGAGCCGAGTCTTGAAATTGAACAATGAAAAAGTCTTTAAGTCATGAGGTGTTAATATTTTTAGGATTGTCACTCTAATTTTGACGCAATTTTAAGTGCTTATATTGATTTTCAAAGTTGAGAATGCACAACGTTATACCACATTCAATAAGTGTCAATATAGCAGTATAGATACTGATGCCCGTCCGTTAGTCGAGAGTCCGTTAGAGACCTAACAGTCTATCTATAAACGTCGCGCAATAATGATATGGACATTCTAATAGTAGGCTATTGATTAATTATTAACCAGGTCATAATGCTTTACGTTATAAAACTTTTATATGCAATCAAATTTTATAAGGACACTCAACATATAATTATTTATAATAAAAATTTCTTAAGGTTGAAAAAATAAAATACCAAAGATCATGTTTGCAATAGAAGTATATCGGTGCTACGGGTGTGGCGGAGATTATTATTTTTAAACTGTCATACAAGTGTAACAGAGCAGTGTGACGGTTAGTAAATACGCCTTTATGTTTGAGAATTTCCATGTTTAAAAATTAATTGTGTTGTAGTATCTTGATCGTACTAATTTGTATCAATTCTTGATTCCATATTTAAATCTAAGGTAAACAACGGGCATTTATATTTGAATTATGGCATAAGTGGGTTCAAAATTTTAACGTTAAAAATGTAATAATATTTACATAGATGTATGTCGACATTTTAAAATAACGTACTGAACAAGTTATATGATCTGCAAATAATTGTTCCGGGTCTGGGTATTATTTGTTCTTTTACAATTTATATTAATAAGTAAAACGTCTCCACGATACAGGTTAATTACAAGTCTTTATAAAATATTGAAAAAAAGTTCTCACACAATTTAATTTTAGAGTTCCGCTATCATAGAAGAAAGCCTTTTAACCTCTCAGACCTTGACATTTTATTGGACAAACTTAGAACCACAGAACACAATTACTCTCTACCAAGAGAAGAACGCCAACTTCATACTAAAAAACGGAAACACGTGTTTATGAGTGTACACTAAAAGCGCTACGGTGGGCACCCATATAAAACTTTTTTAGCGGGAATTTCAAACCTTTGTATTCTGTAACTTTGAGCTTTTTATTTAAGGCATATTCGAGTAATTTTGGCTCAAGCCTCACAAACCTATGGGGTAAATTCCCATACATTTGAGAGGTTGCACCAAAATTACTCGAATATACTTCAGATTAGTATGTGAGATAAAATAAAACTATAAATAAGTATAGTTATGTAATTTTATTTTCTGGAAGACAGATTGTTTTATAAACTATATATTATTATTGATGGTTTTTATTATTTTTGCACATAATATTTCCTCGCTTGTTACTGATATATAACACATGTTATTGTCAGAGAGTTATTCTTCACAGAACATTAACGTAAATTTAAATCAGCAAAATTCTCATGGTGAAAACTTAACTCAGCCCAAATACGTGATACAATTCGAGTCAATATAGTAATAATCCCTACAAATAACGGTCAATAAATTCAAAATGTTTATAGACTTACCACAATATTGTCATAAGTTTTTCTTTTCCTATTATAGGAAACCTGCAGAAATTGATCAGATGATTTTGTGCTTTTTATTTGCACAACACTTAACTTACTTTCGATGATGATCACACATCGTGCATAAAATTTTGAAATAATGAATTCATTTATAGTCAATATCTTATACAGAGTTAACATCTCACAAAAATCTTTACTGTATATTCACGACGATATTATGACTGTGTATTCGCCTACAAACGAAAATGAAGTATTCTGAAAATTATCAATTACCGTGTAGAGGCGTAGTTCATTTTGTTTCGTTAAATCAGTGACAGGAGTAATGGAGAAAATAATATGGTGGCGGCGCGAAGGAACAACGTTATTTTGGTACTTTTTCACCGTGATGTTATTTATCACTCATGTTTAGAGGCGACAGAGTGGAAGGAAACTGTAAGGAGAGGAAGGGGGTAATTTTATTTTTGAAAAATATTTTTATGTGTAAAAAAAGTTTTCAAACATCGATATCAAACAATTTATTAAATAAAAGTTGCGTAAACAAGTTCAATGAATAAAACAGTAATAAATAACAAAACCAAAAAAGTTTATTGAAAAGAAAAAAAATCAAATATTATCTACAACTAAGGAAAATCTGAAGAATCCATTTTACACGATTTATAGTGATAACTCACACTTTATAATTAATTTTCAGTTAATTCTGACTATTAAATATAAAGTGATAAGCGAACGACACAGTATTTGAAATGGAAATTTCATAAAGTGTATAAAATTTTTACGAAGCAAAATATAAGCAAATAACTTTTAAATCAGTGTAATTAAAAATACTTACCTTTTATATAAAGAACTAACAACAAACTTTCTTTTGTACCCACTTAATTTTTTTTAAATTTATATTTGCCTCTTACACTCACGCGGCGAAGGAAATAGACTAAAGTATATGAAGTAAACGCGACGCGTAGGTAAAAGTGGAACCTCATCATTTGAAGTAAATTCTCTTAATTTAGAAAGCGTTATTTAGTAACAAAACTAATTGTAATAAAATTTTAGTTGTATAATTGTTATAAATAACATTTAAAAAAGTATTGTTCTGAGCACTCTTAACTATGGTTCTGACTAAAGGTAGTGATTATATACTCTTTGGTTTTGAGGGGTCCTTTCTAAATATTAACATACTCTTTGGAGCTTTCTACAAAGGTGACCATGGCCTGCCTCATGTGTAGTTCAAAGACTTGACAGATTAATGTCGTTCAATCCGTCTGTCTTAAATGTGTCACAAGCATAGAGCAACGTCCGGTACGTCGCGTCGGCGGCCCGTGTTGCATTATGGTTATTCGTTATTGACATAACGAATTTTGGTCTCAGCCTAAATGTAAGAAAATATTGCAAGTATTATTTCAAATGTAATTGTAAATTTGCTATATTCAATAAAATATTATTTAAACTTTGTAAAATATTCCACAAAACGTGCACAGAGGAACCTTAAGTTTTAATTTTTTATGATATTTGGTGTCAACCATTTCACTAAGATACGTGAGAAGTATAACAGAACAGCGGTTTAGCATTTATCTCACGTCTTTGCTATTTGTCTCACGTCTGACATCGCAAGGTCATTACCAACTTTCGTATGAAGAATTATGTGCTTGCGACAATATTCTTCGTAGAAATACTATTTGTGATTATTCGCACTCATATTAAATGTGACGAAATAATAATATTAGTCAGGAATACATTTAAGAAAAATTAAGGTGCTTTTGAATTTTTTTCTCCGTTATAATCTCAGTGGTTTTTTCTTATAAAATTGAAGTGACTCGTTAGTCACTTCAATTGAAGTGACTCGTTAGTCACTTCAATTTTATAAGAAAAAACCACTGAAAAACTGTAAATTCGTTAATTTACAGTCCATCTGCTGGTAAGTGGTTACTGTACAGACTTCAAGTAATTAAGGTTACAAATGCGTTATTATTTCTGAGGACTGAGGTGGACTATAATGACTCTCTATACTCTTCACCTCGAAACACAGTAGTGCACGCACTGCTGTTTGGTGGTAGAAATAAAAATGAGGGTGATACCTACCCAGACGGACTTCCGACCGAAAATGAAAATAAAACGGGCATCAGCATCTTCGTGATAACAACTCAGTCGTAAAAACTGCTGTTGCCAACTCCTGCAAAGCGTTTCAACTATGGCAAATATCCTCCCTATGAGGCAATACTCGTATATGGGTAGGCCTATGTTTAGCGCTGAACTTCTAATTGGGTTGTAATGAATGAATGAAAAACGTTATTGAAGGTTGTTGTCTTATAAGTAAATTCAGAATAATAAACGAGCTTTCGAGGTTTCATATATTTCTGTTATAACGCTGATGTATTATGCAAAATAAACCAACCATTAAATGAAAAATATTTTATAAATATATATTTCGTTTTTTAACCCCTCCCCAAGATTTTTTAAATATTTATATTGTATATCTCAGGAGGCAACACAGATTGATAAAATATTGATTGTGAATAAATATCGTGTTAATCTGAATTTTGATTATTAATCGATTATACATATAGGTGACAATGGGCATCCACTTACCATCAATTGGTCTCTTTGCTCATTTGTTACCCTTACTTACAAAAACATACATGATACCATCATGTATAATCAATCACTCCATTTCACCCAATGGATATCGTAAAAAGCAAATCCTCTATAGATGTTTTGTCTCACGAAGGCGGATGACCATTACTTGTAGTTGAGATATGTAGAGACACGCGTGCTTGTGTGCGTAACTGCAGGTAACGTTAGTCAGTCGTCGTGATTGAGCAAAATAGTCAAAAATATGAGTTATTTTTTACTATCGACCTTACGCACAAATGTGCACGTGAATCTACCACTCACAATTGTGAACAATTCGCCATCGTGAGATAAAAAAAAAACTATACCATGGAGAATCAGTCCGTAAAATTCCACTGCTGGACATAAGCCTTTCTAAAAATGTACTCGCTGACATGCATTACTTGGAAGATTTGCTCATACTCACGTGGTAGAGCCATGCTACAGCTATTTTAATAGTATAGTTGTAGCACGGATGGGTCGGTTCGACCGGGGAAGGACCACGCTCTCACAGAATACCTGCGTAACATAGCAGCTTAACACTGCTGTGCTTCGTTTGGTGAGTGTTGAGAACCGGGGTCTCCGGTTCTCTACACAACGTTTTACTGGAAAAGAGGCATTCCATCTTAGTCCTCACAGCTGACAACGTATCTGCATTTTATTCGCAAACGAGGTTAGATGTAGATGTCTATGGGCCACAGCAACCACTTACCATCAGGTGAACTGAGTGCTCGCTAGTCACTCTTATCTTATATTTAAAAAAATGTTGCAGCTATATTATGGTTGTAGCACGAATGAATCGACTCGACCGGGGTAGGTCAACGCTCTCACAGAATACCAGCGTAAAATATCAGCTTAATGCTGCTATTTTACGCATGGTGAGTGTAGAGAATCGGAGACCCTTTTTATGGAAACGAGGCAGTCCATCTTAGTCCTCAGGGGTGACAACGCCCATTTTGACCCTTAATCGAGGATAAATGTAGATGTCTACGGGCCTCAGCATCCACTTACCATCAAGTGAACTGTGTGATTCCTGCAGGAATAAAATATTTCGAGGAGATGTAAGCTCCGCCAAAAATGTCGCAAAATCAGCTTCGCCAAACGGCATTGGAGCATTATTTTTATATGTGGTTGAACCATGCTGCAGCTATATTATGGTTGTGGCGTGAATGGGTTGGCTCAACCGGGGAAGGACTACAGTTTTGAAGAATATTAGCGTAAAATACTAGCTTAATGTAGCTGTCTTTCGAATAGTGAGTGTAGAGAACCGGAGACCCTTTTTACTGGAAACGAGGCATTCCACCTTAGTCCTCAGGAGTAACAACGCATCTGCATTTTGATTCTTATTCAAGGATAGATGTAGAGGTCTATGGGCCACAGCACCCACTTACCATCAGGTGGACTGTGTGCTCGTTTGTCACTCTTATTTAATAAACAAAAAAAGAGAATCGCGGCGGACATATTACTTTATAAACCTCTCAATAATGAGAGGCGTCCCGTGCCCTGTTGTGGGACGCATATAGGTTATAACTTTATTTCACTTTACTTTTACATCGCATGCAGGTGTGATCGGAATTTGAAGAACGTGTCAACTCTATATAAAATATTCCATATTAGATCATTATCAAAGCAGAATGTAAGTTCACTATTTATAATAGTGTTAAACAAAAGATTATGGTGGTGTTTAATAATCACATCTAATAAGTAAGCATTAAATTGTAAATAAGCATAATTTTAGTCGGCACGCATCAGAGTCGTAGGTGCGTAAAATTTCTACCACTTGACCTTGATTCGCGAATCGAAAGTAGACGCAACCGGACTCAGCATAAACACGTGCCTGGTGACCGGTTAACTGTGCCTCTCGAACGTAATGGGTACAAGTTTTAAGCCACCCGCAAGCAAATTGAACCACGTTAACGTCGAATATCGCATCTGGGTATATGCGATTTAAGAGTGATAGATCTTAGGGAATTTTACTATAACAACCGCATTGTTTGATGTGTTTTGTTCTTTCTTTTTCATAATCATCAGTCATAATATCAAATACATATTAGGAAACGGTTACTGTCTAATTCAACTATCAGCGATCAATCTCAAAATGCTCGTGTGTGTTTATTTTACAGCGAGGATTTGTAGCATGATCTTTCGATTCAAATATAACATAATCGTTAAGTAATAATGGTAAATGCATAACGTTATTTGTAGTTATCATGGTAAATGAATTCGTTCGTTCATTCATTCTCGGGAGCCGTGGTAGCTCAGGGGTAAAGCGCACGCTGTATATATGAAATTACAAATGAAATTATTAATTACTATTTGAAGTACTGATTTACTACGTGCTCGGCGGTGAACGAAAGCATCGTAAGGTTTAAATATTAAAAAAGTTTCCGACGACACATGAAGTCCGTCAATGTTTTCAAAAATTAGGGTAGGTTGGCAACCGCAGTTTATTTTATTTTCAGTTGTTATTAGGAGATGCTACTGCGCATCTCCTTTTTCAATTTCCCTCTGTCGCTTCTTACCACACCCACGGCATAGTGTAGTTTTGATATAGTGTAGTTACATGCCGTGGGTGTGGTAAGAAGTGTAATATATTCTTACGTCGCCGCCATTAGATAGCAAAAGGGAAATAAATACATAATGGAAATAATAAACGTATTAAAAAACTGGCAGCAAAAAGAAGTTAAAAGTAGCTCAAAGTAGGAGACTAAGAAACACCAAACAAATTAATTATGACTTGCTAATATTGTTTGTATAATATAATATATCAAAATATTTGCATATCATAAAATTCTTATATGAACATTTGTATTTGAAATGGCCTTTAAATATCATTCAACAGGTAGTTGAGATAAATTTCTGATTAACCTTTTGACCGATGATACATTTTAATATTTAATTATCAGTAACAGGCCGGAGTCAGAAAGTTAGCGGTGTTCACCCCTATGCCTTGGAAAGCACGTAGAGCCATTGGTGTTGCGCCTGGTCTATCTCCGGTCATGTCGGTTTGCCGTCCCATCGGACTATGAGAGTAAGGGAATGAAATTGCACCTCTGCTTGCGCATACACTCGGGCGCTATAATCCTGTCCTGCACAGATGGTTAGTATCCGTTGAGACTGGCCGCCGCGCCGTGACCGAATTATACCTGATTACTGAGATAAAAAAAAACAATTAATTAAATTCGCTTTGCTGCCATTGGTACGCTAATTTGGTTATGCACATAAAATAAACATGTAATATTATTATTTATTTCCCGTAACGTCTTCTACGACTCTGCAATGAGAAAACCTGTTTGGGATCAAGTAACTTTATTTGATATTGTAACAAATGCATGTATGATCTTTTGCTTTTTTAGGATCCGCTGTTATACAACGAACTGCATTATTTAGATTTTTCCTTCTCTTCTACTCGTAAGAGTTACAGTATTTCTTTACTTTACTTTCGATTTAAATTATTCATTACTCTACAATTGTAACGAAATGTGAATGAATTTTTAGATAATATGAGACATAATTTGCATAAGAGAACACTGCTTTACGCTTGGATCAACACGCATTTTTATCTTTAACCGATATTAATTTGTTTGCGATTAAAATTATATGTACATATAATTTTTTTTTAAATTAGCTTATTTTTAATTTTTTTTTTATAGGATAGGGTGACAAACGAGCACACAGTCCACCTGATGGTAAGCGGTTGCTGTGACCCATAGACATCTACATCTATCCTCAATAAAGTGTCAAAATGCAGATGCGTTGTCACCCGCGAGGACTAAGATGGAATGCCTCAAAATAATTGGTAATTTTGTAGCAATGGTATATTAGTAATGTTGTAGTGGAAATTTTTTGTACTAAAGAATGGCTATTGTTACTAATTAAATACTAAATTATAGCTTTTGTCACATCATGAGCAGCCTTCCACAATATTTCGGTACGTTTACTTAAGCTGATTAAATTTGTTTTTCATATGTTGAACAAATCGATAGGAAGGATGTCAAACCAAAACACCCCTCCCTCATTACTCTTTTGAATAACGAAAGTAAAAACCTTTTAAATATTATTTTAAATTGCAATCAATTAGTGATGGTGGCATAGATGATCTAGAAACTTGGTCAATAGGTTCTCATGATTTTATTTCGAACAGATGTTTTACACATTCATTTCTTTCTAAGATTTTTCGTTAGTGTTGGAGTAGATAAATATTATTATTAAAATTTATCACACAATCAGTTCTTAGAAAATTATCTTCTTATTTAAATATTAAAGCACATTTTTAGGAACCACGAAGAAAGTGAATAGTTGGATTCTCAGTGGTCAGATGGAATGCAATAAGTATGCTGGTACAATCACCAGTAAAACAAAACTTGTCAGTTTAGTGAAATCAGCGGGAAATCTCGCTTCATGCTTCCGCTCGCAGTCGTCGCCCAACGAAAGAGAAGTTGATGGAAAGCGAGCGCTCCTAAAAGTTTGTTTCTTTGTCCGATTCTTTGGGTGATGCCACAAGAGAAATGTTTTGTGTGTTTATATTTATATTTGACACGTTTTTAATGAATGTGTTTTTAGTTGGAATGCGTAATATGATGTAGTCAAAATCTTCATTAATATCGTTTATTGCCAATCTATATTAAAAAAAATGTAAATGTACGTTGTTCAAAATCTTAAATCCCAAAATTTTACTTCGATTGCTTTGTTTTTTTGGCATAACAATACGTGGGCGGTTACAGCTAGTTAAAAATAATGAGAAATTTAAATTGTAAAATATTAGAAATTTGAGATACGTTTGAAATTCAACTTGCGTTGAATTTAATATTTTATTTTTTTATGGTGAAATTATACATTACCAGTGTGTTATGCTTTTTAAATTTACTTAATAATGCATATTTAACATTTTTTACGCTACTTCGAACGTAGTATCTACGTACATATTATAAGAGTGTCTATGTGCGATTTCCAAATTTTTACCTCCAAATGAATTTCTTTTCATGTGTTAATTTTTTAACAAAAAATCTTTTAAAAATATCATAGCAACGTGAAATAAAAGAGATTAGAAATAAATTATACCTCTTTTTATAGAACATATTCTGTTCTTTACTTTAGTCATACATATCTAGACGGTAAAGTGGGAAATTTTTGAGAAAACTAAACTTTGAGCAAAAAAAATCGATAAATGATAAAAAAAATATTTCGTGACAAATTGCGCGGAAACTATAAGTGATATCGCTTTTGTGTGTATAAAAGGATTTATCAAGAATCATTTCGTACATTTTCATGTATAGTGTACGGTTTTCTTTAAAACTGGAAAAAACCGCGCTTCGGGACACTTTCTGGGGCGCTGGGGGTGACGCTCACGCGGGAGGGGGAGGAAGAGCGGATAAAATTTAACTTCGCTCTATAACGACATATGCCGATAGATAAAAGTACTCCATTAATTTTGCTAATTATTCCATACATTGCTATCTAGAATGCTTGAACTACTAGGTTACTGAGGGTTGGGTCCGCGCACTTAGTGCGTGGTCGCCACGGTGACACAGGAACTACACGTTACTCATAGGGAGTTATGTAGATGACTGGCTCGTGCGAGGGCTGAAGATTTTTCTCAAGCATAAAAATTAATTATAAACTCATAATAATTATAACAAATTTTATATGACAACATGCTTATTGTTTACTTTAATACAGTGCAAACCAATGCAAACATTGTTTTTAACATATTTTGTTATATTTTAATGATAACTTCGATCAAATACCCTATCAGTAAGAGATAAACGGTTAATTTAAAATAATTTTAAAGAATATCTTTTACCGTAACGTTAATAAATACCTTTGTATTGTTAGTTGTACCGTGTAGTGGTGGTGTATGAATCCACTACCCCGTATCATCTCGTGGGTGTCGTAAGAGGCAACAGAGGGAAACAAATTAGGAGATGGGCAGCAGCGTCTTCCTAATAACGACTAAAAATAAAAAACTGCGATTGATAACCCGCTTGCCAAGCGTTGCAACTATGGAAAATATACCTCCTATGAGGCAATATATGGGGGAGGCCTATGTTTAGCAGTGGACTTTAATAGGCTGTAAAGGTAACGGTAAATACCTTTGTATTAATTGACAGAGTAACCTCGCACAAACTGATTGACATTTAAAATAAATTCAAACTTTAGAACTTTAGGTACATAGTACGAAACATAGCAATGAAATAAAACCAAGTAGGAAATAAACAAATGCAATCGTATATTGTAACAGAGAATTTGACATTTGACATGCAAAACAATATAAAGCTTTAAAATCCTAGTCAGACATCACTTCAATTAGCCCACTTTAAAATTTCATTTGGAGGTTAACAAGGTTAAAATTAATTGCCATCCTTCATTTCGAGACCTTTAAATAGTATAATAGGTTATGTAAATGAAAAATCTCGAAGTGGTTCCAAAATCAGTATGGCTTATCATTTTCTTCACATGTTAACATAGTTCCACTGTAGTTCGAGTGTTAGATGTTTCGTTGGAGAGTTGGACGATCGGTGTGGACTCGGCATAAAGGCGGCACTGGCGGACAGACGTATAATGTTGGTCGCCAGTCACCCAACGATATAATCAGTATGCATAACTCGACAATGTCCCACTAAACTCTAACAAATAAACAGAAGAAAGTTATCGGTGCATCCGACATGGATATATTAACATTGCTAATGGCTCGCGTCCGTCCGTACGTACGTCCCAAACATGTTTTGCTGCTGCTAAAAAGGATTTAGAAAGTTCTATTGGAACGCGATATCCGGAGAGACTTCCCATTTTTAACTTTTAATCATAATAATGTGAATCACTCTCTAAATTTCGATTTTTTAAGCTATCAAAGAGGAAACTGTTTTTACAACTATTTGAAGTGAAAAATTCTTTAGAATCGTTGTGGTTTGAAACTCGATGAAACGAAAAAACGACATTAAAAACGACTAACATATACATTTATAGAATTTCGCCTGTGAGATAATGAGATAGAATACGGTATACAATATTTCATATTATCTACTAGCTAGTAAACGGCGCGTTGCAGCCGCTGAAGAAATAATTGTGTAAATATCGTTTTAAATTTGGAAGACTTATATTGTTTAGTTAGAAATGATAATGATATATCTTTCAAATAAATTTGTCGGTACTACACGCGCGCCACCTACTGTAAGTTAATTGTACTATGCCTATAACCTTCACGGAAGTGCAAGCAATAAGTTGACAAAAGTTTTACCGCAATCTGATGAACGGTACGGCAGCGCATAAAATACGAACAAAAAAAAAATTTATATATTACATAATGTAACATAATATATAATGTAAAATAGTTTTTAATCTTCGTTACAATATTATAATAAATAAACCTCAATTATCCTGCTCCTGATACTCATTCTCTCGAAGTTTCGTTCTCTCAAGATTTCTACTATTTATCTGTTTTGAAAAGATACTTGTTATTAAACATATGTAATTAAGAAAAATAAAAACCGACCTAATAACGGGTGTGGATACAATGCGTAGGCTTTAAATTGGTAAACCTTCACTAATCTTTGTAAATTCATGAACTAACGGTAGACGAAATGCTTTAACATAGAAGTAAAATTTTCTCAATGATTGTTGCGCTGCGTTAAATCAAAATTAGCATCAATTTCAATCCAGGTCATCTGACCATCAAGACATTACCACCGCACCCAGGTTACTAAGCGCGTGACACTGAATGCAAGCTTTTTGTACACACATGCGTGCCGGACGTCGTAGTCTACAAAGTGAGATAGACTAGATCATATAAGGGCGTCATTCCTTTTACTGCGGATGCTGCGTACCAGTTGCAATTATTTCTTGTAACTGGGTTTGTGGATGGCTCTATAACCGATTTATTAAGTCATGTTTTATTTACTGCAAATCGGCTAGAACGTTAAGATATATTTTATATTTTAATATTTTCAATGTTAATTTATGTAAAAGTTTTCTTTAATATTTGTGTAAAATTAAAACAATTTTGTTTAATCTTTACAGGTAAGATGAAAATATGTTATGAACGCTGGTTTTAAAGGGGACATTCATTGTAAGTAAATTAGTATATATTTGTATAAAAAATAAAACAATAATTTACCATGTAATATGTATTGTTATTAATTAATAACTCCTTGATAAAGCCAGACTTGCCGTGTTTTAAAATAATACTCAGTAAAATAATTTTCAGCTTGTGGGCCGCGCTACATTTAACCAGCGCTCTCGAGATCCTAGGTCATCCAACCATCCCGTTATACGGACCGAATCTTGAGAGGATAATATATTAATAATAATATTTAATATTATTCCAACGAAACGGTTGAATAATTTGCCGGCGTCTGTCTAAACAGACACGCGATTGATCGTTTTTATCGATAACCTCAACTGGAAAATTTCTCAGATATGCAGGTTTTCCTTCACCGCCGAGAACGTGGTAAATCGACACTTAAAATTGCAATTAAAATATATGCTAAAATATATAACAATGCTTACGTCCCATGAAATTTAAGTTTTAATCAGTTTGATTACAGCCTTTGACAAGTAAAATAAAATGAACCCTTGTTTAAGTAAAATCTGCTTTCTTTAATTAAAGTATTTTTCCGCAAGAGCCTGTTCATTTACATATACTTTCATTTGATTCAATTTGATCATTCATTGATTTGGTCAAGCTATATCATGACATGGTCAACAAACAGTGTTAAATATCATGAAATGACCACACCATTTCACGAAATGATAGACTACTTTATGATATATGATCAATTCTACGATCTGGCCACGACATATATAAAAATCTCTTTAATAAAACTATAATGATAATGAAAATTTTGCAATAATTGCAGACAGACCAGTTTTAATCAGTTTACATATAGATTAGTAATTGAAATAAAAACCTTATCAATTTTCATATTTTTGATAGACGTCACTATTATCTATTGAAATTATTACACTTTTAAAATAAAATAACAAAAATACTAAAAAACTAAACGTTAGAATTTTTAAATAATTTTAAAAATCTAATTATTTAAACATATAAATGTAAGTTATTTATATTATTGAATTTATTAGTAACTGAAAGCTAAATATACTACTTTTTCCTTTTGATGATAGATGGCGCTGTTTTGATAACTAAATCGGTGTAGTTTTAAATTATTTTACCAAGGTTATAACTATATTTTAAACTTTATTTATAAATATGGTATTTATTTGAAAAACACCCGTCATCCCGCCTATAACTAAGATGTAGTACAAAATTAACATCTAAACGAAGGAAAATACTTAACCTTCTTTTTTGATGTTCCGTAATCGGATAAAAAGTAGCCTATAAGTTGCCCCGGGTTACTAACTACCTATATACAACATTTCATGTAAATCGGTCAAGTAGTTTTTGCGTGAATCCGTAATACACAGACAGACAGACAGACAGACAAAAATTATAAAAACCACTGATTTGGCTTCAGAACCCTTTATTTAGTCCCCTGGACTTGTTTTTTCAAGAATATATTCGAATTACAGACACGATTTTTCTACAGATTTATTATATAGGTATAATAGATAAGCCAGTGCTTGACTACAACCCCACCCGGTGGTAAGTGGTGAAACTTTATATAATATAGTTTTAAACCTAGTAATATATAATAATAATTTTTAAATATTGATCCGAGTACATATTTAGTGTAATCCACAAAAAACATTTATGATATAAGGCAAATAATGATGGCACAAATAAATATTTTTATTTATACTATTTGAATTTTTAGTTTTACAATAAATTATCAGTGTCAAATGTGGATATAAAATATGAATATATTACTTGATAGGGCAACAAATCAGACACTTAAAATTCTGCTGGTTTTCTCCACATGTTCGTATAACGGTGGTTCACTTCGGAAAACCATTCCAATTGTACCGAACCAATTACAAATACGTGCGTTTGCTTTAGATTTATAAGACAGTACGTCCGTTGTTTAAAGCTTATGGAAAATTTCAAGTCATTAAATATTATATTATACAAAATTAATCACTTTTGAGACCATTTTAATTTTTTTTTTTTTTTTTTTATAGGATAGGGTGACAAACGAGCACACAGTCCACCTGATGGTAAGTGGTTGCTGTGGCCCATAGACATCTACATCTATCTTCAATAAAGAATCAAAATGCAGATGCGTTGTCACCCGTGAGGACTAAGATGGAATGCCTCTTTTCCAGTAAAAGGGTCTCCGGTTCTCTACACTCACCATACGAAACACAGCAGTGTTAAGCTGCTATTTTACGCTAGTATTCTGTGAGAGCGTGGTCCTTCCCGGTCGAGCCGACCCATTCGTACTACAACTATACTACTAATATAGCTGCAGCATGGCTCTACCACGTAAACAACTGTTAAAAATTTCAACGACGGATAGTAAATAATTAATAATCGAGTATCATCTGCATCCGCATATCATCTCATAGGCAGCAACATATTCCTGAAAATGACGCAAAAATATATTTGTGGTTTTATGAGGCCCTATGAGTTTATGCCTATGAGGCAATATATGGCCTACGTTCTGCGGTGAACTTTAGACAGGCTGAAATGAATGAAATGAACGTCTGGTTTCTTACAACGTATAAACGTTGCCCATGAATTTTAACATTTTTATAAATTCGTGAATTTGTATCACTTAACTTGTTGTCATCCTACAGTTCCTACGTTCCGAGTTCTATGTGTTACGCGGTCGCTCCCATGACCCAATGCAGTCGAATATAAAAACTCGATTTTACGTAAACTTGCGGCAGCTTCCCATTCAATTAAAATTGAGGCAGCTTTATTTACATGTTTCATACGTATTTGAGTCATACGTACACGTTATACAGTCTAATTTTAAGTAATCTGTTTTGATCGTTTACCTACTTGAAGATTTTATAGTGTTGTGGAACTATTAAGAAATACGTCATGTAAGTAATATACTCTATGTATTTCTCTAGTAAAATATCTTCTATCACCTTCTGTCATCAGCCAGTAAAACTCCACTGCTGGACTTGTACCTCTTGCGTTGTAGAGTATGTACAGCGTGTTTACGCTGGTCACAGGCCTCCGCAAATTATCGAACGGGTTGTATGGCCCTTGTTCTTCCTTAAGAGTCCGCTGCGCAGCCCCATACGAAAAACAAACGTATAGATATACGCGTTCCAACCTGTCTTTTTTCTCACGATGTCTTCCTTCACGTACACGTGGTAAATCAGCATTTAAAATTGGAATTATATTATATTATATCGACGGCTCCGTGGCGCAGTGGCTTAGCAATGAGTTGCTGCGCTAAGGGCCGCGGGTTCGAATCCCGCACGGAACAAGTATTTGTATGGCCTACAAATAATTGTTACGGATCTGGATGTTTGTCCTTGTGCAATTTATGTTTGTAAACTGCTCCCATGATACAGGAGAAAATCCTTGTGTGGAGGTATCGTTTTTTAAAAAGAAAAAAAAAATTAACCTTTTAAGTGTTGCCCGTGGGAATCGAACTAGATCGCTTATATGCAATTTATTAGTAGCCACACGATCTTTTTGGCATTTCCTATGATCTCAAGGCACTCTCTGGACGAAATGGGATGGACAAATTCTCTTATACCGCTATTAAACGGTACAAGACGCTCTTTGATACAACAACCTTCACGAAAATGTAAACATTTATGCATATTTTAAACGTTCGTTTTTATACAATATTATGAAGTAAATAGGTTCCTAAGCTGAGAATAGAGTCAGGAACATGTTATCGTATTTAAATTAACATAATGCGAAAAATTATTCTCAAACCGCTTCTGCATGGTTGATCTTTTAAGAATATTATTTTTACTGTGTTAGCATTAATAATTTAGTCATTTCAGTGTCATAATGAGGAATATCTCTTTTGCCAGTTTCGACTTATGCGACGTTTATCGGTTATACAATTGGACTAAATGATTAACGTATTTGAACCGATGAAGTGTAAACTATAATATATACAAACACGAATAACTTGTGTTATCTTAGAATGATTGCCTTAAGGTAAGATCAATTACTAGAACCTATAGACTAGTAGTTAGGAGTATGTAAGCTGACACCGAGGCACATGGTCGTTGTAGAAAAGACTACGGAAATATCCACAACTATACAACAACAGGTCATTGCGGTTGATAACTTATCTGCAATGCATATTAATATGTGATACTATTATGTTAGAAAAGTAAAATAATACTATCGAGACGGACACCACCGTGTTGGCAGTGTAAGAGTAGGGAAACGGACAGGAGATGGGCTACAGCATCTTCCTGATAACAACGAAAAATAAAAAAGCATGGTTGTCCGCATGTCACCTGTCACGCCTAGCAATTAGGGCTAAATCTATGTGGCAGCCTATAAGGGAAGTCCACGTTCAACAGTTGACTTTTGATAGGTTGTAATGATGATGAATGAAGAGTGAATTTCGGTCATGGTCGCGAGTCTCAAGAGAAACAAGCCATCTGCACAGGACAGGGGTATAGTGCAAGAGTGTGTGCGTAAGCACGGTGCTCACTTTATTCCCTCACTCTCTAGACTGGAGAGAGATCAGGCGCAGGACTAAGAGATTTATATGTGCTTTCCGATGCACGGGTGTAAAATGCTACTAACTTCTGACTCCGGGCTGCTAGGTACTGAGAATTTCTGTACAGAAAATCTCAACTGTTTTTTTTTTTGACGCGAGACCTCATGAGCAGCAGCCGCGTTTCGAATTATTAGAACAACGAGGTAACTATTTTTTTATAGGGTAAGGGTGACACGCGTGCACACAGTCCACGTAATGGTAAGTGGTTGCTGTGGCCCAAAGACATCTACATCTATCCCCGTTTGCGAATCAAAATGCAGATACGTTGTCAGTCGTGAGGACTAAGATGGAATGCCTCTTTTCCAGTAAAAAGGGTCTCCGGTTCTCTACACTCACCATACGAAACACAGCAGCATTAAACTGCTATTTTACGCTGGTATTCTGTGAGAGGGTGGTCCCTTCCCGGTCGAGCCAATCCATTCGTGCTACAACTATACAATTAATATAGCTGCAGCATGGTTCTACCACGTTCAAAAAAACTACAAAAGGGTATCTGATTTGAAACTTATTATAAGCGTGCTATAAGTTCAAGCTATGATAGTGATAATGATTTTTATCCAGACTATGTCATGCTGTAGCATGAATAGATCGGTTCGATCGGATAAGGAGCCGATTGCACAGAACACCAACGTAAAATATAATGCATAATTCTGCTGTTTTGTATAGTGAGTGACGCAAACCGGAAACCTTTTTTACTGGTAACGAGGCGTGCTTGGTCTTTAAGGGTGACAACGTAATTTGCATTCTCGAGAAGAGGATATTATATCGAGGATAGGCGTAGTGTATTGGCCACAGCATCCAATTACCATCTGCATCTGGTAGACTCTGTGTTTGTTTAGATTAAATTTTACAAGAAAAATCTTTGATTACAGTGATATGGGGCATTTAGTCCGCCCTTTGTATTATTTTGTTATAAGGAATGTAATAAAGAATAAATAAATAAATATTCGCCGATAACAGCCGGTAGGTGATTATGTTTGTCATAAGAACTACCTGCTGCGAGACATTATTGTAATCATTGAGCATACATATATATACATATATATATATATATCAAATTGTATCGTTTTCAATACAGAAACTTAAAGAAAATGTTGCAAGCAGGGTTAGAGTCTATGAAACGTCAATTCTTTTTACACCTTGTAGTAGTAAGGATGTAAAGTTATTATATTTAAATTATTAAATTTTAAATAAATTTGAATATAATTAATATTAGTCAAACTTGTTTGTTGAGATCGAAAGGCATCAAGTTGATTTTGTAGGTCAAGCGGCACTTGAACAACTTTTCAAAATTATTTTCCCGAGTGATTGTCGAATAATTTAAAAACATAATAGTAAATTTATTATGGGAAATTACTCTTCTAAAGGTAATTCTAACGGTAATAAACCTAATAGAGAGAGTGGCGGTCGGAAGTTTTAATTACACGTACGAGTGTAAAACTTGATGGTTGTATTGTATGGAAAGTAAAAGTTGAATGGGAACATAATTAAAATAGTATTGTAATGTAATGTAGCAAAGCAAAAAGGGGAATATTAAGGCGCAAAAAATGAAAGGAGGGTGTCGAAGGGAGCCCCTTGTTCAGCAATGAAAAAGTGCCAAATAGGAGGAGCCTAGTATAGAAGTAGGTGCACGCCAAATTACATAATAGTATAAAATTTTGAACGAATTTTGAGATCTGATGTTTTAAGCTAAATCAACAGTAACCAAAACTGTAATTTTTATAACTATTCTAAGCTAGTGTTTGACTACTATTCCATCTGGTGGTAAGTGGTGACGCAGCCGGAGATGGTAAAAACTTAGCTTAACAAGAGCCTATTCACTCTTGGCTTAAAGACACGAATAAAGTTAGAATGTGTGGGTTCGACAACTAAGGGGTGTACATTAGCCGGGAGTCTAGTTCTCCGATGGTGGAAGGGAGAGGAGTAATTAAGTGATGCAATTCCTCTGCACACACTCCGAAATGTATGCTTTAGAAAACAGAAAAACTGGGCTACTTTGCGCCTGTGTTCGAGACTGGTGACATTGGTTTTAACCAGATTTGGGTCACTAGTAAGCCCCTTAGTACGCCATGTATACGTACATTTATGATGTTTTTGAGGACAGTGTAGTTTTGCGTATCTGATTGATGAATTTTAAATGCTGGTAATGAATTTTGATACAAATTTTATCCGAATCTATACAAATAAATAAAATTGAAGTGTCTGTTTGTAATGTAAAAATAACAGCTTTTTACTAATTGCATATGAAAGTATATACGGTATTTATAACAAAAACACAATTTTTAAAATTTTTGTCTGTCTGTCTCTCTGTCTGTCTGTCTGTTTGTTCCGGCTAATCTCCGAAACGGCTGGACCGATTTTGACGGGACTTTCACTGGTAGATAGCTCATGTTATAAGGAGTAACATAGGCTACTTATATTTTAGATAAATAATTAGGGTTCCGCGCAACAAAATTAAAACCCTAAATTACACGCGGGCGAAGTCGCGGGGAACAGCTAGTCATCAATATATTTACATAGAATTGGTCAGCTAGACCGATGAAGAATCACTTTGCATAGAATATCTATGTAGAATATATAACAACGCTGCTGTGTTTCGTATGATGAGCGATGAAAACCGGCGACGATTTTAACTGATGGCGAGGCATTCCATCTTAGTCCGTAGGGATGGTAACACATCTATGTTTTCATTCTCAATCTAGAATCATTATCTTACGCTACTAACACACGGTTATCAATTATCATTATATAATAAACCTATAATGATATTGAGAGATGTTATTAAGATGTAAATATATTAAAAATTCACACAAAGAAATTAACAATTCATCAGACTTAAAATATCTCAATTATCAACTAGATTGAACGAGTCCTATTCAACTTTTACAAGAAACCTTGAACCTGTTTGCAAATATCTAGCCGAGTGTCGATTATTGTCAATAGCGCTTGTAAGATAATTAAATCTTTAGACTTCTTAATAAGCTATTATATAATAAATCAGTATATAATAAAATCTTAAATATTGAACATTAAATGCTTAAAATAGATCTTAGCCTATAAAAGTCTCATAAATTACACTTTTTGTAATGTTTGCTGTAAATTATGCCTAATCATAAAAAACTAATTAAAATTATTTTTATTCTACTTCTTCCTGTTGCTAATAAATCAATCTTCCTTCAGGGCAAATATTGGGTTCTATTGAAATCCTTTCTTTAAAGATTAAATTAGCAACCGTATGGGGTGGCGGTTATTTATATGTAGTTGTCGAATTTTCATGACTATTCAAAGAAGAAATAAAATAAGCAAGCGACAAATATTTATCTGTTGATGACGTACTTCTACGGAGTATTGGGTGGCCCCCACTAGATGGAGTGACGACATGCATAAAATCAATGGATCATGTGGCAGGATCGTATTTTGTGGCATTCCTTGGGAGAAGCCTATGTTTAGCAGTGCACATGTGAGGGGCTGAAATTATTATGATGATGTTGATTACTTCTTTCCGATTTCGTCTAATGCGATAGCTTGTAAATGTCGTAGGAAGCTATCGATTGCGCCAATTGATATAGTGTTGAATCAGGGCATTATTACAGAAACACACTCGTTCAAATTTACTCGTGTTAGATGCTACCGCTATGCAATAATTTCGGAGGATACAAAAACCGTTGCTTTTTATATGTGGTAGAGCCATGTTGCGGTATATAATGGCTGTCGTATAATAGATCCACTCGATCAGGCAAGAACTACGCTCTCACAGAAAACCTCGTAAAATAGCAGGCCGCAAAATGGTGCTGTGTTTCGTATAGTGAGGACAGAAAATTGGAGATCTTTTTACTGGTTATAAGGCTGCATAGCTCCATTTCGATTTATAATCGGGCATAGATATAGGTGTCTATGGCCAATAGCATACACTTCCTATCACTGTGTGCTCGTTTGTCAACTATATCTCAACAAAAATGCAGCAAAGACGACAATCACAAAATAACTAGACCTAAAAACAAACAAATTGTGTTTTTGTTTTCAGTAATTTTAAAAATACTAATGTGTGTGTTACATAAACTAATGATAACCAGATTACGTATACCATTCGCCAAACTTTCATAAGACGTTATTTTCCAAGCTACAGAGAGTAACAGACAGTAGGTGGTCACAAACAGTAACGAACTGGTACCCATTATATAAGAAAAGAAGACGAGGTAGGCCATCAAAAAGGTGGAGTGATGACATCGTCGAAGTAGCTGGTACACTATGGCCAAGATTAGCTCAAGACAGAATCACTTGGAGTTATTTGGAGGAAGCTTTCACCGCAAAAGGCGGCCCTTACAACTAACACAATGCTAACAAAAATTAAATATTAAGACATACTAACACTACTAACAAATAAAATAAGAGCAATAGATACTATTATAAAAATATTATACACTAAATAATATTTATGTAAGGGATAAAATAAAGCTAAATAAAATAAATATAAATATATCACTACTCGAAATGCAATTAGCACAGTAATCCAAAATGTATAAAAATATAATTTCGAATGTTTATTAATGATGATCTAAAGTTCCGGTTATAGTGTTAGCGATTTCGTTATAATTTAATTAACACATTTACAATTACATTAAATATTTAATTCACAAAATATTTCAAAGATTAATTTTAAGGACTCTAATTTTAATCATCATCATCAATACAGATCCTGAGCCACCTGAATCCAGAGATTACCTGAATGAATCATAACTTTCTCCCTTTATCTTGTAGGCCTCCTACACTGGGCTTGCAGGATCGATTGTGAAACACCAAATCGTTTAGGTCCGGCAGTGGCTAAGCGCTTGGTTCCGCCTAATTTGAAGATACGAGGCGTCTAAAATATCAATATTAATAATATCATCGAGACCGAATTTCACTTTAACTTTTGCCTCGCTAACATTGTGGCCACACCTCGTTACATGTTACACAGATATTGTGTGTTGCCATATTATATAACGTTATTGGTAACATTCTATTGCAAATCATGTTTTGTTTAATAGGTTAATACTAAGCGTTATACTCGTTAAAGTTACTCGAAGAGCTTTAAAAAGTTTTACTCTATCATATTAAACTGTTTAGTGAATTGTTTCCTTTTTAGTTATCAGTAACAGATATAAGTAAATAATTTTCCAAAGTTGTATTATGAAAGAGTGACAAAGCAAATTTATGTTGCAGAAGTGAACGGAAGAGTCGGGAAGGGACGCCCTAGACGAAGGTTTATCGACCAAATTGGCGATATATTGAAAATGGGCCAGATTAGGAGTACCCTTAACCGACGAGCGTGTATGTGTACAAATATGGATGTAAAGGAGGCGAGAGAAGTGTGTCAGGATCGTGCCAAATGGAAGTCCGTAGTCTCTGCCTACCCCTCTGGGTGACAGGCGTGAGTGTTTATCTATGTATGTATTATGTTTGAAGTTGGTTGAAGATTGCACTACACACTAGCACTAGCCACTCAACATGAATAAGGTGTTTTTAAATAAAACGTGGGTGATAAGCAAGTACATAGTCCACCCAATGGTAAGTGGATGCTGTAACCCATAGGTATCTAGTTTTAGTTACTTGTAGCTCGAGGGTTCGAAGAAAGCGAAATCGGCAACGATCTATCGTCTATTATGAATCAAAATGTCGCCACTGAGAACTAAAATAAAAAGCCTTGTATTCAGTAAAAAGGGTCTCCGGTTCTCTATACTTACCATACGAAACACAGCAACATTATTCTGCGGTTTCACGTTGGTGGTCTTACCCTCATTCGTGCTGCAGCAGACTGAGATTGCAAGGTCGTTTGTTACTTTAATGCTTTAAGGTTATAAAACCGTACTCACTATTCTAGTCAATACATTTGTGGAAAAGAGAATACTGTTCAATAGTTTAAAATGTAACATGTAAACGTATCAATAATCAAATGGAGTGGCAGGGTCTGCAAGGGTCGCTCCTAGACGGAAATTTATCGACTAACTTGGCGACACCGAAGATGGGCTAAATCAAGAGTACTGACGAGCATGTATGCGCATTTCTGCCACGCTTAATTTGTCTTTTTTTTTATAGAATAAGGGTGACAAACGAGCACACAGTCCACCTGATGGTAAGTGGTTGCTGTGGCACATAGACATCTACATCTATCTTCGTTTGCGAGTTTAAATGCAGATGCGTTGTCAGCCGTGAGGACTAAGATAGAATGCCTCTTTTCCAGTAAAAAGGGTCTCCGGTTCTCTACACTCACCATACGAAACACAGCAGCATTAAGCTGCTATTTTACGCTGGTATTCTGTGAGAGCGTGGTCATTCCCCGGTCGAGCCGACCCATTCGTGCTACAACTATACTATTAATATAGCATCAGCATGGCTCTACCACGTAAATGTCTGATTCATTTTGTCTCAAAGCATAAGAATCTAGAATATATAATTAAATTATATATGTGATTTACGTATGGTTTTTTCTGTATGGTCGAAACAGGTCTCGACAGGCCTGTTAAAGATTTTTTACTGTTTAATAAACATGTGTGTTTCGATACGGAACTACCTTGTATATAAATTTAATCGTTTTATGTATAAAAATATTAAACGACCGCTTGATACTATGTTCGCCCACATGTAATGAACGTGCCTACGCCTTCTCAGGTAACCAAAAAATCTTTTCTATTCGATTCCGAGCTAGGTAAATATCAATATCATTATAGTAATTTTTACCCAATTACAGTCATATGTTATATCGTGTGGTGGCGCTGTAAGAATATCAACTACCCCATATCATCCCGTGGGTGTCGTAAGAGACGACAGAGGAAACAAATCAGGAGATGGGCAGCAGCGTGTTCCTAATAACGACAAAAAAAAAATGCGATTGATAACCCGCTTGCCAAGCGTTGCAACTATGGAAAATATCCCTCCTATGAGGCAATCTATGGGGGAGGCCTATGTTTAGCAGTGGACTTTAATGGGCTGTAAAGGTAACGACTAAAAAAAAAAACATGCGTGAGTGTCGTGGAACACTCGGTTGGAACGAAGTACCTTTCGTAGTGTATTATTATTGATAAACGTATTATATTATTGATTAACAAATACAAATAAATGAATTACTAGCGTCTATTAAAATGAAGCGTCATTTAAAATAATATTTCTTTCATGGCAAGATTAGAAAAAGTGCGAGGGAGATGGATATTATTCCATCTCGCTCGCACTATAGAAAGGGTCGTGACGGAAAAATCTTACACTTTTTCTCACCTAGTCCCCATCCGTCAAACTCGTACCGTGCGATAAGGAAGTTCGTTCCAAAAACCTGCTGTTGCTAAGCGTGGCACTATGGCAAATATTTCCCCTATGAGGCAATCTATGGGGGTGGCCTATGTTCAGCAGTGGACTTTAGCTGTAACGGCAACGGTATAGTCAGATGTTTGGTATTTCTAACACAGGTATGTAGATAATGAGTGGCCTCTAAGCAGCAATGCGGCAACTGTTGCGTTTAATTTATAAGTATTGACGTTGATAGCCAATTAATTTTGTAATCGATTATTAACCATTAATCCAAATCCTATAATACTATATTCAAGGTTAGAACAAACGACTATAAATTGGTTCATATAAATGTATGTATTTTAAAAATGTCATTTGCTCCAAACTTAAATATAGTTTTAAAGGATTTGAATAACTGACAAATAATAGATCATAAAAATATACTCGATTCACATTAAAATCACTATTTTAAAGAGCCGGAGAACTACTATAATAATAACAGGCTGATCCATCTTAGTCCTTAGAGGTGACGACGCATCTGAAGTCATCTCGATGGGATTGGGAGCTCCTTGCCCAGTTCACAAAATATGAAGTACATATATAAATGAAAATTAAGATACTTACAAATAGATTGAATTATTGTTTGTACCGTGTAGTGGCGATGTAAGACTATCCACTACCACATATAATTTTTTTAAAACGTTACCCCCACACTATGATTTTCTTCTGTATCGTGGAGGCAGTTTATAAACATAAATTGCACAAGGACAAACATCATTCCGTGGGTGTCGTAAGAGGTGACAGAGGGAAACAAATCAGGAGATGGGCAGCAGCGTCTTCCTAATAACGACTGAAAATAAAAAAGCCTGTATTCAGAAAGGAGGCCTGTATTCAGAAAGGAGGCCTGTATTCAGCAGTAGACTTTAATAGTTGTAATGGTAACGGTAACGGAATAATTGATTACAGCGTAACGATTTGTTAGAACGAAAATCAATTTAAATATATTTTAATTGGTAAATTTACGAGTATATGGAATATTTTATGGTGTTTACCTGTTCACTTCTTCGATAACAAGTGAAAGCATTCCGAAAGCTGAGCCTTTAGTTACTTGTAGCTCGAGGGCTCGAAGAAAGCGAAATCTGCAACTATTGTTATAGCTGTCGAATGAGAGTCGATTACAATGTGCCGACAATTCGGATACGACTTTCATTTACATATCAAGTATGATTAGATTGTAGTTAATTGATGCATTGCAATCCAACTCCACTGCTGAACATAGACCCCTTCCCAATGTTGCCACGAACATAGATCTCTTGCCAAAGCTTGCCACAACACAGTCCGGGGCTACTTGCATCCAACGACTTTATGCATGTTTTACAAGTTCGTAATTTATACTCCAGTTGCTCTTCAATCCGCTTATAAAAAATATTGTTACGAGGCTGCAGTTAGGCTATGTCGATAGCTTTGCATTCATTCATTTATTGAATGAATGAATAGTTAGTTATTACAATTATTTAAAAAAGAACTGATTTTTCATTCTTTTAGTCGAGCTTTTCTTCTTTTGTTTTAGATTTGACGATAAATTGAATCGGTCAATTTTTTTATTAAATTGTCATGTCAAGCGAACTTACAGTCCATCTAATTGACAAGTGCAACCCATTGACATCTGCAGTTAACTTCAAACAAAGAAGGCTACAGATGCGTTGTTACTTCTGAGGACTAAGATGGAATGCTTCGCTGCCTGTAATACTCGTAATATATACTCGTACTGGCTCTCTGTACCCTCAGACCGGAACACAGCAGTCCAAGTACTGCTGTTTGTGCTGCAGAAATATGCAAGAGGATGGTACCTACCCAGACGGACTTCAAGGCAGACTATGTTCTAAAATAAGATTTACTCTAATAAAAATAATAAATAACGGTGCCTTAACAGAGTAACTATCAGTGTAAAATTGTATAGACTTGTGTAGATCGAAGTTAACCGGATGGTTTTTGAAGAATGTTTACTCTAAGCGTTTACTTGCGGCTGTGAAGGTCGTTCAAAACGAAATGTGTATGGTCTAGAAGCAATTATTCTATCTATCCCAGTCTGGATGATTGTCTACATACATACCCTTTAAGGCTATAAAAGGAATTCACGATACAGAAAATCTTAGTTTAAAAAAAATTGTAATAATTACCAAATTACGGGTTTTATCGCTTTTTATCTTTTAATTCGCGACGGTTGATTACTTTGCAGTGCTCATGGACATGGGATCTGAGTTGCTCAAAATTCTACCAAAAACTAAACGTGGTATAATCACTTCTACTATACTTAGAAGGCGTAATTTAGTGTAGAGAAAGTTAAATAAAAGTCTTGTGTGTGTCGTTTTTTAGATATAATTTAGACTCGTTAATGAAACTAAATGGATAGTAATAATTATCACAGTTTTCATGGTCAGCGACGTGCAAGAGCGAAGCCGATGAACGTTGCTCATGCGAGGCAATGAATTACAACTGTCACAGCTGTTATATTGTTCAAATTCAAGTCATAATAAAAACTTGAAATGCATTTATATATATTTGATTATGTTACATTAATATTAATTTTATATGACGTATACTTTTTATGACTGCCAATAATGATTTCACTAGAAGAGACTGACAAATCTTTTGTCCGAATGCGTTAATGTAAATTTTATTTTGTGATCAATGCTAACAAATTTTTTATCGATTGAACAACAACCAAAGTAAGTTCAGTTATTTAAAAATGATTTGTTTTGTTATGTTTACTTTTAGAGAAAATAAATATTGTCTATATATATGTTATATGTCTTTCAAACACGTTAGCTTGTTAGCTTTTGAAGTTAATCAAGCGAGACGTGGAAACAACTGTTAACTCGACGTAATATATTATAAATCATTGCTATCAGGCACGTCACGTAAGTTCTAGAAGCGCGAAATACCAAGGCCGCAGGCACGCGTCGCGACTGCAAGGCTGTCCTGTACTGATGCAGTTACATGAAATGAACTTATACGGGTCTACGGGTCCGTTAAAACTGTTTTGCATTTGCATACATCGTAAATGACGTTGACTTGAATATGCATATCTAAAAATGCTCTGCCATCTGTTTATTCATGATATAGTTATAGATCTTGCCAGAAACAAACCTAAAATTTATATAATTTTTTCTTAACTTTAAGTAAAAATCTATCAAATATCTAAAAAATGTCATCTTGTTGTTTTCCCAAGTTAAGCTCATGTTTCAATAGAAAGGAATATAATAAGTATTTCATTTTTCCATTTAAATTTTCTCTAATAATGTATATTGTATCTTTTGACTATTAAGAGAGCTTCTGCCTTTAGTTATTTTTTTATAAAAACATCACAAACTATCCTTAGTTACAATAAAAGTTATTAAATTTTTACTTCGTGCAAACGATGTTGCGTTTGACCGTGTAGTGGCGGTGTAAGAATATCCAGTACCCCATATCGTTATGTGAGTGTCGTAAGAGGCAACTGAGAGAAACAAAGCAGGAGATGGAAAACAGCGTCTTCCTAATAACAACTCAAAAATAAAAAATAAACTGCAGTTGCCAACACGTCTGCCAATAGTGGCAGACAAATATCCCCTAATCTGAGGTATCCTAATATGAGGTAACCTATGGGAGGTCTATGTTCAGCAGTTGACTTTAGATGTAATTTTAGACGTAACTTTAGCTGTAACGGTAAATGTAAACGAAGCTGCAGGAAGTCTTTGTTATTGACATTTTTTACACAAAATATATTTTATTGAGTGGAAATAAAACTATACATCTTATTACTATTCTTCGTATTCTTATTCTTTAGAAATAATTTATGATCGATCACCTTGAACTTGTTGGTGTTTTTCCGTGTGGTAGCGGCGTAAGAGGCGACAGAGGAAAACTTAAACTGCACATGGGCAGTAGCATCTTTCTGATAATAACTCAAAATAATTAATAAAGTTGCGGGACCAACTCGCTTACCAAGCGTGGCAGCTGTTGCAAAACCCCTATGATACAATTTATTAGGGAGGCCTATGTTCAGCAGTGGCCTGTTGACAAGTTTCATTTCATTCATCAAAATTCTGAAATGAACTTGTTGTATCGTATATTGTAATAAACATTGTACTAGGACTTCAATAAAACTTCAAACTCGATGGGATATAATATCCAAAACAGCGTATTTTTTAAATTTACGTTTAGTGTTGGGTTTGTGTTAATTAAAAACGATATTAAAATAAGTTACGATAAAACAGGTAAAAGGTAAGCCCACAACCGATGGCGTCCTTCGTTCCTTTTTTGTTTTTTTTCTTCTTTTTTTTACGTATTTGCTTTTGCGTGCAGTTTCTTCCCGGCCAGTATTTATACAGCAAAAAGTTCAAAACTGAATTTGCAGTCATAAGTGGTAACACATTGATATTTCGTTAAAGTAAAATGAAGCTTTTATATTTTTTGTTATAGATTTTATGTTAATAACATTTAATAACTGGCTTCAACACTCTGTGTAAGTTAATACAATTGCAAGACATGAAAACATCCTGGAAAAGGATAAACTTTTCCTAAAATGAAGTAATGAGTTTCTCTACGTGATAGACTTCGTAATTAAGAGGAATTAAAGTAATCAACGTAGTTTAATAGATCACTAATTTGGAGTGGCAATGGGCCGGCCATATAGCGCGAAGAACAGAAAATCGATGGGAACAAAAGGTTCTCGGGGATAGCCTCGTACCGATAAGCGTAGTATAGGGCGGCCCCTCTTCAGATAAATGACGACCTGGTAAGAGATGCAGAAAGTCGATTAATGCAGGTGGTTCAGGACCATGCTATGTGGCATTTAAAAGCTGGGATCAAAAATTTTAAAACGTAATAAATTTTTTGCAGTGTGAATTAAGGCGACGCAGTACAACAAATAAGAACACGCTCTTGAATTATAAAATCAAGACAAACTTGTTTCCTTTTAGTATATTCGAAAATTATACCTCCTTAGCTCAATAAATAAGCTCTATTTTATTTAAGGGTGACATTGTACGTAACCTTCAAGTTTATTTTTAATAGTAATTCAATTCAGGTAAGTTGAAACGTTAAATAATTAATGATTTAAACTGTCATAAACTTAGCGTTTGGATAGATTTCTAAAAGTTGTATGATAATCTGATCGCTTTTTTCAGATTTTTTTTATAAATTACTAGCTGGTATAGGCGCGTCGCTGCCGCAAAAGAAATAATTGTGGAAATATTGTTTTAAATTTGGATGAGTAATAAAGTTTAATTAGGAATGATAATAAATTCATTGAAGTTAAATGGTATATAACTCTCAAATAAATTTGTTGGTACGATACGCGCGCCGCCTACTGTAAGTTAATTGTACAATGCCTATAACCTTCGCGCAAGTGCCAGCAATAAATTGACAAAGTTTTAACGCAATTAGATGAACAGTAGGTATGGCAGCGCATAAAATAGAAACAAAAAAAAATTAATTTTTATATATTAGATTATTGGGAAGTTCTTATGTCCGTTTCGTCTTTACGTCATTTTTATCGTTTTTTTTTGTAGTTATCGTAAAATATTTTTGTGTGCGTGATGTTGCCGTTCTTTTATATTTTTCAAAATATTGGGAGCTACCAAGCTTATTGGCTTTTCTAGCTATAATATTATTGTTTATCATCACAGTCCACTGCTGATCATAGACCTACTCCAAGGGACGCTATACGGTTATTAGCCGATTTATCGACTTCCAGCATCTCCGAATAGGTCATCACTCCATCTAGTAGGGGTGCACTTCTCTTACCGGTACGGGATTACTTGGAAACCTTTATTTCCTATAGAACTGACGTGAAGTTACAAATAAACTCACAGTCCATGGTTGTGATGATATGATGATGATGATATATGATAAGATGGTTAGTGGCTAATTCAGTTCTTGGACTTTAAGCAACAAAACCTAAAAATGCCACCTAGTAGTAGTAGTAAAATTTCCAAAAAGCCCTAGAAAGAATTTTCTTAAAAAGCTACCCATGACTACTATGCTGGACAGGTGGGTTTGTGAGCATAGAGCCCTCCCTCTACAGAACTCTTGCGCTGGTAATGCTGCTCTATTTGCTTTATTTCGATTCGATTTTTCTTCTTCAGTTGATCGTCAGAGTTTCGTTCGTCAGTCAGCAGGGTTTATCGAGTATAAATGAGATTGATTTTTGAAATTTTTTATATTTGAAAATAAAAAATTGGACATATTTCTTAAAAATTAAATGATGCTTAAATTAATTTGAATAGAATAGAATACAATAATTTTTATTCAATATAGATTACAGTACATAATACTTATTGAAAGTAATTTTTTACTCTTACCACTTAGCTAAGATCCGCGTAAATAAATTATAATGATGTGTCTTATCTAGATTATCTTTGAAGATAAACTAAAATAAATAATACAGCCTTTACATAATAAGTATCAGTGAGAATTGTATAGACTTGTGTAGATCGAAGCTAACCGGATAGTTTATAAGGAATGTTAACTTTAAACGGAAACCGGCGTACACAAGCTGCGCAATGGTATTCTATAGACAGTTGTGATGGGATTTTAATGACTAGGCAATAAAGATATTTTATAGAAAAAGATAATCATTCCACTGGTGCGTCTTTTTCACCATTAGAAACGTATCTAGCCTTTTCTTGTTCAATTTTATATTATGTTATTGTGGTTGGAATTTTGACGTAGATAGAAGAAAACCATCACGATTCTTTTATTGCTTAGAGTATTTTTGAAAGAAAAAGTAAAGCTTTTACAGCTTTGTTTTTATCAAAAACATTGATAAAAGTAAGCAAAATATGTTATTAGTTAGCCAGTAATTCATACATATTATATATATATGAACTACGGGCACATTATATATAGTGCATATTATATATAGTGACTGTGTAGTGGCGGTGTAAGAATATCCACTACTCCATACCGTTCCGTGGGTGTGGGCAGCAGCATTTTCCTGATAACAACCGAAAATAATATAAAACTGCGGTTGACACTTCGCCTGCCAAGCGTAACTAAGGTGAAATTCCCCATGAGTATGAGGCAATCCATGGGGGAGAGCTGTGGAGTTTTGATAGGCTGAATGAATGAGTATAAAGTATTGGGATTCAAATAACTTGATTTGTTTAAAAAAATATTTTCAGTTCAACATGACGGTATATTATGTCAACTATGGAAGACTATGTCAATCAATCAGAGACCACAGTATTTGTCATTTTCCTTAGTCGATTCTTGTGATGTCTGTGTGTAACGAGAGGAATACTCTTGCACTGATTCTACACATTAATATTAAGTTATCAAGGGACAGTTATTTTTTTCATAATAGGCATGACAATGGTCAAAAATATTCCACAGTTATAATTAATAATCTAATTTGCATAATAAGTTCATAACAAGAGTGACTATAATAACGGGACGTTATAATTTATGGCAGCGTCGCCTAGTGACCGTAAACATTCACCATGTGGACGGTCTAAAGTTTAGAGCGAGTAACATAGTGATTAGACAAAGTTAACGGTCCGAAACGGTAACGCCACGTAACTGACCCGCGTTACGGTATTGTGATGTGTTCAGAATTACGTTCGGTTATGAGACATGTAATATTTTGTAAAAATTGTTTAAATCAAACGCAGATTAGAGTTATAGATTTCGAAATGTATTATTCTTAGTTTTTTTTGGAGTTTATGGCCTGGTATCTAGACCTTTAGGCCAAGTCTTAGGTATTTTTATTCGGTTTATTATAATTTCCCAAATGTTTATTTATTCTTCATAGTACACTGCTTCACAATATGTTGATGCGTCACATTGTGCTGCCCTTGGGAGATTTTGACGGCAACTTGAGTCAGCAGACAGCTGACAGTTAGCGATGGTATCTCAAGGCGCCTAAGCAGATAGACACCTTATCTTGAGAATCACATCACCATCAGAGCACTTGTTTCACCGTTTCCACTAATAGTTCACGTGCGCAGACACTCAATACAAAAAATCGCACCACTTACATATCAAAATCCACTTCAAACCATTATTCAAACAATAATACAGGAGCAGCAAACCGCCGCCGATCAAGTTCCCGCCAAAACTCTCCGTATTATTCTTATATTGCGTTACGATACAGAATATATACATATTTATATAATTTTTAAAGCGAGCCTATTATAGTGGGCTAGTATTGCATTGACAGTAGGCAGTCGTTCCCTACCAACACCAATAGAGTTATTAAATTCAATTGTAACTCTGTAACTCTTTCTTTGTTCCGTGAAACATAATTATATGAACATTTCGATCGTTAGTACTATTGTGTTTATTTCTCTGACATAGAACCTGTTAAGTACATAGCCCTCTGAGAATGAGATTTGTATCGTGTCGATTTCATATCGCCATCGAGTGAAAACGTTAGTGTTAAAACTTGTACCAAGGGCAGATTTACCACGTGCTTGGTACTGAAAACAAAATCGTCGTGAGGGACTAGGAGAACATCACAGCTCCCTGAAAATGAGTTTTGTATTGTGTCTATTTCATGTAGCCATCGACTGAAAACATTAGTGTTAAAAACTTGTACTAAGTTCATTGATTTACCACGTGTTTGGTACTGAAAAAAAACGTCATGAGGGACTAGGACAACATCATGTATATATACTATAGAGTTATAAACTTGTAATTTCTGTAGTAGTCATAACGAAATCATATTTTCTTCGCTTACATTATATTTATTTCTTACTCCTCAAATATACTGTTTAAGGTTTAAGCTTATTTTGTAAAAAAAAATCTCGTATCTTATATATTATTTCATTAAATTATGTAACGTGGATAGTGAATGTTTGCTTACGGTGCCAGCAACTTGCTTTGCAACTTTTCGAAATACAATCTACCTTAGCGACATATACGTAATGAATTTATAATAGGCTTAGTTAATTATAATTAGGCTTAGTTACTAACAGCCTTAAAGACAAGCGTGCGGAACAAAATGTAAACTACCAAAAATTATAAAGCCACGTTTTATGCGGTGTGTTTTATAGAATATGAATGGCAAACGAGCCCACAGTGCACCTGATGATGAGTGATCTATTCTCGATTAAGAATCAAAATGCAGACGTGTTGTCACCCTAAGGACTACAGGTGGTATGGTATGCATCAGTTTCAGTAATAATTAAAAATTAAAAAAAATGTACAACCGACTTCAATATAAATTATTAAGAATTACTCAAGAACTATTAGTCAGACCTTGATCAAATTTATATGGGACCACATGAGAAGCACAAGAGGTAACACACATAAAAAAAGAACATACAGTCGAATTGAGTACCTCCTCCTTTTTGAAGTCGGTAGAAAAGGATATCCGGCACTCAAAAGTTGTTATATAAAAAAAAGGGTCTCGTGTTCTATATTCACCGTATGAAATGCAGTAGAATTAAGCTGCTATTTTATGCTGTTATTCTGTGAGAGCGTGGGCTTCCCCGGTCGAGCCGACCTATTCCTCCTACAACCATAATATAGCTCAGTGTGGCTCTAACGCGTATAATATACGTATAATATACCGTGTATTCATTAATGAGCAATATATGTATGTATACAAAAACAGATTACAGAAAGAAAAACCTAGGAGATAGGTACAATACGGCGGTCTTGTCTTAAAGAAAAAATTTAACTATTGGACAGTGGGAGGTAGTATTTATTATAATAAAGTTATATGCTAATACAATAATACACTAAAATATATACAGAACTACAAAGAAATAAATATATATATATATGATTAAAACAGTAATAGGAAGTGATTTTTAACGTCAGTCACAAACTTACCTAGTGTTTTACACGACGAATTTGCCGAAAAAGTTCGTTCCTTAGGCAGATATTTTTTATTACAATAAGAGGGCGAGCACACAGTTCACTCGATTGTAAGTGGATGCTGCGACCCATAGTCATCTATATCTGTCCTCGATTAAGAATCAAAATGCAAGTGCATTGTCAGGCCTGAGGACTAAGATGTCTTGTTACCAGTATAAAGGGTCTCCGGTTCTCTACACTCACCATAGGAAACAGAATTATTCTGCTGTTCCCGGTCAAGTCTACCCTTTCGTGTTATAGCCATAATATTTGGCATATCACTTGGCAATAGTTTTAATGAGCTTGTTGCTAATATAATATTTGACCGCGTAACTTAAGAGGCCGGAGTACTTAGTTCTCCAACTCCAAGATATAAACAAAAAAAAATTTTTAGGATATAGCCTTCGCTTTTATGTCAGTGGCTATTTCTGTATTTATGCGTGCATATGATGCATGCACATGCGATACCTACAAAATGCTACTTACAGAAAAACCGTGGAAGAAAAGTTTACAATGCTACAGTTTTTGTGTAAGTAAATCATGTCACAATAAATAGAAGCTGCATTGTAGTACATATTGTAAATAGCATTACGTTCAATACTGACCTCGGAACGGCCTTACTTTCTATTTGAACTGGTCTTTAACGAAGTTTCCTGCTCAAAAGTGGTTGTGTAGTTTATTATTATACAATATGTATTATAATATATAATATTTTATCATATTTTATTGAAACTGTTTGCCTTTAAATTAAAAAAAAAAAATTACGGCCGACGACGTCAACGATTTGTACTAAACAGTTTATCAGATAAGTTTTTATAAGTTGAACGCCTAACTAAAAAGGTCAAATACCCCAATCCTCAACTAAAATCATAAAAATGTACATTTACATTAAAAAACAATAACTTTTTTTATACTTTTAACATTACTTCAGGTTTTGCGAGGTTCTTAGGCGGTGAATTCACTGCGTCATCTACTTTTCCGTTCATTTGCCCAGTGTATATTATTTATTCTCAATATTCATATTTATTTATTGATAAAATATAAGCTAACAGTATATACAACCAAATCGATTATATCCATACTAAACATACAAAATAAAATACACAAAAAATCTACCTATATAATTAAATATTAACATACACAATATAAATGACAGACACAACAATTTATAAGGAGATCTTTTTACTTTATCATAAACCAAACATAAACCTAAACCTATACTATTCATCTATCTTACTAAGTTATTTAAGAAAAGTAACACATTTTTATACATTTGTCAATAAATAAATATATCTGCTTCTGGATTGGCCCTGAGAAGATATGTCGATATATTGGGACGTATACGATAGGCTTTATTTCATATGATTTTTTAAAGATGAATTCAAGTTTATTTAGATAAAATAATAATATACAATATCTATAACAATTAAAAAAATAATAACTTTCGTATATGACGTTCAGTCTCAACAGAGACTAGACTATGACAGGATTATAGTGCCCTAGTGTATGCGCTAACGCAGGTGCACTGTATATTCCCTGATTGTCATTTTCCGATGGCACGGTAATCCGACACGGCTGGAGACGCGGGGGTGTTGCTTCCTGATTCCGGGCTGCTTCTTTATTATATGATATTTATAGACAAATAGTCCTAATCCCCGCGGTATAGTATCAGGAACGCTGGCTGCGTTTTTCGCTGAACGGCTATGGCCAACTTTGAGCAAAAAAACCAGCCTTCGTGGATACAGTTTCTTTAAATTTTCATCACGTTGTTAACACGGATATTGTAGGTGATGATATTTTATTTCATTTTTATTTATAAAGCTTACATGTAACATCTTAAAGCTAAGGGTATATAGGGCGGACTTAATGCAATATGACATTTTCTGCCAGTCAACCTTGGGTGCCAAAGGAAAGTGCGAAATATTGTAGGTTTAATATCCTGAAAATGTATTAATTTCGACCTGTGATCTATTTATATTTTTTAAGAAACGATTCGATTATACTCAAAAACAATATTGAAAGAAAATGCTTAACCCGAGTAAATTTTAAAACCATCGAGAATTTTATTAATAAATTCATTCATTAAAGCCTATCGAGAATTTTATTAATAAATTCATTCATTAAAGCCTAAAGTTCACTGTTGAACGTTGGCCTTCCTATATATTGCCTCATAGGGGAGATATTTGGCATCCACAGTTTTTTTTTACAATTTGAGCTCTTAGCAGGGAGCTGCTGCGCTGCTGCCCATCTCTTGTTTCAGTTTCTCCCTTTCGCCTCTTACGATACCCCCGGGATGATATGAGGTAGTGAATTCTCTCACACCGCCACTTTACGCCATCAGGAATTATCATTATGTAACAAAATTTACAGAAACGTTCATTCACGAGTCCAAACAAAAAGAGGACAACGCTAGTGATACGTCAAAATCGAAAGTGAACTGCGAATTCGGTAAAAAGGTCTCGCGGCGGAGAAACGAGGTCAGTTGGAAAGCAAAGCGTAAAGCAGGTTTTCGTGTTCAAATTTGGACAGGTTGATTTCTCTCACCGCAGGGCTATCAATGGCCACTTTTAATGCCTCAATTATTATTCACTATTCTTGTATTCGAATACTATGAATAATGTTTGTAATTCTGGAATACACCTTTTTAGTGTGATGTATTGCTGAATCATATATTAAGCTCCTCCGACATAAAATTAATAAGCTACATTTTAAACGTGTTTATGCTGCAAAGTTAATTTGTTTAAATGAATATTTTGATGACAAAGGAGTGTGAAATGGTATTAAGCCACGCCGAACTGAGCAAACTATTAAATATAATTACTATTAGATAATTTGCTTAAGGACTATAATTATGAATTATATACATAATGTTATGTAGCTACATTGTAAGTCCTTTAGAAGAGAGTTGTGAGTGGTCCAATTAGGAATTACAATAGTGTTCAGTTTATATCCTTTGAGTACTTTGGGAGATATTCTCAATTTTTACCTTATTCTTAATGGTTACCTCCAGATTAAAAATTATTATTAATTATTAATCTGGAGGTAACCGTGGTTAACTATGACATTGGGACGTCAAATACCTCAGTCCCCCCCGTGACCATGAGTGCTGTAAAGTACTCGAAACGTCGGGAATATAAAATAAGTTAATATACGCGATAAAATCCGTAAAACTAGTTTTATTTAAATGTGTAGTGTTCGCGTAAATATAAGAAATCATTAGATATTCTCAGTGTAACGGGTCATCCACTTTTCTTTAATATGGTCGTGGGGGACGATGGGTTTCGCATGCATCATAATGGTCACAAGTGGTTATGCATGGTCATACGTTATACGTGGTAGAGCCATTTAGCAGCTATACATACGTGGTAGAGCAATGATGCAGCTATATTATGGCTGCAGCAAGAATGGATCGGCTCTACTGGGAAAAACGTATGCTCTCACAGAATGCTAGTGTGAAATAGAAGCTTATTGCTGCTTTGTGTTTCGTATACGGTAGTGCTGGGAACAAGAGACTCTTTTTACAGGAAACGAGGCATTACATCTTATTCCTCAGGGGTGATAACTCATCTGCTTTTTCATTCGTATTTGTGACGTATTTAGCCTGTATTTTTAATTTTTAATTTAAAAACATTCTTTAACAACCGCCTTATTATTACTAAAATTCAACGTAATTTTGTGTCACTAGCCCTATTTTATTCAATTTATCGAAAAACTTTCAACTGTAATACAAAAACTTTGCTCTCACTTTTGCTAGGTTGTCAGTGAGCATTGAAAATGCCATCACGTTTACCTCGAATGGAACCCTTTGTTACGTGATGGAAATTGTGGCAGCATTACTATATAAATACTCAGACCTGTGCTAATGGCCTAGATTATACAGTGATACTATAATTGGGTATCACTGTTATCTACGTGACCGGTATTAGTGTATGCTTCGTAGTTTTTTGTACTCTTATAATGTTTCCTTTTTTGGACCTTCAATAAATTCATTGCTTTTTAAATTAAGAATGCGTTCAAAATCCACTGATGTACATAAGCCTACCCCATAGATTGCTACATTAGGAGGATTTTACAATCGTTACCACGTTTGGGAGGCGCGTTGGCAACTGCAGGGTCGTGAAAAATGGAAGTGCGCAGTCTCTGCTAACTCCTCTGAATAGTTTATGTATTATGGTTATGTATGCATTTTGTTAATATCAATAATTCTTTTGTTCATAATTTATTACAGCCTATCAAAAGTCCACTGAACAAAGGCCTCAACCATATATTGCTATAAGTTGAGGGAATTGCCATAGTTGCTTGCTTGACTGGCGGATTGGCAATCGCAGTTTTTTTCTAAATTATTTATAGTTGTTATAAGGAAGATGCTCTGCCCCTTTTTCTGTTTAAGTTTCCCATTGTATTCTCGTACGGCATATTTTAGCCCATGGGCTCTTTCTTTTTGAGCAATGTATATGAATGGGGATTGAACCCCTTTTTATATAGAACCAATATGACCCTTTTGAATTTTTCTGGTAATTATATTGTTATGAATAATAGATTCATAGCACAAAACTTTAATATGATTGGAATACCTATGTTTATTATTTGTATAAGAAAAAATGCTTAAACGAAAATCTCTATGCTGGATATTGGAATTGTTTATTTAGTTAATGAGCCAAGAACTTCGAGAGTAAGGTAACAACCCACTAAGTGAAATTTAGAAATGACCTCGTGACTGCGCCTACGGCGGTGTCGGCTCCGGCTTCTAACAAATAATTACATAGAAATAGTATTTTTGTTTACTATAATACGCAGGCATCATTATGATAATGTGATGTCAGATAGAAACTAATCGAATGAATTGAAGAATTCAAATTTAACAAACATCGGAATTTCTCACATAAAGTTATAAAAATGCTAATGATCTTTCACCGAAGAAAACGGACTCGACCAAAGAAAGTGTCCTAAAAATTAGCAAAACGATTCTCCATAATCGATTTCATGTACTTGACATTCACATCACCTGCCATTGACAAAAACGCATAATTGAATTTGTGCCTTATGTTTACTACATAAAGTTTAAAATATATAATTTTTGCCAGGAATGAACTACGTGAACTTGCCTCTAGGAAACGTGTATTCAAGATTGCACTTTTCGTTGTAACAATAAGGTATAAATTAACTTGTCCAAATGAGTTAATTTACTATGGGACATCGATTCTATAAACTATGTTTGATTTGATCTGTTTTTTCTCGATTTAAATTGCGAAAACGCGCGTAGTTGTGACTTGATTTTTAATTTTAAATTTCTTTTTTGTGTAGTTTTACAATTTCTTTTTGTTCATTTAGACTTTTTAGATCTTTACTTTCATTGCCGCCGAAAGTATCGCTACAAACTTTTACTCTACGTGTTCTGACGTGATCTTCAAAGATTACCGTTTTGCGTCTATATACCGAGTTGGCGTCATTAAGTTTCAGGGGATGACTAGATTTTCTGGTTGAGTTGGTTGGCTTGGTAGGGGTTCCCCAGTGGCAATTTTTAACTACCTTATTAACCCTACTGAATTAATAGTTAATATTAACCATTTAAAACATTAATAATACTTCGAAATTTAACCCGCGAAATAAAAATATAATCAATTGTTAGAATAACTAAAAATTCCATTTAGCCGACGTCATTATTTAAACATTTTTGAAAGGTACACAGATAAAAATATTGGCAATTAAATTCATCATATAGTTCCGTGTGAAAAAAAGGTTAAAATCGATCTTGTCATTGTTCTTAATCGAATAATATATAAGAGTTTCCCTTCTCCGAACATGACGATAAACTTCCAGGTAGGTCTAATTGTAGTAATGTCAGCTAACTTATGTTGGTAAACATTTCTTTCGATACTGGATGGTTAAAAATTTTCTACAGAAATGTTGAGGTATTTGAACTTATTTTTTTTCTTAATCAGCCCTTGTTTAACCAGTTGTTTAACTGCTGTATTTAGCTCATTTCAAGAATGTGCCCCTAAAAGGCAATCTATGGAGGCTTTTGTTCAGCAGTTTTGAGAGACTGTAACGGTAACAGCAATAAAACGCCATCTGGCATGCCTTCGTGAAGTTTTGTACATACTATGTACACTCCGAAAGGGGCGATACTAATAATATGAAATTCAACGTCTCCAAAAAACAAGCGTGTTCTTTCATTGCAAAAAGGACCCAGCTATATTTAATAGTTTGCTCAGTTCGGCGTGGTTTAAAACCTTGGTTCATTCTTACTAAGATGATGCACTAGAATACAGACAACCTTCAGTTGTTAGGGGTTGAGATTTCCTCGAATCTGGATTTTGGGTGGTTTATTGAGTCTAGAGCTAAAACAGATGTGAGAAAGTTAGTGTTCTTGCACAGATGTGGCGGTACTTTACGTCAGGACAGCTGCTTACTATAATGATATATGAGGCGCAAGTTAGTCCGGTCGTACGTGCAGTATTGCTGCCAAATATTGGATTTTCATAACTTAATTTCCCCATAAATCGTACAACCAGATGTTCTAACAGTCTACATCTTCGTTGTCAACTTACCACGTATTCGGTAGATCGTAGTCAAGTAATGACTTAGAATCATTAAAAAAATTCTAATGACGCTTTGCTGACAGGTAGGGTTGTGTAAAGTCGCTACTTTGATAAGGTCTTCCCATCACTAATTTGAGTGCTTCGTGAACCACTTAAAAGATATGTTAAGCGATTTGACTGGGTTTTATTTCGGCATTAAATGTCGGCATTTTACGAAATAACTAGCCGACCAATTAACCGGCTAATTTAACTTGGGACACATACATTAATAATAATGTCTACCGGACCGATTTCGGTCACGGCTGCCGGTGTCAATGGAGATTAGCCATCTGTGCAGGTCAGGATTATAGTTCCCAAGTGTATGCGCAAGCACAGGTGCACTCTCTATTCCCTCACTCTCATAGTTCGATGGGACGGTAATCCAACACGACTGGAGAGAGATCGGGCTGTACCAACGGCTTTACGTGCTTTACGAGGCACGGGGGTGAAACACCGACAACTTTCTGAATCCGGGCAGCTACTGAGAATTGCTTACAGAAAAACCCAATAACTGATTTTGGTCCGACCAGGAATTCGAACCCGGCACCTCATGATCAGCAATCGCGTTTACGACCACTAGACCAACAAGGGATTCAACACACATACGTTACATTTCATAGGATTTTTTATGCAACAGGCGTCTAAGGAAAATGAATCAAGTTTTTTTTTATATAGGATAGGGTGACAAACGAGCACACAGTCCACCTGATGGTAAGTGGTTGCTGTGACCCATAGACATCTACATCTATCCTCAATAAAGAATCAAAATGCAGATGCATTGTCAACCGTGAGGACCGTATGGTGAGTGAGAGAACCGGAGACCCTTTTTACTGGAATCGAGGCATTCCATCTCAGTCCTCACGGATGACAACGCATCTGCATTTTGATTCGTAAACGAGGATAGATGTAGATGTCTATGGGCCACAACATCCATTTACCATCAGGTGGACTGTGTGCTCGTTTGACAACCTTATCCTATAAAAAAAGATGGACTGCCTAGGTGAAAGAGGAGTCCTACCACCGAATAAATATATATTGCGGTTTACTATATTTATATTACGGTTACAAGCTCGGTCGTCAAGCGTGGCAACCAGGTTATTTAATCATCACCATCGCTGTTTGACAGTTTCTCTCAAGCTAGAAGTAGTGCTTGATATAATCGCCTCGCTTGGTATTTGGGTCGCACCTTAAATGTCGCTCTTGGTAGCTATTTATAAATTCTAGGTCTCTCAATTTTTAAGATCGATGGTTCGATAGCGTAGTAACTATACGTTTGGCTGCGACGATGCAGGGCGCGGATTCGGTTCCCGCACGGAACATATATTGGTATAGCCTATAAAGTGAATATAATATAGCCCAATAACATGAATGTTGGCGATGATCTTTATAATGGCAGTGACCACAATTAATTTTAGACATTTTAGGACATTCTAGAAGATAGCTTATGACAATATTCTAGAGGTGAGCTCGAAGATGTTCCTTTCAGTTTAGTTTTCATTATACTAAAATCCATCCAAAATCCTTTAAAAGTCCACTGCTAAAGATAGGCTTCACCCGTAGTTTGACTTACAGGAGAGATTTTGCTATAGCTACGACGCTTGCAACCAGAGTTCATTATAATTTTGTATTGTTATCAGGTATTAAGTATAGAAAATTTGTAACTATTCTAACTATATTATCTAAAGATTGCTGGGTACTAATTTTAACCGTTTTTTTAATTCACTATGCGTTTATTCACATAAAATTGTAAAATACCGTATTTATAACCATGATATAAAAAAAAAAACTAAGCACTTAAATTATCATACAGTTTTACTCCTCGTGTTATAGTGCGGAGGATGCTGGCTGCTTTTCCTCGCTGAATGAACTTAGCCTTTGAGCGAGAAAAGAACCTGGCCGATTTTTTATATATTGTTTTAAAATATTATTGATTGCACATTTTATATTATAATCAGTAATACATTGTTTTATATATGTTACTGACCACATGAATAATAAATCGATGAAGAAGTAATAATAATGAAAATAAGATATGTAAAATATTAGGGAATTTGAAAAGATTAAAAAAAATTAAAGTGACAAGCGAACTTACAGTCCACTTTATAGTAAGTGGCTCCTGCAGTCCGAAGACACTCGCAACCAACACAATTAACTTAAAACAAAGAATGCTACAGATACGTTGCCTCGACTGAGGCCTAAGATAGAATATCTTTCAGACTGTAATGAACATAGCAGTGCACGCACTGCTGTTTAGCGGCAGGAATAGGTAAGGAGCCCAAGGAGTCCCAAGGAGTATAACGTAATAAAAGCGAGAGAATACATGATATCAAAATTTCTCTAATATTGATTTAATAACACATAAGTTAACACCTGTTAAAAATAAAACGACCGTTTGCAAACAAATAACAGCGCACTTCTAAATTCAAATTTGTTACGGAACGCGTTAAAGGCCAAATACATTGACCCCGTAGAAAGTGATATTGAGTGAAAGTTTATGGTGAAATATTTGAAGAAATCCACATTCGTTTCGATTTTTGTTCGCACGCCTAATGTGTTAATTTATGAGTGAATTCACTGTGTAACAAGCGAGAGGTTTTTGTTGAAAAAGTTCACAAAAATTTCTAGAAAATATCGGGAAATCTACCTTTGTAATTTTTACTCTTTAGTTTATTACTAAGCTAGTTAATAATGGTAGTTAAAATAAAATTAACCCTAATATAATAAATCACATTATATTTAGTGCCTATGCTATTTTGAAATAATATAATAGAATAGAATCATTTTTATTCAATATAGATTACAGTACATAATACTTATTGAAAGTCATTTTTTTATTTTTACCATTGGTTTGCAAAAAAACAACCTCTGTCCTGGGAAGAACCAGCAAGAAACCCAGCGGGACTTTTTTTTAAAAAGCACAATTTACAATATAATATTTTATACAATTGTTATGAAAACAATTAGAAACAGCATGGTAGCGATCACCTCATTCCCAGGGGTTATTATCAGTCATGTACTCTTTAGTAGTATAATAACCCTTACTGAATAATTTTTGCTTAATAAATTATTTAAACCATTTGAAAGAAAAGGTCTGCATATATTCTGGGACTTTGTTGTAAAAGCGTATACATTGCCCCATGAAGGAATTACTGACTCTTTGGAGTCGAGTAACTGGTATAACTAACTTGTGCTTGTTCCTAGTATTTACAGAATGTGCATCACTATTTTTAATAAAACTATTTTTGTTTTTGTGTACATACATTAAATTCTCGTAAATATATTGAGAGACCAAAGTTAATATATTTACTTCTTTAAATTTTTCTCTAAGCGATTGCTTCGGATCTAGGTTATAAATTGCTCTTATGGCTCTCTTTTGCAAAACAAAGATAGTTTCAATGTCAGTCGCATTACCCCATAGCAAGATTCCATATGACATTATGCTATTGAAATAACTAAAATAAACTAATCTAGCTGTTTCAACACATGTAAGGCATCTAATCTTTTTACGGCATATGCTGCAGAACTAAGTTTGCTAGCTAGTTTAGTTATATGAGGGCCCAAATAAAGCTTCGCGTCAACTATAATACCGAGAAAATCAGTGGATTCAACAAGGTCCAGCTCCTCCTCATTTAAAAGCACACTGGTATTCACCGTTTTAACATTAGGTGTAGTGAATTTAATACATTTCGTTTTATTACCGTTCAAAAACAAATTATTGACGTTAAACCAGTGTACTACTTTTGATATAGCATTATTCACTTCGTCATATTTCTTATTACATCGTTTATTATTATATAATGAAAAACGCTTAGATCTTACCTGAATTCCTTTCGCCGATGTGACGTTGACTTTTTCAAAATAATATTATATACTAATTATAATATAATATAACGTATAAAAATTACACTTATTAATATATAACTAATTTTTTTTTATTGAATAAGGGTGACAAACGAGCACACAGTCCACCTGATGGTAAGTGGTTGCTGTGGCCCATAGACATCTACATCTATCTTCGTTTGCGAATTTAAATGCAAATGCGTTGTCAGCCGTGAGGACTAAGATAGAATGCCTCTTTTCCAGTAAAAAGGGTCTCCGGATCTCTACACTCACCATACGAAACACAGCAGCATTAAGCTGCTATTTTACGCTGGTATTCTGTGAGAGCGTGGTCCTTCCTCGGTCGAGCCGACCCATTCGTGCTACAACTATACTATTAATATAGCTACAGCATGGCTCTACCACGTAAAATGAATTAAACAATGAATCCTACTTTACTTATTTAGTAATAATTTAAAATTAAAAATGTTGTACAACCGACTTCAATATAAATTATTAAGAATAACTCAAAAACTATTGGTCAGACCTTGATCAAATTTATATGGCACCACATGAGAAGCGCCAGAAAAAGAATCATCGAAATCGGTTCAGAAAAAAGTAATAAGTAATGAGGTAACGCACATTAAAAAAAGCATATAGTCGAATTGAGTACCTCCTCCTTTTTGAAGTCGGTAGAAAACTGTGAAAGAAGAATACAATATCATCTTTCACACTTTCTCGCCGAAAATAGGATGAAAATTAAAAAAAAATTGTGCAAGTTCTCACTTCGCGTCGTGTCGCTTGTAGTGAACAGCTTAAATATAATATGTTTGATGTGCAATTTTTTTATACGTATTTTTGATTGAATCGCAATAATTCTAATAGAAATTTAAAATTAATAAGTTATAATAAGAAATTTAAAATCTTTTTTCTTTTTCAGGTAAATGGTTTTACGCAATGGTATGGCGGAAGGAAGATCAATTATATCGCGCCGAAACTAATAGATGGAGATGGCACAAAAAAAAGCAAAAATTGTAGTACAGACCAATTTATAATTATTATTAATTAGCTGTTCCCCGCGACTTCGCCCGCGTGTAATTTAGGGTTTTAATTATGTTGCGCGGAACCCTAATTCTTTTTATAAAATATAAGTAGCCTAAGTTACTCCTTATAACATCAGGGCATAATTTAAATATTTTGTTTTATTTAAAATGCTGTAGCTTGCCCGCTTCGGTAGGCGTATATTAAAATTTAGTAATAATTGTTAAATCAATATCATATAAACAACATCTATTGCAAAGTTCATTAGAATCCCACCCGCTCTTCAAGCGTGACTGAAGGACAAAAATCAAAATAAACATACATTTAAATTTATAATTAATGTAAGTAAAAAAATATTTTATGTATCAGTGCCGTGTACCAGCGGCCTAAGATAAACCACCACCCCACCCCATATTATGGCGTTGGTGTCATAAGTGACGATAAAGAGAAACTTAAACAGAGGCGCAGAGAACAGGCAGCAGTAGCTTTCTGATAACAATTAAAAAAGAAACTGCGACTGCAAATCCGCTATCCAAGCAAGGCAATTATGGCAATTCCCCCTATGGCAAAAAGTTCAATATATGGGAGATACCTTTGTTCAGCAGTAGACTTTTGATAAGTAAATGTAGTGAATGAATAAAAGAAGAAATTATTGATATTTACAAAACGCACACCTAAGCGCAATACCACAGCCTAAGAAGTACTTAGTAGTAGTTAGACTGTGGTAATTTAAATTTATTCAGAGTAGTTAGCAGAGACTGCGGACTTTCATTTGGCACGATCCTGACCACACTTGCTTCTTGCACTAATAATATATACCAACAAATAAAATATATTTGATTTATAACCTTGGAAGTACTGCCGATATAATTTGTGTCATTCTTAAGCTCTTTTTCAAGTGTTCTGCTAGAAATATATTTCGCACGAATGTGCCAGTACTTAATTATTTTCCTAGAAAATTTATTACAGACAATTTTCAATTTATAAAGGATTATTCTAGTATTTGTCAAGTAAAAATTACAGTACGCATCATTGTTTTTAGTGCGAGTTGTAGCCGGAATTAACAAGTTATGGATGCACCATACAAGGCTTATTATTGTAACTTCAAAACAGTGATCACAAGCGAACCTGTTCTAACATAGATGATGTCATTGTCATTAAAAAATTTGACTAAGCTGAACATTATCAAAAAAAAAACCTGACCACCTTGACGGGAATTTACTTACGAATCGAGTATATTATTATAAAAGCAACATCGTCTTAAAAATGGGTGGGTTTGGCCTTTGAATCTTCACTTTATGTTATGCCGGAAAGTTCCATACTCATCTTTGTATAATTTTAAAGGATATAGTGTAAAAAACTTATTTTTTTTATAATAAGCTTATAAAGTCGTTGCTTAGGTTCGCATCCGGGTCCATTTATTTAAGTTACATAAGTAAGGATAGATGTAGATTGACCACAGCATCCACTTACCATCAGGTGGACTGTGTGCTCGTTTATCACCCTTACTCAATGAGAGTATGCCAAGTATTGGCTCAGTCGGTAGTCAGCAAGTGCTTAAAAAATTGATTACAAATTATAACCGGAAAGACGTACGAAGAAAAGAAGATAAATAGCTTTATTTTTTTAATGTTTCAGTATATTTAAGCTAATTTTATACTTTTGAACTACAAAAATGTGTTGTCTATAGATTTGTAAAAGTTTGTGCAATATTTTATTACAAATTTAAAAAGATTCGATATAAACTCAACCTTTAAATCTTAACTGCATAAATCCTAAGCCACTAAAATAGCACTATGGCGTTGTTTGAAACCTTGGCAGCGCTATAGCAATATCGTTGCGCTGCGGCACTATTTGTATGGTCTACAAATTATTTTTGTCGTTTTAGATGTTACCGTTCATTCTGATCTATTGGAGATGTTGGTTACTCTGGTTCTACTGCGTATAGTACGAAGTATATACATTGCGAAGTTTATCATGCAGAGAAACTCCGAGCATAGCTCTCCAAAGCTCAACGTCGCTTAGGAGCTTGAGCTTCCTCGTACGGCTAGCAGTGAAAGGCTACGTCTCAGATCCATATGACACCACTGGCAACACGGATTGGTTATACAATGTCTTTTTTAAATTTTGAGGTACATGACGTGAATATGTGTCGTCATCTCCCGAACGTTGCCCTTCGAATTAGAACCGTTGAATGACTTTTCGGTTGAAGTTGGACTTAGCTAGTCGGACAATTTGTCCGTATGTAATTCATGTAAGTAAAACGACTTTACAAATTCCTAGTTTTTGAGTAAAGCTTAGTAAATATACGTTAACCTACCGCCTGTCGCCTTATCTATATCTCATAATATTGAGAGTAATCTTCAATATCTGTATTCGATTACCAACCGTACCGGGACGTGAAAAAACATTCTATCTGCTAAGGATGGTTACACCCACATCCAATGGTAATTTTTATAGGGCGATAAAATGATAGATAGATGAGTATATTACAAATAAATAGAAACGAAAGTACGCTTAAATATAGATTAGTAATCGCAATGACTGTGTCATGTCTAATGCCTAATAGGTTTCGGTTTCAAAATAGGGTCCGTAAAGTTGTGCAAACGGTGTTGCCTGTACCGGTTTTCTATATCGATAGGCTTTCTAAGACTGAAAGGATTGTATACTGTATTATTAAGTTAACGACCTTCTTACAGTAAGAGGGTGGTCAGCGACACAAAACTGTCATTATTGTTACGTAAATCTCCTTTAACTAATCGAAGTCAATCTTTTTATTATTAATAATTCATTCATTTATTAGACCATTAAAAGTGCACTGCTGAATGTAAAATTTTCTTTTTCATAAATTGTCTCGTGGGGAGGTTATTGCAACCGCAGTTTTTTCATTATTTTCGAGTTTTTATCAGAAAGACGCTCCTGTCTAGCTCCTGTTTCCATTTCCTTCTTTTGTATCTTTCGACACGCACGGGGTGATATGGGCTAGTGGGTGTTCTTACGCCGCCATATATTATTACTTCATGTCAAATCTCCTGCGGATAAATCTGATGCACTAGGGACACACTCATACTTTTTCAGTAATATTTTATGTATAAGACAGGAAAAGATAACAGGCAGAGAAAATATCTAATGTGTTGTTGTTTTTTATTACTATTGTAATGTAATAATATTGCATCGCCTGAGATTATACCAGAGGTCAAGAGTTTTCTTATGTTATTATTACTTACATCATAATTATATAATAATTATAAGTAATTCAATAGCATTATGAACCGATATTTTTTTAAACTTTTATGCCGTATTAACGATGACTTCGTTACCAGTAAAGCGGTAACATTGTAAAAAAAATTAAACTCATGTACGACGAAATGAAATTATTTTTCATTTCATCGTACATGAGTTAAATGAGAAATATATTTCTATATTTTTTTACTTAGTGAAAACGTGGCTCAGTGATATTGTATTAGTATTGCACTTAACGGTTATAGTAAACACAATATGAGTTTATGTTGATATCAGATTATGTAAAGCCTAATAAAATAAACACACTCAAACAGTCGGATCTCGGTAGTAGGACATCAGAGATAACGATGGTTTTTCTTAGCCGTCAAGAATGTAAGGTCTAGCAACGCAACGTCCGAAATCCATTATGTCGCAAGTAGTGTCATCAACTATGTTGGATTGTGTAAATTATTGCGAACGACTCCATTACACGCTATCATTTCGACTGTGGGAATTTTTTTTGCGATACTATCACTACGAAGAATCGTTCCATTTTTAAAACCTTTACAATATTTTGGAAATTTGATAACCTGAATATATAGCGGTGTAGATTGTCAATGATTTATTTTTTATTTTAATATATTTTATACATATTATTATATATTTTTATACTTGGTAGAGCCATGCACCAGCTTTATTATGGTTGTAGCACGTCGTTTAGTATGATTGTAAAATGGGTCGGCTAGACCGGGGAAGGACCACGCTCTCACAAAATACCAGCGTAAAATAGCAGCTTAATCCTACTGTGTTTCGTATGGTGATTGTAGAGAACCGGAGACTCTTTTTACTGGAAACGAGGTATTCCATCATAGGCCTCAGGCGTGACAACGCATTTGTATTTGGATTTTTAATCGATCATAGATGTAGAAGTCTATAGGCGGACTGTATGCTCGTTTTTCACGCTTATTCTGTATATAAAAAAAGATATACTGTAAGTTTGGTAATAAACATGTCACAAATAATTTACTATTCATACAAACGAAAAATGATGACAAATATGTGAAAGAATAATGAATGAAACAGAAGATGAGCAGCAACGTCTTTCTGATAACAACTAAAATAATTAAAAACTGCGGTTACCAACCCGCCTGCTGTGGCAACAATGGCAGGCTGAAATAAATGAATGAATGAAAATAATTAGAAAATAATGTTTTCTTATCTTTAGTTTATTCAACGTAATTTCTAGTGCTCCGTGCTAAATTCAGCTAATCGGAAAACTTATGCAATAGTTTCGGTGCCTGTCTGTCTCTTGCAGAGGTTGTCTCTGCGAATAATTTTTATATATTTAACATAGTTATAAAATGCGGTTACCTCAATACAGACATAACCTTATGTCTTAGAAAAAGCTTAGCTAAGGTTTTTTGGGTCATTATATACGATATGAATTTGAAGTACTTTGAAGCATCATTTTTAAAAATCAATATAATACGTCGAGAAAAATCTGAAACAATTTATAAATGTTGGTAATGAGAAAGGATTAAGGGATTTTTTTTATATAGGATAAAGTGACAAACAAGCAAACAGTCCACCTGATGGTAAGTGGATGCCGTGGCCTCAAATCTACATCTATCCTAGATTAAGAATCAATTTGCAAATGCGTTTTCACCTCTGAGGACTAAGGTGGAATGCCTTGTTTCTAGTAAAAAGGGTCTCCGGTTCTCTTTACTCACCATAAGTAATACAGCAGCATTAAGCTGCTTTTTCACGCTAGTATTCTGTAAGAGCGTGGTCCTTCCGCGGTCGAGTCGAGTCCCACTCGTGCTACAACCTTAATATAGCTGCAGCATGACTCTACCACGTAAATAAAGATATCAGAATACGTAATTTTTATGCATTTCAAAAGGTTTCCACCGAAATTATTAAAAATAGGGTGTTAACTAGGATACGTTTTCTTCTTCATCATCAACCCGTAAAAGCCCTGGACTACACAGAACTTTTACGGGTAGTTTTTAGGGTTTTAGGTAGGCTGCTTAGGGCTTAGGTAGGCTTTATTTTACTTTACGACTTGCAAAAGAGGTCGATAATAAAATCATTAAAAAAATATATAAAATTAAATTGAAGCCTTCTTTTCTTAGCTTATAATACTTGCGTATCTACTATAATCTTGTCTAATAGGTAATTAAAGTTGAACTTAGATCTGACACGATAAGAATGGTGTAAGGATCAAGGCTTCTATTTAATTTGGCTGTGTTAAAAATTAAAGAAAACAATATATGATTAAAGTTTATTCGTATGTATTGTTAGTAGTGTCATCAATTTTATAGCACTTGTCCTATGAATAATAATTCATTCGTTCATTCACTACAGCCAATCAAATTCTACTGCTGAACATAGGTCACCCCATAGATTTCCTCATGAAGGGGAATATTGCTATAGTTGCCACGCTTGGCAGACGAGTCTTTTTCAGTTGTTATTAGAAGACGCTGCTTCCCATCTCTAGATTGTTTCCCTCTGTCTCCTCTTACGTCACCCTCGGGATTTTATGGGGTAGTGGATATTCATACACCGCCACTACACAGTCGATGAATAATAATAATTGTTTTTATTGTTTCTTTGTACATATTTGTAAATTACATACATATCCGGAAAATTTTAAATTATGTTTAGCAACCCTGACTATGTTGCGCAGCTTAGTGCATTGACTCTGTCCGCCTCACCCACTGACTCAGTGACACTTAATTCGTGTCTCTCTCGCACTCAAGTCACTTCATATTTATCTCTTTCGCACGTGCAACTTTTACACGACACTTTTCCACTTACAAGTTGCTAACCGGTTTCGAAAAGTTGCCTTCTGTTGATAGGACTAATTTCTTTTAAACATTGCTCTGGTACTACTTTGTTAAGCCCTTTTATTTCCTGGTTATGAAAATCAGATCGAATACGCGCCGAATTTTGTAATAAAATCTCTTTTATTACCAGCACCAAGGTTTTGGTGCAATAGGGACAGTAAGCGCATTTAAAATTAATTAATTTTATGTAAGTATCTACTATCAATTATTATAATAATATTAATTATTATAAAATTATAATATTATTAAGTAATATAAGTATCTATTATAAGTAATAGTATATTATTAAGTAATAGTAGTAACATTAGCGAAAGGTATGTGGTAATTAATCAATTTTAGAATTTAAGAAACTCATTCAATTCAACTTTTCACATTTAATTCAACTAATCACAACCTAGCTGCGGTAGGTCAGGAGTTAAGTGCTGGTCGTAAGTTTCGCGAGGAACCTAAGTTCGATTTTCACCAGCACCAATGAAATTGATAATTTTTTTTTTTTTACTTATTATAAGCCAGTGCTTGACCACATTCCCACCTGGTGGTAAGTGGTGATGCAGCCTTAGATGGTAAACCGTACTGTCTTAGCGTAACAAAAGCCTATTCACTCTTGCCTTGAAGACGCCCAGATTGTATTCGGACGGAAAGATAGACGCCGGCAAATTATTCCACTCCTTTGCAATACGTATTACAAAAGATGAAGCAAACCGTTTGGTTCTAATGCGTGGAATATCGACAACAAAGGGATGAAGACCCGCCGACCGCCTGGTTGTCCGATGGTGGAAAGGAGAGGGAGGAATTAAAGCGTCCTGCCTGCGCACACTCACCGAAACGCATCCTATAGAATACCGAGAGACTGGCTAGTCTGCGCCTGTGCTCGAGACTGACAAGATTGGTTTCAACTAAATCAAGGTCACCAATGAGCCTCTTAGCACATCTCTCCACTGAGTCCAACGCTGCCAGGTGGCATTTTGCAGCACCAGCCCATATGTGGCAGCAGTACTCCATGCACGACCGAACTTACGCTTTATATAAGGTAAGAAGCTGACCCGGCGTGAAGTACCGCCGCACCCTTGCAAAGACACCAAGTTTCCTTGCAGCTGCTTTGGCTCTGGACTCAATGAACCGCCCAAAGTTGAGGTTCGGAGAAAATTCAACCCCTAACAACTGAAGGCGGTCAGTGTACTCTAAGGAAACATTTCGGAAAGTAAGAGCCAAGGTGAACGTGCTCCTTTTAGCGGTGAAAAGATACGCTTGTGTTTTGGAGGCCTTAAATATCACGAGATTGGCATCGCCCCATTCGGAGACTGCCTGTAATGTGAGACTCACACGCTCAACCATAGCCTCTCTTTCTGACTGGATTTGACCCCGACTGGCCCAGGCACCTGGTTGGTATCTCTCCACAACTGTGCTGTGTGTCTGCATACCCATAGATACCGTGAATGAGCAGATCATTTATATGCAGCAGGAAGAGAGTTGCGGAGAGATCGGACCCTGAGGAACTCCGGCATTAGTTGCCACAGCATCGGATGAGCAGCCATCGACGACGACCCGGAGAGACCGTTCACTCAGAAAGTCCTTCACCCAGGCAATCAGGCCAGGGGATAAGCCGTACGCTGAAAGCTTGCCCAATAGATTAGCGTGCCAAGCCCTGTCAAAAGCCTTCGAAACATCGAGGGAAACAGCAAGTGCTTCACCACTGTTCTCGAGGGCTTCGCCCCATATGTGAGTGGCATACACTAGAAGGTCCCCAGTTGATCGATTTCAGCGAAACCCGTACTGGTGATCACTGTGGAGATCATTTTTCTCTAGGTATGCCATGAGGTGGGAGTTCAATATACGCTCCATAATCTTACAGAGTATGGAGGTAATTGAAATTGGCCGATAGTTGGCAGGGTCGGTACGGCTACCTTTTTTAGGCACAGGCTGCACATTGGCCAGCTTCCAAGATTTAGGCACTATTCTTGTTATATTATTTTTTTATTCTTATTATATTTTTTTTAATTATATTACTTTTTAGGAACAAGCGTGTCAACACAGGAGACAACTTAGGTCCACAGACCTTTAGAACTATAGCTGGTATACCATCAGGTCCACTAGCTTTGTTCACGTCTAAACTTCGCAAGGTTTTAAGAACCTCCTTGTTGGTTGGACCTCTGACGTAGAGGTATCGCAGTGAGGTAATTGAGATGGTACGCTGTGGCTACTGTCCAGACGCGAATTGCAAGCAAAAAGAGAAGCAAATAAATCCGCTTTCTCCTTAGGCGCATGTGCCAGTGAGCCATCTGGTTTTACCAGCGCAGGCAGTGTAGACCGACAGAAGTTTGTATCGACCGCTTTGGCGAGAGACCAAAAAGCTCTACTGCCAGATGGTTTGACAGAGAGCTTTGTACCGATGCGTTTAATGCGGTCGAAACTGGCTTGGCGTAATGCCTTTTTGCAGGACGTGGCGGCTTAGTTAAAGGCTCTTTTCTTAAGGCTAATATCCGGATTTTAAGTGCTAATTGGTGATGTGAAGTCCACCAACACGTACTGGAGCACCGCCGTAGACTAACTGCTATATAATTCTTTTAAAAATTAGAGACCATCTCTAATTTAAAAAAGTTAGAGATGGTCTGTGCCCAGGTATTTACGACCTACTAAAGTCATATTTTGAAAGCCAGCAAACAAAATAAATTTTTATAGAGAACGAGGTTAACGTCTTAATTTTAGAACAACAATGGACTAGCCATTGTTGTTTCACTAAAAATAAGGTGTAATTAAGCAGGCCGATGCGATGTACAAAAATAAGCTTTAATATTAACTTTGACATTATCAATAAATTTGATCTAAGTGAGTATGTTGACGTTGATGAACTTCCGGATATGTATTTGTGTGTACAGTGTACACATAAAACTGTTTGAAATTAATAAATAAATGAAATAGAATGGGATCATTAAAGCTTTTATTTTGTATTTAATGATACGTTTGTGTAATTTTAAACGACGATTATATCGTTTCTTAATCCAAAACTGCCATCTCGAAGCACAGCTATTATTGCTATTTCAAGTTAAACCACGCAGTTTTAACTTTAAATAATACATAATACAAAATTTATAGAAAATATAATTTTTAATTTTTATATATAAAGAGGCTATGGTTGAGCGTGTGAATCTCACACTACGAGCAGTCTCCGAATGGGGCGATGCCAATCTTGTGAACTTTAACACCTCTAAATTACAAGCGTGTCTCTTCACTGCAAAAAGGAGCCAGCTCACCTTGGCTCCTTCTTTCCGAAATGTATCACTGGAATACACCGGCCGCCTTCAGTTGTTGGGGGTTGAGATATCCTCAAACCTGAACTTCGGACTATTCATTGAGTACAAGGCCAGAGCAGCTGCAAGTAAGCTAGGAGTCCTTGCAAACGTGCGGTGGTACTTCACGCCGGGACAGCTGCTTACTTTATATAAAGCGCAAGTCCGGTCGTGCATGGAGTACTGCTGCCATATATGGCCTGGTGCTGCAAAATGCCACCTAGCAGCTTTGGACTCAAAGGCTTATTGGTGACCCGAATCTGGTTAAAACCAATCATACCAGCCTCAAATACAGGCGCAAAGTAGCCAGCCTTTCGGTTTTCTACAGGATGCATATCGGAGAGTGTGCGCTGGAATTGCATAATTTAATTCCTCCCTTTCCCTTCCACCATCGGACAACCAGACGTTCGGCCAGTCTCCACCCTTTCGCTGTTGATGTACCACGCATTGGAACCAAACGGTTTGCTACATAGTTCGTCATGCGTACAGCAAAGGAGTGGAATAAATTGCCAGCATCTGTCTTTCCATCCGATTTGTTTGTCTTCAAGGCAAGAGTGAATAGGCTTTTGTTAAGTCAATGCGCTTCACCATCTTAGGCTACATTACCAATTACCATCAGGTGGGATCGTAGTTAAGCGCTGGCTTAGAATAGTAAAAAAAATATATATAAAATACTAACTGGCCAGGTAGACGTTCTGCCCTTTCCAACGACCACTTGCCCTATAAAAATCTTTAAATTCACAATATAAAATATTCAAGGTCACTCATCGGGATAAAGGCTATCTCTCAAGTTGGAGCAAGCAGTACACATTAACCAAATTTTATTAATATCGGTTGAGCGGTTATAGAGATTAGCGTGAACGAACATCGTGACATGGGATTTTTATATAACACTAGCTGGTACCCGGCATGTTGCTACCGCAGAAGAAATAATTGTGGAAATATTGTTTTAAATTTGAAAGAGTTATATTGTTTAATTACGAATGATAATGATGATGATATATAACTTTGAAATAAATTTGTACGACATTCGTGCCACCTACTGTAATTTAATTGCATACATAATATGCATATAACCCTCGCGCAAGTACAAGTAATAAGTTGACAAAGTTTTACCACAATCTGATGAACGGTATGGCAGCGCATAAAATATAAACAAAAAAAATTTATTTTCATGTATTAGATTATACATCAACACATTTGAATACACAAACGGAAAACATTTGTGCCCAAAATCAGGGATATTTTTTTGTTATAAAACTGATATGAAAAACGAACTTACAGTTCATCTGATGGTAAGTGGCTATTGCAGTCCATGGACACCTGCGGTCAACTTTATACAAAGAACGCTACAGATGCGTTGTCACATGTAAGAACAAAAATGGAATGCCTCACAGCCTGTAATTATACTAGCTCTCTACACCCTTCAGGCCAGAACCGGTATTTAACGGCAGAAACAGGTACCACCCACATGTAAAGGAGTCCTACCACCCACTAAAGTAATTTCAAGAGTTGAAGAAGATGGAGTTGACCACACACACACAAACTTTATAGAAGTGACTTGTTGTGGAAGAGCAGAATCTCCTAACATTGGTATCTTTTTTACTTAAAAGGAAATTCCGTACACGCTTAAAACTGTATTTATGTTACTGAAATAAAGTTTATTTTATTTTATTTTATGTAGTACAAAAATGTATGAAATAATTACTATTTGACAGTTGTACTTGTGCTTAAAACCTCTTTATTATGCTTTGAATAATTTATAAAGTCATCTACCTTCAATGTACTAAGCAGTAGGATTCAAAATTAAACAAAACGAATTCATAATAATCATTTAATCATGGCTAATGTTGCATAGAAACAATTTACTATGTTTAGTAGGAAGTCAACAGTAACGGGAAGTACACTTTTCTCGTCAGTACATAATAACTAACATAATTACCTAGTTTTTCTGAATATCATTCGTTGGTGTTTAAAATTCGTAAAATTAGTGCCAACTAGCTATTTACCCTGCAGTTTGGTGGTGATTTCATCCCGAGGAACAAAAGTGAACGTCGAGTACGTCTGGTGCTGCCATTGTTAATCCGGCTGTAAAGCGTGACGATTTAGGCCAACTGATAAATCCTACCTAGCGAAAGGCCTATGTCCAGAAGTGAAAAAAGGCTGATGAAGATGTAAAAGGAGGAGTGGTGGCAGCGTTAAAGAATCCATCACCATATTTTCCCCGTGGATGTCGTAAGAGTTGACCATGAAAATGGTAGAAAAATTTAACAACTTCGGATACACCATCTCGTTTACGCTTGATGAGAAGCGACAAACTTAGACTGCCGCGGGAAACTAATCTTATCAAGGGAGAGACCCATTTAGATAGAGTTCAGCAGAAGACTCTTAAGGAATGGTAAAGAAGAAGAAAGATACCGTTAGTGACGGTTTAAGTATATCCACCATCCAATATCGTAACATTGATGTCGTAAGAGGCAACAGAAGAGAATGAAACAGGAGATGGGCAACTGTATCTTCCTGATAACAACTCGAAATAATAAAAAAAACTGGAGTTGTTAACCCGCTTGCCAAGCGAGACAACTACGGCAAATATCCCCCCGATGAGGGAATCTAAGGAGGACTATGTTCAGCAGTGGACTTGTGATAGCCTGTGACGGTAAATAACAAATAAATCATAACAATTTTAGCGCCGAAACGCATCTAATGAGTCTGTGCGACGCGTGTGTTGCGGCACAAGTCTTTAATCTATCTTATAAAAATCAATGAGGGCTAATAATTTTCTGCTCACCAGATGTCGCTAGTTGACACTGAGGTAAAGTTTATTGTTACACAATGTAATTTAATTGAGAAGTTAGTTTTTAATAAAAGTTTATCAGTTTCAAAAGTATTATATTAATACACAAAACAAGGCCTCAGTGGTTTGCTCTTTAATTTTTTACACTTTTTTAACTTTTTTTACATTTTTCTACTTTTATGAATATCTGTGGTTTGGTTTATTTATTTTTAATCTTATTAGTATAAAATATAGCTAATATCACAGAAAGAAACATTAACCTTTACTTTTTCCGAACAAATTAACCTCGCCGCTATGATATCTGTCAAATATTATACCTCACTTTTAGTGGCGCCGCCCTGGTGGCAGAAAAATTCGTGGATCAATGGAAAAATCATTGCTGTGCGTTAGTCTCGCAAAAATTCAAAAATGGCTCGACAGATTTTGGTGAAATTTTTGAGTGGGTCCTTGGATGGTTTAGTTTCACAATTGGGCCCCGGTAGGGCCCGGTAGGTGGCACATGCGTGAAGCCGGGGCGGATCGCTAGTTTGTAATATATGAAACTCTTCGAATTATTCAGATCGATAGTTTTCATAAATTAAAACTGGTGTTGCAATTCACACGTACTGCACACGTTACGCACACGCATTGGTGAGCTCTGTCAATCATTGTTTCATTAACCTCTTTTCTGAGAGTACATAATTACATACATGCTTTTCTTGTCACGTTTTATGTCAGTGTGTCTTTATAAAATATTAGCATAGCGGCTCCATCTACTTGACACAAATTATTAGATTCAACGTTCTATGCTTTGTGCGTTCGAATAAAGTAGCTTCCTCTGCTTTTAAACAGAACAATGAGCGAAATTTTTTTTCACGATTGCTGATCTCTGGTCTCTGGTTCGAATCCCGGGTCGGGCCAAAATCAGTTATTGAGATTTTCTGTCAAGAAATTCTCAGTACCAGCCCGGAGTTAGGAAGTGCCTCGGAAAGTACATAAAATCGTTGGTTATGCGCCTGTTCTCTCTCCGGTCGTGTCGGATTACAGGGAAGTAATCCGACACGACCGGAGATTAGTGAGGGAATAGAGTGTGCTTGCACATACACTCGGGCACTATAATCCTGTCCTGCGCAGAACGCTCTCCGTTGAGACGAGCCGCCGTAACCGAAATTCGGTCTGGAGGACATAATAATTCTAATTATTGTTACTCAGGGACCATGAACTTACTTAAAATTTCATAGGCTCAATCTCTGTTTGTGCCAGTGAAATTGTTACTCGAATTTTTAGCGCTGATTACCATTTGCTAGGCGGTTAAGAAAACATTGTTTTTCATACCGAATATGTTTGCATTCTATAAAATGTTAGCTTGACCTATATTACTTTTTTTTGTTATTGCTTAAGAATTATTTAGAAAAAATATTTATCGTAGCTTACTATTCATTAAAACTACCACAAACTCATAAGAAAATCATTGTGTCCTGCACGGTCAACTTAAAACTATTACTAAACAAGTGGTAAAATTAAAAAATTTGTACAACCGACTTCAATATAAAAATAAAATGAGAACATCATCTATGTAGTCAAAGTCAATTAAATACGCATTCTTAAGAATAACTGAAAAACGGCTGGTCAGATCTTGATCTCAAATACGGGGCCATATGAGGAGCACCAGCTTTCAAAAAAAAAAAATCATCACATAAAAAATTAAAAAATGTAACGAATCTTCTTGGTAATAGGAACTCCTTATAAGTTTGCCGCTTCTTAAGTGGGTCAACGCGCTCACGCCGCGTATAATATGTCCGGGGCTAAACACACTGGCACAATTGGGTTATCGTAGATGTATATGGCAAACTGATGCATTTTAAAAGAGTTAACCAACAAAAACAGTGGGATATTCCGTTGGAACAGAACGTGCAGAAAGATTTGTTTCACAATTTCTATAGTGATCAAGATCAAGCACGCCTTCTAGCTGTTTCGGCTAAGGAATCTAGTCACTGGTTACACGCTTTACCATTAAGTAATCTTGGCACATTACTTGATAGGGAAAGCTTGCGCATCGCCGTAGGAATCCGACTAGGAGCGGCGATTTGTCAACCCCATCAGTGCCCCTGTGGTAGCAGCGTCGACAAGTTTGGGCTCCACGGACTCTCATGTAAGAAAAGTGCTGGTAGGCTTTCACGGCACGGTTCTTTGAACGATGTCATCCGAAGGGCTCTTGTCTCTATAAATGTTCCCTCGGTTTTAGAGCCTTGTGCAATATTTAGAGACGATGGCAAGAGACCCGACGGTATGACATTGGTCCCTTGGGAGAGAGGTAAAGCCCTAGTGTGGGATGCTACTTGCGTAGACACTTTGGCGGCCTCTCACCTCAGGTGTACCTCGTTTAGAGCCAGGGCGGCATCAGAGGCAGCTGAACTGAGTAAGTGGCGCAAATATGAGTCTCTGAGAGTTGACTACATATTTGTGCCAGTTGCTGTAGAGACTATCGGTCCGTGGGGTCCACGTGCGGTGAAGTTCCTTAAGGAACTCCATCCGCGACTGGTTGTTGCTGCTGGTGATAAGAGGGCTGGTTCTTTTTTCGCTCAAAGGCTAAGTATAGCCATTCAGCGGGGAAACGCAGCCAGCATTCTTGGCACGATACCGCGGGGAGTAGGACTGTATGATAATTAAGTTACTAGTTTTTTTTATTTTATTATAGCTTTAAAAGAAAATATTCATTGAATTATCGATAGATTGGCCGTTTTGAAAAGCCAATAAGTTTTGTTCATTTAATGATATTGAACGACGACATGTAACAAATTTGTGCTTAAGAAAATTATCAAACATTTCATTTATAGATGTCAAGGTCTAAAAGTTGATATTCAAATATCGTGAGATAAAAATATGATATTATTATCGTTTGGGGAAAACGCAAAATGACAAACAACGCATTCGAACCATACAAAGAGTATATAATCACTACGTTTTAATGGTGTACTTCATTCAAGCGTCTTGCAACGCACTCAGCAAACGCGGGGTTTAGTAACAGAGAAAACAACGCAATATTAAATACTGCAGACGGGGCTCCGTTCCAATCCGATCCCCCGGATAGATAGAAAATGAGTGCTAAAACAACTGTTGTGTGTATGGAGTTATCTAAACACAAGTAAAAATAATCACAGTTTGTTCCTTTTTACTTTGCCAACCAATATGAAACAGTAATAAATAATTTTTTCGTAATGTTATATACTAAGCTAGGTATTCGACTAATAGGCAGGTGCCTAGGAACATATCTACTATTATCGTAGCGTTTATAAGTCGTAAACATGTAATTTTGTTGATTTTTAATAATAGGTTTACAAAAAATAAATATAATTATGTAGGGCTGAGTGTTGCCTTAAATGAATTTGTTTTTAGCAGACTTCCAAAAAAAGAGGCTTCCAATTCGACAGTATTTTGATGACTATTTATTATTACGTACTATAGGTGAGGGTAATATGGTCATCCGGATAATATGGTACTTTTATAACTCAAAAACTACCACCTTGTTTGCATACATGGCTCTGTGATGCGATAGTTCTTCATCAGTCGATTAAATAATAAAAGATCAAAAGGGCGCTGCTTTATCGGCGCCATTTTGACAGTTGAATTATAGTAAATATTTTAGTCAATTTTAGTATTAAATTATTATAAAGTTTGTTTGCTATTTTTTATTAAATATATTAGATATAGTCTACGACTTTGTGTTTTTGTCTCTGTCCTCCTCCTACCATATTACCCACACGTACCTTACTATGTTCGGACAATAAGATCACCTCTAAGGATGGAAAACTTGGGGATGAACTTTTTAATTACGACATTGAGATTGCGATATTCCTTCCATTCCATCCAAATTACATTAAAAAGTAAAAGTCGGCTTCAAAGAACTAAAAATAATAAAATAATTTCACATTCTGGAGTCGGGACTTTAAGTTTTCTAATACATTATATTTTAACACTAACTTCAGACTGTGAAATGATTTTATTCTTTTTAGTAATATGAAGTCAGCTTCTACTTTATACTAAAAGTTATTTTTTATGTTCATATTTCTATCGTTTAAGTTGTATACCATATGTATCAGACAGTCATGACCCGTTTATTATGACACATACTACGGAGACCTCAAGTTGTCACATTTTCACAATTTCTCATATATCGGAATGATAGCTTTCGCAGCTTTTAAGTTAGGCTAAATAACAGTACAAAAATATTATACATATATATACATATATATATATATATATATATATATATATATATATATATATATATATATATATATATATATATACTGGTCTGGAACATATATATAGTTCCAGACCAGCATGGGACTCAAATAATATATATTTTAATAATAATGACACTCTCGACGGAGGTTAGACATCGGCGCAGGACAGGATTACAGTACCCGAGTGTGTGCGCAAGCACAGGTCCACTCTCTATTCCCTTCCTCTCAGAGTCCGATGGAACGGTAATCCCACACAACCGGGGAGATCAGGGGCAGGCCGGCTTTACGTGCTTTGCGAAACATGGGTGTGAAGAACACTGCTAACTTTCTGGCTCCGGACTGCTGTTGAGAATTTTTTTATAGAAAATCATAATAACTTATTTTTAATCCCGACCCGGGATCCGAACTCGAGACTTCATAATCAGCAGTCGTATATATTTAAATATAATATAGCTTATTTATAATCATCCATCCATCCATTACAACCTATAAAAGGCATATGCCTCTATCGTAGATTAGCTCATAGGGGGGATTTTTCCATAGTTGCCACGCGGGTGGCAGGCGGGTTGGTAACCCCAGATTTTATTTCTTTGAGTTATTATAAGGGTGCTGCTGCCCAACTCCTGTTTCAGTTTCCCTCTGTCGCCTCTTACGATACCCATGGGACGATATGGGGTAGTGGATATTCTTTCACCACCACTACACGGCCGTGTTTTCAATCTGTAATAATATATTAATACCAACTTATTATCAACTTAACCCTTACCACTTGCCAGGCCTAGTCACTCGATACCTAAAAATCACGTCACTGTTTCTGCACTCTTAGTTTACTTTGATATAAGTGCTCGCTTTAAATAATTTATATTACGCAAGCAAACGGGTTATGATACCTGCATACTCTGATGAAATTTCTAAATGCAATTATAGGTGATGATTTACCACGTGCTTGACGGTAAAAGAGGACATCGTGATGATCTATATGTCTGAGAATTAAACTTAAGGACATGTGAAGCCAGACAAATTATTTAATCTGTGGCCAGATGCAGCGTGGTGAATTTTTTCCTGCTCCAAAAGTCCTCTCGACAATAAAATTTGGGCTGTGTTTAGGGGAAGGACTGATAGGCAGCACAAAATATTTTTGAACGAATTTATTTTTTTATCCAAATATAAATATTTAAAAAAAAAACTTGGACATAGTCTGTATCGTTTAAAATTAGTATATATACTAAATAACAGTATTCATTTTATGATTACAAAAGTTAGTTATTTTAGTTAAAGTACCCATGTACATACGTACATGCCATTTAATGGCGACGTAAGAGAATCCACTACCCCATATTATCATTCCATGCGTGTCGTTAAAAGTGACAGAGGGAAATAAATTAGGAGATGGGCAGCAGCATCTTCCTGTTACCATATCAAATTATTAAAAAGGCGATTGTTGATCCGCCTTCCCAATCGAGGAAACTTTGGCGACCATCCCCAATATGAGGCAATTTATGGGGAAGCCTATTTTCAGCATTGAATTTTTAATAGGCTGTAATGAACGAATGGATGAATTAAATGTATAAAAGCTAAAAAATATGTAATTAAACTAAATTTTTTAATGTTTCATTAAGTATTTTTAAAAGCTTTTTCAAAATTATATAATAATCTAAAAACAATTTGCGCCATTTTAATCACTCAAAGTGAACATTGAGTTAGGTGATGCTGTAAAAAGCTCCTTGCCGATAGCACCCACATATAACACGATGTCAAGCAATGTAAATAGAGAGCATTATAAAATAATTGTTTTAAACGTTATAAGAATTGTTGCATCGTTTTTAATTGCTAGACGCCAACCTGGCTTCATATAAATTTGTATTATCTCTGCCTATTCCTCTAACTCACAGTCGTAAGAGTATACGTGTATCTACAAATTTTTTAAGTTATGATTTTTGTCCACATTTAATTAGTTGCGATAAGAACATTTTACAAGTTGTTTATTTAAAATAAAATCTTTTGGAACTTTATTAACTATTGTTTTATAAGTTACTTTTTGTTTCAGAAAATATCGAAAATGAATATATCGAAGGATCAAGATTAAAAAGAGAAGGAGTCCCTGAAAACAGGGGTGAGTAACTAAACGATATAGGTCTTAATGAAAACCTTACATTTCTGTATAAATATGCTATGCTTGTGTTAAACCCTACGACTGTGTCTTATAGTTAGATAAATTTACTCTCATGTCTTTGCATTTATTAAAAATATTATTATGATACTTATTCTTTGCAATCTGTCCTTAACTTCTTTAATTTCCTATTTATTATTAAATTTTTCTTTTTTTATAAGGACAGAAACATATTGGCGCACTTTGATACATGTAACGCTGCTTTATAAATTATGATTTGGAAATGACCCTTAATCAGAAGTGTAGTTAGTATAAGCATTATTTTGGCATTAATGTCAATAATAATTTAATGGTTGCCATCAATTGCCATTAATGTTTTTGGAAGCAAGCTGATTTCAAGAAATATTTACAGCAAACTCTTTTGTTATATAAATACAAATTAAAACCTAATATGTTTCTGCCTTCATAAGAAATACATGTTTGTTAAAGTCGATGATTTTCATAGTCCATATTACTCTGTTGATTTTATTTTATGTCATAGCATAGTAGTTGACAGTACATAAGAATCGAGTATCTCAAGTCGGAAGTTAAGACCCACTTTGGGCTTGCTATAGGAGTGAGAAAGTTTGACAAAATATTTTTTCTCTTTTATATCTTTATAAAAAAGTTACAAAACGTTATAAAAACGAACACCAAGAATAATAATCATCAACTTTAACACATATACTATCTAAAGCTATATTGTAAAAAAATTGTGCTAACAGATTTTCAGAATTTAGCATCTTAAGTATTTTCTATTAGTTTCTGTATACTATTTTCTATTTATATTTTAATATTAATTGTATGTTTTTTCTTTCTCTTTCAAATCTAATCCCCGGTCGTGGCCGACGTATGAACTCAAATGGACCTTGTAAAATACGCAACCTACATGAATTTGTATCCTATCCACGACACGACAATACGCTGACGAATGATGACAAAGACCTGACAGTGCTCCTCGTGAATGACCAGAATCGTGACTACAATACAAAGATTGGAAGGTATCACAGCGTCAAACCCCTTATCGGCTTGTTGACATCTACAGCCAGAACTTTTATTCAAGATGGTGTAACAACTGAATTTGCAACACAAATTCTAGGCACTACGTTAGATAATGGTCGCATATACGCGCAACTACTAACGAAATCATCGCTTGTACTTTATAATAAGCCATCAAACGTTGATGATCCTTTTCTTGTACAGCCTACACGTGTACATTCTGCTTTTGATGGACAATGGAACGTCAAACAAGATTTAGGTTTTATAGATCCAGACAAATTCTTCCTTAAAAATACTGATTATTTAGCTCCGAGTAGTAGTAAAATGGACATTGTTTATGCTAGTAAGGCATCTAAAGAACCTTTAAAATTTTGGAATGCTCCAAGTGCTCCTGAATCGCAATTTGATAACCAAATTTTTGAGGAGCCAACCGCGCGTAGAGTTCAGGCATATAATCAAATTCCTAGATATGAAGTGTATAACTATCTTGACGGTCCAGCTATCGAAAGTGAGAAAAAGCTTGAATTTATTGTAGAGCCATCTATTTTAAATAACATTAGTACATTGCATCGACAAAACAAAGCTTACGAATCCGTTATCGAATCTTTGAATGTAGATTCCAAAGATAAGGATGATACTATAAATGAAAGTAATGTTGTTAAAGTGAAACCTAATTACGATTTACCAACATTTACAATTAAGAACGAGTTTTCACCAATATTTTATTATATTGATAATGTCGAGTCACGTCGTCCCCCACAATATACTCTTCAACAAACGAAAACACCTAAAAAGTTGTTCGGACAAAAAAGTGAACCCAGGCCCAAAAAGACATTTACTTACGCTGGTTTTGCCGATTTCACGACTGTGGTAGGTGATACTGTTATCATATTTAAACCTAATACTGAAACTAGTCGTCCTCCTAATCCAGATGAAGTAAACGTATTTCCGTCAGCTAGACATGTTGATAAATTAGCAACTAAAATAACATTTCTTTCCGCTGATATACCAGTAGCTACAGCGACATTTAAACCTCATGAGGTTATTGAGTCAACTAAATATGTAACAACGTCGAGTGCAATTGGTAGTGATATAAAAGAGAATCCGGTCTATAGCAACGAAGATAATCAGAAAAAAGAATTATACAATATAGATGATAAAATTCCTGCCGCTGTTAGCGTTCAATACAATAATGGTTTTGATTTTAATCTGGATATTATTCAACCTTCTGAAGCTTCTTTTACAACAACGGAAAGTACACGAGCTATGGATGAGTTACAAATTATTCCAAATCAAGAGTATAACTCACAAGCCACTGAGCCCTTAATAAATATTCAACCTTCTACATTGATCACTGACGAACCAAAGGAGTCAGTGGTTACAGAAAGTAATATAAAGGAACTTTTTACGAATTCTGAAGAAGAGACAGAAAATACAGCAGCGGAAGTAACGGAAAAAAATGAGGAAGCAGAGGAAGTAGAAGATGAGGAAGAAGAAGAAGAAAAAACAACAGCAATGGAACAGCTTAAAACAACGACAGAAAGCGGCCACAGTGACGAATCTTATGAAGATATTGAAACTACGACAGAAACCAAACATGATAAGCATGAAGATGTTTACTGCACAGATGGACTAGAAACACAATCGACTATGACTACAGCTTTTAAAACCTTAACCTATTTGACAACTTATTTTATCCCATTAGAAAATACTGACACTACAACGTCTGTAGAATCTAACATCGTTGTTACGAGTGACACAGGTTACTTCACAAATATTGTATGTAAAACGAATTTAAATATAGAACCAACGTCTATTGCTTCTGTTGAATTAAAATCTACCGAACAAATTAATTTAGAACCTCCAGAAATAACTACTGAATTGCATTCTACACAAAATGATGTTTTCACCGAAAATTCTTTAAAAATAACTCCTATTGAAAAAGAAACGATAACAACAATCCAAGATGATGAAGATGTAGCTACAAGCGATGAAGGAAGAAATACAACAACTTACGGCTTATTTAATGAACAAACGGTATCGTCTACCACAGAACGAGTTTCTACTAGTCATATGGAGGTGTCTGTAAATACTGACAGTATTTTAACTGAAAAACCAGTACCTGAAGAAAACGACAACGCTAAAATAGCCGAAAATGAAATTGATCTAATATACAAGACTTTATACACAACATATACGTATTTTACCACTTTTTTTGGAGAACACACTTCAAGCGTTGCAAGTCATAAATCGGTGGTAACTAATATAATCACATCAACTCTTGACCTTTCCAATATAGATCCATCGTTGCTTGGAGCTTTTGGTGAAGATGAAATTGCACCTACTGCCGTAGGGATAGCTCCTCCTACCGAAACATTTGCAATAAATAGTATTATTGATTTAGTTAAAAATAAAGACGTTATCGAATCAGTTGAAAAAGATGGATCTTACAGTTCACAGACACCTACACCATCTTTAGGTGATGATGTTATTGCCAGTATAAAACCAGATGCTGTTAAAACGTATTTTACAACATACACGTTTTTCACGACAATATATGTGGGTTCTGATGCAAACGTTTGTAGTAGAAGTGAAGTGTACACTAACTACGTTGGTCCTGATGAACTTATACCTACCAAGAGTAATCCACTTGTAAATGAAAATACGAGAGCACAGTTCGATTTTAGAAATTGTAAACAGGTCAAGAGAGAGCAGGAATTTTTGGTCCAGAATATTCCTAGTAATAGTTCAATTAAAGAAGAGTATAATTTCCAAGAAGTAGGTGATTCAAAAAAAGGTATAATACAACCAACGCCCATAGAAGTTGACATGTTGCTTAGTATAGAATCGAATCCTCTAGAATCAGAAAATTCATACGTCACTGATGTTAAATCTTCATCTTCCAAGGGCGAAAGAAAAATAATAGACAACAACAACATAATTTTAGATGATCAAATAAGTTCCGAAAGTAACATAGAAGAAATATTGCCATCCCCAACACTTTTATTGCAAACCAGCTATACAACATTTACCTATTTTACAACGATGTATATAGGCAAAGACTCGAGCAAAGTGAAAAGTCGTCTAGAAACTATAACAAATGTTGTGACTGAAACTATAACTCCGAAAAACGAACCTGAAGAGGAGAGTAATTTACCCATTACATATTACACAACTTTTACTTATTGGACTACTTTATATAAAGATAAATCCACTACAATCACTAGCCGAGAGGAAATAGTTTCGAACGTTGTTACTCCAGTAATGCAGTCATTTTCTACTCTAAGTCCAATAGATACAACTCCTATAGACGTTAATAGCGTTTTACCACCTAAAGAATTAGAAGTGCAAATTAAACCTTCGATTATCGAAGATAGCTTGGAACCAGATGACGGCAAAGCTACATTTTACACAACTTATACATATTTTACAACATTTTACGCAGGAAACATATCAAAAATAAGAAGTAGTTTGGAAACGGTTACTAACATTGTAGATAATACAAGGGTTGTTGAAGACAATCAGCTAGGTCGAAAAGTTGGTGCAATTCCAGTAGACAAAAATCTTATACAAGACAGCAGAGATAAGATAAATATTGTACCATCTTCAGTCAAAGAACAAATTCAACAAACAAATATTCCTGACATTACACCCGTTTCCTCGACAGTTATTCTTGGAACTTATATTGACAACTTATTTGCAGAAGTAAAGCCTCATGAGAACAGTCAGATCAATCCAGAACCAGAAAAGAAAATATTGTTTTCTCAAGTTGCAGTTATTTCTGGTAATTCGACTATAATAACGAGTGATAATAAGACTTTAGAAGGCAGTTCGACTACCACTTCTTCTTTAACATCAACAACAACTTCAACAGAAGGATCAATAATTAGTCCAACTCCAGATGCTATCGAAAGTTCTGTTGCAGAATTAGAAACAACCACTGAATATAAATCTGAACTCGAAGAAGAAGAAGAAGATAATACTAATCCGAGAAAAAAGAGTCGCCTTACATTTACGACGAAAAAACCATCTTTTACACCAGTGATTATACCATTTGCATCAAGAAATAGACCTACATTTAGTCCAAAACGAGTGCCCTTATTAAGCAGTGCTACTACAATAACGCGCGCAGATTCAACACCTACAATAACAGCAACTCCTACATTAAAGTCCGTTCGACCATCTGGATTTGGTAGTGTCAGTAGAAAGCAAGTTGTATCACCCGTATCATCGGGTCCTGGACGAAGATTTTCTGGTCGAAGTAGTAGTATCAATTCTTTAGCTAATGTACCATATGCATCTAGATCAGGAGGCTTTCCAAGAGGAAGTATACAGCCTACTTCAAGAAGATCAGGGTTCAGATCTAGTTCTTTCAGAAGTAATAGTTTAGATTACGCCAGTAGATCTGTGATACCAAGAATTAGACCAACAGCGTCATCTAGATTAAGGAATAGTAGACAATCTTCCACTCTCTTCTTTCCTCTTAATGAACAAGGTGAATCTGAAACGTCCGCCACCCAATTAGAAGAAATTGTGACAGAATCTTTAGGTGAAATTACTGAACTTCCATCTAGAGCTACAAATAATCCTTTATTGAAATTTAGAAAGCTATCTGTAGCCAGGCAGCCTGGTACAGCAATTTTGCCCCGATCAACAACACCCTCGGCTAAAAGAAGTGGTAATATTCGTGGAAGAACAACTACAACAACTAGGCGAACCACTAGGAGTTCAACGTCAAATGCGTTACTTTCCTTGCGTAGGCAACGACCAAATTCTCTGTTTCCAAGAAGAAATCTTTTCAAACAACCTGAACCTGAACTAGAAGAAGAAATTAGAGAAAATGAGCAAAAAGTTGAAGAAGATGAAGAATTATTAGAAGAAGAGGAATTTGAAGAAGATAATGATTACGAATCTTCTGATAGAAAAGAGCAACAGGTAGCTACCCCTTCTACACCTACCTTAAAGCGAAATAACCAAGTCCAAATTAGACCTTTTGCTTTTAAAAGGCGAACAAAACGACAAGTAGATTATGGAAATAGAAAATATACTAATTTTAGAAGACCTGTATCTAAATCTGTCTCAACGCGTCGGCCTGAACATGTACCTGAAACTGAATCTCCAGTAACTGTAACACAAAAACAAAAAGCTGGACGTTATAATGGTCGAACACCTAAAACTACAACAGCCACTGCTCCAAAATCATCATCTAGACAATCTTTCATAGTTCGCGGAGAAAGTAGACCTTCAAGTACAACAGCAGTACCTGCTTATAGAAGAGGCAGAACAGGAACATCTTCCAGAACTACTACTCATTCATCTAGACCCAAAGCTCCAAGGTTATCGAATAAAAGTTCTGACAGATCAAGGCTAGGTTCTTCGCGTAGTTCGACAAGTAGGTCTCGAACTCGGACAACCACAAGCAGAGCGTCAAGTAGACAGCGTAATTCCTTCGAAAATCTTAGTGCAGAAAGACATAGACAGGATTCTTACAATAACCTATTACATGATGGGAAAATTACTATCACCCATCAAGTACCCGTTGAAGTTACAGTTCCCGTTGTTAACGGTAAGATCACTGAATATAAAAATCTTTTATCGGCTAAACCCAGTGCGGAAACACTGTTATTAAATCAGATTTCAACATCAATTGGACCACTGGGAAATCATCAATTAGTTCTCGCTGTTGAATCAACCGAATTAGCTGAAAACGGTGCCACAAAGATAACGAAATACGTTTTGCACGAAACTCCAACAACCACCATTATTTTTACTCCCACTACTATTAGAGGACGAAAAACTTCTTTCTCTCATGTATTACCTAGTACAGTATATAACGTCGAGCCTGTTGTTCAAACTATAAACCCAGAAATTAATGCTAATGTCCCATTAGCTAATCTCTTACTTTCACAACTTCTGTTAGGTAATCAACAACCTGCGATCAATCCTCTCCTGGCATTACAAGGACAGGCGTTGCTACCGCAGCAACAAGTGGTGCAAACACCTATTACTGAATATAAAACTAGAACTACGACATTTGTGACAACTGTAACTGATGCCAGGGAAACTGTATTACCTATTACATTCAGAGGTAAAGCTATATTGACAACAATTGTTGATCCCACAACTAATGTGATAACGGCAACGGAATTCATTACTGATACCGTTGTAACTACTCCTACAGCACTAGCACCTCAACCTCAATTGAACTCTTTACTACTTCCTTTGCTACTTCAACAACAGCAACAACAACAGCAACAACAACAGCAACAACAGATTCTATCGTTACCCACAGTTAATCCTTTACTTGGCTTAGGTCAACCAGATTTTAATCTGTTACCTAATAATAATTTAAATTTAAATAATGATATTTATAGCAACAGCCCAAAACCTAATATATTATCAGACTTAAACAGTAATGAAGACTTTTCAGAAGACATTGAGGAAATTGGCGACGACAATCTTCCACCACCGCCACCACCTTCATCTTCTCATACGAGGCATAGACAAAGAACACTAAAAGCTAGTCATCCAAAAATGACAAGTGTAATAACATTATACGTGTCTGGTAAATTCCCTGGTGAATTTAGTACAGTACTTTCAACTATAGTATCGGATGATACTCAAACAGTTCGTAAACGTGAAGCAATTTACTTTAATGATGCCCCGGTAACACCTACAATATTACCGTCTGTAGAATTTCTTGTTGGCTCTCAACCTGATATTTTAGAAAACACAGTCGAATATTATGAACCAAATTCTGCGTTTGATACTCAGAGTGAAACGCAAAGCCTTGAAAGTATTGTTGGCAAAATTAGTGATCATATAAGGTATGACGCATCACCGACTTACGTTGTTAAATTGGGAAATCCATCTGCTATAAGTAAAAAAGAACAAAAATCAGTAGATGACGTGTCTTGAAATCCGAACAATTGGTTAGGTGTGTAAAATAATGAACTAGTTATTTATTTACATGTATCATAGTAAGTTAACTATGAATAGTGCCTTATAGTTTTAGTAATTTGTACTAGATTAAATGTCAATACTCCATTTAGTTATTTAGCTACGTACTGTATATACGCTTATAATAAATTCTTTCCTTTCTTCACCAAAAACTTTTCTTATTATATTGTTACCAATTATCAACTAACAATAAGATGGTAGATGATGTGAGAGTGTAAGTTACAGTACTGTTTTATCACTGTCTAAGAATAACTAATGACCTTGTTATTAGATTAAGTTTCAAATGTCATTCTTTTGTAATACTCGTACTTTACTAGCTTGTAATTATTGTAAATTGCAAATTCCGACTCAAAATATTAAGTAATAAAAACATAATAAAATTATTTTAAGTATTTTTTTATTCTTTACGTACCTTATAAGGTTTATTTTTCTAATAACTAGTTGTACTCGGCATGCCTTGCAATGCCTAATTTTTATCACAAACGGATTTGCTTGCGTTCACAACTGTAATAAATGGTTTAAGAACGCACGGAAGATAAACCAACAAACAAACAAATGTTTAGTTCTACTTATGAAATATAAAAAAAACTAAAGGAAATAGCAAAATGGATAATTTTTATCAGAACCACTATCGCTAAATTAATACATTCGCAAAAAAAGAAATGTGCACCGACAGTTGTGTATGGTTGTGTGTCGTTTTAATAATTTTTGAGTGATTGGTCATTAAAAAATAAAAGAGAAAGGCTTTATGTTATTCGCCATTTATTGGAGTGTGAACCGTAAAATCTTTAAAATAGCGATCATATTCCTTATTATCAAGGAAGTTTATCCTAATGAACGAGTTAATTCAGCTTCATAACGTTAGATGTCGCAGTAATACCGCGATAAATATAAGTTTTTAAAACATTTATAAAATAATTATTTTTTTACCTAACAAAATTTATTGGAAATTACATTAATCTGCTACGCATTTCTCCGTAATTCATATAGGCGGCATATGATTAATTGTCTTTGTTGGAAATATATTAATTCATTGTATTGTCAATAAATAGTCTATGTATATTTCAACAGTTTGGGAAATTTTATAAACATCAGTAGATGGCTATAGCAAATATACTCCGTTTTTGTCAATTACAAATTTCGAGTGGCGTTAAAGTTTAAAATGGCGATTGACGAATGCTTTTTAATATATGCTTTATAATATAAAGATTTAAAATTTAATACTTTTTAATAAAATCTTCACGATGAAGCCGGCAATATGGCCTTTAGCCTGGATGCTGAAATAAGAACAAGATACGCTGATTTCTTGTATTTCCAAGTCATCGCCTTCTTCTTCTAACTCAGCTTGGACATCTACGCCTATTGTCTGGCTTAGGTATCCTAACAAAAAATATTCATTCATAATGTACAGTCACCCTATAATTTGGAACATCTTTATAGACATCCAGTATTAGCACATGTTCATTAATATAACTTAACTTAAATAAACAGGACTGAGATAAAATTTTATTTTTTATCTTGAAAAACGTTAAAACACAAGGATTTTTTCCTGTATCGTCGAGGCAGTTTACATGCATAAATTTCACAAGAACTTTTCTTTCAGCTTTCATTTTAACATTCTAATATTGCATAAAATGGCATATTTGCTGATATATTAATTAAGCAACGACCCATCAGCTCGCGTCAATTTAAGCCTGCGACTGACAATCAATTAGGCAGTACTGTGTCTATTTGTGACATGCTTGCCACGCCCACTTTGAACTCCCGTGATGTTGAATTATACGTTTAAAAACCTTAAAATTCAAAAGATAAAGAGTTTCTGTTTTAGGGGTATTAATGAAAAGAAAAGCCAATAGGAATTTAATTTAACAATTTAATAAACAAATTAGGATATAAATATAAATAAACACAATGACCAACTTAATGTTGACTATTGACTTCATTACTTGAACTGTGGACGGACAGCTGAAGATTCCCTATCACTAATGGAGGGCTCCAAACCCACATCCCGCGATCATTCAACTGCCTCCTGAGGTGAGTTTTATTTGTATATTTTATTAATATTAATAGCAATTTTGCCTATGGATGTTTTGGAAAATCAATATCATACCACACACTCAATAGTCAATAAACCACTTTAATTTTATTTCGTGGATAATTTCTAGAACATCCAAATCTATTTTGCTACTGACATTTGTAAAATTAAAATAGACGAATATTAACGTAGTGTTTGCACATTGCATGTCTGTATATATTTAATATTAATTAGTATTAACACACACTGTACACACACACACACACACACGCAACACACAGTTGCATGACATTAGATTATTAACCTACAATTACGATGTATATAATAATAACTTATAGGTACTTATATGATTTTGTTCACGATGAGTATAATGGGAACGAAATATTATTAATTTTTACTTTATATAATTTAAAAGAAATAATATTTTATAGTTATTTTGGGAAATAAATTATTTAATTATTGCATAGTATTGTCATATAATTATTTCTTATACATGTGTTTTCGACATACTGTGTATTTTTGAATTTCCGGATGTTTATAGCATCCATAGTCAGGGTAGAAATGAGGTTTTTTACGCCCTGATGTTATAGTCATCGAACTATCATCAACTTAATATTAATTTTTTGTTCGATCTATGCAAAATGAGCTTACAGTATTTTCAAATCTTGTTGAGCTATGCTTGGGTTTATTTTTTTAGAGGAATTCGATGTTATTTTGCAAGAATTTCTGACTTCCTGGAGCGTCGATGTTTCACTTTAATATCTTCTTTTACGCGAGCTTTATAGTCCAAAACTGTGAATGTTTTGGACTCCTGAAACTTATAGAGGGATATTACACTTGACGAGTGATAAAAAATGATTATTCTACTTCAGTGGCTTGTTATTATGGAAGCCCGCTTCAAAAGTTAGCAAAATTTTCATACTATACCGTATGACATACCATGTCATACACAGTACTTGCTACATTTTCAACTGATGTAACTTACAACAGGCGCACGCTCGACTGTGGCCGGTTTCACTTGGTCACTCTGACTTAGACGTGGGACCCAAAGTTTGTTGTCGTGCAATACTTGATAGTTATGCTGGAGCTCGGTGGCCAGTTATTTTCTGTCATAAATCCTTGTTCTCTCTGAGAAATTTTCTCACGGTAGCTGTGATGAATGGTGGTAACTAATAGTTAACATCATTCATCGCCATTACACCATCATATTGTGTATATGAAAAAGAGCTATGCGAAACAATATTTAAATGATGAATTTGACGTTAACGAAGTCTGGATAACTATGACATCAGAATGTCAAATAATTTAGTCTATCGTGACAATGGGAAACATCGGTAATTACAAATAAGTTAAAATTGAACGAGATAAAGCCATAAAATAACTTTTACTCAATAGTATTGTCATGTTTCAGCTTTTAACACAAATGGTATAGTTTATGATAATTCACCATGGAGGCCGGGAAGAGAGCCAGCGGAGCTTCGAGAAATTTCAGAAGACAATGAGAGGAAAATAAAAAATGTTGCTACAAGAATAATGTCGAATGGCGTTGAGGTTTTAGTTAGAGACAAGAATGCCGATGGGAAACACGATCAGGTTATTCTGTTTATTATTTAATTCTATTATCAAATAATTAATATATCAAAATATCGTTATTTAAAAATTGCATACAAACTTCTCAGTTTTTGTAAACATTTTTTTGTTTGTATTTCTGTAATTTATATAACAAACTTACTATTCACTATATCAAACTTATTTTTGCTTTTATTTTCTCAGCGCAAATTTAAATTCATTCACATAACATCCATGAAACCACCACAATTTCACGTCAGCACATCATTATCACCTAATAAGTCATTGATATCATCAGCCGTCGCAACTGTTCTGAATCATCAGCAAATGACCGCCATGTTTCCAATAAAAAAACTTATGCAACACAACTATATAATCAAGACATGTATGACCACTTATACATATTTGACAACGGTAGTTCAAAATAAACGAAGCGCTATATCAACATTCGAGACTATTGTTTCAGTGATAACTACTGAATCATTGACAAATCTGTTCGCTTCAGATTTATTAGGAGAATTAAAGCCGACAAAAGTAAGATTCCAGTTAATTTGGGAGTTCTGGTATTTGAGTTAAGTCCTGAATGCCAACACCTCAAGCATAAATGGCAATCCCGAATGAAATATTTATAATACCTTTTATTTTTGAATTGCTTACCCCGCATTTTTGGTCCACAGGTCATTACAATACTGACACGTGAAATATATTAAATATTAACATTTTGCGGTTTTTGATTATTACTAACTAATTACTTTTTTTACTAATTCTATTTGATTTTCCATTTAGAGTAATTTATATTTATTTAATTAATAATAAATATTTACGTTATAAATAGCAATTTAGGCAAACTAGTTATAGAGAATTGAAAATCCTTCAGTATTGAACTCACATTTCTTAGAGTGCCTTCAACCCAGCAAGAATCCTGATACCCTTTGTTATATATAATAAATAATATATTTTTATTGTATAATAATGTTTATTTTAATTTTATTCTAGCATAGATAAAATCATAATCTTATCGTATTGATTTTGAAAACTCTAATAAATGTACGAAATTTTTATAAATATTAACATAACTTAAATTTTCAGACAAAATTTATGGAGATTAAAACAATACAGCCATCGGCGCCAAGTAATATGTTTGTCAGTAGTTTTTCCAAAATTGACAAAAGGATCGATAACCAAGAAGAGAATTCACATACCTTTGATTTAATTCAACCATCTGAAGTAAGCCAACCGCCGTGTTCTGCTTCCTGTTCTTGTAGCAATACAAAAACAGAAAGTTTAAAAACACAATACACGACTTCATTATCAGCTTCAGAAAAGTATAATACGAAAACATCTAACTACGGTTTTGTCAAAGTTGATGTTCGACCAACGCAAAAAGAAACAATAGACAACAAAAGTCAGTATAATTCTTATGAACATGATATTAAAGTACATTCAGCGCCAATAGACAAAATTGTCGAAAAATATACGGAATTCGTCAACGATTACTCGGATGAAAAAGACGCAAATCCTGTTAAAGAAAGTGATTTACTTACTAATGAACAAGCACCAACAGCATCAAATACAAATAAAATTAGTAACAGTAAAGTAACTGAAGATAATAAAACAGAAAAACCCGTTAAAACTAATAAGAACAAATTTGTTGTTGCTGATCTCTTAAAATTAGGGTCTTTGAGTATAAAAGGGTTATCACAATTAGCCCCCGTTATAGAAAAAATGACGGACACTTTTATGAAAAGGCAAGATACAAATAAAACAACAGCAACAAATATTAAACCAATAAAAAAAGTAACACCTTACAACGCTAATGAACGAGTTGACAGTGACTTAGATTTAAAGCATAACAATTTTCCAATTTATATACCAGTTGATGAAATGGAAACTTCTGAATCAAAAATTGCCTTTACCAACGCTACTTTACAACAAAATTTTGCATGGGCTGCAGAATTTAAGCAACCAAAATCTCGTATAGCTCCTCCTAAAATAATCCATGAAAGTCCTTTAGTTAACGGTGGAATACCAATAAGTCCTGGTGAAATTATTACTGCAAACTCTGACGTGATAGTAGGTAAACCAGCTGTTGGGGGACCATTGACGTTAGCAGCGAGTGGAATTAAATTACAGAACCCTGTAAATCCTCCTCCAATTGATAATTTTATGTCAAACAGTGAATCGTATTTAGTAGCAGAAAATTCACCTCCTAACGAAAAATCCGTTTTACCATTAAAAGTTGATGACTCGTTTGACTTAAGACCGCCTGACTTACCAAAAGTAAAATCAAAGCCAACCAGAGATCAGCACAGACCATCAATTTATAATATGCAAAATGTTTATTCGATTAATAAAAATAATCCTTCAGTGTTATTACATCAACAAAAATTTTCATCTGAACCATTTAAAGAAACATCTATAGGAAACCATGGCAGCATGACATTTTTGGATCATTTTTCATCATTAACAAAACCAGTTAAAAACCTACCTTTCGAACAACATGTCGATTTTCGTCCTTCTAATAAAGGAAACCAAAAAGAAGAAAATAATGTTGACAACAGTCCTAGCGCCTCAGAAATAATAAGTACAAGTGTAACAACTGACGGGGAATATGCTGTCTCTATTAGTCATGATTTAGTAAACAACCCGTTTTTGGTAGATATCCAACCTTCAAGGGTTGCTAATGTTATTATACCGCATGGAAGTTCCACAGCATTAGTTTTTGCTGGATCATCAGAACCTCATAAAACTGGTGAATATATTGATGATCCACTTCCCTATCCCGAACCTGGCTATTTTGGAAGTTTTAGTATAGATGCACCACAGATGACTTATGTTCACAACTTTGCACCCAATAACAAACCACTTTTAGCGAAACCGAGCAATCCGTCATTAGTTTCTCAAGGACATCAATTAACAAATGATTTCAAACCGAAATGGAAAGAGTCTAAACGACCTGTAGATTTCAATACTTTGCCCGCACCTGTTAGTAACCAGGAAATACATATGCAAGTTGGTCCGCAGATCATTTACAATCGTGATATTTACAAAAGTGATGTACAAAAATACAATGTGGTTGAAGAAAACGATAAGTCTAAAAGTGGAAAAGAGATAATCGACAAAGAATATGAAAACTATTTAGCAGTTCCTCCTCCTCCACCATCAAAGATGCACTTAAATCATGATAATCGATTTGATAAAAATAAGTCCTACAATCAACGTCCAGTTATTCATTCTAAACCAATTCAGGACATGAAAGTGTTTCTAAACACGCAACATCCAATATCTAAAGCACCAAATCACGATCAAATGCCTCCTAAAGTTACTTCTGAAATTTACTTTGCAATGCAAACTCCAAACAGTAAACTGATTCCTCCGTACAGGATTCAGTTACCACACACGCCTTCATTATACGAAAACAAAAATGTGAATTCACCCGTCAGTAATACGCAGTCAAATAAAAATTATAATTCTTATATCGATCAAGGTTTATTGGCAATGAAACCGAGGCCAAATGTAAATGTAGAAAATTTGTCAAAGATAGAAGGTGACAGTAAAAATACCGGACAACCTGTAACATTTGATACAACTCATAATGAAGCTAATAATGACAAACATAGTCAAATTTTAAGTATGAGTTCAACAAGCACTCCTTCTCAATTGGATCAATTTAATACTGACATACCCATAGGAACAAACATTGCTATTAGAGTTGAAGACGATCCTTCTAGATATGAAGGTGTAGCAATACATAGTAATAAAAAACCTTCTAACATTTATGATAACCATGGACGCATACCCCCAAGAATTTTACTACAAAATAATCAGTGGAACAAAACTGAAGTCCCAAGTGAATTTATGTACAACACTGCTTCGAATAATAATGTCATTGAAGGTCATATAATAAAAGATATATACGCTTCTTTGCCAACATCATTTAATAGTCATGCAAATTTTCCCATGATTAACGACTATACAACTCCTAAATACGATTTTGTTACACAAATTATAAACGAATCGGATAATACTAAGGTGCAAGGCGATCAAAAGAGACCTGCTAAGTTAATACCGAACATTCCAACAAATTCACATGGTTGGTACTCCAGTATACCTGTAGTACCTGAGAATGGCAGCAATTTAAATAAAATTAATAGTATATATGTTGAGGCAACGACAAGAAAAATCATACCTATTTCATTTGATTATAATAAAGACAGTGTCCCAGAATTTGGGGAAAAAATTGCAGGCATTGGTAAACCTCCAGTTTGGCAGAATAGCCAAGACTTTACAAGTAATTTAAGTATTGGACGACCGTTTTCAAAATCGCAAGAAATTAAACACCCAAGTTCTAGTAGTTCAATGTTTACAATTATTAAGCCTAACTACAGTGAAAATTATTTACCTTCAAATTTTGAATCTAAACAACCAGCTTATGAAATACCTATTAAAGATGATAGTCATGAAACTACTACAGCTAAAATTATAAAAAATAAACAGGAAAAAGTAAAGCCAGTATATGAAAACTCCGAAGAAGTATACGACGGTGAAGAAGAATTTGAACATAATGATAATGCAGATGGAGAAGTAAGCTTAGAGTCAATTAAGGTACCTATTGTGACATCTTCTAGCGAAATAGAAAATACTTCGTTGAGCTCAGGCGATTTGAATTACCATAGAAGTCAAGAATTTGAAACCAACAGTCATTCAGTCAGTTATTACTCAGGAACACAAACAGAAAAACCTTTCGGTACTTACAATAATAGTCAAGGAGTCCGATCTAACACAATAAAACCGAATAACTATGTGAAGAACATATATATGAAACCTAGACCTTTTACAGTCAATACCAAAATACCTCTTGATCACCAATTACAGCAGCCACATTGGCAAATAAATCAATTAATGGAAAATTCTACTAACATGTCTTATGAAGAAACCTTGGATCTAAATATAGGCGAAGAAATGAGTACAACACATAAGCCCGCTTTACAAGCTACTAGTTCTAAAAAAGATAGTTCAAGAGTTTTACTTAAATCAGAATATCAGAATAGAACACAGGTATCAAATGAAACGGCTAATATAATTACATCTACCGTGCATATAAAAGATACAAAACCCCTACTATTAGAGGTGACGGAAAAATCTAATTTGCCGAGCTTTACAATAACCACTGATTTAAATCATAATCAGTCCAGTGATATTATTAATTTATCACCTCCTCCACCCGTATTTGATTTTAGTTTTAAGCCCTCAACAAAAGATGAGATTATTATGGGAATGAGTCCACCACCGCCGAGAACTCCACCTCCAAAACATATGCAAAGAGTGCCCCCAACTTCTCGACCAGGATTACCTGATCGAACTCCTCCTCCTTATAGGACTTTTCCACCAAGAACTTTACCACCTAGGATGCCTACTCAACGACCCCAAAAGCGACCTGCAACTAAAGATGAAATATCTACATACAGGCCTACATTCGATTTAATAAACAAACACATTCGGCCAAACTTTAATCGCGATCAGCCGTCATCACAGTTGCTTCCTCCTCCAATAGATAAACCTTCAAAAATTATAACGGCTGTAGAAATAGATATACCACCGCCATCGATATCTATATCATTAGATTCTAATATTGTTTTTCCTACACCCCTTTCTTCAGGTTGGATAACGTCAACTAGCGTTGACTTTTCGTCAAAATTCAATTTTGCTCCAACTTCCATACATTTTCCAAAACTACCTGAACCGTCTACAGCAGTGGAAATATTTGATACAATTTCAACCGAAAAACCAGATTATATATATTCCTATGAAAGTGAATCTTCTATTGAAAATATTGGCAGCTCTGAATCAATATTACCCGAAATAAAAGCCAATATATCATTGAAGGAAACAAGTACTGAAATGAGCAAAGAACCTTTTAATGAAAATTCCGAAACCCAAACTAACAATATCGAAAACAATTTATCAGGCAATGAGATAAACAATCAGTTAACGAATAAAACAAAAGTAAATCCTATGGGAAATAAAAACAGGACTCGTAAACCTTTTCCTATTCACAATGACGATAAAAAATCAAATACCAGTAAAAATAAACTGCACTCTAAGCCTCAGATCAGTATTACACCTACTCGAATTTTAAGTCGTCCGGAAATTTTATATCCGCCTAGAGTGATCCTAAACCGAAAAGTTATAAAACCAATGCCGCCAAGACCTATCATTACAGTAGCAACTCCTGTTTTAGAAAGTTCAGAATCATCAATTATCGACGATTTTATAGAACCTACAGAAGTTTTGAAACAAACTGATTTGACAACATTATTACTTTCTGAAACTACCACTTTGTTTGAAAATACAAATATTCCTACATTACCATTAGAGAGCAATGTAAATAGTTCGAGTATTCTTCCAACACATCACACAGGCAATGAAATAAAAATATCGGATGACATTATTCCCACAAAGACTGAATTTAAGACTACTGTTGTTACTTTAACAAAAACGTTATCAGAACCACCACAAACAGTTTCTAGTATTGGTTATTTGAATCTAACTCATACGTTAACTGTAACACATACAAAAACAAGTCTTATTAGCCAATCAGAAGGAGCAGTTACACAAACGTTGGTAGTTACAAATACACAGACATCGACTATTGTTGATGTTGTAACTGAAATTCACACACATGTGCAACCAACAACAATTGTAGAAACAGTTACCAAACATATTCCCATTCCGCAAGTTGAACCAACGCCTATTCAAGAAATAAAGAAGACCAAAGTAGCATTGGATGATATTTCTATGTCATCTGAAGAGCACGATAATTTAAATATAAAAGACGCTGAAACAACAGAAAACATACAAAAAATTGGACAGGATGGGGAAAATGATGGTGACACTTTCTTTGTGGTAATGAATAAATCACAAAACGGAGGAAAGTCCCCTCCTATTAGTACAGACATCGAAACTGGTGACTACGATGGGATCACAAGAAATGAACAAGTAAATAGTAATGGTGTATCACAGGTTCTCTTCGGTGAAATATTGTTAGCTGGAACGCCATATTTGGAAACAACTAATGTTGGTCATCCCATTGGTAAGTTTACTATTTTTAACAGCATCTTTGCCTTCTCTATTTACTTATCTCTAAATGTTCGCCATTTAATTATAATTCTGTAGCTGTGTTTGTTGAAACTTTGGAAATTACATATACTAATTGTTTTGTTAAAATTATTGGTAATAATAGTTTCATTTACAGGATATGGTAAAGAATGTCAACCGGATTGTAAAGCTTCCCGAAATGAGAGATGTCAAAGAATTGATGGAATGATGAAATGTGTCTGTAGACCTGGTTTCGCTAGGATGTTCCCCGATAGACCTTGTAAACGTAAGGACAAAATATTAAAATTATTATTTTGAAATGCTATTTCTTAATTTAATTTATAAACATAAATTAATGCACCTGTTTTTTTTAGCAACATACACATACTCAGTCAAATTAGCTCTAAAATCACAAGGGAATGAACATCTTAAATTCCATGAAAGCTTGTCAGACAATTCTAGTAAGCAGTATCACGCACTGGCCGTCGCAACTCATGAAGGCATTAATAGGATGGTAATGCAGTCAGATTTAAGAGATGTTTACCATGGAGTACACATAACCGGATTCCAACCAGTGAAAATGAAAACAATAAATGGCGAGAAATACGAGGGTGTTATGAATGAATTCTATGTTCAGGTAATAATAGTATGATTATATTCTAATATTTCATATGTTTGAATCTTGAATAAGACACTTATTTAGTATCTATGGCCACCAGTTTTTTAATATAGTCTTCTTCTTCTTTATTATCAATTTTAAACGTAGGAATTTTCAAGTGTGCATCGATCGGCATGCATAACTTAAAAGATTGGCTCGTAGAACGCAGAGCCAACTTCCCCATACTCCTAGTTCTCATCACAATTTTTTGAAGGCAGATTTTGACAATCGATACAAAATAAACTAACGCTATTCACATTGAAGAGAGCAACGACTGGAAACGACATTGAAGTCATAATACACTGAAATTTTTTAGGGTTCCGTACCCGAAGAGTAACCAACGGGACCTTATTACTAAGTCTTCGCTGTCCGGCCGTCTGTCTGTCAGCTGGCTATATCTCATGATTCGTAATAGGCAGACAGTTGAAATTTTCACAGAATGTGTATTTGTGTTGCCGCTATAACAACAAATAATAAAAATAAAAATAAATTGAAAATTATAGGGGGTTCTCCTATAATTTTTAATTTCTTTTGTGTGATGGTACGGAACGTGGCGCGAGTCCGACTCGCACTTGGCCGATTTTTTTTACATTGCCACTAGCTACCTAGTAATAGACAATTAAAGTTTTAACGGATTACAAATATAGAAAACTAGTAGGCAAATTGTGACTAGATTTCAAAGGGATCAATTAAGACTAGAACAATTTTTTGTTTAAGCTCTCGGACAACGCCCACGAGAGCAGATTGAAAGAAGTCATTGAAAAATACTTAAGAAATAACAACCACAGTCTAGGAGGAACCGATGTGTATGCTGCTGAGGAGTTGATGGACAGATTGAACGTCAGCGGTATGATTTAGTTTTGATTTACATTTGCAGCATTAAATTAAATTTATTTGTCGATAATTTGTATCAATATAATTTAAATGTGATAGGGGAGCAGAAGTCATAGCACTTGTTGGTAAAGTATAGGTAAAGTTATACATATATAACATATACATGTCCTACAGCTGGGCACAGGCCTCCTCTTACTTATCAGAGGGTTAGTTCTATCCTATGGCATGTAGGTTTCCTTCTATCCTGTGGCATGTAGGTTTCCTAAAGATTTTTTCCTTTGCCGCTGAAGACGTGGTAAATCAAAAAAGTGGTGCCGATGGGGATTAAACCCAAGTTGCTCGCATACCTGGAAATTTACGGCAAACGCTTCTGAACTAACGCGATTGGTAAGGTATTTTCCTTCAAGAGGGGTCCAGAAATGCTTAATACTAATATTTCAGATTTCGACGAATGTCTCAGCGCTCAGTTCCACGACTGTTCGGAACACGCGCAGTGCTTCAATCTACGTGGAACTTATACATGCAGTTGCTTAGAAGGGTACGCGGACCTTAGTGTTAACTCGCTCTATCCTGGCAGAATTTGCTCAGGTAAGCCCATTTAATATATTACAAAGAAAGAAACATATTGACTATTGTCTGACTGAAGCACTACTTTTGTTCCTATTTTTATAACTGACCTGAGCATAGTAATAGTATACTAATAACCCCTATCGAAATGTGTTTCAATATAAAAAGATTATTCTTGTGTTATATGCATCACGATGTATTTAATATCTTCTAGCGGAACCAGTTGGATGTGAACGTTGCAACTATCACGGTTCTTGTTATTCAAGAGACGATCACCGAGTTCTTTGCGAATGCTTCCAGTGGTACACCGGCAACAGCTGCCAAGTTAACCTCAAAGGTTAGTTATTATGTAGGGCTTTTAATAAAACAGTCCCAAAATTAACTTTTCTAGTCGACTTCAACTGATGTGTCAACCGGCGAATCGGAGCGGTGGCTCGTGTTGCTCTATGGTGTCAACATTTGATCATTATTTAGAATAATTTTGTTGGCTTTACAAAAGGTATCGAAATTATCTCTTATGTTCGATGTAATGACGAGACCGTCCGAAAGCAATTTTAGAATCAGGGGAGCTTAATACTCACAAGTTAATTTTGTAGTTGCTATGTAAGAATATCCACTACCCCATATCGTCCCGTGGATGTCGTAAGAGGTGACAGAGGGAACACATCAGGAGATGGGCAGCATCTTTATAACAACTAGAAAATTAAAAAAAACGACGGTCATCACCCCGCCTACACAGCGTGGTAACCTATGGCGAGTTATATCCCCCATAGATTTCCACATAAGGCGGATGTGGAAATCTATGGGGAGGCCTACGTTCAGCAGCGAACTTTGATAGGCTGTAATGAATAAAAAAATAAATACTCATAAGAGATTTAAGTGGCAATTAAAGTTATGGTGAAGAACATTCGTAGAGAGTCACGGAATATACAAAGAATTTACCATCATGCTTCAACACCAGCGCTATTTTATTTACACCCTCGTTTCTCAATTAATGAATATAGATATATTTTTATTCACCTGTAAACTGAGCGTCCTGGGTACGAAACAACTAAAACTATTTTTGTTTAAAAGCACAAATAAGAGGATTTTCAGTTAAATCTAAATAAGTTTCTACATATTTGATACTTTTTTTATGGCGAGCCCGTCGAAGCAACAAAATATTTTGTCACAATTTTTTTAGTCATACCATATTTGTTTCCAATCTACTTCTATGGCCTATGAGTTATCGTCGAAAGTCGTCTTTTAGTTAATCACTATTGTGCCAATCACGGTGAATAATTTATTTATTTTTTTCCTCTATATTTATTTATTTCTACGGGCAGTGTATATGCAACGTTACAGCACACCGCCTTGTAGAGTCGACATGCAATGTATAGGCGACATATTGCTTGTACGAAATGCTTAAGACTTCTTATAAATTAATATAGGCGGGCTCTATCATCGCAAATTGCAGTTAATCAAATAAAATCTAGAGGCCTCATGTGCAAAGGAGAAAATCGTTGTAATGAAGTTGACCGCTTAAAACAAAAAAAAAAGAGGTAAACAGACTATTTACATTGATTTTTTTTTAATGTGACAGCTTTACAAAGAGATGTCCATGAAAAGCTCCGGCTTGGATAGTTTTGTCCCAAAATGCAGGATATTCAAAAGTGTAGTAAAACAGTTTGCACATAACCATTCATTACCATATCAATTAAGTTTTAAGTATACGTATGTAGTTAAGTATGCCGCATATATTTTCTAGCAAAGAGTGGATCTCGCCTGTAATTAACGTAAAAATGATGTGTCAATAACAATTTGGTACTTAACTGTTAAATAAGTTTTAAATGTAATATATATATAATAAATTAATATATAATAAATAAATAAAAGTTTAAATTTCAAAATCAGGCGGATCTGTTTTCAGTGGTGTTAATCTCTTTGGTGGTGCTGGGTGCATTACTCACGGTGGTACTGGCAGTGTGCGCAGTGGTTGCGTGTACTCGCCGGCCGCGACCACCTCAACGCTCCATTGTCACTTGTATACAGAGCATGCCGAGCTTGCATCAGGTACGTAAACATTACAGCGTAGCTACTTTCAAATGTAAAAAACGTCACATTAATAAGAGTTATTGTTGAACGTTTCTATAGAAATTCTTTGCGAATACCGTAAAGATAAGTAAAGTTATAACCACAGTTTTGTTCATAGCTAGTTTGGTATTCTAGCATAATTATAAAAAAGTAAAAGCCACACCTTAAAGAACTAAGTCTAATTTTGTGACTTTTTGAGTAGAATAAGGAATATCACAAGCTCAAATGGCGCCTAAGCACTAAAAAGTTCATCAGCTATTTCTCCACCCTCAGGTGTGGAATTTTCCTTCAATTTTATATGGTATAAGTGTAAACTATGTAATCAATAAGTATCATTAAATCGTCTTACAATTGACGAAGATATCGTGTAACTTACATAAAAAAGAACGTACAATCGAATTAAGAACTTCCTCCATTTTTTGAAGTCGTATAAAAATCAAAGTCGTTTGATGTACAACAATAAAAAGTAGTAGAGTAGATTTTTATAAAACGGAAGTGACAAACGAAATTACAGTCTACATCAAGTGCCTATCGCAGTCCGTGGACATCTGCAACCAACTTCAAACAATGTTTGCTACTGTAATACTGGCTCTATTTGCTCTTCTGACCAGAACACAACAGAGCAAGCACTGCTATTTGTGACATAGGCAGAAATAGGTTCTAAGGTGGTACTTACCCAGATGAACACCTAGGCAGTAAAGGAGTCCTACCACCATCATGGATAAACTACTACAAAGATTTGTCTCGAAGAACCGACAACCGATGGGGAAGAAATGTTCTCGAGTGGCAACCTGATCTGATCTGACTGTTCTGACCTGATCACCTGACAGTGAAGGAAAACTTTGTTAGGAAACCTGCATGAATAAAATACTTCGAGAACATGTGAAGTCCGCCATCACGCACTGGAGCAGTGTGGTGGATTACTTACTCCATAACCCTCTCAGAAATAAGAAGAGGCCTGTGCCAATCAGTGGGACGTATAAAATTTGTAACTTTGTTTTCTGTTAGTGTTATATCCCACCTGATGGTAAGTGTTGATACAGCAGAAGATGGTAAAGCACACTAACTTAGCTTTACAAAACCTGTTTTCTCTTGCCTTGAAGATATCTACATCATAATTGGATTGACAACAGATGTTGGCAGATTATTCCACTCCTTTGCTGTACGCATTATGAACGACGAAGCAAACCGTTTGCTTCGAATGTGCGGTACGGCTATAATAAAGGTGTTCGATGATAGAATGTAGAGGGAGGAATTAGGTGATGCAATTCCTGTGCACATTCTCTGAAATGTGTCCTGTAAAAAAACCGAAAGGCTGACTACTTGGAATCTTACTATAATTAATAATAAAATACTATAATTTATAAATCTTACTTTTATTATTTCCAGGGGACAGCACAGTCTAAGCAGCGAGCTGATCGTAGAGCGCTGATAAACGATCGGACGGAGTCGGGTGACGCGTCTAGTGTACAGAACGCGTCCTTACCGTATTTACCATCTAAGGTACATTGTGTAAATCTATTCCTTTTTGAGATTTTTATGACGTTTTTACACTCATACTGCCCAGCCAGTATATTGACTACTGGTTTTGTTCCCGGGTTTCTATTATTAATCTGTGCCAAGATTTGTGCATATTTATAAGTAATTCAGCTAATAAGTGATTTTGCCGTATATTAGCGACGTAGGAGAATCCATCACCATCTCATTTCGAAAGTGTCGTAAGAGTTATATAAAATATCTATGAAATAGTCTATAAAATATGCCATAAAGACATCATGGTTTCCGATAGAGGTGGTAACCAGCGACGGAGAGCAGCGTCAAAAGTATTCACGTCTGGTACTGCAATCGTTAATCACCGTTAAGTCAAATCCCATGCTTCCTATATCTACAACGGCAGGTCATGTCTAGGTGTGGACTTTTATTGACTGATGTTGACGATGACTCATGATTTAAAAACAAATAAATTTCTAGAGTTACTTAGTTTCAAGTACAATTTAGTATTTTCATTTCTAAGAAGGTTCCTTTCCTTAATTAAACCCTCTTAGAAATAAGTGGACACCTGTGCCCAGGAGTGGAACGTATATACGTTGTACTGCAGTTTTACTTTACTTTAGTATTTTGCGCGCTGTGCTGCTATTGAATTTGACAAGAACTCACAATATTTGACTGATTTTCTTGAACGTAAATAATAAAATTAATGGGCCATTAACAGAAGACTCATATTTTTGGTTTGGCAATAAAAGTGTTAAAAATATTAAGAAGTTCGACAATTCTTGTTCAGAATAGAACAAGGGAAATAAAATAAAGCTCCTTAGAACTGTTACAAGTATATTACAGTAGGTACAATTTGGTTGCGTGTCAGTTGAGATATACTCGTATTTTTTTAATTTATCGTAATGAAGGTACAGTACTTATATAATATTTGAATTGCACCGGAGGTATATAAAGACTTCAAAACATAGATTTAGTATATAATTACGTTAGATTGGCAATGTAAAAGAGAAAGGGCATAGCATATGCTTACGTTAGAACGAGATAGAATTGCTAGACCATACACGTACACGTTATAGGCCTATATCGGGCTGACGTCAATCGTTAACGAAACAAATCCCGCTTATTTTCGCGATATCTTTGATTTTGAAGTATTAATAACTATTTAAAAGGTGTGATTTAAATATGCTGACGTGTGCAGTACCTGAATGCAGTTCATCAAGAAAGGAAAATTCACAAAATTATACATTTCACACGTAAGTATAATTAAAATATATAGCACTCTAAATGCAATATTTTAGAACTGGTACAAATGTTTTATACACAAATGGATAGGGAAAAATATGGCATTTTATTACGATAATGCTCTAAATGCGTAAGAATTATATTAAAAATAATAACAAATACGTGAATTCCCGCTATTTCTGATCTAATTTTTGTAGAGATTGACACTATCAATATCATCTTATCGATAATATGCTTCTAACAGGCAAAGACATATCTTTGGATGCAGCCTCTTGTAACTTCGTAATTTTTTAATTTTTAATTTTTAGGGTTTCGTAGCCAAATGGCATTATAGTAAATACTTTAATGAGCTAATTTAAATTCTTATAATGTCTCAGATTTCCAAAAAATATTGAGGTTAAACAAAAATGGTTAAAAATGATAAATAGAGAATTCTGGGTTCCCAAAAAATATTCAACTATATGTAGCAAGCACTTTGAACAAAAATTATTTGTTTCATAGAAGTGCACAAAGAGATATTTCATATTATTTTCAGAGGTAAAAACGAATTTGTAGCCTTCTTCGTTCGAAGTTGGATGCAAGTCCTCCATTCTCCAAGTACTCCATGGACTGCAGTAACCACTTACCATCAATCGAATTGATTAATCGAATTGGTAGGTTTGATTGTCAATACAGTTTTATATTATAACGAGCTTAAAGGTTAAAAACGTAATTTAAAAAAAACCCCGTCCACAGTCAGCTTCAAACAAAGAAAGCTACAAATGTGTTTTCACCCCTGAGGACTAAGACAAAATGCCTTAAATAATTATAAAGGCTCTCTATACACAATGGGCCGGAACGCGGCAGTGTAAGCACTGGTGTTTATTTCTGTTTATCCCTTTCAAGACGTTTATGAGATAGGTATTCATTCTGAACGAGTTTTCCGAAAACATATGAAAGGAAAAATTGTAAACGAAAATATGTTTCGAAAATAAGTGAACGAATGCCTTGTGTCCTGCAAATATTTTTTTACATACTTGACATACGTATGTATGTGATTAGCCAGCAATATAGAACCATAAACACTTAATTATTAAATTAATAATCGAAACTTATTTGATTATTAGCTTGAAGTATGAAGTAAAATTGCAAAATACCTCTAAAGAGAGCTTACGACATTTTTACAATAAATTAATTATTGTTGGTGGAAAATAAATATCACAAACTTTTTGTTTGTAGGTTTATTTTTATGCCTTCAAACAAAAATATTAATTTTATGACACAAACACAGCGCTCTATATCGATAATTGAAGTTGATGCATGGCGCAGCACTATTCATCTCGCACACATGCACATTTCACTCACACCGGTACATTTCGTTTTTGGTCTCACCTAATCACTCTATCGCCAATCTAATGTATACTATATCTATGCTTCAAAATTATTACGAACTAGCTGGTACCCGGCGAGTTGCTGCCACAGAATAAAAAAAACTGTGAAAATATCGTTTTAAATTTGGAAGAGTTATATTGTTTAATTAGGAGTGATAATACATTCATTGAAGTTGAATGATATATTATAACTTTCAAATAAATTTGTCGGTACGATACGCGCGCCACCTACTGTAAGTTAATTGTACTATTCCTATAATCTTCGCGGAAGTGCAAGCAATATGTTGACAAAGTTTTACCGCAATCTGATGAACGGTATGGCAGCGCATAAAATACGGACAAACAAAAATTAATTTTTATTTATTATATTGTACAATTATAGATTATATATATTTTATAACGCAGATAATGTATGTATATTCGTATAAATGAAAGTTTATAACTGTCTAATTCAAAACTCAAATGGTATTTTTCGTCTGGCATAAAAGAGATACCGTCATCTATCCGAAGAATTATCTAGCATCTCTTCATAACTTTCTTCTTCATGTCTTCGTATCTCTTTACATAGTATAAAACAAAGTCGCTTCCCGCCGTCTGTACGCTTAGATCTTTTAAACTACGCAACGGATTTTGATGCGGTTTCCATCAATAGACAGAATAATTCAAGAGGAAGATTTTTATGTATAATACATACATATTATATATTATATAATTCTTCTGTCCGTGTGTATGTGTGTGTGATTAAGTTGATTAGAGAATGGTTTAGATTCACAATAGGTGGCGTTGTTGTCGAGATCCAGAAATCAACCGTGCGAAGCCGGGGAGGATCGCTAGTTTTCTATAGTCGCCTCTTACGACATCCACGGGAATAAATAGGGTGATAGATTTTACTACGCCACCACCACTACCACGGAGCATGAGTAACGCTTCTTTAATCCTCTTACATTACAGTCTATATCAAAAGTTTATTCTTGAACATAGGCCTCCCCCATAGATTGATCTAGGGGGGATATTGCCATAGTTGCTTTGCTTGGCATGCTGGATGAGAGCCGTAGTTTTCTATTATTTTGGATAGTTATCAAGAAGACGCTGCTGCCCATTTTCTGGTTTGTTTACCGCTGTCACCTCTTACGACACCCACGGGCAATTGGGGAGGGACTACGCTCTCACGGAATACCTGCCTGTTTCGTATGGCGAGTGTTGAGAACCGGAGACCGGAGATGCGGAGATGTCACCCCTGAGGCTTAGTCCTCAGGGGTGACACCGTATCTGCATCCACTAACCATCAGGTGGGCTGACGACACCCATGGGACGATATGGGGAGTAGATATTTATACATCCCGTCTACACGGTTTAACAGCAACGACACAGTGTCGTTTAATGAAAATGTATTCGTATCGCAGCGTTCGTCAAGCAAGAAGGGTCTGGCGGCGGCGATGTCGGAGCCCCCCGCGCACGCCCCGCCGCCCCCGCCGCCGCCCGCCGTCGTCATACCGCGCGCCCGCCTGCACACACACCACTCCGAAAGGTACGTTTTCATAAAATTGAAGAGACGCTTTACGTGGTAGAGCCACGCTGAAACTATATTATGGTGGTAGCACGAATGGGTCGGCTCGACTGAGGTAGGACCACGCTCTCACAGAGTACCAGCGTAAAATAGCAGCTTAATGCTGCTGTCTTTCGTATGGTGAATGTAAAGAACCGGAGAGCCTTTTTACTGGAAACGAGGCATTCCATCTTTCTCGAGGCATTCGTTCTCAGAGGTGACAACGCATCAGTATTTTATTGAATCTCTGGTTTTTTTCGCGCCTCTGAGGACCTCTACCGTCACCTCTGAGGACTAAGATAGAATGCCTCACAGCGTGTAATACTGAACCTATTCAAATGATTCTTATTTTTTAATAACAAGGTTATCCGGAGACCCCAAGGATTTATCACCACTATGGTTGGAAAAGTAGGGGATGAATTATAAAGAAAAGATATTATTAGTGGATGAGTGTGTGTGTTTAGCAGGGATGGTAGGTATAACAAGGATATAGAACGACGAGTGAATGCAGGACACAGTAAATGAGGTTTCTACACTCTATTGTGAGAAGTCAGAATATGTAAAAAAGGCACGTATGACAATTCACAATACTGTGTTAGTCCCTACATTAAGTATGGTAATGAAAGTTTGGTGTGGCAGAAGAAGCACGAAAATCGAGAGAGAATCTTTAATGATCGCATTTTATTTTATTATTTTAGTGAATGCTCTAGAAATGCTTGATCGGGGACAAATCAATTTTCGATTTTATTAATTTTCGACATTAAATCTTAGTCGTTAGAGGTAACAACTCATCCTTATTTTGATTGTTAATAAAGAATCAATGTAGGTGTTTGTGGACCACAGCATTTTCTTACCATCAAGTGTCTGTTAAAACGCATAATTTGTACGTACATTTGTGGTATTATAATAATATTTCCTGAACATATCTAATAGAGAAATATTTAGCTGTAATTTTTATGCAATTCTAGCCGAGACAATCTGGCGAGGAAGAGAAGCTTGGAGCTGAGTAACGAAGCGAAGTTGATCAGCTATTTGGAGTCCGGTGCAACGACGGCAAATGATGAAGTAATTATTTTTTGATTCATAAATATAACATGAATGCTAATACTCCCAATTAAATTTGCGTCCATTACAATGATAAAAGAGCTGTGATATTTCATGAGGTTTTCAATCTTCGCTGGCATTATGAAATCATTGATTATATCAAACTAGTTTTTACGGACTTTATCGAGTATATGAACATAATTTATATTCTCGACGTTTTGAGTACTTTACAGCACCCATAGTCAGGGCTTATTTTAGGCTTACTTCATACCCTCGACTTTCGATTACTTTACGGCACTCTAATATACAGGATTATTTCTCAAAGAGTAGCCAAATTTTAAAGTTAAGTTCAAATATATAAATAATGATATACCGTTATTGCAGTTTTTAAAAATACGAGTAAATAAGGCTTCTATTTTTATTTGAAACTATCCTAAATTGAATGTGATTTAGGGGCAACAACGTTTTTGCCTACCGATCGACCCTTACGAATGTTTGCGTGCGCAGTAAAATAAGTTAACTCTTCAATTCCCAGTGTCACCTAGGTGACAGATGCTTAACATTTTTTTTCTAACATAAGATAATATTTTTTTGTCTCTTACCATTATTACTACAAAGATAATTAGTCATTAAATTTATTATTATTTTATTTCACATCTAACTAAACGTCATTTGTCAAATTCATTCAGTTCATTAGCGCGTACAAGTATTTAGAGTTTTCTGAGTAAGTGTGATTTCTTGCAATATAAGCCCAGATAAAAATGTTCACATCGTAAGTATTGTTATTTTTCTTATTGTACGTGATAAATAAATATATTGGCTATAATATTAATGCACTCATTACAACGCTCAAAATAATTATGATGTGTCACCTGTGGGTGACACTGGGCGTTATTTATTATCACAATTATTGGTTTCTTTTGGATTGCTTTGTAGTGGTGGATGGTATTTTGGAGCATGTTTACGTTTTACGGGTTGACGTTAGATGAGTTAGTTAAATTAAACGCGATAGAATCCGTAAAAATTAGTTTGATTTAATGTGTAGTGTTTGTGTAAATATAAGAAATCATTATGTGAACCCTCTTACCAATTTCTACCACCAAGCAGCAGTGAGTGCACTCCTGTGTTCTGGTCTAAAGAGTAGTATAATTATAAACCAGTATATGAGGCAATCCATCTTAGTCCACAGACGTGACAACGGCCTGTAGTCTTTCTTTGTTTGAAGTTGGTTGCCGGTTGGCCATGGACTGCAGTAGCCACTTACCTTCAGGTGGACTGTAAGTCCTTTTATCACTTAAATTATATAAAAAAAAAACATGACTTCGAAATATTTAATTCCTCAGACATGCAGGTTTCTTGACTATATTTTTCCTTTGCCGCCAAGCAAATAGGAAATCAGCACTAAAATTGAAATTGACATTTTCATTTGTGCCGGCGGATGGAACACGGGTGGCACGCGTATTGTGAAACGAACCATTTAAACATGTTCATCATCATCATCATTACAGCCCATCACAAGTCCACTGCTGAACATAGGCCTCTTCCAAGGAATGCCACAAAGCACGGTCCCGAGCCAACTGCACCCCTTGACTTCCTGCATGTCTTACCAGGTCGCCACTCCATCTAGTGGGGGACGCCCTACACTTCGCCTGCCGGTACGAGGCTTCCATTCGAGAACCTTTCTTGCCCATCGGTTGTCGGTTCTTCGAGCTATATGGTCGGCCCATTGCCACTTCAGCTTACTAATCTGTTGGGCTATGTCAGTCACTCTGGCTCTACTGCGGATAACCTCATTAAAATAATTAAACATGTTCACTCGTATGTAAAGCCGCGTATCGATTACGCGCTCCTGGCGCGCGAGCCATGAATGACCGCGCTGACCAGTGCGCTCCGCGGAACGCGCTCCAAATGTCCGAAGTATATCAATTAAGCGCGCCTGGCGCGCGCGGCAGCCGTTCCAGTGTTTGACCGTTTAACATGGATGTCGGTCGTGTACAAACAGCTCCCGCTTTCATAGTTCTATGCATCTTCTCTGAGCGCTTTATTATGATAAAAACGACTTTTGCTATTTCACAGCAGTTATTTTGAACCATATAATTTTATCAATTTACGACAACTCTGATTATCCATAGCTCCGGAACGCAACGAACACACGAATGATGAAAACAACCGTCCCAACTGGCGCGCGCGCCAAATCGTAACTACTTTGATCGTTAAGCTACTTTAATCGATACGATTGATGAAGCGGTATCCATTTCGCGCAGCTGGAACGCGCGCCAATGTTCGACCTCTTGGAGTGCATAATCTATACGCGGCTTAACTCTAACATTAAAAAATGTATGAAACTTTTTACTATAAGAAAGCGTAGGCTCAAAAACCAGAATTTCCATTACGCAAAATCAATGCACCTTTTATGCATTGAGACTTCCATACGTTGAATATGTTAAAAACGAACTAATATATAAATGTTTGTTTACAGATGAAAAGAAAGCATAGCCTGGAGTCTTCATACAGTGCACAAAAAGAGCGCCACGCTAAGCAAGGTATCTTTTTTATATTTTTTATATTAACAATGCTAGCAATGCTATTAATACTTATTACTAGTATTAAAAAAACAAATTGAAATACTGCCAAAATCACCAAGAGCAAATTAAAATGAATATACTAGCTTGTAAGCATGAAAAGAAAGACTTTCGGGGTTTTTGGCAGCAAACAAAGAAAATGGCTCCAAAGTACGGCGTCCCGGTCAGTGTCAACGGCGCCAGTGACCCTAAGGATGTTGCGAACTTGTTTCGAGCGCATTTCCAGTTTCAGCCTGTCACCGCCACAGGCAATGCTGGTAAATGTGATAAGGTGGTTGCTGAGCCGATCGTGACCGGCGTGCCAGAACGTTTCACTGCCAAGGAGGTTTTCGAGGCGATAAAAGGAATGAAGCGTGGCAAAATAAAACTGGGGATATTTCGGATAAGACCAACTACCGACCGATCTCATTAGCAACTGTGACGGCTAAAGTGCTTGATTGTTTGCTTGAGAGACAACTTAAACAACATCTTAAGTTTCACGACGCCCAGTTCGGTTTTCGGCCAGGGTTATCCACTGAGTGTGCTATTATGTCCCTCAAGCATATAATCAAGTACTACACTTGCAGAAAAACATGTGTATGCTGATTTTCTGGATCTGTCGAAGGCGTTTGACTTGGTACAACATGATATTCTTTGGGCGAAGCTGTTGGCGAGTGGTGTCCCGAATGACATTGTCAATGTGTTTAAATACTGGTATGGACATCAGACTAACCAAGTCAGATGGCTTGGACAGTTTTCTGATGAGTTTAAGCTTAAATGTGGGGTGAGACAAGGTGGTTTGACCTCTCCCACACTATTTAATTGCTATATTGATCAGCTCATTCGTGGGCTCAGCAGCATGCGTGTCGGATGTTCTATAGACGGTCTTTGTGTCAATAGTATAAGTTATGCCGACGACATGGTGCTGCTGAGTCCATCAGTCGCTGCTCTCAGAAGACTGATGAGCGTTTGTGAGCGTTTTGCTGAGTCTCACGGTCTTCTTTACAATGTAAAGAAGAGTGAGTTTATAGTATTTAAGGCAGACAGTCGCAGAGCTCTTAATGTTCCGCCAGTGTACCTAAACGGAGTAGCGTATCGTCCTTCAAGTATCTCGGTCACATTGTGAACGAGAGGCTGAGGATGACTGTGATATGGAGAGGGAAAGGAGAGCGTTGGCAGTCCGCTGCAATATGTTAGCCCGCAGATTTTCACGTTGTACCACAGAAGTTAAAATAACATTGTTTAAAGCCTTCTGCCAAACAATGTACACGTGTAATCTGTGGGTTGATTATACGCTTTGTGATTACGCGCTTATTCTTGTGGGTTGATTATATGGGCTTTCAGTGCACTCCGAGTACAGTATAATAATGCCTTCAGGGTGATGTTGGGTCTGCCGCGATTTTGCAGCGCATCGGGCATGTATGCGCAAGCGCGCACTGATAGCTTCGAAACGGTGTTGCGTAAACGTGTAGCCTCGCTCATGCGCAGAATACGTGGTAGCTCCAACACCATACTGAGGGCTATTAGTGGCAAACCAGATTGTCCTATTATGGGACACTGGGTGAATATGCATGTGCATAAACCTAGTGCCTCGGGTAGGCCTGGTTTGTACTTAAACTAACTTACTAATAACAAATTATAACTAACTAATTATTCGTGTCTGCGCTTAATTATTACTAACATAGCTATAACTTTCTTTGTACCTACTAACAATTATGGATGTTTGTCCGAAATAAAGAGATTTTATTTTATTTTTTATTACCGTTGAATACTCCAAATGAATCCAAAATGATCGCATAAATCAATAGAGAAGTGTTATATTTAAGTTGCAGGTTCATATCTGGCTCGAAGGATTAATTCTATGTTTATTACCTAGTTTCATTACCCGACTGCCAAGGAAGGGTTATGTTTTTCGCGCGTATCTTGTGTGTATGTTTGTAAATTTCTTCATTACCTCGTATCTTCCAAACGGCTTCGACAACTAAGGTGTTTGAAAAAATAAATAAAATGGCGGATTTTTGGCGCAAAATAGTAATACGTTAATAAAAAAAAAATTAAACCTATCGAATAGGGTATCAAAATAAAGGAAATTAAAAGGGGGTTACAAAAATATAAATAAGTTATATATTTAAATGTAATTAGGAATAATAAATTGGTTTAAAAAGTATTTGATGGCGTAAAAATGGGCCATGTATGTGTCGGACCTCGTGCTATCATATGAAATTTAGTTCATAAGAGTGTGTCGGGACACTAAAAAGTTTAAAATAAAATAAATAATTTAAAAAATCAAAAACCCGACTGCAATAAAGACAATTTAAAAGTAATGCACTAAAAAGACCGAAACAAGATTGTGAATAGGAAACAAAATTAAAATAAACTATAAACAAAGTAAACTCTACTTCGGTTTAACAGACTATATTATGAGCTGAAAGCCTAAGTTAAATACCCGCATTAAGTTTAGTAGCAGGCGGGACCCAATTGCAAATTATAAACCGAAAGAAAATTAATGGGTAAATAATTATTTGTAGGACATACAAATACTTGTTCCGGGTCTGGATGTTTGTCCTTGTGCAATTTATATTTGTAAATTACCTCCACGATACAGGAGAAAATCCTAGTGTGGGAGTTACGTTTTAAAAAGAAGAAAAAACGAAACCAGCTGTGTGTTATCCGATATAATATACTGAAACATTAATACTTATTCGGTCCCAAAGTTGTTTTCATGTCTGTGTTGATTCCTGTTCATCAAATATAAAAGCAGATACACTATTGGAAGCTAAAAATTCTGAAATAAAACAAAGACTTTAATGTATTTACAAATAGTATGTTAGATTTCGGATGTCTCGAGTGCTAGTATGTGAGTATAGCACACATGATCACAGAGGACTAAGATGTTTGACGTGTTGTTATAGGTGATCTATGCTTTGTTAAGTTTTTAATTACTAGTTTTCGATCTCGTAAAATAAGTTATTTTTCAAGTAAGGATGTTACCACACCAATTGAGCGATCGTCGATCGATGGTGGAATGGATTAGTCGACGTCGATCGATAGTTTCTACCACAGCGATCAATCGATGGCATCGATCGATGGTAGAATGGATTAGTCGACGTCGATCGAGCTGCTTGATTATTCGAGAACCCGCCCCGCTCCACCGACCGCTATTTAAAATGTCGTCTAGACGAAATAAGCTATCTCTGGCCTTAAAAAACGGTCGCATCTAGAGTCTTCTGTGTTTGCGTCTGTGTAATAATAATACGCGCATTAGCGTACTGGCCAACAATAACGTTTCCTCTTCTGAATACATTTTGAAAGGTACTGATGATGAGCCCACAACCACATCGATTAATTGTTGATCGACGTCGATCTATGATTGAACAACGTTTCATCGACCAGTATCCGTCGATCAGCTAAAGCTACCACACCAATCGATCGACATCGATCTACGTCGATCAATGGCATCGATCGATTGGTGTAGTAACACTAACTGATCATGCCGTGTAGTGGCGTCGTAAGTGAATCGACTATCCCATATCATCCCGTGGGTGTCGTAAGAGTGTGACAGACAAAGGAAATAGGAGATGGGCAGCAATATATCCCTGCTAACAATAAAAAAAAACTATGGTTGCCAGCTCACCTGCCAAGCGTGGCAACTATAGCAAATATCACCTCTATGAGGTAATCTATGGGGGAGGTATATGTTCAGCTGTGGTTTTCTATAGGCTATTGTCATTTATTGTTGATTTTTATCCTTAGCCTGAGGTCTGAGTAGCAAGAGTTTGGCAGGGCATATGGCATTGGCGTATTCGGCATTCATTTGAACAAGAATCCATGCTGAACCCTCTAAGAAGTGAGAGGAGGCCTGAGCCCAGCAGTGGGACGTATATAGGCTGTAACTTTACTTTACTTTTACCACGAACGTGCCACTCCGCCGCACGAACCACTGAAGCCTTGCTTTACACTCCAAGTCACGTGCAAAAACGTTATAATAGATGTTAGTGTTAACACAGAAGAACTATCTGACATTCATTTATTTATTAATTCATAACAACCTATAAAAATCCACATTTGATTGCCTCATAGGGGGGATTTTGCCATAGTTTCCACGCATACCAGGCGTTTGCAACCACAGCGTTCTATTATTTTCGGTTGTTATTAGGAAGATGCTGCTTTTCATCTCATGTTTCATCTGATATATGCGATGATAATATAAAATGTGCTATCAACTGCGTAGGTGATATTGTGGTGTACAAATATCGGCTACGTTTGGATTTGTATTCTAGATCCGCTAAGTACTATCTATCGGAGGACCTAATATTTTTTATGCATTTCCCAAAGTCGCGTCTTGAATGTGGTGGTAGATTCTCTTAATTTACCACCACACGGCTATATGCGACAACAGCATTCAACTGTTATCGCATATATCAAATACATGTATCAAAGACTATTTGTGGTATTAATATTGCTCCCAGCTGAAATCTGAACCAAGAACGTAAAGGGGACTGGTATATACAGGGTTATTTTGCAATTATCGGCCAAATTTACAGAGAAGGTTCAGAATAAGTAATATAGGCAAATGGTGAAGATAAATTAATAAAAAAATCTCAAACATTATGCCCTTTTTATCTTATCAAAATGCCTGGCAATGCATTATTTTAACTGATTTTATTGCGTACGCTCACATTCGTAATAGCCTGATTACACCTACCGAGTAGAGTGGCGAAACAGTGTCCTCGGCCGAGCGCGCGGTATTTCTAAACACGTAGCCGAGTGCTCGGCCTAGCGACAGGCCGAGACAGCCACTCGGACCCCATTCTATTTACTAGGCCGAGTACCCACCCTCCCGTGTCTCCGCGCTGTCGCACCCGGCAGTTCGGTCACTCGGCAACTACTCGCCACTCGGTCAGTACACGTCATTTTATTCCCGTGAATTTTGCTCTCATGTATTTTAGTTGGAATTCAAAAACGTAAAATATGTCTGAGAAATGGGATTTTGATACTACAGTAAAATTTATACAACTGTATAAACTGCATCCCTGTTTATGGATTTCTCGTCGAGGCATTATAAAAACAAGCAAAAATGTGATGCAGCTTATATATCGATTATCGTAGAAATTAATATTTCTGGTTTTGGTGTTCAAGACGCAAAAATCGGGGTCTTTCAACTCTAATTCACTAAAAATTGTATTTGTAGCATCTAACTTGGGTCTTTCTAAAATCCATGGCCTCGTCCAAATACGAGATTTCTCGTGTGCCAACAATTCTGTCAGTTAAATCAATGAAATTGCTTAAAGGTTAAATTTCATTGATTTTCTTATCAATTTTTTTCGATACATCTGTACTGTCTGTACTGTCCGTGAAACTGAACTGACTGACTGTCTCGCCGCAACTTCAAAAAGTACGTGTGAAAAGCTACTCGGTTGCATCACTGTCTCGGCCGAGAAGGATTTTACTGTCTCGCCACTCTACTCGGTAGGTGTAATCAGGCTTTATGGGTCAATCGGTAGGCAACAACGTTGTTGCCCATAAATCACATTCAATTTGGGATAATTTCAAATAAAAGTAGACGAGTTATTTATTCGTATTTTCAAAAAATGCAATAACAGTATATCATTATTTATATATTTCATAAGTTTAAAATTTGGCTACTCTTTGAAAAATAACCGATAATATGACATATATACATATATGTCATATTATCGCGCCATCAAATAAAAGTGGTACATACAGAACTTATTTAATTACAGGAGCATTAATATCAGCAGGCTTCAAGGTATCGACCACAATCCGACCAGATGAGACAGCAACAGATCGGGATAGGAAGGAAGACAGAGACGATCTGTCGTCTGTAAACAAAACTGATATGGACGGTGAATTGTCAAGATTCAACACCATGAGGAAGTCATATAGGTATTATTTATGAATTCAGGTAATGTCCGATACTAATACAAACACTGTACAAATAAATGGTAAGAATATTACACAATTAATCAACGCTAGAATAGAATAGAATAGATTTTTTTTAAATTTAATATTTCCGCGCCGTAGAAAAAAAATATTTATTATAATTTATTAAAATTCTTTACAATATGTCGGAGCGTGTCATTAGGATTTTTCAGGAAATTTTGACGAAAACTTAAGCTTGGAGACATTTGATGACGTTAATATCTAAATGTTCATATATGATTTATGGGACAGGGAAAGGGATAAGGTACAATCGAAGCCTTCGCTTACACTAATAGTTTACATACGCAGATTTATTAATAAACAAAAACGTAAAGACAAAAACCAAGAATCCGCTTGCGGTCAATATTTCGCCAACACTATCCAATTCTTACATTTAACATAAGAACTCATAAGTTATCTAAATGTTTGTTTTATTTGCTTATAGCCAAGAAGACATGTCTGAATGGACAGACGCTGAAAGAAGGATCGGAGAATTGTAAGTTCCGTACATTATAGACAAGAGAAATTGCTGTCTTTATATTTTAACAACAATTGGACCGTGATGTGTAGAAATGATTCAACCCACAAACTTGCTAAAATAATGATCCTGAGGTTCTTTTTTCAGTTTATGTCCAAGTATAAAAGACTTCTGAAAAATAACAAGAAATCCCAAAATCGACATTCAATTTTGTTTTAACACCTTATTATAGGGCTTCTGCCTCAAGAATAATTTTTTTTAATACGATAAGGGTGATAAACAAGCACACAGTCCACCTGATGGTAAGCGGTTGCTGTGACCCATAGAAATCTACATCTATACTCGATTACGAATCAAAATGCAGATGCGTTGTCACCCGTGAGGACTAAGATGGAATGTCTCGTTTTCAGTAAAAAGGGTCCCCGGTTCTCTACACTCACCATACAAAACACAGCAGCGTTAAGCTGCTATTTTACGCTGGTATTCTGTGAGAGCGTGGTCCTTCCCCGGTCGAGCCGACCCATTCGTGCTACAACTATACCAGTAATGTATATTAATGCTGCAGCATGGCTCTACCACGTAAAATCAAGCATGTTATGTGCATATGATCTGCATTTTATCTTTCAAATCAGAATATCTTTATGTTTTTGTGGGTCGAAACATTTCCGCACAATACGCTCCAATTGTTTTACTTGATTACATTTAAGTTTTATTCAACAATCGTTTTAAACAAAATTGCAGGACCCTGTCAGAAGCGCGCTCAGTGGGCGGCACTCTTCCCGCGAGCACCGGCAGAGCAGCTTCGTCGACACGTTTGACACATCAGGTAATTATCCCGTTTCCACTTGTCGGATGTCAGGTTTGACAATAAATGGGTGTTCTAGTGGCAGAAAATTTTGTTTGTAGCTGTTCATTAATCAGACATCGAATTTTTGCCGGCTCCGACAAGTTATAATGTCGCATGCTCGACCAGCTTATCCTTTAGCAAATTTTCAAGTTTAATTCAGGTCAACTTTTTTGATAATTTTCAAAATTTTCTAACACGCTTACGATTGGATACACAATAAATATATGTTATGCACTTTATCCAGGAGGCCAACACGATGGCTGAACGAGACCTGGGCTCCACCTTCCTTCTACCGCACGTGCATCTCTATAAACCTGACCTTGTGGGTATTTTTGCACTATAATTCTAATGCACACTAACTGACATTTCTAAATATCTTTAATTTTTAAATAATATAAACTAATTTTAAATCCCGAGTGTACTAATTTAATTACAAAATGAAATTAATTTTAAGACTGCTCTATGTAATTGAGTTTTCTGACTTATAATAGCAAAAGGTTTTGTGATAGTTGAAAAAGCATTAAAAATTCATCAGTAACGTGTTGAAATGAAAAACTTAATTTACAGACGAGTGACGTGTCGGAGTTCGATTCCTTGTGAAGATAAAGATCAAGGTCAAGGTCAATGAAGATTTTATAGTATAATTTTTGATATAGCGAAATTCATAGCCACATTTTGGTGCTACTAAACATTGAAGTAATATATACTACGACTATATATTCCATCAATGCCACTAAAAGGGACTTAATATAAAAAGTATCGGAACAAATTGATAATTGTACAAATATGTAACTAACGATTCTTTTATAACGGTCACATCATATAGCGAATGTTGAGAATGTGTCTATTTTATTTACTACCACTCTTTTATACAGTGAATTAGCATACGTAGTTCTATCTTATACAATGAAGGCTTATTTTATCACCAAAGCAAAAATAATTTATTTAAATCTATTTATTTAAATCATTACATTGACATAGTAACTATTTTGTGTTTCCTATAAACGTCATGTTCACTTCATTTACATGTAACAAATATTTATAAATGCCATAATACATATAAGCATAAATTTAGATTGTAAGTGCATCGATGAAAATAATTTGAATGAGAAATCATTTAAATGTAAATTTTATTAGAATATTGCTTGATCGCTACGATTTCTTATTTGAATGGTTTTCATACGTTTTACGGTGGTTATTTTCTCAGCGACATATATTTCGTACCTATTTATTTTTAATGATTAAGATGAGATGTCTGGAAAGAGATTTAATTAAAGTAGAAAAAGTAAAAAAAATATATATAAAGTTCAGAAAGATTATTTTATTGTACCTACTTGATTCTGTATTATTTTTGATGCTTTCCAATGGCGCTACGATCAACTCGAAATTGCAGTCGTACTCAATGTATACGTACACATTATGTCCGCAAACATCATAGGTATATATTTTTTATAGAAGTAAGGGTGAGAAAAGAGCAAACAGTTCACCTGATGGTAAATGGATGCTGTAATCTATACACACAATCCTCAATTAATAATGATAATGCAGATGCGTTTTCACCATTAAGGAGTAGAATAGAATGCCATTTTTCAGAGGAAAGGGTCACCGGTTATTATCACTCTCCATATGAAACGCAGCAGGATTATAAGTTACAGACTGCTGGTATTCTGTGTGAGCGTGGTCCTTTCCTGGTCGAGCCGATCCATTCGTGCTGCAGCCATCATACGCTACAGCGTGGCTCTACCACGTATTAGATATATTGGAGACAGTTTTACCGAAAGGAAAAAGAGTGAAAAAATAGGTAAGCAAAGAAGAAGCCTATGGCATAGATATTTTTCGAATTTATTTTTTCAAAGAAAAGTTTTTAATGTTGAAAAAATCAAAAAGTGATTTAAAATAACGAAATTCATGTCAAATGCATCCTAATTCACGCGTGGCAAGTATCAATGAATTTGTAACGTCCTTTACCGTGAACCGATTGCCAGGTAAATTAAAAAAAAAATGATAGATTAATTTGGTAAACTGTCAAACACCTTATTTTTTTATCACAGTAAAAAGTCATCTGGTTTATATACCGCTCCTGAAATACGAAAGATATCTCGGGATTTAAGTGTTTTTTATTAGTGAAATATTCAATGTGCAAATATAGTGCCAATATTGTGACCAATGCCTTATTTTATAAGGCGTTTTAATTAGTTTATGGAACATAATATATGAAAAAATATTTTTTTTATTAATTTTTTAGATGTAACATTTTACGCAACCATGACAAAAAAAGTCTGTAAACATATCTCTCATTTATTTATTTGTTAATTAAATTTTTAAATTATTTTATTGCGTTTTATTTACATTCCCCTATCAGTTGTCGTCATCAGATTCGCCAATACTCATCAGGCTTGGTAGTATGGGAGTAACGGTTACTGTAACCTTGTACTGGTAAGCGATACTGTACTCGCACTAAGAAAGGTTCAAGGTATAGTTGTAGAGAAATCATGTGTTTTTTTAATGAAAGTAAGGATGACAAACGGACTCATGGCTCGCGGCCTGAAAGGCCGCGTTAAGCACCGCAAAAGGGGTGAATTTTTATTACACTGCATCGTTACTTGTGTAACGATGACTCCTAGGACAGCTAACAGTGCATGTGGATGAGTTATCTAACGGCCGTCAGAACAGGGGTAGCGGACCCCGGCTTTGACGGCTATGTCATATCGTTCGATGTTCTGGGCGGTGAGAACCGCCCAGGGACGCGGGTGTACGGTGTGTACGCGGTGTGGAGGGATGTGCGGTGGCCCGTCTGCGGAGTCGCTGCGTCCCATCCGTTGTTGTCCTAACTGTGTTTGTGGCACTAGGTGAGTGTATAGTATTTATATGTGAATGGCCGGGGACATTTCTGTCGTCGGCATATAATGGAACGGGGGGTTCGATTAGAACGTTACGGGGCCTCCGCAGGCTTTCCGTAACGTTCGGAGTCGGAGCGTATGTGACTGCGTTTACCACTAGCGGGTTGGGATGTGTCTTGGCTCTCTCGAAAGAGTTCTGAAACATTTCCTTTAAATACTCAGAGATCGGCGGAAGTTGACAATCTCTGTGTAAGTCGGAGTTTCGCTGGTGCCACCGAGCTCCGGTGGCTATGCGAATGAATTTATTTTGGACGACTTGGAGGTTGTACAAGTGTCTATGGGCCGCGTGAGCGAAAACTACGCTTGCGTAAGACATGATAGGTCTTACGCATGCTTTGTACAGATGGAGCTTGTGTCTTAAGGACAGTTTGCTCTTTCTGTTAACTAGAGCGTGGAGACGACTAGTGACGATTTTGGCACGATTGCGAACATTGCGAATGTGTTTCGCGAATGTCATACCGTGGTCAAATGTGACCCCTAGGTATTTAGCCGTTGATTGCCAGAGGATCTGGCGGTCGTACAGGGTGATTGTACCTAGGGATTTATATTTTGACGGTTGAGAGTGGGCATGGTTTGAAAGTGTATTGCTACACTTTTTTCGGGATTCACTTCGATTTTCCATAAACGGAACCAATCGCCTAAGCCGTTGACTGCTGTTTGGAGCATTCTTTTATTGTGGTGGGCGACGTAAAATGCCGTGTCATCGGCGAAACGAGCAGTATTCACTACTGAGTCCTTCGGGATGTCACTCGTGAAGAGTGTGAAGAAAAGTGGGGAGAGGACGGAGCCCTGTGGGACTCCAGCCTTGAGGGGACGTTTTGTAGAGCGAGTAACCCCTATTCGATAGCGAAAGTAGCGATTGGCAAGAGAGATTTATCCCTATTTTCTAACTAGCAGCAAAATCTATGAATGTGATAGAATAAGTACATTTAATTTTGTACATAACTAGACTTGCAACACATAGTATATTCGGCCACACACCGAATACAGAATATTATGCGGACTTCCTGCCCAAATAGCCGAATTGGCAAACGTAGCGCCGGGATGAACCGGGGAAACCGGGGAAACGCCGGGAAGACGCCGGGAAGGAAGTAGTGTTTATTCAAAGCGTCTTTTCTCTGAAGCTGGAACTGACTACGAGAAGAAAATGAGTAAACTACTGCCTGAAAATGCAGAAAAATTACTCTTTCTGCACCATTATCTTTCACTTTAATTACGATAATTCGAGTGCATAGATATTATCTGATAGTTCTTTTTAAATTTTTATAATATGGAATTTGATTATATACCTATGACTACTTTAATGATTACAAGAAAAAATTATATAAATAAATATTTTCATTTAACCAATTTATCTGACTACAATAAAACTTCTTACTTAAGTATTCGGTATTCAGCCGAATAGTACCTAGATATCCAGATATTCGGTATTCGACCGAATAGAGCAAAGCAGCCCAATAGGCCGAATACCGAATAACAACCGAATATTCGTTGCAAGTCATAACATGTACAAATATGTTCTCTACAAAATGCGTTTCGCCTACAAAAACCTCGTCCTACGGTAGCATGAAAACTGTTTTTTCTAGGTCTGGCCAATTATTACTTACCCCTATTTGTGGACTTTCCTATTTTTTTACGCTATTTTCAGCAACAACTGACTCATTCATTGATTTCATTATTTTAAATACTATAATTTTGATATAAAGGTAGCAGTAACTTGTTTTAGTCGAACCGATTTGAGCTACAAAATCAGTTCTTTTAGCAACTAATTATTAACTATTTCGCTGCAAATTCCCAACGCAAATTTCATTGGTTACTTCGCTGCAAATTCATTGGCTATTTCGCTGCAAATTCCACGCAAATTTTATTGGTTACTGCTGAATTTTCACTGTTATGATTTCTTATATTTACGCGAACACTACACATTTAAATAAAACTAGTTTTAATGGATTTATCGCGTATATTAACTTATTTTATATTCCCGACGTTTCGAGCACTTTACAACACCCATGGTCACGGTGGGGGCGGACTGATTTTATTAATTATAGTATCCCAAGCAGATGGTAGCACCCAGCTATCTTTGCTATTGAAATTAGGATGTTTTTTGATTTAAATAGCCTCGTGAATCATCCTTGGAAGGAATCGATGTTCTTTAGCGAGGATTTGTGGTCTATAAAATCTGATGTAGTTATGAGATGGGCTCACCTGTATCTCCCATTGTCGCCGATATATTCATGGAAGACTTTTCACTGTTAGCTTAATTGAACTCACTTAATCTCTAGTTGATATGTTCTTATTTTTCAATTATGTAAATAAAGGGTGTTAAATAAAAGACCTTGTTTAAATATGAGACATAGCGTTTTTAATCAATATTCAATAGTAATTTAGTTTTATCGATAGAATATTCAGCAATATTACAAATACAACGTGAAACAATAGAACAGAGCAACTTAACCGTTCTTGAAACTTAATACAGCGTAGCAACGTTCGCAGGCTGGCGTTCACCTTTCAACACCGATAATTTAAGCACATCGACCCTTAAAATATTATCTAACTATATATAAATACACTAGCAATGGTATTATATTATGGTTACTTAAATACGGGGATCCAATACGCTGATATGAGGCTAACTTTTTCCAATGAGCGTGAAGTTAGCTGAATTAACCTGAACTACATTTCTAGGTCTTATTTTACCACCGTCAGTCTCAATCCATAAAAAACACTACCAAAATTTTATACCACTTGCGGTTCCTTTATCATTTTTATACCACTTTGTCTACAACATTGTTAACACAGGTGTATCATGTTATGTCATACTCATGTGTATATCATATTACAAGTGAGCATATCTCAACATTATCTATCCCTTTATCAAATTCGTCTACGACCAACTATTTGAATGGACGAAGCATAATTTATTAAAGCTTATTAGCAATAATGGCAATTTCGTATTCTAAAAGATGTTAATTATGCAAAATGATATTAATCATGGTGTGGGTTATTTTTTAAACGTTTTAAGTACATTTTATTATTAACCGGCTTTTAGGAAATGTTTATTTAAATGAAATAATTAAAGTAAAAAATATTACACATTATACATGCATTCTTTTATACGGTATGTTTATGAAAACAAATGGAATTTTTAAGTGTGTAGAATGTTTACATAAAATTCAAATTATTACAAATTTAATTTATAAACAACGTTAGTAACTAAATTTACATTGCGTTACACATGCAAATAAAATTTTACGATTTGTGTGTGTAAAAAGTGTGTAAAAACGCGAAAAATTGCAGATTAAATGAAAATTTGAGTGCATTATGTTTATTTATTTATTATTTAATCTATTGTACCTTTACTTTAGAAGTATAAAAGCCTAAGCAGTCTGATTAATGAGGGCATCCACGACTTTTTCTGCCACCAGGGCGGCGCCACTAGAAAGTGAGGTATAATATTTGACAGATTTCATAGCTGGGAAGTTAATTTGTTCGGAAAATGTAAAAGTTATTGTTTCTTTCTGTACTATTAGCTATATTTTATATTAATAACATTAAAAATAAATAAACCAAACCACAAATATTCATAAAAGTAGAAAAATTCAAAAAAAAAAGCTAAAAATGTGCAAAAAATTAAAGAGCAAACCACTGACGTATTGTCTTGTGTATTAATATAATACTCTAGAAAGTGATAAACTTTTATTAAAAAATAACTTCTCAATTAAATTACATTGTGTAACTTAAAACTTTACCTCAGTGTCAACTAGCGACATCTGGTGAGCAGAAAATTATTAGCCCTCATTGGTCGTAGCGATCATGTTGTTCCTTAATCTATCCATTTATAAGGCTACCTAGCTACTTATTTGAGAAATTGTGCAAGACTCGAAACCTGCTTATGCAGGTCAAATCTTTTATTCGGATTCGAACATGTAAGCATATTCCAAATTCAAATTAATTGTATGATTTCAGTATCAAAATTTTATATCGTGTCTACTCACTCAGTTATTATTAAAAAAAATTGTAGTAAATTATTTTATTAATACTACAGTGTTAACATTTTCACCAAGCTATATTTCAAAACAATGATAAGCTAAGCGCCTATCTAGAAATTTAATAGTTCGAAGTAACATGGACCGGCGTCGTATAAAAGCCGACGCGTCTGTACAAAAACCAGTACCAAAATACTATCCAATATATTTGCGATATATGGCCAACTATCCAATACAAATAGTACTCACGGTTAGTCGAGTTCGCCAATAGTTTTTCATTCATATAAATACATGTATGTTGCAGTTTATAGAAAAATGTTCCAGTACTATAATCGCAGTTGACTAGATTTAAATCTTACAAAGAAATTAATTTTTGAATTTGATGAATGGAGTATTTTAGAGTTTAATACTACTTTTAGTAGGTTAGATACAATACCTTTGTAATGATTTGATTATAGGTATCTAGTTTTTTAGAATTTTTTTCTAATAGGGTTTCAAATATTTTAACCTATAACTTTGTCTAGTAGCGTATCGTGCGATCGCTAAGGCTTTAAGCTGGAAATTTCAAAATTAAAATTACTTCAATACGCAACCAAAAAAAAAAACAATATCGAAAATATATGATGTAACAAATTTTAATTTAAGCTTTATTTCTTTGCAACTTCATCGAGGCTTGATTGAGGAGGCTTAGCAATCATCGTGAGAGACCTGAAAAGAAAAGTTTCATGAAGCATTTTATGTATAATTTTATATGACTTTAAAATTGTTTTCGTGTGGAAACTATGCCTAGAAATAACCTGTTTGTAAATTTTATGTTGTATGTTGCAGTAATTTGCAACAATGCATCAATCAATTTGTTTTAAGTATCAATCTCCACTGTCTAGATATTTGGTCTTGATAACTTGTGATTGTGAGCTAACGAGGCAATAGGTCGCTCATAAAGTACCTGGTGGACCCGACAACCGAAGCAGGTTTTTACAAGTAAGCAGAGGTTAGGACACTCTCCCCTCCCCCTAAATGGTATGACAACCTGGTAAGATATGCAAAAGTCGATGGTATATAAATGGCTACGGTCCTTGCTTTGTGAAAGGATAATGACGGGATAAAGCACGCTAGCACACCAGAACTAGAACTTATCTAATCGCGAAGAGAAGGAATACATAATAATTTTAGTTCTTTGGTTGTCACTATCGTAATTCAACTTACAAATGCTTCAATTGAAAAATGATATTTTACATTCTAGACAAGGTTTCCACATTCAAACTCAACATTACTACATGCTATAAATACAACTCACAGCTATTTATTACAATCCAAAATCAACGTCCAAAACCTAACATAAAAGTGATATAGTCATAATTAACAAGAAGCAAAGTAATGTATATGATCCAGTTACATAATAACAGGTTGCAAACTATAATAAAACAAAGCATTACAATATAAATAGTGTACCTATTTGTCGGTCTGTTCTCGAGAGTGACTTAAACAATAGCAGCTGCAATGACAACATAATACGTTTAGTTTTTACATCACATCTTTAGCGATCGATGGACTAGTATGTGATTATAAAAATAAGAATGAACAAAAAAACAAGAAATTGTAATAAGCGGTAACAAAAATGATTATCAAACGTAGATACGAATCGTATTGATTAATAAATAAAAACTAGTTTTGGATACAAATATACGCTGTTTCATAAGGCGGTCTATTACCTTCTTTGAACAGGGATTGGTGGAGAGGGATGTGTAGTTGGTGGTAGAGATGCCGGGCAGCTTTCTGATAGAGTTGGCAGTCGACCATCATCCTCCCTTTTGTCTCCTGAAAATCATAACATAAATAGATTAGAAGATGGACTGTTAGAAAATAGTTGTTGGAAAGATTTTGAAGAGGTTCTTCCAAACTTTTATAGGAATTTGTTTAATCCTTTCGATATATTATGCAGGCATCAGTGTACGCATGAATGCAGAAGCAGTTAGTTCTCTGTGTTTTTTTTAAACATTTGTAAAAAAGTTGTCACAGATTATATTGTAAGTCACACTGATGAGTAAGTAGTACCCTCTTTCTACCCCTTCTCACATTCTCGCGAAGTTATTAGGACAAGGAAGAACCTTAAGTTGAAATTTTTTTTTCTTATTTTCACACTTTCAGTTTTCCTTCACCACCAAGCATGCCAAATCAGTCCTTATACATTTTCTAATCTAGATCTACATTTAAAATGACTATGGTTTGTTTAGTCCATTTATCCATTTTTATATTTGTATACTATATACTGGACTTTTTATAGAATAAAGGTAACAAACGACGTAGTAAAGCCATGCTGCAGCTATATTAATAGTATAGTTGTAGCACGAATGGGTCGGCTCGACCGGGGAAGGACCACGCTCTTACAGAATACCAGCGTAAAATAGCAGCTTAATAGCAGCATGTTTCGTATGGTGAGTGTAGAGAACCGGAGACCCTTTTTACTGGAAAAGAGGCATTCTATCTTAGTCCTCACGGCTGACAACGCATCTGCATTTAAATTCGCAAACGAAGATAGATGTAGATGTCTGTGGGCCACAGCAACCACTTACCATCAGGTCGACTGTGTGCTCGTTTGTCACCCTTATTCTATAAAAAAAAACGAGCACGCAGTCCACCTGGTGGTGAGTGGATCCTGTGGCTCATAGACTCCTACATCTATCCTCATCGTCATCCTTGGGGGCCAAGATGGAATGCTTCATTTCCAGTAAAAAGAGTTTCCGGTTGTCTACACTCACCATACAAAACACAGAAGCATTAAGCTGCTACTCTACGCTGGTATTTTGTAACAGTGCGGTCACTCAAACGTCGAGGCGACCTATTTGTGCTACAACATTTAAAAGCTGCAGCATGACTATAAACCGTGTAGTGACGGTGTAAGAATATCCACTACTCCATATCGTGCCATGGGTGTCGTAAAGGGCGACAGAGAGGAATCTAAAACAGAAAATGGAAAGTAGCATCTTCCTGATAACAAATCAAACAAATAAAGCCAACACGCCTGCCAAGCGTGGCAACTAAGGCAAAATCTTCTCTATGAGGCAAGCTATGGGAGAGTCGTATGTTCAGCTGTCGACTTTTATAGGCTGTAATGGACGAATGGATGGCTCTAAACTAGGAACTGTGATTCAGTGGTGAGGTCGTCAACAACAATATACCATACCTCTGACTATAGGCGTGTCCCCAATATAGAAAGTCGGCGCCGCCCCTTCAACGGTAGCCTCTCTCACTGAACTATCACCACTAACAGCACTGAGGGTATCAGTGCTGTCGAACATTATTGTACGCTCCTTCGCTTTTGGGGCACGCCCATCAGCAACAGTAGCCTGAAAGATAAATAAGGTGTTTTATTTTTTTATTACAACCAGCCCCGGCTTCGCCTGGATGGGATCTGTTCGATAATTGAAGACCATATGTTTTATAAGATTTTAATTTATCAAAAAGAACTTCAACTTTTCGGATAAAATATAGCCCAGAGCCCACATGGAATTGTTCTCTATCTGTTCGTAAAGTTTCATCACAATCGGTTCAGCGATTCCGAAGATTAGTCCAGACACACGGACAGACATACAAAATTTAAAAAAAATGTTTGTATAAATCTTAATAGCATCTCAATAACGCTCTGAGTTTAATAGAAGCCAGTTATTTTAATATTACAGACATACACTTCAATTTTATATATATGTGTATGGATCATGTTAATACCAATAAATCATAACCAGACTTACATCTTTAGTATATGAACTCATTCTCAAAACTTTCAACAATAAATTGTATGACGTTACAAGGTTCTGTTGAAGGCTGACTCAGACCAACAAAGAAAGATATATGGAGCGCTGCGTACATTTTAATGTGACGCTGAAGCCATGCTCAAGTTTCTTCTTTTTTCTTTCTTTAACAGCTCGACACACACATATGCACCTAAAACCATGTTGTTGGTTGCAAATGATTTTAGACGCATATGTATGCATAAGTGCGTGTTTTTACAATAAATTGAGCATATTGACTGGTTGGTAGCGTCACTTGAAATGTAGTGTCTCAGACATGCAGGTTTCCTGACGAAGGTTTCCTTAAGGTTCGAACCCGGGCTACTCACGTACTGTGAAAATAACAGCGAGCGCTTAGCCACTGCGATACCACGGCGTATTTAGTAATTATACCCTCCGGATGAATTGAATACTGCTGCTTAGCGGCAAAACTAAATAAGAGGGTACTTAGACTTACCCAGGCGGACTTCTAAAATTTTGATGAAGGCTGAGAGTGTCTGATAAGTTTTGTCGACAACAGTCACACACAATAGAATCACAACAGTCGAAAAAATAGATAAGAGGTGGAAATATCGCCGTGCGTGTCGTAAGTGGCGGCAGAGATAAATGAAACAGGAGATGGGCAGCAGTTTCCTCATAACAACTTAAAGTATTTAAAACTGCAGTTAAGGCTCGTCTAAACGGGCCATATTTTCCGGCAATGTGTGGCTGCAATTATTGGCAAACATTGGCCGGCCATCACATAAACATTTTATTGCACTTTATGGCTGAGCAATCAATTGCTAGGCTACATGTTGCAATACGGCTGCAATAGTATGGCCAATGATTTTGACTCTTAAATGGGCCACACAATCAAAGATATAATTTTTTTAATATCTTTAGTAACGACAGTCACGGTAATTTAAAAACAACACTTTTCCCCAAATCTAGCACAGATAACTATATACTATCGCGACTTCACGTCGCGCAGAAAGTGATACGCAGCGTACTTTACATCGCATTGAAAGGGAAAAAGGGATACACAGTAAAACGAAACAATAATATAGATGGCCCAGCAACATTGCAGTATTTTCGATTGCGAGGCGATCGTTCGGCCACACACCTGCTACACATGAAAATGTTTTGACATACCAAAAATATATGGTTATAATTGCCGGGCCATACTTAAAATATTGCATAGTATGACCGGTATTGCTAGCAATGTTGCCGGCCACAGTATTGCAGCCACACATTGCCGGAAAACATGGCCCGTTTAGACGAGCCTTTACCTGCCCGCCGGTCAAGCGTGGCGACTATTGCAATTATAAGGCAATCTATAAGACTTGCTCAGCAGTAACGGATGTATGAGCTAACAGTGATAATTTTAGTGCTGTGGCAGGGGACGTCTTCTTCAACGAGTCGTATGTAGTTTTTATAACACAATTTGCCTGTTTAGTCGCCTGTTTGATAAGGATATCATTAAAAAAAATTGAATGCCTTTAAAAAAATTGCAGTGTTTGTCTCGTCGATATTTTTTAGTTCAGGATTTGAAAATTTCCTAAAAACTAATTTTGATTTCCAGCGGATCAGAATATTAAAATGTCCGAATCTATACTTACCAATTTTTCAGTTTCAGTATCAGGTTCTTGTACTTCATAATCGTGCGAATGTTGCTCACTAGATTGGTACTCTAAGCTTTCCATCTGCACTGCGGTTAATGGGTCCAGAGTGTCCAAAGATGAGACCATTGTGTTGGACCCTGGAGGGCGTACCGCTGTTATCTTTATGATTAGTATAAAGCTTGGTGGGACAGCAATATGTTAATATAAAAATAAAACATGACTATAAAACATCATTAAACAAGGCTTTCGTGTCCAGCAGATATTTCAAGATTAGATAGTAAAAATGTATTAATTACTAAGGGATAATGAAACGTTTGGATAAATTTAGCTTATATGACATCTGTTTCATTCAAAAGTCACATCTTCTGTTTTTATAAATGAAAACTCAATTATAAGATTCTGAATGATCGCACTTCGTTTATTTTGGTATCTATGTCTGGATACTAAAGCTTTTTCAACCGACTTCAAAAAAAGGAGGATGTTCTAAATACGTCTGATTTTTTTTAATGTACGTTCAGCGACTATTCTTGACCACGATGTCCGATTTTAATGATCCTTTTTTGTCATAAAGTACTCAGGGGTGATCTCATATAAATTTGGCTAAGATGTAATAATAGGATATTTGACAAAATCGACAAACCCTTCAATTTGCAATTAGCAGCTGCAATGCAGTTGTTCATCGCATCAACCGATTTAGATAATTATATTCATGTTATTTTTTGAAGTCGGTTATTAATTTTTTTATTATAAAAAGCGAGGATGGTAGCGAGCGTTGACGACGAAGGTTTACCAAAATGTTGTTGGCAATATTCCTAGTAAGAAGTCTTTTTTGTGATTCAAATACCTAATTAATCATCATTAAAAAGCTAAATTTAATTTTAAACGATAATGGACAATGTGGGTTGGGTTTAGAATCGTTTGGGAGGAATGTCGGGGAGTAAGGTGTTTTATTTAGTAGAGGTTTGGTCCCCGATTATAACAATACCACTCGCATTAAAAGGTAATGCACCGTTATAGAGAAAATAACAACTTGTAAAATAAAAAAATCATACAACCGTCTTCAATATAAATTATTAAGGATAACTCAAAAACTACTGATCAGACCTTGATCAAATTTATATGGAAACATCTGGGAAGTATAACCTTTGAAATAAAAAAGAATTTTCCAAATCGGTTCGGGCGTCTTCGAGTAATCGGTGAACATTCTTAAAAAAAAAGATTTCGACGAATTGAGAACCTCCTCCTTTTTGAAGTCGGTTGAAAAAAAACTATTATGACCTAAATGTGTAAAACATGGAAAAACGTATGCAATATTACTGTGAAAGTTGGATAGCATACAGAAGTTTGTGTAAGTGCGACAAGGACGTAAAATCGTGTCAAAGATTAGTGTCACATTATTATACTTCTATGGTATTTTTATTCTTCTGTGGTCTATACTCTCTGTCAAGTGTCAAATCGCACGACGTACTAATTTTTATGCATTTCGCCGTTGGTTGCTCTTCTTGCTTGAATGTGTGCTCTCCAGTGTATTATTGTAGCTTTTATCGTGCCCTGAAATACTTGAGCACCCAGAAATACTTTCACTTGTAATAGTTTAGAAGGTTGTGTTCGTAGTTATTTTTTTACCACCCAGAAATACTTAAGCACTCCGAAATCCTTACAGTTGTAATTGGAGACAACCCCCTCCCCCTCCCCCTACCCCTACTGCCGGAGACGATAAATGTTATTATTTTGAGGTTAGATCTATGGGATTTCCTTTTTGATTTTTCTCAAGAACGGTGTATTACCTTTTGATAGGAGTGGTGTCGGGGGTTAGGGGACACTCCCCCCTCCAATGTGTAGTAACATTACGTCGCGCGTCACAATTGCTCTCCTCGCAGACCTTAGGCTTACTTTATTTAAAATAGCATTAAGCGCAATCCGCTGTTGTGGAATACATCATCATTACCAGCATGCAGCAGTCCGCAGCTGGACATAAGCCTCTGTCAAGCGCGCTACGTAGTCGGTCACTACCAGCAGCCTTGTATACATCGCTGCTACATCTAGTCCCACAAACGTTTGCCTCGGCGCGGTCTCCCCTCCATAATCCTCCATATTCCAATGGTTGTACTTTTATTGCCATTTCAACTTACAAATTCGAAGGGCTATGTCATTTATTAATTTATAATGACACACCGACAGCATTACATATACATATATTACTACATAGAATAAAATTGAATTTTTATAAATATTCTGATATGTATGCTATTAGTAGCATTCACTTAAGACATGTGATTGCAATTACATACGTTGTATAGTAGAAAAATGAAAATCAATATTTCTTATTCTTAGTAGTATGATAGCTTTTTTAAGCTACGTTAAGTTTTGTTACGTTCGTACGTTAAGATACTATATATATTTCGTTAAAAATATCTAAATTATGGATTTTTGCACATAGCTGATTGTATTCAGCTCATATTCTATATAACATTTTAATCGTGATTCTCCGGCGGATCTCCACATTTTGTATTTTAATTAGCAGTTGCGCTTACGACTACTCTAACGACAACGACACGAAACAAACCACTGCAGTGAGCAGAGGCTTGTGAATTAGCCTGTCAGTGTATAGTGAGTGAATACCTATATTGTGTACTTGATAACTGTTTCATATCTGCCATTACGTTTAACTCAACTTATTAGAATACAGCAATGAGAAAAACAAGCATAAAAATTGATCCCGAAATAAGTTTAAGTGAAGCTCGACACTAAGCTTTTATTATGTTGTTATCCTGTGTCAATTCTCCTATTTTATCATATTATTTCATTTTCGTTATTTGCCAAGTTAAGCATCGCAAAAAAGCGGTTCGGTTATTTGTTTTATCACCAAAATAAAGTATAGGAAAAAATAAAATAAATAATAAAGAGTAGTTCTCACCTCCAGAAGTAAGACTTCCAGTCATCGGCGTGTCCACTTCATAATTGAAAGTGGCCCTTGTTGCATTCGAACTTGTCGCTTCAAGGCTATCGGTACTACCCAGCATCAGATCTGCACGGGCCCCTCTAACGTATAGAAAATAAACGATAACGGGGTATAAATTAATTAAGGAATTTGGTATATATTCACTTTGGCCTCTCAGTACATTTACAAAAATGTAATGTATGTACACAAAAATATTAAGGTTTAAAAAAACCGGACAAGTCCGAATCTGACTCGCGCACCGAGGGTTCCGTACAAACTCGTATGTAGATAATTCGTCCATTACGGGAATCGAGTCCCGATTTTTATGGGGTATGTTTAAAGTTTTTTCGAGTGTGTTTTAAGTTTCTCCCTGAAATGTAAAACTACAACATTGGTGTCTTTAAGGCGAGAGTGAGTTGGCATTTATAGGACCGCTGTGTTTCGCCTTCGGCGTCATTGTACAGCTACTTCCACCAAAATAGTTAACATTATATACTGAAGTTCATAAACCATGAAAGCAACTAACATTACTCTGACGAAAAGATAAGTAGGATTGAGGGACAAACTTAACTTTGTAGTTGAAAAAATATACTTCCATACATCTATAAACGTCACGATTAATTCTCCAACTACAAATGTAAGTTTGTAATCGCAAAAAAAAATATTTTTTTGTACTAAAAGACATAAAAACTACAAGTTAACGATTTTCAAACTTTTCCCTTTACTTGTGCTGTGAGATCTTGTTTCCTGCCAAATTTCATGATTCTAGGTCAACGGGAAATACTCTATAGGTTTTAATTTATTTGCGAGTATCAAAATATGTGGCATAAATGGCCATAATTTTTGCGTTGACTTAGAAACTTGATTTTTAGAGGTCTAAGGGACCGTAGACTTACGTATTTGATATTAATTTCAACTTGAAAACTACACGCGTTCCTGAGAAAAGGGTCTTGACAGACAGACATACGGACGGACAATGAAGTGATCCTACACGGGTTCCGTTTATCCTTTTTAGGTACGTAACCCTAAAAATAAATGATATTCACTCTGTAAAATCTTGAAACAGACACAAGTTAGTAGTACCAGTTACGCGACTCCAAAGAGTTAGTAATTCATTATTGGGGCAATTATATCCTTTTACAACAAAATCCCGGAAAATATACAAAATTTGTCCACCGTAAAGTTCAAAAACTTTATGAAACAAAGTTTGTGTAAAAAGGGTTATTATGGCACTAGCGACCCCCACGACTTCGCCTGGATATTATCTACAAAGTTTTTTAGATTTAAGACCTATGGTCTTTCATTTTATCACATTTTTATTTTTAAAAAAATCTTCAAGTTTTTTGTATAAAACATAGCCTAAATTCTTGCTCCTCTATCTGTCCAAAAAGTTTCATTACAATCGGTTCAGCCATTACGAAGATTAGTCCGGACGGACAGACAGACAGACAGAAAGACAGACAGACAAAAATTTAAAAAATGGTTATTTACATAGCCCAACTCCAAGCTTAATAGTAGCCAGTTATTTCAATATTACAGACAGACACTTTAGATGATAGAATAGATTAAGGAATTTATGGATGAATAACCCCTGGGAATTCGGTGATCGCTACCAAGCTATTTCTAATTTGGTAAATGTAGTTAATTGCGTAACATAATGTTATATGGTTGTAACCTGTTCTTTTCTAAAAGAAGATATTCCGCTGGGTTTCCGACTGGTTCTTCCCAAGTCAGAGGTATTTTTCGATTATCACTAGTTCGGTATTAAACGTATTAATGACTTTCAATAAGTAATAGTAGTTATTTATCCATACTGTATAATCTGTACTTTATAAAAAAAGTCTATTTCTTTATTATTTAGTGTAAGAAAATGCTGGTAAAAATGCTGTTGATTTCAATTGCTAGAAAAAAGCGGTTTTCGAGTACACAATTTTTAATAAAACAATTTTTATTTTTCTGTACATATATATAATTTTCGTAAATAAATTGAGAGGCCAAACTTGATATATCATTAAATCACACTTCCTGTATTTACATGCATTTAGCTCAGTAAACATTCACATAAAATAAATATAGAAATAGAAGAAGTAGTAGTAGTAAGTGTACTTGTAAGATATGTTTACGGAAGGATGAGATGAAAGAGAAAATATAATATTACTTAATAAAAAAACATCTATATTTATTTCGGTAATTTTACTATGTATCATAATATGATGGTAGTGAACACGAAGATCATTTCCAGGGGTTATTATCAACCATGTATTTTTAATAGAATCAGGCGTTACTTTGCGGAAATCCATTATATTAAAGTTGGAAAAGTTTACATTGCCAATATCCGCTAACCCGCTACCGCAGAGTCTACTACACCTGAAGATGCCTCATGTAGAGCCGAAACACGTGTCGCATTATCGTCGGTGGTGTGGCTTTCCTAGTGTTGTGATGGTGGGAGTAGTGGTGACGGGGATAGTGAACGCAATTGAGGGAGGTGCTCTTCAAACTAGGTAAGACACATCATTTTATTTTATTGAGCGGATATTGGCAAAGTAAATTTTTCCAACTTTAAAACCATGTATTCATGTATATAATAATAACCAAGTAATATATAATGTATTCATGTATATAATATAACAAGTTTTTGTTTAAGAAAATATTTAAACCTGATAATAGAGACCTTGTATATTTTCTGGGACTGTGTTATAATAGCGTATTAATTAAACTATAATAATACATTGCCCCATGAATGGTTCATGGTTCTGAGGAGCCTAGAAACTGTTATCATTAGCTTGTGTTACTTGTAGACCAGGAGTTTATACTGAGTGTATATATCACTTTTTTTTATTAAAAACTACTTTTGTTTTTGTGAACATACATTAAATTTTCTGACAGGCCAAACTTAATATATTTATTTCTTTAATTTTTTCTCTGAGCCTCTCTCTCTCTCTTAACAATGAATCTATATTCGAGTTGCCTTTGATGCAAGAGACTATTAAATTTTTAATAACATAATATCAAAATTACAATAATTTGCAATTTACGAATGATTTTTGTGACTGAATGCTATAAGTTGTGCGAGCGAATTGGTAACCTTTATTTTGCTTCGTTGAGTTGCACCGAGACGTCATCACAAGTTAAGAAATATATATAAAATATTTCATAATGCTAACCTGCTAAAACTCCCAGAAGAACTTAGCTCCTCATCTTGACAGCTCCACGAACCGCTAGCGGGATCTGTAAAATGTTTTCCGGAAAAAGACGTGATGCTGTGAGCTACCGATCTCCCAGAGGAGGGCGATAGCTCACGTATAGCGCTTGATTCACGAGAGAAATCCAAGTCTTCCGGCTTTTCCAAAGATGTGAATAAAGTCTGTTTTGTAACTGTCGCAATTTCACCATCAGAATGCCTCTCCATTACTGTCATCAAGCTGTCCATTTCTGAAGGCTGGGAAGCCAGTGATGAAGACATTTCTGATCCTAAGGATATGCAGCAATCTTCATACTGTGTTGATCTTGAAGGAATGTCAACAGCGCCATCATTATCCGTACTCGTTATCTTTTCTGAAACTTTTTTCCCATCAACGAATTTTTGCTGTATGACTGTAGTAGTTCTAACCACTTCAATTACACCACCACTTTCTGAGAATGTTCTAGAAATTGCTTGAAGTTGTTGTTGTTGGCGCTTGGCCTTTTCTTCTTGATCCAAAATTTTCATCATTTCTTCACAATCCCCCGGTATAGACTCTACTGACCCCTCACTTGGAGCTGCGGCACATACGAAGGCTTCAGATTTCTTACATTCTTCATCTGAATCAGTTTTTTTATTTTCTGAAGTTTCCAGTTCTGGCTCTGCCACAAAAAATGCTCCACGATCGTCAAATTTCTTTACTGTAACAATTTTAGGTGTGATTTGCTCTTGAATTCTTTGTTCCAGTGCAATTTGTTGGTCTATAAGTTTCCTTATCGCTGCTGAATCAGCTAACAAACGTTGCGACGGACTACCGTAACTACCTACTTTTTGTAATGGACTTCCTCCTTTTTGAGATGGACTACCAGATTTTTGCCCCGGACTGCCACCTTTAAGTGGTGGACTACTTTCAGAACTACTGCTATAAGAACGCTTTTCTTGTTCTAAGAAACTACCCGTTGCTACTTTAGGATCAGCTTGTAACAGTGCTTCTTTTTGTTTTGCCAATATCTCCGCTTTTAATGCTTCTAAACAGGCAGACTCTAATCCTTCAAACTCTTTAAGACTTGAAACGGAAACATCATCTCCTTGGCTTCTGCTGAGGATATATCGTCTCGGTAAAGATCCATTTAATGAATCTTGAGACGATGAAGAATATTGCTGGTACTGCTCCATTAAAGCCCTCTCTAGATTTTCAAATTCTTGCAATGAACTTATAGATATATCATCATTTTCCCCGCGTACTCTAAATCGTATGCGAGACGCCATTTCGGATTCAGATAAGCTCCCATAAGAATTCCTAAAACTACCATAACTTCCAATAGATTCTTTTTGCGAACTCAAACTTCCAATTCTACTCGCATCGAAATCAGTCATTTCTTCTTCTTTGATATCTTCTAGCGGAATTCTTTCATAATCATACCTAGGATCTCCTTCAAACTGCATTTGTATCCAGCGTTTACCAGCTTCAATTTCAGCTAATTCTTGAGCTTGTAATTTTTTTTGTTCAATTTCATACTGAAGCAATTCCTCGTCAGATAAGGAACCTGAAGTACTACTGCTGTCTTGTTTTTTTGAAGTTTTAGACAAGTATTCTTCAACTTCGTCATCATGTTTTTTTACATATTTTTGAGCCATTATTTTTAAACTCTTACCTTCAGGATCAGTCTCTTGAGCTTCCTTAGCAACCTCCTCTATTACTACAAAATCATCCATTTCGCTCGGTTTATCAACCATTTCAAACTCATCACTAGTCGGTGATTCTTGTTCTTTCTCATACGTTCGTAAGGTCTTTTCTTCTGTTGTTACCACCAATTCTGAACGACTACTATCAGTAGCAAAATCAGACTTCAACTCTGGTGTTTCAGAGATATCATAGATATCATCTAAAACATACTCCCGACCATTCTCCGTAGATAATGAACTTTGGCTTGGTACGGAAAGTGGTGTATGAGGAGTCGATATGTGATCGTGAGTTTTTAAGCTACATGTAGAACTCTGTTTGCTTTCTAATTGAGATTCAGATACTACTACATTGGATTTTTCAGCTTTAGTTTTAGGAACTGAAGAGTCACTTTTTGATTTTGATATTTCTTCATATTGTTTCGTCCCTAGTGGTATTATTTCAGTTTCAACATCAACGAATTCTCTTTTACTTGGTGGTCTTTCTGTTATTGGAAACGGTATTGCACTCACATCTTGTATATTTCTTTTAATGCATTCTTCTGTAATTTCTGTTTCTTCTAACTTTGCCTTCGGTAAATTTTCCTCAGTTTTGATTGCAGTCTTAGTGATGACATCTTCCATTCCGCTTTGTACTTTTTTCGTGGGAACACAATCAAACTTATTAATTTCTTTATATTCTGCAGATCCCACAGGAATTATTTGACTGTCAACATCCACCAATTCCCTTTGAGGTTTGTCTATTTTAGTAACAGCAAATGGTATGGCTTCTTCTTTTCTAATCAAATCTTTTGTAATTTTTTGTTCCTCTACTGTTACTTCTTTTTCTATTTCGGTTTGCGATTGCGATGACGATGCATCTATTTTGGAAATAGATGATGATAAAATTTCATCAGTGTTTAGTTGACATGAAATTGTAGTATCAGAACCTTCTTTATCTTTAAATGAATCATCGTCTAGTTCAGTACTTTCGGAAGTTCCTTCTAATGGAAAATGCTCCGGAATCATTTCTTTTGGTTGAAATCGCATTTCATGTGATCTTTTCATTTTTCCGACTGGTTCGCTACTGTCCATTTTATTTTCTTCATCTTCACCGGACACCTCATCATCACTCATATCTTTTGCTTTACAAGATTGCTCTTTATCTACTTCATGAAGAAATTGTTCTACGTAAGTAGTGCTCTCCATCAGTTCCTCTTTTAATTCGTTAGCTGAAGGTACAAGAGTTTCCGAAGCATCCGAAATGTCAATGCTGGCTACATGACTTGATCCATCTGAGTCAAGACTTTTCATGCTGTCTCTTGAAGCAAGCGAACTTCCAGCTGTAAAATAATCCTTGGAAGTCCTAAGTGACTGAGAAGAAATATCGTGGCTTGTAAGCGCAGTTTCAAATTCAGTTCCACTTTGTGCTGTAAGCATTACCTCAACATCAGACGACAAAGGTCTACTTTCTGTGTGGTCGAAACTGTGATAGTGACTTTCACCTGAGCTAGACCAACCTTCAAGCTCGGATGCTGAACGTCTTTCTACAATGCCCAATTTAGATGTTATGTGTTTATGAACTCGCAATTTCACTTCAGGGCTGCCTTTTGATGATCCATCACGATCAGAAAGTGCTATTTCACTTTCAGTTTCTAAAATTGAATGGGGTCCACTATCGGACTTAAGTGACAAGTCACCAGTATCCAATGCTGGACTTGATTCTTTAATTTGGACAGTGTTTTTATCCTCATCTGAAGTAGTCTCTTCCTGAGAAGTTACTTTATGAGAGCTACTATAAGATTTTTGAGTATCCGATAACATTTCCTCTTTATCAACAGAGGTAACACATTTGTTAAATATGTCATCCGTATAGTGTGGTTCCTCAGTTATAACTTCTGGTCTATCCGGACTAATCAGGATTTTAAATTGGAACTCAGACGGAGATTGCTTATATTTGCTACTACCATCATTTTTTTCACTTATAATTTCTACCTGCGCTGCTTCAAGAGACTGCTTGACTTCATCAATAGTTTTTTCTAAAACTGACAAGTCAGTAAGAGGCTGAGCGTCAGCAAGAGGCTGAGCAGAAATCAGAGAGTCAAAATCAACTTTTTCCGTTTCAAGTTTCATCGCATGAAACTCGGCAGAAGAGAGATCAGTGTCATATCCACTGCTACATATATCTTCAAGACTTTTTTCTTTCACTAGTTTGATTTCTTCCTTTTTGTGATCTGTTCCAGTTAAATAAGCGGAATCTGCTTCCGTTGATAATTCTGATGGTTGGAGTGTCTCAACACTTACTGTGGAGTCCATTGATTTTTGCAAAATTTCGCCTTCGTGAGACTCTAAAGATTTAATCATGTATTCAGTATCGACGCTTTCATTAGATTTAATCATCAAGTCCTTGGTTGTGGCCATTGAATCTTCCGATTCAACTTTATCTGTTTCAATTACATTTGTTAATACATCCATTTGTACGGATGCCATTGATATATTGCTTTCTATTTCAACGGTAGGTTTTATTTCTAGCTTTGTTTCACTTTTAGCGCTTCGGATCACAGTAGAACTGGATTCGTCTGTAATACGTTTGACTTTAGTAGAATGTGGTTCAATATCGCCCATTACAAAAGAATCTGCCTTGTGAATTGATACTTCCAATACCTGGTCTTGTATTTGATTTTGTTGTAGCTTTATAGGCGATCTACTCGATTTTTCTTTTTTCGGTGTCTCACTTGTTTTATCATCATGAGGTAAATCGGGTACTATTTCAGATTCTGAATGAGTATCTTGGCTTCCTGTTCGACTGAAAGAACTTTTGACTGGTGAAGTAGACACTTTGATTTCTTTTATAAAATCTACTTCATACACTTCGTCGTCTTTTTTAAAAGATTTTGATTTACTTTTAGGACTCATATCAGATGAGTCTTTTTTTCCAGCCGAGTCACTCTTAAAACTTGGTGCATGTGAGGCATCTGAGCTAAGATCATCATGCTCTTTGCTTTCAATTATTGATTCTTCTTTATGATGTTCCATCTTTGAACTTATTACTTTGCCTTTTTCAGATATTTCTGTGGTAGAAACAATTTCATCTTTTTCTACAATTTTTAATGATGAATCTACAAATGCTATTCTCGATTTGTTTTCACTTTCCTGAATATCTTGTAATTCACCGGGTTCAGTAAAATACTCTTTGCCCCATTGTTCATGAGACATTTCTCGTTCAGAAATTTTAATATCTTGCTTCTTCTTTACGGTTTCATCCTTAATTGCAGTCATTTTCTCTTCTGATTTTGATTGTCGCCCACTGTAAAGTCCTTGTTCAGTAAATTCTCTTTCTACTTTTATAACATCAGTATCATCTGTACTTTTACAAACTATTTTTGTTTCCACATCTGATCTTTTAGCAGTGGCTTCATGTGCTTTTTCTAACTTTTTTTCTGATGATTCTGTTTGATCGCCATCTTTCCTTACTATAGATTTTTCTTTCACTTCATGTTCTTGTCCACGTAATTCATGCGTGGTTTCAGTTTTTATGACGAGTGAGTCATCATCGGAGGACGAAACATGTTTTGTTTCGAAATAAAATTCTTGTCCTGATATTTTTCTTGTTTCAGTTTTTTTATGTGACAATATAGTACTAAAATCTTCTTGTGTTGTTCCAAGTTTAGCAACCATGTCTGTCATAATGGCTTTAGGGTCAATGCTTTGAAACTTTAGCTCGGTGCCTTCAACAGTTTTATGAATAGACGAGGACGATGTTGATGTTTCAATAACTGATTTAGAAAAAAAATTGTCTGATGGAATTAATTTTTGCATCCCTTCCATTTTGACGGCTTGCTGTTCTTCTTTTATTTGATTAATTACATCCATACTTTTTTCTATAGTACGGTCAACAAGCTCAATAGCTCCACTTGTTAGAGTTGGTGGATCAATGTTTACAAACGAAAGATTTTCATGTTTTGTCGGATATTCGGGTCTGGTGGCTGTAATAAAAACAAAACATGGGTTTAAAATTTTATTTACTTTTTTTATTTAAAATGTTTGACTTTTGTATTATAAAATTGTTTCTTTGTCTCGTTAAAATAGTCACATAAACATACATTTGCAAGTTTAAAAGATTGTAAAAGCAAATAACCTTTATATGGAAATTTGGTACAAAATCTTAGAAATAAAATAACCACTTATATGAAAACGAACAACATGGGTGATGGAAGCATAATTTTTTAAATTATATGGACGTATCATAAAGAAGTAATGATATGATAGTGGTTTAAGCTTACGTGATAAGCAAAATGGTGAACTAAATGAAGAATGTTGAATCAAAGCGAAACGTTACTCAAAGTGAATATTAATAAGATGTTTAAACGAAAAACGGCATCATAAATTAAAGTGTTGTAAATTAATTGTAAGCAACAATAAACGGATGATGCGTCATTTCTGCCGTAGGTTCACTTACCTAAAGCAACGTAAGGGCTCCGCAAGAAAGAAAGTAAAATTTACTGTGCTGATAAATTTTGGCCAAAATATTTGTGAAATTCGCAAATAAAGTCAATGTTCATCATCCCAGATGACTAAATCTACGTAGCATTACTGAACTTTACTTCATATTTTGAAAATTTTTAAACTCTTTGATGTAATTTTATGTAGTATACTTTTTTCTTTAAGGACTAGGTGTAAATTAAAAATACATGCTTAAATTAGCATAAAACAAATAGCGTGGCAAACAAAGATTTACATTACTATGTTTATAAAAACCAAGAGTAAAGTTTCGCTATGACTCTACTTGCCACTACTTTACTGTGAAACAAGCTGATTTTTCTTAATTAATGCTTAGAAATATAAAGTTGTTCATATATATTTGAATTAATTTTAAAATATAAATAAATAACATCCAAGAAATATACTACATTATCTGAAATGAATATGAAAATTCCTTGAATCTTCATTTAATTTTGCACATAAAAAGCTTACTTTTATAAAGGTTTAAATATTTTCTTATCATTACAGTAGCAGCGTAAGGGAATACATGTCATTTCTTCTAATGGGTGTCATAAGAGTCGACTATGATAAGTGCTTGGAAGTTCTCATGGCTTTCATATCTATTACTATACATAGGCTAAAACCATCATGTATGCTATATAATACAGCGATTGCAAATTGTTCTTACTTCACTAGTGTTCATTTCCTGTATAAGCCTACTTATATCTGTAGATAAATAAAGAAAAATAATGTATGATGTAGAAAATAGTATTCTTAGAGATTGAAATACTGACCACTTTGATGTGCTTCTGTTTCACTTAATAAACTATCTCCCGCAGAAGAAGCTCTGGGAGACTGTCTGTTTGCGTCCAGTAACGAAGTTTCGGAACCTGGTTATTAAGTTTTCATTAAAATGCGCATCTACTTACTTACTCATATTCTATAGTTGAATAGAATGCATCTCAACAAGATTGCACCAAAGTCAATAAATTTTCAATAAGTTTTTACATTTACTGTAATTTTATATACAAGTCCGTTTGGTATGTATATATACCTTTTAGTTGCATCCCGGTATACTTCTCGCCAGGACCGACATCGTTTTTAGCTTTGTCTTTCAAAATTAAATCGACCGGAGATGGTGGTGGCGTTTTGGAGAACTTTGACGATAGGTCTGTAATACAATAGCGACGTAAACGATCATCGGAATTATATAAATGTTTTCCTTTTATAAAATAAGTAATAAAATAATAATTAACAATATTTTTTAAGCATCTCAGTGCTCATTCACTTTATTCAATTAAACAGACATACAACACACGTGCGCGCGTGCACGCCTGTTATACTGGAAATCTGAATAAGAATCAATGTTGCAAAATCATGTAGTTAAATTAATTTATGTTTTGTTACTTACCGTGCTTTACATGGCTAGAATCAATTCTGATTATAGCACCCTGTGATGATATTTCTTCAAGCAGACTAGAACATCTTCGATTGAGTTCTTTCATGTCAGATACATCCTCGTCATTCTTGCTTGTCTCATCCTTAACTTTAGTTGCATCTTGTTCAATTTTGGTGATTAATACTTTTTGATCACCTTTTTCTTGTGTATTGACTTCATTGCTTTCATCTTCGTGTCTTTTTTGTAACTGTTCAATAATTTTTTTGTCGGCATCATCAGCATCTATTTTGTCTAAGGTTTTTGTTTTACTAAATGACTCATGTTCACTGCCCACTTTACTTTCGGTCAATAAAGAGGTTCCTTGTGAAGAACTTGTAGAAATTTTATTAATCTTAGACACTGATCTCTCTTCTTCTAAGAACTCTTTGCTGATAGTGATACCTTCAGAAGCATCCGACGCCAATGTTTTAGATACATCAAATGAGGAATGGTCTTCTGAAAACGTCTTTTCATCGATCGATTTGGAAGATTCCTTAACACTTTCAATCGATGCCTTTGAAAAATCTTTCGTTAAATCTCCAGTAGAATCCTTAGAAAGTTCGTTAGTAGCAAAATCTCTCGATGTGTCTTTACTATCAATTGAAGATTTAGAATAATCTTTAGTTAAATCGATGGATTTTTTAGACAAATCCGGTGTATATACGCGATCCTCTAAATTTTCTTCAACTTTATAGTCATCTTTAGTTTCTAAAGATGTTTTAGATGGGTCTTTGACTAAATCTGCACCACTCATTTTAGAGAAATCAGTTGATGTACCATCTTCTACCACTGACTTTCGATCATCATCTGAAGATTTAGTTAAAGTTGAAATTACAGTTGTTATAGAAGATTCGGTTGTCGACTTAGATACGAAATCTGCTCTTAATATACTATCTACGAACTGTGTTTTCTTAACAATTTTTCCAGTTAATTTTTCTCCATCTGTGTCTAATTGTATAACACTGCTACTCCCAGCACTAGTACTAGAGATTTCGCTTTTAATATCATCTTTGATGGGGTCAAGCGATCCTGATATACGTCCGATAAATTTATCTTCATCTGTGAAATACTCAATCTGGAACAATCACGCAAATTAGTAAATACTTTTTAAGCATACAGCAACACGGGCGTTTTACCCCGATACAGAACAGTATGTCACGCTTTTTGCGGGGGGAAATTTGCGCAAACAAAAACAATCGTTTATCACTACGAAACTACACAGTGACAACTCGGATACAGACTCGGATCAGTCGTTCGACCAATCTGCATTCTGAGGGCGAACAGCCTGTGTTGATAAACAAATTCAAAACAACACGATCGTTATATATATATATATATATATATATATATGTATATATATGTAGAAAGTTATTAGAATGTAAAACTTAAATGTAAACCTTCAATCCCACCTCTGATGTAGGATGTTATTATAAGAGAAGTAATTAAATGTTAAGCCGTAATAATATTTGGTTAGCCACAAAACAGCATTTAAATCATTTGGTTAGCATGCAAATATTCCGTTTGCAATAAAAATAGTTACAGTCAATCCGCAAAGTAACTAATTCATCAGCAAGATTCACGATTGGTTAGCAAAGACTATGCTAACCCTTTAAATAAAAACCACTATAAAAGTTAAAATTTTGGTGTTTTATTTGGTGCAAAAGCGAGCTCGGGACTTGGGGCATCTCGACTTGGACAGGTTAGGTTAGGAGGGTATGGCGGGGTCGAGTGAGCGAGCGATGCGAGCAAACAGTGTTCTCGACGCCTCGGCAGTCTTGAAGGTTCGGACCTGTCCATCCTTTGGCTACGCGTAGATAGCGACGACCATCCGCGCGTCTACGGGTGCCTCTATAGGTCCCATAGCGGTAATGCCGAAACAGACCGACTCATCGACCACGTCCAAATGGCTACAGATTCCTTGCTACAACAGGTCCCATCCGCAGAGATCGTGATCCTTGGCGATTTTAACGCCCACCACGCCGAATGGCTTGGTTCACGTTTAACCGATCATGCGGGGAGATCTGTTTATGACTTTGTCTTGGCATATGGTCTGACACAGCTGGTTACTTCGCCTACGCGGATTCCAGATGTGAAGGATCATACACCTTCCCTGTTGGACTTTCTGCTGACCTCTCATCCGGACGGATATCAGGTTTCCGTCGATGCCCTCTCGGCTCTTCGGACCATTGTCTGATCCGGAGTGTGGTGCCACTCACGCTCCCCTCGCGGTTGCGTTCTGCAGGTTGCCGCCGTGTTTGGCATTACAGGTCGGCGGATTGGGACGGAATGCGGTCTTTCTTTGCATTCTACCCATGGGGGCGGGTTTGCTTCTCGCCGGATGATCCCAGCGCTGTTGCTGACTCTGTCACTGATGTGGTGTTACAGGGAATGGAACTATTTATTCCATCATCTGTGGTACCCATCGAAGGCAGATCGCAGCCTTGGTTTGGTCGCTCCTGCATTACGCAGTAAGCAGGAGTGCTATCAGGCCTGGGCTGAGGCTTCGGCGGCTCGGGATGTAAACACCAGCATGCTTAAAAAGAAGTATAACTTCGCCTCCAGGTCCTTCAAAAGTGTTATTGCCAAGGCAAAGTCAGAGCACATAGGCAGAATTGGCGAGAAACTAGTTCGCCTTCCTTCGGGAACCCGTGCATTCTGGTCTCTCGCCAAGGCTGTCCAAGGGAATTTCTGTAAGCCATCACTACCATCTCTGCACAGGGAGGACGACTCACTGGCCCACGCCGCAAAAGAGAAAGCCGACCTTTTAGGCTCACTTTTTGCGTCCAACTCGACTCTTGATGACGGGGAGAACACACCGCCGGCCATCCCGCGGTGTGAGTGCTCCATGCCGGATGTTCGGTTCTCACAGCGCTCGGTTCGCAAAGCACTCCTCTCCCTGGACATCCACAAGTCGAGTGGGCCTGACGGAATCCCCCCAATTGTGCTGAGGACGTGTGCTCCAGAGTTGGCACCGGTTCTAACGCGTCTTTTCCGGTACTCCTACTCCCTAGGCGTAGTCCCGAAATCATGGAAGACAGCTTTTGTCCAACCGATCCCTAAAAAAGGCGACCGCTCAGACCCGTCCAACTACAGGCCTATCGCCATCTCCCCCTTGTTCTCCAAAATAATGGAATCCATTATAAACTGCCAGCTCATGCGGTACCTTGAGGATCACCAGCTGATTAGTGACCGCCAATACGGTTTTCGTCGGGGTCGATCAGCTGGTGATCTTCTGGTCTACCTGACTCATAGATGGGCGGAGGCAGTAGAGTCCAAAGGGGAGGCATTGGCCGTTAGTTTGGACATTGCGAAGGCTTTCGATCGGGTTTGGCACAAAGCGCTTCTTACGAAGCTCCCTTCCTATGGGCTTCCCGAGAAATTGTGCAATTGGATCACCAGCTTTATTGCAGATCGGAGCATCAAGGTCGTTGTAGACGGTGCATGCTCCGACTACAAGCCTATTAACGCTGGTGTTCCACAAGGCTGCGTGCTATCACCAACGCTGTTTCTTCTGCATATCAATGATATGTTGCAAACCGGTAGCATTCATTGCTATGCGGATGATAGCACTGGTGATGCTCTATACGCTGGCCGTGCGAATATTTCTCGGGAAAACGTCGCCGAGTACCGGAACAAACTTTTGTCTGAAGTCGAGTCTTTGCTGAACAAAGTCTCGGATTGGGGGCGACTAAATCTAGTCCAGTTTAATCCTCAGAAGACAAGTTTGCGCGTTTACCGCTAAAAAGAACCCCTTTGTCGTATCTCCTCAGTTTCAAGGCACTCCCCTTGTTGCCTCAGCCAGTATCGGAATCCTCGGCGTCGACATATCGAGTGACGTGCAGTTTCGTGGTCACTTGGAAGAGAAGGCCAAATTGGCTTCTAATAAGCTTGGCTTGCTCAGCAGAGCGGGACAGTATTTCATGCCGGCACAACGCCTGCAACTTTACAAGGCGCAGGTTCGGCCTCACATGGAATACTGTTCCCATCTCTGGGCTGGGGCTCCTCAGTGCCAGCTCCTTCCACTTGACCGCATCCAGCGCAGAGCGGCTCGAATCGTCGACGACCGAGTCCTTTCCGATCGGCTCGATTCATTGGCGCTGCGAAAAGATGTTGCATCTCTTTGCATTTTCTTTCGCATTTACCACGGGGAGTGCTCTGAGGAATTGTTCGGATTAATCCCAGCCGCCACATTTCACGAACGCACATCGCGGCAGAACTCCCGATACCATCCACACCATCTGGATGATTGGCGGTCCACCACTGTGCGATTTAGAAGATGTTTTCTTCCTCGCACAACTTCCTTGTGGAATAGTTTACCACCAGCGATTTTTCCGGACCGATACGACTTAGGGACCTTCAAGAAAAGAGCCTACTCCTTTTTAAAAGGCCGGCAACGCATCTGCAATTCCTCTGGTTCCCCTGGTGTTGCAGTTGTTCATGGGCGGCGGTAGTCACTTACCATCAGGTGAGCCGCATGCTCGTTTGCCCCCTCTCCTATTAAAAAAAAAAAAAACAGACCCCTCTTACCCCTTCGTGGTTAGTTTTTTATAAGCCACCCAGAAATATGAGCCTCCCTTAGCGGGGCTCCGTCGACTACACTTTGGTATTACTTCGGCGGAGGGGGGACACCCCATCCCTCCCTGTTAAGGCGATTTTTCTCAGAAATCATTCAATAATTTTTTTAATCTTTAACATTTAATATAAAAAAAATATGCACCTCCGGCGGGGGGAAAAGGTGGGGGCACAAAATTAGATTAGTTGCTTACCCTCTAAGTGCTTATCAAAATTTTATAAACATGAGTCACTCATTGCAGCTAATTAATATGCTGTACTAAAAAATTTACAGCCGTCCAGAATGTCAAAAATTGCCGATTGATTTATTAATGTTTGCTAGCCATGGTTTGCTGACCAATTATCTATTTCTGCTGCTGATTACATTTCTCTGCTGACAAAATCATGAATACTTTGCTAACCCTTTAAATAACACCCTGAATATTATGTATAGAGCCACATGAAAAGGCTTTAGAATAGAATAGAATCACTTTTATTGAATATAGTACTACTACCACGTTCGGATAAAACCTCTGTCCCGGGCGAACCAGCAAAAAACCCAGCGGGACTTTTCTTTTTAAATGATATTAATTTACCATATATTACTTTATACAATTATGAAATACACAGATCACATTGATAAGAACAGAGCTTATCAACTATAAATTGTTGATAAATAGATAAAGACTAATTTTATAGTTGCGATAAATAATTAATTCGTTTGCACGAATTAATTATCCAATGTGTCAAGGTTGAGCTAGTAGCGGAATATAACCAGTGCACCGTGCCACGCCAGAGCCAAGACGGCCCGCTCCGTCGCTGCGCGGTCGTTTTATATCCGTTGCAAAACAAGTCGAGTAGTGAGGCAGTGGGGTAAATCGAGTGGCGCGTTAGGTGGCGTGATTGGTGCACGTGTTGTTTACAATTTTTGCTGTAGCGGCGTACGACGACACCGCCGTCATGCCGTCATATATTACAAATTTAACAGTACATCTAAATTTAGCCAACTACTGCTGGCCGCACCAAATTCTAGCCGCCTAGAACTAGGTGTAACGTATATATATATATATATATATATATATATATTGTAATTTGTAAGTTTAAAAAGAAGTGAATAGCAATAATGTGATTAAAAATTACTTATATACATTATATATATTTACATTCATTAAAAAAATCATGAAATACTTAAATATAAAACCAGCAGTGTAATTTAAATCAGCTGACTAGGGTCAATAATCGCGCGTACGCCGAATGCAGGTGGGCCGCAGCTAGCGATCTTACCAATACCTTATAATTTACAACACTTGTCTAAATACCTAACTTATCTACTTAACCTACTATTTTGCCACTGTGCTTGTCTCCACCTAGCCACTTTAATTCGAATTCATTGGTTAAATAAACCAAATACCTGGTTCGATCCCCGCTAATGAAAAATTTACTTAAATGAAATGTTAACAAGGATAGAGTCATACTTTTTTATCCATCGTGTAGGTATGTTTATTATTCTGATGTGTTCAGTTAGGTACCTATTCAGATCAGTTCTGTACCAAGTTATTTAAAAAAAATTAGGTATGAAACAGCTTATCGATCTAAATCCTCCGTGGCCTTATGAGATTCTCCAAGGCACATTAACATGTTGCCGTATTCATGAGCACTATAAACGTACGCGTTAGGCATTGTTAAAACAAAACAAGAAACACAAAACGTAACAACAAGAATTTTATAAACAAAACGACTGTCGCTCACGCGCACGTGGTGTCTACACGAAACTGGCTCAAAAACTAAAATTAATAACCAATCCCGCCAAAACAAAATGCCTACCGCTAAGTGCGTGCTTCCTAACGTCCTTGCGGTAAGCACTTTGATCGTTTCCATAGATCGTTAAACCGTTACGTTTACATTGCCAACTTTAATTTTATAAGTTTAGTTATCCCTACGACTAGTCTTCATAAGGAAGTTAGAAGTTATATTTGTCATTTTTAATACAATTAGACAATCAATGAGGATCCGTAACTTTTTTAGTTGAGAATGCAGATTTATAGAGCTAAGACATCCTTAACATACTGTGCAAACATTTTTGTTCTACGACAAAAATTGACGAAGTTATGACCAAATTACTAGCGAAGTTCACTGACCGCCCGGCGCGGTAGCTGTGACGTCACAGTGACGGTCTCCACCAGTTAGCCGTTGGCAGCGATAAGGCGCGCAGTGTTTTGTTTGGTTAATTGTAACTTTGAAACAAGTAAAGTGTCTGATTTGTGTCTAATTCACCTTTTTAACTATGTATAAATATTGTATAGTGCCGAAATGTACAAACACTTCTATTAAAACACCAGAAAAACTATTTTTAACGTGCCGAAAGGCCCAAAACTTCGTAAAAAATGGTATTCTGTTGCAAAAAGAGATGATAAAGCTACACCCTCTGCCCAGGCTACAAGACATTGCTGTGAAGAACACTTCGATGTACGTACCTACATACCTATTATACCTATTATTTAGTTGAAATGGAAATAAGTTGGTACCTTCTATTACGTGTAGTGTACCTGTGTATTCTCTTATTTTAAGCCTGCTGTATTAATAAAAACATACCTATTTACTTTTTCTGAGTTTTGTTGATAAACCTACGTACTAACGTAACTACTAACGTAAACCTATCTATTCGCCCGTTCCCATTTCTATGTAATACTAGCTTTTGCCTGCGGCTTCGCCCGCGTTGAATTCAGTGTGTCACAGAAAGTTTTAATCTCGCCTCTATTTCATCCCCTTAAAGTTTTATTTTTGCGATAAAAAGTAGCCTATATCCATTTTAAGATCTCAGTTATCTCTATACCAAAAGTCATCAAAATCGGTTTAGCTGTTTATGTGTAAAAACATCGTATTTCGTATTCCAAGGTCAAAACAATGACATAGGGACGTACTCGGGTAAAAAGCAAAGAGTGAATGATAATATTTTTTAATCATTTACACAACAGCGGTGAATTTATGTATCAAATTAGAAGCAAATAAATTAATACTCATATACATTTTTATATTTCAGTTGGAAGAAGATATGGAAAATTACGTAAAGTTTAAGTTGGTTGGAGGAAAGCTTAAACTGAAAAAGGGAGTTTTGCCTCATAAGTTTGAATGCCAAAAGCCTCAAAAAAATAAAATTGACAGACCCGGTTTCAAAAAACGACAAGACATAGAATATTTTGAAAGAGTTTTAAGTAGAGATATTGGACACTAAGACCTGTTGTTGCATTCCATTGAAGTAGTAGAGTGTGAGAATCAAGACTCAAATAACATCCAAAACTGTGATCCCCTTAAAATACCTGAAGAAATAGACGTATTATCAAAAAACAATGTAAGGTGTCAAAAAACACAAGCAGTGCAGTTTAATATGAAACCAAAAATGAAAACTAAATCTAATAATACGCCAATCAAATGGAAACAACCAATAGTTAAAAAAAAGTAATCCCTAAAACTCTTGATCCAAACGTTTAGCTTCTCGATCAGCAACTCAAACTCAAGTGAAAATACTCGTTCTTTTGGTGTTAATGCTAGTCGAATGATTTAGAAATAACAAAAACGATGAACAAAAATTTATTCAAAGAGCATATGCAAAAGGGCGCTCTAATGGCTATATCTTGAGATCCAAAAGTATTGATAGGCATTCCTGCCCATTCATACTTTTGTATTAAACATTTACAAAACTTCACGGATATATCTTCTAATGAAATCCTAGTGACTTTACGAAAAATCCGATGGCATGACCCAAACTCATTTTGGCCTCTCTGAGAGTTCTGTGACTAAATATTTTAATAAAACTCTCCCAAAAGTTGCACTGTGCCTGAATCGGCTTATTATCTGGCCATCAGCAGATGATGTCAGGGAAAACTTGCCGATAGCTTTAAGGAAGCGCTATTCTAAAGCGATTTCAATAATCGATTGTTTCGAAATTCAAATCGAAAAACCTAACAACGCTTCGCACCAAGCGGCTACATGGTCTCAATATAAAAGCTGCAATACCATTAAGTACTTGATTTCAATTACACCTGACGTTTTGATAAACTTTATCTTTGAGGGATATGGAGGGAGGACTCCAGACTCAACAATATTTGAAGACAGCGGCTTTCTTGACAAATTGGCTCAAGGAAGTATTGTGTTAGCTGATAGGGTTTCAAAAATATTTCCCATTTACTGAAACAACGTGGTTGTACACTCCTGAGGCCGCCTAGTGTGAGTTCTAACTCAAAACTTACAGCAGAGGAAGTCTTGCAAACAAAGAGAATCGCTGCTGTAAGAGTTCACGTTGAAAGAAGCAAAGGGAAGTTGAGAGACTTTAAAATGATTGAACCTCACGCATGTGTCGATATTTCATACATTTTCATACACTTTTTGGATAATATTGTAACAATAGCCTGTGGTTTAGTTAATTTACAGAATTGTTTATTTAGTAATCAAGTGAAAAAATAAAAATGCTTTCGTTTCTTTTATAGTTTTATTTCGACAACCTCGCAATATCAAAAGTACATGTTATATTATTAATAAAAGAGTAATTTTAAGTGTCAACCAGTTTCGGAAACATTGATGTTTTCCAAAAATGCGTGGACTTCTCTAAAAGATCAGTGCAATAGTTTACATCATAATCTTCTTCAAATATTTCTACTTTTTTATTGCTTTCAAAATTTTCATTAGCTACACAAAACAATCCCTTGACTTTATTGCAAAAAAACATTTGTAGCTGAATTTGAGCTTTCGATTTGCTGCCGAGAACACTATTCTTTACAAAACTTTTCTTTCCTTTCTTTGAGAAGCACCTAAATGAGGCCAATCAGGTTTTAAAAAGAAACCACAAATTTCGATAACTATGTTCCTTGTTTTGGCTACTTCTGCTCTGACAACGGATTCCAATCGTTTGCCTCTTTTCATAGACACAGTCTCTGGTACAGAGGCAAAAAATATTTGTTCAATCAAAACACCATCAGGAGTCTTGCAATGTGCAGCTTCGTGAACTTTAGAGGCGGTTATTCTACAATACCTTAACTCATGTCATAACGGTGAACTAGCTTGACAAACTGTTGCTTCCTCTGCTTTGTGACATTCCTCAATGGTGATTTTAGTAGAGTAGAGTTTCCTTTAGGCTTTGCACAACTGCTAGGAAAAACTGATCTCCTTTGGTGTTATCAGTATTTTTATCTTCAGTAGTAACTGAGCTGAGACCCATATCTTTAGCTTTTATAAATTTAGTACCTATAGTAGCCGGCTTTGGTTTGGCCCAGTAACATTTTTTTGCATTGGCAGATAGCTCCTTGCTGCGTCTATGAAGCCACATCAAAAATGCTACGCTATGTTTGCAGCCTTCCTTTTAAGCCGCACAGTCATGACAGTCCACGTTCAAAATCGTCTACTCTTTTTCATCACATGTAAATGTACAGCTATACGCTTTACTTTTTATTCTACGTTCAGGCGTTATTTTTGCTTTTACCGTACAAAAATGTCCCCCCCTCTGGACTTAAACAAATCATCCAGCATCATATCCATAGGTTTCACGTGCCGATCTGTAATAAATAAATAAAACGAAATAAAAATATACAAATAACAAAATTCTATCCTATCCTACTATACTACTTCCTACTAATATTATAAATGTGAAAGTTTGTGAGGATGAATGGATCTTTGTTCCTCTTTCAAGCAAAAACTGCTGAACAGATATGGATGAAATTTTGCAAAAAGATAGATTATAGTTGGGAATAACACTTAGGCACACAGGAACCGTGCATTTTTCTGGGATGAAAGTATTTTATCTCGGAAAAATACACGGTTCCTGTAGGATAAATAAATAGTAGTCTATGCGGGCGAAGCCGCGGGCGTTATTATATATACTTTTCATTTATATAATACAAGTCATCCTACTTAAATACATACTGAACGAATGATTTGTAACAATGTGCAAGATGGCAAAAAAACAGCCATTGACAACCAATATTAAGGTTTCTGTCATAGATCAGCAAGTGTAGGAACCATGCATTAAATAAAGTGTAAGTAGGTTAAAAAACCATCTGCAAAATTATCTACATATGAATGGACGAAAACAACATTCCTTTTATCAAGATACTATAAATACTTTATTCATAAGTTATGAATACGTCCCTGTAACTATACTTTACATTCATTCTTTCTTTTACCTACCTATACAGCTTATTCCTAAAGATTACTAATAGGTACCTACGACCGTAGATAAATAAGCAGCAGCCTTACCTTTGTAGTTTCTAACCACGGATTTCAGCGCTGGTGAACTTAGAATGATTACCTAGGTAATCAAATACCATGAAAGAATCCACTTTTAGAAGGTTATCTGATTGAGCTTGCACAAAAACAGCTTCTACTTTATTAGCACTAACAACACTTTATTTAAATAAATTGCCAAATATAGTTCCCAACCGCGTCTCCGCGCTCCGTCGAATCGTGAACTATTATGCTGCGTTCGTTTATTGACTTTTAGCGGCAGGAACGGCCTATGTTTATTACTTAATAGCTTCGTAAGTAATGGTCCGATTTGGCTAATTCAAAAAGATGTATAATTCTTATGTCATAAAGAATAACGTGGATACTAGTTTTATTGAATTTTCTACAACTTTACTGATTCTCATTGTACACTGACACAACAAGCAGTTCGTTACTACAAAAATAATATTGAAATTAATAAACGTACCTAATTGGGTTCTCACTTACACAATTATAAACACTGTTTCATCGTTATCTTTGATTTTGTACAAGAAAATAGAAATAAAATAGTACTGAATAATTTAATAGTAAAAATCAATTGCAATTATGATCGACAGTTAATTAATCTAACAGAATTAATCTAAAAAATAATTCTTTTACTTTATTTTGACTTTCCGTTATTAATCCGTCCAATACTTTGAATTTATAAAGAGGTACGTCAAACTATTAAAAATTACTTGCAAGTTTTATTGTGATTGCCGCCTCTAATTCTTATATCGCCTGCAAACAAATCTTAGTAGGTAAATTTCGGTGCAATATGGCAGCGTTGCCAACACCAATTTGTCAAATTCTCCGAAAATCTATGTCAAATTCCCCAATTTAAGGACAAAACTTGAACAGATTCTCCACAAATTCCCCTTAATTTTATTTGAAGATATGAAATAATTTTCAACTAATTTTATAAGATTTTTTTTAACTAACATTTTTTTTTCTCTTTCACCGATTTTTTTTTCACACTGTCCATATTTTTGTAACAAGCATTTTACTCCATGGAGTATTTGTAATTCCTTCCCTTGTTGCCATTAAAAAGTACCACAGTATCTGCATTTATATGCATGCGGTTCTCTGCTTTAAAATAAAAAATAAAGAAATGAAAAGCATTAAATGATACACAAAAGTTGCCGAAATTAATCCAAAAATTAAATGTGGTGCAATGAAGATAATTAAAAAAGGGGGTCATTCGATATTCATAAGTAACCTAACAAAAATGTTAAGATAAGTATATAGATTTCATGAAAAAAGGTTCTGACTTGGCCCGGGCTATCGATTTTCAAAATCTCCGCGTTTTCCCCGCATAATACCAATCCCCATAAAATCCCCAACCAACTTTAAATTTCCCGCAATTTGGGGAATTCCCCACATGTTGGCAACGCTGAAATGTGTGCAATGTTCGGCGTCCGCGCGAATATTGACCCTAGTCAGCTGATTTAAATTACACTGCTGGTATTATGTTTAAGTATTTTCATGATTTTTTTAATGAAATTATCGTTTCAATTCATTCAAAAAATTAAATTTTTTTCCTCGGGATCGATTTTCTTTCTGACCCATCATCAAAGGTATCGTTAGTACTATCGTCTATCTTCGTTTTCGGGAGCGTTTCACTAACACCCGATATGAAAGATAACGCCATCTTTTTGTAACTTTGACGTGGCAGATCTCCTTTTGCAGCAAAAACCTGAACAATTCACATTTTTGTAGGACGTCGATTCAGCCGCGCAACTAGATATAGTCAAGTGAGCAGTGCGGATGCAACTAGGTTTGATTCATTACAACGCTTAGACGTAAGGAAAGAAGTAAAGTTACAGTATTTATACATCACAATGCTGAACACAGGCCTCCTCTTATTGAGAGAAGGAATTAACCGGAAGTAAGTGTTCGCGGCGCTTTCCCAATGCGATAAGAAGATATGTACATCTTCGAAATATTTTTTTAATTTGACAGACATGCAGGTTGCCTCACATTCGAACCGAATGCTTCGTTTCCAGTAAAAAGGATTACCGGTTCTCTACACTCACCAAAGGAAACAGATTACGATACGAACATATTACAATGCTATTATATACCGGTGTTCTGTGAGAACGTGAACCTTTTCCAGTCGAGCCGACCCGTTCAAGCTGCAACCATAATATACCTGCAGCATGGTTCTGCAAAGTATATGGTGGGATACGAAAACGCGGTTACAAACAAATTTAAGATTTACGGGGGCGAAAAAACGATCTTGCTAGCTTTTATTCATGTAAAAATTAGTTTCCTCCATGTTTTACCAATAGAGCAACAAACTTGATTGGCCCGTGCAATATAATTGTTTATTTCTTCTCAATAGCCTAATATTAGCAAAGGTCTACCACACTGGAGAGTTTGAATTCTGCAATAGGGTCAGAATTTTTAATTTTTATTCATGAGTATTCTGGTCCACGTAGCTTCATAGCTGAGCAAAAATAAATAATTAAAGACTAAAAATAAATAATTTTAGACCAATAAAATGTTTTGTTTGTGGTATTACGCACATTTTTATGTCACTATGATATAGCACGCCTCATAACGCAAGCGTTATTAGGTAGTGTATTACTCTCGACACGTCAAGGTCAAGCAATTTTGTGTTCTTAAAATGCTTCTATCATAACCGCATTGCACTTATACAATTATAAGAGTAGCCGTATATCAAGAAAACACTCGAATTAATCCATTTTATATTTTCTAAAAAATCATTTAATATTGCTTTTTTGAAAAAAAACGGTTTAAAAAAAATTACGTGTACGTATTTGACGTCCGGATGTTGATTTTGTATGTGGTCACGATAACTCCCGAAAAAATTGACGTATCGAGCCCGGGTTTTTTTATTAGCTTCAGAATTACATCAATTGATTTCCTATATAATATAATAGCCTAGTATGCGTAGTTTTTTAATAAAATGATTTTCAAATTTTATTGCTATTAAAAATTTAAAGGTGCTTTCATACCTTTTAGCCCTTGAAAGATAAAGGACAAATGTACCATACAGCCTATATCGATTTTATATTTTGTGTAATCGATTTATTTTGGTGAACATTATTTTTTTTTCCCTGTAGGTGATACTACCTGTTAAAATAATAGAGCGCTAAATTTAAAACACTTATGTAATATATTTTAAAAGTCAGTAATACAATTTATTTTTTTCATCAAAATTAATGAAACGCTCATGAGGCGTGCACTTTTGGATTTTCCAGCCTATTTATTATTATTAGTACAGCCAGTACTAATAATAATATTTTTACAGAAAAAGATATACAATCAACCCTTATTAATACTTCTTTTTAAATAATCAAAATAAAAACTAAATATGTTAAGGGTTTTCAATTGGCGCGGGTAGATTTTGGCGGCCCGTGGCGGCCATTTTGTTTTCGTGACATCTATCAAATGTTTTGTTTATTATTTACTTACTTATATCAAATCACCAAGGTAAGTTACACGATTGAACAGCACGTTCAAATGATAAAACTTTATTATCAAAATGAGTGTTCGTTAGTGCACACGTTGCGCGCATTGCGCCCATTTTACGGTAGACGTGGTGGCCCTTCACAATCTACTATTCAACGTTTGGTGGCCAAATTTGAAAAGACCGGTCGGTAAACAATCAGCCAACACCCGTATGTTCAAGAAATGCAAGATCGGCCGAGCACATCGTCGCGATTCGTGAAAATGTACAGCAGAACCCGAGGCAGTCGATTCCGCGCCGTGTACAAGAACTCGGCCTTTCGCAGACTTTAATTTGGCGAATTTTGCGTCGGGGCTTAGACCTACACTCGTACAAGATCCAACTGATCCGCCGTTTGTTCGCTGTAACGTGGCACGTGGTAAATCAGCACTTAAATTGCGATTAACAATTTCATTGGTGCCGGCGGGGATCGAACCCGGGTTGCTCGCGTACTGTGAAATTTACCGCGAGCGCTAACCATCTGAGCTACCACGGTAGAACCGTATGCTAGAACTTACTTTAATTTAATTTCGTCTGGTAGCTCTTATTATACATTTTATTTAATTATTTTAATTTAAAAATTTACCTCCTTTTCTGGGATATCATCAGCGTCATCGAGAGAATCGGTCCTTAGCTTTCTCGCATCAAAACTTGAAACAGGAGCTTTGCCATCTACGTCGGAAGTCGGTTCTATTATTTCTAATACTTTTGCTTTGTCCATATCTTTAACAAAAAAAGAATACTAAAATATATAAATAGGCATGTTTTAATAATTCAATATAGATTATAAATAATATATACTGAAAGTCATTCTTATGTTTAATTTAAAACTTTTTCGGAAAATACCACTGTACTGGGAGGAACCACAAAGAAAATCAGCGGGAAATTAAAAAAAATAACAGTTTACAATTATGGATTATGTTACACAATTAACTACACAAAACATATTATAAAAAGCTTGGTAGCGATCACCTTATTCCCATTATTATCCGAATATTATATTTAATACAATAAGCATACTATTATTATAAATAAAAACTCATTTAAATAGTTCAATAGTTCCATAAGAAACTTTAAAAATACCTGATTCCGAATCTGTATAGATCTGCTCTTCAACTTCCTCTGGAGAACTCTGGACAGAAAATGTTCTCGCATGCTTCTTTTTTGGCATAATAACGATTTCACCACTATCTCTTGAGAGAGATTTCATCAAACTTGGCCGATCTTTAACAGTCTTTTTAGTCTCATCTCCAAGATTTTCCGCACCCGTTTTCCTTTCTTGAGCTGTATCTTTCTTTGTTTCCAAATATCCTCCAACGGTTGTTACTGCTTCTTCGATAATAGAGTCTACAGAAACTTTGCCATTAAGGTCTTCTAACTTGGATTTTTCCGCAGCAGGCTCTTCAATGTCCAGTTCTTCCAATGAAAGATCCACATCTTCAGACGCCTGCTTAATAATAATTTCTATATTATCAGCCATTTGTTTCATTGTTGAATCTGACTTTTTTATTCCAGCTTTGATAAAATCTTCTTTAAACTTAACAATTGGTTCGTCTTTTGCCTTGAGTGCTTCTTCCTCCGTTTCAACTTCTGACTCAGCTATTCGTTCGAGTGAAATAGCTGGACTAATACAAGAATGTCTTCTTTCCTCTTTTTGTGGCACCTTAGCATCATAAGACCGTTTCTCTGACTCAACTATTTCCCTAGTAATTGTTTTTATATCATTCTCTAGAACCGGACTTTTAGCCGAAGCTATAATGGATCCTTTATGCAATATATCGTCTATAACTGGTTTTATTTTTTCTTTCGTCATGTCACCTATTTCATCTAAACTTGTCTCTTCCGACAAAATCTGTTTATCTGGTGTACTATCTTTTGTTTCACTTAAGAAGTCAAACTTTCCGAGCGTATCTGTTCTAATTTTACTTACATCAAACTTACTTTCAGTTATATTTGATACGGATGTCGAAGTTGTATGTCTAGTTTCGTTGTTACCTCAACAGTATGAGATATGTGAGTGTTTTCTTCCCCTGAATGTTTTTTAATATCAGTTAAAATATTTGGTTTTTCGGGTTGAAATATTTTAGTAACAGTTTTTAAAGTAACTTGTGTACTCTCAGGTTTTAATTGTTCGTCGCGTTCCTTGCTTAAAAAATCTCTAACAATATTTCTATCTATTTGTAACCTAAAATACGACAAAATAATTTAATCTTGGATAAAATTTCATACCAGGCATTATTAAATTTTTTACCTACCCTGTTTCTGATATATATGGTAACTTATGTACATATTCAGTATGATCTTCAGGAAATCCTTCTACATCATCTAACGAGTCACCGTGAGTTAATTTTGCTTGTTTCGATTGCTCATTGGGTTGGACTAGAAGTAAAAATGCAGAAATAATTTATTTAACCTTTTAAAATAATATGTTTTAAAACAATTATTTTATTATACTTACTCAAAGGTTGAATTTTAATATCAGTTTCACCTCTATTTTCAGTTTTCGCTTTTCCTGTATCGACATGAGTTCCCTGTGTAGCTATATCATCCTCAGACTCTTCGAAAGTATAATCTCTGGATTCTGTGAGACTATGTGCATCAGATGGTCGTTTTTCCTCCAAGCGTAATTCACTTACAGAACCCGACCCCACTGAAGTTACAGATTGACGTTTTTCAGTATCTACTGGAATGATATGAACACAGATTATTTTTGGGTAATAAAATAGTTACTTTTCGCTATATAAATCAATATAATAAATAAAATAACAATATTATAAATAAATTTGATTGTATTTCTTCTTTTGTTTAGCTGTTTTATGGCAATGTAAAATTTTATAATTTGTTTCTTTCTTTGATATCCACCCATATTTCTAATAGTAAGTGGTAACAATGGGAAATGCCAGAAAGATATCATGGCTTCCGATAGATTGTGATATAACAATCTCGTTTACTGCAGATATAAATTACCTTGACCAGCAGCAGGAAACAGCTTCAAAAGATATACAAAGAAAAATGATCCTTACAGCAGGAGAAGCCTATGCCTGGCAGTAGACTTTCGAAAGCTTATAATGATAATGATGATCATAATAGTTTATAACAAAACAGCTAGATTTTTGTTATTATAACATTTGACTACTAATTTGCATAATATAATTTATTGTGTATATTTATTAAAAAATAGTATAAATTTTATACTATAATATGAATGAAAAAAATTATATTTTATAATAAATTTTTAGCTAACAATTCCATTTAATATTATATTATTATTTCATAACCAATTTTATTAACAACGTCACCTTTTCCCCTACATTCTTCTTTTTGCGCAAGTAATGTAACATCACCTTGTTCAGAATGCTTCAGTAATTCCTTAAATTCCCTATCAGATTCCAGTTCTAATAGCTTTTCTCCTTCCTTAGCAGCTTCTTCTTCTGATGATGTTTTTTTATCCGTTACAGCGTCTTCAGAAGTAATTCTGTCTGAAATACCTTCAGAAGATTTTCTATCTGAAATTTCAACTTCTCTACTACTTTCAGATGATATTTTGTCAGACGCTTCATCTTTTTCAAAAGACTTGTCTATTTCTTCTGCTTCCGTAACAATCATTTGGAATTCGTGTTTTGGTTTAAGCTGATCAACGTCCGTTTGTAAATCGCTTAGTTTTGTTATACTAATAGACTCTGTTCTTGAATGACGTTTTGGAACCATCTTTTTGAATATTACATCAACTTCTTCAACTTTGTCAGAAACAGAATCCAGCCCATCCCTTTCAAGAGCTTTAGGATCTATTCTGATAGCCGTGAAACCAACACTTTCTTCAAACTTTTCATCGCCATATCCACTACCTGAATCCCCTGTTTCTTCGTACTCTGCTCTTTCATCAAAGTCTGATGAGGATACCTTAGCTTTAATATCCGATTGATCAGATTTTAAAGATTCTGCTTCCGAATGACGTCTAGAATCGGTATTTTCTGAATCTTCCAAAGAGTCTGAATAAATACGTTTCGAGAAGAAACATTCTTGCACAGAATCATCTTCCGGAACAGTCTCTATAAACTGCCGTGCCTTTGCACTGATTACCGGTGATTCTTTAGGTATAGTCTAAAAAGTAAAGAAATAGAATATTTATAAGTTATTAGTAATTTATAACAATCAACATAATATGTTGTTATCAACAACTGCAACGATATTTACCTTTTCTGCCTCTTTAGATTTTAAAGAATGAGTTTGCAATTGTGTACAAAATTCTATCTCGGATTTCAAAAAATCTGTAGTGAGCTCCTTACTTTTAGTCGCAGAAATTTCAGAAATAGTAACGAAAAGGACCTTATCTTCTAATTTATGTGAAATTGTGTTTGATGGTTCTTTATCTGAAATAGCTCGGTGAGCTGGACTTGTTCCGATTTGATCTTCTAATTCCGAGAATTGAGATGCTTCGTCTAATGAATCACTTCTATGTTTAGAATATACCTGGTATTGAAATAAACTAATGACCAATTATAAGGCAATGTTGTTTATCTTAATGACTATTTAATGTTAAATGATAATAATTATGATGGCAGTGATGATTATTATCAAACGTATTTAACTGAGCAAAACACATTATAGTGCCACAAGTGTACTTGCATACTCAATAGCATCCATTCGCTCCTAAGCTGCAGACTCACCTGCACAATGGGCTCAAGAGTCCATTAAGCGGGAGCTTGGGGCCAGGAAAAACGAGCATTTTCTACAGATCAACTGTATCCTATATGATACTATAAATGATTGGAGTAGACTATGACGCAGTCACACTTGGAGAAAATTACTATATTATACTCAAACCCGAAAACCAAAAATTAGTTTTTTACACTTGTTGGCTCCTGTTGTAGTTATACGTCATACTATATTATGTTTAATGTGTGTCGCAGCCCATTGTTTTATTGTTAAAGACCACTTTTTAGTTAAAAACCTTTCTTTTTTGTTTTTTTTTTAAATTATTTTTGCAAAAAATAGTATATTATATAGAAAACGTTAGTAACAGATTCTCATATTTCATCCTCACAGACTTGTTAAATATTGGACCTTACAAACCGTCTTTATTAGCTTTAGCCTTATAGACTTTAGTTTAAACCTGCGACTAATAGTAAACTACTTATTGTAATAACGTGACATTGGTTGGAATAACATTCAATAAAATTTTCTAACGTATAGATGTTGTATTTCACGAAGGCGGGCGAGGCTTACCTATAGTTGTGATGCGTATAGACACACATGTTTGCATGTAGCGTAAGTAAACTCATCGTAGTTAAACAAAATTAAAAAATTACCAAAGTACGTTTAGCTATATAGTAAAATAAAATTATTTTATGTTTACAAACAAATTTATTTAAAAAAATCATTTATATCACAGTTTGGATGTTAATGACTATCCGTGAATTTATATTGTCTTGAGGAAATGATACACACAGATACTATTTGATGGCCCTAAAATAAGCAATACATACATATTTCAATAAAACTCTAACGCTCTGTTGTTTGTAAAGGACAAATTTATTTTCTTACCTGCCTGCGAATAACTATTCTCTGCTTACATTCCAATAAGACGGTACTTGATAAATTTTTTTGTCTACCAAGCTTACGCACACTAAAAAAAATTGCATTTATGCTTACAGTCACAACTAAGACCAACCCGCCACCGAGAGGTTATACATCTGTATTCACATAAAAGGGATCAGTGCAGTGTACCTGCCACATGATTGGCGATCTGATCGATGGTACGACTCCCTTAATTATTAAGTCCCTGTCAATGGCAATGTGTAAGGGATTGTTAAGTGTTAAAATTAGAATATTATGGAAATTTATATAAATAATAGTTATTATGTCGTAGGACAATGGGACAACTGGAATTTTCGCGAAAATACTAGGATGTTGTAAAGGACTGGATATTTGGAATATAAGATAGAATTTCGTAATTATCTAAGCTATTTTCGAGATCACTGCAAAACCACGGCTTATCTTAGGTACTTCTTAGTTGCAAATAATTATTAACTATATTAATCATTATTTTCGTGCGAAAATCAATCGCGAAATATAAATAAAATATCGCGGTGTAACGAAGATCACGGGCCTAAGCCAAGTTAATTATTATTATGTTTTTTGTTAGTATAATATTTTATTTTTAACATGCTCAGACCAAGAAAGAAAGAAAGATGAAGAGCTCCCTTCGTACATTTCAAGTTACGCACAAACCAAGCCAAATCCATGCTTAACTTATTGTGAGAATACGCATTCGCGTTCACGTATACGTCCAAAATTAATCAACAACATGGTTTCAAGTTGTGTGCGTGCGTCTGGCAGTGAACTTTTACAGCTTTAAAGAAAAAAAGAAAGAAATTGAGTATAGTCTCGGCATCACTTGAAATATTCGCAGAGCTCCTTTGTCTTTTGGTCTGAGTTAATTGAGTCTCCGTGTTTGTACGATCTTATTTAAATCGAAAATTATTAACTTATCCACATGAAATTTACACCGGTTCGTATTGTTAGCCTCGGACCAATTTATATATCTCGAACGATTTCACAAGTAAGATTTTTGTTTTGAGCTTATGCGGATGATAACAGTAGCACAGCTAATATAAAAATGAATCCTTTAAAAGTTAATAAGATCGTAAAGTATCAATTGGATGGTCCTCATCTTTCTCATAGTTCGGCTTTATGATAAAAAACTTTTAATTTAAGAAAGTATTTCGTTAGTCTATATCCATTTCGCGTAAATAGCCAATAATTTATAACAAAATGCATGTAAGTATACTGTGTTAGTATAATGAAGCTTCTCAGCTTATAATAATATTTTAATAAAATATAAAAAATGCTTGTATCTAATAAATCATAATTTTAAATAACATAGTTTTTATATTATATACCGCTAGCCTACCGTCTGATTACTGGCTGATCAAACAATAAAGCTGCATCATGCACATTGTCTAGTTATTACAAAATAAAATAGAATATTCAATACCTTAGACTCAGTCTGTGAAATAAAGCTCACATCTTTTTCAGTACTTTGTTGTAAATCGGCTAATGAATCTGCTTTATCCAGAGCAGATTGTAAGGGAGAGTCTTGAGAAATCTTATGCCCAATTAAGTCTTGAATGTCTGATTCTTGAGAATCTGTCTTAGTGTGCTTGCTTGGGTCAGATCTAGTGCTTGCTATTGACTGTTGAGTTTCTACCTAAAGATATAAAATTGAGTTATTTAAAAAGCTAAGAATGAAAGAAAGCTATTCATGTAAAGTTTACCTTTTGTTTATTTTGTTCATCAAATGAAATATCCTTCTGTTCTATAGTTTCTGTTACTTCCTCTTCACTGTCCTTACCATGCAAATCTTGTGTTAACTCTTTCTCTCTTTTTATTTCAGTTATTATCTCAGCTTCACCACCTTTTTTGTCATCATCTTCCGGTTTTTTATCACGGTCTTGTTTATCTTGATCCTGAGGCTTAATTTTACGTTCATTAGCAACGTCAGATCTGTCATCAAGCAAACGCTTTTCAACACCAGTTTTTAATTTGAGTTTATCCTTTTCAACTTTAACAGTTGTTTGAGATTCAGTTTCAGTTTCGGAGTCTGTTGATTTTTTCAAAAATTCACTGTCTTCTTCAGATGAAACTTGCACAAGTGTAGAGTCTGTCCTTATGGCTTTAGGGAAAGATTTTGTTTTTTCTTCATGTTTTATTTTAGAATCAAAATGTTGAATGGTTTCTTTAACAGATTTTATAGTCTTAGTATGTTTTTCGGTTTCAAATATCATTCTTGCTGAAACTTTTCCATGAGCATCGCTCGATATCTGCTTTGATTGCTCTCTTACAAATTCTTGGGTATATTCTACACTTTGATCTTGTTCTAAAGTATGTTTTTTCAGAGCTTCCTTCGTCAATTTTACTGTTTTTGTAGTATCAATTAAAGGTTCTTTCAAAATTTTAGATTCAAACGAGCATATTTTATCTTTTAAAGTTGCTTCTGCAATGTCTTTTTCAGAGTCTATTACTAATTCTGGTGATTTATCACCATCGTCTAATTTCTCTTCAACCCTTGCACTATTCATTTCTTTCTGAGATATTATTTCCTTTGCCAATGAATCAACTCTACTATCTGATGACTTTTTCGTTTCCGCAATCTCGGCAGGAAGAGATTTTCTTGGTGTAATGGTAATATTAGAGAAATCACCAGATGGAAATCTCATGGACTCATTTCTTATGTGTCTTTGTAAATGTTTAGGTGTTGGTTTACCAGGGGATGATGGATCAAATTTCCTAAATTGTTCTACAGGTCTTTCAACTTTTATATCTTCTACTTTTGTTTCTGCCTCTTCTTTAGGCTCTTCAACTTCTTTTTGTTCTTTTACTGTCTCTGAAGACGTTTTAGAACATGTTCTTTCTAATTTTGGTTCCTTTTCTTTAACCTGCATTAAATATATTATTAAGTATATTATAAGATATTTGCTCAGACTAACAAAGATAGATAGACAGAGCGCTGCGTACATTTCAAGCAATGGCAAAATCATGCTCAACTTCTTGACGCACTCCTGCACACATCTTTTTTCTTTTTTCTTTATCAGCCCGTAAAAGTTTACTGCTAGATGCACGCATATGCACCTAAAACTAAGTTGTTAGTTGCACATGATTTTTGATGCACCTTATGTGTACGTGAATATGTGTTCTTTTAGTAAGTTGAGCATGGTTAACTTAGTTTTTGCATCAGTACAAATGTGCACAGTGCTCCGTCTTTCTTTATTGGTCTGAACATAATTGTTGCAAATTTATGTATTGAAAATAATAGAAAAGGGATGAACCTGCTGTTCGATGTCGTGAAATTTTTTTATATCAGGTTTTATTTGTGTTTTGATTTCAATTATTTCTTCGCGAATTTCTTTCTTTTGTTTAGATGCTGGTATTTTACTTGAACTTAATTTCTTGGTTATTTGTTCTTTTCTCTCTGCCACACTTCGTTTTACGCCTGAAATTGTAACAATAAAAAAAAACTAAAATTATAAATACAGCCCTCGCGGTATAATAACAAAAACTCTAGCTGCCTTTCCTTTTATTCCTTTCCTCGCTGAATAGCTATACCTAAGATAAAATAGAACGAGCCCTCTTGACAACAGCGGAGACGACCAGTATAGTTCTTTAAAACGTTTTTATATTCGGGTTTAACATTAAAAAATAATATAAATGATTTGAAGCATCCATTATCACCCATGTAATTTATTGGCGATTGCTTTCAAGTTAAACAGACTACCTATAATCACCACTTTTAGCAGGCCGCTCTTTGAATCTTCAATTCGAATATTATTTTGTTAAAAAATTACACAAGTCTTTTACTAAACTACTTCGATATAATGTTGAGATTCCCTTTTACGCCATAACCCAAAAATCATACATAATTTTACTGTATTGTTAAAATATTTTATTTGCCTTCATCTTCTTCACTGTCCTCACTAGGGCTGGGTGTCCTTTCAACTTCGCTTTTGTCCACAATTGATTTTTCTTCGGGCGAGTATTTGGCTTCGTCCTGATCTACTTCAGATTCGTTCCGTATACGTTCCAATATTTCATTATCATCGAATATTTTTTCCTTTAATTTATTGTCTTCTTCAGCTAAAATTAAATCAAGAATAGGCTGTGTTCACTGGGTTTATAATTAGAAGACTCGAATAATGATTTTGTAGAAATAACGTAGTGAATATGACGTTCAGAAAAAAACAGCCAATATAATTTTTTATAAAGATTACCTTTGTATGCTTCAATTTCTTCGGAGGCTTGTCTTTCTTGATAGATATTACGTAGAATACGCCTTTCGTTAGTCACTTCGGACTGTGGAGCTATGATATCGTCCCTGCCGATACGACATAAAGCTAATTCTAATGAGTTATCTGTAAATAATAAAAGAATAATATAATATAATGACTCATTTATAAATTGATGAGCATTCAAAATCAGGACACAGAGAAGTAGGTAGCAGAGTGTGATAATGCACCTAGAGCCTTGGTCCCTGACTGCGTCTTCCATAGCTTTAGCATAAGCTGAGCTTGCTCAGACGTCGTTATGCGCTTGGCTTGAATTTGGTTTACAGTAGCGACGCTCACGCCAAGCTCATAAGCTAGGGCCACCCAGTCCTTGCCCAGAAGATTGCAGATGTCTTCCAACCTTGAAATTAAAAATACAGGATGCTGAAAACTTTGATCACATTATCTAAACAAAGTTGCTTTACATTAAAACATTCTTATTCGAATGCTTTAAATATTTTAAAAGAAATGTATTATATTTTTATACTATAGTATGTGAGATTAAAATGGTCATCCGGTTAATATGGTCGCTTTCTTATAACTCAAAAACTACAGCCTCGATTGCATAGATGGCTCTATGATACGATAGCTCTTCACCAGTCAATCTATCTATCTTCTATCTATCTATCTATCTATCTATACTATAACAAAACTCTAAAACGACGATTTCTGTACGTTGAATTTTTTTTTAAATAAGTTTTTTTTTTTGGAAACGTTGTCTGTCTGTCTATCTGAACACGCATCACGCAAAAATCTGTAAACCGATTTGGATGGGACTTTCACTATCGTATTACATAGAGATCGAACCGTTGGAATAATTATAACTCATTACGCTATTTATCATAGGAGCTGGGCAGTAGGCATATATCTCCCTTTTGCAGCTACAAAAAGGTTACAAGGTTAAAATTTACATTTTCGTGAGATTGAAAAATTACGACATCCGATTTTGAGTTGTTTTTATATTATTCCGTAAGTTAGTGTAATAATCAACTAATTACTTTAATTTGACCTAGATGGCGCTATAGGTATTTTAGACCTGTAAATGTATGTAATTTTCTAACTTTTAGCCAACAAAAGGCGATGCAAACAAGCGGTTTGTTTCTTGCTCCTCATGTTTATATCACTCTTAGGCGAAATAGCTCACATACCAATATTAATTTTCTTAGGATATATTTACTGTAAATGCGTTGTGATATAGTTTATTTGGCGCCTATCTGTTAAAAATGCAAATAGAGTAAAGAGTTCAATTAAAAAGTAAAGTAATAAGCCCAAATATTGCCCACGGTTGAGTATGTGCATCCTCAGATTGTTGAGAGGGTTTTCTTGGGGCGGGGAAGAGTCCATCGCGATTCCTTTGACGTATTGTCCTGACGCATTTATTCCCTTTACTTAATTTTAATTTTAAAATTTGGATTTAGTAATGAAGAGTTTATTATTAATTTATATTATTATTTTGTTAAGGAAGTTCCTAAAATTAGATAAAATCCTTTCTTTATAACAGAAAACGTTTTATTTAGTTTAGAAATAGCGTTTATGAAAATTCATTTTTAATGGACACGATGACAACTTAAATCGAATCGAATAGAATTTAATTAGCCGTATATTTAATTTTGCCATTTACCGACAGGTGTCACTGTTTACTGTTTATCTACTATATCCTCTTTTTAATATAAAAGATGTGCTGAATGACTGACTCATCTATCAACGCACAGTCCAAACCGCTTGGCGAAGAAATCTGAAATTTGGACAGTAGCAGCCTTTTATGACGTAGACATCCATTGAGAAGAATTTTGGAAATTTGACCCCTAGGTGAAATAGTGTGTTAATGTTTGTATGAAAGTTTTTATTTTACGGGGCGATTTACAGAGGTTGATCAATTTTGTATGGAAAAAACATATTTATTGCTTTAAAACAATATAATTTACCCTTACGAGTTTAAAACAAGGGTGCAAATTTTGTATAAAAATATTTTATTTAGACGCACAGTTCAATCCGCTGCATGTAGAAGCGTGAAAATAGGATAATAACTTCCTTACCTACGTAGGCATCCACTAAGAAAGAATTTTGGAAAATTTAAGCCCTTAAAGGATGAAATATGGTGTTCCAGCTTTTAAGAAACTTATTTACGGGGCGATTTCAAATTTTTATGCAGAAAAATTATTAAATGATTCTTGTAACTTGAAAATTAGTACTCATAGTTTTGGATTAATAAATTAAATACTTTATCTTATTTTACGAAATCTTAACTTGAAGTGATAAGACGAGAGTGCAAAGTTGAAAATGTGAAAAATATGATTTTTAATTGCATGGTGGTGGGGAAATTCGTAAAACGAAATTATGATATTTATGAATGATACATATCTTAGAACTTTCTCTGAACATAACTTCTCTGCGCCTATATATAGTTAAGTTGTCTATTTATCATTGTGCATAGGTTAGTATAATTGCAATTTGCAACTAGATGGCGTCAGCACTGAATTAAAAGAAGGTTTTATTACCACCATAGGTTATAAGGTTAAAAGGTTGTAAATATAATTTTATTAAGGTTTTGAATGCGTTATATTTATATTTTAAGTATTTTTGCTTATGAGTATTTAAGTTGCACAAGCATAGGTGCACATTCTATTTCCTCACTCTCATAGTCCGATGGGACAATATTCCGACACAAATATAAAGAGATCAGACGCAGAACCAACGGCTTTAATTGTTTTCTGAGGACATAGATGAAACACCGCTAAAATCACCGCTCCGGGATGCTACTGAGAATTTCGATAGAAAACCTAACTGATTTTGGGCCTGATCACACCTATTATATATTTAAAGGTCAAAAAACTTTTCTCAACTTTTTTCATTTGTTTGCAGGATGATACATAATATAGATACGTAATTTCATTTTCATTTTCATTTTGTTAATGTAATTAGTAGTGATCGGCGTAGGTAGTGCCATTTTGAGTCAAATAACTTGAAATGATAATGTTAATACGGACATGCCCCGGGATTCCCGGAATTTTTTTTCTGAATGTCGATATATTAAATGAAGTTAAACTGTTTAAAATATCATGAGTACGCACGACGACATATCAAACTACTCATTTTCGGTATAAGCTGGTCCCGCGTGGTGCTGTTTGCCATATTACTGGTCAATAGGCGGGATCTTATTATAATGGAAATGGGTAGATTGATATGTCGTCATGTGTACAACTACAATGACTTTTCAATGCTGGTCAATGTGAAACAAATTCGTATGTTACAAACCGTAAGAAATCACCTTGTCAAACAATAAAGGGTCAAAAGGGCGCTGCTTTATCGACGCCATTTTGACAGTTGACATTATAGTAAATATTTTAGTCGATTTTAGTATTGTGTAGTGTAGTTAGTTTTTATAAGTTGAATTTTCAAAGTGTTCCTAATTATTGCCAAAGCTTGTTTGCAATTTTTACTAAGTATATTAGTCATAGTCTACGACTTAGTGTTTTTGTCTCTATCCTCCTTCTAGTTTTGGTTTTATAGACTTTCAACTGCGGATGTCTAACACTTGGACACGAAAATATCTCCGTTGACTGCGGGTGTCCAAGTGTTAGATATTTTTTACCCGCTTTTTTAATGAAGAAACAAAACATTATGCACTGTGTCTAACTCATTCTACCATATGCCGATGTGTACAGGATAAAAAAGGATAGCATAAAAACCCCCCAGTTTACACACTTTAGTAGGATTTTTTATCAATATCATCTGTTGATTTCGTTTGTCCCTTGAGTCAGCCATCAGTGTGATTGACGCGCGCTAACATCGGAGTTGTTTGAAATTATTTCGTACAAATTTTGATTGATTGTGTGGTGAATTGTGTTAAAACAATGCCTGTGTAAGGAACCTTCCTATTTGTAACCTCATTTTGTGTTTTATCTCATTTAGTACGTGTGAAATGGTTTTTTAATTTGTATGAAGCAAACCGCTATCTTAGAACTAACATGCAGGTTGCGGAAAGTTGACTTGAAATGTATGTAAAATTTTAGTGTTTACTGTCAGTTTTGTGTTAAAATATGTATAATTGTTCATCATTCACAGTTTTAATACATCAAAATGAGGATAAAGTGCAATATTTTCAATATTTCAATGTAAATACGCAATAGGTGCAATGGTGTCCATTTGTGAGACGACCGCAGTAGTGGATTCTAGTTCTCTGTTTTGCCGGTGGCGAAAAAAGGAACTAAAGTTAACACAAGGCTTCGGAATTGTTTTAAACAATTTACTAAAAAAGAAAAGTAGAAAGTATTTACATATATTTTTTAATATTTAATATTTAAAAAAAATATTTATTTTTTATATTAATATTAACAGTTTGTGGTATTTTAAAGTCACCTCAGAAACATATTTTTTTAGCGGTTTTTTAATGTACATTTTATTTGTATATACTTTGCAAAATACCTCGGAGTATATCTCGATCATAAACTAGACTTTGCGTCTCACATTGACATGGCTACTGCCAAGGCTTATAGAATGTTAGGTTTTGCCTTCCGACAATGCAAGGACTTCAAAAACATAAACACGTATATTATGCTCTATAATTCTTTAGTAAGAAGTCATCTTGAATATGCATCTACGGTGTGGAACCCTATTTATACTACTTACGTGGAACAAGTAGAAAGGATTCAAAATAAGTTTCTGAAAAGACTTGGTTATAAATTTAAGGATCATTCTGCGCTACATCATTCATTAGAATTACAGCGGTTATATTTATTCTATTAAGCAAGTTGATCACGCTTAGGCGCAGTGTGTACTTCTTGTTTTCTCTCTGAATATAAAATTACCTTTACTAACATTGCTATTAGGCTTGCATTAAGTATGTTTTTCTCTTTGACAAACACAAATATGTACTTCATTTAATTATGTCTAAAGTTTTCACAATGTAATTCTTAACTTTGGAAACTGTTCTGGCTAATGTATTGTTAACATTCACCTTACATTCAAATGTGATATAAGAGCTGTAAGTTTCTTTGAATAAATAAATAAAAAAAATATTATGAAAAACAATCGTAAATCAAAAAGCATTAAAAAAAATTTTTTCGATTATGTGTGAATCTTCTCTTTTTAAATATATATTTATTGACTAATGCATTAATGCCGCATCCAGTCCGAAATACATTCTACGGATGTAGAATGTATTTCGGACTGGATGCGGTAAGTTGATTGTTGGGTACTTGTAAGCTTATTTTTAATGCGTTTTATGATAAAAAAATTGTATTCTAGCCCATGATTTTGCACATAAAATATTGTAAATAATAGATTTAAGGTTAAAATAAAACAAAATTGAACTATTAAAAAACTTTGTTTCATTGAGAAATATGACAATTTTGATTTTACTCAACATTTACTTACACTAGTTACTTTGGGACTTTATTAAATTTATGTACCCATTTATAGGAAATTTAATAGAGAATTCAGAAATATATACATGTTATAGTATTTGATATACCAGAATCAAGAAATTTGCGTTAAGGCGGACTGCGCCCAATCAACCGTCCATTTTATTAAACAGCTCGGCAGTCAACGGAGTAGGGCGGTTAGAGTCTCCGCAGTTGAGAGGATAGGGCGACAAAGCTTAAGGTGACCATATTACCCTCACGTACCTTCTTATAAGACAATGCTTGACTGCTTTTCAAAATATATACTTAATAATAAAATTATTTTTAAGTTTAACTTTTAACTTCATACCTTGGGTCACTAAGTCTCTGTCTCCACATTAGTTCCTGTTCCTCAGTACGGCGAGGTACAGCATCAGCTTGTATTGGGGATGTTCTTTCAGCTGGTATGTCATCTGGTACCATGATATTTAAGACTGCGATCTAAAATAATAAGGATTTAAGTATATTTATGATGGGAAATTAAGTAAGTTACTTAAATTTATAGATAAAGTTAAAACTCATATTCGTTCCAAGGTTATGATTTTATTCAATATTTCTGTGTAAAAACACAGGAATATTGACACAGTTACTTCTGCAACGGCTTCGGCGCTGCGGGAAATGCAGCCCCTTCGCCCTTGTGTAGCAAATCACAGGCACAGCGGGCGGGAGCTGCTCTCCCTCCGCGACTACAGCTTTACGAAAACAATCTAGGGGTAGGGCAGACAAGACTACGTGGAGTCGGGGCGTTCTGATTCGGTTTTATTACAGATTCGACCTATCTTATCTGTAATATATAACTGATAAAGAACAAAAATGCCATTCATACATTATAGTAAGGTAATGGTGGTCCTGGACCCGATAATTCCCAGAATATTACCGTCATCTAAACCTGACCTCAATAATCTTTCATCACTTAATTAGCACTTAATTCCTTGCTATTAATATTTACCGTATATCTATTATCGTCACTGCGTTGCTAGCGATACGTTTTGTCAGCAACGCAAATTTCAACAGTTCGTTGCCGGGAAAATTTTAGAGCATCTAATTTTTAAACTTTGCACCTAATAAGACCCTAATTTTGGCTTTTTCTAAATGCAATTTTGATTCTATTCTGATTTTCAGAAGAACTGATTTTTGCATCTGCTTTGTTCTGAATAACTACTTTATTTTCATTAGGGGCACCTTGTCATTGCCTATACTTGCAGCACTTATTTAGCACTTAATTCCTTGCTATTAATATTTATCGTATATCTATTATTGTCACTGCGTTGCTAGCGATACGTTTTGCCAGAAACGCAAATTTCAACAGTTCGTTGCGGTGAAAATTTTTAGCACTAATTAGCACCTAAAAGCGCCTAATTTTGACTTTTTCTAAATGCAAATTCCTGACTTTGCGTTACTTACGAAATGCAGCTGAATAACTATAGTGTATATTTATAGAATGTACATCACTATTTTAAATAAAACTATTTTTGCGTTTGAGTGCATACATTAGTGTACAATTATTTTCATTTATATTCTAATTATAGTTAGTCATATATATTTCATATAACTGTTCCAAAGTAATACAGTATTAGCTTAACTATTGGTTACAGACTGTGAAATTAAGTAGATTCGAATCCCGCCAGGGTAAATAGTGTTCTGTTTCGAATTCTCTCTTTCGTCTACAGTTATGAACCCAGAAATTTTAAACTTAGCTGGAAGTGTTATTGAACTTAGTAATGTTGATATTAGTGCTAGTAATAAATAGTCTCAATATTTCCCGTGCCTTGGAGCTGCGACGTAAGAGAATCCACCACCCATATCATCACATAGTTGTACGAAGTATAAGAAAAAGAAAAGAAAAGAGCACACTCCTTCCTAAAAAGCCGGCGACGGTGATCACTTACCATCAGGTGAGCCGTATGCTCGTTTGCCTCCACTTCCATAAAAAACATGGAATGGGTAACAGCATTTTCCTGATAACAACTAAATAAAAAACAGCGTTTGCCTACTGCCTGCCAAGCGTGGCAATTATAGCAATTATCTCCTCTATGGAGCAATCTATGAGCAGGTTTACGTTCAGCAGTGGACTTTTAAAAAATCCATTAATTAACATGAAATCTTATTTAAAGCAATAATAATTACATTTTAGTACCTACTTACTTTAATTTATCATAAGGCATTTAGTCCGCCCACTCTTAGATTGAGGTGTCTTACAATAAAGATTAAATAAATATAAAAAAGTTACTCGTTTAAAAGAAAAATAATAGACAAAAGTAGATCTACGCTCTTGATTTTTTATATAGATATTTCGATTGTTTAAAAAAACTACTCTTTGTTCCACTCCATATCATTTTCTATATGTTCGTAAAACAAAAAAAATAGTTCATAAAGCGTAACTGGGCGATAAACGTCCAAAAAAAAAAAAAAATATTTATAACACCTATTAGTAACAAGTATTATCGATACTTACCGGCGTTGGTGAAGGTTCTCCTTTAGGAACCTTCGGGTCTCTCATGAATTGGCAACGGCTAATCGGTTCCAAGTCTTGAGTCTTTATCATCACAGGGAAGGCGACTCGGTTCTCGCGGAAGGCGCGGAAGGGGATAGAAAGTTGCTCTCCTGATTTAGCAACCGGTACCAAATTGCCTCCGAACTCGAGGTACACCGGCTTTCCCTCGTGAACCTATAGTCGTAATTTGTAATAAGTAAATAAGGAAGTTTTTGGTGCTGACATAGAGAGGTGGCCGCCTTGAAATCCATAGTGGGTGTCGGCAGTCTTCCATACAGTTACCATATGCCCGGAAGAACTCTTGGCCATCCATAAATGGTTGTATATCTATCTCTTATGTATACTTGGTAATACATGAGGAAGTCGATGGATGCAAGTGGTTCAGGACCGTGATTTGTGGCATTCCTTGGGGGAGGCCTATGTTCAGCAGTGGACTTGTGAAGGGCTGTAATGATGATGATGATGATGATGATAATGACGATGATATACACTAGATGTAAAATACATAGACCAGTGATGGTGAGCGGAGTTAAGGGTATCATGCGTCTGATACTGCGATTCTCAAACCAATTGCAAAGCGTAGCAATTAAAACAAGCCCTTCCTATGATAACAGAGTGCCATATCTTGTAGCAACCCGTTAACTTTTAAAAACAAATTAAGCCCTCACTAATTTACATGAAAATTACACTTTTATAGATAAACGAATTAGTGTAGTTTATAAATCTACTCTAAGTATGTAAGTAACCTACTTAAGTTTAGTTTTTTTTAAAGAAAAAAAAGTAAACAGGATGACACATTCAAGACAACCTTAGTAACCACTAATAATGTATATATATAATATGAACGTGATATATCCAGATTTATATTCGACTGAATTAAATGATAATAAAATAAAAAATATATCTTGTATCGTACGAACGTTTTATGTACATAAATTGCACATGGACAAGCATACAGACTCCGAACAATATTTGTAGGTCATACCAAGACTTAAACAGCAAGAGATTTGAATCTGTGGCTCACAGCGCCGCAGCCGAACGTTTAATCACTGCACCAACTAGCTGACGACCGTGTTAACGGGATGATAAGAATAAGGTTAGCCCCCTAACACTTCAAGTCGACAGTGCCTTTGTGTGACTTTGGTGGGAATGGATAGCTTCATGTTTAACCGAATTTAAAAGAGGAGGAGGTTCTCAATTCGACTGTATGTGTTTTTTTTTACCTCAGAACGATTTTGATGATTCTTTGTTTATTTGAAAGCTGGTGCTTCTCATGTCGTCTTATATAAATTTGATCAAGATCTGACCAATAAATTTTGGGTTATCCCTAATAATATCCTTAATGATGTTCTCATTTTATTTATATTGAAGTCGGTTGTACAATTTTTTTAATTTTACCACTTGTGACCTTTTGTTTTTGTGTTACCACGTGTAAATGTATCAGTATTGATTATAAATCAATATTTTTTAATCTATTAATATCTTATTATAGGCTGTAAAATATTAGTATAATGAAAAAAAAACATGCGTGAGTGTCGTGGAACACTGTTGGAACGAAGTTCCTTTCGTAGTATATTATTATTGATAAACGTATTATATTATTGATTAACAAATACAAATAAATGAATTACTAGCGTCTATTAAAATAAAGCGTCATTTAAAATAAAATAATATTTCTTTCATGGCAAGATAAGAAAAAGTGCGAGGGAGATGGATATTATTCCATCTCGCTTCCTTATAGCCGCCAAGGCCCGTCTACACTACGTCAGAAGGGGTCGTGACGGAAAAATCTTACACTTTTTCTCGCCTAGCCCCCATCCGCCAAATTCGAACCGTCCGATAAGGAACTTCGTTCCAAAAACATAACGCATTTGCAGAGTGATTACCACCGGCAAACGATTCCCAACACAGTTTCACAATCTTATTGCGGAACACATTAGCGGTAGAAATAGCCAAGAATGTTTCACCAATCTAAATGTAACCTAAACAGAAAAGGAACCTTCACTACTTAAAAATGCCCTTGTTGTAAAAGCGACAACTTGTTGTTAGTGTTGTTTGTTAACGGTGTTGTGGTTTTTCCCTTGTCGAATACGATACTCGTAAATATTGGTACATAAAAGTTTTTTTTAAATAAGATGCGAATAAAAAAGTTTGGTACATTGTAATTTTCACTGTTATTTTATTACACCTATTTATTTATTTATTTTTAAGAATAAGGGTGACAAGCGAGCACACAGTCTACCTGATGATAAGTGGATGCTGCGGACCATAGATATCTACATCTACCCTCGATTAAGAATCAAAATCCAGATGCGTTGTCACGCCTGAGGACTAAGGTGGAGTGTCTTGTTACCAGTAAATAAGGTCTCAGGTTGTCTACACTCACCATACGAAACACAGCAGCATTAAGCTGCTATTTTACGGTTGTATTCTGTGAGAGCGTGGTCCTACCCCAGTCAAGCCGACCCATATGTGCTGCAGCCGTAAATAGCCGCAACGTGGCTAATCTGTAACAGGGTCCGAAATATTACACTATAGGTTGTATGATCAAAAGATATCGTTGTAGTCAAAATAGACTATAAAGAAATGAAAATTTACAGCAACTGATATAGTATGATTTTATAACTAAGCCAGTAACTGAATAACATAATAACTGCTTGTGTAATGAATGGCTCACCTCTACGTCCCGACTTTTAGCGACCTGTATGAAGCGTTCAATTCGCTCCAGCGCTTTGTCCTCTTTGTCGTCGGTCACGCAGAACATACGCAGCTGTGCTTGGCTTTCGTCTGTTCGTTTTGCGTACACAACGAAACGGGCCATGAATGGCACGTGGATAGCTTCCCTATAATTGATTTCAACTGTTAACATCATCACTGAAATCAGGCCTTACTTTGCGGATATTCAATAGATCAAAATTGTGAAAACTTATTATTAAAGTAATTTTTTTCTTAACTTCATCTATTAACATCGTTTTAAACAGCTTTGTTTTAAATCTCTATCTTTGACATACAATAGAGAAACTGCATTAATTTTTTTTGCCATGCATTTTTATATAAATGAAAAAATAATTCATTTAAATTATATTTAAATAATTTTTTATTAACAATTCCTTTTTTTAGTAATTATTAATAATTTTTTTTTCGAAAATATTTGAAAAAGTAATATATCCGAATCACAAAGTTTTTGGAAATTAATTTCTAAATGTAAACAAATACGGATTTCAAAAAAATAAAACTACATCTCTGGCAATATATATATTATTTAATACCATTTGGCATGAAATCAATGAAAAAAAAAAACAATGTGCTGCTCTTTTTATTGATATGTCAAAAGCATTTGACTGTGTAAAATATGATATTCTGTTAAATAAATTAGAAGGAAATTAATAGAAAATTATTAAAATAATAGAATGCAAGCAACTGTAATCGAAATATATAATGAATCTACAAAAATGGTTGAGAGACCGGTCCTTAAGAAGCGCGCAAATAGGCAGTTACGGTTTTAAAAATATTAAAGAACTGACTTCATTGAATGACACCACAAAAAATCTCAATTAGTTAATAGATGACTCTTTACTTTCACTGTGTGATATTTATAAAAAATTCTTGATTTTCGAGAAAAAAAATCGTTGACAATGGTAAAAAACACTTAAAACGGCCTTTTTATTTTAAATCTCTAGGCTATTTTGTTATTATTTTAGAAAATATTTTTGGTTAAAACGTGAGATAAAAGTATAGATAACACATTCACCGTTCATTATTTTTACTAATTCAAACCAAAAAGCAATAATCTAAGCCTAAATATCATTCATTTTTAGCAGAAATCGTTCTCCACTTTCCATACATTTTAGTATGAAACGGTTAGGTTTCCGTAATTCGATGCGTGAAAAAAATTCAGTACCGCCTCAATCAGGGTGATGCAACTTTGTATGAAAGCTGAAAAATCTGCACACAATCATGATTTTGTCAATGTTCTAGTTGGGCTTGTAAAAATAAAGCGAGAAAAAAATATCGCTGTTTCTTTCCTTCATGTTGTTTTAAATTGCCATTTTAAAAATTTGATACAAAAATTAATATTATATCGGAAGAAATTAAAATTTTTAATTCTGTGTTAAGCTTTTTTTGGTTTGCTCTTTAAAGTATAATTACATACATATTACTCTGAGATTTGCACAATTAATTTACCTATTAATTGATTAAAATTAAATTATTAAATATTAGCAGAATTCTATCAAAAGAAACCATGAATTAATAGAAGAAAAAAAATGACATTTGTTTGACAACGTCTTTCATATTGAAAATATTTTCTGAAATTTATTCATAGGTTTCATAGGTTTAGATTTTAATATTTATTATTGATTTTGCTTAAATTTAGTTATTATGGGCTCAGAATACTTCATTTTCGTTTTGTGGATGAATACAGTCATAATATCGTCGTGAATATACAGTAAAGATTTTTGTGAGATGTTAACTCTGTATAAGATATTGACTATAAATGAATTTATTATTTCAAAATTTTATGCACGATGTGTGATCATAATCGAAAGTAAGTTAAGTGTTGTGCAAATAAAAGCACAAAATCATCTGATCACTTTCTGCAGGTTTCTTATAATAGGAAAAGAAAAACTTATGACAATATTGTGGTAAGTCTATAAACATTTTGAATTTATTGACCGTTATTTGTAGGTATTATTACTATATTGACTCGAATTGTATTTGTTTCAGATCACGTATTTCAGCTGAGTAAAGTTTTCACCATGAGAATTTTGCTGATTTAAATTTACATTAATGTTCTGTGAAAAATAACTCTCACAATAACGTGTTATGTATCAGTAACAAGCGTGGAAATATTGAGTGCAAAAGCAATAAAAACATCAATAATAATGTATATATAAAACAATCTGTATTCCAGAAAATAAAATTACATGACTATACATATTTATAGTTTTATTTTATCTCACATACTAATCTAAAGTATATTCGAGTAATTTTGTGCAACTTCTCCAATGTATGGAATTTACCCATAGGTTTGTGAGGCTTGAGCCAAAATTACTCGAATACCAATTAAAAGTTCAAAGTACAAAATACAAAGGTTTGAAATTCCCGCTAAAAAAGTTTTATATGGGCGTTCACCGTAGCGCTTTTAGTGTACACTCATAAAGACGTGTTTCCGTTTTTTAGTATGAAGTTGGCGTTCTTCTCTTGGTAGAGAGTAATTGTGTTCTGTGGCCTCAATTTTCAAGGTGATTGCACGTCCGTTCGTAGCCCACTTTGACGAGTCGAGTCGATACATCTATTGTTTGACATAGCATAAGGGTGGGTCGCGATTGTCGGACACGACTGCTAAAATTATTTGTATTCTTTGAGTAAGTAGACTAACTAGGTATGTGAGTTTTATTATGTATTGTTTTTTGTAATTAATAGAAATTAATGTACTTAATAAAATAGTAATTTATTTTAATATCCATTTCAGGTAGATAATATGGGAAAACGCAAAGAAAGTTATTAGAATAAAACAATCAAATTAATAATTTAAGCATATGAACCACTCAGAAACTCGCTAAGCAAGCAGTCTTGTTTTAGGACTCGACTCAACCACCGCAGTGGGGATCTATGATCTGGACCTTGAGTGAATTGTTGATCAGTGGGTTACCCTCTGTGGGGTCCACCCATTGTGATATCATTTCAGAACTTCTAGAATATTCCTCTCCTGATTGACTGTCGGGTTCTTTGTTGAGGTTACCATACGATTACGATGACGTTAGGTTATTTTAGTAATATCTTATGCCAAGGTTATTGTTGCAGTAGTTAAATTTAGATTGATAACTAATATTTATAATATAGAAGTTATCTAAACAATAACTCTGTGGTTCCCATTAAGTGCGTTATCAGAATCAGTATTCAATCGTATATAAATAATTTTATCAAACAATCATCAACAATACAAAATCATCAATACAAAAAAATCAACATATAAATAATCAAATTAAATTTAAATAAAATAATACTTGTAAATTGTATGTGGATTGATTACATCTGCAATAACCTTCTAAAATACAAAAACCTTAATTAACATAGGCATTTTTTATCGGTCGTTGATACCTTTATTTTTATATCTTTTCATGACAATTGAATTGTGACAAAATTTTATGTTTATTAAACTTTCATGACAATTGAATTGTGACAAAATTTTATGTTTATTAAATAACTACTGAAAAAACACGGGCTCAAAATAAGTCAGTTGGCGTATACTAGACGATACTTTCGCGATCATTTGAAGTGCGTGTAAATTTTGGGAATTTTCCTATACTAAAGTCCTACGATGACGAGCGGGTTTGAGTTTGAGGAGCGCGCGAAACGCCGCTTATTTTATAGTAATTTTATTTTGTTTATTACATTCTTTTAATATGGATCTATTTAAAAAATAATTTCTCTTACATATTCTTTATCGAATAAAGTTTCACATGTAAAATGCATAATACATTTCTCCTACAAATAGCTGCAAGTTTGAAATTAATCACGACATTTTATACTTGAAACAACCTTTTTTAAAATATTTTTCCCAAATCTGTAATCAGTAATAATGTGGTTTATAACATAACTAACCAATAACAATATGTATTGGCGGTGAAAGAATATTCACTACTCCAAATCATCCCGTGGGTGTGGTAAAAGGCAGATGGAAACCAGGAGATGGGTAACGGCATCTTCCTAACAACAACTAGATCCAAAGGCAAAAACTGCGGTTGCCAACCCGCCTGGCAAAAGTGGAAACTATGAAAAATGCCCCCTTACGAGGTTATCCGTTGGATAGGCTTATGTTCAGTAGTTGACTTTGATAGATCGTAATGAATGAATGAACAATGTATATTTAATCTCAACATAATTTTAGAAACTGTTAGAACTCGTCAAAACATCGTCATCTACGTAGCGGAACTAAGAATTTTTCTCGTTAATTGACTTCTTAAAATGATTTTTGTAAGATAATTTATAATATAAAATAAATATGAACATATTAATATTACGAGAAGAGATATGAAATTTTCATAAACTACCAGCACATTATTAAAAATATTTTCAATATTATTTCTATTATTTTTAAATTTAAAGTTTCAGAGAATAACTGTATCTAGAAAAAATTACTGGAAATAACTATTATACTTCGCTTTTAGCACTAATATTATAATAATATTTAAATTTAAACGAAAAACATTTTTATTATAACTACTTTATTGTATAAGCCATAACATTTTACCCATATATTTAAAGAAAACACGAATTAAGTAAATTATTTCTCCTTGGCAGTAAAAAATTGTCGCAATGGTTGCAACATATAAGATATGATCCGCCATCTTGAAAGATACTGTTGAGGGGATCATTCACACACAAACCTTGGGGTGTGCACGCCGCGCAGCGGCTCGCTTTGAAAAAATGCTGTATCGGCCGTGTCAGAGACCTCACAGTGGCCGTAGGTATGTCGGCATTTGTCGTTTAGTTCAGATGCAAATAACATTTTTAGAAATATTGAATTTAGTTAGTTAATTGATTAGAAACGCTAAAATCTCATTCATAGTACACCTATACGTCCCTGAAACGACCAACGGGTTGTTTGTTACATACTGTATAAATTGTTTAAACCATTGTGATTGTTTAAATCTGTATTAACCTTTATTTTTTAATAAAAGATCATTTATGAAACCCACATTTACACAAAACAATGATAATATTTTAAATTTGTTCATAAATAAAAAATAATAGTTAAAATAATACCTAGAAAGCGTACACTCTAGTCCCACCCTTTGCTGTCAGCTATTAATTACGGGCTCGCGGACTTCGTTATGTGAAAAGCAAATGACACAGAAGAAATTGCAAACGGCTACATACAATGCGTGTTTTTTGTGACATTCATGAACATCCTACAAAGACGAAAGCGGGATGAATATGTAACTTGTGCGAAGCACCAAAAGTAATTTATTCATTTCCAGGGTGCGTATACTAACACTGCGCGATGCGTCTGTGTGACTAGAAAATATCAATGTAGGTCTTCTATTAGAAGTTCCTATGCTTAAGGATTATAGTTTTAAATCTGAATTTGAAAATGTAATACTGCGTGTACCCCAAGGCAGCATATTGGGGCCCTCTTTATTCCTATTATATATTAACGAGCTCCCAAACATAATTACCCACCTATGCGTAATGTATGTCGATGATGCAACTATATTTATTTCTAATGATGAATCAAATGATTTTGATTATGAAAATGAAATAAACAAAACATTGATAACAGTTACTGATTGGCTGCAGTCAATAAACTTGAAAGTAAACCTGTCAAAAACCAAACTTATACAATTACAAAAGTATACCTGCCAAACAATATATACCCGTGACTGATATAGCGGTCGAAGAGGTAAAGAACATAAATTTTCTGGGAATCGAAATAGATCAACATCTAAACCATTTTTAATTAATATATGAAAAAACATTTGTTAAAAAAATCATTTTTCTTAATAATTTTTAGTAAACTTTCAAAAAAAATTAAAAAACATGCAACTTTTCTATTAAAAAACTCCTCAAAAAAGATGTGTGTAATACATGTTAATCTATGTACGAATATCTTTTTACATACCTATATAATTCAGTAGCCATTTTGGTAGCATCTTCTACATGTCGGCAGTCTATCAACCAATATCGTGCTGAGACTGTTGTAGTGAAAGATACGCAGTCGTTGACGAAAGTTAATGGTGTGTTCTCTGTCACATCTTCCCAGTGCGCCCGGTTCGTCCCACCTGATGATATATTTTATTTGACGTTATAGAATAACAGGTCGAAAAGTCTTATAATTTATGAATGAAATAAAAGCTACACAAGGTTTATGCTTCTACTAGAATTGCCAATTTATTAAGAAAAGCTTCAATAGCAGTATTTGCAGTCTTCTGCTGTTCCAACTGCCACAACATTCTGTTTCCTATCTATGCATGCTAAAAGCAGTCTTGATAAAATTAATTTAAATAAATCTACATCATTACATTAATTTAATAATGCATTATTTTTAGTATACCAATTCAAATAGATATAGATATAGTGTGTCGGGTTTATAAACAGTTCAATGTCAGTTTCGTACAATATAAGTTAAAATATTTAAAAAATGTGTACATATTACTAATACAATAAGAAAGGGGTAACGAAACGAGAGGTAAGGACAAATAAAAGAAAATGTTTCCAAAACGGCCTATAGCAAACACACAGCAAGCATAAACAAAACAACACATCACAAAAGAGACGAGAACGAAAACTATACTTATACATTTGTCATTGAAAATAAGTTGATATCAGACGTGGCACATTGCGTTATTATTACCTGTTTTCCAAAATTTTATTCTGTTTTTTTTTCTTTTAAATAAACAAAACAATGATTATATTATCTCATAAACGAATTCTCAAAATTACGTGTTTGGTCTTCCAAAAAACAGATCTCTCGAAGGACATTCACTGAAAAAATAAAACTCAATACAACTGACCTAATTGGTGATGTAAAGAATATAAAATAAAAATAAATAAAGATGATGTGAAGGAAACAAACTGATAGGCCGTTTTGGAAATAAACTTTGATTAGTACAAGCGAATTAACAGAACTTAAGAGACTTTGACGCAGAAAAATGAAGTGATGATGAAACCAATGAGGACACCGCAACGAATTACCTAAACTAAGATTAGAAGATAAAATTGTGTTTCGTGAAAAAGTTTTAATTATGTGCCATTATATTGCCGATTTATCTAAGAGATCATTGTAAAATATGTTTCTAAACCAATAATTACCAGTGTTTATCACAGTGCATATTTGATGTATCAAGAATTTTCACCTACATAATTTATGACACAGAGTGATGGTGAGTTGAGAAAGCGTTAATAATTCAGCCCGTGCACAGAGGAGTATGTATGAGAAGCGAGAATAAATGGAAAAAAGCATTAAAAATCGATAAAAATAGATAAATAAAAACTATGACAATTGAATAAGAACAGAAAGAACCTTGGAGGAACATCTAAAAGAAATGACGTATGAAAATAAATATTAAAATATCGAAATAAAAGGGTAATGTGAAACTAAAACCGAGATTAACCCTGTCTGTAAGTTACTTGTAAATTATATTTTTTTACCTTCGAGAGATCGTTTGCGAAAAACCCCTGTTGGTGTGCGTCCATTACGTGGTCCGCGTTTAATTTAGTTCCATAAACGGTGAGCGTGCAACACACACAAACACACGAGAACAAAGACAATGTAGACACGCACATAACGCAGACACAGGGACACAGCCCTTTAGCTGTTAGTGTATTTGCCATAAGCGTATCACATATATTTTTTGTGTGTTTATTAAAATTTGTTCATTTTCGATTTGTAAATCACTTAATTGTGGGATGAATATCTACGCTAGTTATTTTCTGTTTATCATGCTCATCCCTTTGTCTATAGAAACGGGATAAAGTTCTCTAAAATCGATAATGTCTTTTAACTACTCTATGATTTACAAAGAAGGAAAATTTTCTATGAAATAGGATAAATTACAATAAAGATGTCTTCAATCTATCAATACTCTATTATAGCTTAAAATGTAACTATCCTCTACCGATGACGTCAGTTTAAAATGTAACTAGGTATTCAATATACGAGTAGACTGTACGTTAATTGAGCTTCTTCTACACTATCGTGTTGTAATGGAATATAGGTTATACTTACTTTTAAGAAAATACTAGCAATGCTAAGAACATTACTAATACGAAAACATCCGTTAAACACTCCAGGTAAGCTTAAAATGCTTGTGTCAGGAGTGAATCACAACAGTAGTCGAATAACGGATTTGAACCCACGACTTGTAAGTTCGCGGCCCACATCCTACCATTAGGCTACTGTCGTTTTAGGTTACATGGTAGTACATTAAAGTATAGTGCTCAAAAGCCTGATTGTACCTACTTTATAGGCTCACTTACCTTATAGCTAAGCTAATATGATAGCGAATATAAGCCATAATCCATTGCAACACTTTTAATACCATTTAGATATCGGAAACGAATGTATCAAATTAAAAAAATATATCTACAACCAAATGGTTTGAAATACGTGATTTTTTATTCGTCTCCAATAACTGAAATGATTGGCTACTTACGTAGAAGCGAAACATCACATGTTTACCTGATATGGAGCACAGCAAACGAAGAGTTGGCGCTGATGAGGTGCTGTACTGGTTGGTCATTCCCTGCGTGTGGGGACGGGGGGCTGGCATACTTAAAGTGATCGCCTTGTGGAACTTTCGCCTCCTGGGCTCTACTGTTACCACAGGGGACACTGCCACTCCACGCCCAAGGAGCTTTGCGGTCAGTTCCGAATCTATGATTTGGGCCTGTTAAATAAATGGAATTATACCTAAATAAAAAATAACTTTCGGTTGAACTAATCAATGTAGTTTTATTGTATTTCTACACTTATGTGTCTATACATATTAAAGGTATTGAGCGTCAACAATGTCTTAAAAATGATTATTTATTTCATGATAATTTTAAATTATTTTATTTATTTATTTTTATATGGGCCATACTATATTTTGGTAAATACGAAAATATATCAAATATTATGTTAAGTAAACGTAAAATTTAACGAGGATTGCTTAATAGATTTGAAGGAAACATAATAATTGCTTCAAGACCAAACGTGGTTGCAGATTTGTTCGTGTTGGTGCATGGCAGAAATGCTGTGCAATTAATAAAAACAAACTTACCTTTTCATGACTTACGGAATTTTCAGTCCTGTATATCTTTTTTTTTAATAAATTCAAACAGTGATGAGCATGGCTCATTCGGTTGGGAAGATATGGGTAGTGCAAAGCAAATATGAAAATATGAAATCACAGGAAAAGCACTTAAAAGGAACATTAAAAATCATCATACATCTTAAACTCAAACTTACATCTTTTTCTCACACATGCGCTTCAAATCAAAACTTAAAAAGCTCGAAATATTAAAAAAATGCAGCATAAATAAAAACAGTTTTTACAGCATGCAACTCTCACGTTTGGTCTTTAGGAATAAAGTTCATAATGGCATAACCAACACTCATAATTAAAACAATAAAAAGCGCAAATTGTAATTACCCAATAAATTTAGCAATCACCTTAAAAATAAATGTCATACTTAATGATACGTCACTCCAAATTGCATTAATAAGACATATCTTGATACTTATATCTACAAATGTAAGGAATATTTTTGATTAACAAGCTTAAATCGTACATTTTATTGCGTACATGCTGGATTTTAACCTAAAGACCAACTAGAGAAACTATTTCAAAACAAACTCTTCGCGTCCAAACGCTGTGTGAGAAAGTCTCAATGGTGATTTCATACATTTCAAATTCACTTTGAGAAAAAACAAATTTAAGTTTTAAATTATTTTAATTAACTTTTACAGCAACGCTAATGAATACCTTTAAGATAATTCTAAATTTATTGGGTACGACATTATCCCTATAGGAGTAACGCATATTTTTAACTTAATCAAACATAATTAAACTTACAGCTAAAATAAACCAAATTTCTGTAATGTAAAAAATCTAATCTATCTGTAAACGTTATATGAATACTAATACATTACGTTACGGATAGGTTAATACTTTGTTACTGCTAATAAGATTTTGCTTGAGATGATTGATTAAGCTTTTGACAAATAATAAAAACGTTAGTGAGAGTAGACACGCAATACTTGCAGACTAACAATAGAAACTAGAACTCATAATCGAAGGGTGAACAGTCCCTCGAAATCCATCATTCAACATTTACCTAGTGGTTGAATATTGAAACAATATTTTTGTCTTGCATAAACAATTTATCTATTAATCAATCATGGTTTCCTTGAAAATTAAAAAAATTAAAACAAAAATGTAAGCCCACAACCATTTCTCGTTCTAATATATGGTATCCCTGTTATCATTAGTATTTACCCCTTTTGTAAATGTCTTGCGTGATATTATACATACTAATAATATAAAATACTGATATTATATACCTAACAGAGGTAATGGATCTTGTATTATCGTTTTAATCTTTTGTTTTTGATGTGGTATTCTACATCAAAAAGTGATATACCAAAATAAGTACCAGTGATAATTTCTCTGTCACTCCCATGACTGACATGACATTGGCAGAATTATTTTTGGAGTAGCCGAATAAGAAGAAGAAGAAGAAATAAATTTAAGATTTAAATGATACTTCTGACAAATTACTCTGGATATTTTCACATAGTACTTTGAAATAATCACGGACATATATTTTTTTAAACGAAAATTTGGCAATCAGCCATCAACTTTTGATTTCTGTCAAATTTGTTCTTTTTGTCTTTGAACAAACTTAAAGGTCAAATTCGACACATGGCGCTAAAATCTTCTCCTATGGGAACCCCTATCTTGACTATGAATTCCAGAGTTAATATAAGCAAGTCTATTGCAATGTGCACTACGCCTTGTCCTACTCACACTTCCACGTTTTTCTTTTATACATTTATGTCTATTATTACAAGGTTAACAATTATATTTAATAGTTTTCACGATCACAATCAATTATCCTTTAAGGCAAATTTTTGTATATTTATATAGATATTTTTGTCAAGAAATAGATTAGATCTTTTATCATAAAGATATGTAATTCAAAGAATATAAAACACATTTTAAATTAAAAAATTTATAGAATACACGCTTATAGTTTATATTTTATAAGTTACATTTAAAATTTCACTAGCAATCTTGGTAACTATAAGTTTTGAAAGTAGCTTTAGCTATATACTCGTATAAATTATTACTATAGGTATTAAAAATTAATACGTGTTATTAATATTATCATCATATTATTGCTTGGTATACCAGACAACCTTGAACTATAATTTAAAACTAGCAATCCACGAGATAAGTATATTCCATTTCTTTAGGATTTTAAAAGATCACAATATGAACAATTGAATTGCAATTTTCCTTATAAAAGATTTGATCTTTAAATAGTAAGATCTTTCGGTCCTTCTACGATCGTAAGATCTTTAAATACCTTTTTGACATTAAGCTAGTATGTGGATCACCAGATTTATTCCTATTTTATATGCTTTTGAAGCAGTAAGCGGTCTTTTGCTTTGGTCTTAATAGCTCTAATACCAAAGTATTGATACAATATTTTGATTTTTATTGATTAATATAAGTAATAATTTATAACACTAATTAATATTGATAAATTATTATTGTGATAGGTTAATATATTTCAATAGGGCGATAACTAGGGATTATTTTACACGAGCATCTGTATTTGGTTTTATGAAAATATCTTGTTCATTTTTACGAAATTCACAAAACTTTTGTAGCAATAAATCGAAAAATTATATTTAATATTTGAGAAAATATGTTTTAAAATGATATTCGTTGTCGTTGGCGGTTAATTTAATTATTTATTAAAAATTTGCTTCAATATTGTGTAAAGGCATTTAATATCTAATAAAAAAATACGTTCTGTTAATTTAAGTTAGACCCTCTTAGTAATTATTAAATTCCCATTGCTGAGTACAAACGAAATCGCATATTTGATAAATACTAAAGTCAAATGCAGTTCACAATGAATACGTTTAACAGAGTTTGAAGGTATGAATATTACGATATGGCAAAAGTTCTCGAAATACTGTTGTATGTTATTTCTCATACATAATTGCAAGTTTCAACATTAATTTCCCTTCAACGTCGACAGCTGTTTTACAGCAGCAAAATTGTGTTGTTTGACATTCAAAGTACTATTAATGAAGTGCGTATCTTACTTCGTAATACTAGTATTTTTATAGAAGAGCACACAGTCCACCTGCTGGTAAGTGGTTCGATGGTTCACAAACACCTATTTCTCGATTAAGAATCAATTTGGAAATTAACTGTGTAACCAGAGGACTAAGATTGAATGCCTCGTTATCAATTAAAGAGTCTCCGGATATCATTACTCACCATACGAAAGATAACATCATGCTACTATTTTACGCTGGTAATTTGTGTGAGGGTGGTCCCCGGTTAAGCCGCGCTATTCAACGTATAAATCTTTTCGTTAATTGAATTGTAAAACAAAAAAAAATCATGGAAACTATTTATCCTTTGACTTTTAAATCACTTGGAGTATTATAGATCAAATAGATAAGTAAAACACCTTACCTACAATATAAGTAATTAACTTAAAAGGTTCCCGAAACGGTCAATAGCGAATGTATCTACTTCTATCATCTAATTGCGACACTATGCCATTAAAGCAGTTGTCAATATTACTACTAAACATAGTGATTATATTATCATTGATTACTACGGTATTGACGGCAAATGATAGCAAAAGGCAATCATTTTTTGCAACAAATGCCACATCTGCAATCTGCAATTTGAAACCATAATATTTATTAGTGACGCACGCGACTTCGCATGGCCAGCACATCATAGTTCAGCAATTGATTGAGGGGAGCGCAAGTGATACGCCGTCAATTGGAGTTTCAATCGCCCATCATTTAAAACCTCAAATCACGTACACATTGACAATTGCAATTGACCGTTTCAAAGGCCCTTAAAGGTTCATCTATACCGTATATAACACTATCACATGAAGACACACTAGTAATCTAAGTGCGACGTAAAGTGAAATGGGTATAAATTAAGTTTGGCATCATCTTTTGTACTATTGTTAAATTACATAATGTCTTATTGCTAATTAGAACACATTGTCGTGATCGTCTTAAAAATTTATCACCTATTTTTAATTTAGTTGAGTGTGATTTGTTTCTACGTAATAACGGAACTAATAAGAGTCTATGCTACGTTTAAATCATTATAACAATCAAGTTTTAAATAAGTAATTTGTTGAATATGCAAAGCATATAATTTTATGAAACTATTAAAAGCTACTAAGTACTATTAATAATATGAAAATGATGCCGTCGGGAGCAGCGTAAGATCTGTCACCCATAGACATCTACATCTATCTTCAATAAAGAATCAAAATGCAGATGCGTTGTCACCCGTGAGGACTAAGATGGAATGCCTCTTTTCCAGTAAAAAGGGTCTCCGGTTCTCTACACTCACCATACGAAACACAGCAGAGTTAAGCTGCTATTTTACGCTGGTATTCTGTGAGAGCGTGGTCCTTCCCCGGTCGAGCCGACCCATTCGTACTACAACTATACTACTAATATAGCTGCAGCATGGCAAAACTCATCGGCGATTAGTGTTTACTAATTTTCTTTTGATTATTTTGAAAGACTGTTCTTAAATAATATACATATATAGCGCTGTAAAGCTTTTCTTAAATGCAAATAAAGACTAAATAAGAAGTAAGAAGTATTGGTTTAAATTAGAAAAAAATATATTTAAAAAGAGAAACTAAGATTTTCCAAGCAAAAACATTTACTTTTAATTTTAAAATTTACATTTGTTAATTTGTTATCGTTTTCAAAAATCATGTTCACTTGTTGTTTGAAATAAAAGAAATGCTGTTTCTCTTTTTACTACTTTATATTTATTTCGCATAGCACGCAATGTTTGTTTCCACCTTAAAAATTCATCTTATTTCGTTGCTATTAAATATACTTAAAGTATATGAGTATTTTCACTTATACTACCAAATCAAAGAGAAACGTTTCTTTTTAGATACATTGTTGACGGTGATCTTTTTCAAATTCTTATCTTTCACGCCGTTTCGGGGTTTGAATAAGTTTACCTGGAGCCCAACTTTTATCTTCTTGGTCAAGGCTCCCTGTGGGAAGACTGCTTGGACTTGTGGCACTACGGAGCTAGAGACCATACCACCTGAAATAAAATTTAAAATAAGTGAGTAAAGTTACAGCTTACTACGTCCCACTCCTGGGCACAGGCCTCCTCTCATTTTTGAAGTTTTAAGGCTAGGAAAAGTCTGCCGCGCTGCCCCAATGCGTGTTGGTGGACTTCACATGTCTTTCGAAATATATATTTTTAATTTCTAAGACATGCAGATTTCCTCATTATGTTTTCCTGCACCGTGGAGCACGTGGTAAATCAGTATTTAAAATTGTAATTAAAAATTTCATTGGTGCCAGTGGGGTTTGAACCGGGGTTGCTCGCATACTGTGATATTTACAGCGAGCGCGTTAGCCTCTGAGCTACCACGGCTCTAAAATTAGTGAGTGGTAGTTATTATCTAGATAATCTATTATCCTTTAACAATACGTGTATTTTAAAGCTCCACTCAAATAAATATCGGAAATAATTTGGTTTATTTACTGATTGCGTGAAAAAACTTGTTACAAATGTTGTACTCTAGACCACTGACTGGACTTAGAATTAATTGTAAGCAATTCTTTCCAGTAGTTACAAAATTAAAGTAAGCGTAATATTATAACAATTAAATTAACAATTAAAATGTCAGATAAAATGCTACAATTTTTCTAGAAAAACTCTTATGTAATTCTCCAACCCAAAATTATAGGTCATAGGTATGTTATTAAAATACGTTAAGATCCACACATACATAATAATATGTCATACTACTGAAGACTGTAGCTTCATTTGTACAAACATTTTTACATACATAATATGTACAAACAATTAAATAAGTATATTCTAACACCATAAAATAATTATATTAATTCATAAATAAATATTAATTATTATAAGCTGGTTTAAGGTTTACAAAACTATTTTGTTAAGTAAACAAGTAAACATAAAATGTTTTAAGGTAACTATAAAGCTCACACTTTTATCGTTATAACAGCACTGTATAAAGTCGTATCTACATAATATGTTTTAACATCGATCATAGGCAAATGAGCGTGTGTTCATCCAATTAAGTTTATAGATCATTATCGTAAATAGCACTTCCGAGTTCAGTTTGTAATAAAATTTACCTTCTGGTCCAATCGCGTGTACTTCTTGGCGGATGCGTGATATGACTGCGAAATATTGCGGGAAGTCGTGCGTCAGAATTCGAGTAACGCGAGGTGCATCCCACCCTTTATCTTCTTCGTTTGTTTCTGTTAAAATAACAAAATAATAATACCATGTGATAAACATTGTAGAGTTTTTTTTTCCGGAGAAATGGGTTAAATTGTGTTATAATTCAGTTAAATATTTTTGTTGTTCGTTTCAAGGTTCAATACGACTAGATATAAATAATCGATAAAAAATCACAAGTTACGAATTGCAGATTCAAATGTTTTGTTTGTGAGTCTGTGTCATGTTGTACATGTCATCCCGTGGGTGTCATAAGAGGCTACAGGGGAAAATGAAAATAGGGGCAGTATATTCCTGATAACAACTGAAAATATTAAAAAATTGCGGTTACCAAGCGATGCAACTATGGCAAAATCCTCTCAGTGGAGGAGGCCTATGTTCAGCAGTGAACTTTCGATAGGCTGTAATGAATGAATGTTGAATAAATAATGAGATGTTGTTAAAAAAAAGCAGCTGTAAATGATCGAAAATGTACCTTCGATCTCCAGAGTCTCATGCAGTATGTCCTGTACCACGTCCTCTGTTGCGTCGGCGTTGTGCTCACGCCAGCTGGTACCATTATCTGAACGCAGGATCACTATCTCCCGTTCTTTGCCGCGGAGTGAGGCGTAGTGTGGTACTTCCAGTATCACCGGCCTATAATAATATAATTATTCATGAATTTTTTCTTTGTCAAAACTAATCCCCACTCTGGGTTTTTGTCCTGTATCGTGGAGGTGTTTTATATACATAAATAACACATGTACAAACCCTCAGATAGTAGGCCATACAAACCCTTACATCGGGCAGGATGCGAACCCGCATTGTCGAAGATTGTTTACATGCAGTGCGACTGCCTCGTTGGTCTACTGGTCGTAAGTGCGACTGCTGATTATGTGGACTTGGTCTGGCTCAAAAACAGTTAAGGTTTTCTTAAAAAATTAGTAGTAGCCCGAAAACCACTTGCCGGTGTTTCAACTTCGTGCCTCGGAAAGCATTCAAAGCCTGATCTCTCTCCGGTTGTGTCGGATTGACGTCGCATCGGACTATGAGAATGGGGGAATTGAGAGTGCACCTGTGCTTGCGCACACACTCGTGCACTATAATCCATAGGTGGAATTCACAACACGGAAAGCAACTCTCTTTACGAAGCTTCTCGGTAGCTATTGTATTCCTACACGTAAAAAATATATCTGCACAATTGCTAATAAAATTATAATTTCTGTCAGTTTTATGAAATTATTTGCTGCCAAACACCAATCTTTTGAAATAGACGTACCCCAGGAACTTGGCAGCGACCGGACCCATCTCCAAAACTCTAGCTGCGAGCGCCTCCCCTTCCATCAACGGCGGCATGTGGTTGATACGAGATGGCTTAAGATATCTGCAATGAATGATGTTCATAATTAATTAGATTATTGATAAAAATAACTAAAATTTATCCGACACCTCAATACAAACATAACCTATTTGTAAGAGTAAAGGTAATGTTAGTTAAAAAAATTGTTTAACTAACCTAACCGACTCTGGCTTATATGAACAATATTTCCAATATTGTTCATATAAGCCAGAGTCGGTTATCAATCCTCAAACTCTTTCAAGCCAGTTAAAATAAATACGAACATAATCAAAAATTCCATGCACATATTATTTTTCATTAAAGAAATTTATTTATATTATAGTCTACCAAGGGTGGCGGTTGTAGCAAACCCTCCCGACAACGGAAGAGGCTCACATCACCCCTGATAAAGAAGAAGTTTCGAGGGTATACCTGCATGTAATCCTTGTCGGTTGCTGCGCAGAGAGTGGTGGCACTATGACACGGACCCCTCCCCCGCGGCAGCCGCGCATGGCTCCACCCGGGCGTCCACTAAGAACGACACCAGGAAACTGCAACATTGTAAACATTGTTGAGCCTAGGGTTGCCAACCTGTAAGATAGTAAGGTAGTAGTTGTTGGAAAAATAAAAAGTATAATATGATGTATTCCAAATAAATATTTTTTAATGCTCTGAGCTTTTACTGTTATGGGCTGTGATGATGATGATTCAAAACGATGCAAGAAACTTTTAATCAATCTAAGATTTCATTTAGAATGTAAAAGAAGTATCACAGGGCTGTTTGTTCTATATTGGCAATAATTTATTATTTTACAAAAATAAACGTCGGTGCGATTGTTAGTGATCATTCATACTCTGAAGGACTTGACTAATTGAGGTAATATTCACATATGCTGGGATCCAACAGGTGGCGCTGTGGTCAAATTTTTAATAGGAAAAAAAATAAAGAAAGAAAATATTTATTTCGCCTCATAATAATAACGGTATATTGTGTATAATATTTCCCTTAAACGTTTATTAAATAATACTAGACTGCTGAACGAAGAAAGCTGTTTTTCAGTATGGCTCGTTTCATCCCTTTCTAGTAGTTTGAGCAATGGTCTATCTTAACAAATTTGTAATAGCAGTTAACAGAAAATAGCTAAATAATAAACTCGAGACTAGACTAGACTCATAACATAACATATGTTATTATGTTGCTTCTGATTGTTAAGCTTGATAAGACATTTTTAGTCACTCAAAAGTTCCTTCTCTACAAGACAATTCATCAAGTAAGTAATAATCTAAATTATAAAAATATTTAACTAGGTACTTACTTCTTCCATTGTAGCTTCTTTCTGTTGTTTCGAAATCCAGGTAGCGTGCGCATGAATCATTTTGATTACAATAGGTCAATATTTCTGAAATTATACTAAGCCTATTACCATACTATATTTAATTTGATTAAGGGCCAATTTTACAACCCTCAGATAAATTTTATTCATAGGATAAAATAAACAAACTAAAAATTGCAGTTTCTTTAATAAAATTGTTTAATTGTTTTACTTTTATATTCAATCAAATATAACCTATAATTGATCCGATGGATAATTTTATGTTACGTAATTTTTCGACGTGTGGTGGCGATGTAAATGAATCCATCCCTGTTAAAGCCATTAGCATTATTAAGTTGAATACAGGAGAAAAAGCAAGAGTGAATAGGCATTTTTAAGCTAGCGCTTTACAACTTTCAGATACTACATCCACCACTTCTCATCAGGTGAGTGGGCTTATTATGAGAGAACCGTGGTAGCTCAGGGACAAAAATAATTCCCTAGAACGGGGGTGGCCCATGTATAGTATTAGACATTTAAAACCTGTTAAAAAAAGAAAAAGAAAAAAAATGAGAAGTAGCTTTAAGAAATAACACTCACTTGGGTTGTGTAGGATCTACGTTGTAGCAATAGCCTTTAGGAGCTTGCGCGGTGCTGTACCGGCTGATACTCTTCACCACCACTTCTTGTTGCGGCTGGTAAGGGATCCCGTTCACGGATCCTGTGATAATAATGTAATAGATAAAACGTTATGTTTAACGTATAACAGGTGTGACACCGCATCTTCATTTTGATTCATAACCATTGATAGATGGAGATGTCTGCCATCATCCACTTATCCACTTACCACGAGGAGCTCGTTTGCAAACTTATTCTATATGAAGAACTAAGCCATAAACAAATAATAGTCAGATAGTAATGCGTACAAAAGAAATGTTTGATTCTCTTATGCTTGGCTGGGAATTTAAAAAAAATTGTAAGGTAAATCGAAATATTTTCAAGAAACAAATCCTCTGAAAAGTTGAAAGAGGCGACTATTGTAATGGTCAGAAGTACTTCCGATAGATGGCTGCTATAGTAGTACCTAATATCTAATATATAAAAATGCTTATATTTTATAATAACAAATAAAATTATTCTGCCATCCTCCCATTGCCAGTCTGGGGTTTTTATTCTTTCAAAATTTGTATACAAATATGATAATAATTTGAATATAAAACTACAGCGTCATTTACAGTACATTCTCAGGCAAATTCTAAAGAAAAGTTAGTTGTAATAGCTCAAGTATTTCATTAACTACATTACTTACCTTGAGAAATCTCCATGATGTTCTTATGGCTCATGGCAGACTCGGTGCGTTCATCTTTCGTCACGTCGATCGGTAAGGAGTCGTCTCCGAGTGATTTCATGTCATCTGCAGTCAGGTAGCGGTACGGCTGATCGTTGAGGATCGCGTCCTCACCTGAGTTTTTAAATATTTTAACATAAATTAAAGGTGAAATCTCCTACTGGTGTCATTTTATTAATTAAGCATTCATAGATAGTTTAGCACACGGAAATATTCCTCTCTACCGAGAGACGAGATGGGCGGCAGCATTTTCCCAATAACAACCTAAAATAATAACAAAACTGCGGTTGCCAACTCACCTGCCTAGGGTTGCAACTAAGGAAAGTATCCCACTTATGAAGCTATATAAGGAGGCCTAGCGGTGTTTTTAATAGGTTATAATAATGATAACGCAAGAGGAACTGACACAAAAAAATAATTATTCGAAAAATCCACCAATATAAAAAAAAAATATACTGGTTTGTTTCGATTTGTTATATGTGACTACAACTGTGATATTTGATGATATAAACATGGGTTGATTAATTATTGGTAATAACGACAAAATGCATTAATAATTATCATAATAATAATTCAGATAGTGTGCGCAGGAATTACAAGCCTTAATTCCTCCCTCCTCTTTCTACTATTGGAAAACCAGGCGGCCGGTGGGCATTCACCACTTTATTTTCGATATTACACGAATTCGAACCAAACAGCTTGCTGCGTCTTTTGTAATGAGTACAGCAAAAATGTGGAATAATTTGCCGGCGGCTGTTTTTCCGTGCAATTACAATATAGGTGTTTTCAAGCCAAAGTGAATAAGCTTTTGCTTTATTTTATACAATAAGAATGACAAACGAGCACACAGTCCACCGAGCACACAGTGGCAAGTGAATGTTGCTGCCCATATGCATCTACATTTATCCTCGATTAAGAATCAAAATGCAGAATCGTTGTCAACCCTGAGGACTAAGATGGAATTCCTCATTTCCAGTAAAAAGGGTCTCCGATTCTCTACACTCACCACACGAAACACAGTAGCATTAAGTTGCTATTTTATGAGAGCTTCATTACCACTTACCACCAGGTGAGATTTTGTCAGGTGTTTAGACACACGGGCGCTGACGTGTGTACATACATAAGTACAAAGGTACTGTAAAATATATCGCCGCAATGTTAAGGACTGCTCTTTCGCTAAAATTACAGCGCTCTGTATATCCCAAGCAGTGAGTCAGTATCATTTTTGGTCTAAAGCATTTTGTACGTGTAGAGTCAGGCTACAGCGGATGATGAAGAAGGATCAGACTGCACGAACGTTATCTTCTAAACGTTCCGAAGAACCGGAGGCCCTTTAGCGGTAACGAGGTATTCTTTCGTAATCTCTAGGGACGACAACTGACAACGCATGTGCATTTTGATCCTCATCGAGGATATATGTGAGAGTCACAGCATGCATTTACTATCACTGTGAATGTTAAAAAATATATCGCAGTTGAATTTACCTTAGATGGTAAGTCCTATCGGCCTTACTTGTCGTATTAACCCATATCCGTCGGAGATAACCGCCGATTATCGCTATCTCTATACCTGTTTCTTTCTATTGACATTTAGTGAAAAAAGTGAGCAACTTTAAACATTTCTTAAATTGAAGTAGAAGAGTAAAAAAAATATCTTATAAATTGTTTTAATAATTTTTAAATTCAGCGAGAGTAATGTTATAGAATTTAAAAAAAAACACCAGCTCTAATCTGCTGGTGCATTTTATGAAAAATGCACAAAACGACATTTTTGTGTACATTTCAATGAACTTGATAAATAGTATATATATAGAAGATGATAAGAATACCCTTAACTGACGAGCATGTATGCGTAGGTATATGGATGTGGAGGAGGCGAGAGAGGTGTGTCAGGATCGTGCCAAATGGAAGTCCGTAGTCTCTGCCTTCCCCTTTGGGTGACAAGCGTGAGTGTTTTTATTTTTATTATTGATAAATTGTTTTATTTTATCTTACCTCCCTCTTCTTCGGAGTCGGACATAAATGTTTCCAGCATAGTCTCTGGTGCGACGACCTTGTATTTCTCTTGTGAAGCTGCCGCTATAGAGGGATCGGAGACTTCCTTTAGAGTTTCCATCACTGTCACGTAGCCTAGTTTTGAAGCTATATCCAGCGGAGTCTGACCATTCTAGTAACAAGTAAATAATTATTAAAAACAAAGCATCCGACTACTATGATCTTTATATTATAATATAAAACCGTTGGGGTGTCTATTCGTGATTGTGTAACTTCTGAACGACTTTTATTATAGAATAAGGATGACAAGCGAGCACACAGCCCATCTTATGGTAAGTGGATGCTGTGGCCCATAGACATCTACATCTATCCTCGATTATCGGGCTAAGATGGGATACCTCATATCCAGTAAAAGGATCTACGGTTCTCTACCCTCTCAAGAATATCAGCGTAAAATAGCGCAAATATAATGTAAGTGCGTGGTCTTTCCTCGGTCAAGCCGACCCATTCGTGCTACAACCATAATATAGCTGCAGCTTGGCTCTACCACGTAAAACTTGACCGATTGAGATGATATTCACAGTATAATTTCCAATAAAGAATATCATTAAATCGGTGCTGCGACCGAGTTTGTTATAAATTATATTTGTAAACCTTAAAAGTCGTTCAGAGTGAACTTTATTGCGGGGTGCAATACCTACCAAAAAGGACAGAATAACCTCTGCCGAGCCAGCTACTCGTGTGTCGTTACTTGAACGTAAGCTTTTTGCTTCTTATCCATCCACCATCTTGGAATAGACGACGTTTGACTCCCACTAGTGCAATTTGAAGTCAGCAGTACTCCTATGTTGTCCTTCTACATAACCAGTGCAATGTTGTTTGAAGTGTATTGTGCAATATCTCACCGATTCATAGGGCGAAACTTCTTGTGTTCATCCTTATAATATAAAATAACCGTTGGTGCATTTGTTAGTAATCGTGTAACTTCGGAACGAATAGACCGATGGAGGTCATATCTACACAATATGTTTGTTTTGTCGAGAGCAGAAGCAGGGACGAGGAGCGGAGGCAGTAGAGTCCAAGGGAGAGGCGTTGGCCGTTAGTTTGGACATAGCGAAGGCCTTTGAACGGGTTTGGTACCAAGATTCTTTCGAAGCTTCCTTCCTATGGGCTTCCCGAAAAACTGTGCAATTGGATCACCAGTTTTGTTCGGTGCATGCTCCGAATACAAGCCCATTAACGCTGGTGTTCCACAAGGCTGTGTGTTATCACCAACGCTGTTTCTTCTGTATATCAATTATATGTTACAAACCAGTAACATTCATTGCTATGCGGACGACAGCGCTGGTGATGCTTTTTACACCGGCCGTGCCAATATTTCCGGGAAAACGTCGCCGGGTACCGGAACAAACTTGTGTCTGAAGTCGAGACTTTGTTGAAGAAAGTATCGGGCTGGGGGGCGACTAAATCTAGTCCAGTTCATTCCCCGGAAGACACAAGTTTGCGCGTTTACCGCTAAAAAGAACCCTTTTGTCGTATACCCTCAGATCAGGGCACTCCCCTTGTTGCCTCAGCCAGTATCAGAATCCTCGGCGTCAACATATCGAATGACGTGCAGTTTCATGGTCAATTGGTAGAGAAGGCCAAATAGGCCACACACGTGGCAGGTGGATTGGCGATGGACACCATTCGCCTCTCACCTTTGCTGCCGCTTTCCGTCGCTGGTCTTGGCATTTTACGTATGGCCTAAACGTGATGGTTATTACGGGACAGTATTTCATGCCGGCACACCGCCTGCAACTTTACAAGGCGCAGATTCGGTCTCGCATGGAATACTGTTCCCATCTCTGGGCTGGGGCTCAGTGCCAGCTCCTTCCATTTGATCGCATCCAGCATAGAGCGGTTCGAATCGTTGGCGATCGAGCTCTTTCTGATCGGATTAACTCACTGGCACTGCGAAAAGATGTTGCATCTCTTTGCGTATTTTATCGCATCTACCACGGAGAGTGATCAGAGGTATTGTTCGGACTAATTCCAGCCGCTCAATTTCACCATCGCACATCGCGACAAAACTCGCGATACCATCCATACCATCTGGATGATTGGCGGTTCACCACTGCGTGATTCAGAAAAAGTGTTCTTCCTCGCACAACTTCCTTGTTTAATCAACTACGACCAGAGATTTTCCCGGACCGATACGACTTATTCAACTCCAAGAAAAGTGCCTACTCTTTTTTAAAAGGCAGGCAACGCATCTGCAATTCCCCTTGTGTTGCAGTTGTTCATGGGCGGCGGCAGTCACTGACCATCAGGTGAGCCGCATGCTCGTTTGCCACCTCTCCTATAAAAAAAAGCTTATATAGTAAAACAGTATAATATGAATACTTACTACTGTCGTGGCGTTTGGATCGGCTTTATGTTCGAGAAGAATGTTAACGATGTTAATATGGCCTTGCTGAGCAGCATGGTGGAGAGCAGTGTACCTGTTTGCAGATTAGTGCGTCAAGTACTTATTCATGTTATGCCAACCATAGAAATCCAAAAAAATAGCTTAGGTTATGGAAAGGGAGGGTAAATAGTATTTACCAAAAAAAAAATTACTTAATGAGTTATGTTTTTTTACTAAGGAATAAGTCTAGCGATAAACGAAGTTATGAGTCAGAAATAAATAACGTAAATATAGAGACTAATTGTGAAGCTTAGAAACGACATTGAAGGTGGTTGCTATTAGCCGGCAATATCTTTAATCTTATCAAAATTTCCGAACGAGGTTTCGTCGCTATTTAAAATAAGCATCATTTACCCGTGATTCGTCTGTGCCTTTACAGATGCGCCGTTTTCAAGCAGGTAACGGACCATGTTCGCCTGTCCGTAGTGACTGGCGATGTGCAGGGGTGTGTAGCCGCCCTTGGTACAGATATCCACCTGTAGGCACAACGTATAAACTACTATGTGCGCAAAATAGGGTTACTGACAACTTCACTCCTAATTCTAAAATTTTAACACGGTCAGGACCAATCATGACAAGCCGGCATTTTATAATTATCATTCAATATATTTTAAAGTAAATACAATAACTGTGTTACCACATAAAAAATAAACATAAATATTTATTAAAAGTATTTTAGTTTGTTCTTGGGACTTACCATACATAAAATACTATACATAAAATGTCACATTGACAGTTCTATTCTTATTTTGTGCGTTTAGTATTGTTTCAAATTTCAACTTTTTTTGCTTAGATAGATCAAACATGCTATGCTCATTCAGTATTTTGTTCAGTATGAACTGCATTTTATAATATAAAAAGATAAATCAACAAGGATAAGACGAAGAAGCGGCAACGGAAAAATGTCCTGACCTGGCCACCATTTTTGACCAGCAGCTGAGCGACGGCTACTCTATCTTCTTGGGCCGCGAGATGTATCGCCGCTAAGCCGTTCTTAGCTTGGTGGTCTACTTCTGCGCCGTGCTCCAGTAACAAGGAGCACATTTCAGCGTGACCCTGTAGATAATATTAAATTGTTTCAAAACACATTAAAAACAATAATATTTTAAAAAAAGCTTGGATAACTTGTGTGCATTTTTATCAATTGTATAATTTTAACGATTCCGTCATTCAAATTCTTTACAGCACACGAGCATATGTTCAACATGATGTCGCTAGTATTAGAATTAAAATGAGTTTTTTGTCTTTACAGCGAAGGCGCTTTACGTACCATAAACCGCATATAGACAATCGTCTAGTAAATTATTTGTAGGCCATACAAACACTTGTTTCGTGTAGGATTCGAACCCACAGCCAGCATCGCGGAACCACTGCGCTACCGAGCCAACAATCTCTCAAAATAATTTATTTACAGTTGTTGTCAAAATTGTTTCTGTTCTCACAGAAATATGGTACATAAACCTACACACATTCCTCTTCATGCTAAATGGATACTGTATGGCCCATTAGACATTCTCAATTAAGTCTCCAAATGCAGACTATGCGTCATTATCCCGAGGAGTAAGATGGAAAGCCTCGTTACTAATAAAAAGTCTCCGATTCTTGTCACACTACGTACAAAGCACATTAGTATTAGTATTGGATGAGCGTGGTCTTTCTGCAGTTGAGCCAGCCCATTCATGCTGCGGCCATAACACAGTGCAACTTGGCTCCACCAAGTTAAACCGATAAATTCTTATTAACTATGCTTTATACCTGCTGAGCCGCGAGGTGAAGAGGTGTGAATCCAGCTTTGGACTCTGCGTTGGTGAGCGCCCCGTACTCAAGTAACGTAGCAGCAGTTTCCATCTGGTTCTTGCGAGCCGCTATATGTAGCGGTGTGTGCCCATTCTTGGCAACTGCCTGTATGTGAGTGAATTAAGATCACAATTATAATTTGTAATGTATATTGATAAGAGCCGTGATTGTTCAGGGCTAAACGCTGCCCCTTAATTTCACAGTACGCGAGTAACCCAGATTCGATCCTCGGCGGCACTAATAACATTGCTAGTTGCAATTTTAAGTACTGATTTACTGAGTGCTCGGCGGTGAAGGAAAACATCGTGAGGAAGCCCGCTTGTCTGAGGAATAATTTTTTTCAAGGATGTTTAAAGCCCGTCAACACGCACTGGAGCACCGCGGCGGACTAAATTCTCAATAAATTTCAGAAATGAAAGGTCTGTCTCCAAAAGTGCAATGAGCTTGTATAGGTTGTAACTTTTTGACTGCTAAATTATTTTACCCAACACAACCTTGAACATTTGGCTTGGCGTATCTGCTTTAATATACAATTAAAAAGAAGAATGAGGTGATAGTTTTAAATTTTTTAAGATTTTGAATATTTTGATTTTCTTCTGCATTTAGACAGAATACAGAAGAACAAAATTTGATAGCGCGATACAATAAAATAATGTTTAAGGCCCAAAAAGTATTCAAGTCCAGCAAAACCCGTCACCCAAGCGACACGTCCAGGCATAAGGAGCGCCTCGAGGCTGTTTTATATTTTTAATTAAGCTGTAAAAAAATTCTAATATTCCATTAACAACTCCAAATAATTACTACCCTGTCGTACTATAGCTATAATACAATTGTAATACGACTCTATCACGTAAACGTATATATCTAAAGTCTAAACTGCAATTAAATCATAATGAAAGTAGCTTGTCAAGTTATATGCTTGGTTTTTATTACAGTCCTATTTAAATTTTTTACTGTAATGGCGACCTCTAGAGGCTAAGTTTGGAAACTGTCCTCCCTAATACGCCTAATAATGTATACATTGTTGTGATGGTGAACAAACGGATGAGAGTCATACCTTAGCATCTGCGCCCTTTTCGAGCAGCGTGGTGGCGACGGGCTGCTGGTCATACTGCGCGGCGACGTGCAGCGGCGTCATGCCGTTCTTGCCCGCCTGGTCCGGCGACGCTCCATGCGCCAGGAGCAAGTTCGCCACCTGGGTGTTTCTTTTATATATATCTAATAAGGGTGACAAATGAGCACACGATACACAGTAAGTGGATACTGTAGCCCATAGACATCTATATACATCCTCGATTAAAAATCAATATGCAGATGTGTGGTCACCCGTGAGGACTAAGATGGAATGCCTTGTATCCATTAAAAAGGGTCTCCAGTTCCCTATACTCACCACACGAAACACAGGAGCATTAAGCTGCTATTTTACGCTGGTATTCTCTGAGAGCGTGGTCTCTCCCCGGTCGAGCCGAACCGTTCGTGCTACAACTATAATATAGCTGCAGAATGGCTCTATCACCTATAAAATTACCCCGTGGGTGTCGTAAAAGGCAACAAGGGGAAACAAACCAAGAGATAGGCAGCAGCGTCTTCCTAAATAACATCTAGAAAATAAAAAAGTACGGTTGCCGACCCGCCTGCCAAGCGAGGCAACTATGGTAAATAATCCCTATGAGGCATGTCTAAACATAGGCCTCCCCATAGACTGCCACTACTAATAGTGGACTTTTGATAGGCTGTAGATAGGTTTAATATATATTTTTTACAAAAAGAAAGTTACATAATTCCTTTCAGGTTTGTGTGCAACTCTGAGTTCGTTGTTCATGCATGCGAGATAGAGGAAATCACGTCTAATTATTTCATAAGCTCATACCCTTACCCTTAATTATGGTCACACTATAGTTTCTGCCCACGCACACATGGAAACAGGAAGGCGTTTATGTTTTCTCACGTTAAGTTTTATTTAACATGTTAAAAATTATTTCATTTCTAACATTAATCTATTGATGTTATCTATCTGAGTGCTCAATTTATTTCAAATCCGTCTTTCATTTTAAGCGCGATTGAGTAACAAATAACCAAACATTTTCACAAAATTCTACATGTACGACTCTACGAGAGACTGAGAAAAACCCTGTCCCATTCATGAGGTTACTATTTGACATCGTTGCAGTAGCAATTAGTAAGTGTCATACTATTTTGTAATCCAGACTGAACGCGCTATCTTTTAAAGTTACTTGCGAAAATAGTGTAGTACATTTTTTCTACGGTACAGTCGGTTAAAGTTGGGTGATGTAATTATTTTGAATTCAATGTTGGGCAAAAATCTAACATTTTATTTAAAACTGAGGCAGTTATGTTTTAACATTTAATTTACAGAAGGTTATTCATGATAACATTACAGGAAAAAAAACTGACGAAAAGTTAATATTTGTAGTCACAGGACTTGAAAGTTCATCACAGGGTGTCAGTTTTAAGATTTATTTTTGAATCTTTATAATTAGAAAAGTACATGACCAAGATTTTTTTATTTTTTTCTAATAACTGCCACGACTTGGTCTATTGCCCGTTTCCGGCTTGACGTTGATTTCTGGGACACGTGATATAATTCTACTGCAGTTTTCATCAGCCCGTAAAAGTTTACAGTTGGGCTTAGGCCTCTACCGTTATAGGATTGAGTTTGCCTTAATCACGCTTGGTGGGCGGATTTACCGAAGATTTTTTTAAATTCTAAAACGTCAAGCGTGTGTCGTAATTTTTGCGAAATTCTATTTATTACCATTATATATTATTATTTCATATTATATAAATGCAAGAAACCTTTAAATTCCCGTATTTTGCCGCCAAATGTAAAGCAGTGAAGCCTTTCTTAGTAGTCGCTGTTAGAGGAGCGTTGTGTTCTATCAAAGCTGCAGCAACCTAGAAATAGAAGAAATTGTTAATAATTAAATAAAGTATTTTTTACTCTCTATTCTAATACAACGCTAGATTATGTTGTTTACCTTCTGAAAAGTTAGTTAAATTTAGAATAGTGAATAAAAATAATTTATTATATTCAGTAAGTTGAAGTGGCAATGAGCTGACTATGGTTCAAAGAACCGACAACCAATGGGGAAGAAAGGTTCTCGAATGATAGCCTCGTATCGGTAAGGGAAGTGTGGGGTGAAATGGTTATAACCATAGAGCAATTGGTTCACCAGTGCGTGTTTGTGAACTCTACATTTCCTCGAGATATTCCTCAGACATGCAGATTTCCTCACATTAAATTTCAATATAGTGTGCAATATGTTACATGTACAGATAATTTTCAATATTAATAATTACATGTTCTCTGACAAGAACCTCCTACAAAATTTTCTAAAATGGTTAAGAGGAAAAAAATAGTAAATTAAATTACAAGCTGAGAAATGAATACATAAAAATATTTATTTAAATAACTGATTCCACCATTAAAATAATTTCATTTTAATAGGCTTTTTTTTATAGAATAAGGATAACAAACGGGCACACATTCCACCTGATTTTAAGTGCATGCTGAGGTCCATAGACGTTATTATCTTCGATTATGAATCAAAATACAAATGTGTTGTCACTCCTGAGGTCTAAGATGGAATGCCTCGTTTATCAGTAAAAAAAGTCTCCGGTTCTCTACACTTACCATACAAAATACAGCAGCATTGAGCTGCTATTTTACGTTGGTATTCTGTGCGAGCGTGGTCCTACCTCGGTCGAGCCGACCCATTCGTTCTACAACCATAATATAGCTGCAGTAGCGCTCTACCAAGTATAAAACTATAAAACTATGTCAATCAAAATATTACAGTTTTCCTATAGATTTCGAACATATCTGTAATTTCATAAAACGATGAGCAATTAGCAACGAGGCTACGAATAAATGATCATGCAACGCTCACATCATGATTGTGCTGCTTTGCGGCGATATGCAGCGCATTGTAGTGGTCCGCGGTCATGGCCCTGACGTCTGCGCCGTGCTGCAGCAGTAGAACCGCGATGTCCACGTTGCCGAGCCGGGACGCGATGTGCAACGGGGTCTGCCGCTCGCGGGCCTTCGCCTCCACCGCGGCGCCATTCCGTAGCAAGATGCGGATGATGTCGGTCTAGGGAAAAATATTTATTAAACATGTAGTTTATTTATTTATGTTCCTTCATATACATAATATAATATATGAATAAATATAGGCGAACTGTATGGTGGTAATAATTCATTAACTGACTGTGGATAAAACCTGGATACTCCTAAGTTACTTATATGTCTATGTCTTGAGTCTATGATTCATAAAATAACAAGTAAAAAAAAATGCGACCTGTACCTTTTTTTTTAATAGAATAACCTAAATAACAATAATAGACCTAGTCACCAGCAGTGACATGACTTCGAGTATTTTGTGCTCAATAATTATAAGTTATTGCTTTAGGAATATAATCTAATAATTCTATTATTTTTATTTTGATATGTAAATGCAATTTCTCTGTTATAATATTTTATCAGTTACAAATCATAAAGTAAATAATTATTTATTTTATTACTTTTGAATTACTTTTTACTTTATTTCATTTGAAATGTTCCGCCTATTTTGATATTTTGACTTCCCGTATAATTTATTCTAAATCATGAATTATGAATTATTTATGAAAACCCCTAAACATACGAGTAATTAATAGATTCTCTACCTGGTTAGCCCTGGCCGCTAGGTGCAAGGAGTTTCGCCCTAACAGTGGGCACGTCGGGGTTGGCCTCATGCTGCAGCAGGTATATGACTATGTTCATGCAGCCCATGAACGCAGCCACATGAAGCGGGGTGAGACCAGACTCAGTGGTCGCTTGAATACCTACGATATAAACGAAAATTAACATCAAAATATTAAATAACTTTGAGACTACGACTAGATTTAAAAAAAAAACCTGTCTGCTAATTACGGACTCGTACTTAGCAGATTTGACAGCATACAGGCAACAGAAGAGATCTCCAAATGGATGCGGCGGGACTTACGCAACTTCAATACAGCTCGTATTGAAGAAGCGATCGAGCGGAACCAGGGTTCCAGTTTTTGCCAGAGATCTGTCTGCCAGAAATAGTCAACTGTCGAAGCTGAAGACCGAATGTGGTAGTATGGTTTTCGAGACACCTGAGATTTTGAGTGAGATTGAGCAGCTAACGATCCAAGAGCAAGTCTTATCCGACACTATTCCGATGATATTCCGGACGTCATTCATTAATTACAGTTTTTCAAAAATCCAATGCTAAAGATAAGTTTCTTCCATAGATAATTTAGAAAAAGTGATTTTATGATATTAGGTGTGTACATTATTATTTATAATGAGAAGAGTAAAAGAAAAACATACTTGCGCCATATTTGAGGAGCAGCTCTACAACTTTAATTCTATTTTTCTTGCAAGCAATGTGCAAGGGAGTGAATCCGTTCAAAGCTCGTGCGTTGGCATCGGCGTTTCTGTAGCAAAAATAAATAGCTTATGTAGTTTAGATTTTCCATCATGATATTGCGGCGCTGTCGTCGCGCCACAAGCGAAACATATCATTTGCCATTTGAGCATTGTCCGCTCCCCAGGCTGAACACCGTGCCCGATGGGAAATAGCCTTTTCTTTCCACGGTCAAAAGGTCAAGCAGTTATAATTTGATGTCCAACTGAGTAGAATTTACTTAAATTGCGTAAATTATTAAGTAAAGAACTAAAAATAGGCATCCCAAAATTGGGTGAAGTGTAAGATGTAAAGTGTTGTTTCCATAATCACAGTACATTAACTCCGACGGTCGTAGTGCTTCTTTCCTGTCAACAAATCAGTCTGGATGTCTTGTAGCAGATGAGTATTATGTATTGTTATGTATGTTTCATCATTATCATCATCATTACAGCCCTTCACATTTCCACTGCTGCATATAGACCTGTTATGATGATGATAATGAAGATGATGTACGTTTATGTATTATGTATTGAATAAAATTATTCTATTCTTTTCTATTCTTACCTGTCTAGCAGCAACTTCGCAACTTTCGCGTGGCCGCAGTGCGCGGCAACGTGAAGCGCAGTGAGATAGTCGACGGTGACGTCATCGACGGGCGCCCGTCGCGACAGCAGCACTCGCGCCGCTTCGGCATGGTCGCCCTGCGCCGCCATGTGCAGGGGAGCGAGCCCGTTCTGACCACATAATAATTAAATAAAGTAACAAGTCTACATACGTCCTAGTGATGAACTCAGCCCTCGTAATTTCTAAGATGGGCTTGGAGGAAATGCCGACGTCATCATCATCACCATTACATTCCTTCGCAAGTCCACTGCTGAACCCCTAAGGAATGACACAAGACACGGTCGCGCGCTACCTGCGCTAATGATGATAAAATAAAAGAAAGGTAACTCATTATATATTTATATACATTGGTTTCACATTGACCTTTTGATTTTCATGCACTTTTCTCACAGTCACAGTTATCAACTCACCTTGCTCTTGCTAGTGATGGGCGCGCCTCTATCAAGTAGGGTCTCGACTACTCGTTCGTGTCCTGACCGTGCGGCGCAGTGCAATGGCGTCAGGCCATCCCTGGTGCGAGCTTCAACGTTGGCGCCATTATCGCATAGCAATGACACCATGTTTTCTTTCCCTAGATATAATTTAAAAAATATTATAAATTTATATTTATGTTAAAACGAGTATAAGTCGATTTCAAAAAATAAGTAGCTTCACAATTTGACTAAATGTTTTATTCTATGTAGGTATATTACGCGATATATTCGTAAAATGTGAACACCGATTTTAATTTTTTTTTTTTTTTTATTGGACGGGGGCAAACGAGCATGCGGCTCACCTGATGGTAAGTGACTACCGCCGCCCATGAACAACTGCAACACCAGGGGAACCAGAGGTGCAGATGCGTTGCCGGCCTTTTAAAAGGTAGGCTCTTTCTTGAAGGTCCCTAAGTCGTATCGGTCCGGAAAATCGCTGGTGGTTAACTATTCCACAAGGAAGTTGTGCGAGGAAGAAAACATCTTCGTCGCACAGTGGTGGACCGCCAATCATCCAGATGGTGTGGATGGTATCGCGAGTTCTGCCGCGATGTGCGTTCGTGAAATTTGGCGGCTGGGATTAATCCGAACAATTCCTCAGAGCACTCCCCGTGGTAAATGCGAAAGAAAATGCAAGAGATGCAACATCTCTTCGCAGCGCCAATGAATCGAGCCGATCGGAAGGACTCGGTCGTCGACGATTCGAGCCGCTCTGCGCTGGATGCGGTCAAGTGGAGGAGCTGGCACTGGGGAGCCCCAGCCCAGATGGGAACAGTATTCCATGTGAGGCCGAACCTGCGCCTTGTAAAGTTGCAGGCGTTGTGCCGGCATGAAATACTGTCCCGCCCTGCTGAGCACGCCAAGCTTTTAGAGGCCAATTTGGCCTTCTCTTCCAAGTGACCGCGAAACTGCACGCCACTCGAAATGTCGACGCCGAGGATTCCGATACTGGCTGCGGCAACAAAGTGCCTTGAAACTGAGGAGATACGACAAAGGGTTCTTTTGGCGGTAAACGCGCAAACTTGTCTTCTGAGGATTAAACTGGACTAGATTTAGTCGCTTCAATCCGAGACTTTGTTCAGCAAAGACTCGACTGAACTAAGTTTGTTCCGGTACTCGGCGACGTTTTCCGAAATATTCGCACGGCCGGCGTATAGAGCATCACCAGTGCTATCATCCGCATAGCAATGAATGCTACCGGTTTGCAACATATCATTGATATGCAGAAGAAACAGCGTTGGTGATAGCACGCAGCCTGTGGAACACCAGCGTTAATCGGCGTAGTCGGGCATGCACCGTCTACAACGACCTTGATGCTCGATCTGCAAAGCTGGTGATCAATTGCACAATTTCTCAGGAAGCCCATAGGAAGACTTCGAAAGCCGCTTTGTTAAACCCGATCGAAAGCCTTCGCAATGTCAAACTAACGTAATGCCTCCCCTTGGACTCTACTGCCTCCGCCCATCTATGAGTAAGGTAGACCAAGATCACCAGCTGACCGACCCGACGAAAACCGTATTGGCGGTCACTAATCAGCTGGTGATCCTCAAGGTACCGCATGAGCTGGCAGTTTATAATGGACTCCATTATTTTGGAGAACAAGGGGTGATGGCTATAGGCCTGTAGTTGGACAGGTCTGAGCGGTCGCCTTTTTAGGATCGGTTGGACAAAAGCTGTCTTCCATGATTTCGGGACTACGCCTAGGGGTAGAGGTACCGGAAAAGACGCGTTAGAACCGGTGCCAACTCCGGAGCACACGTCCTCAGCACAATTGGAATTCCGTCAGGCCCACTCGACTTGTGAATGTCCAGGAGAAGAGTGCTTTGCGAACCGAGCGCTGTGAGAACCGCACATCCGGCATGGAGCACTCACACCGCGGGATGGTCGGCGGTGTATTCCCCGTCATCAAGAGTCGAGTTGGACGCAAAAGTGAGCCTAAAGGTCGGCTTTTTCTTTTGCGGCGTGGGCCAGTGAGTCGTCCTCCTGTGCAGAGATGGTAGTGATGGCTTACAGAAATTCCTTGGACAGCCTTGGCGAGACCAGAATGCACGGGTTCCCGAAGGAAGGCGAACTAGTTTCTCGCCAATTCTGCCTATGTGCTCAGACTTTGCCTTGGCAATAACACTTTGAAGGACCTGGAGGCGAAGTTATACTTCTTTTAAGCATGCTGGTGTTTACATCCCGAGCCGCCGAAGCCTCAGCCCAGGCCTGATAGCACTCCTGCTTACTGCGTAATGCAGTCTTACAGGAGCGACCAAACCAAGGCTGCGATCTGCCTCCGATGGGTACCACAGATGATGGAATAAATAGTTCCATTCCTGTAGTACCACATCAGTGACAAGTCAGCAACAGCGCTGGGATCATCCGGCGAAGCAAACCCGCCCCATGGGTGGGATGCAAAGAAAGACCGCATTCCGTCCCAATCCGCCGACCTGTAATGCCAAACACGGCGGCAACCTGCAAAACGCAACCGCGAGGGGCGTGAGTGGCACCACCTCCGGATCAGACAATGGTCCGAAGAGCCGAGAGGGCATCGACGGAAACCTGATATCCGTCGGATGAGAGGTCAGCAGAAGGTCCAACAGGGAAGGTGTATGATCCTTCACATCTGGAATCCGCGTAGGCGAAGTAACCAGCTGTGTCAGACCATATGCCAAAGTCATAAACAGATCTCCCGCATGATCGGTTAAACGTGAACCGAGCCATTCGGCGTGGTGGGCGTTAAAATCGCCAGGACCACGATCTCTGCGGATGGGACCTGTTGTAGCAAGGAATCTGTAGCCATTTGGACGTGGTCGATGAGTCGGTCTGTTTCGGCATTACCGCTATGGGACCTATAGAGGCACCCGTAGACGCGCGGATGGTCGTCGCTATCTACGCGTAGCCAAAGGATGGACAGGTCCGTACCTTCAAGACTGCCGAGGCGTCGAGAACAGATGTCCTCTCTGACGTATACAAACTCCAGCGAGGCACAAAGGGTGTTCAATTTGTACCCCGGGTAGGAGAGATACGATATCAGCCGGAGGACACCTGCGTCTCGGTCAGAAAGAGCAAGGCCGGCTTCGCCGTCTCGAGATGGTAGTGGACGGCGTTTGGGTTCAGTGAAGTCCCTGATGTTGCAGAAATCCACGGATAGCGTGGCAGGGGTCGCCTTGGTCTTGTTGCTCAGTTTGCTGAGCAGTTATTGTTTTGAGCGGAATTTTGCCCCAGAATACGCGGGGCAGCCTGAGCACCACGCTCAGGGTGGAGTAGCATGGTCGTGGATGCTCAGCGAGTTCTCCAGGGTGCTGGTACCCTCCTGGGGTAGTCTAAGATTTAATTCCGCTACCATGTTGATGGGGGGTGGGCCTCGGTCACCTGCACTCACCAGACAGAACGCAAAAGCAGAGCTTCCACTTCACGCCGGTATTCTGTGAGGTCGTGGTACCAACCCGGCTCGAGCCAGCCCATACGTGCAACAGCAAAAGCTGCTGCATGGCTCTACCGTTTAAATTATTCTTTTTTATTTAATACGTTTTGTAATTTAATGGTAATATATTATTTAATGGAAATAGGTTATGTATAATTTAGAGGTAGTCCCATATAAAGGAGAAAAAACACGCTCTAAGACGATACCACTCTAAATGTTACCTTGAGTTTCTGATAATTTTTAGTCTACTGAAAAGGGTCAAAAAGTAAAATCCTACTTTTTATATAGAATAAGGGTGACAAACGAGCAAACATTCCACCTGATGATAATTGGATGCTGTGGCCCATAGGCATCTACATTTATCCTCGATTAAGAATCAAAATACAGATGTTTTGCCACCCCTGAGGACTGAGATGGAATGCCTCGTTTCCAGTCAAAAAGGTTTCAGTTCTCTACACACACTATACGAAACTCAGCAGCATTAAGCTCGTATTCTGTGTGAGTGTGGTTCTACCCCGGTCGAGTCGACCCAATCGTGCTACAATGATAATATAGCTGAAGCGTGGATTTACGACGTAAAAAACTACACATACTAGACTTCAACGAATTAAAAGGAATAAAATAATTTCCATTTATAAGCATCTGAAGTCGGTGCAATTCTTCAATACACGATGTCTTAGTACCGACCTCAGAAGCTATTATGAGGAAATTAGTTTAGTCCTATTATTCCGTTTAGTTATTTGAAGTCTGCTTTTACTGCTCATTGAAAGTTTAATTTTAGCGGAAATGAACCCTCCATTTGACGTGAGAAGTGATACAACACTAGAAATCCGTTTGCGCAGAAAAAGGGCCTAGTAACGCATGGTGCGTAAGTGTTATGAGTCAATCATTTGTTATTGCATGTATAAACTTTGTATTCGTTTTTAGTCCTATTGCTCTAGGACTTATAGGTCCTATCCTCTCAGTGATTACAGGTGCAACGCATTTTTAATTTTTAATTTTATCGTTCGTACCCCACTTGGCGGCGACATGCAGCGGACAGATATTATGTTTGGCGGCGCAGTTGACGTCGGCACCCTTCGCCAGCAACAGCCTCGCCACCGCCTCGTTGCCATAGTGAGCCGCTATATGCAGCGGCGTGAAGCCGGACTTCGAAGTCACGTCCGGGTTATGCTCGTTCTAGGGGAAACAGAAATTACGCTTTTTTAGTATGGACACAGTATTAACCAAAATAATACAATATTTCACATTATATAATCCACTATTTTCAAATATGTTCGAACATCCGTATATTCTTCCGTCAGTGAATAACTGCGGAACCTAAAGGGTACTATGTCTATTTTATTTTATTTGTAGATAAAGCGAGTTTTGCTATACAAACAAGCAATAACTCATCCATAGAGCTAAGTAGAACAGCTTAAGACTTAACAGTCCAATACTAATGAGGGCGACTCTCATCTCTCATCCACGACTTTTTTGGCGCTACTAGAAAGTGAGGTATAATATTTGACAGATTTCATAGCGGGGAAGTTAATTTGTTCGGAAAATGTAAAATATATTGTTTCTTTCTGTACTATTAGCTATATTTTATATTAATAACATTAAAAATAAATAAACCAAACCGCAGATATTCATAAAAGTGGAAAAATTTAAAAAAGTTAAAAATGTGCAAAAAATTAAAGAGCAAACCACTGACGCATTGTTTTGTTTATTAATAATATAATACTCTAGAAACTGATAAACTTCTCAATTAAATTACATTGTGTAACAAAAAACTTTACTTCAGTGTCAACTAGCGACATCTGGTGAGCAGAAAATTATTAGCCCTCATTATAATTAACGTAATAAATATGTATTTTCCGTACAATAATTAATTATGACAAACTAGCCTACGAGTCACCTAATGATAAGTGTATGATGTGGCCCATTCAGTAGGTATCAATGCCTAACTAGACTAGATCTCCCCTCGAACTATACTTGATTAAAATCAAAATGCAGAATATGTTATCACCCTTGAGGACTAAGATGGAATATCTCGGTACCAATTAAAAGAGTATCCGGCTCTTATCAATCTCTTATTAAGTACTCGTAGTTTTTGACTAATTCAAATTGCCATTATTGCTTTTATATTAAAGTTGAATAAAGAATGAACAATTTACCTCGAGTAATAAATTGGCAGCTTTGACATCGTCCTTCTTTGCTGCTATGTGCAGCGCAGGCAGGCGAACTCGGCCACGTGTGTCTGCTTCTAGGAGTACAGCGACCACCTTCTCATGACCCTGCTGCATAGCAACCGCGAGCGGCGTAAATCCGTCCTGGAAATTAGTGGCTTGCTTGATTTTTTTTCTTTATAGAACTAGACATAGTCGAGATAAATCTACCTTTAGATTTATCTAAATATTCTATTAATACAAATGATAATATATTACCTTTTAGTGGATATCCACTACCTCCTATCATCCCGTGTCAATCTCCCCTAGGGGCAATCTATGGGAAAGACCTATGTTTAGCAGTAGACTTTCGATAGGCTATAACGTTACCGGTAATGGTAAGTAAAATGGATAATAATGTAAACTTCGATAAATATTAACACTGTATTAAATAACAATATAAACATTGTTTTAAGTAGGTTTCTTAAAAACATCTCTAAATTAAATGAAACTAATTTTTACGGATTATATCGCGTTTAATTTAACTTTTTAATTCCCGACGTTTCGGGTGCTTTACAGCACCCATGGTCACGGGGGGACTGAGGTGTTTGGACGTCGCAATGTCATAGTTAGCCCGGCTACCTTCAGTTTTTGAATATTAATTTTTGGTCCGATCTACGCAGAATGAGCTTACAGTATCTTGAAGTCTTGCAGTGGTATACTTCGGTTTGTATTTTATTTTATTAATTATAGGATCCCAAGCAGATGGCAGCACCCATCCACCTTCTCTATTGAAATTAGGATGTTTTTTTAATCTCAAGTACATACAAAAATTTCAAATTAGACCCTACAACTAATACACTTAAAACAACTACCGATTTAATAAAGAAATACTCCGACAAATTAGATCTCGACGTGAATTCGACAATACCATCATGTGCCAAACCACCGAGGTTGTATGGGTTACCGAAAATACACAAACCAAACGCTCCACTACGTCTCATAGTGAGCCAGATCGATTCACCAACATATAAGTTGGCTCAACACTTGGCCAAAATACTGTCACCACCGAGAGGACATACCAGAGCACACACAAAGGATTCATACCATTTTGTTAGTGAGATAAAAGACCTACATCTCGCTGACAATGAAACTATGGTCAGTTTTGATGTTCAGTCACTATTCACAAGAAGACTGCATCTCAATTGTAACTAGGAAGCTAGAAGATAACAATATGCCTACAGAATATGCAGTATTACTCAAACACTGCCTCACATCTAGCTATCTATTGTGGAAGGAAGAGTTCTACAAGCAAGTAGACGGTGTGGCGATGGGCTCACCTGTATCTCCCGTAGTCGCCGACATATTCATGGAGGACTTTGAGGAGAAAGCCCTTCTTACTGCTCCTGTAAATCCAAGATTCTACAAGCAGTACGTAGACGATACTTTCACAATTTTACCATCTGACAAAGTAACTACATTTTTAGACCACCTTAATTCCAAAAACTCTAAAATACAATTCACAACGGAGTTAGAGGCAAACAATTCTTTAGCTTTCCTAGATGTTTTAGTCATCCGAAATCCTGATAACACTATTGGTCACACTGTGTATAGGTAAAGACCCATACCAACCGATATTTAAATGGTGAATGGCACCATCATCCATCAGAGTTAGCTACTGTGGGAAAATCTTTGTTTCAGAGAGCACGAGGGATCTGTGACAGAAAACATCTGGCCGCCGAGCTTCAGCACGTCGAGCAAGTATTGCAAAACAACAAGCTTCGGGTCCCGCGCCTACGTCACAGTGACCGAGTGAAGCCGACCACAGTCGAGCGTGTGCCTGCTGTACTACCCTATGTCAGAGGAGTCACAGACAAGGTTGGCTACATTTTGAAGCGAGCTTCTATTAAAACATACTTCAAGCCGCCGAAGAAGATTAATCAATTTTTACCATTCGTCAAGTATCATATCCCTCTAAAAGTTGCAGGAGTGTACAAGCTGGATTGTGAATGTGGTCTCTCTTACATAAGACAAACAAAAAGATCTATAAAAACCCGCGTAAAAGAACATATAGCTGACTTGAAGCACCGACGTTCCGGGAAGTCTGCAGTTTGTGAACATGTTCAAGATCGTCCCCGCCATTACATTAGATTTGATAGACCACAAATTCTCGCAAAAGAACACCGATTCCTACCAAGGATGATTCGCGAGGCTATTGAAATTAAAAAACATCCTCTTTTCAATAGAGAAGATGGATGGGTGCTGCCATCTGCTTAGGATCCTATAATTAATAAAATAAAATCCAAACCCAAGTATACCACTGCAAGACTTCAAGATAGTGTAAGCTCATTCTGCGTAGATCGGACCAAAAATTAATATTCAAAAACTGAAGGTAGCCGGGCTAACTATGAAATCGGGGCGTCAAACACCTCAGTACCCCCGTGACCATGGGTGCTGTAAAGCACCCGAAACGTTTGAAATTAAAAGTTAAATTACATTGTGTAACAAAAACTTTACCTCAGTGTCAACTAGCGACATCTGGTGAGCAGAAAATTATTAGCCCTCATTATAATTAACGTAATAAATATGTATTTTCCGTACAATAATTAATTATGACAAACTAGCCTGCGAGTCACCTAATGATAAGTGTATGATGTGGCCCATTCAGTAGGTATCAATGCCTAACTAGACTAGATCTCCCCTCGAACTATACTCGATTAAAATCAAAATGCAGAATATGTTATCACCCTTGAGGACTAAGATGGAATATCTCGGTACCAATTAAAAGAGTATCCGGTTCTTATCAATCTTAAGTACTCGTAGTTTTTGACTAATTCAAATTGCCATTATTGCTTTTATATTAAAGTTGAATAAAGAATGAACAATTTACCTCGAGTAATAAATTGGCAGCTTTGACATCGTCCTTCTTTGCTGCTATGTGCAGCGCAGGCAGGCGAACTCGGCCACGTGTGTCTGCTTCTAGGAGTACTGCGACCACCTTCTCATGACCCTGCTGCATAGCAACTGCGAGCGGCGTAAATCCGTCCTGGAAATTAGTGGCTTGCTTGATTTTTTTTCTTTATAGAACTAGACATAGTCGAGATAAATCTACCTTTAGATTTATCTAAATATTCTATTAATACAAATGATAATATATTACCTTTTAGTGGATATCCACTTCAAACGACAAACTGCCATTGCCAAACATTTGCCAAGCGTGGCAACTATGGCAAATATCTCACCTAGGGACAATCTATGGGAAAGACCTATGTTTAGCAGTGGACTTTGATAGCTATAACGTTACCGGTAATGGTAAGTAAAATGGATATTAATGTAAACTTCGATAAATATTAACACTATATTAAATAATAATACTACACATTGTTTTAAGTAGGTTTCTTAAAACATCTCTAAATTAAATGAAACTAATTTTACGGATTATATCGCGTTTAATTTAACTTTTTAATTCCTGACGTTTCGGGTGCTTTACAGCACCCATGGTCACGGGGACTGATGTGTTTGACGTCCCGATGTCATAGTTAGCCCGGCTACCTTCAGTTTTGAATATTAATTTTTGGTCCGGTCTACGCAGAATGAGCTTACAGTATCTTGAAGTCTTGCAGTGGTATACTTGGGTTTGGATTTTACTTAATTAATTATAGGATTCCAAGCAGATGGCAGCATCCATCCATCTTCTCTATTGAAAGAGGATGTTTTTAATTTCAAGTACATACAAAAAGGTCAAAATAGACCCTACAACTTATACACTTAAAACAACTACCGATTTAATAAAGAAATACTCCGACAAATTAGATCTCGACGTGCATTCGACAATACCATCATGTGCCAAACCACCGAGGTTGTATGAGTTACCGAAAATACACAAACCAAACGCTCCACTACGTCCCATAGTGAGCCAAATCGATTCACCAACTTATAAGTTGGCTCAACACTTGACAAAATACTCTCACCGCCGAGAGAACATACCAGACCACACACAAAGATTCATATCATTTTGTTAGTGAGATAAAGACCTACATCTCGCTGACAATGAAACTATGGTCAGTTTTGATGTTCAGTCACTATTCACCAGAAGACTGCATCTCAATTGTAACTAGGAAGCTAGAAGATAACAACATGCCACAGAATATGCAGTATTACTCAAACACTGCCTCACATCTAGCTATCTATTATGGAAGGAAGAGTTCTACAAGCAAGTAGACGGTGTAGCGATGGGCTCACCTGTATCTCCTGTAGTCGCCGACATATTCATGGAGGACTTTGAGGAGAAAGCCCTTCTTACTGCTCCTATAAATCCAAGATTCTACAAGCGGTACGTAGACGATACTTTCACAATTTTACCATCTGACAAAGTAACTACATTTTTAGACCACCTTGATTCCATAAACTCTAAAATACAATTCAAGACGGAGTTAGAGGCAAACAATTCTTTAGCTTTCCTAGATGTTTTAGTCATCCGAAATCCTGATAACACTATTGGTCACACTGTGTATAGGAAAAGACCCATACCAACCGATATTTAAATGGTGAATCGCACCATCATCCATCACAGTTAGCTACTGTGGGAAAATCTTTGTTTCAGAGATCACGAGGGATCTGTGACAGAAAACATCTGGCCACCGAGCTTCAGCACGTCGAGCAAGTATTGCAAGACAACAAGCTTCGGGTCCCGCGCCTACGTCACAGCGACCGAGTGAAGCCGACCACAGTCGAACGTGCCTGCTGTACTACCCTATGTCAGAGGAGTCACAGACATGGTTGGCGAAATTTTGAAGCGAGCTTCTATTAAAACATACTTCAAGCCGCCGAAGAAGATTAGTCAATTTTACCATCCGTCAAGTATCATATCCCCTCAAGTTGCAGGAGGTACAAGCTGGATTGTGAATGTGGTCTCTACGAGTACATAGGACAAACAAAAGATCTATAAAACCCACGTAAAAGAACATATAGCTGACTTGAAGCACCGACGTTCCGGGAAGTCTGCAGTTTGTGAACATGTTCAAGATCGTCCCCGCCATTACATTAGATTTGATAGACCACAAATCCTCGCAAAAGAACACCGATTCCTACCAAGGATGATTTGCGAGGCTATTGAATTAAAAACATCCTCTTTTCAATAGAAAAGATGGATGGTGCTGCCATCTGCTTAGGATCCTATAATTAATAAAATTAAATCCAAACCCAAGTATACCACTGCAAGACTTCAAGATACTGTAAGCTCATTCTGCGTAGATCGGACCAAATATTAATAATCAAAAACTGAAGGTAGCCGGGCTAACTATGACATCGGGACGTCAAATACCTCAGTCCCCCCCGTGACCATGGGTGCTTTAAAGCACCCGAAACGTCGGAAATTAAAAGTTTATAATCCGTAAAATTAGTTTCATTCAATGTGTAGTCTTCGCGTAAATATAAGAAATCAACATCTATAAAGTTTGAACGATACAGAGTTCAAAATAGCTGTAGATGTTTATAAAAAAGTAAATATCATAACATTTAAAAACCATAGCTTTCTTCAAGCACTGCTTGATATGACTCTTGCGTTATAGGAATGATTTACCATAATCGTCTCGCTTGGATTCTGATTGACGATCTACCAAACATCAACCATCTTTGACGCTGCCTCCCGTCGCTGGCATATATATTTTACGTCCGGCGTAAATAACATGATTATATCACCTATGGTTATCTATGGGAATCAATGAAATCTTTCTGGAATTCATCAAAGTTGACACGACTTACGACACCAACGGGACGAAATGAGGGGATGGATTCCCTTACCGGATTAATTAAATTACCTTACGGAAATATAGAAAGTAAAGTTACAGCCTATATACGTCCCACTGCTGGGCACAGGCCTCCTCTCATTTGTAAGAGGGTTTTAGGGCAAGGAAATGTCCGCCGCGCTGCCCAAATGCGTGTTGGCGAACTTCATATGCCTTTGAAATATTTTTTTTTCTTATTCCTCAGAATATTTATAACGGAAATATACTTTAGTATATTATATTATAATATAGTGCTTTTAGCCGGGATGGAAGATGTGATTTAGATGTGGACAGGCGTGTCGCTGCCGGGAACAAAGTCAATGGTGCCTTGACTGCTTTGAGTCAAAAGGCAAGGCGTAGTGAAGAGCGCACGCCTTGCAATACATAACGCAGTGTTGGTACCAACTTTGTTATATGGCAGCGAAACCTGGTATGCCAGAAGAAGCATAAAAGCAAGTTGAATGCAGTGGAGATGCGATCTTCGTAAAATGTGTGGCGTTACCATGGCTGACCGAAAGCGAAACGAAGAGATTCGCAATATGGCAGGTTTGAAAGATGACCTTATCACAAAATTGATAAGGGCGTGCTTCGATGGTTTGGGCACGTTGAGCGAATGAGTGAAGACCGAATGGTGAAGAAAATATATAGCGCGAAAGTTAATATTAAAGGTGTCGAGGTAGACCGAGACTAACTTTCGAAGACCATGTGAGCAAACTGCTCGAAGAGGGAAGGTCAAGAGTACTCGGATACCTAGACGCATGCATGAAGAAGATTATGAATCTGAAAGAAGGAAAGAGATATGTAAGGATCGTGACACTTGGCGATCTGTTCTCTCTGGCTACCCCGTCAGGGATTGTGCGTGAAGATAAGTAAGTAAGGAAATATACTTAACCCTTTCCCTGTCCCATGAATCATATATGAACATTCACAATTGTTTAACTCTTGTGACTGTTTCGCGGACAGGAAAACTGTTAAAATTTATTGAAATATAAGTTAATATCTATTTACTATTTAGTTAACATCATTATAATCATTACAGCCTATCAACAATCCCCTGCTGAACAAAAGCATACTTCAGGGGATAATTTCCATAGTTGCTACGCTTGATTGACATGTTCTGTTTCAGTTTACTTCTGTCGCCTCCACTGGATGCCTTGGGGTAGTGGATTCTATTACACCTCAATATGAGAAATAAAATTTTTATAAATAAAACTAACACCATTATAATACATTTTAAATTATATATATATATATATATTAGGGCGCTGTTGGGTCTGCCCCGCTTCAGTAGTGCATCAGAAATGTTTGAATAAGCCCGTACAAATGACTTCCATGTCGTCGTACGTAAAAAAGTAGGATCACTTATAAAAAGGATACGTGACAGCGCCAACAGCATCTTAAAGATAGTTGTGTAGAAATATGACTCTCCCATAGTTAAACATTTTGTTCACTTGCTGATCAAACAGAGCGTTTTGATCCGTTATTGATGAGCAAATGCATAAGCAATCAAATTGAAAATATAGCACAGGATCTATTATAGATCTACTAGCAAGTAATACCTACTGGGTATTACTTGCCTTATTTAGCAATGAAATCTAAAAAATAAATTTTGTGTTATTATTATTACCTCTGTAGCGAGACTCTGGTTGGCGCCATTAGCAAGCAAAAATTTTACAACACCGTCATGGTTTTCTTGAGCAGCCATGTACAAAGGAGTGAAGCCATTCTGAGATTGGATGTTGACCTAGAACAAGATGTGGGTTAGTGGATGGAAACACATATAAGGAAGATGAAAAAAGGAAAACACGTATTGTTTCATTAATCGTGAGTGATAATTCATTGAGGAAAGAAATCAGTGTTACTTTTCTGAATGAATTAAAAAGTGAAACTTTAAATAAAATTTAAAAGCGAAGAACTAATAATTAAAAATTAAAAATTTTGTACATCGACTTCAATATATATTATTAAGGATAACTCAAAAACTATTGGTCAAACCTTGATCAAATTTATGTGGGGCCACATGAAAAGCACCAGCTTTCAAATAAAAAAAGAATCATCGAAATCGGTTCATGTAGAACAAAGTTATGAGGTAACACACATAAAAAACATACAGTCGAATTGAGTACCTCCTCCTTTTTAAAGTCGGTAGAAAAGAACAAAATAATTTCCACGTAATAACTTCTGAAGTCGGTGCTAAGATATAGTGTATAGAAGAATTAAAGCCTAAGTTCAATTTTCTGACCCACCCACCACTTTAAAAGTAGACTTGGGAATATCAAGCTCAAGTTACAATTAGAATGTCGTCTAAATAATTACATTAAAACATTTCTTATCTTTCTAACGAAACGATGAAACCAGTGCTCCGATAATGATGTGAACCTCGAATTTTTATGTGATTGTGATACTAACATCATCGACTGTCTGCTGGCTCAAGCTTCCGTGAAAATCTCCCAAAAAATCGCAATATGACGCATCAAGATATTCTCAAACAAATTAATCTATAAAATAATTTCATAACACTTGACAAAATAATTTCATAACACTTGACGATGGTAAAAGTACAACCGTACGAGTCCATTACCAAAGAAATAAAGTAAAAATACGAATGTTCCAATTTCAGACGTTCCTCAACATTGTTTCCGAGCTAAATTGAAATATCGTTTTTCATTGAAAAATTAATTTGTGTCGGAAACATTTTGGTGCAATGATATTTACGATTTTCAATATCACCCTAAACCGGACGAACCACTTGATAGACTTCATTATTTTGAGATGTTATATGCCGCTGGTAAAATAAGTTTGAGAGATGAAGAATAATTTGGTTGTACGTTTGGAATTACGTTTGAGAATATTCAGTACATATTATTGTAAATTGATTGAGAACTGTTTAGGAGAATTTACACAAACACTTTCGATAGTTTCATAGGATAGTTTCGAATTGGGTGCCGCAAAACCCCATCGATGTTCAGAGCAGGCTTACGTGGAACGCTGCCGGAAGTGATTACTAAATTTGAAGGATTTATCAAGACGGTCCAGAAACAAAGCGCCAGTCGACGTGTTGCGGCAGTGAAGTTTTCATTGCTGTGATCAACAAAAACTTTGACCAAAAAACTTTTTTAGTTTCGGTAAACTTTCTTAGTGATACACTTACATACTTATGTAGATTGAAGGATTTATCAAGACGATCCAGAAACAAAGCGCCAGTCGACGTATTGCAGCAGTTAAGTTTTCACTGCTGTGATCAACAAAAACTTTGACCAAAGAACTTTTTTAGTTTCGGAAAACTTTCTTAGTGATCCACTTACATACTTATGTAGATTTTTTAACGATTTTTATTATTTAAGCCAGTGCTTGACTACAATCTCACCTGGTGGTAAGTGGTGATGAAGCCCTAGATGGTAAATCGCACTGTCTTAGTCGTAACAAAAGCCACTCTCAGCACTCTTAGCTCTGTCTTCAAACCACATTGTAATTGGACGAAAAGACAGACGTCGGCAAGGTATTGCAATTTCGTAGACAACAACCGATATGATCGAATGAATGCTTACATCTATATTTAACAATAAAACTAATTAAAAAGTTAATTTGGATCTATTTAATCAAAACTATCGTTTATTTTACAGTTCATTCGCATGAAAGGTCAACGACACCATACCCCACGATGATTCGCGATCAATATAAATAATGTTTTGAGGCCATTTTTATTCTCGGAAACAATTTGCTTTGCGCATAAAATTGATGGATCGTTAAGTTCATTCGATTTATGTCGTTTCTGATGTTTTAATAAAGTTTTATTTATTATTCAATTTATGTTCTTTTTTTCGAATGTAAAATTAATATTTTTTTTACTGCCGGTTTTTCAGGCAGAAATTATCATAAGCAATGTGGTCATCGTTTAGCAGTTTATAAGTTTTCCAATATTATTTTTTGAGATACCAAAAATTATCTATAGACGTTTGTCGATCTATCGAGAAGGAATCGGACTCTAGGGCCTCAAAACGTGGAGAAACGTGATGTTCGGACTTCCAAAAATCGGTCTCATTAACAACATTTGTTAACAACAACATTCCTATGTAAATTACGTTACAAGACTAAATTAAGAAAATAATACATCGAAATCATACCTGAGCTCCATTCTGCACTAAGAGCTTCACAACCACTTCCTGTCCTGCTAGGGAAGCAATGTGAAGTGCAGTATTTCCCTTCTTTGTTGCAGCATCGATTGCTGCACCTCGCTGCAGCAACTCACGCACTACTTCCACGTGGCCGTCTTTAGAAGCGAGGTGAATTGCGTTCAGACCGTTCTGAGAACAAAATATATGTTGTATTTTTGTAGTATACCGTTACAATCAAAAGTCCACTGCTGAACATAGGCCTCCCCCATTGTTTACTGTCTCATATTGGAAAATATTTTCCATAGCTACTAAGCTTGCAGGTGGGTTGGCAGCCGTAGCTTTTTATGATTTTCAGTTGTTATCAGGAAGGTGCTGCTGCCCACCTCCTGTTTCAGCTCCCCTCTGTTGCATCTTATGACACCCACCGAGTGATATGGAGTAGTGGATATTCTTACACCTCCACTAAAATTGATTAAAATGCCATGTTTAAAGTAATGGCAAGACCATTAATTTTTTTGAGATTCTTACATGGCTTATTCCATTCCTATATATAATAATTTTGTATATAAAAGTATATCTTACCCTAAATAATGAGGCATAACCTTACACTCACCAGATGTCGTTGGGTCGGGACTGAGGTGAACTTATTTTTTACGCAGATGGTCACACAATGTCATCATCGTTGAAAATTTGCATTTTAATAAAAGTTTTTAGTTTCTAGTGTATACAAAACAGTGCCACAGTGCTGTATTTTTTAATTTTTTATACATTTTTAATTACGCTATAAGGCAATCTATGGTGGAAGCCTTTGGTCAACAGTGGACTTGTACAGGCTGTAATAGATACATAGATTTTAAATCAAAAAGTCAGAATTTTCAGCGTAAAGATTTTTAAGTAAATGTGCGCATTGCGTAATTGTCCAATGTGCATGTCTGTAATACACGATATTAATTTTAGGTTATTAATGAAGCTATAACGCCGTATTAACTGCTTATTAGCACTATTAAAGAGCTTTGACACGCAAACTCAACTGGATACTATGCACAAAACAAACGCCGCTAACATCTTTTATCTACAACACGAACTTTCGTTAGTAAATTGCGCTAATTAGAAACAACACTTTGTTTCTGTGTTATTTCAAGAAATTTAAATTTGCAATTTATTAAACACCTAAACACAAAGAATACATTTTTGAGCAATAAAACCTAAGTATCCTCCTATTCATCACGCGTTAATGGGTAGAGTGTGGCTTTCAACTGCGCAGATCTTAGATTCGGATCCCAGATTAGTACTGCAAAATAAACAAATTATTGGTTTTCTGGCCTGATTGTATTGTAAGACGTAGCTCCGATAATGCATCTACGATTGATCTATAGATTCATAAGCCTAATACGACTTCGCATACGTTATATATTTTTACATACAGACTTTGTTTTACTACGAAAGTAAACTTATAGACGCTTTAATGGCGTCATAAGAAAAAATACAAATAATTTCTTTTAAATTATAAGATATTCGAGCCATAATAAAAGCGCTTGTAAACTATGTTTTTGATTTAAATAAATAATTCTAAAAACCTTGAAGATTTGCCTTTTTTGTCATTATTAATCTTAAATCTAAATAACGCCACAAGATATCCTACCCAGGCGAAGGGCGAAATTGAATTATCTATCTGTAATACTGCAATAACTGCCTTTTATTGAGGTGATTATTTGCATGCCATTAAGACTTAAAAAACCATTATAAGAAATTTTGTCTGTCCGTCTGTCTCTCTGTCCGAGCTAATCGTCGGAATGGCTGAACCAATTGTAATGAGATTTAACGACCAGATAAAGAGCAATGTCAAGAGTGATATGGACTATATTTTATCCGAAAACCTTGAAATTATTTTTAGTCTTTAATGATTATTCTAAACGCAGACGCACTTTATTCAGTGATTCTGAATGTATATAGAATCACTTTCAGATAAAATGCAGATGCGATTTTTATTTATGAAAGCAGAATACATCATCTTCCGCAGTTACTCGGTAGTCATGTTGTGTGTATAAGCGTTTGGTTGCTACGCTACGGGTCGCGGTTTCGAATCATATACGGAACAAGTTATTTGTATAGCCTACAAACGATAAGGGTCGTACGTTTGTTCAAGTAAAATGTATATATGTAAAACTCCTCCACGATACAGATATTCCGAGTGTAAGCTTCAGACAGTATCTAGTAATTTCTGCCTTGATAGTAATCAGGTGAAGGACATCATCATCATCATCCTCATTATCTTCAGATCTTTTTTTTTCTTCTTGAACAGCCCGTTTTAGTCATAGTTCATAGGATATACGTCTCTCTCGTTGTAGGTAGAATTTGCCACAATCGTCACGCATAGCAGTCGGACCGACGATCGCTGTGCTAGACGTTTCGCACTTTTGACACAGCTTCCTGTCGCCAGCCTGATTATTTATTTTACTACCACTATCGATTTACTATCTATCGAAATCCATATAATCTTTCTGGCATATCACATAGCCGCTTCCTACGACAACGATATTTACCGAAAAAATGGAGTAATGTTTTTTATGCCATCTTAGAAAGAAAGAAAGAAAGACATTTATTCACTGGAACTGTACACATAACAAACATAAAAATAAACAACTAAAAGTATGATAGATTAAAATTACAAGAGATGGGGTGTGTATCGAGCCAGTGAAAAGGTTATGACTCAGCGTAATGCTGCAGGGTAACCTACAGCGCTGATAATTCTGTCATAACCACAGATACACGCACGATCCGCCTGGATGTGTTTATGAAATACATTTCAATAATTATTTTATAAATCGAAATATGTCGTTGCTCATAAATATACCTCTATATACATTTAGGGATACACACACATACATACAAAACATATTATACATAAATATATTCATATCATATATTCTATATAAAAATAAAACCTTACGGCCACATCATAATATATCATTATCATCATCATCATTACAGCTTACCACAAGTGCACTGCTGAACATAATATAACGAGTATAATAAGAACTTAATAACATAATATGTAAGGTATCAAATAGCCACATCACTAATACTATGTGTAGAGTCAATATAATAATATAATGCGTACATATTCTTTTACACTCCATCTACTGTTGTAAAATGGATTTGCTTTCATCTTCACGCTTTGGCAGAAACTGGCCTTTTCCGTGGAGGTAGACCAGCTCCATGGAAAAGGCCAGTTTCCGCCAAAGCGTGGCAATGAAGGCAAATCCGTCTTACAACAGTACATGGAGTGTCAAGGGGAGTGTAAAAAGGTAAACTAACGACATTCTGGCGATTGACAAGTGGCGATATATGCATTCGAAAACGCCGCACCTAAAAGACCAAGACCGACAATGGAGACCAGCAATGCCAGCAGGAGTATCGGTATTACACCAATATTCACACAATATTAATTGTTTTATGTAGAAGATGATTTATAGCTATGTTTGGATCTGACAGATGGCGCTGTAGTCAAGCTATTAGATTTACTTACTACTACTTATTAAATAATATATTTATAGAAAACCATGTGAAATTTAAAAAAATACCACGTTTTTTATCATATTTTTGCATTATCATCGAAATTTGAGCTATATTAAAATTTTTAAGTTTCTAGTTCACCGGGAAGTTAGTTTAAAATCAATTACTAAACTCCACCCGGAACGACACACAAACAAGAAAGTGACTTAATAAAACGTGGTAAAATGACTCATATTCGCAGTATGTGTGGGCTTAGTACCAAAATAAGAAAATCACAAAATTTGGACCCGGTAGGTGGCGCTATGGTTGAGTTATTATTTATATATTTATTTATTAGCTGAGGGGCTAAGCGCTCGCTGTAAATTTCAGAGTACGCGAGCAACCTGAGTTCGATCTCCGCCGGCACCAATGATTTTTTATTTGCAATTTTAAGTGCTAATTTACCACTTACTCGGCGGTGAAGGAAAAAATCATAAACGAATAGAATTCGTAGAGCATAATTAAAGCGCAAATGCAGATTGAGCTGCAGTAAAGTGTCGTGACTGACGTCGCGTGGTAAGCCATAATTTTCAGAATACAGCCTTATCTATTTTGCGCTTTACTACTATGCACTTAAAATTCTCTATGCCATGCAAAGTTTATGTTAGATTAACTTCACAATATTTAGAATATTTTCCATTCTAATATGCTAGGTCATAGATGTTTTTTATCCCATACTTTTAATATTTTGCAGTGAAAACTTCTTTAGAATCGTTGTGATTTGAAATTCGATGAAACGAAAAAGCGACACTAAAAAGAGACAAACATATTCATCTATAGGATTTAACCTGCGAGGGAATGAGATAGAATACAGTACACAGTGTTTATTTTAAATTGATTTTTGTTTTAATTACATAAATCCTACAACTATCCTACTCCTGATACTCTGTATTCGTCTCATTCTCTCGAAGTTTAGTTTTCTGAAGGTTTTCTTCTACCGCGTGTGAAATGCACACATGTTTTTTTTAATAACTGAATTGGCAAACGAACTTACAGCCCACCTGATGGTGAGTGGCTACTGTAATCTATGGACAAGTGCAGCCAACTTCAAACAAAGTAGGCTACAGATGCGTTGTCATCTCTAAAGACTAAGGTGAAATGAATCAAAACCTGTTAATATACATTCTCTCTATACGCTTCAGACCGTAATCAAGGAATTTAAATTATTACCCGAAACACAGTAGTGTAAGCACTGCTATGTGGTGGCAGAAATAGGAAATAGGGTGGTATCTACCCAGACGGACTTCTAGGCAGAGAAGGAGTCCTACCACCTAGACCTATTCCTATATACATAATGTTTTATTTACCAAGTTAGGTGGCGCTTTTGTCGAGATCTAGAAACCACCCGTTCGAAGCCGGGCGGATCGCTAGTGTCCTATTATTGATGAATACAACATTGTTAATAATGCATAAATACAAAAAGAAATTAAAGGATACTAAAATAAAATAATGCGTTTAACAAAAACTTCATGTCCGTATTTTAGGTAAGTGCATATTGTTACTATATCGAATTTCAATTATCTGCATCAAATATTTTTTGGGAAGAACGTTTTTGACAGAGGCAAACTCACGGTCAGACAACGAAAACAACGCAAGAACCCAAAAATGCAAATCTTAGCAACAACATGAATGATGTTGATAAAGCGAAGTCCACACGAGTAAAGCCGCAAGCAAAAGCTAGTATAAAATAATATAATATGTTTAAGCATTAGTAATAGTGGTTCGGGTAGCATGGGTTTGTAATTACGAGTTTTGGACTAGAGCCAACCTTAGGTGCCTTTGGAGCATTTTAGAGGGTGACATTAATTACTGTTGGCTTAATTTAGGGTGTTAACGATGTTAACGACTTTCAAACAACCCAAAATGGGTTTATCATCTGCCGTTCATAATATTTTATTCGGTTCGCTAGCGACCATACAATATTAGTGCAATATGAAATGTTGTGTAAACATTTTGAACGTTGCTTATAGTGTATAAACTCAGTGTCGAATGTGCATCATTAAAATAACACGCTCTAGTATTATAATGTCCTAAGTAGAGATTGAAACCGGTTTCAAAAATAAATAGGATTATTCATTTAGTTTCTAAAACGGCCTCAACTTTTCGGTATAGTTTTGGTAAATTATGAGTTTTAATGTACCAATTTTAATATACCGATTCTTTCCTGTTGCCGCCGAAATTTGCTATTTTATCTAAATATATTAGTTATAGTGTACGACTTTATGTTTTTGTCTCTGTCCTCCTCCATATATTGCCCTCATGTAGGTACTGTAGTAATTAACATAAACTAAGTTAGTAAAAAAATATAATCTATACAAATAAATAAAATTGAAGTGTCTGTTTGTAATGTTAAAATAACAGCTTTTTACTAAATGCATATGAAAGTATATACGGTACCAATAACAAAAAACAATTTTTAAAATTTTTGTCTGTCTGTCTGTTTGTTCCGGCTAATCTCCGAAACGGCTGGACCGATTTTGACGAGACTTTCACTGGCAGATAGCTGATGTTATAAGAAATAACTTAGGATACTTTTATTTTAGAAAAGAATTAGGGTTCCGCGCAAATAAAATTAAAACTCATGAAATCGTAGTAAATTCCACGCGGACGAAGTCGCGGGGGACAGCTAGTAATAATAATAAAATGAGGATAAATAAACGGTTTTAAATCCCTGGTCCTTAGTGGCGGCTTATCAACGGTATGTATATCGCACGCGTCCTCAGTACAGTCTTAACGTGCACGGAGTATTTTTAATAATGGCTCAACTTAACAAGCTCCTAAAACCCATGCCTTGGAATTAAAACCATTACTGTACTATAAATGTACCAGCTTCGCTTCGCAACTGGGCGCAGGTCTCCTCTTAATTTTAAGAAACAAGAAGGTTCTATCACGATTTTCTGTTGCTATAGTAATTTTTCAGACTAGGACGTTTGAAGCGTGGTGATTACAAAAAATTCCTTATTATGAGAGAGATCTACGTCCAAATGACTGGACATTAACGAATGAGGAAAAGAAGCAGTATAGTAGTGGCGTAAAATAATCCACTACCATAATATTATATCGTCCCGTCGGTGTTGTAAGCAGGTACAGAGGAAAGTTAAACAGGAAATAATTCCTTATAACAACACAAAAATAATAAAAAAGTTGTTATCAATTCATATGGTAAACGTGGCTACTATGGCAAATATTATAAAACAATCCCCTTACCCTTTCATGAGCTAAATTGCTATTATTGTTTAATTTTTGTAATTGTGACACTGGAAGAGTATTGACTTTTACAGCTCAGGTTTTCCTGTTGTAAGCGTCAGCTGAAACACTGCTGTGTAGAATATATAAACATTTTGTATTTATTGTCTAAGGACTTTGTATGGTGTGCAAATAAATATAAATTATTATTATTTATCTTATATCAAACAGTCTATAGGGAAGGTCTATGGTGGAATTTTTATAGGCTGTAATGATAGTGGGGAAAGAAGGAAACTTAACTTATAAGCTAAGAGTGTAGAGAACCGGAGACCCTTTTCACTGGAAAAGAGGCATTATATCTTAGTCCTCACGGCTGACAACGCATCTGCATTTAAATTCGCAAACGAAAATAGATGTAGATGTCTATGGTCCACAGCAACCACTTACCATCAGGTGGACTGTGTGCTCGTTTGTCACCCTTATTCTATTTAAACAAAAATGGCGTTATGTACGACGACATTCAAAATAGTTGGCGCTTGTTTGTTAAAGGAGATTCTACGAGAAACATTTAAAAGCAATCAAGTCTCTGTATCGATCTTTGTGATCTATCTATGTTCGGCAGTGGACTCATGATTTGATTGAATAGTATTTTAATAAATTGGTGGTATTTTTCTTATTTATTTATTTAAACTTTATTGAACCTTACATATTAAGTACAGGATCAAAAGGCGGACTTAATGCTAAAAGCATTCTCTGCCAGTCAACCGTAGGGCAGTGATAGAACTACGAAGGTTGCCAATAAAAATCAGATGGAGATTGTCACATCCCAGCACAGCCTGAGTCGCAATTTTATTAAAAGCATAATTAAATGAATGCCATAAAACGGTCCTGGTCCACCTGCAGCCATCCTGCTGTCTTCCCGCATATCTCATCAGACCATCACTCCATCTATTTAGGGCAAATTACCATAAATAAGTGGTTTTTGTTCCTGACCTATCAAAAGTCCATTTCTGAACATAGGCCTCCTCTCTAGATTACCTCGTAGCAAACTATTCTATATATTTGACAAAGTTGCCACGCTTGGCAGAAAGACGCATTTTTTAATTATCTTGAGTTGTTATTAGGAAGATGCTTGTGCCTATCTCCTGTTTTATTTTCCTCTGTTGCCTCTTACGACATCCACTGAATGCTAAGGAATTTATGGATGATAATAACCCCTGGGAATGAGGTGTTCGCTACCAAGCTATTTCTAATTTGTTTTGTGTGGTTAATTGTGTAACATACATGATTGTAAGCTGTTATTTAAAAAAAACAAAGTCCCGCTGGGTTTCTTGCTGGTTCTTTCCAGGACAGAGTTTTTTTTCGAACCAGTGGTAATTAAATAAAAGAGTGACTTTCAATAAGTATTATTTATAATCTATATTGAATAAAAAGTTTCTGTTTCTGTTCTATTGCGAAAACGAAACCTATCTTATTACATCCCTAGTATACGTACACCTTTAAGTATATTGTATTGTTAGACACAGTAGAACAAATGTACACTCACATGAGAAATATTTCACTATATAAAGTACTTAGTCTACGAAACCCAACGGCGATGGCGGAGACTACTAAGCAAACAGACTGAGTTTATGTTAGGGGACAACGAGGGGTTGGACTGTAACTTCGAGTAAATATTGCTCTCTGTAGACGTTTACGAAATATCTCATAATAATACATTCTAACTTAAGGTTCAAAATTGTATCCGAGTTACATTCATAGCACTTACAGTTGAAAACCAATTCAGCGACATTGCATTTGAAAAATGTTAAAACTTTTACATCCTAGCCTATTTTACGGATAAAATTTTAAGATAAAAAGAAAGGAAGAAAGAAAGAGAATAAGTCCTTAGCGATATAATAACGACGTCTTATTTCATAACAAAAGTGACAAGTTTGGAATATAACAATTAAATTAGAAAATAGAATTAGACGTTACAGAACGAGACGAAGCAGGGTCACAATCATGTTTTGGCCTGGCCAACCACAGCCGCTGGTTATCAGTGTAGCCTATTCCGTCTTCTTCTAAAAAAATCAAGCAAATCCTTTTAATACATAATGTGACCTAATATATAATGTAAATATATTAGCCAGGTGGTTTAATCAGCTGATTAATTTGTTGAGTAGTCATTTAGTTGTACGCCGATTTTCAAACAAATGTTTAAAAAAATCATAGCCAAATCGCTCAACGTAAACTTTTGCAAGCATCGTTGGAATCGAAAAACTTACATCAGCCGACATCATCATGAGAAATATCGTTAACGCTGCAGGGGCAGAAAAAGAAACTAAAAGTAAAGGAAGGGGTGACAGTCCAAATGCGGCCTTTGTTCGAAGTTGTTACTGTAGCACATTGAATGAAACAAAAAGAAAGATACGTCGCAAAAAGTGGTCCAAGAAAACTGCGTCTAATTGAGGCACTGTCATGCGAGTTACGGTCGGTGCTACCGCTCGTATAGACATCTCGCTCGCACTACGGTCAGAGTGTATCTCTTACTTCTGTTTTCTTATTCTTTATGGATTATCTTGTGTTCGTAGTGCGAGCAATACAGTTGTAATTTAATGTTCAGGCATATAGAATATATTCATTTTGCTTATATCATTGTTGCAGTAGAAGTTACTGCATTAGCCACTTAGCATCGGGTGGACTGTTAGCTTGTTTATCACTACTATTTGAAGAAAAAAACAAGATAGTTTTTGAATTTCTATAGGTTGATTCTTATGGCTTCCACGCGAGGAGAGAGTTTCTTTCACGCCACTTCTATCGCAAATGCCTAAATCGTAAAGCCGCATCAGAACGAGAAAGTACTGCCATTACTAATAAACTTCTGCCAAGTATCCTCTTTTAAATTGTCCTTTTCTAACGGTCTTCTCTCTATGATCATATTAACGTATGAAACCGTGTAATGGCGACATAATATGAGAATTCATCACCAGTTTCTTAACGTCGTAGCGCCACGCTGCAGCTATATTATGGCAGTAGCACGAATGGTTCTGCTCGACCGGGGTAGGACCTCACTTTCACAGAATACCAGCGTGAAATAGCAGCTTAATGCTGCTGTGTTTCGTATTGTGAGTGTAGAGAAACAATGATTCAATAACATGATCGTGTAAGACACATATGTACTTAGTATTTAAGAATTATAAAATTACGAGGAAAAAGAAATCCTACGATAAGGGTTTGAGGTAGGTATGTATGGATTGAATAAAGAACGTTTTCCTCCCGTTTCATAACTCATATTTTTCCGACCGTGTAACCACCTACGCATAACTTAACCAAAGTGTTAGCTAAAAGAGACGGAATAAACGAAAAACAAATCGCTTTAATCTTGTACGTTGCGAGAACTCTTCTCGTAACTTCTTGTAAATCGTCTGTTTGTAATATTTCGTTTTTGTATTTAATAAAATTTGTTACATTAATTTGGAAGCGACGTAAGAGGTAAACATTATATATTTTTAAACATTATATTATTAATACGAGTTTATTAAGTGTAAGTAAGTTATTTAAGTAAGCTCCCTTCCTATGGGCTTCCCGAGAATTGTGCAATTGGATCCCCAGTTTCCTTGTTAATCAGAGCATCAAGGTCTGATTACAAGCCTATTACCGCTGGTGTTCCACTAGGCTGCGTGCTTTCACCAACGCTGTTTCTTCTGCATATCAATGATATGTTGCAAACTGGTAACATTCATTGCTATGCAGACGGCAGCACTGGTGATGCCTTATACACCGGCCGTGCCAATATTTCTCGGGAAAACGTCGCCGAGTACCGGGACAAACTTGTGTCTGAAGTCGAGTCTTTGCTGAACAAAGTCTCATATTGGGGGCGACTAAATCTAGTTCAGTTCAATCCCCAGAAAACATAAGTTTGCGCGTTTAACGTTAAAAAGAACCCCTTTGTCGTATCTCCTCAATTTCAAGGCACTCCTCTTGCTGCCTCAGCTAGCATCCTAATCCTCGGCGTCAACATATCGAATAGTGTGCAGTTTCGTGGTTACTTGGAAGGAAAGGCCAAATTGGCCTCTAAAAAGCTTGGCGTGCTCAGCAGAGCGAGACATTATTTCATGCCGGCACATCGCTTGCAACTTTACAAAGCGCAAGTTGGGCCTCACATGGAATACTGTTCTCATCTCTGGGCCGGGGCACCCCACTGCCAGCTCTTTCCACTTGACCGCATCCAGCGCAGAGCGGTTCGAATCGTCGACGACCGAGTTCTTTCTGATCGGATCAATTCACTGGCGCTGCGTAGGTATGTTGCATCCATTTGCATTTTCTATCGCATCTACCACGGGGAGTGCTCTGAGGAATTGTTCGGATTCATTCCAGCCGCCAAATTTCACGAACGCACATCGCGTCAATATTCAGGGTATCGTGAATCACCACCTGGATGCTTGGCAGTTCACTACTGTGCGTTTTACTAGGAGTTCTCTCCATGTGTAGTTAGCTCGCGGTTTTTTTATAGAATGAGGGTGACAAATGAACACACAGTCCACCTGATGGTAAGTAGATGCTGTGGCCCATCTACACATATCCTCGACAGATCGACAGATGATGTCACCCCAGAGGACTAAGATGAAATGCCTCGTATCCAGTAAAAAAGGTCTCCGGTTTACATTTACCATACAAAACACAGCAGCATTAAAAAAATTTACAGCGAGCGCTTAGCTCATCTAATAATATAATATTTTTATGAAAGGGTTACACGGATATTGAACGGTGCAAGCGTGAGGAAATAACAGTTTCTTCATTAACATGTCATTACCGTTCTGTGACAAGGAAACAATGTGCATGAAGGGAAAATACGAGTTAAATGGCATATATGGGTTTTACCCCTAGTATTTCATAATTGAATAGCTTAAGCGCGCCGATTCCGTTCGCATTAGTTTATTGTACCGGAAGGAAGTTAGCGTAGAATATTTTTTTTAAATTAATTGTTTATCAGTTTGTCAAACTTGTGAAGTTAATTTTTTTCAGTACAGTCATTTAAAACTAGGCAAAGTATTAATTTAGAATACTTGGTAGTGAAAAAAATTACATTTCCTTTTGGACTGGAGCAGTTGACTATAAATTTTAAGCAACAGTTTTCAGAAACATTATTTAGGATTAAATAATAAAATCAAAATTAAAAAAGTCAAAATTTGTAGCAACAGGAGTTAAAAGACCGTCACAGGCTGGAGATTTTCTCGATTTTTTTTATAAATGCCTGTAATTTTTAAAATACATAGCCAATTTTTCTTTATATTTTTCTGTTAACTGGCCAGGGAAATGTTTCTCCGTATTGTATATACAAATTCAAAACATTTTTTTTTTCAAATTGAATTATATAATATATATGTGCCATTTTGTTCGATAATATGTTGCCATCTTGTCAGTAGTGACAAAATCCCGCTGCTGTAGAAATCTTGGGATTTTTGATCAAAAAAATGCGACAGGTAATTTTGACAGTCCTCTCTTGATGTTAACCTAACACTACCCAAGAAATTCTGAAGAGACCGAAACAGGTAAAAATCTGAGGGTGCAAGTTTAGGTCTATATCGTGGATGAATTAACACTTCCCAACCAAACTCTCTCAATTTTTGCTGAATGGCCAAATATATGTGTGGTCTGGCGTTATCATGATGAAAGACCACTCCTTTTCTGTTGATCAATTCCGGCTGTTTTTTCTCAAGCAAGATTGCTTGAGTCTCATTAGTTGTTGGCAGTAGAGATCCGAATAAATGATAAACGATGCCCTTCCAATCCCACCATACACACATCACCTTATTGCGTGTTATTACGGGTTTCGCTACAGTCTGTGGAGCTTGACTACCCTTTGACCTTTTACCCTTTGATCTTTTTCGCACGTTCTTGTCGTAGGATATTTACTTTTTCGGTTTCATTACGTTTCAATAGAGAATCGCAAATGAGTACACAATTCAGTAGGTTTATTTCAGTGAGCTTGTGTGGTACCCAAATATCGAGCTTTTTTGTATAGCCAGACTTTTTCAAATGGGTCAAAACTGTTTTGTGGACAATCCTCAATTCCTCGGCTATGTCGTAACTACTAATAAGCCGATCTTGCTCCACTTTTTAAAAAATGGCATCAATTTTATCTGTATGAGGGTAACCAGAGCGAGCTGCATCTTTGACATCAAAATTCCCGGACTGAAATCGCTTGTACAAACTTTGTGCTACTCTTACTGACACTGTATTAATAAAAGTCACAAATTTTTTTCGCGGAGTCGCATTTTTTTGTAATACAAAGAACTTATCGAATTTCTTCGTTAGATTCACTCATTTTGGCGGACAGAAAAACAATTGAAAAATGGCAGAAAAGTATTTTTTACTTTTTCTTTTTCTTTTTCTTTTTCTGAGTTGGATTTAGAATCGTTTGGCAGGAATTTGGAAATTAGGAAACAAAATACGAAGAAACTTTTTCCCCGACTTATTATTATAAATTGACCTATCATCCGATTCCGGCTTAACGTCGACTTCTGGGCCAGCCTGTACTGTGACGAAATAAAGAAACTATTCTATTTCGTAATATCAAATCGGCCACTATTGGAAATGCCGTAAAGATCTGTAGCTAGCTTTGTTTTATAAAAAATAGGTACCAGAGACCTTCTTTACTAGATAGAGAGGCATCCCATCTTATTATCTGCATTTGATAACATTACAGTATCCACTTGCCATCAGATGGACTGTCTGCTCATTTGTCACCTTATTCTACAAAAAAATATACGCCCCACAGCTGGGCACAGATTTCCTCTCATTTCTGAGAGGGATTTAGGGCGAGGGGATGTCTGCCACGCAGCTTCGATGCGTGAAGGATTTCAGGTGTCTTGAAAATATTTATGTTTTATTATTTGGATATATAGGAGTCCTCACGATGTTTTCCTTTACTGTCAAAAATGTGGTAAATCAGTACTTAAAATTGTAACCAGCATCGAATTGATCGAGCTCGGGGATTTTGCTCGAGTATTGTTCAATTTACAGCGAGCGCTTAGCCCCTGAGCTAACACGGCTTAGGAGCAGGAATTATCCATATTAATTAATATTGCATATTTATAATAATACTTATAATAAATAAGACATTAAAAATACTTACAGCATTGCTTACGTTAATGTCTACTCCTTGTTCAAGGAGGTTGATGATCTTCTCTATCTGGCCGGCGCGCGCAGCCCGCAGAAACGCGGTACTGGCGTCCGCCTGCAAAAAGAAACCTTATTTTAAAACGAATATTTACTAAATTTGCTTACGCTAAATAGTTTCGCATTGACGACAATAAATGACGTTTTTGAAAATATAATAAAGAAGTTTAAACGTTAATCAAAAGACGCAAGGTTCATTTTGCTTTGGGTTCGATGCAGTAACGTGTCTCGTAATATCGCTCCATTAGGAAATCTACAAAAGAAATTCCACTCCAATCTCGTTTTATGGGAGTTCAAAAAAGGTATTCTTAAATTCGACGTTCAAGTTTGCGAATTCTGAAAGTAAATCTATGTTTTAAGGCTCGGCTTCTGCGCTGCGGGCGGTGGCGGGCGGTGGCGGGCGGCGTGTTCAAATCTAACACAGAAGAAGTGTTTTGCGAACAAATAAATTATTCCGGATATCGATGTTTTGTCCTTGTGTAATTTATGTTTGTAAAACGTCTTCACAAATCTGGACAAAGTCCTAATGACACGGTGTAACGTTTTTTTCCTAGAATAAACTTGAATAAGCTATTTCACGCGGCAACTTCGGTTTTCTAAATTCGATTGTGTGTTTTTTCGTATGTTTTTGTCGCGATAACTTCGTCAATTTTTAACGTATTTTAATGATTCTTTGTTTATCAAATAGGTTATACTTCAGGAGTGGTCCCGTAAAAATTTGGGAAAACTAATGGGACAAATTTTTTAATACAACTATTTAGACTACATTCTAGTTGTTACCTTGTGCTTGTGATATACTTTAATTCACTCAAAAGGTCAAAAAATAAAAAGAACAAAATATAATAGAATAAAATAATATAATTTTCACATGAAATCTTCAGAGATCGATGCTAAGATATAGTGTGTAGACAAATTACAGCCTCGACTTCAGAAGGTTTTATTTGGAAATTATATTATTTTAATAGTATTTCCGATTTAAAGTTGGATTTTATTTTTTATTAAAAGATTAAGTTTTTTAAAGAGAAATTATGCCAAAATACTTTCCAAGAATTATTAAAGAAAGTTTCTCGAGAGGCAGCCTCGTACCAGTAAGCGAAGTGTGGGGCGGCTTTCCGCTAGATGGAGTGATGACCTAGTAAGACTTGCAGGAAGTCGATGTATGCAGGTGGCTCAGGGCCATGCTTCATGTCACTCCTTGAAGGAGGCTTATGTTCAGTAGAGGACGTCTGATGGGCTGTTATGGTGATGATGATGATGATGAATGATGAATGATATGGTAATTAGGCATCAAAAAATGTCACGAATAATGTTCTGTATATTAAAAAACTATACATCCAGCGGAAAATTTTACCTTTTAAAATAATTTCAGCAAAACATGGCTTAATAACACGATTATTACAATTTTTAATGATTGTAATGAAATATATTTTCTATTGTTTAAAATTACTTTGTTGCATAATAAACAGATAACAATATTTCATTACAATTCGTACAATTTCGAATCTGTGACGATATTAATAATACCAGTATACCAGAAAATTATGTAAAAATGTAAATTGATTCTTAAAGTACTTTCTTAATAAAAAAGATTTCCAAGGTTTCCCTAGGTTTAGGTAGAGGTAGTTTAATACAAGTCAAACTAAAAAGGATTCAGGTCTTTTAAGTGCCACTCATCTGCCCTTAACCGAATAAGTAATCATTTGACCTATTTTAAAGAAAGTTCTTAAGGCCAGAGCTTTTCTGTTAAGATGAATATTTTTGACAATAAATGTCTAATGCGGCTTTCTTCAAACAAAAAAAACCGCATTAGGTATAAATTACCTTTACCGTTACAGCCTATTAAAGTCCACTGCCGAACATAAGCCTCCTCATAGATTGCCTCATAGGGGGGATATTTGCCACAGTTTTTTATTTTTAGTAATTATTAGGAAGACGCTGCTGCCCATCTCCCGATTTGTTTCCCTGTGTCGCCTCCTACGACACCCACGGGGTGATATGGCGTAGTAGATATTCTTACATCGCCACTACACGGTATTATTATTCAGGTATAATTAAAAATTATATGTGTTGTCACCTACTAGGATATAACGGTTTCATAGTAATTATAATTTAAAGTGAAGCGTGACGAATCCTCACAACCGGAAGATCCTAGTTCAGCAGTGGCCAGTCCAGTGAAAGTGACGGCCTGGCGAAGAAAAAGAATATGGTCCATTGAGTAGTGGTGGCATAGAGAATTCCCTACCTCAATTTGTCCCATGCGTGTCGTGTGGGGTGAATGCTAGATATGTCAAAAAATCTTATGGCTTCCGACGAATGGCGGTATAACCATCCCGTTCACGCTTGACCTGAATCACAACCAACCGAGGAGCAGCGTCAATATTGCATGACGTCTTGTACTACGACTGTCAATCCAACAATCCACCTGCCAAACATGACAACTAAGGTGAATCCTGCCTACAACGGAAGAAGCCCATGTCCAGGAGTAAATTTCTACGGGCTAACCAATAAATAAGATGGGTAAGATTGTTAATTTTGATTTGTTTTCTAAAAGCTTCCAGAAAATAATAATTTATAAAATTAAACCGTAACCGTTTGAGGAAGCTCAAGGTCGCTCAGCGAGCTATATAGAAGGCTATGTTCGGGGTTACTCTGCATAATAAACTTAGAAATGAGGATATCCGCAGTAGAACCAGAGTAACCGATATAGCCCAATGGATTGGAAAGCTGAAGTGGCAATGGGCCGGCCATATAACTCAAAGAAGCGACAACCGATGGGGAAGAGAGGTTCTCGAGTGGCAGTCTCATATCCATAGGCGAAGTGTAGGGCGGCCCCCACTAGATAGAGTGAAGACCTGGTATGACATGCAGGAAGTCGATGGGTGCAGGTGGCTCAGGACCGTGCTTTGTGGCATTCCTTAGGGAGGCCTATGTGCAGCAGTGGAATTGTGAAGGGCTGTAATGATGATGACGATGAAACCGTAAAGGATTATTATAAGCAGACAGTTAATGCTCTACTTAAATCTTACCAGAGTAGTTAGGAGACAATTATGTCCGCGGACTAGAGAAGAATAACTGAACATTATTTGGACGTTGTCAATGTTATCAAAGTCGGCATTGCGGGCATTGTCATAACGAGAAAATTATTATATGATATGTTCCACTACCAGCTACGTGTCGAAACCGCCCACAGAGACAAGAGCCGCTTCATGGTTGGTCGTTTAAGTGGTACGCCTATTGACTCGAGCCGCTGCCCACACCTTGACTACGCTGACAGTTGCGGCGTAGTCAAGGCGTGGGCGTCTCACTACTTAGTAGCATGTTGTTTTATTGCGCCTAGATCGCCGAGATGTGGCTTCGTTTGAATCTCAGCTCCGCCTCTTTTGCGGTAGATTTTTACCGCAGCGTGATTGGGTTTACCAACAACGCGAAGAACTGACTGATGACATGACTGATGATGAGTCGGACTCGGTCTTAAACAAAATAGATTGCTTGCTCTAGAGTTCAGTAAGTATAATAACGAAAAGTGGTGTAACTAGATACATTTAAACATAACTTCGTTTGTCCATTTAAAGAACCGTAATATATAAAAACCCATTTCGTTTCGCTTTGACCCTTTTAGGACAAAGGAATATCACAAGTTCAAGGTAAAAAACTAGAATGTCGTCCAAATTATTATTAAAAACTTCATCCCCTATTTTTCCACCTTTAAGATAATCATTTCTCCAAATTTATATGAGACTGTCCCTGAATTAATAAAAAGTAAATCTTCAAAATTAGTTCACTACTGACGAAGATGTCGCGATTGTAGAGAACCGGAACTACTGGAAACGAGGCGTTCCATCTTAGTCCTTAGGGGTGACAACGCATCTGCATTTTGATTCTTAATTGAGGACAAATATAGATGTCTATGGGTGTCTATGGATCACAGCATCCACTTACCATCAGGTGGACTGCGTGCTCATTTGTCACATTAAAAAAAAAAACAGTTGAATTCAGGACCTCCTTCTTTCTTGAAGTTGGTTTATAACCTTTTAAATAAATAACAGTAAATGCGTAAGCATTGATGATTTGACGCGTTCGTTTAAATAATGAAACCGAGCGAAGCGAAGCTCACGTAAGCCTATTTCAAGTTGAAGGTAAACTTATGGGTCGTGTCGTATTGTCTGCGGCACGAGGGCAATAAATTCCGTCTACATCGTAACTACCGAATAGATCAGGTGCCTAGAATAGATTAGACTTAAGGTCTGTGCAAACTTGACATAAATCAGTAAATTCTAGGTATATTTGTTTTAGATTTTAAAAATTGCAATGCAATTACAAATTGCAATGATTGGCAGAAACGGATAAATGCCTCTTTTTGGCAACATCAAGTTTGTTTATCGTCGATAAGTTAAAGATCAATGCAATTCAGTATGTAAAGAAAATTGAAAACCATGCTGATTTTGAAACCGTTGCGAGATTGTTCATTTGTAAACCCCATTTTGCTCTTTAAAGGTCTTAAAAATAAGGGATGGCACTTATTTCATATCCAAATGACCTAATAAATTATTCTAAGTGAGGTGAGGCCAATATCTAGAGATATAAAAACAAACATATTGTCTTCCTTTCTTTCAAGTTGTCAAAAGTCAACGTCTCGGTTTTGTTTATAAAGTACGATTATAATTCTTGATTTCATACTTTGCTCGATTTCTGATTTCATTGCTTCACAATGACCCTTGCGTTGTCCATTGCTATGCTACGAGGGACTTCTTCCTGAAGTTTGGATTTATTTTAGTTAACAAATAGTTGTGCGAGGTTACGTCGTCAATTTATACAAAGTTATTTACGCTACGTACGGAGGCTACGATACGAAGATTTTTTTCACAATTATTTTAAATCAACCGTTTCTCTTTCACTCGCTGGTTTTGTGATCGGATTCATTATCAAATATTTACAAAATACGCAAAAAAACAAACAATGTTTGTATTTGGTTAATGTAGGTAATCGTAAACAATAAACATTTATTTTTTGTAAAATGTCAAATGTTCATTTATGAACATGTTATTATGTTATATAACTATTCTTTTTTATACTTGACAAAGGTAGCAAACTCTTCAGTATACCATGACATAATCATTATTCAAAGTTTGAAAAACTATAAAAAATTAACTAAGTACTTAGTTTGCACAAATAATTAAAATTGTGTTTATAATAACCTTATGTACAAACCAAAAATATAAAAACGACACCTTAAACAAGCAAAATGGTTGAAACAGTAATTTCAAAAACCCGACTGCGTAAAGAAACCTCCCCCCCCCCCTCCCCTTTATTTGTATTTTTTGATGCAATTTATAAATTATATAACCTATGTCACTCCCACAATTAGGACGAATATAACGACACCTTATATGCTAAAATCCATCAAGCCGTGTAGGCTACAGAGCGTGTCAAAGAAATAGACATACACACAACCATCCATTACAGCTTATAAAAGTTCATTGCTGAAAATACCTTCCCATAGATTGCCTCATAGGGAGGATTTTGCCATAGTTACCACGCTTGGCAGGTGGGTTGGCAACCTCAGTTTTTTATAATTTTGTGTTTTGCCCATCTCTTGGTTTGTTTCCCTTTGTCGCCTCTTACGACGCCCACGGGTGATATGGGGTAGTGGATATTCTTACACCGCCACTACACGGAATATCATTAAATACATACATAGTACATATTCTAGAAAAACATTACCGTCCTGTGGGGCAGTTGGGTAAAGATTTTACATGTACCTACCGAATTTCATTAATTTTTAACGTGTTTTTGTGTTATTCTATATAAAATATTAGCAAATAACAAAGGAGCAGAAAATATTAACCGAAAATACGTGATATCAAAATTTCTGAACTATGACATTTAAAACACGAAAGGCAAAGTTCGAAAGTATCACGGCAATTTTGTATGACAAAAAAGCCAGAGGACAAAGTTCATAAAACTTTTGTTATTTATAACTAAGTCTAAACATACCAAAGGTCAGGTACGTTATACGAGTTTAAAATTAATCACATATTAGGTCCTTACATATGAAATTAGCGTTTTGTTGTACTGACCACTTTGATCTGAAATATCTCCTCTTTGGTTAAGAATTCCAAATTCAAATTTATAAATTCATTTAGCCGGTACATTTGAGTTTTGAAAACAGTCATTCATTTGTTTTTTCCTCATTATTTTATTATTTGGCGTCTCTTATTACCACACAATGGAAAACATGAAATATCGGTATATTTACGAGTACGAGTTCTATCGTGGTACCATTGCTGTAGAAACAGCTCGAAGGATTAATGATGTGTACGAAGCTGGTGTCGCAAAAGAAAGCACGGTACGTTTTTGGTTTCAACGTTTTCGTTCTGTAAATTTCGACATTCAGAACCAACTCCGTGGACGACCGGAGAACAAACTGGAAAATGAAGAGTTAAAGTTTATTGTGAAAGCGGATCCATCACAAAGCACTTCAGAGATAGCTGCTGGCTTCGGGGTAAGTGATAAAACTGTATTAATCCACTTGAAGCAAGTCGGGAAAGTGAAAAAACTTGAACGATGGGTACCTCATGAATTGAGTGAATCGAACTTGCAAACACGCGTCGACTGCTGTGTTACTTTGCTCAACCGACACAATAATGAAGGGATTTTAAATCTTATCATTACTTGTGATGAAAAATGGATACTGTACGATAATCGGAAGCGCTCGCCGCAATGGCTGAACCCTGGAGACCCAGCCAAATCCTGCCCTAAACGAAAATTGACTCAGAAAAAGTTACTTGTGGTGTTTGGTGGACTAGCGCCGGTGTCGTTCACTACATCTTTCTAAAATCTGACCAAACGATTACGGCAGATATCTATTGTCAGCAACTGCAAACCATGAAGGAAGAACTAGCTGCTAAACGATCGACATTGGTCAATCGCTCTAGGCCACTGCTGCTTCACGACAACGCAAGACCACACACTGCACAACAAGCAACCACTAAGTTAGATGAGCTACAATTGGAATGTCTGCGACATCCACCGTACTCCCCGGACCTTGGTCCAACAGATTACCATTCCGGAATTTGGACAACTTCTTACAAGAAAAAAAATTCAACTCCGATGCGGCAGTCCAAACCGCCTTCAAAGAGTTTATTGATTCTCGTCCCCATGGTTTTTTTAGTAAAGGGATCAATGAACTACCTATGAGATGGCAAAAGTGCATAGATAACAACGCATACTTTGATTAATTAAATATATTTTAGAAAAAAAATTGACTTTATATTCCTCCCGTACAAAACGCCAATTTCATATGTAAGGACCTAATATTATAGAAGCATCATTGTTTTTATCGGGTTAGAATAGAATATAATTATTTTTATTCGATAATATTCGATAATATTTCACGTTGAAAGTAATGTTTGCTTATCGTTCGGAAAAACTGTGTCCTGGGAAGCAAGCAACCAACAAGTAACCCAGCAGAACGCTTTTCTTATGAAGAATTCATATCGGTCTGCCATCGTAGATGTATTGAATTAAAGACGCTTCAGAGATTGAAAAATATTTGCGTAACTATAAATTTTTATTACATAATACAAAACTTATAAAAGATGTACTATCTTGAAATACAAGGTCAAAATATCGTTGAACTTTTGTGAAAAATACACTGGTCGGCTCTTATAAATGTCAAAGAATAAGAACAAAACAGATATTGACTTCTTGAGCGACCTCAAGGACCTCTTCAAATTCCAAAGCCACGGAGAATGTAAAAAAAAATGTTTTACCAGCGGCTTTCACACATTTTGGAAAGGTTTATTTTCGTTCTGCCGTGGTAGTTAAGTTTAGGCGCTCGCTTTAAATATCACAGCACGTGAGCAACCCAGGTTCGATCCCCGCCGGCACCAGTGAAATTGTTAATTGCAATTTTAACTGCTAATTTACTACGTAATCTGAGGTGAAGAAAAACATCGCATTGAAACCTACATGTGTTTACTTCTTTTTAAAATTAATAATTACAATAATAACGATCGTGTTGTTTCGGATTTTTAAGAACACAGGCCGCTCACCCTCATACAATATGCAGATCGTTCGAACGACTGATCCGAGTCTGTATCAGAGTTGTTGCTGTTACTGAGCGATACTCTTATAATGTATCTACGTGTGTGTGAAATTGTTAGTTTATTGGTTAGCATATGTATAAGTACTCTAAGGTTTATTGTTTTAATTGTTATGTGTGATTTTCGTAGTGACAGACGATTGTTTATGTGTGCGCTGATTTCCACAAGCAAAAAATGACAGTCAGTTCTGTATTGGAAATAAATGCTATAGCTACTCCCCTCTGATCCGCCGGCGGCCCGTGTTGCTCTATGTCTGAAAGATAACATTATAGTGTTTTTAGCCAATAAAATTATAGCCAATATAAGCCCTAAAAGAAGGACAGAATTTCTTTAGTATCGGCGCGGACATTTACACAAAAAATGAAATTAATGATTACACGCGGTAGAGCCACGTCCACGTATTTCGGCTGGAGTATGAACGGGCTCGCTCGAACATTTTTTTTATAGGATAGGGTGACAGACGAACACAGTCCACCTGATGGTAAGTGGTTGCTGTGACCCATAGACATCTACATCTATCCTTGAACGAATATAATGCAGATGCGTTGTCACCCGTGAGGACTAAGATAGAATGCCTCTTTTCCAGTAAAAAGGGTCTCTGGTTCTCTACACTCAACACACGAAACACAGCAGCATTAAGCTACTATTTTACGCTGGTATTAGCCGACCCATTCGTGCTACAACTATACTACTAATATAGCTGCAGCATGGCTCTACCACGTACAAAATGACTTTTAACATGGAACATGGAACAACATGGAACACTCAATGTTATATGATATATTTAAATATTAAAATCCATAAATTTATATATTTTGTGGCACATGTCAACTGAGAATAAGTTCATTGATTTTAATTTTATAAGTATAACAGTTGCTTAGTTCTATATTACGAGTTACGTGCAAACAAATGAATATTTATTTAAAAGTAGAGTAAAAATGTTAAGCTCCATTAAGGTATAAAACGTATAATACGTGGAAGTCTCTGCAATATAGCTGCAGCACGAATGGGTCGGCTTGAGAAAGAACCACGCTATCACAGTGTACCAGTATTACATAACAGCGTAATGCTGATGTTGTTCGTATGTAGGTGACAAGAATCCGTGACTATTTTTACTGTTAATCAGGAATTCAATCTTTATTCTCAGGAGTAACAACGCATTTGCGGCCCCGTAGCGCAGTGGATTAGCATTGTGTTACGGCATTTAGGGACCGGGTTCGAATCCCTCATGGAACAAGTATTTATATGGCCTACAAATAATTGTTGTCTTTGTGCAATTTATCTACTTAAGCTGGCTCCACGATAAAGGAGAAAATCCTTATGTGAGCTAACGTTTATTTAAAAGAAAAACACAAATTTGCATTTTATTTCCAATTGAAGCTAGACTCTAAGTGTATGTGCTAGATCATCCACTCACCTTCATTAACATAAAATACCATCTCTGTTGCTGTCTTTTTACATCCATTTATAAATCAAAGATATTTTAATTTTAACAAGTTGCGGTTATGGATTTTATCCCGAATAGATTTTTTTTAAATCTGATTCGTGATAATATAAATGATCAAATAATTTTACAAAATATAAGTTGACTACATCTATTATCGGATCTGTTTAAAATTTATATGTGACCACTTTAAAAATTACCGTTACAGTTACAGCTTGGATTGCCTCATATTTGCCATAGTGGCCACGTTTGGCAGGCGGGTTAGCAACCGCAGTTTTTTTTATTTTTATGCGGTTATTCGGAAGACGCTGCTGCCCATCTCCTGATTCAGTTTTAATCCCCGACGAAAACAGAGGGAATTTTTAATTTTGGTTATCCTCTGTTGCCTCTTACGACACCCACGGGATGATAGAGTAGAGTAATCTTATCCTATTTTTTTAAGACGGTAAATGAAAAAATCTACATGCTTTTAATTAAAAACTGATACCTTAATAGAGTTTTGCTCATGAGTCATTATTTAAAGTTGTTTAATAAAAATATCTGGGCATATTATGAATATTTAAAAAGTTTCATAAAGCACGTACAGGCTTTTGTTGCGGTAATATGTCCGCAGTACTCGATAATACCTACAACATGAGGTTGGATTGCGGTCAAACGTTGGCCTGTTTTTTAAACGAGTAATATGTTTAAATCGCATTTGCCTTGTAATCGTTACACATAGTACATGTTATACAAAATAGAAACAGGTCCTCTGCATACATAAATGGTCTGATGTTTTGTTATCTCATCAGGTTGTTAAAATCTAATTTTGACCAACATTATGCGAACCGGTGTAGATTCTGATGTTCATATGAACTTTAAACTAGTCCAACCTTAATAAAAAGTTTTGTCGAGTTGGAAACCGCAGTTTTTTATTATTATTATTGAGTTATGATCAAGAAGACGCTGTCCTCCCCTGTTACATTATCTGGTTACTTATTTATTCTGAAAGAGTTATCAAGCGACAGGCAAAGGTGTGTTTGAGGTAAAATGTCACTTCACTTACTGAAACTAGTTTCTTTTGTTACAAAGAAGAGTAAAGAAACTAAATATATTGTTAATTTTTTTTTATAATAAAAAACTGAAGTGACAAATGAACTTTGAGTCCACCTGATAGTAAGTCGCTACTGCTGTCTGTAGATACCTGCAACTTAAAACAAAGAAGGCTACCGATGCGTTGTCACCTCTGAGGATTAAAATGGAATGCCTCACAGCCTGTTATACTGGCTTTATAATTGTAATGGTGGCCAGACGGACTGCTAATCAGAAATGGAGTTCTACCACCAAAATACATACATATAAAGAGTAGGATATAAGGAACTTCTATGAACATTTACTGGACTTGCTCTTATGTAAGCTGTTTACAAGTTCTTTTAAAGAGGAAATTATTGTATCCGCGGCTTGTCGTCACCGCTGGTGATAAGAAGGCTCGTTCTTTTCGCGCTTTCAAGCTTTCTTAGCAGTATAGTGCCAAGAACGCTGAGTGCGTTTTGTCGCAGAGTTTTGTCGGGGAGTAGGACTAAATGGTAATTTAAGTTTTATAAATGTATAAATTTCTTATGATTTCTCCACCCACTCCATAATGAGAGCTTCGTGCTTGTTACGTAAGTTATTGCAAAATTCTGGTGCTTTTTTTAATATTCGCTTACGCAAAACAAAACTTTCCACAACAGTGAAATTTCATTTCCAGGGAGCAAGCTATTGTAAGGTTTCTCCCCATACCTCATAAATCATTTATGTACTTTAGACACATACATTAGACAAAAATAAATATGAAGCATTGTATAAAAGTAAATATGGAACACTTGCAAATTATAAAATGTATATTAATCGTAAAATGACCTTTTGGTCAATAATTTGTCTGCATTTGATAAGATCCCACCTGATATTAAGTAGGGATTGGGTCCTAATATGAAAAGTCTAAACCTAAAAAACGACTTTTGAAAAGTCCGAAATTGCAGTATTCAGGAGAGACTGACACAGGCAAAAAATTCCAATCTCTTGATGTGCACGCCAGAAACGATAAAATAAAATGCGTTGTCCGCTACCAAAAAAAAAAAACAAGAGTTTCAAGACTGCAACTTACGTGAGGGATTTAACTCTACTATGTTTGTTCACCCTTGCGTACAAAAGTTCACGGGCTGAAGACCACTCGTGCGTATTACAACGAATCTTCAAATGTAGGGTTCCGGTTAAAACAAAGGCGAAATGCTCGTTAGCCAAAAGGGGGATTCACTGAAGTGAATCTATAAGGATACTCTAACAAGTTTTGGAAATGAACAAATCACTATTGTATTAGGCACAGATTTTATTTGCGTGTATTTTTTAAGTCTTGTAATATTCTGGATACCTGGATAGCAGACATAATAATTACCTAATACCTAATAATAAGGTCCTTTAAACCAACCACTTTCACCAAACCAATTTCAGTCACGAAGGTCAACGGAGACTCTATCTGCGCAGAACAGGATTAAAGTGCACAAGTGTGTGCGCAAGCACAGGTGCACTCTCTATTCCCTTACTCTCATAGTTCGATAGAACGGCAATTCAATACGACTGGAGGTCATTGGAAATCATGCGCAAGACAACGGCAACAGCGTTACATGCTTTCCGAGGCGCGGGGGTGAAACTCCGCTAACCTCCTGACGCCGGGCTGTTATTGAAAATTTCCTGATCAAAAAATCCAGTTACTGATTTTGCTCGACGCGGCTTTAACTCAGGTCCACATGGTCAATAGACCAACGAAGCAGTCGAACGCATCATCCAAAGTTTGGAAGGATATTAATACTTGGGCTTGAATACTAATTGTTATTTGTGCTCCCACCTCTTCTATATAGGAAAATACCACTGCCCACTCTTGTGTTTACCTACTCCTAATCTTCTTTGCTTATACATCTTTCTTTTTTTTCTGTTATTTCCAACAGATAAAAATCGTAAGGTCATCGGGGGTGCTGCGTTATCATGGTGCCAGAAAAGGTAAGAAATTCCTGACTTTGGTTGCTTGCCATATCAAGCTATAACACTATTGGGATACAAACAGTTAGACATTCTGAGTTAACCGTTCTTTGATCCTGTAGCAGTTTTGGGATCATAGTTACATAGCCATATTTCATCGCTAGTGAGTTTTTTTAATTGGCATCGAATTTCTCTATGATGAATCGGCACCAAATCTGCCTGACGGTCTTTCTGCATATTGGTACATTTGTGCAGTACCCATTACAAACAATGCCTACCCAAAAACTTCTGTATATTGTGAAGAATATTGTAAACAAAATACACAGCAGGAGGTTGTATAGGCATTAATCCTTATGCCTTAATATAATAATTTAAAAAAAAAGGAGGAGAATTATGAGAACATTGTTTTAGATCAGCTTCCTGTAAATCGATCAATAATATTTTTTATTAATAAAAATCAATTTTATAAAAACGCGGTAATTTTAGTATTTATATTGGTTATTTATTATATAAGTACTTGGATTAAAGAATTTGTTATATTTATCAAAAAGAAAAAGTATGTGTAGCAAGTGATTAGATATTATTTGTGATTGATTTGAGAATTTTCGGTAAGTTCAAAAAATATTAATTGCATAAATTTAGCAAATACTTCACATTTAATTTAAAAAATGCTTATGGATTTTAGTGCGTTTCACTTTAGCTCATTTTAAATACTTAACGTTTCGAGTATTTGTAGCGCCCAAAGTTACAGAAGTACCAAATTGCTTGACGTTCTGAAGTCACGGCTAACCCGAGTTACTTACCTTGGACACGCAGATGGATAAGGTCAGCTTGGGCGGAATATTTACGAGTATCGACCGATACGAGTATCAAACGATATGAACTACGACCTACAGGATTTAAGCAGTCAGAGCTGGGATCCGTCCGCCCCAGCTCGGAAGGCGGTTAGATAACTCACAAACACACTACAGGTGATCTGATAATAGGTCATGAACTAAATATTATCATCCTCAGCTGCACCATCATCATCATCATCATCACCATCATCACCATTCATTTTTATACAGCCTGCAAGTCCGCAATCCCTGAGTTACATAGAGCTGTAAAATTCAAAAGGCTCTCAGCACCTAACACCACAGAATACATTTTCCATAAATGTCAGGTTGAAAATCTCGCCCTGAAAATGCTACTTCCCACCACAAGTCTATTAAATTATTGTTCAGTAAAATGCAGAAAGACTGTAAATTACATTAATGGCCCATTGCACCTTTTAATATACTTTAATTTGTCTAACTTCGTTTTATTACATAGACAACCTAATCCAACATAAAATATTATGAAATGTATGTTATTTCATTTTCAATTATTAAAAGTAAAATAATGCTAGATAATTTACTTTTCAATATCCATTTCGATTCATAACATGATACACTGCATTTTAAATATTAAAGCCGTAGCTCTATTGTTATATTGCGTGGCACATGTAAAAGGTGAATTTAAGCCTTATCGGGAACTACTATTACATGCTTAGCCTATTATTAGTTAATTTATTATTCTACTTTATAACTTTTTTTTATCTTATATTAGCGATCCGCCCCGGCTTCGGGACGGTTGATTTCTGGATCTTGATAACAACGCCACCTACCAGGTCCAATTAGTGAATCTAAACCATTCTCGGATCAACTTAATCACACACACAAAATTTCATCATAATCGGTCCAGCCGTTAAGGAGGAGTTGAGTCACATACACACGGACAGAAGAATTATATCATGTATAATATGCATGCATTATACATAAAAACCTAACTCTTGAATCATTCTATCTAATGATGAGAACCACATCAAAATCTATCTAATCTAAGCCTACAGACGGATAGAGAAGCGACTTTGTTTTATACTATGTAGAGATACTGTTTTTAAAATCCCAACACATAAATTTTTTTCTATATCGTTAAGGCTATATAAATTGCACATGAACAAACATTTAGACCCGAAACAATCATTTGTAGACTTGTTTACTTAGGACCGTATTAATAAACGTTACTGAGCTCAAGTACACGCACTTGAGTACAATCTTGAGGTTATGATCTTATTAATAAACATATCTCAAGATGCGGTTTAGGTTTATGATATCAGCTGAATGTCACACTGATTAATAAACGAAACCCGACTCTCAAGTGTGTATACTTGAGTGCAAGTCACAGAACAGTATTCCTAAGTACAGCGTTTTGAGATACTGTTTTTATGTGTTTATTAATTAGCAACGATCTTGAGATGCTGATTTCGTAATGAGGGCGTATCAAATGATTACGCACTTGAGTTCGTCGTTGAGTAACGTTTATTAATACGGGCCTTAAAATGGATATATTGATATTACCATACAAAACAAAATTCATTGGAAAAGAAACACCTTGCCCGCAAAAATTAAAACTGTCATAAAGAAAAGTGGACGGACACTATTACTATTTTTAGATAATACAAACAGTTGTGCCGTGCGTGATTTGAACCCGTTATCCGCAGCGGCTAAGCCTATGAAAGCCATGTGGCTGTGAAAATAGTATCAGATAATAGATTTATATTTATTAAATCAGATTACCAAAATCAAATAAATAAAAGATAGACTTGCTGTCACTACAATTATTTCGTTTGTCATTTAGGTTTGAGCCAAACATAGACTTATAATATACTGGCGTAAGTATATTCTAAGTCTATGGAGCCAAACACGTGCCAAATGACACGAACTAATTTAGTTTTTGTCGCAGTCACACTCTACGCAGAGATTGACGTTTGTGTTGAGAAAGAAAAGGAAAATGAAACAAACTAATTTAATTTATGTCGCAGTCACACTGCGCAGAGTTTGACGTTTCTGTTGTGAGAGAAATGTAAAATTAAACAAACTAATTTAGTTTATGTCGCAGTCATACTCTGCGCAGAGTTTGAAGATTGTGTTATAACAGGAACGAGCGTAAATACATGTTATATTTATTAATTATAACATGAAATTGTCGAGTAAGTTTTCCGAAACGCGCTTAAACTTTATTCTGCTATCTAAAGATACATGAAAGTAAAAAAAGTAATCATGGCGTATCTATGTAATAAAACTTAAGTTAGTTGTCAGAACCTGATTTCATTATGTCTGCTATTTCATTTACAAAAATATTATGTAGTTATTCGAATTGTCTGCATATACTTGGCGACATATTATTATCGACTAGTACACACTATAGAGGCGTCTCCCAAGTTGGGTTGGTTTGTCTGACATAACTTGGTTGACACAACATGTAAATAACATAACATGTTTTATATAATTTCAACGGTTTTATTTATGTAATGAGCTGTGGTAGCGAAGGGGCTAAGCTGAAAATTTCTACGCATGTAACCCGGGTTCGATTTCCGCAGGCTCCAATGAAATTGTTAATTGTAATTTTAATTGTTGATTTACCGCATGCTCAGCGGTGAAGGAACACATCGTGCGGTTTTGCATGTCCGAGAAATTAAAAAATATTTCGAAGTCATGTAAAGATGACCAACAACCATTGGGGCAGTGTGGTGGATACTTCCTTGTCCTAAAACCCTCTTAGAAATAAGAGGAGGCCTGTGTTCAGGAGTAGGATGTAACATTATTTTTAAATAAGAGGTGATTTTTGAATCATCAGATAAATGTTATTCATAAGATAAAGGACAACATAAACAAATTATTGACGGTGTAAGTATATCAACTACCCTTATCGTCCTGAGGGTGTCATAGGAGGCCGCAGAGAGAAACAAACCAGGAGATGTTCAGCAGCGTCTTCCTAATAACTACTAAAAATAAAAATAAAACTGCGGTTGCCAGTAACTATGACAAGAATCCCCCTATGAGAAAATCCAATTAATAGGCTGTAACGGTTGTATAAATAAAATAGTTCAATTGTTTCACTTTCATATTCAGCAGGTCATTATTTATTTGATGGATAACTTTTATCTGATAATTAAAAAAGCAGCCCTAAATAAAATAATTAGGGGCGATTTATCAATCATCAGATAAAAGTTATTCTTAGGATAAAATAAAACAAACAAATTAGATAGATAGATATCTTTTATTTGACAATTGAAATGAAATGATTATACGTGGTAGAGCCATGCTGTAGCTATATTACTGGTATAGTTGTAGCACGAATGGGTCGGCTCGACCGGGGAAGGACCACGCTCTCACAGAACACTAGCGTAAAACAACAGCTTAACGCTGCTGTGCTTCGTATGGTGAGTGTAGGGAACCGGATGACCCGTTTTAATGGAAACGAGGCATTCCATCTTAGTCCTCACGGGTGACAACGCATCTGCATTTTGATTCATCATCGACGATAGATGTAGATGTCTATGGGCCACAGCAACCACTTACCATCAGGTGGACTGTGAGCTCATTTGTCATCCTTATCCTATTAAAAAAAATAGTATATTTATTTCTTCGATGTAAGGAAATAAATTTTGGTTGTCAAATGTCGTTTTTCAACCTACTATACTCCATCAAATCTAAGAAATACCTTTTGACAGATGTCACATTTATTGGACTAGACATTCCAACTGAAAAATCGGTACCAACAATATTCGATTCCTAAGAGAAATCGATATCGATTCTTTAGACTTTGTAATCATTTTGAGTTTTATCTAAATTAAAACCAGAATAAATTAGAAACAGATAACTCAAAACACAAAATCTATCACTTTCTTCATATTTATTGCTTACTGTTAATTTCTAAAGATAAAGTTATATAAATTAAAGACTGCACTAGAATAAAAATTTATTTAAGCACTCACTACAACTAGTTGAGCTGACGTCGTCATCATCGTTTTCTATGTATAATGCATTCAAAATTAATGTCTTTTTCATAGTCATCTATGACAATTTTTTTGTATTCCCCATAGTTTTGGCCCAGTCATCCCTTGTGTAGTAGTTGTATTTTCTACAAATTCTCCTCCGCCGGATTCCATATGACAAATTATGAGGCACCCACCTTTTCCCACGGGCACGTGTCATCTGTACATATACGAGTATGTGGCACAGTGTGGTTGGCGCTTAGCCATGTTTCATCAATGAATATAAAGTTGACCCAATTGGTTATATTTTTAATTTCTCGTAAAAATGTTATTCTGTGCATTCAAATACCTAATTATTTTGCGTTTGTCAATCTTTTTTTATATCGGAAGCCAATTCAAATGGTTGTCAATGAATCTATACATTTACTCTATTATTGTACAAGCCGGTATCGTCTAAACTTACTCGCAACTTCGCCGCAGTAGGTTTCACAGAAACTATTTAAAAAAAATTAAACTTGTTTAATTCGTGATTCATAAAACAAATAATAAATTAATATATTTAAAGGTTCGATTATTTGAATATTTTTACCGAATATTTGCATTAACATGAATTTGAATCATCCATAAATACGGTAAAGTACATAACGACATATCATTGAAACAATGTCAAGCAAAAAGTTGATTCTGGTAAATATTATATTTTGCTTTGTTTGAAAGATTTCAATTTAAATTAGTGATAAAGATAAATGATGTAATGAAATATAGATAACTTATTTATTCTTTGGATATTCGTAAAAGGTTATTTTAAATCGCTTGTACAAAGTTATTGCGGAATGATTAATGTGAAACGTCAAATTGTACTTTCTCAGATTTGGTGGAGCATAAATCTATTACCTTTTCGAAATGAGGTTCCTCTTATTGAAGACAAAACGCCGAAAGTAACTCCGCAGGTATCTCTTTATTGTCTTTTTTTTTCTGAGTGAAAAATCAGTCCATAAAGCTATATAAACCACAAATACGAGTCGACTCGTAATTTTATAGTAAGGCTATATAGGACTAGGGCATAAAAAGGATAGGACTAGCAACCTGCCCTGGCTTCGCCTGGGTATTCTATTAATATGGCGTTGTTCTGACTTAAGATAAACAAAGACAATTAATTTTATAATTTTTTCGCTTTTTATTTTAAAAAAAACTCCAAGTTTTTCGGATTAAATAGCCTAGTTGGCATTGCAGTTGTTTTTTAAAATCTTTAAGTTTTTCGGATAAAACATAGCATAGATTGCTCTTGACATTGCTATCTATCTGTTCGTGAAGTTTCATTACAATCGGTTCTGCTATTTTGAAGATTAGTTTGAACAGATAGACAATTTTTTTTAAATGGTTATTCAAGTCTCATACTCGTAGCATGCAAATAACCCCCTCAGCTCAATATAATACACTTATTGCGATATTATAGACAGACACTTCAATTTCATTTATATGTATAGATAGTTCAAGAGCGCTGGCTATGTAGCCTCGCTGAATATACTTGACTTCAAGCCCACTTCGAGTCACCAGCGTCGACAACCAGCCGCGTACATAGTGCCTAGAAACATTATGTTTATACCTTCTATGATTTTATAATAATTAAACCACTTTTATACTTCTCTAATCCCAAAAACACCCTTCATCATTAATTTGAATAATTTTACCTTTTAAAGTAAAAAAAAATCCTAAATATTTTCGTATCATTAAAAATATGCGTTAACTTGCGTCAGATACCGTGTTATGAAGTAGGTGCATGCCTACAAGAGCCGGTGCAGTGCACGCGAGCAGTTATTTCACACCCCTTGCGAGGGAGGACTCACCCTCTATAACATTATACTCGTGCAAGCAAGTTGGGTGAATATTTATATAAGGGTAACGTCAAATTCTGTGGTGATTTGTGAAAACAGGAGCATTATTTGTATGATATAAGTTACGATTCAATTTAATAAACGAATAACGCATTTAAAGTTTCTGGTTGGTAATAGCGTCTCAGTAAAAAATGTTTTTGTTCTACTCAACGAAACTACCAAGATTATTATTACCTCAAGGGTCGTTCACACTGGTGAGCAATTCAAAATTCTACTATGTCGATCCTTATGAAATGGTTGATTGCAATTTTGGGCGCTGACACACGTGCATGCTGATGTGCGATCGTCATTCTCACCATTCTCTTATTTTTTTATTTATGAAGTGAGCGCATAGTCCACCACGGAATCTACAACTCCTTGCAAATCCGTCAATCCTCGTTGCAGACCCTTGAGGACTAAGATGGAATGCCTCCTTCCCAGTTGCTATTTTATGCTGATATTCTGTGAGAGTATGGTCCTTCCCCGTAGAGCCTACTATAGCTGAAGTGTGACTCTCACGTAAAGTCTCTATCCCATCTTTCTCACGTCTCTTTTCTAAGAGAGTTTTGGATCAGTTAGTCCGCAGCGCTGCTCCATTGTGTGTTTGGCGGACTTCACTTTCATACATTCAGGTGTTTTCACAATGATTCCCTTTACTGCCGAGCACGTGATAAATTAGTATTTAAAATTTCATTTGAGAATTTTATTAATGCGGATGGGGTCGAACCCGGGCTGCTCGCGTGCTGTGAATTTTACGGCGAGCGCTTAGCCCCTAAACTACCGCGGCTTCTTTCACGGTTTTAATTATATCAAGAATTTAAATTTGTATTTTAATAATTATAGCAATGTGACAAGTTTTATATTTTATATAAATAAACGTTACACATTATTTTAAACACTAAATTCTTCAGTACTATTGAGGAGTTTTATCCAGTCCCGGAGCAATTATTTTGTAGGACTTAAAATAATTAATCATGCGGGATTGGAGTCCACAGCTCGCAGCACCGCTTGACCACTGCACTGCTAAGCCGCCGTGTTTTTTATTAAATATTGACTCGCTATTTAAGATCGCTTTCACCAATCGTTCAATGGCATTCCTGTCATCAAAAAGTTAGTGACAACCCTACGTATACGTAATGTACCTACGGAATGTACTGGCAACGATTCAGATTTACTAATCTAGGACCCTCCCCTTCATAAGCCTCCTTACATACTGTAGCTTAATACAAGTCTGGTGCATGTTTGCCTAGACAGACTGCTTCCGACGGAGCTATGAATGTCTTCATAAAGCTGTGATTAATGAGGACAAAATTTCCGGGGCTTTTTGCAATTGTAATAAGAGTAAATAAATTTCTTTCTATATCAAAACAGATATATTTATTTATTTTTCTTTACCTAATATTTTTAAAGGTTACCCTTGCATAAGCGCACTTTACTAAAATTTTCTCCAGTATTTGATGTACTGTGGCGGAGCAGACTGATAATAAGTGGATGCTGTGGCCCATAGACCCCTACATCTATCCTCCATTAAGGTTCAAAATGTAGATGTAATGTCGTCACCCACGAGGTCTAAATTATAATGCCTTGTTACGAGTGAAACAATCTCCGGTTCCTACACACACCATGCGAAACACAGCAGCATTAAGTTGTTATTTTACACTAGTGTCTGTGAGAGCGCGATCTTTTCCCGGTCGAGCCAACCCGTTCCTGCTGCAACAATAATATACCTGTTTTGTTTTTACACATGGTCAAACATGCAGACCCATAAATGGGTACCGTAACGATTAAACGGCTTGAAGCAAGCATGTAGATTTTTACTTGAGTTGCATGTTTGATCATTTACAATGTTTTCTTGAGGTTTCGATCAAATATTTACTAGTATTGGCGATATGTGAATCCTCGAAATATGTTATTCCTCAGTCATAGTTTCATGGTGTTTTCCTTCGCAGACGAACACATGGTAAATCAGAACTTAAAAAATAGAAAGAAAAAAGAAGCAAAAGCAGCGTCTAACACCTGAGCTAGCAAGACTCCTAGATATGTCGATCTTAGAATTTATTCGTACTGCCAACTATTCTCCTGATTAGAGTCAATCATGAGAATCGCTGAGGTAGATATGTGAATAGGCACGCGTCTATGTTGGTACCACCTTCTTACCACTTTCTACCGACAAACGGTAGCGGAATTTCAATATAATTATGGGATGTCTTGCAGCTTACATCGGATTTCATTGGTCGAAATCAGTTGCAGATAGGAACTGTGGGTAAATAACTCATAAAGTTCAATGAGACATGTTCTAAGTGATAATATTTCAGAGTAACTAAAAACTGTCTGAACTGAACTATTAATGAGTCTATTTAATTTACTACTGAAATATCTATTTCTAGTGCACAAATCTAGTTCACAAAAGAAGTTTGTCATTCAATTATGGCATTATGATTGTTTTAGGGCCGCGTGCGAATGTACTTCCTATATCCTTCTTTGACCTATTTTTATAGTCTAAAAAAATTATAAGTAATATTTATACTGCTGCTTGTCTTATTTTTGTGTATTTTATTACCTTAAGTATAAACTTTGACTACCTTTGGGTATTTTCGCTTTTTGATTAAAAATATTGTATTTGCCTTTAAATAATTATAACTTTTAACAAAAAGTAAAAACCGACTTCAAATTGCTAAAAAACCGCATCAACAAAATCGGTCGAGTTGAACTAATATATCGCTTAATAACAGATCCATGTGAACGACGTCAAAACCGCAATCAAAATCGGTTCAGCCAAACGCGAGATAATCGCGGACAAACACATACATACATACATACAAACATACGGGTCAAACTGAGAAACTCCTTTTTTAAGTTGTTTAAAAAAAGACGAAAAGCGTTTTTTTTTTGTTTTAAACTTAATTAAATATAACATGTTTTTGAAAAAAAAGCGTATATTTAAAATGAATTAAAATATATTTTACTGATTACGCCCGCCTGCCAAGCATAACAACAAATATCCTCACTATGGGGCATTCTATGGGGAATGCTTATGTTCAACAGTAAACTTTAAGCTGAAATGGATGAATGAATAAATTTGGTATAAGTTTAAGTATAAATTATAAGCAACAATTCTAATTTAAAATCCATGAATAGTGTGGACAATGGATTAGAGCAGACGATCCATCACGGATATTGCATTAAAATATATATCACTGGTTCCATCAAACTGTCCCCCTAAATACGTATACTTTTTTGAATTTACGAATACTTGATAAGACGAGGGTGTCGGTGATGTATCGATATCGATAAGCCACCCCATTTGTCCCATCGATTGTCAACGTTATTCCAGTGACGTCAGACAGTTTGGGGTCGCAAAAGGGATGACTTGGAACATGTCAAAGCTCTAAATGGGAACGATCGATGCCATATTAAATATTTATTAACACGAAGTTCTAAGCCTGAAAATGAATAATTTATCTGGTCTGTATTTTCCAAATTTTGCGTAAGGATATAAGAAATAAAATAAAGAAAACAGATGAACTTATTTGTTAAAATAATATTAGGTCCTTACATATGAAATTAGCGTTTTGTCGTACTGACCACTTTGATCTGAAATATCTCGTCTTTGGTTAAGAATTCCAAATTCAAATTTATAAATTCATTTAGCTGGTACATTTGAGTTTTGAAAACAGTCATTCATTTGTTTTTTCCTCATTATTTTATTCTTTAGCGTCGCTTATTACCGCACAATGGAAAACATGAAATATCTGTATATTTACGAGTACGAGTTCTACCGTGGCACCAGTGCTGCAGAAACAGCTCGAAGGATTAATGATGTGTACGGCGCTGGTGTCGCAAAAGAAAGCACGGTACGTTTTTGGTTTCAAAGTTTTCGTTCTGAAAACTTCGACCTTCAGAACCAACCCCGTGGACGGCCGGAGACCAAAGTGGAAAATGAAGAATTAAAGGCTATTGTGGAAGCGGATCCATCACAAAGCACTTCAGAGATAGCTGCAGGCTTCGGGGTAAGTGATAAAACTGTTTTAATCCACTTGAAGCAAATCCGAAAAGTAAAAAAACTTGAACGATGGGTACCTCATGAATTGAGTGAATCGAACTTGCAAACACGCGTCAACTGCTGTGTTACTTTGCTCAACCGACACAATAATGAAGGGATTTTAAATCGAATCATTACTTGTGATGAAAAGTGGATACTGTACGATAATCGGAAGCGCTCGTCGCAATGGCTGAACCCTGGAGACCCAGCCAAATACTAAACTACAACTAAACTAAACGAAAATTTACTCAGAAAAAGTTACTTGTGAGTGTTAGGTGGACTAGCGCCGGTGTCGTTCACTACAGCTTTTTAAAATCTGGCCAAACGATTACGGCAGATATCTATTGTCAGCAACTGCAAACCATGAAGGAAGAACTAGCTGCTAAACAACCGAGATTGGTCAATCGCTCTAGGCCACTGCTGCTTCACTACAACGCAAGACCACACACTGCACAACAAACAACCACTAAGTTAGATGAAAGCTACAATTGGAATGTCTGCGACATCTACCGTACTCCCCGCACCTTGCTCCAACAGATTACCATTTTTTCCGGAATTTGGACAACTTCTTACAAGGAAAAAAATTCAACTCCGATGCGGCAGTCCAAACCGCCTTCAATGAGTTTATTGATTCTCGCCCCCATGGCTTTTCCAGTAAAGGGATCAATGAACTAACTATGAGATTGCAAAAGTACATAGATAACAACGGTGCATACTTTGATTAATTAAATATATTTTACAAAAAAAATTGACTTTATATTCCTCCCGTACAAAACGCCAATTTCATACGTAAGGACCTAATAGTTAATCGCTTAATTAAACATAATATTGTGCTTAGTTTTTTTTTTAAAATCCTATTCCATTACATTCTATGAAAGTTGATTGTTGAACGCAGGACTCTCCCGTAGATTTTACCTCATGTGAATTTTCTTACACCGCCACTACACGTTTAAAAAAACCCCCATGGCACTAAGCATTTTATAAAATTTGTTTCATTAATCCTCCTATAGCCTTCAGAATGCCATTGGTTGTAGAGATCAAAGAATCAAATAACCAAAGATACTAAATGTTTTGATTTGAACTCATCGAACCACGACATACTATTGCTTACATAAGTTAAATTTACGTTCATATTTTACTATATTTTTATTATAATATACAAAAAGAATACCAGGTGGTAGAATTCTTTTTTTGTAGAGAAGGTAGGTAGGTACCACCATTCTACCTATTTCTGCCGCGAATTCGCCATTCTGACACTGCTGTGTTCCAATTTGAAGGGCTTAGAGAGCCAGTACAATTACAGGCTGTGAGGCATTCCATCTTAGTCCTCAGAGGTGACAACGCATCTGTAGCCTTCTTTGTAAGTAGTTGGCTGCGGGTGTCCATGGACTGCAGTAACCACTTACGATCAAGTGGATTGTAAGTTCGTTTGTAACTTCAGGTTCATAAAAAATCTGATTGGAAACCGAAAGCAATATAGAAAACAAAACATAAACCTGTTCGTACTTCTAAACACTGAACTCAGGCACCCTCATATTTTTAGAATGATGATCAGGTTAGAGCTAAATCTGCTATAGATAACATGTCTTTAAAATAAATTAAATTTTTCAAGCATTGCAGATAATTAATAGAATCAGGCGTTACTTTGCGGAAATCCATTATATTAAAGTTGGTAAAAATTACCTTGCGTACATCCGCTCGATAAAATAAAATGATGTGTCTTACTTAGTTTGAAGAGCACCTCCCGCCCTCCCTCAATTGCGTGCACTATCCCCGTCACCACTAATCCCAGCACCACTACTCCCAACACCACTACTCCCAACACCACTACACTAGGAAAGACACACCACTGACGACAATACGACACGTGTTTCGCCTCTACACGAGGCATCTTCCGGTGATGTAGACTCTGCGGTGGCTGACCGCTAAGTGAGCGGCGAGCCAAAAACAACTGCCCTTTATACAGCCCGCTGACGCAACGGCTCCCTACTTAAGTAGCGAGCGAAAATATTTCGGGGAGTGAGATATCAGGCAACAAGCATTCATGCAGCACGGCGGACCTTTCCTTGTCCCAAAACCCTTCTCAGCAGTGGGCCTATTCCCAGTAGTGGGATATGTGTAGGTTGATACTCTCTTTTTCTTACATCTTTTACGATTTCTAGTATTTGTCCAATAGAGTGAGCAACAATGAATTTTTCATTTAATTTTTTCAATCTAAATTCAATCACATTCCATCTGCCAGAATTCTATTGTTAGGTGAAAAACTGGTCCCTTAACTAAATAAAACCTGCCCCCTAAGTTCAACGCGTCTCCTCCAGTAGACCTGCGTGTACAAAGTAGATAGATGTAGCTACGATAAAGGATTGCCTTCACAATTGAACATTAATACAAGATACTCCGCAGTAGAACCAGAGTGACCGACATAGCCCAACGGATTAGTAAGCTGAAGTGGCAATAGTCCAGCTATATCATCGAGGTCATTCGATTGAGATGAATTATATAACAATAATGAATTTCACCGAAGAACCGACAATCGATGGGAAAGAAAAGTTAGGTAGGCGAAGTGTAGGCCGGCAACCTACTAGATGGAGTGACAACCTGATAAGGAATGCAGGAAGTCAATGGATGCAGGTGGCTCAGCACCGCGCTTTGTGGCATTCCTTGGGGGAGGCCTATGTTCAACATTAGACTTGTGAAGGGCTGTAATGATGATGATGATGATGATGATGATGATAACGACAAGATACTGATACTTATGTTCTAACTTAAGGAAGAATAAGAATAAAAAGGTGACGTACTACGTAGCAAAGAAATACCCGAAAATATTTCTTAACAATATAATACTTATAAAAACTATAAATACAATTTAAGATTAAGGTTAACGAGGCACATAATTGAATAGAATAATGAATAATGAACATAAGTAAAAAATAAGAACCTAAACAAAACAAGCTATTAGCGCTTACAACATACATTATAAACCACAACTGCAGAAAATATTTCCACTCTAAGGAAAGATAAACGCAAACAATCTTGTGGTACACAGGAAACACAAGAACGTTCAAGAAGACAAACGACCGGTGAACAGTACGCCCGACGTCTAGCGACGGCTTTGTGCAGTTCACGAGGCTTTTCACAAGAGTGTTTGAGCCTTCCTTTTCTAAAAGATGCGCTATTGTTTACTAGATTGTGGCTATTATCGCTTGATGACGCGATGTGTGCTATTTACTGAGAATATAATGATATTTCTTTGTCTTTAATTGCTCCACACATGTACCTACTTAACATTATATATACATAGTTTCTTAAACCACTATAGGATACTTGATATTATAATTTAAAAAAAAAATTGTACAACCGACTTCAATATAAATTATTAAGAATAACTCAAAACTATTGATCAGACCTTGATCAACAAGGACCACATGAGAAGCACCAGCTTTCAAATAAAAAAAGAATCATCGAAATCGGTTCACCCAGAAAAAAGTTATGAGGTAACACAAATAAAAAAAAATAAAAAAACATACAGTCGAATTGAGTTCCGTCTTCTTTTTGAAGTCGGTACAAAATGGTCTAAAATGTTTTAAAACGCATTAGCCAGTTAAAAGAAATAATCTCCTTATTATTTAATTTGCTTTTTAATAAAAAAAATTAATCGATCTTTCAACCTGACATTGTTTTGGTAGTATTTTCTTATTGCTTATGCCTTTCATCAGGTACGCAAAGTTAGGGACAAAAGAGTGTTCCTTGCCGTTGCATTGATTCTAAAGCCCTACGCAGACAATGTACAACAATTTTTAGTGGGCTTTTGTCCGCCAAATTTACCGAAACCTGGGAATGAGTAGGTATGCCACATACCTATAATATGTAGGTACTCAACGCACAACAATATTTGATCGTCAGAGCTGAAGCGACCCGTAAAAGTTTTTTTTTTTATAGAAGTGCGGGCAAAAGAACTTGCGGCTCACCTGATGGGAAGTGTCAACAACCGCCCACTAAAAAAAACAACACCAGGAGAATTGCCGGCCTTTTGTTATATTTTTTCAGTGAACTACCGCGCACTGTCCACGACGTAAGTTTCCAGCGAAGACGGGGTGCGTGTCGTTTTTTATTTAAATATTGAAGTGACAAATGAACTTACAGTCCACCTGACGGTAAGTGGCTACTGCAAGCCATGGTAGACATCTGCAACCAACTTCAAACAAAGAAGGCTGCAAATACGTTGCCACATCTGAGGACTAAGATGAAACACCTCAGAGCCTGTAATTATACTGGATCTGAGGCATTCAATCTTAGACCCTTCAGAAACACAGCAGCACGTACACATGCACGCACTGCTGCTTGGCGGCAGAAATAGGTATGAGGGTAGTGTCTACACAGATGGATGGCAGAAAAGGAGTCCTACCACCTACAGACAACTGATGGTATATTTACCGAACTACTTATAGAATGCGGAAATAATTGATAATGGACCTTCTTAGATATTTGTAGCTATGCTCAGAACCCCTCCCAAATGTAATCAAATTCATAATCAAGAACCGAAGACACTTTCTACTTACGTGGCTTTCCATCTTACTTTTAATCGTACTCTTACTTTTAATCTTACTTTTAGTCATAATAATTTTAATCTAACTTTTAATCAAGAATAAATTTAGATATTTATGGGCGACAGCATCTACTTACCACCGGATTGACTGTGTGCTTGTCATCTTTCGTTTTAATGATATTGAAGAAGTATGTTCATGGGGGTTTTATTTTACATTCCATTCCAACTACGTGATTTTAATCATCATCATCATCATCATCACCATTGCAGCCTAACAAAAGTCAACTGCACAGTTTTTTATTATTTGAATAGTTATCAGGAAGATTCTGCTGCTTATCTCATGTTTCATTTCTCTCTGTCGCTTCTTACGACCCTCACGGGTTGACATGAGATAGTGGATTCTCTTACGACTCCACTACGCGGAAATTATATCTTAATATAACGGCAATAAAATCTTAATTACTATGCAATAGTTTATATAATATTACTACCTTTTAAATACCTCCAAATTAATGTATATATAAAATGTTCATACAACGAATGGGGAGATAGATTTCTATTGCGTACACCTCGCCGCCACTTAACTCCTAGGAGTTTATTTTTAATTTAGTATGTAAATAGCTCAAGATGGAATATTCAGAGTAAATCTGGAAAAGTTCCAACTAACATAAGTTCTAAACTTTTGATCCACAAATTGAAAATTGTAATATTAATCGATCGTAAATTCGAGTAACTGATCATAAATTTAATTGACTGGCTTTTTAATAATCATTAGGCTACAAAACTTTAGTGATTCTCTCTACTACTATATTTATCCTCCATTGTTACAAACTTTTGAATATGTAGTACACCAGGAGATCCCACTTCTGATCTCGAAAATACACCAGGAATGGTGTATTTCGCTCTCACGCTTTTACTACGAGTATATAGTAATAAAGTAAAAGCGTGAGAGCGAATTTTCAACCTGCTCCCTTGCTTACGCAATTAATCATTATCGGCAATAAAACAGCGTAACACACTATACATTCAGAACAGAGCAATTACAGTTCGACCGTACTGTAATATGTCCCCGTCACAATTACACACTAGTGTAACGTGAGGGACGTAATTATATGATAACACCAAAGTATGCTCTCTCATCATCTCATCTCATTGTAACACAGAGCAGCCTCTCAGCAATACCATCTTCCTTGCCTGCACTAGAAGAATTATTACAACTCGTCGAATTACTTAGGCGGAATCTCTCGCGCACGGCGCCTACAGTGAACTTTATACAGCATAAACGAGTGGGGGTTTCTCGATATACCCTCAATCTACCACGCCTCCATTGATATGATACTCTGCTAGAGTGTTGCAACCTATTGCTCACTCTCGATCCAACCGGTATTTTGTAGACGCGCCGACAAATATAATTTTCTAGTACCAAATACAAAATATGTTACGTTATATACATTTTAAATAAGAACATTAACTTTAAAAAATGATAACTGTATAATCTTGCCATTATATATGACAATACGTCTACGATGTATAAGTCTCATGCTCAGCAGTGGACTTTTAGGTATTTATGATGATGAATGGGGAAGGATCACGCTCTCATACTCAGTGTTGTTGTGTTTCGTATGGTGAGCATAGAGAACCGGAGCGGAGCCCCTTTTTACTGGAAACGAGGCATTCCATTTAAGTCCGCAGGGTGACAACGCATCTGCATTTAGATTTTTTATCAAGGATAAATATTGGTGTCTAAGGGCCACAGCATTCACTTACCATCAGGTTGACTGTGTGCTCGTTTGTCACCCTTATTCTATAAAAATAAAAAATAAAAATTAAATGAAATCAAAATATATTTTTTTTTATAGTTTTCCATTATTGATTGTAGAAAGTCAACTAGGCTAAATCCGTTGAACTTTGATCGCCAATCCGCCTACCACACGTAGTAAATACGACAAATCATTTCTTAACTAGAAAAATCCATTGCCAGAACCCTGAGTCAGAATAAAAGAGTCTGGTAGAGTAAATAATTAACAAGGAATATCGACAAAACACAAGAATAAAGTTAAAAACTAACTACTAACTAAATAACATTTTTGTAGTTTCTTTTTATAGACTAAGGGTGACAAACGAGCACACAGTTCACCTGATGGTAAGTGGATGCTGTGGCCCAAAGACATCTACATTTATCCTCAAGAATCAAAATGCAGATGCGTTGTCGCCCCTGAGCACTGAGACGGAATGCCTCGTTTCCAGTAAAAAGGCTCTCCGGTTCTCTACAGTCACCTTACGAAACAGCAGCATTAAGCTGCTTTTTTGCGCTGGTATTCTGTGAGACCGTGGTCCTACCGTGATCGAGCCGAACTGTTTGTGCTGCAACCACAATATTGCTGCAGCATGGCTCTACCACGTAAAATTGGATTTTTAGTTTTTAAATTTATTCTTGTTTCGTTTTATTATGCGCTTTTATTTTTTGACCGTGGTAGAGCTTCGTTGCAACTTTATTATGGTTGCAGCACAAATGGGTTGACTAGGAAAGGACCGTGCTCACACTTAATACCAGCTTGAAACAGCAAAATAATGCTGTTTCGTGTGATGAATGGCAAGAACCGGAGACCCTTTAACTGGTATCAAGGCATCCGTTCTTAGTGCTGAGGGGTAACAAGGCATTTAGGTACATTTTTATTGTTAGTCAAAAATAAATGTAGAAATCTATGGGCCACATCATCTACTTAGCATCGGGTGCCCCCTTTTTCTATTAAGCAAAACTTTACTTAATTTAAATTATTTAAGGATTAGGGATCGTTCGGGGTAAAGGGGTAAATTCAAAACGTACTCATGTTAGATACCGAATACGATATAAGGTATACACCATAATATACACACATACGTGCCTGCTAAAATCATAATCTTTTGTCTTTTCTATAGTCGGGTAAATACCAGACGTCTGCACGTTAAACTTCGCATTGTTGAAACTTGATGCTGTGCAAAAAAACTTTTGAATGGTTTTGTTTGACAAAGGATAACTTTTCACATAAGACTGCTTTTAAAACATCATCTTAGTACTCTTTTCTGATTTAAAGAAATCACTGCAGTGAGGTTAGCCGAGATGATTTTCTACGATCGTTAACGCCATAGAAAACTATAAAAATGAATGAAATCAATGCTAAGTCAGGGGACTTAATGCTCAGATATGTTATTCCTATTTACGTGGTAGAGCCATGCCGCAGCTGTATTATAGTTGTAACACGAATGGTTCGGCTCGACTGGGAAGGACCACGATCTCACAGAATACTAGCGTAAAATAGCAGTTCAATTTTGCTGTGTTAAAATATTCAATAGCGTTATGGATCGTAGAAAGTTATCTTGGCCAACCGCACTGCAGCTATATTCTTTTTTTATAGGAGAGGGGGCAAACGAGCATACAGCTCACCTGATGGTAAGTGACTACCGCCGCCCATGAACAACTGCAACACCAGGGGAATTGCAGGTGCGTTGCCGGCCTTTTAAAAAGGAGTAAGCTCTCTTAAAAACGAATAAAAATCATGGTGTCCTCCAAACGATTATAATCACTGCACTTAACTGTCGGAAACTACCAATGACGCATTAGGGCTCACAGAATGGAAAAGCCGGAATAATTGGAGAGAATTACAAAACGCGGGAATTTATTGTTACGGTTAGGAAGAATGAATATTATGAACTAAAAGTTAAACTTTTTAGTATCAAAATCATCATCAAAATCAACACAATCAACTTAAAGAAAACGTTATGTAATAAATAATAATCATTTAAGATCAAACATTGCTTGCTTTAAACTCACAGGATTTTATTTCAATAGAGCTAACAAATCCCGACTATTCGAGTGTGTATTTTGTTACTAATGGTGACAATTTTTTTTTTATAGAAGGGGATGCAAACAAATGTTAAGCTCGTATATATATATTCTCTTATGCTGCCACTACACTGTATATGCAATAATAATATATTTGTTTACAATAAACTATACTATTGCTATTTGAAAAATTGCAGGCGCTTTACATCAATCAATTACATAAATTACGAGTACATGTTACAATGAGTACCGTGTAGTGGCGGTGTAAGAATAACTACTACCCCATATTATCCCGTAGGTGTCGTAAGAGACGACAGAGAGAAATTAATGACACGGAAGATGAGCAGCATCTTCCTTATAACAACTCAAAATAATATACACTGCGGTCACATTGTGGTTGCCAACCCATCTGCCATACTTGGTAACTATGGCAAGTATCGCCCCTTGAAGCAATCAATGAGGGAGGCCTATGTTCAGCTGTTGACTTTTCATAGTTGTAATGAATTAATGAAGTAGTCATCAATGTCACATTGTAGCAATAAAACCAATAGAAGATGCTTTCTTGAAAATAAAGACTTTAATGCGTAAAAAAAGTATTATCTTCTATACAAATAAATAAAATTGAAGTGTCTGTTTGTAATGTCAAAATAACAGATTTTTACTAAATGCATATGAAAGTGAAAGTATTTTCGGTACTTATAACAATAAAACGAGTTTTAAAATTTTTGTCAGTCTGTATGTCTATCTGTCTGTCTGTTTGTTCCGGTTCATCTCCGAAACGGCTGGACCGATTTGATGGTACTTTGACTGACAGATAGCTGATGTTATTTAGGCTACTTTTATTTTAGAAAAAAAATTAGGGATCCACGCAAAAAAATTAAAACCCATGAAATCCAATCGTAATAAACTACACGCGGGCGAAGTCGCGGGGAACAGCTAGTTTAAAATACGTGAACGTTCTCGAAACTCCGTTACTGTAAGCTATTTATCATTCGAATGCTATGTTTATTAAAATAACAAGAGCGCTTTACCCTATATCAACTCAATTTAACGCTCGTAAATCCGTTATAAGCTCTCTTATGTTTCTAGATAATATAATGATACAGTAAACCGATTTAACTACAACCGCATAAAGTTCTAAAACCACCAGATATTTTCATTTTCATTTTTAATTTTAATTAACTTAATTTTTTAAATTAAAATCCTAGTGTAGAGGTCCACACTAGGATTTTGTTCCAGTATCGTGGGGGCAGAACGATTATTTGTAGGCCATACAAATACTTGTTTCGTGCGGAATTCGAACCCGTGGCCGTTAGCGCTGCAACTCATTGCTAAGCCACTGCGCCACGGAGCTCTCAAAATTTATTAATTTAAAAATTAAGAATGTAATTTGAATTAAGTAATAATGTGGTAATATGGATGTTCAAAATCTTTTAAAATATTTTAATATTAGAGAAAGTGAGCCTGTATCTTTATTTTCTTTTCACTCCTAAACTGCTGAACTGATTTTATAATATTTGAAAGAAAATTTTGTATCTTAAAGATACATAGGCCAGTTTTTAATTTTTTTTGTTCTACACGGCCGAAGACGCTGGTATAGATAGTACCTTATAGTGTCTAATATGTAACTTCATTGCTTCTTACACTCAAAATCTAATATTGTTGATTTATTATTTAATATAATAATAAAAGAGCACACAATACATCTAAAAACAAGTGATCACTGCAACACATAACCGATGACTTTTCTCCAAGGAGACGGCCGATGCTTTGCAACCCTTGTGGTCTAAATAGAATGTTTCAAAGTCTGTACAGCTCCGTTTCACCAATCAATGCGGAACACTTTTCTAACGTGGTAGAGCCACGCTGCAGCTATATTATGGTTGTAACACGAATGGGTCGGCTTGACCGGGTCAGGACCACGTTCACATAAAATACCAGCGTAAAATAGCAGTGAGTGTAGAGAACCGGAGACCCTTTTATTGGAAACGAGGCAATCCATCTTAGTCCTCAGGGGTGAAAACGCATCTGCATTTTGATTCTTAATCGAAGATAGATATAGATGTCTATGGGCCACAGCATTCACTTACCATCAGGTGGATTGTGTACTCGTTTGTCACCCTTATTCTATAAAAAAAACACAGTATTATGTCTACTACTCGATGCCTACGTCGATGCCTATTCAGAAAGACTTCTCGGCAGAAAAGTAACTCTATTAACTAATAAGAACTTTGTAACGAAACTTACATATTCCATAAACTATTAAAACCGCGATGCTTGATATTCAAAGTTTAGTTCTAGTTTACAAGACTGCGGAGAAATATGGCCCAACGATGCCACAAGCCGGAACTGCCGTAAATACCGACCATTTAATTGAATAAAGGGGCTTTTGATGTTTGGCTTTAAGGTGTAACTGCACCAATATCTACAGTTTAGTTTAGTAATATGCCCATTAAGACGAATATTTGTTTCATAAAAAATCAGGATATAGTTTAAATTATAGAAACAATAATGCTTAAACAGCATAAACTTAAATTAATAGAGATCGATTCCTGTACCAGTTGGATCTTGAAGGGAAGTAATTTTAACTGCATCTTCAAAATACGACGCAAGCTGCTACGAGATATCTGTAATCCAACCGAACGTTTCCGTGTCGATAAATTTGGATCACATCTAACTAAAGCTGCCATTCGCTACTTTGTTCTTGTCAATATAAACAGTTAGCGAGTATCAATTTGTTTTAAATTTAATGTGGATCCCCCATCTCTTCGAATTTTTGCACACATTTTTAAATTAAAACTACACTTGATTAATTCTCTCCACGAATGGAAAATCAAACAAATGAGTGAATCATAGTTTTGACCATGTGAACCAATCAATTGTGACTAAATTTCAGATAAAATTAACGTGGAGTGTTTCGGTTTACACCAGAAATTTGATTCAAAGTAAACGGATCGCATAGTAGGGTTGTGAAAAAGATACAGATTCATGGCTCATCACCATGACAGTTTCTTCTCCTTTCTTTCTTTCTTCGTTAATCGTATTTTCAAACAATGTCAATCACTCTGAACTATATTGCCTTCAATTTGACATGTATGAAAACTATATAAACTATAAACCTCACCTATAAATGGTATATCCTCTAATTGACCAAGTAGTCACAGTGATATCAGCCGATGGCGAAGAATCTATTAAATAAAAATAAAATTAAAATAATTCAATAAATTATTAGTTCCAATTCTTGTCACAGGTCTCCTCTCATTATTGGAGCAGAATTACCGAGCTCATAATCATGCCTCAGTCCCATGAAACGCAATTAAAAGACTAATTAAAAAGAAATACGAAGACAGATAAATTTCTATTGTCAAAGATAGAAGTCGGTCTATCACCTCATAAGGCTGACCGAAAGGTCAAGGTGCCCTTTGAACCAGAATAGGCGCCTTCTTTACATTACGTTAGAAACACGCAATATGTAATAACAGTAAAGTACCTTTCAATCTAGACTGGTCTCATTAATTAAAAGGTGAGGCAATCGACAGTTTATAGAAAGAAATGGAAAATATCTCCCCTATGGGGGAGGTCTATGTTTAGCAGTGAACTGTTATAGGCTGTAACGGTAACGGTTGATCATGAAGAGCTGAATGGTTCACTTCTGGATTTTGAGGAATGCAACTAGCATGCATAACATAAGTTTGACATAGTCACATAGCATGGATTACTGGCGTTCGGAGCTGCCACATTAAAATGCCCACCATTCGCCCCCCTCCCTCATATTCGCAAGTATTTCAAAAATATAAATTATTTTTAAAATACTTGCGAAACTATGGTATTGTCTATCTATGTACATTATTTGAATAAGAGTGAAGCAATTTAATGTATTTTGCATGCTTATACCCATATACTTCTATTAAATTTGTGTGGTGCTACAATGTTCGAAATATTTTAATGATAAGATTTTAGTAAGAGCTATTTTCAGATTTTTCAGATTTTTAGTACAATTTATAACGATACGTCGAGTTAGAACGCCTCATAACTTTTTAAATGATTCACCTTTTCTTTCCCAAAATTTATTCAATAAGTTTAATATACTTGGATGGATTTACCGTCATTGTTTGCTCTCCGGAGCCTTTTTCTTTAATCAGCAGGGAGCACCGCGTGAAGTTGAGATTGACACTTGGTGTATAATAAATAAAATTGTAGTGTCTGTCTGTAATATCAAAATAATGATGGTTATATGCTTGCTATTCAAACATAAATAACGATTTGTAAAATTTTTGTTTATCTGTCTGTTTGTCTGTTCTGGCTTAGCTTCGGAATGGCTGAACTGATCGTGATAAAACTTCACGAACAGAGAGAGCAATGCCAGAAGTGATCTAGGCTTTATTCTATACGAGTAAAAAAAAGTTGTGAAAATAAATGATCTTTGATTATTTTAAATCTAAATAAATAAAGCTACATTAACACGTGGTAGAGTCATGCTGCAGCTTTTTTATGGTTGTAGCACGAACGGGTCGACTCGACCGGGGCGGACCACCCTCTCACAGAATACCAGCGTAAAATAGCAGCTCAATGCTGCTGTGTTTCGTGTGGTGAGTGTAGAGAACCGGAGACCCATTTTACTGGAAACGAGGTATTCCATCTTAGTCCTCAGGGGTAGCAACACATTTACATTTTGATCGTTAATCGAGGATAGATGTAGATGTCTATGGGCCACAGCATCTACTTACCAGCACACTGTGTGCTCGTTTGTCACCCTTATTCTATAAAAATTTAATAGATTCTACCCATGTGAAGCCGGGGTGGGTCGCTAGTCTTCCTATATAATTTAGATTTACAGTATGCGTCGTGTGATTCGTTCTGCTTCGTTAACAGTAGGGTTGTACCCTTAGCATGATAAAGCAAATTATGCTCAAACATGACTGCGAAGCGAAGTGCTCTAGCCGACGCAAGTGATTATGTTCCCTTCATGACTTACATTTTTTTTGTTGGAGTAACCATAATATTGGAGTTGTTTTCGTAAAATTTTCAGACCACATCGCATTGACAGCCTTTTAAGGTGCAATGTTCAACATAGCCCTTTCAAAGTGTGCGTGCGTGCTTACGAATGTGTGCGTACGCAGTCAAATCAGTTAAAATAATGCATTACCACGCATTTTCAATTTAAAAGATAAAAAGGACAAAATGTTTGAGATTTTTAATTAATTTTTCTTCACCATTTGCCTATATTACTTATTCTGAACCTCCTCTGCAAATTTGGCTGGTTATTGCAAAATACTCCTGTATGTATAAAATTATTTCAATGTAGAAAAGTAAAAAGATTGACATTTTGAGAATAAGAATCGTAAAATATTCAGATGACATAATATAAATAATTGTCTGGTCTAATTAATAATTGATTATGATTTAATTATTTGGTCTGGAGGAACCAAAAATCCTCCTAAATACACTACTGTGTAATTATGCATTGTAGTACAATATTAGCGTGTAGTGTACTATTACTGTATATTAATACGTACATTAATAAGTAATATATTAATAAGTTTAGTATTATGAGCCAACCCATTCAATGTATTGGCCGACCGGGGCCCGAACAGAAATAACCAGTTGCTGTAATTCGTATGATGTTTGACATAAACTGGATACCCTAAGTTCATTCTGCGTAGATTTTACCAAAAGTAATAATTAAAAAGCCGAAGGTACTCCGGGTTTACTTTGACATCGGGACGTCAATCGCCTTAGTCTCCCCGTGACCATGGGAGCTGAAAAGCACCCGAAACGTCGGGAATTAAAATTAAATAAATTAAACGCGATAAAATCCGTAAAATTAGTTTTATTCAATAATGGTATTGAGGCATTTCATTTTATTGATAACGCACCTATCCACAATATCCACTACTATATATCATCCCGTAGGTCTCGTAAGAGAGAAACCAAAACAAGAAGCAGCATCTTGCCGCTGATGAAGCCAATGGCTAAGCATGGCAACTATAGCTCAATTCTCTTTTTTATATTATAATTGTATAATTATCCGTCCCGTTGGAATGAGGATTTGCCTTAATTGCCACGCTTGGCAGCCACGTATTTTACGCTGCTCTCTATCACCGGTCTGGGTATTTAACAACGAGGCTATGAGAGCTTTCTATATCCTATAGTTTAATCCTACGTGACCTACGTGACAGTACGTGAAGAAATAGGGTGATGAAGCCGCTACCACCGATCATCATGAAATTATTCCATAATATGTTTATGTGTCTTCATCATCAACATCAGCATTACAGTCCTTCACAAGTCCACTGCTGAACATAGGCCTCCCCCAAGGAATGCCACAAAGCAGCGATCACCGAATGGTGAGAGGCATACTCAAGCTAAACGTTAAGTTGGAGAGGTCACGTCTAATGAAGTCAACGCTCCGTCCCCCTCGGGCTCTAATAAAAGTCCCAAAAACTTTCAACTCGAGTTACAAAACCATTTTCAGTGCCAAGAAGACTGCAATTCAGTGGACGATATGAATGACAAGCTCATGGAAACTGTCCATGCGGTTGGAGCTAAGTTCTGCAAGGCCCGCCACAGGAGAACACAAAAATTCTTCGATCACTCTTAATCTCATGGTTGTTAGACGGGAAATAAAGCTGTTGTCTTCAGCAGATCTGACAGCATACAGGCAACTGAACAGAAATCCCCAAATGCATGAAGCAGGACTTACGCAACTTCAATACAGCCCGTACTGAAGAAGCGATCGACCGGAACCAGGGCTCCAAAGTCTTTGCCAGAGATCTGTCTACCAGAAAGAGCCAACTGTCGAAGCTGAAGACCGAATGTGGCAGCATCGTATCCGGGACATCTGAGATTTTGAGTGAGATTGAGAGGTTCTATGGGCAGCTGTACACATCATCGTTGGAGCCACAGGCAAGTGTGAATAACGATCCAAGAGCAAGTCTTATCCGACACTATTCCGATGATATTTCGGACGTCAATCTGAGCGAGATTAGAATGGCTCTCTAGCACTTTAAGAATGGCAAATCCCCGGGCAGGCGAGGATGGAATTACAGCGGAGCTTCTGAAAGCGGGTGGAAAACCGGTACTTGAAGTCCTTCAGAAGCTCTTTGATTCTGTCCTCCGTGGTGGTACGACTCCAGAGGCGTGGAGCAGAAGCGTGGTAGTCTTGTTCTTCAAGAAAGGCGACAACGCTCTCTTGAAGAACTACAGACTGATTTCCCATCTGCGCCGCGTCTACGTGCTGTTTTCGAGAGTCATTACCAATCGTCTCGCACGCAGTTTCGACGACTTCCAGCCTCCCGAACAAGCCGGTTTCCGAAAAGGACCATAGACCACATACATACCCTTCGGCAAATTGTACAGAAGACCGAAGAGTACAGTCTGCCACTATGTCTTGCGTGTGTGAACTATGAGAAAGTCTTTGATTCCATCGAAATTTGGGCGGTGCTGCAGTCCGTTCAGCGGTGCCAAATTGACTGTCGGTATATCGAAGTGCTGAAGTGTTCGTACAGTTGGGCTACGGTTGGCTATCCGTTTACAGAACCAAAGCACGAAACGTATCCAACTGCAGAGAGGTGTAAGGCAGGTTGACGTTATATCCCTGAAACTCTTCACTGCTGCATTGGAAGACGTTTTCAAGCTACTGGACTGGAAAGGATACAGTATTAACATCAATGGCGAGTACATCACTTACCTTCGATTTGCCGACGATATAGTCCTTATGGCAGAATCGCTGAAGGACCTAAGCACTATGCTCAATGACCTCAATAGTGCCTCTCAACGGCTAGGTCTTAAGATAAACATGGACAAAACAAAGATCATGTGTAACGTCCATGTCACACCTATGCCGGTATTTGTTGGGAACACTAAGCTCGAAGTTGTTGACAAGTATGTTTACCTGGGACAAATAGTCCGACTAGGTAAGTCCAACTTCGTCCGAGAAGTCAATCGAGGGATTCAACCTGACGTGTCGTTATTTGATGTGTCGTCATTTCCTGAACGCTGGACAGCGTTCAGGAAATAACGACACATCTTCTCGTCAGGTATACCTCAAAACTTGAAAACGAGATTGTACAACCAGTGCGTGTTGCCAGTGATGACTTATGGATCTGCGACGTGGTCCTTCACTGCTGGCCTCATACGAAGCTCAGGGTCGCTCAGCGAGCTATGGAGAGGGCTATGCTCGGGGTTTCTCTGCATGATAAACTTAGAAATGAAGATATCCGCAGTAGGATCAGAGTGACCGACATAGCCCAACGGATTAGTAAGCTAAAGTGGCAATGGGCCGGCCATATAGCTCGAAGAACCGAGAACCGATGGGGAAAAAGATTCTCGAGTGGCAGCCTCGTACCGATAGGTGAAATGTAGGGCGACCCCACACTACATGGAGTGTCCACCTGGAAAGACATACAGGAATTTGACGGGTGCAGGTGACTCAGGACCGTGTCTTAGTATTTAGGAATTGAAAAATATTATTGCGTTATATCACTGAGCCATACAAATTACAAACTTTCCAACTACCTTGGTTATATCTTAGATATTTTTTATATTATATGTATATCATAGTTCGTATGTATGCATGTATGTATGTATATGTATTTGCAACTGCCACAAAATGTTATCGCTCCATGGGTTGACTGGCAGGGAATGCTGTTAGGCACTAAGTTCGCCCTTTGTTAACCTAGTTAATAAGATCTTAACAATAAAGATCAATTATAGAAAAAAAAAACTGAAAATTTGATAAAATAAATGGTAGGTAATTGATTATTTTAAATCTAAATAACGCCGTATTAATCCTACCCACGCGGAGCTGGGGCGGGTCGCTAGTGTAAAATATATCAAAACAAATTACGAGGAAAAGCATTCGACGTTTAAAGGTTTTACGGAAGGTATGTATGGATTGAATACTCGTAAATCACGTTTACCTCCTGTTTTATAACGCAAATGTACTTTTCTCGTATTTCTCCGTCCGTATAACCAACGACGCATAAATTAACCAAATGGTTAGCTAAAAGGGGCGAAATAAACGAAAAACAAATTGCTTTAATCTTGTACGTTGCGAGAACTCTCCTCGTAGCCTCTTGTAAATCGTCTGATTGTGAAATTCCTTTTGTTTTTAATCCAATTTGTTACATTAATTTGACAGCGACGTAAGAGGCAGACATAATACATTTTTATAATAACATTATTTTATTCATACGTGGTAGAGCCACGCTGTAGCTATATTATGTTTGTAGCATGAATGGTTCGACTCGACCGGAGAAGGACAACGCTCTCAGAGAATACCAACGTGAAATAGCAGCTTAATGCTGCTGTGCTTCGTATGGTGAGTGTATCCCTTTTTACTGGAAACGAGGCATGCTCTCTTAGTTCCCAGGGAGTGACAACATCTGCATTTTGAATATACATTTGATTTAGCATCTGCATTTTTATTCTTAATTAAGGATAGATGTCTATGGGCCACAGCATCCGGTTACAATTAGGTAGGCTGTGAGCTAGTTTTTTACCTTTATTATATAAAAAACATCATTATTAATAATTCATCTCGATCAAGGTATCTTATGTTCTCTTATAGAATGGACAGACCAGCATGGAGGAGCAGCGGCAAAGGTGCGAGACTCTGGCACTGTTCTTTATTCTTCATTGTATGTACACACTCTAAAATGATAAGAATTTTAAACATTTAAATAAAATGAACGAATGCAAGCTTAACCCTAATAAGAGTACTCTTCCAGCAAATTCTTGGGGAAAGAGAAATAATTTTATATGTAGAGGGAAGAGAAAGAGAGAAAAAATAATATACTTAAATGTGTATAAATATAGGATTCTTCATTCCATGCATTATGTTCTTGATTCTACTGTATAAAATTAAAAAATATATATATTTAAAAATCGAAAACAGTCCCCCAATTGTATTTCATAAATAAGTTATATTTATGAAATACAATTATGTATACATGAAATAGAAAACGGGCGTTTAAGAAAGGGAATGGATGAGAAGAGTGCAAAATCAGAAAAAGAAAAAAATATTTTAAGAAATTCGAAAGAAGTTTGAAATTACGTTAATAGAAAATAGATTAATGCTATTTAAAACTAGAAGATGGCCTAAAACTACCTATTCATTGTTAGAAATAATTAAAATAACATAAAAACAACAATTGAAATTAATACGGTGGTTTTGGATAACATTCTAAGTTTTACGTAAGTCGTCGATTTCGTTGACTTAGGCATTGCTAAGCACGCACCCGGCACGACTTTGAAGTTAGTTCTTTAAATACCGATTGCCTAAGTTCAAAAGTAAAGTCTGAGCAAAGTCAAAGTACGGTCTATAGATCTCAGCCTAACAGTTCACCTGATGGTAAGCGGATCCTGCAGACCATAGATCCCTGTAACCTACGTCAAACAAAGATTGCTAGAAAGCTCTATCTTCCGGTAGATGGAGGTATAACAATTTGTTAACGTCATACGTCAATAAGACGTGAACAAATTGTCAATATATTAACTGTGTAGTGCATAGATTACTGTATATATACTAGAGGCGTAGTGGCGGTGTAAGAATATCCACTACCCCATATCATCCCGTGGATTTCGTAAAAGGCGACAGAGGGAAACTTGAACAGTTGATGGGTAGCAGCGTCTTCCTAATAACAACTCAAAAGAAAATTAAAACAACTGCAATTCCCCTGATGTTGCAGTTGTTCATGTGCGGCGGTAGTCACTTAAAATCAGGTGAGCCGCATGCTCGTTTGCCCCCTATAAAAAAAAACTGTGGCAACTATGGCAAAATCCTCCCCATGAGGCAATAGACGGAGGAGGCCTGGGTCTGTGGACTTTTATTGGCATTAATGGATGGATGAATGGATAAGTCAATATGAAATAAAGTACCTGACCGGCGACAGGCAGGGTCGTCAAATGTACTAAACGTCTAGACGGATTGAAAATCGTAGTACTAGTACTACGATTTTCAATCCGCCTGCAACGCTAGATGGTGAAGGAAAATTCTCCTTACAGTGGTAGAGGCCTATATCTAGCAGTCGACTTATTTGAACTGATGAATTTAAAATACATTTTCAACTTTAACCAATTCTTCGTCTTATATCCGAAAACGGACAGTGAAAGTGTTAACCTCGGTGAGGTTGTTGAATACGAAAGTATTTAATAATTAAAACTGTACTTTTATACAATAGATCAACCGTTTTTTCAACAAAAAGTACCTACCCTATTTTTTTATAAGTGTAATCTAAACCAAAACAAAACTCTGCGTTTTTTAGTTAGAAGAAGCTCCTTGTCACAGTGGACTACACCAGTCGCTGAAACATTCACAAATACTTCAACTCGTTTGAAATCCAAAGTCCGAAAACCTTTCCATCAAACACCATAAATATCTAGTCACCTAGTCTAATATATAGTTTTGGAATTTAATTCAAATTTCTCGGGACGACGTGGTGTAATGGATTCTTTAAATTAATTCTATCTTATGACCATCGATCACTAATAAAAAAACTAGATACACAATCCCATGCATAAATCAGTGACAAACATTTTTTGTCACTGATTGTGTATCTAGTTTTTTATTAGTGATCGATGCTTATGACCTGATTAAATGATATGGTGGCAAAAGCAAATAAATTTAATTACAATCATATTAAAATTTTCAGCACACTAACCCTTCCTAAAGAAATAATTAATTAAATTCTACAACCGCGTGACGAATACAAAATTAGGCGCAGTTAATGTGCCACGGGTGTGTCAGGGACGCGAACGGTTTAATATTTGTAAAACATGACAACAGGCACTATCTGCACTAAGTATACAAACAACGATTTGGCGACGCCCTAAATAAAGTAACTGACGCAAATTTGAGAGATGTTATTATGGCTGCAACTTGATAAGACCGCACTCGCACACACAAACGCTTTGCCGTCTTAAGCTGCATCAACACACCATCAGGCTTATAATAGTAAAAAAATGACACTCAGAATACACCCACTGACTCACTCATCACGAGATCTCCAAATCTATATGCCCGATTGACTTGTTTGGCATATAGTATATATGCCAACTTTCCTCTCTCGATGTAGACATCCACTAAGAAAGAATTATGGAACATTCAACCCCTAAGGGGTGAAATAGGATGTTACAGCTTAGTTACTTTTATGTTACAGTTAGTGTTATATTATGTTACAGTTAGTGTTATATTATTATTTGAATATACTCTTTACGTGGTAGAGCCATGCTGCAACTATATTAGTAGTATAGTTGTAGCACGAATGGGTCGGCTCGACCGGGGAAGGACCACGCTCTCACAGAATACCAGCGTAAAATAGCAGCTTAACACTGCTGTGTTTCGTATTGTAAGTGTAGAGAACCTAAGACCCTTTTTATTGGAAAAGAGGCATTCCATCTTAGTCCTCACGGGTGACAACGCATCTGCATTTTGATTCTTTATTGAGGATAGATGTAGATGTCTATGGGTCACAGCAACCACTTACCATCTGTGGACTGTGTGCTCGTTTGTCACCCTATCCTATAAAAAAAAATACGAATAGATGTAGGTGTCAAAGCATCCATTTACCATCAAGTGGACTGTCTCATAGTTTTTGACCCTTACTTCTGTATGTAATGTATGTTACTTTGGCAATCGCTTTTTTATCTTGCATTACCAAAATATGTACCTACTGTCTAAAATAAATTTGCTAAAATAGAACGCAATATTATTCAAAACTAAAACGCAGACATTTGTACAACGTAGTTCCTCTCGCTGTTTTTATCCCTCACGCGCCGTGTGCATTATAGAAATTTTGACGGGGGTTTTGTTTTTCGACAGCCTAGGTACATTTTTTTAAAATTTTAAGCACAAAAATCTATATGAATATGTGACATGTAGATAACAGATACCTATAATGTTTGTATGTTGTGTTGTTGATAATAGAGATATTGTTTTGACCGCCTCTTTGACCTAGTAGTCGTAAAAGCGACTGCTGATTATGTGGCCCCAAGTTCAAATCCCAAAAATAAAAAAGGCAGCCCGGAGTCAGAAAGTTGGCGGTGTTTCATACCCCTGCCTCGTAAAGTCGTTGGTCCTGTCCTGTTTCTGATCTCCCTTCGGTTTTGTGGGATTGCCGTCCCTTCGGACTATGAGAATGAGGGAATAGAGAGTGCACACACTCGTATATTATAATCCTGCCCTGCGCAGATGGATAGTCTAGTAGGGTAGATGTCTAGATGTAAATTCGATCTGAAGGACATTCGATATATTATATAAAAAAGTAACTACTTTTTTGGGTTTCATATCATGGCCTATTAGGACAATTTTAACAACATCTTTCTACTACTGAGTTTTATTAACTGCTCTCGAGAAACCGATAATGATACCGAGGCAGCCCTTTCAACTATTTTTAGCGTATCGTTTGAATGTGTGATAATTTTTTATAGGATAGGGTGACAAACGAGCACACAGTCCACCTGATGGTGAGGGATTGCTGTGACCCATAGACATCTACATCTATCCTCAATAAAGAATCAAAATGCAGATGCGTTGTCATCCCTGAGGACTAAGATGCAATGCCTCTTTTCCAATAAAAAGGGTCTTAGGTTCTCTACACTTACAATACGAAACACAGCAGTGTTAAGCTGCTATTTTACGCTGGTATTCTGTGAGAGCGTGGTCCTTCCCCGGTCAAACCGACCCATTCGTGCCACAACTATACAATTAATACAGCTGCAGCATGGCTCTACCACGTGTAAAATCTTAAAATTGTGTAGATATTATATAAATAAATAAATATTTCTTCGGGATATTATTAAAAAAATGAAACGATTTGTATTGACGACATAATTATAAACAGTGTATGTACAATGTTTGAATATTTATAGAGTTTGCAAGTGTAGTAATAGAAAAAATGCAATAATTTGAAGTGAGAGGTTTTGTGGGGCGGGTCGTCTTTTTCCTTTAATATTGTCAAGTAGGACTTCCACATGCGTCTTTTGTGAACAGATGCTACTTGTGTGGGCTGGTTAGCTATGGATTTCGATACACTTACAAAATTTCACTTAGTAATTTTATTCAAAAACAAGGTTGTTGTTGCCTACGGGAGTATTACTTTTCATTTTTATTTTTCATTAATTCATTACAGCCTATCAAAACACTGCTGAACACAGGCCTCTCGTACACCAGTGGAGACAAACGCACTTTTTTTTATTAAATTGTTATTTTAAAAGGGTTATCTTCACTCGTCATACGTCACACAAAAGAATTTTGCTGCTGTTTCACGCTAATATTCTGTGCGAGCGCGATATTGCTCCGGTATTCAGAGACAAACAACATATTTAAAAAGATATAATTTATAAAGAAAACATAAACACACATATATCTAAATAAAACCCAAGGCAGATTTTGTCACATTCAGTGTATAACGTATAATAAAATATAAATCTGCGCGCTCGTTTTATTATGTGTTAGTAAATTTTAGAATTTTGACTGACACTTTTATTATAGCAAATATTGCTATGATAAAAGTAATAAAACTATTCAAAATACAAAAGAAGCGCATATAATTTTAAATTAGGTGATTTTACACAAGTTTTGACATTGTGAAGTTTGAGTTTAAACTCAAGACTCTCTCTGAATACTAGCTTTAGTACCTAAAATATGAGGCAGCCTGGTACTACCGCGATTCACATATTTTTTAACGTTTATAGTTTAAATATTTAAAAAATGCATAACAATTAAAACGTCCCTAATCAAGGTATACAGTAAATAATTACCGGTCTAGATACAATATTTTAACAAAAGTCGTATATAATACGTCGCCACTACACGGCGTTATTAAATCGTAATTCTAGTTTATTATGTAATGAACTCAACTCAACACCATTCATAGAGCTGCAGAAGTTTTATTCTTTTATTCAAAGTCTTCAACAGTAGTTTTTGGGCACGTTGGGCACGTTAGAGATTTTCCGTAGCACTGGCGGTACCGCTGGTGGTAGCGTGGGTATCAAGTGGTTCAATTATCGAAAATTAATTTTAAACACAGTTTTTTGGTATTATCTCAAAAATTATTTTCGATATGGGAAAATGTGTAATATTAATTTCACATAACGTAAAAAAAAGATTTTGTATCAAAATTTTAAAGATAAAAGATAAAGTGTAGGGACCGGACCTACTTTGGGTAAGATTGCATGCTAAAAAAGTTTTGTTAGAAATTATTATATCTCATGTTTATTGAACAAAAATTGTGGAGATAGTCTAGATCACTTCTGAAATTGCCCTATATCTGTTTGTGAAATTTTATCACAATCGATCCAGCCATTTTGAAGATTAGCCGGACATACAGACAGACAAAAATTACAAATTAATGGTTATTCATGTCTTAACAGCATATCTTTACAGAAGCCAGATGATTCGATATTATAGATAGGAACTTCAATTTTATTAACATGTGTATAGATAAAGGTAGATAACCCCGTTGTTAACCGATTTCAAAAAAGGAGGAGGTACTCATTTCGACTGTATTTTTAAATTCCCTATGAAGTTATTGGTTTCACCTAGTTTTCGAAAATCGAGGTTTCATCAGATCTCGACGTTTTGAGGTCCGTGTGCGCGTGCGAGTGCGTGTGTGCGTGTACGTGAGTGCGTGCATGCGTGCGTGCGTGCGTGCGTGTGTGTGTGTGTGTGTGTGTGTGTGTGGGTGTGTTTTTAATAACTTCGAAATTTCTTCTCAGATCGTTTTTGATGTAATGAGTTAACTAGTGTTTTGAGATCGAACATAGCGGGAAGTTCTAGGGATGGCCTGCAGGGTCAACCGTATTTATTTTATGTGTGTTACCTCAGAACTTTTTTCTAGGTAGACAGATTTCTGCTTAGCTGGTGCTTCTCATGTAGTCCCATACAAATTTGATCAAGATCTGACCAGTACTTTTTGAGTTATCTTTAATAATGCGTATTCAATTGTCGAAGTCAATTGAATACATTGATGATGTTTTAATTTTATATTGAAGTCGGTTGAAAAATTTTTTTAATTTTACCAGTTGTTTCAGAATGTAATAAGAACCATTTTTAAAAATTCAAATTATGTTTGTTAAAATTAAATAAAAATTTAAATGTAATTCTAACTACGGTGAATATTGTAATTTGTTATAATGCCGTTTTTCTTGTTTACGCTGCGGTTTAAACTATAAGCTGGGGATTGCAGGTTTGTTAGAAGCCATACAGGCAATGCGATATCGCGCGGTGTCAAGGGCAAGCGCTAATGGGACGACTAATTGTTCCCTTTCGTGTAGGTACTCGTATGTCTATACAATCCAGTTATGCAAAGGTTATGTAAGGAAAACCAATTAAAAATGCCACCTCTATAATCCTAAATTTAGATAGACACCTAAAAAGTCTTTCCTCCCTTTTTGCTTCCATAGCTAAAGTAGAAACAAACCGACGTGATGTGAAGACGTGATCTAACATTCAGAAACTTCAACAATTTGACCATTTTTTACCAGACTATCTCAGAGGTTACCTAATGATTTTCGAATGTATGAATATCTGTATGGATGTCTATTTCTTTGGCACACTCGATAGTCTAAACGGTTTGATGGATTTTAACATACGTGATGTAGTTAGTTGTGAAAGTGGCATAGGGTATAATAATTTGAATTTTTGTTTTTTCATTTAACTTTTACTGTAATCACATCGGTTGGCATACCTTTGACGCTCCTTGTAAGAGTTCTGAGAATTTTGTGTATGGCATAATCGACATTATCATCTTCCATGTGGACTGTAGTATAGTATAATAGTATTTAATTACGATCTCTAGCTCCAAGTTAAGACATTGTTCGAAATAGTCCAGACACAAAATGTAGTATGTAGTTAATCCTAATTAGATAGAAGAGATTGACCATGTACAACATTGTTTTCATCAAATACAGTTTTGGGGTCGTTAATTAGATTATTATCGCCCCAAATCTTTTACAAGTAGCTAACGAGATAAAACTCAACGTTTATTTGCTTTTCAAGATCTAGAAATAAGATAATGAAGTTACTTTCCTGCAACTATTTTTTTTTAATTTATTGTCACCTCTGATTATTGAGATGAAATGCCTTGATTGCAGTAAAAAGAGTCTCCGGTTCTCTACACTCACCATACGAAACACAGCAGCATTAAGCAGCTATTTTACGCTGGTATTCTGTGAGAGCATGGTCCGTCCCAGGTCGACCCATTCGTGCACCAACCATATTAATATTCCTTCAACATGGCTGTACCCTGTACTCTCTATAAAACTAACAAATTATTACTAAACTGCATGTTTTAAATATTTATTATATAAAACTGAAATTTCAAACGAAATTACAGTCCACAAGTTGGTTAGCGACTACTGCAGTCCATGTGCACTTGCACCCCACTTCAAGCAAAGTAGGCTACAGATGCGTTGTCACCCCCAAGGACGAAAGTTGGAATGCCTCACAACCTATTATTATACTGGCTTTCTATACCCTTCAGACCGGAACACAGCAATTCAAACACTCCATCTGGTTGAATAAAACTAATTTTACGGATTATATCGCGTTTAATCAACTTATTTTTATTAATTCCCGACGTTTCGGGTACTTTACAGCACCCATGGTCACGGGGGACTGAGGTGCTTGACGTCCCGATGTCAGAGTTAATCCGGTGTACCTTCAGCTTTTTAATTATTAATTTTGGTCCGATCTACGCAGAATGAACTAACTGTGTCTTGAAGTCTTGCAGTGGTATGCTTGGGTTTAGTTTTAATTTTATTAATTACAGGATCCCAAGCAGGTGGTAGTACCCAGCCTCCCTCTCTATTGAAATTAGGATGTTTTTAATTTCAATAGCCTCACGTATCATCCTTGGCAGGAATCGATGTTGTTTCGCGAGAATTTGTGGTTTATCAAATCTAATGTAATGGCGGGGGCCGTCTAGGATATGATCACAAACTCCATCTGGTACCTAGTATTTAACAAAATCTAATCGCATTTCGTACCATACATTATTTTAAATTCTTATCCAAGGATCAACGCCATAGAAGTCTCTCCGAACAACCTACAGAATACATTTATTTCCTATACTTACCTACCTCTAAAATATGGAATTACTTTATTTTGTTATGAGTCTTCTCACGCCAATACGATTCAGGATGCTTCGAGGCAAAAGTATCTGATGGTATCTTAATCAAGAGTCACATACACAGTCACAAAGGTAGTCAGCTCGACCGGGATAGGACGCTCTCACAGAATACCAGTGTGAAACAGCAGCGTAATGCTGCTGTGTTTTATATGGTGAGTGACCCATTTTACTACTACGCCTTTATTTCCTGTCTGTGTATCTCTGTCACTTACACGAATTTCTTCGTGGCTGATAAGCTGTAATTTCTTAAATAGAAATTGATAACTTAAGAATCTATCAGAAACTACGAGACTTTGCAAGCTTTTCGCTAAGTCAAGTTTCGAGAACATCCAAGCGACGACATTGGGTGATAGTTGACCACTACAAAATTATATTAAAAGATGTGTACATTAGATTACTTTTTTTCACGACTGTGAATTTTTAGCTGCTATGTCCGATTGTTATAAGTAAGCTAGTCGCTGGATTTGAACGAATGGTATTTCAATTGATTTATCATGATTATAATTGGAAATATTATTAAATTAGGTACTTTAGTCGAGGTCTATATTTTTTTAATACTAATTTACTCGTCATTGTCTAATTCTGAAATTACATTAACAAGTTCGTAAAACAAAATTAAAATTAACATCAAGGAAAGTTCAATTTTGTTTAATGTAAGCGTCTAGCACGTTGCTATTTATAATAATAATAATGTTTATTTCAAATAAAAATCCATACACATTTGATAGTAATTTACTTATACTATGTTAGTAAAAAATTAGGATAAATTAAATTATATCTACCTTATGTGCCAGGACGAGAGCAATCAGTTAAGAAACTTGAATGTCCCATCCACATGCATTAGGATCCAATGCCTCTGAATGGGACAGTCAAATCTGTCAAATATAAAATATATAAATATATTTGTGTAACCTTTTTGCTAAATATAATATAATTATTATAAGTATGTCACAAAAGTCTTTATTTGCAGTCTTTTACATAGATCATTATTGTATTTTAGCAGCAAGTATTTAAAAGTAAAGTGACAAACGAATCTACAGTCTACATGATAGATAGTGCCTAGTTTAATCCATGAACACTTGCAGATAACTTCAAACAAAAGAGGCTAGAAATGCGTTGTCACTTGTCACCTCTGAGGACTAAGATGAATGCCTCACAGTCTGTAATTATAGTGGCTCTATACACCCTTCAGACTGCAACACTGCTATTTTGGAGAAGGGCGGGTGACGGTGACCTATTAAATTTAATATAATATATCTGTCTTTCATTTCTGTGTCATAGTAATATTCCAAAAGATTTTAAATGCATTAAAATAAATTCCGCCGCCGTGTGGTGGCGACGAAAGTGTATCCACTACCTCATATTAAGAGGCGACAGAGGGAAATGAAACAGACGGGCGGCAGCATCTTTAAAAAAAAGTAAAAAAAATTAAAACTGCTATTGCCAATCAGTCTGCTGAGCGAGGCAACTATGGCAAATATTGCTTCATATGGGTAGTAAATAGTGTTTCATATCCATCCATTGCTTCATAGGAATAAATATAATATTATAGTATATTTTAAATATAATATTATATTATAATTTATATTGTTATAATAAAATATATTTCTTCCTAGGAACCAATAGACGGAGGAGGCTAATGTTCAACAGCGGACTTTTTATAGGCTGGAATGAATGAAAAATATAACGAAAATTAATTTAAAAAAATGTATACAAACAAAATTAAGATTTTTTATACTACTTGTTATATTTTGATCTATAGCTAAAATTCTTATTAACAATCTTATATCTCGTTTATAACAGTAATGATGACTATGTGATCTTGATCGATTTCCAATTGGATGTCGAAATCGATCAAAAGATTTTTCACTACATTGGAACCTTCCTGTAAAGAAGGGCATGTCGCACGAAGGATTTACTGCGTTCTTTATGGATATAGGAAGCATTCCGAAAAACTTTATTACTTCTTTTTGGAACGACTTGCCAGCATCAGTATTTCTGTCTAAATAAGATTTGAATGTTTTCAAAATAAATGAATAGCTAGTGTGTTTATCCATGCAAGACTGAAGCACAACTTCTAATCAGAATATGTTATCCTGGTCTGCTTGCTTATCTACACTCCATATATAAAGAAAATTGAAGTGTATGTATTTAACATCGAAATAACTGACTTTTATCTCTAAGGGGGTTACAAGAGGGGTATACAGAAATAACCGTTTGTAAAATGTTTGACCCTCTGTCTGTCTCTGTCCGGGCTAATCTTCGGAATGGCTGAACCGATTGTAATGAAACTTCACTTATGATTAATGATTATTTGAAAAATCCAAATTTATAAACGAAATTAAAGTTTATCAAATAAATTAACAGCCTCAGTATGTCTCACAGCTGGACCCAGACACATACACTTTTTTTCTGACCGAATTGTGGAACAGGAAAGAATATATTGTCACATATTTTATGTGACAAGCAAGTGGTAAATCGATAGGTGGCGAGGAGGTTTTGTTCACGTACAATGGAATTATGAGGCCATCACTTTTCCCCTGAATTATTACGGTTCAATGGTAGCTTATAATTTATAATAAAAACTATAAACTGCGAATTAATTTATTTTAGGCGCCTCTATATTTAATGATTGCTGCCCTTTACAAGTTCACTAAATAAAACTAAACATAAGCCTTTCCGAAGTAATACAACAAAACGCGATCCTGAGCCAGGTGTATCTGACAACTTCCTGCATGTCTTACCAGGTCGTCATTCCATCTAGTAGAGAGCCGCTGTACGCTTCGCTTACCGGTACAAGGTGCCACTCTTCTTTCTCATCTTTCTTCCCCTTCGATTGTCGGTTCTAGCTATGTGACCAGCCCAATGCCACTTCAGCTCATTGACCCATTTGGGCTATGCCGGCTACACTTGTTCTACTGCGAACATCTTAATTACGGATTCTATCGCGCACAGAAACTCGAGAAACTCCGAGCAATGACCTTTCCGTAGCTAGATGACCTCATTATTTAGAAGCTGGCTATTGACAAACGGGTTGAAATAATAATGACGAAGTTATTTCTGGGCAGTCAAAGTACCTAACCAATTCCTAATAAAATCCTCGATTAAGAATCAAAATGCAGATGCGTTATCACACCTGAGGACTAAGTTGAATGCCTAGTTTCCATTATATGTGTCTCCGTTTATATACACTCACAGCTGCTTTTTAGCCTGGTATTCTGTGGGAGCGTGGTAATTTCCCCGTTGAGCCGACTCATTTGTGCCACAACTATATAGCTGAGGTATGGCTCTACCACGTATAAAATTCTTATTGAAAGTCATTTCTACTTAAACCACAACATAACAACAAAGCTGTTCATCAGTTATTGGCTCAGACGTGAATTTTTAAGGAAAGCATGTAGTTTAATATTTTCTTCTCCTTTATCCGCCTAATTGTAATCGCTTCTAATTTTAAGAATGATTTACCATTTTTGCCACATTTTGCAGCCAGAATTACGATCGCAAAACAACAAATCTTGCACCTTTGATGCTGCTCTCGACACCTGTCTTAGTTTTTTACGGCTTGCGTAAGTGAGATGGGTATATCCCGATCTATCGAATATGAGGTCTTACTAGTTATTTCCATAGTTTAATTCTACTTCACCCACAGGACCAAGTGGAGTAATGGGCTATCTTTACATCGCTAACATATGGCAATTGTCGTTGAATATACTTAATAAACAAATTCTATTTAATAACAGGAATATTTTATAATGACACAGACAACGCAGAAAATAATATCATATGTGGCTAAATCCTCAAATCTTTTTGTTCTCTGTAACTTCTATTTACATACTTTTAAGACACATTCAAAGCTTAAAGCTTGGTTTTACTTTAAACAGGTATGAAGTTTCCTTTGTAAGGTCACCTTGGTTTGCATCAAATAAATTTGACTAAGAAAAGAAGAATACAACCACTTCTTTATAACAAAACGGTTTTTGAAACAGAACAGTATTAGGTCCTTACATATGAAATTGGCGTTTTGTACGGGAGGAATATAAAGTCAATTTTTTTTTGTAAAATATATTTAATTAATCAAAGTATGCAACATTGTTATCTATGCACTTTTGCCATCTCATAGGTAGTTCATTGATCTCTTTACTAAAAAAACCATGGGGCGAGAATCAATAAACACTTTGAAGGTGGTTTGGACTGCCGCATCGAAGTTGAATTTTTTCCTTGTAAGTTGTCCAAATTCCGGAAAAAATGGTAATCTGTTGGAGCAAGGTCCGGGGCGTACGGTAGATGTCGCAGACATTCCAATTGTAGCTCACCTAACTTAGTGGTTGTTTGTTGTGCAGTGTGTGGTCTTGCGTTTTCGTGAAGCAGCAGTGGCTTAGAGCGATTGACCAATCTCGGTTGTTTAGCAGCTAGTTCTTCCTTCATGGTTTGCAGTTGCTGACAATAGATATCTGCTGTAATCGTTTGGCCAGATTTTAGAAAGCTGTAGTGAACGACACCGGCGCTAGTCCACCAAACACTCACAAGTAACATTTTCTAAGTAAATTTTCGTTTAGGGCAGGATTCGGCTGGGTCTCCAGGGTTCAGCCATTGCGACGAGCGCTTCCAATTATCGTACAGTATCCACTTTTCATCACAAGTAATGATTCGATTTAAAATCCCTTCATTATTGTGTCGGTTGAGCAAAGTAACACAGCAGTCGACGCGTGTTTGCAAGTTCGATTCACTCAATTCATGAGGTACCCATCGTTCAAATTTTTTTACTTTCCCGATTTGCTTCAAGTGGATTAATACAATTTTATCACTCACCCCGAAGCCTGCAGCTATCTCTGAAGTGCTTTGTGATGGATCCACTTCCACAATAGCCTTTAATTCTTCATTTTCCACTTTGGTCCAACCAACCACCTTTTCGACCTTCAGAACCAATTCTGAAGGTCGAAATTTCAAGAACGAAAACGTTGAAACCAAAACGTACCGTGCTTTCTTTTGCGACACCAGCGCCGTACACATCATTAATCCTTCGAGCTGTTTCTGCAGCACTGGTGCCACGGTAGGACTCGTACTCGTAAATATACCGATATTTCATGTTTTCCATTGTGCGGTAATAAGCGACGCCAAAGAAAAAAATAATGAGGAAAAAACAAATGAATGACTGTTTTCAAAACTCAAATGTACCAGCTAAATGAATTTATAAATTTGAATCGGGAATTCTTAACCAAAGAGGAGATATTTCAGATCAAAGTGGTCAGTACGACAAAACGCTAATTTCATATCTAAGGACCTAATATTAAACACAAAAGACGTCCCACAGAATTCTCATAATTAATTTAGTTCAAGAGGATTTAATCTTAACTTACTCGTTTAAAAATGCAGGAAATCAATTTTTAGCTTAAAAATTATATAGGTCCTGCTGTATCACCAGTTGTTTTTCTAGAATAATAACACAAATACCGGTTTTGGTACAATAATAATTGAATAATACAAGGATTATAAAACAGAGAAAAAGAAAATATAATTTACAATTTCTTAACTCTATAAAATTACAGTTCACATTTGCAGTTAGTCATTTCAAATAAATTTTGTGGAAAAATTATAAATAAAAAACTAAATAAAAATTAATTATGTAACTTAAAGAAAAATCCGGGGATGTCCTTGACATAGAAAAGAGCCTGCCGATACGTGCGGCGTACATTCCATATTATTTTACATACATACCTGGTTCGGTGTAGCCGTTTCCGTCGTCATCTCGTCAACTGACGCCAATCTACTCTTCTTTTTCCGCTGACATGTACAGCAGTCGCGGAGCTTCAGCAGCGTTGAACTACCCCCAGCCAAATGCCGGACTCAAATAGCGAACATCGCCGGCAAATATCGATCTTACGGTGTCCTTGCACTCGCGAACCGATTCGAGCGTCTACACCGAAAACCGATTTCACACTACACGGGAAAGCTCTTATTTAAAAAAAAGAAAAATCTATTTTTAAAACGAAAATTGCGAATTTGATTCCGCCATTTTCCTTTTCGGTTTAAGGTCCTTGATACACTTTATCTACTCTAATTACACTAAGCAACAATTAAAGCGATATACATACAGACATTTCAGCAATTTTAAAATTTTATTTTATAATCTTATTTAAATTTTAAGGATTTTTGAACTAGTTGTTGCGCTTGGGACGTCACCGCTGGGGTGTAAGAATTTGCCGGCTTTGGCCGCGTATAGCTCTAGCCCTTGGGTGGGGTGGAACTTCTGCGACTGCGCGATGCCGCCTCTTTGTGTGCGTAATTTGCGTGTAAGCTACCATTTTGACCGATATAATATGAACTCCACCCTCCCTGCCCCGTCTTTAACATGCGTTGTACGAGGGGAAGTTTTATCTGGAAAAGGAGATCATGATATTCTGGTTTATATTCACAAATACAATCGATAACGCAGACCGCTCAGATGTTAGGAAATGTCAGACATGATGTCGGGGCAGACAAAGAGAGGTACAGATTCGCTTAAGCTTTTAACAGTTGCGCTTTGGTTCTATTATAGTTTAATTAAAACAATAGTTGAAACGCGCCTCTGGCAAAGTAAGTCGATCTTTTGTTTTCTATCACAATAAACGTCACAATAATTCGAATATATCCTTTTCATTGAAATTTATTCGAGTTAAAAATAAAAAAAACATAATTTATTTCTTTTTTCCTTATTATAAGCCAGTGCTTAACCACAATCCCACCTGGTGGTAAGTGGTGATGTAGCCTTAGATGGTAAATTGCACTGTCTTGCGTAGCAATAAAGCCTATTCACTCTTGCCTTGAAGACGCCCAGATTGCATTCGGACGGAAAGATAGACGCCGGCAAATTATTCTTATATTTTCTATGATTATATCTGAGTAGCCAGTTAATTTAAGGATCCAATGAGCACAATCTTATAATATCTACTCGTATATTAAAAATATTAAAAATACTAAGAACGGATTTTATGAAATTCCACCCACAAAGGGCAGTGCGGGAGCGTTAAAAATAATTTATTTTTTAACTTTTAATCTATATCTCTTTAGTCTCGCTAAAACTCGAAAACGGCTGGATCGATTTTTTCGTGTGGGTTTGAGTGGGTAACGGGATGATCTAAACGATTCACAATTGGATCCGGTAGGTGGCAATGTTGTCGAGATCCAGAAATCACCCGTGCGAAGCCGGGGCGGATCGCTAGTAATAATATATCATCATCATCATTACAGCCCTACACAAGTCCACTGCTGAACATAGGCCTCCTCCAAGGAATGCCACATAATAATAATATATAATATACATAATAATATATAGTATGTAATAATACCTATGAATCTAATAATATCATTTCAGATTTCAGAGCTTCTTAAGGTCTTTGGCAGATCACGTGTTATGTTGTGGTCTTAAGTGTCGTGGTACACTTTGTCATTCAGTACAGCCTATCAAGATCCACTACTAAACATAACCCTCACCATAGAATGCCTCATAAAGAAAATGTTTGCCATAGACCTTAAAATTATTTAATGTTTCGCTATGTCTTTCTCACATTATCATCTAAATAATTAGACCTTAACGAATGTTAAAAATTTGTTTATTTCACGTGGAAGAGCTATGCTGCAGCTATAAGGTGGTTGTAGCGCGAATGGGTCGACTCGACCGAGGAAGGACCCCACTCTCATAGAATACCAGCGTCAAATAACAGCTCAATGCTATTGTAATTCGTATGGTGAGTATAGAGAACAGGAGACCTTTTTTACTCGAAACGAGGCATTCCATCTTAGTCTTCGGGGGTGGCAACGCATCTGCATTTTGATTCTTAATCGAGGACAGATGTAGATGTCTATGGGCCTCAGCATCCACTTGCCATCGGGTGGACTGTGGCTTGTCTGTTACCCTCATAATATAAAAAACTAGGTGTCGTGTAGTATACTAAACTTATATTTTATAAACATATTGATTATATTGCGAGAAAGGCTTCTTGAGTTTTTGGTTTTGTTATAATTGCTCGAATTTAAAAAATACAAAACCTCTCAAAAATTCGTCATTGTTATTAATATTATTATAATGTGCTTAGTATATTAGATTTTAGTTCACAAGTGTGGGATCCGCGGTATTTACTATATATAAAATGTATAGTAAATATCGCGGAGTCTATGGAGTCAATACAAAATACATTTTGAAATATTTAGACTATAAAAGCCCAGTTTAAGATAGTACATATAAATCGCGTTGCATAAGACATCCCTTACAATTTCAAAGGAAATTTTCCGACATAGCCTACTTATCTAAGATAGCAAACAAAACAGTAGATTTGCATAAACTTTTGAAACGCTTTAAACTCACTGTTCCGCGCAGCACTAATACCAGAAACAGGCTTAAATTGTACGTTGCATTGCATTGGTACGTACGAACTATCAACAAAATGCATACCTTGTTCGCACTTGCAGACTTTTTAATTCAACGAGTGATAGCACCGGAGCGGATATCATTTTAATAGCATTGTTACATTAAAGCGATTTTTGGAGATTGAGTTTTTTTTTTAAATTGTTACTAGAATATATAACTTATAAGTCTTATTCATACTCGGTTCATTTAAAAGACAATTGTTTTCTGGTTTTATCGCAAACTTTCATAGCATGCAACTGTACCTTTTTAATATCTAATCTACATGTGAAAACGTTGTAGAGCTAATTTTCATATAAATGTATATAAACAATGGATAGTAAATAACTGTAAGTTTGTGTGTAAGTAGGCGGTTTGGCAACCGCAGTTTTTTTTTCTAGTTGTTTTTTAGAAAGACGCTGGTGCCCATCTCCTTAGTGTTTTCCTTCTATCGCCTCTTACGACACCCGCGGGACGATATGGGCTATTAGATATTCTTACACCGTCACTACACGGTTAGGGCAGCCAGAATACGATCACGCAGTATCAATGTTAATAGTGACAGTGCTGATTATCTGTGTAGCAGCTGTGAAACGTACTTATTTTTACCTCAAAAGGGGAAACGGTACTCCGCCCTTTTGTTGAGACTCTTTTTCTCAGAAACTTTCGCTAATTATCCACGATTAAGAGTCAATCTTTTTACTCCTGCGCATAAAAATGAAATGCCTCGTTACTACTAAAAAGAGACATTTTTGCTTTGGGAGATGAGTGTCAAAACGCTTTTAAATTCAATGATACATTGACCTTGTAGTGGCGGTGTAAGAATATCCACTACCTTAGCCCTCACGCAGTTTCACTGCGGGACAGCGAATTTAATAAACCTTTGTTTTGCTGAATCAAGACAAATATTTTAAAAACGAAATACCAGAATTGGTAATCACATAATTACGCATTAGATGGAAGATTATCGACCAAATTGGTCATATATTGAAGATGGGCCAGATTAAAAGTAACCTAATCTGATGATCATGTATGCGTAGGTAAATGGATGTGAAAGAAGCCAAATGGAAGTCTGCAGTCTCTGCCTACCCCTCTGGATGACAGGAGTAAGAGTTTAAGTATGTAAGTATCTATGTATGTAATTAGGTAGTCAAGGAATAGAAAACGCTATGTGTTATTACCGTTACCGTAAACGTCACAGCCCATCAAAAGTCCACTACTGAACATAGGCCTCCCCCATAGATTGCCTCATAAGGGGGTTATTTTCCACAGTTGCCACGCAAGCCAAGCGAGTTAGCAACCACAGTTTTTACTATTTTTAGTTGTTACCAGGAAAACGCTGCTGCCCAGCTTCTGTTTCAGTTACTCTCTATCACTTCTTACGACACCCATGGAATGATATGGGACAGTGGATTCTCTTACGCCGCCATTTACACGATGAAGTTAAATTCCTAATATCTGGTACTTATACACATAAAATAAAATAAAATCTTCACCGCACAGCTCTTAGTAAGATATAATTTAACAATTGCAATTAAAAATTTAATTGAAGTCGGCGGAATCGAACTCGGGTTGCTAGCGTACTGTGAAATTTACAGCAAGCCGTTAGCCCCTGAGTCACCACAGCTCGATGGCTTATATATCTATTCCAAAATACCAAATCCCTACCGTATAGTAAATATGTATATAATCCATATAATATCCATATAGGAGTGGTCTCATCGTTGCGATGATATAACTTCTACGCTCACTCACCCACTTGCCCAGCGTTGTGAGTATGGACATTCAGTCTAAGTCTATCATTTGGCACAAGGCCAATACATTTACATGGTAGCATAGTTGCAGCACAAATGGGTCGACTCGATGAAGTAAGACCACGCTCTCACAGAATACCAGCGTGAAACAATAGAATAATGCCTTTTTGTGTGTTTCGTATGCTGAGTGTAGAGAATTGCAGACCCTTTTTACTAAAAACGAGGCATTCCATCTTAGTCCTCAGGAGTGACACTGAATATTGATTCTTAATGGGTGATAGATGTAGATGTCTATGGGTCATAGTATCCACTTACCATCAGGTGGACTTTGTGCGCGTTCGTCACCCTTATTCTGTAAAAAAAATTATCCAGCAGTGAATCAAAACAAAGCTGGTAAAGCAGAAGAAGGACACGTCCTAGTTATTTTACGAATTCTAAGACACTTAAATTTTATTCGTTCGCTATTACGTGGTAAACCTGCCCCAACCACGCGTCTAGGGCGTTTAAAATAGACTCCGTACTAATCTAAACCTGTCGGATAAACAAAGGATTGGGATGGTCAAATGAATCGTAGATTGAATCGTATTGATTTGTATTTTGGTCGATTTAAAGTAAAGCATATTTTAAACTTTATGAACGGATAATAAAGTTTAAATTCGCTTTAATATGTCTTGTACATTTATTGCAGTTCGTTGTGATGAATAAATGAGTTTTTTCTAATCAATTAACACGACGAGCGTGTAACCAACCCAATCGCAATTACCCGTTACTAAACGTAGTGATTATATTCTCTTTGCCCCTTACTATCTGCAAAGTTTTCACTTGAAAAATAGACTATCCAAAGCATAATTTAGTGTCCCACAAATGGGCACCTAATAATTACAGCCATCTGCTGACGTTTCAGTGCCGCTCCCTCCGGTTTTTCTCTGTTCTAACCTTGCCGCACTGTGTCTCGCGCTAGATCTCCATTAACGCGTACACTGTCTGCAAAGAATAAGCTACTGACCGAGTCTCCCCCTTGTGACATATTTGCAGACCAATGGAGCATGGTTGTAGGCCGGTGCTTGCAGTTTTGCAAGGGCCTTAACTCGCTAACCATGTTTCTATTCTAAGGGATTTTTCTTTGATTTAATTGATCGTTTTATTGTAGTGTTCTTATTTATTGTTATTGTTTTTTAATCGCGTTGTGTTATTTATAATTAGTGTAATTGGTGAATGTCCGTATTCCATTCCCTTACAGCCTATACAAGTTCACTGCTGAACAGACGCCTCCCCAATAGATTGTCCCATGCGTGGCAACTATGGCAAAATCCCCTGATTTTGCTATAGTTGCTTCACAGTTTTTATAATTTTGAGTAGTTTTTTATGGAGATGCTGCTGCCTATCTCCAGGATTGTTTCCCTCAGTCGCCTCTTACGACACCCTCGGGACGATATGTGATAGTGAATATTCTTACACTGCCACTACACAGTAAATGTGCTGATGTTCATACTTATAAAATAATATAAATAAATCCATATTTTTGACGGGTCGTTATGAATAAGATAATTTATGTAAATAAAATATCTTCTGGCAAAAATTCAAAATATTTGATATTGCGCTCACATCGGCAATATCAAATATTTTGAAAGCTTTCAATTGCCTCTTTAGGTTACCTTAAAGTCACCCTTTCTAAAATGAATTTTATAAATTTAACTGCTGTTGGACTACAAAAACATAAAGCAGGCAAAGTCTAGCTAGATGAATATTCCATTAGGAACAAGATATCTTGCATTTTTTTGCCCGGATAACATTATTTACCAAAACGGTCTAATGGGTGAATGATGAAACTAGACTTCTTCATCTTTCGTAGATGTTTATCGTGGCGTAGATATTTTTCAACTTCATTAAAAGTAAACTTTTAAGTTTTCAAGAAATTAAAAAAGTGATTAAATATACCCAAATTGAAATCATGTGTGCACCCCACTTTACGCGTGACAATAATCAATGAATTTCAAACGCCAGCCCGCTAAGTAAAAAGTTTACTTCAAATTAATAGTAAGTGTTTATTGATAAGTAAATCAAAGAATGTCAATGAAAAAACAATACACTTTAAAACATCCTCAATGTCAATGTTTAAATTCGCCTACTGCGACAGTATAAGAGGACCTTAAGTCAACTGCTGGATTTTGGTCAATTTCCAGATTTCGCTGCTGGAATCGTTACTTGGAAGTTTTACACATACTTCTCTTCCATCGCTCTGGTATTGCTGCTACCCAACATCAGTCGAAAATAGAGTTCAGCGTTTACGAAAACATTTTCAGTCATCAGTTGGTCTCCAGAGATGCAAGCTGTCAGGCCCATCGATTGACAGCTTGCATCTCGTGCAAGTGAGGTTGATTTTAAGAGAAAAAAATGGCATACTCCCAAATATCAATGCATACACACCAAAAAATCTTAATCATAAAAATCATAAAAGCAACTGCAGTTTTTATTATTTTGCGTGTGTTGTCAGGAAAGTGTTGCTGTCCACCTACTTTGTTTCAGTTTTTACATGAAAATGTTGCAAAACGATATACATAAAATTCTGCTGCCAATCTCCTCTGTTTCCCTCTGTCGCCTCTTACGACAACCATAGGATGTTGTGGGGTAGTGCATTCTCTTACACCGACATTATATGACAAATAAAAAAATAAAAAGGAGATAATATAGTGATACAAATGAATGCACTAAAGCTCGTCGCACCGTACCCCCCCCCCACCCGCGCCCGAAATGATTATGCTGTATGCGATAGAATTGGAGACGGTAAAGTTACAGGCCCCCTCTAATTTCTGATTGGGTTGTGAAGAAATGAGTCTACCACGCTGCTCCAGTCCATGTTTGCAGATTTCATTTGTACTAGGAATATTTTATTCCTCCGACAGGCAGATTTCCTCCCGATGTTTTTCTTCAACGTCGAGTACGTAGGAAATCAGCACTTAAAATTGCAATTAACATTTTATTTCTCTTTACGTGGTAGATCCATGCTGCAACTATATTGTGGTTGCAGCACGAATGGGTCGGCTCGACCGGGGTAGGACCACGCTCTCACAGAATACAAGTGTAAAATAGCAGCTAAATGCTGCTGTGTTTCATATGGTGAGTGTAGAGAACCGGAGACCCTTGTTATTCCAGTAACGAGGCATTCCATCTGAGTCCTCAGCGGTGCCAACGCATCTGCATTTTGATTCTTAATTAAGGATAAATGTGGATCTCTATGGGCAACAGCATCCACTCATCATCAGGTGGATTGTGTGCTCGTTTGTCACCCTTATTCTATAAAAAAAAATCTAAAGCGAATAATAATGTCCTCTAGATCAATTTCAGTCACGACGGCCAGTCTCAACGACTAGCCATCTATAAACAGCTGTAGTTAGAGTTAGAGTACAGAGGTACTCTCTATTCCCTCACTCTCATAGTGCGATAGTACAGCAATCCAACACAACCAGAGAGAGATCAGGTACAGGTACAGGTCAACTTCCTGACTGCTCGAGTTTCGAACACAATTGCACTAACCACAATTAGGTCTACGAGACAGTCGAAAAAAAGCTGTGTAAAAGGACTTGATACTATACTTTTTCTCCAATCGTTACCTCCTTGTAAATGGTGGTAAGAATAACTTTTTTACCTTTGTACCTATTTTAGCCGCCAAGCAGCAGTTTTCTGTAAATTCTAAATCTTGCAACTCTTTGTAGCTAAATACAATGGAAGTATTCTATTCTACCTATTTCTCAAATTGACGCAGTACTTATTAAAAAATTGTGATGTGCTGATGTGGACACTTATGAATAGAATAGAATAATTTTTTATTCAATATAGATTACATGTGTAATTCTTATTGAAAGTCATTTTTTACTTTACCACTGGTTCGAAAAAAAACCTCTGTCCTGGGAAGAACCAGCAAGAAACCCAGCAGGACTTTTTTTAAAGTAAATTTTACATTAATGGTTGTACAAACTATTTAAGTACAAAATTTATTTTAGAAACTGCTTGGTAGCGACCACCTCATTCCCAGGGTTATTATCAATTATATATTCATTTATACTATAATAACCCTTTTATACAGTTTCAGCTTAACAAAACATTTAAACTTGGTAATAGAGAGCCTGTACACTTTCCGGACCTTGTTGTAATAGCGTATACATTGCCCCAAGAATGAATTACTGACTCTGTGGAGTCGAAACTGGTATCACTAGCTTGTGCTTGTTCCTAGTGTTTACAGAATGTATATCACTTTTTACTAAAACTACCTTTGTTTTTGTGAACATACATTAAATTTTCGTAAATATACTGAGAGGCCAAAGTTAATATATTTATTTCTTTAAATTTATCTCTAAGAGACTCTCTAGGTTTTAGGTTGTAAATAGCTCTAATGGCCTCTTCTGTAAAACAAAAATAGTTTCTGAATCAGCCGCATTTCCCCATAGCAAAATCCCATAAGACATTATGCTATGGAAATAACTGAAATAAACTAGTCTAGCTGTCTCGACACTAGTGAGACCTCTAATCTTTTACAGCATAGGCTGCAGAACTTAGTCTGCTTGCTAGTTTGGATATGAGGGCCCCACTGAAGCTTTGCGTCGAGAGTGATGCCAAAAAAAACAGTGGATTCAACAGGGCTCAGTTCTTCCCCATTTAAAAACACATTGGTACCCAGATTTTTAACATTCGTTGTTGTCAATTTAATACATTTAGTTTTATTTCCGTTTAAATGTAGATTATTAACGTTAAACCAATGCACTAATTTTGATATAGATATGAGAATGCAATCCTCCTTTTTGCGGCATACTGTAAGACAATAGGTGTATTAATATTTTTATTTATTTATTTTATATTTTGCATACATACAAACAATAAAAATACTACATAATTATCACTACTACATAATCATACAGTTAGAGCTAAAAATGCGTAAATGTTGATAGATATTGTGCTTTTTTGCATTAATTTATATAAAACGAGAGAGAGAGAGAGAGAGAGAGATTAGATAGAAGATTACAAGCAGTGAGGCTTGCCGTCTTAGTGGCGGCGTAAGGGAGGTGATATAGGGAAACTGAAACAAGAGATGAACTGCGGGTTTAGGAAAATAGAACGGTTAGGAAGCTATGGAAACCAAACTATAATTAATTTAAATTGATATGTAATATTTTTAATTTAATATTATAAATAATAATAATGAATTAAGCATAAAAATTAAATAGAGAAAATTCATATAGTTTATCCTCATGGTGAGACGGTTATTAATACATTGGACGTTTGCAAAATAGTTGGCCGTAGGCAAGCATAACTTTCAAATGTCACATCTAACTTGGTCTATCCTGTATACTGATTTAATCTGATAATACGTAATATGTAATATTTATTACAAAAATATAACTATAAATAACGGTATAGTACCATGTAGCGGCAGTGTAAGAATATCCACTACCCCATATCGTCCCGTGGGTGTGGTAAGAGGTAACAGAGGAAAATTGAAATAAGTGATGGGCAGCAGCATCTTTTAATACCAACTGAAAATAATAAAAACTGCGGTTGACAACCCGTTCGCCAAGCGTGTCAACTATGGCAAAATCCCCCCTATGAGCCAATCTATGGAGGAGGCCTATCTCCGCAGTGGACTTTTATAGGCTGTAATGGAATGGGATGGATAGTATAGTGCCAACGACGCTTGCTACGTTTCATCGCTGTCTATATATACTTAGCCTTTGGGCGAAAAAATAAACAGCCTTCTTGTCTTTGGTCCAAACAGCAAGGAACATTCACAGATATATTTATTTTAGAAATTTTGTTATTTTGTTGATTATATGAGAAAAATGATTATAACGCCATCTATCTGTAGAAATAACATTTTTCTGGCATTTCACATAATCGCCTCTTTGACAACCACGGGACAAAATGATGTGGTGGATATTCTTACGCCGCCACCAAATGGAAACTACTTACGCTGCTTTACCTCATCTTAGATGTATTATATGTAACCTGAGTATTGAGTATATACTATACCCTTACAAAATAACTGCTGCTAAATAGCAGTGAAACTACTATAATGACGGTCTGAAGGCTGAAAGACTCCGTAATTTTTCAGACAACCGCCAACGATGATTCAAATAAGATTACAAAGATTCCTCTTAAAGGTGTTAAAAGTAATAAGCTAGGATCCGCTTTGAAAAGTACCTTTCTCCCTCCCTCAATTGCATGCACTAACACCGCCACCACTAATCCCAGCACCACTACACTAGGAAAGACACACCACCTTAGATAATATGACCACGTTGTGGTGTTGAGATTAGTGGTGGCGATGATAGCGCATATAATATAGGAAGGGAGGGAGATGCTCCTTAAAGTAATTAAGACACATCAATTTAGCAAGGATGCTAAAATCATTTGGGTGATGGTCACATCACCCAAATGATTTTAGCATCCTTGATATAATGGATATTCGCAAAGTAATACCTGATTCTATTAAATAAAGATTTTTCTAATGAGACGGAAAGTTTATTAAAAACCTAATTTAGTAAACAGCGGGATTGTTTAAGCTTTAGCAAATTTTCGCACTGCTTAAAAAATCACCTAAGCGTCAATATACATAATAGAGCTTAGAAGTTATCTTTCAGTTGATATCATTGTCACTTTACACTTTTCACAGAATTCTACAAAAATAAACAATTTTACTTTAATTTTAAATTTAAAAAAATAAAAATTTTATTTTTTTTTTTTAATGGGACGGTACAATAAATCAGCAAACCATTCTCCCTCGTTATATATTTCTTGGCTGCTTGTGCAAGCTTTTCCAAAGTAAATTTATCAATCATGGTAGTATCAAACTTTGTAACTCAAATAATAGAATCGGGGGGAAGCTACATAGTTTCATGAATCCAAAAGACTCGATGTTCTCTTACGCATTTTATTTTATTTTAGGCTTTGCTCCGCTCTTATCTTCTATTCTCAAATAAATCTCTCATATTTAATGACCTGATTTAACTCTTAATGCAATAATGCACTCATTTACGCTGGTACATAATTGTTCCGCGTACCTATTGAGAAGAAAACTTCTGTGGTATGTTATCGAACGATCACTCAATCGCGAACCGAGTTCAACTCGCGCATTTAGCTTCAAGAGAGATCAATAGGGTTGTCGATTGTCTCATTTTATATGTAGGATCATTGAGGTGTCGATATGAATTAAATTTTTTGGACCAATTGAATTTCAAGAAATTGTGATGATTAGCGTCATATCGCCACTCATTGAAACGCGTTACTAGTGCTGCGATCATATCGACATGGTCACCAACTTATCTATGTGACTATTAAGCCAAGCTGGTGTCAGCAATATCTTCATCATCATCATCCTCATCATCATTACAGCCTATAAAATTCCACAGCTGACCATATACTTCATAGATTGCCTTTATGGGGAGGGGGATAATTGCCACGCTTCGCAGGCGGGTTGCTAACTGCAGTTTTTTTTTGTCATTTTGAATTGTTATATAAAATCAACTTAATCGGTGATAGTATGTTTCATTCTTACCAACATTAAAATAGGTGTTCTGTATAACCCTTACCGTTACTGATTATTAGAGTCCACTGCTGAACATAGGCCTCCCCCGTAGATTGCCTCATATTTGCCATAGTCGCCACGCTAGACACAACCGCAGTTTTTTTTATTCCTCCTTCTTTTCAGCTCCTAATTTGTTTCCCTCTATCGCCTCTTACGACACCCACGGGATGTAATGGGGTAGTAGATATATTTTACACCGACACTACTCTACAACGTTCTGTATAAAGAAAAGATAACTGGTTTTGTAATTTGTAATTGCATTCTGTTTTAAAATTGTGGAACAGATATTTTCATTCATATTTAGCCTAAACCAATTCCACTTCTGAACATAGGCTGGACGTAGATTACCTCATAGGAGGGATATTTCAGATAGATGCCACGCTTGGCAGGCGGATTGTCAACCGCAGCTTATTATTATTTTCACCTGTTATCAGGAATATCTGTTTTAACTTACGGCATCCACTGGATGATATGAGATATTGGATTCTTTAAGGTACTACCACACCAATCGATCGATCGTAGATTGATGGCATCGATCATCTTTCAAAATGTATTCAGACATTTTGAAAGATACTGATGATGAGCCCACAACCACATCGATTAATTGTCGATCGACGTCAACCGATGATTGAACAACCTTTTATCGACCAGTATCTGTCGATCAGCTAAAGCTACCACACCAATCGAACGACACCGATCAACGTCGATCAATTGCATCGATCTATTTGTGTGATAACACCCTAACGCCGTCACACCACGGCAAATAAAATTCAATTTCATGATTACGTGGTAGAGCCATGCCGCTGCTATATTATATAGCACGAATTGGTCGGTTCGACTGGGGAAGGACCACGCTACCAATGCCAGCGTAAAATAGTAGCTTAATGCTGCTGTGTTTCGTATGGTGAGTGTTGAGGACCGACGACCTTTTTAACTTGATACGAGGCATTCCATCTTAGTCCTCAGGGGTGCCTGGACTAATATGAACGCATCTGCATTTTGATTCTTAATCGAGGATAGATGTAGATGTCTATGGGCCACAGCATACAATCACCATCAGGTGGACTGTGTGCTCATTTGTCACCCATTCACTATAAAAAAATCATTTATATTTTATTTTCAATGCATTACCAATAGGAACCGTCTATTATATATGTGGTACTCTTACCTATAGCGACTGTGCATCTGTTGCGTTGTACAACCAATGCGTGTTGACAGTGATGACATATGGATCTGTGATGTGGCCATTCGGTGTTGGCCGTATGAGAAGAGCCGTCGCATATTAAGCTATGGAGATGGCTATGCTCGGAGTTTCTCTGTGTGATAGACTTAGGAATTATAGAATCTGCAGTAGAACTAGAGTAACTGACATAGCCCAATGAATCAGTACCTAAGCTAAATTAGTAATGGGGCGGTCATATAGTTCGAAGAACCGACTATTGATAGGGAAAAAAGGTTCGCGAGTTGCAGCCTCGTACCGGTAAGCGAAGTGTAGGGCAGCGGAGTAGATGGATGACGATGATGGACGACCTAGTAAGATATGCGAAATTCGATGGATGCAATTGACTCAGGATCGTGCTTTGTGGCATTCCTTGAGGGAAGCTTATGTTCAGCAGTGGACCTGTAAAGGGCTGTAATTAATGAATAAATGAATAACAACGACAAGACAAGTTGAGACAAGGAATATATACATATTAAAATTCATGATGATTTAAAATATACTCGAAAGGTTTCAAAGGGATTCCACAAGGCTCCGTTTTAAGTCCTTTATTATACAATATTTATACGTCAGATTTAGACCAGTCCATTTCAAAGGGTAGAATTTTGCAATATATGATGATCTTAATATAAATAAATCATTCTATTTTCCTCTACCTAATGGCCGGTTTACAACTCTTTAGAAGAGTAAATTAGTAGAAACTTACAAACGGTAGCCTTAAGTGGTTAGTACTAAATAAATTCACTAAAATAATGTGTCAAACATCTTGTGAGTCTTTTAGTCAATCGATTTTTCTAGCTTTCAACTAATACTTCTAGTAGAGCCATGCTTACCATAGAAGAAAATATATAATATTATCTCTTGTATCTCAAGGCAGCCCTACACTGACAGAATCCCAGCGCTGCATCCGCACAGTCCAATCAACATACAGTTAATTTTAGCCAGTCGAAATCGCGATGTCAGCCACAGCGTACACCGCGCTCCAAAATGAACATCGAACACTAATCTCTCGTTCGTTCTGAGTGAAAATCGAAATTAGGTAATAAATAATTACGTCGCAAGTTATCAGTGAGATTGAATCGAAGCGTTGCGTTTTCTCAGATCCCTGTCATCGTTGTTGATTGGTGTTTGTTTCTATTTGCTGTGTTAATTGTTGTGAGTTATTAATTGATAACGAGGATTAAAATATACCAAGGTAATTATTAATTTATATTAAAAAATCCAATCGCCAAATAACACCATCGCACATCGCGACAAAACTCACGATACAATCTACACCATCTGAATGTTTGCGGGCAATCACTGATGATGATGAATGATTTCATAGGAGTTTTCCTCCTTGCACCACTTCTTTGGGAAATCAGCTACAACCAGCTATTTTTCCGTACTGACCTATGACTTAGGAATCTTCTAGATACGAGCTTAATCCTTTTTAAAAGAACAGTAACGCACCTGTAATTCCCCTGGTGTTGTTATTCATTGCGGTCGACACTTACCATTAGGTGAGCCGCATGCTCATTTGCTCCCTCTTCAACAAAAAATAAATAAAAATAAGTAGTTAATGCTGAATAAAAATACACTATTGATTCGTCATTTATTTAAATGTTTCATATAAAGAGTATTCAATTGACATAATACACTTATGCTTATATTAAAAATTATCGTTTAATATAATAAACCAAAGTTTTGAATATTAAAAACATACTGTAGATTAAGAACGTGTCCATGTAGTGGCGGCGTAGGAGATTCCACGGCCCCATATAATCCCGTGGGTGTCGTAAGAGGCGACAGAAGAAACAGTTTAAAATAATAAAAAACTGCGACTGCCAACCTGCCTGCCAAGCGTGACAATTATGGCAAATATCCCGCGTATGAGACAAACTATGGGGGCAGCCTATGTTCAGCAGTGGACTTTTTATAGGCTGTCATGAAACGAGGAATCAAATAATCACAATTATTATAATGACGATGCTTGATTTGAACGTTAGTACTAAATAGCAGAAGTTTTTAACTTTTATGGTAGCCAAACCTATAAACAGCTGTAGTTGGAACGCAACTTTGTACCGTTTAAAATTACAAAATGCTCCCGTCAATTTTAAATGCTATCGCATTTTATTACAAGTGGAGTTAATCGAGGTTTAAAAACAATTTTAAAAATTAAACATGTCTGATACTTAGAACATTTTAACCACTTGAATATTCGAAAGACCTGTTAGTTTTCTGGAAGACATATTAAGGGCGGGTCTTTTAATAATGTATTTTAAAGAATAAATATGTTTCAATTATTAATTTGAAATATTTTTTCTTAAAGACATCAGCCAGTGACAAATAGAAATTCAAGTAGTATGTATATTTATTATGGGGTTCCTTCTTTAATAAACAACACTTTATAATCAATGTAAAACTTATTTATTACATTCGACAAGATACACGGATACAGACATTGCAAGAATACTTAGTTACTAAAACATACGTAGAAAGTGCTGCCACCTAGTATGATATATATCAAACAAAATTTTCATATTTAATAATATTTGGAAGTAAAGACTAGAAATGAGTTGAGGGGTGACTCGAACTTTAGGGATAGACAGTTTGAATAGCCTATCATGTAGAGAATATCATGGGTGTCACGTTTGAATAGGGGCAAAAAGTTCTCATTACACTCCTAGGGGGTCAAAATTGCCAAAAACCAAAAAATTAATAATTCTTAATTCGGCTATAACTCCGCCTCCTTCGGAGGTTCTTACGCAGTCTTTACATGCCGCATCCCACTAGTTCTAAAATAGTTTTTTTGTTAATTCTCGCAATATAAAGCTGTGTTGTATAAAGCAGCTCGTAAAGGAAAACATCTAAAAAGAACCTGCATGTCGACGAAATTAAAAAATATAACACACTAAGCCGTCTGGCATACTAGACTCTCTGGTAAGCAGACCAGAGAGTGTAGTGAAACAGTATTTCTGAGAGCCTGTTTTCTCAAAAACTAGAGGAGACCTATGCCTCGAATTGCATTTATAGGATATTTAACTTTAAGTTTGGAAACTATTATTTTTAGGTCCATATAGATCTGATTATACTGTTTCTAAGGATGTCTGAGTATTCGCATTGAGATTATCTTGCATAATATCTCGCATTTTTTAGATCAAACTAATTTATTAATATGTAATTCTATGCATGTCGAATAAATTAAAAAATATAAGACACTAAGCCGTCTGGTATACCAGACTATCTGGTAAGCAGACCAGAGAGTGTAGTGAAACAGTATTTCTGAGAGCCTGTTTTCTCAAAAACTAGAGGAGACCTGTGCCTAGAATTGCATTTATAGGACGTTTTAACTTGACTTTTGGAAACTATTGTTTTTAGGTACTTATAGATCTGATTCTACTGTTTCTAAGGATGTCTGAGTATTCGCATTGAGATTATCTTGCATAATATCTCGCACATTTTCAAATCAAACTAATTTATTAATATATAATTCTAGATTAATCCGTTCCGGTAGAAGATGATGATGATTAAGATGGCAAAATCCCCCTTATGAGTCAATTTATGTGGAAGGCCTATGTTCAGCAGTGGACTTTTATAGGATTAATTGCTCTTAAAAATAAACTACCTAAAACCAATCAAACTTAGGGACTTTTTATAACTTTGAAGTGAAAAAAGAACATACAGTCCACCTGATGGTAAGTGGCTACTGCAACCCATTTACAATGGCTGCAGTCATCATCATCATCATTACAGCCCTTCACGAGTCCACTGCTGAACATAGGCCTCCCCCAAGGAATGCCACAAAGCACGGTCCTGACCCACCTGCATCCATCGAGTTCCTGCATGTCTTACCAGGTCGTCAGTCCATCTAGTGGGGGGTCGCCCTACACTTCGCCTACCAGTACAAGGCTGCCACTCGAGAACCTTTTATCCCCATCGTTTGTCGGTTCTTCGAGCTATATGGCCGGCCCATTGCCACTTCAGCTTACTAATCCGTTGGGCTATGTCGGTCACTCTGGTTCTACAGCGGATATCCTTATTTCTAAGAGATCACGCAGAGAGACTCCGAGCATAGCCCTCTCCATAGCTCGCTGAGCGACCTTGAGCATCCTCATACGGCCAGCAGTAGTCCTTACTTTTTATTATTAATTCAACACTAATGCGTTGACTTGATCATGGTAGGACCACGCTCTCACAATATAACAGTATATTTTTACTATTTGTATGACGAGTGACGAAGACCGAAGATTCATTTCGTTAGTCGTTAGGAGTTCAAATATTATTACGAAGGCTCGGGCGCTGTCCGTACTGATGGATGTATGACGGATGTGTTTTTCACAACTGAACTATATGGATAGGGCCAGTAAATAACATTATAAATTTTAAAATCACAGTCAATCAACAAAGATCTCGGATGGTGCATCCTATGGGACGTCATGGTAGTGCGGACTTTTCTATCCAGGGCGTTAAGTGCAGTTTGAGTCCACCTGAGTATGCCAAAGATATACATGAGGACAAGCATAACTCAATCGTTATATGTGTGTGTCTTATTTACGCCCGACAAAAGGCTGTTAAGCACTTTGGTCAAGCGTGCATAAAACAGATCGCAAACTGATTGTTTCATGTCCGCCTCATCAATACCCATATTTTGTGACATACCCAGGTATCGGTATGTTTCAGCCTCGGAAAGAGTCCTTATGTTAATGGGCATAGATAAGACCATGAACTCAGAGCTAACTACCCTACCCCTCTCAACATGGAGGATCGCAAACTTATCCGTCTCCAGCTCCATTCTAATAGACTTGCTAAAATGGCGACGAGGTTCGCCACCCGTCACGTTCTGTCTCCTGGAGGGGCGAAAAGTGGATTGCGGAAGCCCGTCTGGCTACGCTGAATGTATGTGGAGCAATGAATGATAAGATGGATGAAGTATGCGATATGATGTATGATAGAGGAATAGATGTGTTATGTGTAAATGAGACGAAACGGAAGGAAAGGAAGCCACTACATGGCATGTATACCGCGTACTGGTCTGGGGTAGACGAGACCGAGCGGCATGCCAGGGAGTCGGTATCATCCTTTCAGAAAGAATGGGTCAGTGTGTGAAAGAGTATGAATGTGTGAAGTTGAGACTGCTATGGATACAAATGAAAGCGGGCTTAAAGAAGTTGTTTGTTCTAGGGTCTACGCCCCAGACATGTCTAAGCCCACTTATATCCGAGAGCAGTTTTGGGAGATGGTAAGGATGGTGCTAATGAAATGCAAGGGTAATGAAAATATTGTTATATTAGGAGATTTTAATGGAAGGGTTGGCGTGAAGAGGCTTGGTTATGAAAGGATATTGGGAACGTTTGGTGATGAAAGTATAAATGAGAATGGTGAAAGCCTCCTCACCGTATGTGGAAAAGAATATTTTGTGACGAACACTTTCTTTCGTCATAAGAAGATTCATGTATACATGGGAAAGAGGTGATGATAGAAGCATGATAGATTTCATAATTGTGGATGAAAGAATGAGGAGCGCAGTTGTAGATACAAGGGTTTACCGGGGTCCAACGTAGGGACGGATCATTACTTGGTCTTATGCCGGTCTATTCAGACGTTAGCGGCATCGGACATCTGTGTCTACCACTGCGTTACAGCGTATAATAACAGAGAGGTTACAAGATGAAGGTGCAAAATAGAAGTACAAATGTAGACTGAGAGAAAATATAAGTGGTATGGATGAATTGTGTATGAATGATTTAGACTTGGAGACTGTGTGGTATAATATCAAGAAAGGTTTGGTGGATGCAGCTACCGAAGTATGTGGTGTAAGTAAGAGAACGAATGAAAAGAAAAATAACACTTTATGGTGGGATGATGAGGTACGGATGGAAGTAGAAGCAAAGAAGAGAGCATGGCTAGATTTACTAGCAACCAAGGCTAGTTATTCTAGCGGTATGAATGATGATATTGAAAGAAAAAGGCAGTCTTTAGACATCTAAATAAGAGAGTAAAAGAAGTAGTTGAAAGGAAAAGCAAGAAAGAACGGAGAAGAATGATAGAAGAATATCGGATAACTTCCAGGCAAATATTAAAATGTTCTGGAAACTAGTAAGAACTGCCAGGGGACATTCAAAACAGCCTAGAATGGATGCTATTCGAGACCAGAATGGCTATATTCTGAATGACGAAGTGTCGAGTTTAAGGAGATGGAAGTAATACTTTGAAAGCGTGTTTATGAGTGATGAGACGTTTGAATTAAATGAAATAGAAATTTCGAAAGAAGAGGAAAGAGATAGAGAGATAAGTATAGATGAAATAATGAAAGCAATGAAAAGTATGAAAGCAGGTAAGGCAGCCGGATATGATAGAGTATCACCTGAAATGCTAAGGGCTGAGAGGGTGGTGGCAGACCTGCTGTACACTTTGTTTAATTTGTGTTGGGAACTTAAGCGGGTACCGGAGACTGGTGCAAAGCCGTGATATTCCCACTATATAAAGGAAAAGGATCGCAGCAGGACTGTAAAACTACCGTGGTATCAGTCTTCTTAGCATTGTGGGAAAACTGTATGCCAAGGTACTAATTGAAAGAGTTATGAAAGATACTGATGGAAAAATTTGGGATGCAAGGGATTTAGAAAGGGAATGGGATGTACGGATCAGGTGTTTTCCATGCGCATGATCGCGGAGAAGTTTTTGACCAAGAACCAAAAGGTTTTTTGTGCGTTCGTGGACTTGGAAAAGGCTTATGATAGAGTGGACAGGGATGTATTATGGCAAACACTGAACTCATTTGGGTTGAGTGCTGGGTTGATACAGGCATTGAAGTCTCTGTATAGGGACTCCAGTGCTTGTGTCAGGATCAACGGGGCCTACTCGGACTAGTTTGGCATCCATAAAGGGGTCAGACAGGGCTATATGGCTTCCCCGTGGCTGTTCAACCTATTTATGGACAGTTGTTTGGAAAATCTGAGAGTTGAAGAATGCGGGTTAAGAATGGGTGAGTTAACCGTCAAATGCCTTTTGTACGCCGATGATCAAGTCATACTCGCGTCGTCGGCGGCCGAGTTGCAAATGATGATTACATTAATGAACATTTCATTAAAAGAAAGGGGAATGAAAGTGAACGCAAGTAAGACGCAAGTTATGGTCTTTGAAAGAGAAGAAAGTAAAACAATATGTGAAATAAGAATAGAAGGGGAATTGGTCGAGCAAGTAGATGAGTTTGTGTATTTGGGATGTGTATTTAGCAGGGATGGTAGGTATGATAAGGATATAGAACGACGAGTAAACGCAGGAAAGAAAGTAAATGGGGCTCTACACTCTGTTGTGGAAAGTCAGAATGTGGCCAAAAAGGCACGTATGGTAATTCACAATGCTGTTTTTGTCTCTACTTTAATGTATGGTAGTGAAAGTTGGGTGTGGCAGAAGAAGCACGAGAGTAGAATATATATATATTCTACTAATTCTGTAAATGCTGTAGAAATGCGGTCATTAAGAGTATGTTAGGGCTGAATCTGAATGACACAGTGAGAAATTGTGTGATAAGAGAAGAGTGTGGTTTGCAAGATGATGTTGTGACCAGGATTAAGAAAGGAATGCTTCGGTGGTTTGGTCATGTAGAAAGAATAAATGAGGAAAGAGTGACAAAGCAAATTTATGTGGCAGAGGTGAACGGCAGAGTCGGAAGGGACGCCCTAGACGAAGGTTTATCGACCAAATTGGCGATATACTGAAAATGGGCCAAATTAAGAGTACCCTTAATCGATGAGCGTGTATGCGTAGGTATATGGATGTGGAGGAGGCGAGAGAGGTGTGTCAGGATCGTGCCAAATGGAAGTCCATAATCTCTGCCTACCCCTCTGGGTGACAGGCGTGAGTGTTTATGTATGTATTGCTAAAATCACAAGTGATGTTTAGCAATTCCACAAGATGGGAGCGACTGGAGGCGAATAATTTGAGATCATCCATATAGAAAAGGTGGGTCACTTTTGTACCTTATGTCCGAAGCTGATATCCCCTCACGGAGCCCTCCGTTAAGGTACTGAAGGGGTTCAGAGAGAGGCAGAACCAGATTGGACTCAAACAATCGCCCTGGAAGATACCCCTTCTTATCCTTATGTGGTTCTCCGCAGCCGTCATCCGCTCGCCCAGATGACAAAGGATCGTACTCCACTTCCGATACACTGTCCGAGGAAGTCTCTAACTATACAGTCAACCTAGTACAGCTCGAGAACCCTCTTTAGCCATGTATGGGGCACGGAGTCGAATGCCTTTCTGTAGTCTATCCAGGCGGCGGAGAAGTTCCGACGGTTACATTTAACCACATTGCCAATGACCGCGTCAATGAGAAGTGTTTCCTTGGTTCCACGATCTCCGCCCCGACATCCATTTTGAGTGCGCGACATCACCTAATTAGAGTCCAGGTGACGAGTGATTCTCGCCCTCAAAATGGATGTTAGTGTCTTGTATATGATAGGTTGACACGTGATGGGGCGGTATTTGCTCGGGTCTGTGGTATCCTGGTCTTTAGGAACCAAATGTGTGATCCCAGTAGTGAAGAGGCTCCGGAGCGACTTCTGGTCGAGAGCCTCTTGAAATTGTCAGGCGAGCACAGCGTGACACACCACGAACCAGATGCAGCCCGTCGAGTCCCGGACTTTTCCAGTTCGGGCCCTACGGGCCGCCTGAGCTACGTCTTCCGGCGTTATGATGACGGAGTTCATGGGCGTAACATTCGCACACTGACGCGCCCACTTTTGTCCAAGGGCCCTTTATATATTAGTAAAGGTATTAAATAGTTTCTACCATAAATAAAAATATCCAGTTTTAACTACGAAGCACCAAATAAGATATTAATATGTTTTAAAGATCTCTGTGAGAAGTGAGAAGTGATTTACTCGGAGATCTTTTAGCTTGAAATTGTATAAAATTCACACAGACTAACAAGTCTCGAGAACATTTTGCTTGAAACAAAATCAATGATCATAATAAATTGAAACCACATTCAATATATTCAAATTATAATTTTAGATTGTAATAATATATATATATATATATATATTCTTAACAATAAAATATATACGACGTAATAATTCACTTGAATGAGACAATGAGTAGCATAAATTACTTCCTTATAGCTGTTCTTTCATGTGGTTGCATTTAAAAAACGTTTTTACAACAAATCACGCACTAATCTTGTTTCTATTTACAACAGCAAACTGTGTTTTACGATATACATCACTGACCCAGAGCTCCGCATATAGACTAATAAAAAAGAACTCAGCATCTGTTCTCTGTTATCGGGCGATCTCACCGTCGGGAGCCGCGATATAGTAAGTTTTTAGGATCCGTCTGTCACTATAGTATGTGCCAAATCGATTGAGAAAACGGACAATGACCTTTCGGTCGTTTAACCAGGGTTACAAACCTTCAATATATAGGCACATTTATATGTAGTACTTTCTTTATTTATAATGATTTTTTATAATGATTGATATAATATATATTTATTAACTATTATTAAAAAGTTATGTGAAAGATCGCTGTAGAAGAAAAATCATCTATTGTTATAAAGTACTTTATTCATTTAACAACAAAAACATTAATTTATAACACATATAAGATTCGAGTGATAACGACACCGAATAAGTACGTACTTATGCAAAAGATAAAACTTTATTTTAATATTATATAAGAACTTTATTTTTATTCGGTGCAATCATCACTCGTATCTTCACTTGATGAACTATCTGTAACATTAATTATAAAGCGATCTGCAGTTTGGTCAATTCTATCATCCATGCCACGCATTTTTGTTCAACCTTAAGGACATGCTGAACACAGTTTTTCCATTTATCTGGCGTGATTTGAGTTAAACCATCTTTAAGTAAATTTTAACATCTTTAACTTGAAAGTTGTATTTTTCGTGCAACGTACCCTTTCACATCTGCCCACACAAGTTCAATGTTGTTTGTGATAAGGAGGTAACCTTACCACTGTGATGCTTTTCTTTTGCCATCTCGTCGGTGACGTAACTTCGATAGTTATCTTTAACTGCCTTTATTTTTCCATTAGTGGGTCTTTGTGTCCGAGGGCACGTATGCGATCTGTTTAGATTCTAGCCATTCCTGCATATTTTGTTTCCGCCAAGACATTGTTGGGGTTTTTCTAAACGTCTGGAGTGGTAACTAGCGTTATCCATAACTATGACATCGCCGCTTTGCAGTTTTTCTATTACTTTTCTAAACCAGTCCTCGAAATGGAGAGCGTCCATACTCATGGTAGTCACCAGTAGATGATGATTCAAATACCCAATCACATCCCTCCAAAAGCCATTTTCATTGCCAACGTGTACAACTATTAATCGCTTTCCTTTGCGAGAGGCTTTCGCGCCAGTAGAGTAGCCTTCAACCGTGATTGACGAGAAGATTCAATTGTGGTGTCTTCCCATACCTTTCCCATAGTATGACCTGCGTTAATCCATGTTTCGTCAAGGTAAAAAATGTTACGTCCCTCGTTTCTTAATATTTGTATTTCTCTCAAATATCTGGTACGCCACAGAACTATCTCTGGGCGATCTATTAGACCACTTTTTCTGTTTCTCTTTATATTTGAATTTTAAATGGCGCAACACACGTCGCAGGGAAGTTTTGCTCAAGTTTGGCAACTGGTCATCTTGATTTATACTGAGCAAAATTTTGTCTAAAGTCGGTAATTCTCCTGCAAGAAAGAACTGATGCACTTTCGCTCTTATAGCCGATTTATCAAAATCGTCCAACTTGTCAATTACAGACTTTTTTCTTTTATTAATTATTCCCTTTTCTGGTATTTTATGGGAATCTCTATACACGCTTAATACGCGATATATAGTGCTCTTGCTGACTCCTGAGATCTCCGAAACCTTTTCTACCATATTAACGTTTGAAGGATACACGTCTTCGGGCCAGGTGTTTTTGACATATTTGTATACATTAATGATAATCTCTTGTTCCCCGACCGACAAAGTGGTAGGTTTTCTTTTACTGGTGACGTTAAAGGTGCTCCAGAAGATGGGCCTGTAAATAAATGACAAAAATATACTACCATAGTACTACATCACATAAATACATATTGTTTTAGAAAATAAATACCACATGGTCACATAAAAAGAGCGCTTTAAGAAATAGAAAGGCTACGTCGTCGCATTTGTACCTATTTGTACGTACCTGCTACGTTTATTATGGGTCGGCGACGTCTCTTTCCACTGATGTTGAAGGACCGGGTCCTTCACCAAATTCTCCTGAACTCATGTCGATTTAGTAACGACCGTCACAGTAAAACTAATATAACAGATTCAAAAAACAAAAACTTAACGATATAACAAATTTAACAGTAAAAACTCAACTAAAACAATGCAATGAATGCTATGAATTACCTGAGACGTACACGCAAGCGCTATCCGAACACGAATGAAAACAAAATGGCGGACCGGCCCAAAAGGTGACGCATCTCTGGCTGCCATTGTCACGTTTCTTTTAGAACGAACTGACGTAACGCGCGTTTTGTTTATTTTAAAGGATGAATTTGCAAAAGCTCAATATGGTGATTATATTGCTTCAAATATTTTTTAATATGAAACTGTTATTAAATGAATTGCTGCGTTACTTACCATAAATTGAAATATAAAATATAACACATTTTCGCGATGTACCGTAAGATTTTACTATGTTTATAGGAACCACAGACAATATTATTTAAGAAACAAAAAACAAAACATATGTGCTGACCTAGAAGTGGGAATAATATCAATATTTAAATATTGTTATCACATCTAAATTGAGATTTTGTAAGTTACGCCTTTGACACTCGGCTCATATCTGAGGTCATTGTCCGTTTTTCTCAATCGATATGGCACATACTATAATTCCTTTCTTTATTTTATGTAATACATGAATAGTGAATATATGCAATTTGAACCTTAAATAAACAGCGGATAATTTAAAAATTGTAGAGTACAATATTTTGATTTTTTATCTGTCCTTATACTATTTCTAACCGACTTCAGTGGAAGAGTAAGTACAGCTCCATTATTTTATAGGCATTTCAAAGAAATATTCTAGAACTTTTTTTTAGTATAAAACATGCGTGAGTGTCGTGGAACACTCGGTTGGAATGAAGTTCCTTTCGCAGTATATTATTATTAATAATCGTATTATATTATTGATTAGCAAATACAAATAAATGAACTAGCGTCTATTAAAATGAAGCGTCATTTAAAATAATATTTCTTTCATGGCAAGATAAGAAAAAGTGCGAGAGAGATGGATATTATTCCATCTCGCTCGCACTATAGGAAGGGGTTCGTGACGGAAAAATCTTACACTTTTTCTCGCCTAGCCCCCATCCGTCAAATTCGTACCAATACGTTCCAATAGTTCTGAATAAATACTGTTTAAGGAAAGAAGAAATGAAAGTGGTTGGACTCTTTTTCTACTCAGGGTCTGTCTGTCCAAGTACCCCTACCATTATTTTATTTCATTATGCATATAGAAATATGTTCATTTATTCATTTCTTTTTATATTTGGTGGTAGAAACCACCAAATAGTGCACTGGAGTGTTACGTTTTGGAGGCTATAGTGAGCCAGCAATATTACGCAGGGCACTGCCCTGCTCTGATTTCTAAGGGAGTTATAGAGCAATTCAAACGCCGCGCTGCTCCAAAGCATGTTAGCAGACTTTATATATCCTCGATATATTTTATTACTCATACACGAATGTTTCCTCATTACATTTTCCTTCACCGCCGAGCATGTGGTAGAGCCATGCTCCATCAATATTATAGCTGTAGCACGTATGGGTCAGCTCGACTAAGTAAGAACCAAGTTCTCACAGAATACCAGCGTAAGATAGGATGAGTTTAGAGAACCGAAGACCCTTTTAGTGGAAACTACGCATTCCATCTTAGTGCTCTAGGGTGACAACGCATCTGCATTTTAATTATTTATCGCGGATTGATGTAAATGTCTACGGGCCACGTAGCCACTTACCATCGGATGGACTGTGTGCTCGTTTGTCTTGTTCTATAAAAAAAATTGTGTTCAATGTGTAAATGTAAAGATAACGTAGAACGTACGGCGGTAAGTAACGGCGTGGATCGAACTCGGATTGCTTGCGTCGCGTGCAATGAAATTTACGACGAGTACTTAGCCCTAGACTACTACGGCTACACTTTTGCAAAACAAATCGTATTCATAAATGAAAAATATCATGTTATCAATTAAAACGTCATTTCTCCAGGTTATTCCTTTTTTATGATAGCTACTTCATAATAGAAAACGGATATCTTTCCTTTGCAAACTCCTTTGATCTTTAATTATAATTACCTAAAACATTTTTAATTTTGTTTTGACGAATACTTTGGTCAAGTATTAAATTACCTAATTTAATGAAAATTTTCACAGAAAAATTTTCGGTAAAATAAAAATGTTGAAGGTTTTGCAAACAATTGGGTCAAGAAAAGGAGGCCAGCTTTAAATTTTTGTTTTCTACTGATCGAACCTTATCGTATAATTTTTTTACATATTTTTTTAATCAATTTTACAGGAAAAAAATCATATATTTTTTTATAAAATGAACAATTTATCAAGCACTAGAAAATTGGTTCGTTATTATACTCATATCTAATTATATATTTTTGTACGTATACCTCATGACCACCTCCTGATCGCGGTCAAAAATCGGTGGAGCCATTTCTAGTTTTTGCGAGACTTCGCATGGCAATTTACAAATTTTATATAGCAGAAGATAAAAGACTAGACAGTTCAGTAAGTAATATAATTAACTTTTACGCTGCATTTGACCGCTTCAATTCAATCAACGCTGTTAATTTTAGCCAGTCGAAATCGCGATGTCAAGCAAAGCGTACATCGCAGTTCTAAGCGAACGTTGAATCTTCTTGGCTCGCTTGCTCGGGTTAGAACGTTCTTAAGTGAAAAGTGACCTCTAAGAATTCTTTGTGGCCAAGACGCGTTCAGCGGTTTATGCGGTCTGTTCGAAAGCGATCGCGGTTTTCGTGAGTTCTTAAATGCATTTTCTCCGTTCTAAAAGAAACATTCCTTTATTGGTATCGAAAGGGATTAGGTGTTTGTTTATGCAGTTCGATTTGTTAGTGTTGACTCTGATGGAATTCCAGTTATTGTTCCTGTTTTGACAGTGGTTTCATTGATATATAAAGGTAATTTTATTTCAATATTGAATACTAGTATAGATATAAGGCCTAATTGGAATAGTCTACAATATATTTACTACATAAGATTCTAATCAACAAAACTCATGGATTATTACTGATATTGTCGATGGGAAGAAAATAATTCCGCATTTAAGTACGAAATAAATTTCTTAATCTTTCGTGATCCGTGATTTAGGATTTAAAAAATCCTTTGCACTAGATCGACATCTAAAATATTTTCTTTCAATACCTCCATCACAGCCTGTACCTGTCAATATTCTCGTCTATTTTTTTTTTGGACACTCCATCAACAGAATACTCTTTTTAAGAATAATTAAAAAAAAAATACAGAACAATTTGACAAAGGTTTTTTCCCATTAAGAAAGCAAATTTTGCTGATAGAATATGATCAGAACGAAGCCTTGAAGCTAGCTTAACAATATTTCGGCTTAGTTCGCCGTCAATGTTCAATTTTTCCCTCCATTTCTTTATCCGTTTATTTGGATGGACCTGATTTAGTATCGCGTGAATTATTTTTATTTCCTTAAATGAAAAATTAGCTGAGAGAGATAAAGTTTTCATCACCCGAAAATACAATAGCCGTAGAAAAGGTATCTAAGGCGGACGGGAAAATTATTTTCGAAAATTTGTTCCGACGCATGAAACTGTGTAGATGCAGGTGGAAAGTTTGATGAAAAACGAAAAATAAAAGAACTTTATTAAATTAGCAAGCCATTCTGACTAACCCACGTACCTAAAGTTTTCCCAACCCAAGATTCAAAAGTTTATCGGGGGTGCTGTTCAAGAAGTCCCTCGTTTTGAGCACGAGCAGCAGCCCAGTAGCTTGTTCTTGGTCGCTTGTTGCCTACAGCAGTGAATACTTCTGACAAACATTTGTTAGAGCCGTGGTAGCTCAGGGGCTAAGCGCTTATCGTGCGAAAATACTCGTGACGTCGATCTATTTTTCAAATAAACACTATATTTTAATTTAGCTTGTAAAAAAATGTGGAGGAAAGTTTGAAATTGAAACATTTGTGTTTTACTTGTGACTCAAACAAAAAAAAATCGAAAAATTCTGCGTAACCTGTCGTATTAAAAAGTTAAAATTAAATAACATCAGACCACAGTTTCTTGAGATGAAAAGCACGTAAAAGAAAAGCAAGCTAGCGTAAGGATAGAGATTAATGGTTGAACGAACTACCTAGGCCCGTATTAATAAACGTTACTCAGCTCAAGTACACGCACTTGAGTACAATCTTGAGGTTATGATCTTATTAATAAACATATCTCAAGATGCGGTTTAGGTTTACGATATCAGCTGAGTGCGACACTGATTAATAAACGAAACTCGACTCTCAAGTTTTGAGATACTGTTTTTATGTGTTTATTAATTAGCAATGATTTTGAGATGCTGATTTCGTAATGAGGGCGTGTCAATTGATTACGCACTTGAGTTCGTCGTTGAGTAACGTTTATTAATACGGGTCTTAGACTTTCAATTGAAAATAAATCCATATAAAAGCGATTGATAGGGATTAATACAGTATAAAATAAAACAAAGTTGGCATTAACCTAGTATCCGGCTTGTTTGTATACAGTATATTTATTTCCCGGCTTTGAAGTCATTATTGATACAGTAAAGTAAATTACGTTGGCAATGCAAAAGCGATAAAATTGACAGACGTGACGTCACCCAAATCGGAAGTAAGTTCTATATTACTCGATATAGACCATTTCTATAGTAGAAAAAATTGCTATAATTGCCACGCTAGATTTACGGATTGGCGATCACAGTATCAGAAGCCGCGCATCTTTCAATGTCACCGGTGTGCTTAAATTATTATTTATTCAAATCTATTTAAGTTTTCTAGCATTTCCCATAGTCGCCTCTTATTTTATAGAATAAGGATTACAAACAAGCACACAGTCCACCTGATGGTAACGTCTACATTTATCCTCAATCAGGAAATAAAATGCAGATGCATTGTCACCGCTGAGGAGTGAGATGGAATACCTCGTATCCAGTAAAAAGGTTCTCCGGTTCTCTACACTCACCAAACGAAACACAGAAGCAATGAGCTGCTATTTCTAGAATATAAAATATCTAGGCCGGACAGCAGTATCAAAGGTGCGTCGTCTAACTTACTAACTACTCTAACGGCTAGTATCACAGAATAAATAATAGTACTATGTAGTACTGAGACACGAAACGATAGAGAATGGTCCTTTTACGTCGCCAAAGGGAAACCTACGGCTCCTCGTGCAAATTCATTTTGTGTTTAGCTTTGGCCATTATAATTAATGTTATGCTATAATATGATTGATTTTCGTCTTACACCAGTTGAATACTAATTGTATTAAATTATTCATTACATTAAATTCAGTACGTTTACGTACCCCGTCGGTACTAAAGAAATTGTAAATTCCAATTTTAAGTGCTGATGTGCGTGTGCTGCATATTTGCCAACACGCTTTGAGACAGCGCGAAGGACTCATGCCGTCCTAAAAATCCTCTCAGAAATAAGAGGATGTGTATACCCAGCGTCAGGGCGTGTAAGCTGTAAATGTTTTTATCTTAAAAATCAATTGCTGTCCGTTACTCTCGCAAAAATTCTAAAATGGCTGGACCGATTTTGATGAATTTTTTTGGTTTATGGTTTAGATTCACAATTGGACCCGGTAGGTGCCGCTGTTGAAATCCAGTGAAACCAGTCCGAAGCCGAGGCGGATCGCTAGTTTATCATATAAATACGAGTACGTAAATAATCATCATCGGAAATTTATAACTTTTTCATAGAATAAAGGAGATAAGCGAGCACACAATCTAACCTGATCCTGGATTAAGAATAAAAAGTAGATGCGTCATCACCTCCAAATATTAAGATGGAATGCCTCGTTACACGTAAAAAGGATCTCTGATTCTCTACACTCATCATACACAACACAGCAGCATTTAGCAGCTGTTTTACGCTGGTTTTCAGTGAGAGCGTGGTCCTTCCCCGGTCGAGCCAGCCCGTTCGTGCTGCAACAATAACAAAGCTGTAGAGTGGCTCGACCACGTTCTAAGCTTTGTAAATGTAAATATAAATATAATTAAAACATGTTCAAATTGTTTGTTAAAAAGGTCGGGGAAAAGTTTCTTCGTATTTTATATACAAATTCAAGACATTTTTTAAGTATAGCCATTCAGCGGGAAACGCAGCCAGCGTTCTTGGCACGATAGCGCGGGGAGTAGGTCTGTATGATAGTTAAGTTACTAGTTTTAGTTTTTTTGTTATTATAGTTTTTAATATTGTATATAATAAAATAAAGTTTAATTACATTTAATTATAATATATATATGCCATTTATTCCGATAACTTGTTGCCATCTTGTAGACATCAAAAATGCAACAAGTAGTTTTGACAGTCCTCTATTGATGTTAACCTAACACTACCCAAAGAATTCTGAAGAGACCGAAACGGGTGAAAATCTGAGGATGCAAGGTCAGGACTATATGGTGGATGCATTAACATCTAACCAAGCTCTCTAATTTTTGCTGAGTGGCCAAGGATTATTATTATTATTATTTATACTTTATTGTACACCACAAAACGATTAAAAAAACAAATTACAAGAAGTAAAATGGAGGTAGGTACAATAAGGCGGTCTTATCGCTAAAAGCGATCTCTTCCAGACAACCTTAAGATTAGGAGAAAATTGTACTATTGGACAGTGGGGTGGTGTATATTATAGTAAACTTACATACTAATACCTAAATAAACTAAACCGATACATAATAACAAAATATTTAATACACTAATATATACATTAAAAATATGATAGACATACATAAGATTAAATAGGCAAATATACATAAAAATTACATAAATAAATACAGACAGGATACAAAAATACACCATGTGATGTGATGTGTGATGACCGGTGGTCATTGCACTGTTAGGTAGTGATTTTGACGTCAGTCTTAAACTTTTCTAGTGTTTTCGCACGACGAGGAGACTTGCGGAGGAAGATCATTCCATAAGCAGATGGCCTTGACTGTGAAGAAATTCTTAAAGTATTTAGTCCGATAAGAATGTAGCACGAGTTCTCCGGCTGACCGTAGAACTCTATCCGGTCTGTCATGACCAAGAAACTTAAAGTTTTCCTTCAGATAGCTAGGAGTCATTGGATTGAATAATACACAGTACAGAAGAGAAACAATTTGTAGATTCCGGCGAAGGCGAATGGGTAACCACTTGAGCTTTAAACGAAATTCGGAGACATGGTCATATTTGCGCAAGCCAAATATGAACCGAATAGCCAGATTTTGAATACGCTCAAGTTTGTTTAGTTGATCTTCAGTTAAATCAAGATAGCTTGCGCCCGCATAATCGAGAATAGAGAGGAGTAAAGATTGTGCTAACATAATCTTAGTAGGAATGGGAAGGAAAGAACGTAAACGCCGCAATAAACCCATAGCAGCAAAAGTCTTTCTGCTGACTTCTTTCAATTGATGAGACCACGAGAAAGTAGTATCGAAGCGGATACCAAGATTTTTAACGGTGCTAGTGTAAGGTATTACAACACCATTCAATACCACCGAGGAAAGTTATTCCAGTCAACTCTTGAAATCATGCCAGCACTACCAACAATAATGGCCTGAGACTTACAAGGATTAATCTTAAGCCCATAACACTTACTCCATTCGCTTATAGCCGCCAGGTCAGCATTGATGGCAGAAACAGCAGTAGGCAGTTTCTCAAGAGTTGACTGCATACACACTTAAAGATCGTCTGCATACATGTGATAGAGAGAAGAAATTTTGTGACTGATCGAATTAATGAAGATAGCAGAGAGTAAAAGAGACAACACACCATGTGTGATGTGATGTGTGTGGTCTGGCGTTATCATGATGAAAGACCACTCCTTTTCTGTTGATCAAGGCCATTTTTTCTCAATTTATTGCTTGAGTTTCATTAGTTGTAGGCAATAGAGATCCGAATAGATGGTTTTGCCCGGCGGTAAAAACTCACAATAAACGATGCCCTTCTAATCCCACCATACACACCTTCTTCACCTTATTGCGTGTTAATCCGGGTTTCGCTACAGTCTTTGGAGCTTAACTACCCTTTGACCATGATCTTCTTTGGACTTTCTTGTCGTAGGCAATCCACTTTTCCTCACCAGTAGAGAACCGCAAATGAGTACACGATTCATTTGGTTTCTTTCAGTGAGCTCGTGTGGTACTTAAATATTGAGCCTTTTTGTAAAGTCAGACTGTTTTGTGGTCAATCCTCAATTCCTCGGCTATGTCGTAACTACTAATATGCCGATCTTACTCCACTTTTTCAAAAATGGCATCGACTTTTTCCGTATGAGGGCGACCAGAGCGAGCTGCATATTTGATATCAAAATTCCCGGACTGAAATCGCTTGAACCAACTTTGTGCTACTCATACTGACACTACATTAGGTCCACAAACAAAGTTTGTGGTTATTAAAAATTAATTAATAATTAAAGTGTAAGTGTTGAACTATACTTGGGGTAAAAAGTCGGAAGAACAAATAAAAGTGAATTCCGACTATCCGATTATATATTATAAGATGAACACGCGTTTCCGAGTATCCACCTTAGGGTGGATTTTTAGGGTGGATAAACGGAATAACCCAACTACATGCTTGACCGTTGCCGTACCCTCTGAAAAATAATTCCTACTGAATACTTTTAAAATATACCGAAGAGCATTGACGATACTGAAAATATATTATTATTTTATACTTACAAATACTTGCAAAGTGTAGGGATAATCATAATAGACTATTTTATATAATTTTCAAATATAAACCGTGTAGTGGTGGTGTTAGAATATCCACTACCCCATATCTGCCCGTGGGTGTCGTAAGAGGTAGAGGATATGCTTACACCGCCTCTACACGGTTTCAAATATTGATGGTTGGATGAATGGCAATCCACTACCATGCTTGTTACAAGGAGTTTTCTGCCATGCACGACTACATTGTTGAGCGGTAAAATCCTGCTGATGCTAAACCGATGTCTCCGTCGCCAGCGATTTTTCTGGACCGATACGTCTTAGGGACCTTCAAGAAAGGAGCCTACTCCTTTCTGAAAGGCCGGCAACGCACCTACAACTTCGATGTGGCAGATGTTCAAGGGCAATGAGCACTTATCATTAGGTAAGCCGCATGCTCGTTTGCTCCCTCTTCCATAAAAGAAGATCAAAGCCGTCCTAGATTACATACTGTATATTTCTGACATACTGTTAACAGAATGCAGTCTGCGTATAGCTTCAACTAATATATTATGTAGACTATGATGTATGAGGTGTGATTGTACTGAATACAGAGAACAATACTGCATTTGTTTTTACCTATTCGTAGCACTACGCGATCTACCTGAGGCCTTGATACGCGGTTGCGACATAAGATTGCGCGGAACATACCATGATTTAGAAAGAGGTCGACTGCATACAATATATGAAGTGATGGTCTCAATATATATATATAAATACTTGTTCCGTGCGGGATTCAAACCCGCGGCCCCCATCGCTGCAACTCTTTGTTAAGCCACTGCGCCACGGATTTTGTTCCAATATTATTAATATTTTACACACACATTACATTATTAATTGCAACAGTAATATGTACGAAACCTGCTCGGTAAATTCAAGCCAACGGTAGAACAACAGAGCTGTGGCAAAACTGCAACAGCATCATTCTAAGCAGAGTTTTGACGGAACTTGACCACTGACGGATTGTTGTCCTGTCCTGTATTATTGTTTAAAGTGGTTTGAAGTGTATTTCGTTATGAAAAAGTGGTTTAATTTTGTGTATTAAATGCTGCGCAGGTGAACTATTAGTGGAAACGATGTTACTAGCGCTTCGATGTTGATATAAATCTCAGGATTATTTGTCTTTCACTGTCCGCTGGATTATAAGCTGTCATCAAAATCTCCCAAAAACTTCGCAATGTGACGCAACAGCATATTGTAAGAAATTTTGTGTAATATTTCGACTGAAGGACTGTATCCGTGACACGTTTCGTATTCGACTCCCGATATAGTTTTTTTTTGTTTTGTTTGTTATTTTAATTTCTTTATACGTTATGCTGTGTGACGAATGAATCATTCATTCATTCATGATTGTAATTCTCTCTTGGCCATTTTCGGCCTTGAAGCATGACAGCTCAGTAAGACCGATGGATCATATCCCACACAGAACAAGTACAACGACGTGGTAGAGATACACTACAACGTATTATGGTTGCAGCATGAATGTAATAGCTATGTGTACTAGCATGAAATAGCATCATAGTGCTGCTGTTTCGTCGGAGATCCTTTTTACAATTTTTACGTCGCTCTTGCAATTTTAAGTATTGATTTGCCATATTCTCGGTAATAAAGGCTGTAAGGAAACCTGCATGTCGTTAAAATTAAAAAAACCGAGTACATGAGATGTAAATTTACGTCAAATTGCATTGGGAGCGCGGCAGATTTTTATCTGCTCCAAAAGGAATAATTCTGAGAGGAAATGAGAGGTGTATATGACTATTCCAGGGCCGTTCGTTGGTTGCTAAATATAGTATGTTTAAAACCAACATTTACTTTAAAAACAAGAAAAAATTACCCTTTAATGTTCGCGTATATTACGATCGAATTAACGTGGTAGAGCCACGATGCAGTTATATCATGTCTGAAGCACAGGAAGCAGGGGAAGGAATACGGTCTCTCAGAAAACAAACATAACACAGCAGCTTTATACTGCAATTTCGTTTGATTAGTTAGAGGCTCTTATTACTGGTAATGAGACATTATATCATTACATTTTGATTCTCAATAGATTTTGGTATCTATGGGCCACAGGGCCACAGCATCCACTTCCCATCAGGTGGATTTTATGTTCGTTTGTCAATCATATTCTATTTTTTTTTGGAGTTTATGGCCTGGTATCTAGACCTTTAGGCCAAGTCTTAGGTATTTTTATTCGGTTTATTATAATTTTCTTCATAGTACACTGCTTCACAATATGTTGATGCGTCACATTGTGCAGCCCTTGGGAGATTTTGACGGCAACTTGAGTCAGCAGACAGCTAACAGTTGGCGATGGTATCTCAAGGCGCCTAAGCAGATACCATCACCATCAGAGCACTTATATCACCGTTTCCACTAATAGTTCACATGCGCAGACACTTAATACACAAAATCGCACCACTTTCACATATCAAAATCCACTTCAAACCATTATTCAAACAATAATACAGGAGCAGCAAACCGCCGCCGATCAAGTTCCCGCCAAAACTCCTCATATTCTATAAAAAAATAAAATGCACAGTGTAACCGATCATCGTTGCTAAGAAATTAAAAATTAAATAAGAATAGCACGTACTGTTTTACGGTAGGTACTCATTTCTCAAGTCGAAATAACTCTTAACATAAATGTCATCGTATGAGTGGAAAGAAACTTACGATAAAAATAAAAGTTGAGTTATGTATTATCTACACGACTTGTGTCGAAAGACTTTTCAAACAAACGTAAGAAACTCTGTTGCCCTCGGCTGGGTTTAACTATTCACTATTTTGACTGTAATTTGTTATCTTGTCAAAATAGTTTATAATTTTAAAATTTAATTTAAATAGTTTATAATGTGTTAAGCGAGCTGGTAAGAGACCCGACGGCAAGAATTTGGGACCTTGGGAGAGAGCTAAAGCAGTAGTATGGGATGCTACTTGCGTAGACACTTTGGCAGCCTCTCATCTCAGGGGTACTTTGTTTAGAGCCGGGGCGGCATCAGAGGCAGCTGAACTAATTAAGTGGCGCAAATATTAGTCTCTGAGAGATGACTACATATTTTTGCCATTTTCTGTGGAGACTATCGGTCCGTGGGGTCAACGTGTGTGAAATTCCTAAGGGAACTGTAGCAGGTGATAAGAGGACTGGTTCTTTTCTCGCTCAAATGCTAAGTATAGCAAATCAGCAAGGAAATGCAGCCAGCGTTCTTGGTACAATACCACGGGGAGTAGGACTGTATGATAACTAAGTTTTTACTTTTAGTTTTTCTTTATTACGGTTTTTTAATCTTGTATAATGTATACAAGCTTCTATTTCTATAATATATTAACTTACTACCTATACTACCTATACTATTACTTAGTAAAGGGATAGTATATATATATACTATCCCTATACTAACATACTAACCAACACCTAATTTTTTAGCTGACTTCAAAAACCGAGGAGATTATCAATTATACTGATTTTCGTAATGTAACGCGATGACTTTGTCAATTTTTTAGCAGTGGTCCCATATAAATTTCGAGAAAAGATTCCATCCCTAGGCGATGAAAATGTAACCATGTTGACGGTATTCTCGTTGTTACCTTGAAGTTGTCATATTTCTGTCTTGTGACAGGGGTCAAAAATTATTTTTATTATAAAAAAAAAGTTATAGTTGGGGCTATAATTCTTCTATACACTTTTTCCTAGCACTGACTTCAGCAGCTTTTTTTTTTTATATAGGATAAGGGTGACAGACGAGCACACAGTCCACCTGATGGTAAGTGGTTGCTGCGGCCCATAGACATCTACATCTATGCTCGATTACGAATCAAAATGCAGATGCGTTATCACCCGTGAGGACTAAGATGGAATGCCTCGTTTCCAGTAAAAAGGGTCTCCGGTTCTCTACACTCACCATACGAAACACAGCAGCGTTAAGCTGCTATTTTACGCTGGTATTCTGTGAGAGCGTGGTCCTTCCCTGATTGAGCCGACTCATTCGTGCTACAACTATACTACTAATATAGTTGCAGCATGGCTCTTCCACGTAAAGACCACGTATTAAGTGGAAATTATATTATTATTTTTATTTCCTTGAAGTCGGCTGTTAAATTATTTAAATTTGAAGGAAAAATTCTATCCCTAAAGGTACAAAATTAGAGAATGAAGTTTTTATGTAACTGTTAAGACGACATTCTAGTTGTAAAGAGATAAAGAGTTAAGTCGGTTTCAAAGGACTACTTAATAGGAATGAAATAATTTCCACCAGCTCTAATTATTCGATACACTGTCTAAACACCGACTCTTTTAATGTATGCTTTTTTTTAAATGTTTTAAGGTCGATTTTTACTTTTTATTAAAATTTTAATTCTCTCGGCGTACACCACTAGATAAACAATTTGACTTACCAACCTCCATAGATTGGTTAACTTATTACAAAATACGATACAAATTTTTGCCTTCATTTTTACATAGTTATAATAACAATATTTATTTATTTTCTTTCGTATAGCTTCCTTAATTTAAAGTTACAGTCTTGCAGATTACAATGATTTATATTATTTTTAGGAGTCTGATTTCCGTACCGGAAGGTGTAGACAATCGATATAGTATTAAGATTTCGCAGCGACAGTAGCCTAAAAGTTAAGGGCGCGGACTGAAAACTATATAATGGTAATAATCCGCCATTCCAATACTGTCGTGAAACACTTCTAATACAAGCAAGAAATAAATAATGATATAAGCGTTATTTTTTTAAATTAATGATTAATTGAACATGACGCAAAAAATATGTGTATCGTTGACGGAGAAGTCCAAACATTTTGTTTATAGGATAGGACGACAAACGAGCACACAGTCCACCTGATGGTAAGTGGTTGCTGTAACCCATAGACATCTACATCGATCCTCAATAAAGATTCAAAATGCAGATGCGTTGTCCCCGTGAGGACTAAGATGGAATGCCTCTCTTCCAGTAAAAAGAGTCTCCGGTTCTCTACACGCACCATACGAAACACAGAAGCGTTAAGCTGTTATTTTACGCTGGTATTCTGTTAGAGCGTGTTTTTTCTTTATTGTTTCTTCGCCGGTCGAGCCGACCCATTCGTGCTACAACTATACTATTAAAATAGCTGCAGCATGGCTTTACCACGTATATGCTGAACCATACCCCACAGATATGTTAATTTATTTATGACTAGCGACCCGCCCATGCTTTGCCTAGGTAGGATTTATTAATGTGGCGTTATCTCAATTTAAGATAATCATCAACAACCATTTATTTTAACAATTTGTTCATTTCTCAAAATAAAACTTTTTTTTCGGATAAAATATAACCTAGACTACTACTGACATTGCTCCCTATCTGTTCGTGCAATATCATTACAATCGGTTTAGCCATTCCGAAGATTAGCCCGGATAGACAAACAATTTAAAATAACTGGCCAAGTGCGAGTCGGACTCCCGCATGAAGGATTCCGTACCATCGTAATACACGTTTCTAGTAGGGAAGCCCCTTTAAATTTTTAATTTATTTTAATTTTTATTAAACATTATTAAACATTTTTATTAGACAGACGAACGGACGGACGGACGGACGGAAGAACAGCGGAGGTTTAGTAATAGGGTCCCGTTGGTTACCCTTTCGGTACGGAACCCCAAAAAATGATTATTTCTAATGGCATGCCAATAACCCACTCAGCTCAATAAAAGGCAGTTATTTCGATATTACATTTTTATTTATATATATAAATAGCTGACACCTATCCTTTATTACGAACAACAATATATTTTTGGTAGCTCAAAATATACTCGGCAACAATATTAAAATGTTACAACACGTTCTACAGACAATATAAACTGTATACCCATTTTGTCTGTACTGACGTCATTCAATATCTCATTCATTGGACGGAAGTAATCAAATGCGACAATTTTGAAATATTAAGTGGAGTTCACGTGACATAATTGGACAGCACTCCACTCCTAAATAATATTTCATTGTAATACTTTGCCCTCTCGATCGTACATTTGATTCTAAATGTAATATGTAAAAAACAATTTTTGTTTGTTCTTATTTTGTGCTCAGCCATACACCGTTCATCAGATTGCGCTAAAACTTTGTCAACTTATTGCTGGCACTGCAGCGCAGGTTATAGGCATAGTACAATTAACTTACAGTAGGTGGCGCGCGTATCGTACCGACAAATTTATTTGAACGTTTTAATATATAATTCAACAATAAATACAATATACCCAATTAAACAATATTAAAACGATATTTCCACAATTATTTCTTCTGCGTTGGTACCAGCTAGTAAGTCGTATAAAAAATATGTATAATACACCATCATTATCAATATCTGCTCTGACGCCGAATTCTCCTTGCTTTATTAGAGGTCAATATCCAGTGAGATATGGGGTTTACGATTCGCTTCACAGCGACGTGACGTCACCCAAGCTGTGAAGCTGTCAGTTCACGAACAAAATTTTTGCTGATTTCAATAAAGGACGGGTATGCATTATAGGAAAAGTGAAGACAGGTCGACCACCAACCGTGGTCCTAATGAAAATGTTATTTTTTAGTAAAATAAAGTGACAAAATAACTTACAGTCCTATTACTATGTTGTCGGTTGCAGATGATTTTAAGTGCATGAGTGCGTGAGTGTGTTTGTTCTTACAATAAGTTGAGTACGGTTTCGGCGTCACTTGAAATGTAATATAGTGTTTTATCTATCTTTCTTTGTGGTCGGAAAGTTAGGCCCGATCAATGAGTACCATTCTTCACTATTTCACTATTTAAACAAATGTATTGGTTAACCGTTAATAATACCCTGTATATACCTAAACTTTAAATAGATATGATGTGAAATTTGAGATTTTTAGTGTTTCATGCCTCAAAAGGAAAAAACGAAACCATAATAAAATCACTTTCTTATCTGTCTATCCGTCCTTCCGTCATGACACTTTTTCTCGGGTAGAGATATCAGGTTGAAATTAATCAAGGTGCTAAGTCAACGCAGTCAAAAGTTACGGGCATTTTTATGGTGACATATTTTGGCTCTCGTGATATTTTGAGCTCACTCATCATTTCTAATCTTAAAATTAAAACTTAGAATATCTTCCAAATTTTATTTCTAATTACATGTAATACTTTAGAAATTACGATACATACACGTGACAAATAGATGTTATGATTCATTACGACAGACATACAGAACAAAATTATAAAGATTTAGTGTAGAACAGTGGAACCCTAAAACCGAGAAAATTAAAATTACTTCACAAAATAATTTTATCAACAGGAAACATTTGGAAAAATTAAATAAACAGCCAGTATCATAAATAGGTATCTGGTAATCAACCTTGGCACCTCGCGCAGATTCTTCTCTACATTCATACACATACATACACACAATAATATATTATTTCGTCGTGTTTATCTTACTGCTGCGTACAAATAGGCCAAGTTCTACGTGCATGTTATATGGAATATTTTTCACATTACGTCCGACAGCCTTGATCGATTCGGTTTCGATGTTGCAACTAACGGATGTATGAATTTCCCCAGATAATTTATAACGTATTAAACTATATATCATAAATACGATTGAGCCTTACAATGTATTATTATTCTCGTGCATCATCACTCAGCGGTGGCACCTATGTGGGACTACATACGCGTTAATAATATGTTTATTTCAGGTTACTATACTCTTTAGATAATGCACTTCGTACTCGTTGGTCTAGTGATCGTAAACGCGATTGATGATCATGAGATCAAATCCCGGGCCGGGCCAAAAAATGTTACTGAGTTTTTCTGTCAAAAATTCGCAGTAGCTGCCCGGAGTTCGGAAGTTGGCGGTGTTTCACTCCCTTGCCTCGGAAAGCACGTAAAGCCGTTGGTCCTGTGCCTGATCTCTCTCCGGTCGTGTCGCTTAACCGTCCCATTGGACTATGAGAGTTAGGGAATAGAGAGTGCACCTGTGCTTGCGCATACACTAGGGCACTATAATCCAGTCTTACGCAAATTGCTAGCCTCCGTTGAGGCTTGCCGCCGTAATCAAAATTCGATCTGGAGGACATTATTATTATAATTATGATAGAACTTCACTTACAGGTAAGTTTGTTTATTCATAAATTAAACATATTACATACTTTAAAAAAAAATTAATACAGCTTCTGAACTTACTTGCATTAACCAATTTTTAACAAGTAATAAATCAGCAGCTTCGCGATTATTTATATTACTAAACATTAGTTTAGTACGCTTTAAAAAGTCGTAAGTATACTGTGAAACTTATAAAGTAAGTAAAACCGACTTCGACAACAAAAATTTAAAATAATTTTCACATAATAACTGTTCAAGTTGGTGAGAAGACGATATCGAAGAATGCAGAAACTTTTAAGTGGAAATTATTTTGTTTTCTTGTCTTTGAAATCGGTTTTCCTTTTTTTTTAAATCTTAATTACCCTTTTGGACTAAGTGATATAACAAGTTCAAGATAACAACTAAATAGTGTCTAAATTCTCTATCTCTAATCTAATTTTTTCGCCCTTAGGGTGAATTATTTCTTAAATTTTATATGTTATTTAATGTAGGTCCTGAAGAATAACCTATTTGAAAGAATCTTTAAAATCGGTTAGCTGTGGATAAATCGTTGAAATAATGTATATTAAAAAAACATACGCGTCATATATAGCTATATAGAGCCGTGGTAGCTCAGATGGTTAGCGCTCGCTGTAAGTTACACAGTACGCGAGCAACCCGGGTTCTATCCCCGCCGGCACCAATGAAATTGTTAATTGCAATTTTAAGTGCTGATTTACCACGTGCTCGGCGGTGAAGGAAAACATCGTGAGGAAACCTGCATGTCCTCAAGACATGTGAAGTTCGCCAACTTTTGGCGGCAGCGCGGCGGACATTTCCTTGCCCTAAAACCCTCTCTGAAATGAGAGGAGGCCTATGCCCAGCAGTGGGACGTATATAGGCTGTAACTTTACTTTACTTTACTCATATATAGTAACTTCTAATTTTTGAAAGTCAGAATGAATGAATGATGATTTAATTATAGTACGTGAGGACGATATGGCCACCCGGCTAATATGGTCACTTTCTCCAATCTCCAAAACTACAGCCTTGTTTGCAAAGATGGCTTTGTGATACGATAGCACTTCATCAGTCAATCAAATAATAAAGCGTCAAAAGGACACTGCTTTATCGACCCCATTTTGACAGCTGATATTATAGTAAATATTTTAGCCGATTTTAGTATTGTGTAGTGTAATTAGTTTTTTTAAGTTGATTTTTCGAAGTGTTCCTAATTATTGCCAAGGCTAATTATTGCAAGCGCAAGTAATCAGGGGAGCTATTAACCCCTTTTCACGGTATTATAATTACTTTTTCTAATGATTTACTTGTGACATGAGACATTTGTCACATTTTCCACAGTCGGTTTTTACAACACCCTCGGGGCGAAATGAAATGAAGGATTCTGTTAAGCCGCCACCACACAGCGGGCTACATGTTGCTATTCATCGAAATAATATAATAATACATTGAAGTTAAAATCACTCAATAAAAGGAACCTAGTCAAGGTACCAAGTTTGTGGGAGCGGTATTGAGTTTATAAACATCAAAAAACAAAAAAAAACTTCATTTAAAATACTAATTTAAATTAACTTATTATTACTAGTTGATTAAAGCGACGCTAAGCTCCGAATAAATGTTCAGACAGGCTCAAAACAGCGCCCTGTCTTGCAAGACCACCCAGGAATTCTAACGTCTGAATTTACAAAGTGTGGGAATGCTGGCCCATAAATACCTTAGGATGTAAGCCCATACCCTGGTGGTCTCATTGAATGTTTGGGAGCCGAATATCAATATTTTTGAGTTTTGAGTTTTTAAAATAACGTAGCTATCTTTGATATTCGATGCGATCGAGTTGAAGAAATAATATCTTACAGACCGAATTTCGATCACGGCGGCCAGTCTCAACGGAGACTAGACACAAGTGCACTCTCTATTACTTCACTTTCATAGACCGATGGGATGGCAATCTAACACCACCAGGAGAGAAAACAGCCGCAGGACCAACGGCTTAGAACTCTTTGTCTCTCCACATTCGTCGTGCTAAATCTCTTCATTCTTTCAAAAGTCTTGTTAAATCGTATCTTAGAACGCTTTTAGATAAATTATTTTTCCTTTTTCATACTCATTTCATTCAATCATGTTCATATTTTTTGGACGCCCCCCTCTATTTTGACTTGAAAGGTTTATCAAGTTTGCTTGAAAAGGTTGTCTGGAAGAGATCACTTTGAGAGTGATAAGACCACCTGTTGTACATATTATACTTTAGAATTAACTCTACTCGTTATTCTGTATTTTGGTATACAAGAAATAATAAATAAATAAATTAAATACTTACTGACTTCTCTACTGAGCAGAGAAAGAAAATATCCTCGCGATATTTTCCTTCACTGCTCAGCAGGTGATAAATCAGCACTTTAAATTGAAATTACCAATTTCATTGGTGTGGGCGGGGATCTGTAAATTTATGGCGAGCGCTTAGCTGAGGCCTACCACTGCTTTAGTGAGCAGCTTTGTAGAGTTAGGAGAGCATACTACTACTATTACTAAAGCCTATCAGAATTCCACTGCTGCAGATAGGCCTCCCACATCGATTACCACAAAGTACGGTGCATATCCACAAGCATCCATTGACTGCATAATAAATCATATTTTTTTAAAAGAGCATAAATATTATTTTTCTATAATCACCTCTTACGTGACTCAAGAAACAGAATGAGGTGATAGATTATCTTACGTCGTCACCGGGCAACTAACTGTAAAATAAGAACAGATTATTACTCTTTCGTTACGTCAAAAGAATGTAAACAATCTATTTTTAAAATTAACACCAATGTAATAATGAACTAATTATTTATATTAATTTCGACTTGGAACTATTAAAGCATTTCAAAAGAGAAACATCTGGCGTTGGTAGATACATTGTAGTTAATATTTCTCGATTTTGACACGTGATGAGTTTGCCAGCTCATTTGCCTCACATCTCTTTGATTAAAAAAACGTGTGTGTGTACTTATGTACGCTCGTAGGAAGTTATACTTTTTTAGCGTAACAAAACAAAAATAACTAAAAATTATTTAAGATCCTGGTGACAATTAATTGGCGGCTCCGTGGCGCAGTGGCTTTCAATTTTTCATTCACCAATTGTTCTGAGTCTGAATGTTTGTACTTGTAAAATATATGTATGTAAACTGCTCCCGCGATACAAGAGAAAATCCTAGTGTGGAGGTAACGTTTTAAAAAAATTGTAATTTGTTTTTATTGAGATTTTTAATCTTTATATTTACTCTTAATATTGTTTCACATAATAAACATATATCAATCACGTCTTTTGATGGATAAATTTTCTTTTATCGTTATAAATTATTTTACATCATTATGCTGAGAATGCAAAACTGCGATACAATCTCCATACTTAAGTTTGTTTTACAAAACTATTCCTCTCTATCCACCTTTAATATATTACAAAACAATTTTTTTTCTTATGTGCGTGGAAAGAAAATCACTTAATGCTAGTATAATTTGAATAATATATATGTTATTGTTTAGACTATTAAATTTAGTTTCTATGACGAACAACAGTTGGCGCCACAAGTGGAAAGAGTTTTAATTTAGAATTTTTATGACAAATATGTAGAAAAAACAATGTGACGTTTAAAAAAATAAAATATGACGAAAATTTTATGTGCAGTGTTTAATTTTAAATAAGTAGTGGTGTAAACATTGGTCCTACGAGTTTCGGATAAAGTTAATTACAGTGACTATAGAAATTATGCGCAAGTCTGAAAATATTATGTTATAAATTTCCACAATAACTTACGAAAAGGATTGCAATATAAATCAGCAAAATAATACTTAGAAATTGTTTTGAAGATATAATTTACACAATAGCAATGATTGATGTATGCAACGAATTATTTGAACAAATAACTAAGTTATATACAAATTAAAAAGACGCCTACAATTCTGTTATACAATTAGTTATGTTGAAACTAGAAGTGAGTTATTACAAGATTATTGGCAAAATTTACAACGGAATATATGTCATTAATTCGTACAGATATGAGTAAAGAAGATAAGAAAATGTTGAAAGAATTGTACCCTCAAACCGAAGAAGAATTTAAAACAATCTTAAAAGAAAATATTTCGTCACATAATTCTATATCAATATCTTCACCTACTGCAAGTACTAGCCTTTCACAAACAAAGTTACCACCCATCAATCTTCCTACGTTCTATGTTAATTATCGAGATTGGCTTAATTTTGAAGATCTGTTCAGTTCATTGATACATAATGAAAAGGGACTAACTAACGTCCAAAAACATCACTATTTAAGATCAAGCTTATCACGTGAAGCTGAGCAACTGCTTCGTTATTTCGATATCACTGCTGCTAATTACCAGAAGGCATGGGAAACATTAGTCCATCGGTATAGTAATAAGAGGATAATTGTAAACACTATATTGAAACAGTTAATGAATCAAAAGAAACTCACCGTAGAATGCTCAAAAGATTTAAAGGAACTCTTAGATACCACAAATGAATGTCTCAACAGTCCGGCTAATTTGGATATCGATACTACCACTTGGGATCCTGTGATAGTACATATTGTCGTATCTAAATTAGATATTGAAACTCACAAGTGTTGGGGTCTTCTACGGATCTACCTAAGTATAACGCGTTAACCTCTTATTTAGAAGGACGCTTTTGAGCGATGGAGATGGTACAAAATGTTCAGAAAAAGAAGAAAAAAAGGAATCATGACAGGTTAATCCACACATGAAAGGTAAAACAAAACCGATTATCTACAAGGCTCTTTCTGCTGAAGTTAATTCTGAATGCACTTATTGTAAGAAGTATCACTACATTTGTCACTGCACAGAATTCACACAATTGGATGTAGATCAACGTAGAGAATTCGAATAACGCACTTTGTTTCAATTGCCTAGTGAAAGGACATTCTGTCAAGTTTTGTAGACAAGATACAACTTGTAAAAATGTAACAAAAACATCACACTTTATTGCACTCTACATACGCTGCTAAAACTATAATTGACAAACCTAAGTGAAATGTGCAATAGTATAATTTTAGAACATGTTTACAACCTTAGTATTATAGTATAGAACATCGTTTGGTAATAGATAAGAAAATAACTCTTATTTGTACAAACAAAGTCGACCAATCAGAGCGCGACACGTTATAGAACATTCTAGAAATTATTAATTAACTGCATAATATTTAGTCCCGAAAATGATAGAAATAATTTTATGCTCTAGAAGAATTGTAAGCATGGTATTGAATTACATTAAGGTTTATAGATTAAAAATAAAGAATATTTAGCGTGATGAAAATTATTTCCTACTTATAGTAAAATTAAAGATTTAATGTACCCAAATATTGTGAAAATTTGGGATGTTTTGGTTAATAACTTTTTACATTGTTAATATATTAAGAAACCTTTACAGTGTACTAATAGACAACTGAATTACCGATTTAACAATGTACAAACAATAGTACATTAGCGTAAATAATCGTGTATAGAAAAATTGTAATTTAAGACAATTGTATAGAAATATGTATTAAATAAAGAGGCAAAACGGACAATGGCAAACAGCTCTTTAAGTAAATTCCTTATGCACCTGAGGTGGCTAACATTGTATTGGCTGAAGTGACTAGTAGCAGAACCAAGAAGTAGCTGAATATAGAACATAGTGAATAGTAGCTAGCAACATAGTAGCTGATAATAGCAGCTACACAAGTGATAGTAATAGCTAGTTGTACAACATAGTAGCTGATAATAGCAGCTAGACAGCTGATAATAGCAGCTAGTAAACAGTGATAATAAAAGCAGATAGCACTAGTAGTAGTAAGTTACTACCGAACAATTTAAAGAAATAGTCAACTGAAAAGTCATCTAAAAAATATAGTGACCAACCGATAGTGACCAACCGATATAGAACAACCGTAGTTGAACAACCATATTCAACAACCGTGGTCGATAATCAATAGTCATGAGGTTTCCGCCGAACAGTTGAGCAGTCGAACCGCTGGCCACTGCCTTGCCATTTGTATTCTACAGTTCGTGCATTTTGATTGGACGTCAGTGCACAGTACCCCAGCTGCACCCACAAAGACGGCAGTAGAAGTATCCACCGGAACTTTAGGTGTAGGACGTGAGCGACTCATGGAGTATCTTCGTCAACATTTACTCCCGAGTTTCGCCCGTGCGGCACACTTGACATTATTTATTTGTAACTATTTAACTTTATTGCGCTGAATAATGCGTGTATAAGGTCCTCGTCGCTAAATATAGTGTATTTATGGGGATTTCACCACTAAAACACAAATGAAAATTATACCTTTATTGAATGACAACACAACTGTCGGATCTTAGTTTTTTCATAAGCATACAATATGGCTTACATACTCTACAATAATATAAATAAAACACGTGTTGCAGATTCATATATATTTGAATAACTATTTTAAATATAGTTAATCAGTTCTCACGAAAACTTGAGAGACAATTACCCATTGAAGTTGTCGCTTTTGGGTGACAGTGTGCGCGCATCGTAAAAAATTCACTCATCATTTTTCCAAACGCCCTAAAAGAAGTATAACTTCAAAAATATCACAGCATTTAAACGAGTTCAGTTGTTTTTTTTTCGTAAAAATTAGTGACTATGAAATTTACAATCCACCTGATTGTAGGTGGCTACTGCCCTTGGATACTTGCAAACAATTTCGAACAAAGAAACCACACCTCTGCCGACAAAATAGAAGGCCTTACAGGCTGGGGACATACGACTTAGGGACCTTCAAGAAAAGAGCCTACTCCTTCTTAAAAGGCCGGCAACGCATCTGCAATTTGGCAAGTATAGTGTTGTTCAAGGGCGGCGGTAGTCACTACCATCAGGTGAGCCGCATGCTGTTTACCCCTCTCCTATAAAAAAAAAGGCTGTAAATATACTGGCTTCTTACCCTTCAGATAGAACACAGCAGTCCGTGCACTGCTGTTTGGGGGCAGAAATAGGGAAGAGTGCGGTACTGCTCAAACGGACTTTAGGTGAGCAGGAGTCCTACCAATCTTATAGGGTAAGATTAGGTAGGACTCTTTGTTCCCGGCCCCATTGCCCACACTGGAAGAGGCTGTGTCCAACAGTAGATTGTTTTCGGGCTAGAGGATGGAGAGGATCTCTGCAGCCTAAAGTCTAAATAGAATACATTAACGAAACAATATGATTTTTATTTTACTAATCGTAATACCTTAACACAAGGATTGGATATATTAAAAAAATACAATTGACGACTTGAGAAATCTAGACTTTATTTAGAAAATATATAATGGTGGATGAATCAATAATGTAACTTTAACTAACACTACAGTACTATCAGATATAGCAAGATGTTTTGACCCGTTAGGATTTTAGGACCTGTTATAATAACTGCGAAAATCTTTTGCAAAATTATGGTTAAGTGGTGTTAGTTGGACTGATGAACTTCCAACAGAACTTGCAAGTGAATGGGTTAGTTACAGAAATGAGTTGTCACAAATGGGTAAAATAGATTTAGAACGATGGATGCATATTACTTTTGATGGTTCAGAACAGTTTGAAGTTCATGGTTTCAGCGACGCATCTTGTTTAGCTTATGCTGCCGTTGTATACTTGAGAGTTTTAACTAAACAAAATGTATTTGTCTCAATTATCACTGCAAAAACTAAAGTTGCACCCGTGCGACAAGTTTCATTGCCACGGTTGGAACTTTGTGGAGCAGTTCTATTAGCCAAGCTAATCAAAGATGTAAAGTAAGTCTCAAAGTTAATGATGAATCCATACATGCTTGGACCGATTCCACTATTGTTCTGTCTTGGCTAAGGAAGAATCCTAATGTATGGAAAACTTTTGTTGCAAATAGAACAACCGAGATAATAAATGTAATAAGTAGTGATCGGTGGCACCACATCAAGTCGGGAGATAACCCAGCTGACTGCGCTTCGCGAGGCATTAGACCGAGTTCTTTTAAAGATTTAGATTTGTGGTGGTACGGACCAAAGTTCCTACGTCAAAGAGAAAGTACTTCCACTCCACAAGTTGATATACCAGACACTAATCTTGAAATAAAACAAATAGTGCATACTAATGTTAACATAAATTCGGAACATACTGATATTAAAACTCAAGGTGTGGAAACTCTTCCTTATATTAACAGATATTCAAAATTACAAAAACTTATTCGTGTTACAGCTTATATGTTAAGATTTATTGAGAATTGTAAAACTGAAGTTCAATCAAAAGAAAAGAAATCACAACCTACATCATTTACTCAGTATTTGACTGTTCAAGAATTAAGAAAAGCTTTAAAGGTATGTATTCGTATCTCACAAGCACTCTATTTTGCAAAGGAAATGGAAATACTGAGTAAAGGAAGTAACTTACCTAAAACAAGTAAATTAGCATCTTTATCGCTATTTATTGATAAAAATAATATTTTAAGAGTCTTAGGGCGACTGCGTAATGCTCAAATTTGTGATGATGCTAAAACTCCAATATTGTTATCATCTAAATGTCATTTAACAAATTTAATTATTAGAGATTCACATCTTCAAGCATTACACGGAGGTCCTCAACTTACACTAAATATAGTCCGTAACAAGTATTGGATAATCGGCAAAGAATTTGATTAAAAACTTATTCGACAATGTCTCACTTGCTTTAAATATTCCTCTGCGATTAGCCAATTAATGGGTCAACTACCTTCTTCGCGTGTTACTCCAGGTAAACCTTTCCGTTGCAGTGGAGTAGATTACGCTGGCCCAGTTATTTTAAAATTGTATCCTGGCAGATGTAAAAAACTTAAAGCCTATATATGTCTGTTTGTTTGCACAGTCACGAAGGCTATCCACCTTGAATTAGTGAGTGACTTATCCTCCGCTGCGCAGCTTTCGACAGTTTACTTCTCGACGTGGACATTGCAGTGATTTGTGGAGCGACTGTGCAACAAATTTTATTGGTGCCTCTAAGAACTTGATTCTATGTTTAAAACAGAAAGTCTACTGTAGTAGGGAAATCGCTCAACTTTTAGCTAACGACAACACGAACTGGCACTTTATCCCAGGTTCTCCACTTTGGCGGATTATGGGAAGCTGGTGTAAAGTCCGTGAAAGGTCACTAAAACGTGTTATTGGACAGACACTTTTAACATTTGAAGAGTATGCCACGTTCTTGTCTCAAGTAGAATCTTGTGTCAATTCACGACCATTAACTCCTGTAAGTAGTTCAGTTGATGACGCTTCTCCTATTACACCCGGACATTTTTGATTGGAGAAGCACCTATCACTGTCCCAGAGGAAAACAAATGTAAAATTATCTTATCTAAATCGATGGCAACTACTTCAGATGTTACAAAATTTGTGGACTCGTTGGAGTTCAGAATACCTACAACTCTTCAGCATCGTTACAAATGGTCAAATCAAAGCGATGAACCAGAAATTGGTACTGTCGTTTTAGTTAAGGATGACTTCCTCTCGGGAAAGTGGCTGTTAGGTCGTATTTTAGATAAGCATCCAGGAAAGGATGGTTTTACTAGAATTGTTACATTGCAATTTAAAATAATATTTTAAAAGACCTATCACAAAAATCTGTCCTCTTCCCATAGATTTAATTTAGTGCGCATGCTAAAACTGTATACTATGATTGAAATAGTATATTCTTTCTTTAATGTTATTTTACCTTGTCATTTTTTAAGGACTATTAGTCCTTGGGCGCCGGAATGTTTAGACTATTAAATTTAGTTTCTATGACGAACAACAGTTGGCGCCACAAGTGGAAAGAGTTTTAATTTAGAATTTTTATGACAAATATGTAGAAAAAACAATGTGACGTTTAAAAAAATAAAATATGACGAAAATCTTATGTGCAGTGTTTAATTTTAAATAAGTAGTGGTGTAAACAGTTATATTATAGTTATATTATTTTAGATCCTATACTTTCTTTTGAGCATGTACATTTTTTAACTTTTTTCTTTGTCTATTATCCTTCTCTTTAATTTAGATATTGTTTTTAATCTTTCCCTCTTCCTTGGTGTCACTTCAACACCACTGATTGATGTAGTATAAGCAGATAAGCTAGGTACAGGTTCAATATCTCTGCACTGATATGTAGATGATCTACGTGGAAGATGAAGATCAACCTGGAATTCAAACAAATTAAATAGACAAGGCAGACTTATTTTAAATAACTTATGTAATACAAGGGCAATCTAACATATAATCTAGTTTAACAAAAATATATAGAAGAATGATTCAACTTCTATACAATTATAACTAAGTCAACTTTATTTTTCAAAGCTACTGGTACACTTCTCGGCTTAAAAAACTTTAACTGAGCATCATTATTTATTTTTAAAGTTACTTTATAACAACTGTGAATATTATGTTTCCTTCCGTTGCTTTACTAAGTCGTTATGCTGTAAGTTGTTACAGTCACCAATACACAGTTTCTTATTAAACGACGTAATAAAATCACGACCCAACAGAACTGGTTGTTTAACATCTGTTTTTGTAATATAAAAACGAATAATTTCAGTACTTACAGTTACAGTAGTATAAAAATCGTATGAAATACCTTTTACTAAATCGTTGTAATCCACCTCCAAATAATTGTTGCTCTTATAACCACTCATACAAACACCTTTTATTGCCCTTTTTTTATTACACTTTTGACAAAAATAATTCGCATATCGACATTTATCTTTAGTATGGTTCTTATATCCACAAACCAAGCAAGATATGTTTTTTCCTGTAGTTTGACAAACAGAATTTTCTTGGGCTCGTAATGAACTGCAACTCGAGCACATCGTACGCTTTGTGCTAATTCCAACGCTTTGTTGAATGTTTTTCCTCGGCATTCGCCAATCCTAGCACAAACTTGTCTCTTAATACCGTCTCGAGTTCTAATTTAAAACTACATTGCGAGATGACGAACCCGGGACGCCCATTCAGTTAAGTCTTCGCCTGGTCTTTGTTCCGCTTTATAAAAAACATATGTATCCGCAAACATACATTTCTTTGAGGAAAACTGGTTGTCAATCTTTTCAATAAGAGTATTATAAGCTATGTCTTCTAGTTTTAACGGAAAAACTAAATCGCGTACTAGGCGATATGTATCTTCTGCTAATGATGTGAACAAAAAAGCTCTTCTCATAACTCTGCTTTGTCAGTATCGTCACGATAATCATTTGCCATAAAAAAAAATTTATGGCAAATGATTATCGTATAAATGATTGCCTGGACAAAAATCGACTCTTAAAAATATCCCACTCTTGCATGTGGTGATCAAATGTGAGGTTGTTGCCGAAGAACACATTTCCTTTACTTGATGTTCGCGACGGAAAAAAGTGTTTTAAAACATAGTGATTAAAAACAATATTAAAAGTGTAATTAAGAAAAGTATTAGTGACAAACCTAAGTGAAATGTGCAATAGTATAATTTTACAACATGTTTACAACCTTAGTAATACAGTATAGAGCATCGTTTGGTAATAGCTAAGAAAATAACTCTTATTTGTACAAACAAAAAGTCGACCAATCAGAACGTGTCGACGTTATAGAACATTCTAGAAATTATTAACTGCGTAATATTTAGTCCCGAAAATGATGGAAATAATTTTTATGCTCTAGAAGAATTGTAAGCATGGTACTGAATTAGATTAAGGTTTATAGATTAAGGAAATAAAGGAATATTTAGCGTGATGAAACTTATTTCCTACTTATAGTAAAATTAAAGAATTAATGTACCCAAATATTGTGAAAATTTGGGATGTTTTGGTTAATAACTTTTTACATTGTTAATATATTAAGAAACCTTTACGGTGCGCTAATAGACAACTGAATTACCGATTTAACAATGTATAGTACATTAGCGTAAGAAGTAATCGTGTATATAAAAAAATGTAATTTAAGTCAATTGTATAGAGAAAATGTTATGCGATAAAGAAGCAAAACGGACTAGAATTTTGTTTTATCGTTTCAGCTCTCCAAATAATGAAAACTGTCTGTTAGTAAATAAAATACTGGATCCCTTGAGTTTCGTTAAAAAATTTAATAGTTCTAATACTCTCGGAAAAGTATTTTGAGGACATGTTAAGTTTGTATACATTTTCAATTTTCTGGGTTTTTTTCAAAAACAACACGTTTATTTTATTAATGTTTCATCCAATTTATTTAATTAAAAGACCTTTATCGCCTTTATTACCCTTATTGTTTAAAAATGTGGTGCCGGTAGAAAATAATCATCACTGCTAATGATAAAACAATAGTATTTTGGTTGTGTTAAGTAATGTAACGTTACAGCCCACGTCCCACTGCTAGGCACAGGCCCATAGACTTAGAATATACTCGCGTAAGTATATTCTAAGTCTATGCACAGGCCTCTTCTCATTCCTTGGAGGGTTTTATTGCAAGGAAGCTTACTCACCGCGCTTAACTAACTTCACATGTCTTCGAAATATTTTTTAGGTTTCCTCACGATGTTTTCCTTCACCGCCGCGTACCTGGTAAATAAGTACATAAAATTGCAACAAAAAATTTCATTCTTCTTGAAACAAAAAACAACGGAGTTACGAATTTTTGATATTATTTTATATGAAAAGGTAAAATAACCCTAGCTTGATATAGAAAAATCACCTTATGTCGATGTAATTAAATATTTTCTGTAAACATTTGATAAAATATTTTGACGACTGCTTACCTAATTATAACGAAGTGCTGCCAACAATCCAATGGTCGTAAATACGAAAAGTGCGGACATCATTCTTGTAAACTTTACTCACGAAATCAGATGAGGTTAATTTTGTCCAAGCATAATATTTTTACTACTGGAAATCGTATATATACTGTTACTGTTCTTTCGAGCTTCCAAGGGCACGAAATCTTTTGAAGACGTAATTAAGAAGCAGTAGTTAAATGTTTAATATTTTTTGTATAATGTTTTGTATATTTTAAAACAAATTTTAACTACACAAAATGACTGACTGCAGCAAATTGCATTAAGTCCTTTAGAACCCTATTGTTAATGTGTGCACAATAAAGTGTAAATATATAAAATAAAAATATTTTGCTACCTTTAGCTAGACATTTTTTGTACCATAAAGGCGTTTTACACACAAATTGCACATCGACAAACAAGCAACAATTATTTATAGGCATTGGCATTTATAGGCATATATGGATACAAGCACTTCTTCCGTCCGGGAATTTACCCGAGGACTCACAGCGCCACAGCAAATTGCTGTGCCCCTGCGTTTACCAATCCGTCATTATCTTCGATGCAAAAATTTTAGTAAATCAGAACTGGATGCAGCCATTTCCTATAATTTCGAAAAGGTTTTTCTCAGGACAGAGGTTTTTTACAAATGAGTAATAGAAGCAAAGTTTAGCAGGCGGATAGGCAATCACAGATCCAGACGTCTCGCAAGTTCGACGCTGAACTCTGTCGCTAGTGTGGTTTACTTTTATTTTACGTCTACGACTAGCATAAACGAATTAATTATACCGCCATCTATAGGAAGCCAATCAAATCTTTCTAGCATATCCCACAGTCGCCTATTATGACACCCACGGGACAAAATGTGGTGATGGATTCTTTTACGCTGCCACCACTTGGCAAGGCTTTGACAATTATAATTACTTTTTGATTTTAACTTACTACACACATGCCATGCCTTTAAATCGTGAAACCGATACAATGATTCGAAAGTTATAAATGTAACGTTAGTTAATGATACTGATTGTACTTGTCCAAGCATAAAGATATACGCGGTAGAGCCATGCTGCAGCTATATTATGGTTGTAGCGTACGTCACGTACGTTCCACGCTTTTTACAACGAATGATTGTACTATCGCAATGTATACTTTAATTGGTATATTTACCAATATATATGATATAGCCACTATATCAAAATATTTTATGACCGATATTTTTTTTTATAGAATAACAGTGAGAAACGAGCACACAGTCCACCCGATAGTAAGTGGATGCTGGTGACCGAAAGACAACTAAATCTATCTAGTTTAAGAATCACAAGTGGTAAAATTAAAAATTTTGTACAACCGACTTCAATATAAATGTAATTAATTGTTGATTTTTTAAAACGGCTCGACCAATTTGGGAAGTATACCCTTTGAAACAAAAAAATAATTTTCCAAATCGGTTCAGGCGTCTTCGAGTAATCGGTGTACATACATAAAAAAAAAGATTCCGACGATTTGTAAACCTCTCCTCCTTTTTGAAGTCGGTTGAAAATGCAGATGCGTTGTCACCCCTTAGGACTAAGATGCGTTGTCACCCCTTACGACTAAGATGGAGTGCCTTTCCAGTAAAAGGGTCTTCGGTTCTCTACGAAACACAGCAGCATTAAGCTTCTATTTTATGCTCGTATTCTGTGAGAGCGTGGTCCTACCCCGGTCGAGCCGACTCATTCGTGCTACAACTATAACACAGCTGCAGCATGACTCTGCCACGTATATAATTTTTACGTATAAAAAGATTATAAAATCAAGGACCATTTAAAAAAAAAAATTTTTTTGTTTTTCCGAACAAATTAACTTCAAGTTTTTAGGATAAAATATAGCCTAGATCCTACCTAGCTTGCTCTCTATCTATTCGGAAAGTTTTATCACAATCAGCCATTCCGAAGATAAGCCCGGACAGACAAACAAATAGAGAGACAGGCAAAATTTTTAAAAATGTTTATTTATACCTTAACAGCATGCAAATAACCCCCTGAGCTTAACAGAAGCCAGTTATTTCAATATTATAGAATTATAGACAGACACTTCAATTTTATTTATATGTAGATACAGATAAAGCAGACTTCCATTTTAGTAACGTTTAAAAATTACACAAATATTTAATTATTTTTGATGAATGGGTCGGCTCGACCGGGGACGGACCACGCTCTCACCGAATACCAGCGTAAAATAGCAACTATATGCTGCTGTGTTTCGTATGGTGAGTGTAGAGAACCGGAGACCCTATTTTACTGGAAACGAGGCATTCCATCTTAGTCCTCACGGGTGACAACGCATCTGCATTTTGATTCGTAATCGAGGGTAGATGTAAATGTCTATGGGCCACAGCAACCACTTACCATCAGGTGGACTGTGTGCTCGTTTGTCACCCTTACCATAAAAAAACGCATTGATAGATATTACGAATTCATTCATTACAGCCTATTAAAAGTTCACTACTGAACATTTGATTTTAAGCAATCAAGGAGGTCTATTGCCATAGTTGCCAGCTTGGCAGGCGGGTCGGCAACCGCAAATTTTTGAAATTTTCTTGTTGTTATTAGGAAAACGCTGCTGCTTATCTTCTGATTTGTTTCCCTCTGTCACCTCTAACGACACCTACGGGAAGATATGGGTTAGTGGATATACTAACCCATATCTTCCCGTACACACAATATACGAATATTATTTCGTTATTATTAACGCTGCCAGTATCTTCGGAACCTTGCCTAAAGGGCCTCCTTTTTAATAATATATTTTAGTTATTATAATATATTTTTTTAAGATTTTTAGTTTTAGGTTCATTGTTCTAGTATATATTTTGTTTTTAATATTGTATATAATAAAATATTGTATATTATGTTATGTAAATAAATGAAAATGCTATAAGTATTTCGTTAAAACTACCTAATATGCTTCAGAGAGACCCTCTCCTCTCCTCTCTTTCCTCTTTGTATCTCTGATCCTTTTTATCCTCCAGTCTGAAATGAGTCTACTCTTGGCCAAGTAGAAATCGCTATGCTCCACAGGTTTATCGATTACAATTCGCACGGCTCGAGTATTACGTCAAGGACTATTTATTTTATCAGTTTTTCGTTGTTTTTTTTAAATATCGCCAAGTTTTTCGGACAAAATATAGCCCATATCACACCTGATATTGTTCTCTATCTAATCGTGAAGTTTCATTGCAATCGGTTCATCCATTCCTAAGATTAGGCTGGACAGACAAACAGACGTATTTAAAATCAAATGGTAATTCATGTCTTCATAGCATGCATTTAACCCCTCAGCTAATATAAAGCAGTTATTTCTATATTGCACACATACACACACTTCAATTTTATTTTTGTGTACATATATAGATGTTTGGCACTTCTACTTTTAGCATTTGTTAAGTTTATAAATTACACATTGGCATTGAGGTAAGCGATGGAACAAGGTGTCGAATGTAGTAAACGCTATCCAGAAATCTATTTACAATTAAACAGTTTAACGCCTTCAATGTGAATAGCTTCCAACGTCTGGAAGCGTCATGTTGAAAACATTTTCGCTTATTTATCATCCCGTCCGTCCGTAGTATTTTGCAACGAGAGATTTCAAATTGATGTAGAATGTAAACAGAATCTAAAATAGTGGATATTTCCTTGCGCCGGATAAAAGAAAGACCGCGCAAAAAATATAGAGGTAATGATAATATGGTTGCTTAATTTATTTGAATGTTTACAAACGTTTTAATGTTAATCTCTATCTATCATCTTTATTAGGTATGCTACAAGATTTTCTAGTATTTCAATAATTAGGCTCTTATGACATCCGTGGTAGAGCCAGGTTGCAGTTGAATATCACTTTAAAGAAGGTCCGATATAATTTATTAAATTTCTGCTGTTTCTGAAATCTTCAGAAACAGCAGAGACTTCAGTTGTGTAAATGATATTGGTCAACTATAATGTATGCGTATACAATCCGTGTTAAGTCGGAATTGCTCCGTGAAGCTGCAAACCGAACGTAACTCACACCTAGCATTAGTTTACAAAACGTTCCACGACACAGAGGGAAATCTATTTCTTGCTATTTCCTTATATATTTTCTTATTAAATTTGAAACTACACTCCATATAGTTTCAAATTTAATAAGCTTAAAAATACATACAAAAATACTAAACAGAACTATAAATATTTATTATAGTATTGTATAGTACATATTATATTAATATATTAAATTGTATAATAATTCTAATTTATTACATTGCTGTACTAGTATACTTTTTCTTGCATACCAGAGAAAAATATTTTATATATGAATAAATGCTAATGCGTTATCAGTTATCACCTCTGAGAACTAGGATGAAATGCATTGTTTCCAGTAAAAAGGGTTTCCGGTTCGAAAGATACGAATACATACGAAACACAGCAGCATTAAGCTGCTATTTTACGCTGGTATTCTGTAAGAGCGTGGTCCTTCTCCGTTCTAGCTGACCTACTTGTGCTACAATCATAATATAGCTGCAATATGGCTCTGCCACGTTCAATATCATTAAATTATCACATAACTAAATAAACAAACATAGAGAGAAAACAAAAGGCGGTCTTGTTGCTATGCAATTTCTTCCAAACAATCTACAAGAATTTTTTTCTTGTGAAGTGAGAAATATGAGTAAAGTGCACTAAAATAATAATATTATTTAAAATATCAACTATAAAGACAACGTATAAATCCTTTCGCGGAAAAGTTAATGAACTCCATGTTAGTATTGTTCACTGGAAATAGCCATTATAAGCCCAAGTTTCTATATATTTATGTTTCTCGGACTTTCTAGAAGGTTACTTTGTTCGCAAACTTGAGTTTTTAACTTCCCGCTTTCAAAATTAATAATTTTGAAAAGTAGGAAGTTGTAGATTTCGGTCCAATTTTGAGAATGCGAGTTTTCTTCAGATCTCCACCTAGGAAGCCGTTCCGACTATTCCCGGCTGGACGTCCGGCCGTATGTGTGTGTCTGTGTAAATAAAATTTTGTCGTACGATATCTTTAGAACAAATCAACCGATCGAGATGGGCGACATAGCGGCGTTCGAAAGTGTTCATTGATACTTCGAGCTGATTAGTATTTCAAGTCAATCGTCAAGGTCAAGTCAAAAGTCAAAGGTCGAGCCGTTTCATAGATTTTCAAAAAATAAAAACAAAAAACAAAAATTAAATAGATTTCCAGGGATAGCCTGCAGGGTCAACCGTTTTTCAAATTTTTATGGTTGATTTACAAAACTTTCAGACTTTCTTGTCATTATGAAATCTCTATAACTATTAAGGAGATAAATAAAAAAAAACTGGCAACTGTGCGCTGGAATGTTATCATTAAATTCCTCCCTCCCATCTCCACCATTGGATAACCAGAAGCTGGGAGGTTCTGCGACCCCTTGCTATCGACTTTTCACGCATTCGAACTAAATGGCTTGCTTCGTCTTTCTTAATTCGTACAGCAAATGAGTGGGATAATTTGCCAGCGTCAACTTTTCTGTCCGATTTCAATCTGGTTATGTCAAACGTAAGAGTGAATAATAGGTTTTTTGTTGTAACACTACTAGTTTTAATTATACATAATGTCACGTAATCCTGTAATCCCTGAAAGAAAACTTGTGAGTGAAGTGACAGCTAGCTAGCCCATCGCCAACACAATCACAAACCCATTATTATCTTTTAAGACATGCTAACCAAGTAACTCACTTGACACATTCTCTTTTGTTATTAAACACGGGATATTTTAAACAAGACTTATTATATACTGATTATACTAAATCAATTTTAGATATTCGATGTCATTTAACTGTCTTCAAAACTAATAGTACCTAACTAGATGCTTGAATATTTTTTAAACTGGACTGGACTGTTTACATTGGTAACAATGATAATGATGCCCTCCTAAATGATTAAGACCATGTGGACAACTTCCGAATACAGTTATTAACTCTAAAAACATTTAACTGTGCACGCATTAACGCGCTATGAGGAGGACTTTTCTGAAGGCCATTTTATATGGCACTTCACCCAATTTTGAAAACCAATTTGATTTTATCTTTCACAAATACCCATATTGTCTCATAATGTTTGCCATAATTACCACGCTTTGGTCGGAAGCCGCAGTTTTTTTATGATTATTGAGTTATTATCAGGAATATGCTGTAGGGTATGTAATGATGATATAGGGTAGTAGGTTCTCTTACGCCTAAAAATACTCACTCGACCCACCATATCAGAGAAAAGGGCGAAATGATGATCTTATTATTTTATAAACTTTCTGAGTAAGCTAGTTTTTTGTTTCACCTATCGGGTCCAGATTTTGTGATTTTCTTTTTTGGCACTAAACCATCATAATATGTATATTGTTAATATTTTAGTTGTAAATAAATTACGATGGTTGAGTATCAATTAAAAACTGTTAATAACTTCGCCATCTATCGGATTCCAACATAGCGATGAGCAAGTCATTCAGAAGTTACACGATCACTAACAGACGAATCAACAATAACATATTATAAAGATTTACTAAAACATAATAATAATAATAATAAGCCTTTTTTATTTCGTCAACAAATCCATATTTACATTTACAAAATGACAGATTTTTATTTTATTTATTTATGTTGTTAAGGCCCCTTTTCGGGTATAGGCCTCCTCCAGTTTATGCTAGATTTTTCGGTTTTTGGCTTTGTTTTGCCAATTTTGCCTCGCAATTTTTTGTATTTCATCGGCCAAGCGTTCGACTGGGCGACCTCTTGGTTTTATTCCGAGCACTATGTCATCAGCAAATCTAAGATTGCTTAGAAAATGTCCGTTGATGCAAATTATTTTTTTCCAACTCAGGTCTTTCATTATATTTTGTAAAATCCCCCCGCTTAACACCTCTACATATTTTGAGTTTTGAACCTATTCTATCCAGCTTTACTCTGCTTTCATTTTTGCTATAAATATTTTTCAAAATGTTTATGTAAGTTTCTGGGATTTCTTGACTATATAAGGCTTGCCATATGCTTTCGTGTGATATAGAGTCGAAAGCTTTCATATAGTCAATGAATGTTACTCGTAGATTATGCTTCTCTATTATTTGTTTAAAACATATTCGTAATACAACTCGTGAAATATCTTGGACTCATAAAAGGGAAACCTGCTTTTAACTACTAGTCAAAATAAAACTCCTAGGCAAAATGAGAGTTCTACCACTATCACCTATTAAATGGAACCTAGGGCCACCTTGAATTCGAGTCACGATACTATGAGTGATCACGATATTAACCTCCTGCTTGCTCGCTTGCTTATCTGCCTTCTTGTTACCACCAGATCTCGCAGTCGTCACCAAAGACTATTTATGTGCTATGTTAATTATTTAATAATTCGTTATTTTGTGTATTTTCTCATAATAATCTTTTCTTTTTAAGATATTTCCACAACGGTTCCAAAGAGAGCGGGCTCCCCGGTCCGGTATTCGAGTAAGTAATACAATTACATATAATTTAAACACCATAATTTCTTTATAAAATACTTCCTAGTGTGTTTGTTTTGTATTTGAGAAATACATGAATCAATAATTTATTTCAAATACCAAATTTTTCTAGAAGCATCTATCCATCCATTGCAGCCTATAAAAGTCCACTGCTAAACAGGCCTCCCAGAGATTGCCGGATGCGGGGATTTTGCCATAGTGTCACACTTGACAGGCGGATTGGCAACTGCAGTTTTTTTATTACTTAGAGTTAGTCTCGGGAAGATACTGCTGCCCATCTCCTGTTTCAGTTTCCTTCTGCCTAGAGTAGTCAGAAAAGAAGTCCACCCAGTGCAAGCAGTGTTTAAGATGTGAGAGATTTGATATTGGATTGTCAGGCCAACAAATAAATATTGGATTGCATGACCATTGCTTTTTTACCATTATATCTATGTTTTGTATATTTTTTTATATGAAATTACATTTATTTACATAACATAATATACAACATTTTATAATATACAATATTAAAAACTATAATAAAAAAAAACTAAAACTAGTAACTTAATTATCATTCAGTCCTACTCCCCGTGGTATCGTGCCAAGAACGCTGACTGCGTTTCCCCGCTGAATGGCTATACTTAGCCTTTGAGCGAGAAAAGAACCAGCCCTCTTATCACCAGCAGCAACGGCCAGTCGCGGATGGAGTTCCTTTAGGAACTTCACCGCACGTGGACCCCACGGACCGATAGTCTCTACAGCAAATGCCACAAATATGTAGTCATCTCTCAAGACTCATATTTGCGCCACTTACTCAGTTCAGCTGCCTCTGATGCCGCCCCTGCTCTAAACGAGGTACCCCTGAGATGAGAGGCCGCCAAAGTGTCTACGCAAGTAGCATCATTTTTATTAGTTTTTAGTTTTTTTTTCATTATAATGTAGAGCAATGATATGTTATATATAAAACGAAAAAAAATAATTAAATAAAAAATACTACACGGCTTATTTTAAAATGTATTTACAAAAATATTATAACGATATACTCTTGTAACCATTTTCACTAATGACGTAATTTTTTTCGATTGAGATGAAATATTGGGCGTGTTTATATAAATACCAGGAATATTTCATATCAACCTGAGCTGTAACATATTAAACGTGTTCTAAATATGTTTGCCGAAATCGTTAACACTACAGAACATAAACACTGCTGTTTATAAATAAATTAAACGTTATTCTTGTAGAATACGGCACGACCTAACTTCTTCTAATACAAAATAAAAGCATTTAAATTGTCTATACTCAACAATTTTCAGATATTTTTAAATAATGTTTTGTTGTGTTCTACTGACCGTGCAGTAGCGGTGAAGAATATATAATACCCCATATCGTCCCGTGGGTGTCGTAAGAGGCGACAGAGGGAAACAAACCAGGAGATAGATAGCAGCGTCTTTCTGATGAAAATAAAAGTTGCCATTTCCAAACCGCTTACCGCATGACAACGATTGCAAATATACCCCTTATGGAGGCAATGTATGTAATGTATATTCAGTAGTGGACTTTGATAGGCTGTAATGAATTAATGATTTTATACGTGGTAGAGCCATGCTACAGCTATATCAATAGTACAGTTGTAGCACGAATGAGTCGGCTCGACCGGGGAAGGACCACGCTCTCACAGAATACCAGCGTAAAATAGCAGCTTAACGCTACTGTGTTTCGTTTGGTGAGTGTAGAGAACCGGAGACCCTTTTTACTGGAAAAGAGGCATTCCATCTTAGTCCTCACGGCTGACAACGCATCTGCATTTTATTCGCAAACGAGGATAGATGTAGATGTCTATGGGCCACAGCAACCACTTACCATCAGGTGGACTGTGTGCTCGCTTGTCATCCTTATCCTATAAAAAAAATTAATGAATGAATTTTTAAAAACAAGATACTCGATTCTGTATCAGACATTTTGTGTTCTTTCCGTTCGAAGGTAAAAATGCTTATAGTTAGTCCAAAGCGATCAAGGGAATAAAAAATCTTAAATATATGTATCTTAAATATAAGTAAGCCAACCAGCTTTTTACATTCCAGTGATAATAAGTGTATATATAATAAGTAGTGATAGGGTGCTAATCTCAACTTTCACTGAGTTTTAGAACATATTTTTATCTAGGAGTCTGTACGGTTAAGTACCACGCTTTTACTTATTTCTGAAGAAAAGCAGTGTTCTGGTTCAAATAAATAAAGTAATACTTTATCAGTCAGAGTGAAAAGGAATACATCTTAGTACTCAGGGTGATTACGCATCAGGTGATTTCTTTGTTCCTTTAGTTCAGAAGTCGTGGATTAGAATTCCAGCCGTAGCCAGTATGTGTTTTTAGAGTGTCACAAACGGACTTGCAGTCCACCTGATGATAAGTAGATACTGTGGTCTATAGACAGACACCTCCATTTCTCATCGGTTAAGAATTAAAATACCGATGCATTGTCATCCCTGAGGACCAAGATTGAATGCCTTTTCTCTCTAAAGTTCTCTACACTCTATAAGAAACATAGCAGCATTGGGTATACTGTTATTTCGCGCTCGTATTCTCTGAGAGCAAGTAATTTCAATCACTGTAAGGAGAGAACTATTGAGAGACTATATATTTAGGCACTACACCCTATAGTGGAATGTCATGTCAAAAAAGGCACGTATGGCAATTCACAGTGCTGCGTTAATCCCTAATTTAATGTATGGTAGTGAAAGTTGGGTGTGGCAGAAGAAGCACGAGAGTGGAATAAATTTTGTAGAAATGCGGTCATTAAGGGGTATGTTAGGGTTGAATCTGAATGACAGGGTGAGAAATTGTGTGATAAGAGAAGAATGTGGTTTGCAAGACGATGTTGTGACCAGGATTAAGAAAGGAATGCTTTGGTGGTTTGGTCATGTAGAAAGAATGAAAGAGTGACAAAGCAAATTTATGTTGCAGAAATGAACAGCAGAGTCGGGAAGGACGCCCTACCGGCGAAAGTTTATCGACCATATTGGCGATATATTGAAAATAGACCAAATTAAGAGTACCCTTAACCGACGAGCGTGTATGCGTAGGTATATGGATGTGGAGGAGGCGAGAGAGGAGTGTCAGGATCGTGCCAAATAGAAGTCCGTAGTCTCTGCCTACCCCTCTGGGTGACAGGCGTGAGTGTTTATGTATGTATGTAATATTTGTTTTATAAAACTGGAGTACACTTTATGATCTTTGGCTGCCTCATCACCTACCATCAGGTGGGATAGTAGTGGTAGTACTGGCTTGTTATAGTTAAATAAAATGCCATTACCCAGTCTTGTAAACTTGTGATGTAGTGCACAATAGTAGCTGAAGCAGTGGCCATAGTCGATAATAGTAAGATAGTAATTATACAAATCAAATATTATGTAAACAAAGTCATGCGACGTACGTTTAGGGAGGATTGAAGTGGAAGGAGACGAAGACTTTTTCCTATACTCGTATTACTTTTATTTTCTAACTTACAAGTTAATTTAACTACTGTGACAATGTGAGTTTACAGGAATACTAGACTACCTAACTTACAAACTAACTTAACTACTACTGGGCTATCTTAACAATTAAGCCCTGGGTTTTATACTATGTTGAATATTCTTAAGTCACGTTAGTGAATTGAGTCATGTTTTTGAAGACGTGCTGTTATTTTGCAGGCGGTGCTGTATGGTAGGTGACTTCCTGATGGCATGCATATGTAACTTGGAATACTATAGAAGACAGTACTAAAAAAATTCTTCGTAAGCTTTTACAACGAGCACACTGACCGATTTTCATCGATTTACAGCCACCATTAACATTCTGCAGCACTTTTCTCTCTAATCGCCAATTTAAAATTAGATTTAAATTGTTTAACATTTTACTTTTATTTTGTAAAATTAGTATTATGAGTTAGGCTTTAAATTTGGGAGATTGAAATTTTTATCTTTTTTTTTAAATTTAAATTATTTAACCTGGCAGCCTGGCACTGACAGTAGGTGATATTTATTTGAAAATGCCGAACTCCAAAACTGAGTCCGAGAAATTCAGCTTCTCCAGTACGGGGCATTGGTACTGTACTTACCATACCCGAGTCTCTGAGGACTTAGATGGAAAGCCTCAGAGTCTGTAATTATGCCGGCCATATAAAATAAATATATATATATATATAATATATACATATATATATATATATATATATATATATATATATATATATATATATATATATATATATGTGTGTGTGTGTGTGTGTGTGTGTGTGTGTGTGTGCCTTCTTTAGCCGCGTTGAGCGATTTTTGGTAGGGGAAAAACTCATGGGTTCGCGTCACCGATGACCTCGACATGCTCATACATACATAGCATGTCTACTACACGTCGCTAGCAAAGAGTATAGAACTGTAGACGCGTAGTATAGCGGTATGTGTACATGTATACGTATATATCATTGAGTTTTCACTACTGTCTGCAGTCGTTATGGCTGCCTCTGTTTTTTCTTACCATTCTTGTAAGGACACAATTCGTGCCATAATGAGTATGATGTAAGGGAACACTAAATAAAGGTGTATGTCTAGTCCTACATCGGGGCACTTTAATTTTTTTGTTTAGATAGATTTGTGAAAGCAGAACGGGCCAATCAAGTTGAGCGCGTAAAATAACAAATAAAAACCCATGTCTTTCAATAAAAACCCAAACTTCGTGCCTGAAATTTAAAGGTTTTAAAAACATTTTCTGAATACGCTCTAAGCGTGCCTACTGAACTTCATACGACCACGCACGACTAATATATATGAATACGAATAACGAATATGCATCCCACATACGCAAAATATAATGTTTTAATGCTAAAGTACTTTTAAATGGTCGACAGTTTCTTAGAACAAATCCAATCATACGGTAAGCTCTATCTGCTATATTATCATAATGCATATTAATGAGCATCTTGGAGTCGAAGCAGACACCGAGATCACGCACATCATTGACCCGTTTTAATATTTTATTATTAAAGTTATAACGAAAGACAATTGGGCTTTTCTTGCGCGTAAAGCTTTTACTCTAACATTTTTCAATATTAACGTAGATCTTATTGTGTAGATAAAATAAAAACAAGTTATCTAAATCTATTCTACAATTTTCAATAGGGCGAACTGTTAAGTATATTTTTTTATCATCTGCATATAATAGGTGATTAGAATAAGAAAAACAGTTGGCAATGTCAAAGATGTACGCATTGTAGAAAAGCGGGCCAAGGTGCGATCTTTGGGACGCCCGAGGGAACAGTTATATAATTGGATCTGTATCCGCCCAGCACTACAGCCTGAGAGCGATTAGAAAGATAGGAGCACACTTTTTTATGTATGGGAATTATATTTGCTGTTTTCCTTAAATCGGGGAAAATACATTCATCGAGAGAACGACGAAACAGAATAGTAATAGGCTATGACAAACTACGAAACAGAATAATTAATAGTGACAAGCTAATATAAATATTAAATTATATAATTACAAAATTTTTTTCTTTACTTTTACAGCCAGTTAGTAAAATAGTATTGTTTAGCATCACGAATTTTAATTTGAAGTGTATGCCTACTGGGTATTTATAATATATACAGGAGATGCAATTACTTAAAGAGTCAAAAACAACAGAAGGCATGCAGCCGAGCGTCAAGCAACGCGTCGGAGCATTTCAGTTACAAATATTTGATCTAGAATTAGAATACATTTGTTGTAACTACCGTTTTAGACATAGGAGAGATAGGAGGATAATATTAATTTGCTATAATTAAAAATAGGGTACTTACTTTTTTTAAGTGAAAACTTCTTTGGAATCGTTGTGATTTGAAACGCGATGAAACGAAAAAGCGACACTAAAATGAGACAAACATATTCATCCATAGGATTTAACCCGCGAGAGAATGAGATAGAATAAATACAGTGCAGACTGCGAACTCAAAAGTTTGTGGATTCAAATCCGCCATTCGACTAGTCTTTTTTTTATATTAAATATGTTTCTTTATTCTATATAGCAAATAAACAAATTCATTAAATAAATAAAATTAATCATATTGAATAAAATTATGTTAATATACCAATCCACGATTTCATAACTTGAGGTTATCTAGCGTCTATTTTACTTACCGCCATTAAATTACTTTACCTATAGAATGAAGTGGATGGCGCTATTACAAAGCAATTTTACTCGAAAGAAAATATTATTTTGATTTATTACACTAAAATGAAGTCTAAAAATAAGGATTGTATCATTTATTTGCTATAAAATTGAATCTTATATTTTATGGCTTGTGGTTGAAAATGATCATATTAAATAAATAATTTTTATTTTATATTACATTTCATTTGAAGGTTGCACTTCTATCGCGTGTGAACTGCACAAATGTATTATTTTTTTAAATATTTAAGAGTTGTAATGATATATGTCAGCATCATCATTAATGTACAATCTTTAAAATACTAAAATAATACTAAATGTTTCATGTCTAGATGTTTGTCCATGTGCAATCTATTATTATAAAATGCCCATCATACATAAAAATTTAAAAATATAGATAACTAATAATGTGTCTGTAAGGTAGATTGTAAATAAATTACGGTTAATAAACGGTATAATAAATTTCTCTCCATTTCTTAAAATAATGTCTTTATTAATATATTTTAGGGTACCGTACATCAAAAGAAAAAAACGAAACCTTTAAAGGATCACTTTGTTGTCCGTCTGTCCATGTGTCTGTCTGTCATTTGAAGTTAAAATTAATATCATAATCTAATGGTCCCTTGCAGGAATAAAAAATCCAAACTTCTAAGTTAACGCAATCAAAAATACAGCAATTTATGTCAAATATTTTAAAAGTTCTTCAACTTCCCGTTGACCTTTGACAAGGAAGGAAGGTCTTACAGTACAAATAAACGCACACACATATCACAACATCACATAGAAAATATTTTTTTCGATTATTCACATTTGCATCGACCGTGATGTAAACTTACATATGTATAGGAGAAAGTATTTTTGCACTGAAAAGTCAAGTTTGTCCTACCATCCCGATGTGCCTTTTCGTTAGATTAATGTACTGTGCATAAATTACCTGTAATTCTCAGGATGTATGATCTATCTACAGAACCCACAGAACGTGAGTCATACTCGCACTTGTTCGGATTTATTTCTTTATTACATACACACAACACGTCAGATCGATTTAGCGTTACCAGATGGCGTAATATATTTATTTTTACTTTTTTAACTTTGCTTTGAGCGCAATCCCTTTAATAAAAGATTAATGATCTTACTCTTACTCAACCGCTTATTTACCTGCAGCAAGTTTATTTTGTTTGTAGTTACCTACGTTACAAAATCAAAGCACTTAGAAACAGGGAACATAAATCAAACATATATAAAACTATTATAACTGTTTGTGGAAGTTCACAGTAGACATTGAATTTCTTAAATGTAGTGGCGTGGCGGTGTAAGAATATCGACTACCCCATATCATCCTGTGTGTATCGTAAGAGGCGACAAAGGGAAACTAAAACAGGAGATGGCCAGCATTACTTCCTGATAACCACTCAAAATTATTACATATTGCGGTTGCCAACCTACTTGACCTGCGTGGTAACTATGGCAAAATCGTGCGTGGCAATCTGTCTATATGAATTACGTCATGTCATTATGACCTAATCATATAAAATATTCTTTGTTGTGATTTTGAAATAAATAGATAAATACGATAATTAATATGGTAAATATGGGGGGGGGGATATTTGCCATATTTATTATTATATTTATACTACGAACTTTAAGAGAGAAGCAGTTATTCAGCAGTGGACATTTCATAAGCTATAAAAAAATTAAATTGGCAGTTGAAGGGGGGTAGCTTGACTGGGGTAGAACCACGCTCTCACAGAATTCCAACGTAAAATAGCAGAGTAATACTGCTGTCTTTCCTATGATAAGTGTAGAGAACCGGAGACCCTTTTCACTGGTAACGAGGCATTTTATTTTAGTTCTCGGGGATATCAACGCGTCTACATTTTGATTCTTAATCGAGGATAGATGTAGATGTCTATTAGCCACAGCCTCCACTTACTGCCAGGAAGACTGTTTGTTTGTTTGTCACCCCTATTCTATAATAACCGGTTTTTTTTCGGAGTCGGACTCGCGCATGAACGGTTCCCTACCATTGTAAAACACGTTTCTAGTACGGGGGCCCCCTTTGATTTTTAATTTATTTTTATTTTTATTATTTATTGTTATAGCGGCAACAGAAATACACATTCTGTGAAAATTACAACGGTCTACCTATTACGGATCATGAGATACAGACCGCTGACAGACAGACGAACGGACAGCGGAGGCTTAGTAATAGGGTCCCGTTGGTTACCCTTGGGTACGGAATCCTAAAAAAGAGGCTATTGAAGATGCCGTAGTAGTACGCATCAGCACTGTTTAACTCGCACATTGCGCGAAAAGCTTCTACTATTATAAGTGTCGTGTAATGCAATATTTGAGCTCATTTATAATCTTCTCTGTGCATGTTTTGGGACGTTAACGACTCGTCTGCAGAAAGATCGTGTTAGAAATATAAAACTGTTTGTTTCGCCCCGTTTTACAGTCAAAAAATCTGTAGTGCCTATGTAATATGTTTAAGTGGAGTTCAGGTTCTTAAATTCTCAAAACGATTTGTTGCATTTAAATTAAATCTCTTTATTTTATATCTGAGAAGTAAAAATTTATTATAAATATTAGGTCTGGGAAAGTTTCTTCGTATTTTATATACAAATTCAAGACATTTTTTTTCTAAAGTTTAATTACATTTCAGTACAATATATATGTGCCATTTTGATCGATAACTTGTTGCCATCTTGTAGGTAGTGACATAATCCCGTTACTGTAGAAAACTTGGAATTTTTGATCAAACAAATGCGACAAGTAGTTTTGACAGTCCTCTCTCTTGATGTTAACCTAACACTAACTAAATAATTCTGAAGAGACCGAAACAGGTGAAAATCTGAGGGTGCAAGGTGAGGATTATATGATGGATGCACTTCCCAACCAATGTCAACTCCTTTTCTGTTGATCAATTCCGGTCGTTTTTCTCAATTTCTTGCTTGAGTCTCATTAGTTGTCATTAGCAGTCTCATTGTAAAAGCTCATAATAAACGATGCCCTTCCAATCCCACCATACAGACAGAAAACGTCACAAATTTTTTTTTCGCAGCTTGAGTCGCTTTTTTCCCTGTTTTGTAATAAAACTTCACAATCACTTTGGATTCACTCGTTTTGGCGGACAGAAAAACAATTGCAAAATGGCGGGAAAGTGTTTTTTACTTTTTATTTTTCTTTTTCTTAATGTCCTACATGTATTGATATTAAAACCAACCAGATACAAACAGTACAACCAAAAACATTTTTCTTCAATTTTATAGAAAATAAATACGAAGAAACTTTTTCCTCGACCTGTTATAAATGAGATTGTGGTGTTGCCATTCTTTAAGAAATTTAAGGTTGTTAGAATATTTGAGGATGTTGAGAAATTTAAGACTATGAGATTTGCGCACTTGGTATTGAGATCTTCTAATCAGTGCGTACATATATGTATATATTACATATTGATATTGATCAATTTTATAAGTTAATTAAACGCGACAATATTTATAAAAAATTATTCATGTGAAATCAGTTTTTTATAAAATAATATTAACACAACGCAAATAAATCTTCAAAAGCACACCACCCTTTCAGAGCTATGAAGCATGTGGCCTATTATTTCATATAGTCTACGTGAGAAATAGGTTATATACCTGTGTAACCTTGAGCTTCATATAACCAGTAGTGGTATACAATTAATTATACCCTAATTATATAAAACAAAAGTAATAACAATAATATAATTTATACTTCAAATAATATTTGTCACTAACAAATTTCACAAGAACATCGTACGTTTTCACGTTCACCTTAAACTAATTTAAAGAATTATTTTCGACGTCGCGTCTCTGCGCCTTGTCAGTGCCTGTCGTACTCTAACTGAAAATGAGTGTTGTTTTGTCATCTTTTCGTTCATAGCGACACTAATTTGCAACAAAAATGTGTAATATACGTATGGTTCCGTAGGCAATAATCTCAATCCTTTAATATTATTCCACAGCAGTGTAAGTTATCACACATTGAAGTAATATGTATTACGTACTAGAACATACACCAATACTTGTTTGTTTGCAACACGTGTTTAAGTCCACAGGCTCTAACTCAATTTGTCTGTGCCAGGCGCTTGCCGCAATGTGACACGTTTGGAAGCAAACATTGGCCTAATAAATATGTCTTCATGCGCACTGAGGTGCTGCGTAAAACACTCGAGAAAAAAAGTTAAAGTCAAAAGTGACTTATTGCACTTATGCTCCATGTATTATCAATAAAACACATAACATTTAATTATATTTATCAATTGTCCCTCGCTCGTGGCGTCACTTTACGGCGTTCACTGCCATGATTCGGTTAAATTATAGAATAACAAATTGCTACTCATATGGGACAGACGTTGTAACCAAAAATAATATATTCAATACGTTTTAGTAAAAGTTTTGATTCAAAATAAATATCAGACAAATACATTTCAAATAAAATCACATTAAAATATTGCATACAGTTGGAATTCGTACTTTATTTTACGTTCAACCTTAAAATATTATATATATAACAAGAACTAAAATTAATATTATCATTAAAACAATTCAAACTAAAACTGAAACAAATCAAAAAAATTAACAATTCAATCTAATCTAAATAAACAATTATTACATAATCATTTAATTATCATATAATTATAATACATCAATAATCAATGATGAAAAAAAACCCAATCGCGCATTCACTACGCGACTAATTCCCGCGCATGCGCGACGACAAAGAGTAGCGCACATATTTTGTTTGAAAAAGCTGTTCTAGTACGTGAGTACATTATGCTTCAATGCCTTAATCGTCACGCTTGGCAAGTGGATCGACGATAGCTGTACCAGGCGTCTCGCACCTTTGACCGCTTCTGTCCGTCGCCAGTCTCGGTATTTTACGCCTGGCGTAAACGAGATAGTTATACCGCCATCTATCGCAAGCCATGAGGTCTTTCTGACATTTCTCATAATCGTCTCTTACGGCACTAACGAACAAAATAAGGTGATGGATTAACTTACACAGCCACTTCATGGCAAATACTCACCTTTTATAAAATTTTTAAGAATTATAAATAATTATATTGGATTATAAAATATTATTTATGCATTGGTCCATGCACCAATTCTATCTACCTGATGGTGAGGTGTATAGGAGCTTATTGGTGACCATAATTTGGTCTAACTCTACCAAACTGCTTAGCCGTTAAAAATAATTTCATTAATTCAGTTAATAGTTTAATAAAGTTTTGAATTAGCTTCACAGTTCTCAAAAACTAAGAAGCCGCAGAAGACTTAATTTTACAAATATGCTCTATCTTTTCTTGTTACTGCTTGTTTGAAATGTAGAGATCAGATTTTTGCGAGAAAATAGTTTTTTTTTGTGAACCATTTTACAGTTATAATTTATTTTGAAAATACGACTATTACCGTGTAAAAATACGAATGTACCAACTCTAAATTTCCCTCCACATTTTTATGAGTTGTAAGGTGAGGGCAGCTGAAGGCTGCATACATACAGATTTCATCGCCGCAAGATGCGCTAGCAGCGTTCGAGCAGGCCGAAGAGGTGTCTGAGGCGAACTGGAAAAAGTATTTCGAAAATTGGTTCAGACGCATATAACTTGTATATATGAGAGTTCGTTGAAAATATTAAATAGTAATAACTTTAACGTTATAATTTTATTTTATTTTCTCATAACTTTCTGAATTAAAACAAATAAAAATATGTGATTTGAACAGGTTTAATTTTGTTTTGTTTTAAATTCCCGACATATTGAATGTTTTCCAGCATTTTTGGTTACAGGTGTAATACGGTACTAAACTTCCTGATGCCATAGTTAACCTGATCTACCGTTACTTTCTTAATTATTAATTTGTTTTACGAACTACACAAAAATCGCTTAAAACTTCTTGAAGTCTTAAGTGTACAGCTTGTACATTGCTATGGATTGAATTTTACAAATCAGTGGATTTCAAGCCGAGGGCTGTACCCACATATTTCTAAAATTATGATTATTATTGAGTTGATTATTTGATATCCTTAAATATTAATTTTATTACAAAATTTTGTTAATTAATTTGTTACTCGAAATATTCTCTCTGGAACCCTAAACGATTGAAATGTCAATAAATATTACACGTTCCAGTTGTGAAAGTATTTCTGTCGTGACAAAAATAACGTACGATTTTCAACCACGCGCAAGTGTCTAAATTCCTGTCTAAATAAATGTCCTCATATATATAAATCATAGTATTTTTAGAAATCGTTGCGAGTGCATTGTACGGTTGTAAAAATGTACATACAATTATTGTTCATTCATGATATCATAATTTACTAAAGTGATACATTCATGCTCCAATTTTCGAAAGTAAATTTGTTTTTGGAACTCTTAAAAGCTGGGCTTTTTATACGCAAATACATTTTTAGCTTCAAACTTCTCTTAAAATGTAATACTTAAAAATATTTTTTTAAATATACGAAAGGTTGCAAAACGAATTTGCAAACAATCAATGTAAATTTCGAGAAATAATTAGTGTTTTAAATGAATTGTGTATGAAAAATTCGGACTTGGAGACTGTGTGGGACAAAGTTAAGAGAGGTTTGGTGAATGCAGCAACCGAAATATTCCAGGAATAATAATACGTTATGGTGAGATAATTAAAAGCGAATGGAAGTTAAAGCAAAAAAGAGCATGTCTAGATGTACCAGCAGCTAAAGCTGGTAATTCTGGCTGTGTGGGTGATAATGATGATGATAAAGTCATCTAAATAAGAGAGTAAAAATAGTATAAAGAAGGCAACAAAGAACGGAAAAGAATACAATAAGGTCCCGGAAAGTGTACAGGCTCTCTATCACCAAGTTTAAATGTTTTGTTAAGCTGAAACGGTATAAAAGGATTATTATAGTATAAATGAATGGTTGATAATAACCCCTGGGAATGAGGTGGTCGCTTCCAAGCAGTTTCTAAAATAAATTTTGTACTTAAATAGTTTGTACAACCATTAATGTAAAATTTACTTTTAAAAAACTTCCGCTGTATTTCTTGCTGGTTCTTCCCAGGATAGAGGTTTTATTTCGAACCAGTGGTAAAGTAAAAAATGACTTTCAATAAGAATTACACATGTAATCTATAATGAATAAAAAATTATTCTATTCTATTCTATTCTATTATTCTATTCTAATAATAAGAAGGCTATCCCATAATTTCCAGAAAAATATCAAAATATTCAGGAAACTCGTCAGAACTATCAGGGGAAAGTCAGAACCGTGTAGAATGAATGCGATGTGAAAATAAAAGAACGAGCGTGAAAGAAAAAATAACTCATTACGCGAAATCAAACCAACATCAAAACAATTAAACTACTCAACCGCAGAACGAATCCACCATAGAATACACGTACAGTAAATACTAATCAATTGGCAAGTTACGCATTTAGATTTCAGGTTGCATTCGTTCCGACAGTAATAAATTTCGAATGCTCTTTCAAAGAGCAGCCATTAAACAGAAGATCCTCTGATTTGTTTATGTACTTTGTGCCTACACAGTAATCTCGGTTCATTCGGCAGCCTGTAAACGTAAGAATTGGATATAAAAATTACTTGCATCAATACTTATATGTATATGTATATTTATTTATGCGGATTAACTTGCTTTGACCATGTAGTGACGGTGTGCCGGTGTAGTATATCGACCAGTGAGTGTCGTAAGAGGCGACAAAGGAAGAGGTGATAGAAGAAAACAAATCTGAAGATGGGCAGCAACGTCTTAAATGAAACTAACTTTACGGATTTTATCGCGTTTAATTTAACTTAATTTAATTTAACGTTAAAGTTAAATTAAACGCGATGAAATTCGTAATATTAGTTTCATTTAATGTGTAGTGTTCGTGTAAATATAAGAAATCAGCAGCATCTTCCTTATAACAACTAAAAATAAAAATCTGCAGTTTACAACCCGCCCTACAAGCTTGGCAACTATGTCAAATATCCCCCCTATGAGGCAATTAATGGGGGAGGTCTATGTTCAGCAGTAGACTTTAATAGGCTGTAACGGGAACGGAGAGGAACTGAGCCATCAGAGATTTCAGCTCAACATTTAGCATGCTTTTTTTGAAATATGGATGTCTTTAAACTACAGTAATCACAGACTGCTGGCTCGATTTCTTTGCCAACAACCGAGTCGTTCACCCTCGGGTTATTGCTGTCTCGCACTTTTGCATTGCTCCCCGTCCCTGCCATTTTCAACCGACTTCAAAAAAAGGAGGAGGTTCTCAATTCGACTGTATTTTTTAATGTGTGTTACCTCAGAACTTTTTTCTAGGTGAACTGATGTTGATGATTCTTTTTTTATTTGAAAGCTGGTGCTTTTCATGTGGGCCTCTATAAATTTGATCAAGATCTGATAAGTAGTTTTTGAGTTATCCTTAATAATGGGTATTTAGTTGACTTCGACTACATTATTCTCATTTTATTTATATTGGAGTCAGTTGTACAAAATTTTTAAATTTACCACTTGTTATTGTTCTCTTATGTCTTATAGTCACCTCTACGAACTTTGACATGAACTAAATAGAGTGGTAATGATTTCTCTTACACCGAAATCACACGTTAAAGTAAGTTTTTAAAGTATTAATTTTTGTAACCGATTCGTTTTAATTGCACACGAATGTACTATAAAAAACTAATGTGGTAGAGCCATGCTGCAGCTATATTAGTAGTATAGTTGTAGCACGAATGGGTCCGCTCGACCGGGGAAGGACCACGCTCTCACAGAATAGCAGCGTAAAGTAGCAGCTTAACGCTGCTGTGTTTCGTATGGTGAGTGTAGAGAACCGGAGACCCTTTTACTGGAAATGAGGCATTCCATCTTAGTCCTCATGGGTGACAACGCATCTGCATTTTGATTTGTAATCAAGGATAGATGTAGATGTCTATGGGCCGCAGCAACCACTTACCAGGTGGACTGTGTGCTCGTTTGTCACCCTTATCCAATAAAAAAAAATGAAATCGTTAGGTGACATACTCGTATATATAGTTTAAGTGAAATATATCTTGGATAAATAAATATTCTAACATTTACTCAACGAACAAGCTCTTCTTTTAAATGTATGATGTATGTATATAATGTATTATGTTCATAGTAAGATATAACAAACGTGAATGAACTCGGGAATAACGCTGCGGAGTGCATCAATTCTTTAATGGACGCCGCAAAATATTACGCTATGCAAAATATAAACGCATTACGGAAAGCTTGAAATATTCATTCTCTCTCGACAGCAGGCGTGAAGTTAATAAATATTTCTGTGAAGTTATTTTATACTATGTTTATACTGTGCTACCAACTAAAGTTACACAATCTTAGAAAATTGTTAATAGCGAAATCGTAAATGACTGCTGAACATAGTCCTCCCCCATAGATTGCCTCATATAAGTAGTAATTGCCATAGATGTTGACTCGCTTGGCACTTGCCGACCGCAGTTTTTTTACTGTCATTATTGAGTTTATATAAGAGGGGGCAAACGAGCATGCGGCTCACCTGACGGTAAGTGACTACCGCCGCCCATGAACAACTGCAACAAGAGGAGAAGTTATGTTGCTATCAGAAACATGCTATTGCACTTCTCTTATTCAAAATATGATAACCGTGTAGTAGCGGTGTAAGAACATCCACTACCCCATATCATCCCATGGGTATCGTAAGAGGCGACAGAGGGAATCAAATCAAGAGATGAGCAGCTACATCTTCCTAATAACGACTCAGAACAAAATAAACTGCGATTGCTAACCTGCCTGCCAAGCGTGGCAACTATGGAAAATATCCCTCTTCAGACAATCTATAGGTGTGGCCTGTGTCCAACAGTGGACTTTTAACCGCCTGTAAAGGTAACGGGTATGGTGATATGAGTACTACATAGCAATTCCAAACTAAATTGTTTGATTCGAATAGCATTCCGATCATCGTTCGATGGCTTCCTAATCAACTGGCTTCTTACTGCCTGTTTACAAGTTTATAAATAACAACTGCTAGATTTGCCAATAATTCAGTAAACTAACACACAGTATATGTTAATTCGTGCAAACCCATAATAAATAGAATATAATTATTATTATTCAACATACATCACAAATAATACATAATGAAAATCATTTATGCTTTTATCATTGGTTTGGAAAAATACCTCTGTCCTGGGAAAAACCACCAAGAAACTCAGCGAGACTCTTTTTTAAATAAATATTTACAATGTAGTAAAATTGAATTATACATTAGAAACATTGCGTGGTAGAGATCACCTCATTCTCAAGGGTTATTTATTATAAGTCATGTGTTATAATAATCCTTTTTATATAGGTTTTGTTTAATAACTTCATAATGCATACTTGGGACATTGTTGCAAAAAATTGCATTATGAAGGAATCACTGACTCTTTGGAGTCGAATAACTGGAATTACAAGCTTGTGCTTGTTCCTAGTATTTGAGGAATATATGATATCAATATTTTTATTAATAAAGGTAATTTTGTTTTTGTGTATATTTTTGTAAATTTACTGAGAGGCCGAAGCTTATGTATTTATTGCTTAAATTTTTGTCTAAGAGACTCTTTCAGATTTAAGCTATAAATAGATCTTATAACTCTCTTCAGCAAAACAGATAGTTTCAATGTCAATTGTAGTACCCTATAGCAAGATTCCATACGACATTATGCTAAGAAAATAACTAATATAAACTAATCTAGCTGCACAAATGAGGCTTCTAATATTTGTACAGCATATGCTGAACTAGGTAGCATTTAGATGATTAACAGTCGATGTTATAAATTTAATAGGTACATTTCGTATTAGTGGCATTTCAAAGCAAATTGTTTACGTTAAACTAATATACTCGTACTACTTTAAACATAACATTATTCACTTCATCATATTTTACTAAGTGTCATTTTAGTTTTAAAATCAAAGAAATGTTACCAGCGAATAAGACTATATCGTAGTCATCCCCTACAAGGTAAGGTAAGTCATTAATATAAATTATGAAAAGGAAGGGTCCTGTGGAACACTCATTGGTACTATGGACCCGAAAGAACTCTTGCCGCTGATAACAACTTTTTGAGTACTATTACACCATAATGTTGTAATATCTAAAATTAATCCAAATACCAGCGGTTGAGCCCCTTGCATTGCAGATAGCAGAAATTTTTCTGGAACGACAGATTTGATAAGTGAATACAACATAAATAAAAATGAACCGGAGACCTTTTTTACTGGAAACATTGCAATACATTGCATCTTAGTCCTCAGGGGTGACAACGCATCTGCATTTTGATTCTTAATCGAGGATAAATGTAGATGTCTATGGGCCGCAGCATCCACTCACCATCAGGTGGACTGTTTGCTCGTTTGTCACTTGCTCTATAATTGCGCGATGTATACGCTTTTACAACAAAATTTCAGAAAATATACAAAATTCGACCTGCTCAAAATTCAAAAACTTTATTAAAGTAAGTTTGTATAAAAATGATTATTTTAATATTAAGGAATTTATGGATGATAAAAACCCCTGGGAATGAGGTGATCGCTGCCAAGCTTTTTCTAATTTGTTTTGTGTTGTAAATTATGTAACATACATGATTGTAAGCTGTTATTTTTTTAAAGTCCCGCTGGATTTATTGCTGGTTCTTCCCAGAACAGAGTGTTTTTCCGAAGCAGTGGTAATTAAACAAAAGACTGACTTTCAATAAGTATTATTTATAACCTATATTGAAAAAAAAAATTCCGTTTCTGTTACATGCCAAGTAGTGGCGGCGTAAGAATATCCACTATCCCATATTATCCCATGGGCTCCGTAAGAAGCGACAGAGGGAAATGAAACAAGAGATAGGCAGCAGCATCTTTCTGATAAAAACACAAAATAATAAAAAACTGCGTTTGCCTACCCGCCTGCCAAGCGTGTCAACTATGAGAAATGTCCCCCCTATGTGGGAGGCCTATGTTTAGCAGTGGACTTTTTATAAACTGATAATGATGATAGCCATGAAATTATTATATCGTCATCGGTTGAAAATTGCAGATGTGATTAAAAAAAATCAAATGAATGTGCAGTTGAAAGTGAAATACAACTTGTTATACAAACATAAAAATGTTATAAATTAGGGTTGAAATTCGGCCCCGGGCGATCACTACTGTATGGAGATATGCTAAACTACTATATTCTTCTCCCCACTAGATGGGTGACGACCTGGTAAGACATCCAGGAAGTCAATGGATGCAGATGGCTCGGGACCGTGATTTGTGGCATTCCTTGGGGGGCATATGTTCAGCAGTGGACTAGTGAAGGGCTGTAATGATGATGATGTAATTAGTTTCTCGGAAACGGCTCTTACGATTTAAACGAAATTTTGTATACGCAGAGCAAAGCTCGGTTGGCCATGAATTTCTCTCAAGCTTTATCTTCCCGTTTGCAAGCCAATATAGTTAATGCAAAATTACATTCGAAATTCAAAAGCCCCTTGAGACGTTTTTGAACTAATGTGTGCATATAATCACGGCCTGAGTTGATAAGAACACCCCGGCAAATGTCAAGTGCAACTTTAGTTCCGATTCAGTTGAAATTTATTATCAGTATAACAAGAATTGCGCAGTAAACGGTAAGTATAATTGAGCTTGAATGGTATTTGTTGGGGTTAAGAAATCTTATTGACTTTTTTTATAGAATATGGGTGACAAACGACCACACAGTCCACCTGATGGTAAGTGGATGCTGTAGCCCATAGACATCTACATTTATTCTCGATCAAGAATCAAAATGCACATGCGTTGTCACCTCTGAGGACTAAGATTAAATGTCTCCTTTCCAGTAAAAAAGAATCTCCGGTTCTCTACACTCACCATACGAAACACAGCAGCATTAAGCTGCTATTTTACGCTGGTATTCTGTGAGAGCGTGGTCCTACCCCGTTTACCCCGGAGCCGACCTATTCGTGACACAACCGTAATATAACTGCAGCGTGGCTTTACCACGTATATGACATTTTATTAATACCATTAGAAATTATTGAAAGGTATCTGATTTAGGGAAAACCTAATTTAAATATATTTTTTTAATGAATATGGGTGACAGATAAGCACACAGTCCACCTAAAGGTAAGTGGATGCTATCGCCCATAGACATCTACATCTATCCTAGATTAAGAATCAAAATGCAGATGCGTTGTCACCCTGATGGCTAAGATGGAATGGCAGTTTGTAAAAAGCCTCCGGCTCTCTACACTTACCATAAGAAACACAATAGCATTAAGCTGCTATTTTACGGTAGTATTCTGTGAGAGCGTGGTCCTTCCCCGGTCGAGCCTACCCATTCGTGTTACAACTATACAACTGCAGCATTGCTCTACCACGAACATATCTAAATTTTTTCGTTTAAAGAAGCAAAGGCGTTAAACGAGCACACATTATTAAGTGGTTGCCGTGGCGCACTATAGACGTCTATCATCGATTAAGAATCAATGATGAATGATTGCCAGTTAAAGTTCTCCGGCTCTCTACACTCACCACCGAAACACAGTAGAATTGAAGTAAAAAGTCAAGTTACAGCCTATATAATCCCCAGCCTCCTTTCATATCTGAGAGGTTTGTGGAGCGAATAAGGGCCGCGGTGCTCCGGTGCGTGTTGGCAGAACAGTTCTTTGAAATATTGGTATTCTTTAGGCATGCAGATTCCACGCGATGTTTTCCATATCTGCTAAGCACGTGGTAAATCAGCACTTAAAATTGCAATTAACATTTTCGTTGGAGCCGGCGCGGATCGAACCCGGGTTGCAATTGTACTGTGAAATTATCAGCAAGCGCTAAACCTCTGAGCTACCACAGCTCACAATAGAATTATGCTGCTATTTTGGAGGGGTGTACTGTCACAGCGTGGTCCTACCCTGGTCGAGCCGACGCGTGCTGCAGTCACAATAATGCTGCAGCCTGGCTCTACCGCGACAAATGTAAACGCACGTAAACGATTAGGGTAACATCGCATAAGAACTATATACTATATCCTGTGTGTTTTTATAGGCTGAAAGATATTACTAAAATATTACTCAAAAACAATTAAAATCCGACTTTAAATAACTAAAATAAATTATATAATTTTCACATAATAGCTTCTGAAGTAGGTGCTAGTCGTGATAACTATTGTATATAGAAGAGATAAGCCCCCACTTCAGAATCTAGAATGTAAAAATAAAATTTAACTTTTTTATCCTTTTCAGTGGACTAAAGAATAGCACGAACTCGAGGTAACAAATAAACTCTATTGAACGAATATAGGCTATGTTCCGATATACACTGTGGCCACTGTAACGTGTGACGTCAATTCAGTATGCTGTGAAGCCGTTCCTTTTTATTTTAGTTTGCTATACTGGTACTGTTTAAAACGGAACGCAGTCCAGTATACTGTCTTCCCCATTTTTTGACACTGTTTTCAAATGAAAATATCTATCATGTACACGTTTTCTGTTCAACAAGAAAAATTATTATTTGAATGTTGTTGCTTTTAAAACTTAATGTCCGAGTTTATTTGAATAACAATATTAATTAATAATAATAACAATCGTTCGTGGAAGCTGTTAAATCTCTAGGTGCTGATGGGTGTGTTCCGATATACACTGCGAGCACTGCTCAGTGCTCTTACTAGTGAAAAATTCGTTCCGTTATGGACTGCCAGTATACTGCCGCAGTACCTTACGGAAATATATGACGTCATAAATCACCGCCATTTTTGTGCTGTGAGCACTGGCGCTTTCGAGGTAAGGTGCTCTCAGTACTTTGATCACGTGATCAAAAGACAAAAGATTTTTTACCAGTGAGTGCACTGAGCAGTGCTCGCAGTGTATATCGGAACATAACCATAATATTGTAAGCAGTAAATAAATGACTAGTTTTGTTTCATCTGTTAATTTTTGACACTTGTAAAATCAATAAAAATTGTTATTTAATATTACGTTCAAATCTTCTTTTTTCTTTAACAACCCGTTTAAATCCACTGCTAGACATGGGATTGTAATTGGAGTGTATTATGTGTAAGTTATCATAATTTAAATTACGGTTAAAAACAAATAAATAAAAGAGAAGAGACCTCTGTGATCGTAATTGTAGAGAATTGTAGCATTTTTTAGGTTTGCCGTAAATTTGGTTTATATGCGTATCATAATACGCATTACACTTAATGACCTATAACGAGAAAGATGAAAGACTACGTAGAACAAAAGTTTCATGATTCACCGCGTGATTGAACTGAAGCCAACACAGCGAACGTAAAACAATCAAACTAGTCAATGACACAATGAATCCGCGATCGGATACTCGTACAATAAATTATAATAAACTGCCAAGTGTGCGCATTTAGCTTTCAGTTTGCATTTGTTTCAAAGCACTAAATTTAAAATGCGCATTTAAAAACTTATTTAAGTGACAGAATAGAATAAAATATAATAGAATAGAATAGAATAATGTTTACTCAATATAGATTACACATTACCTCACAGAATACCAGCGTGAAGTAGAAGTTTACTTCTGCGTTTCGATTAGTAAGTGTAGGTGGCCGGAGCCCCAATTTCCCTCCCCCCCCTGAACATAGAAGCGGAATTGAATAAAACACTACCCCAGGAGGGTACCAGCACCCCTCGTGACGGAGAATCCCTCGCTGAGCATCCACGCCCAACCTACTCTACTTTTACGGAGCGTGGGTGCTCATGCTGCCCCGCTTATTCTGGAGGGGCGAAATTCAGCTCGTGACTAAAACTGCTCGAGGCAAGCGCCGCACGCCGCACGCTATCCGTGAATTTCTGCAACATCATGGGACTTCATTGAAACCTTAACGCCGTCCACAACCATCTGGAGACGGTGAAGCCGGCCTTGTTTTTTTTAACCGCGACACAGATGTCCTCTCCAGCTGATACTTCGTAATTCTCCTACCCGGGGTACAAATTAGAACACTCCTTTGTGCCCCGGGCTGGAGTTTGCGTATACGTCAGAGATTACATCTGTATTCCACTCTTCAGCAGTCTTGAAGGTACGGGCCTGTCCATCCTATGGCTGCGTGTAAACAGCGACGACCATCCCCGCTTCTACAGGTGCCTCTACAAGTCCCAAAGCCCTAATACCGAAACAGATCGACTCATCGACCACGTCCAAATGGCTGCAGACTCCGTGCTACAACAAGTCTTAATTTGGAGGAGATCGTTATTCTCAGTGTTTTTAACGCCTACCACGCTGAATGTCTTGGTTCTCGTTTAACCGATCATGCGGGCAGATCTGTTTATGAATTTGCCTTGGCATATGGTCTGAAATAATTGGTTAATTCGCCCGCGCGGATCCTAGATGTGGAGGATCATGCACTTTCCCTGTTGGTCCTTCTGCTACCCTCTCATCCGGATGGATATCAGGTCTCCGTCGATGCCCCTCATGGCTCTTCGGACCATTGTCTGATCCGGAGTACTGTGCCACTCCCGCTTCCATCTCGGTTGCGTTCTGCAGTTTGCCGCCGTATTTGGCACTATAGATCGGCCGATTGGAACAGGATGCGGTCTTTTTTTGCATCCTACCCTTGGGACCGGGCTTGCTTCTCGTCAGATGATCCCAACGTTGTGGTACTTCAGGGAATGGAACTTTTTATTCCATCATCTGTTGTGCCTATCGGAAGCAGAAATCAGCCATGGTTTAGTCATTCTTGTAAAATTGCATCATGCCATAAGCAGGAGCTACCGGGCCTGGGCTGACACATAGACGTCTTGGTATGCAACCACCAGCGCTCTTAAAAAGAAATATGATTCGGTCTCCAGGTCCTTCAAAAGCATCATTGCCAAGGCAAAGTCAGAGCACATCGGCAAAATTTTCGAGAAACCAGCATAACTTTTTCGGGAATACGTGCATCGTGCATTCTGGTCTCTCGCCAAGGCCGTCCAAGGAAACTACTGTCAGCCATCTCTGCACAGGGCGGACGACTCACTGGCCCATGCCGCAAAGGAGAAAGCCGATCTGCTAGGCTCTTTCTTTGTGTCCAACTCAACTCTCGCATCGGTTTTAACGCGTCTTTTCCGGTACTCCTTCTCTCTAGGCGTAGTCCCAAATTCATGGAAGACAGCTTTGGTCCACCCGCTCAGACCCGTGTAACTACAGGCCTATCGCCATCACATCCTTGTTCTAGAAAATAATGGAATCCATTATAAACTGCCAGCTCATGAGGTACCTTGAGGATCACCAACTGATTAGTGACCACCAATACGGTTTTCGTCGGGGTCCATCAGCTGGTGATCTTTTGGTCTACCTGACTCATAGATGGGCGTAGGCAGTAGAGTCCAAGGGCCCTTAGCCGTTAGTTTGGACGTAGCGAAGGCCTTCGATCGGGTTTGGCACAAAGCGCTTCTTTCGAAGCTTCCTTCCTATGGATTTTCCGAGAAATTGTGCAATTGGATCACCAATTTTCTTGCAGATTTCAGATTGGAGCATCAAGGTCGTAGTAGACGATGCATGCTCCGATTACAAGTATATTAACGCTGGTGTTCCACAAGGCTGCGTGCTATCACCGACGCTGTTTCTTCTGCACATCAGATATCAGCGTTGTCGATATGTTGCAAACCGGTAACATTCATTGATATGCGGATGACAGCACTGGTGATGCTTTATACACCGGCCGTGCCAATATTTCTCGGAAAAACGTCACCGAGTACTGGGACGAACTTGTGAACAAAGTCTCGACGGGCAACCGCAATTTTATATTAATTTTAGTTGTTATCAGGAAGATGTTGCTGCTCATCCCCTGTCTTATTTCCCTCTGTCACCGCTTATGTCACGATAAGCCACGATGAACCATGGTATGTATGATATGGCGTAGTGGATTGTCTTACCCTGCCATCACATATTAATAATATGATAATGTGTTACGACAGACAGACAGACAGACAAAAATTTAAAAAATGTTTATTCATGTCGTAATGGCATGTAATAACTCCCTCATTATAAGACAATAATTTAGATATTGCAGACAGACGCTTTTATTTATATGTATAGATGATAATGATTTTAAAAATAAATAATTATTTGGATAATGAATGGTTTATAAAACTTTAAAAGCTTCTTTGCTAAAAGCACAAACATCAGCGAACACCTTATATATCAACTAAGAATTTTAAACTCCTAATTGACTTTTAAAGTATGAAATTACAATGAATTTAAAACATTTATAAAATGCACACTTAATCCGAAATATCGTTCAAACCTGGCTCTAAATTCAGATACTCAACAACCGTTAGTGTTAACACACAATAGAGCATAGGCCTCCTCTCGGCCGTGTAAAGAAAAGGGAAGATTCTCTCGCCGAGCAAGGTGATCAGCTCAGGGCGCGGCCAATGCTCCGTGTAGTAGTATAGAGCAATTCTGTATGAACCGCAATACTTCGGAACTTTGATAGCGTGATTTAGGCTTCGTTGCGTTTCGCTTTTGGCGCGACGACAACGTCGCCATATATAAAAGGGGTCAAGAGACAGTTAGTTCAGTGCGGAATTCACATGTCTTCTAAATACTTTCATTCTTACCTACATGTTTACTCACGATATTTTCCTTCACCGCCAAGCATGTGAACTAATATTTTCAGTTGTGCCAACGGAGATCGGATTCGGGTTTTTCAAGTACTGTGATAATAGTGATCGCTTAACCCTTGAGATACTTTCTGCTTTTTGTCTCCTCAGACATATTTTCATTTGCATGCTCTGAGTATTTTATGTACCAAATTCGATACAAAACTAACACAGCTCTTTACGTAGGCTCACTAATTTTCAACAATTGTATTTTGAGTGCTGCGCCTCAAACAATAACACCGAGAGTATGGCAAATCCAAGTCAAAACACACGATAATGATGTAATACGCCAAAAACGTCTTTATTTAGGTCGACTAAAATCTACATATCAATTCTGTGTAGATGTGTCATTTGTTTTAATAATTTAAATAAAGATTAGCAAACTTTTTTGAGCACACAGTCCACGTGATGGTAAGTGGATACTGTGGTCCATAAACAGTCACTACTATCCTAGATTAAGAATCCAAATGCAGATGCGTTGTCACTCCTGAATACTAAGATAGAATGCCTCAATACCAGTGAAATGGGTCTCTGCTTCTTTTCCACACTCACCATACGAAATACATTTATTCGAAATACCATGCTCTAACATATAACCAGAATAGAATAGCATTATGCTGCTATTCTATTCTGGTTATATGTTAGAGCATGGTCCTTTTAGTGTAGAGGCGATCTATTCGTGCTACAGCCATATTACATTGCAGCGTGGCTCTAACCCGTCTTAACCTCTTACGGACATTAATAATCAGCATCAGCATAGTCCTGTATTTCTTTGTATTTGTGTGCCTAGTTTTTAACACATACATGCACTTTATAAAAGATATTCAATAAAACCAGCGCTATTGTTTTATTATACGATATGGAAGAGCCGATATAGAATAGCGGCGCTGGGAAGGATCACGTTCTCACGTAATAGTAGCATTATACTGCTACTTTACGATGGTAATATGTGAGATCGTTTTATATAGCGTTATAGCGTATATAGTGTTTTGTTTAATATGTTGAGTGTAGAGAACCGGTAACGCTTTATAATTGGGTAGCGAGGCATTTCACCCTAGTTTGAAGTAGTGACAATGTATTTGCATTTCGATTCTGAATCGAGGATAAATGCAGATGTATATACAGCATCCACTTTCCATAAGGTGGACTGTGTACCTATTGCTTACCTTATTATTCTATGCACTTAAGTAAAAATAATAATATCCTCCACCGAAATTCAGTAACGGCGACCAGTTTCAACAGAAACTAGCCATCTGCGTTGGACAGGATTATAGAGCACGAGTGGGTGCGCAATCACAGATGCACTCTATATTCCCTCACTCTTATAGCCCGATGTGACGGCAATCCGACAGGAACTGGGAGAGATTTTATTTGCTATATACGAGGCACGGCGTTGAAATACCGCCAACTACCTGAATCCGGGCTGCTACCGATCATCTCTTGACAGATACAAACCCAACAACTGGTTTCGGCCCGACCTGAGCCTTGAACCCGGTCATGCTCCAACAATCGGACTTACGACAACTGGTTCAACGAGGCAGTTGCACTATAAGTAAGCTACTTACGTCACTACTGTATGGTAAACTGGTAAACAATAAACAAAGTTCTAATTTAGCTCTGCAGGTTAGTCCGCAACTCATACTTTATAAACAATACACGAACTCCAAGCTTATATTATAAGCAATAGTTAACGAAATCATAAAATTATGTTAATTGTTTGTTTAAATATTTAAGAAATGAGATTTGAATAACATTGTTAGAGCTACGTGGAAGAGCCATGCTGCAGCCATATTAGTAGTATAGTTGTAGCACGAATGGGCCGGCTCGACCGGGGAAGGGCCACGCTCTCACAGAATACCAGCGTAAAATAGCAGCTCAATGCTGCTGTTTCGTATGGTGGGTGTAGAGAACCGAAGACCCTTTTTACTGGAAACGAGGTATTCCATCTTAGTCCTCAGGGGTGGCAACGCATCTGCATTTTGATTCTTAATCGCGGTAGATGTAGATGTCTATGGGCCACAGCATCCACTTACCATCAGATGGGCTGTGTGCTCGTTTGTCATCCTTATTCTATAAAAAAGAGCTGGGTTGCTACTTCCGAGGTTGCAAGATAATATTTTTATAATACTTTTTACTACTTTTATTTTTGGTGAAAATAATCTCATCTTCTAATCATACCGAAGAATTTTCAATTGCTTCTGGAATGTGACCGGAATATCAGAAAAATGCAAACATTAACGCATCAACATTTTGATTCTTATTCGAGGATAGATGTAGATGTCTATGGGACACAGCATCCACATACCATCAAGTGGACTGTGTGTTCGTTTGGCACCTTTCTTCTATAAAAATTATATCAAGTTTTCTTTTGTTTTTTTTTTGCGCCCAATGCAAGGACACCCTACGGAAGTGGGGGAGGGAGGTGGTGAATGCTCATAGCAAACCACGCAGCCGGCTGTGTGGTTATGTGGGACTCACTTTGATGAAGTGCCTTACCCACTAAACACCACCTGTGGGAACGGCTTTGGCCTGTATGGCCTTTCCGCCGAATGGGAGACGACCCCCCTTAGGGAAGGGGGCCGTGGGGCACAACCGTCCGGGGACGGAAGTGCGGGTCAACCAAATAAACTGCAGTTGCCAACATCTTCTCGTAAGGTATACCTCAAACTTGAAATCAACATTGTGCAACCAGTGCGTGTTGCCAGTGATGACTTATGGATCTGAGACGTGGTCCTTCACTGCTTCACACTTCCTTGGGAGAGGCCTATGTTCAGCAGTAGACTTGTGAAGGGAATGATGTTGATGATCATGATGCGGTTGCCAACCGGTTGGCAGGTGGCCAAGCGTGACAACAATGGCAAATGTTCAACAGTAGAGTTTTGATAGGCTGGAATTAATGATGATGAAAGATAATATACAAAACTTTAATAGCATCTTATCTTTACCCTTACTTATGCTAAAGTATATTATCAGGTTTTTAGTTTTATGTTTTGTTGTTTTCAGAAAATATCCGTGCGGAGCTTAATCCATACAAAGATATTCCTGTTTTCTCCCTGGATAATGACACTAGAGCAAATATTTTTTTACGATACAATCTATATCTACCACTGCAAAACTACTTGTAAACAGTATAATGGGGCTGGCATAATATAAGGTATAATTTTATGTCCCTAAAATGTAAAGAACAAAAAAGAAGTGAGTCTTAGGTTTAAAGCAGACTTGGTTCCGAAAAAAGTCCTTTTCTTGTGACACTGTTTGCATATTTTCCACGGGACTTTATTAAAACTGGCCTCAAACTGATTCATCATCACCATCATCATCACAGCCCATCACAAGGCCACTTCTGAACAAAGACCTTAAGGAATGCCACAAAACATGGTTCTGAGCCACCTACATCCTCCAGTAATAATAAACTACATTTTGTAATAAGACGAAATATGTATTTCATCATCGCTAAAGCGCCGGTTACACAGTACGAGCTGGCCTAGTCAGTTACTGTAGTACAGCTGCTAGCATTGTGTGACCGTATCATACGAGTTACTGTCATGTGCGCATCCTTAGAGTTACTACAACATTTTACGCTCGCGCCAGGTGAATTCTCCGTTTGTTTTTGCTTCGTTTGACAAAATGACGGATAAATGGACTTCCGAACAAAATATAAAGTTTGTGGAGCTATACAAATATCAAATCAACTTATGGAATTGTTTGGATCCTAATTGTAAGAATAGAGATTTGCGTAAAGCGTCGCTTAAACATATCCAAAAGGAATTGGGTTTACGAGACACGCGTGAAGTAACAAATATGATCAAAAATTTACGTTCCACGTATAATCAGGAGTTATTGAAAATTGAGAAAAGCAAAAAAGTGGGTGCAGCACTGATGAGATATACAAACCATCTATCAAGTGGTTTGATTTTATGGATTATACTATGAAAATAATTAATCTAAAAGAAAACGAAACAACAAGTTATCTGGTAAGTAAGATTTTTTAAATATTTATTAATATTAATTTATCATATTTTCTTGCCAGGAAACTGCTCCCTCGCCACAGAAATAATTTTTATATTTAGTACGCATTTCCTCTGCTATTGCTTTTGATCTATTATTGATTCGCGACCGACGGATGCTTGGCAATGCAGTAATTTCTGACCCCCACTGCCCCAAAACGATTTGAAAGTTTATGATATCTTCATAATCTATTGTTCCTGGTGCAGTGGTACGTAACCAATTGTGTAAAGTACATGCACATAACACAATCTTTATCAATGTTTTAACTTAAATCGGTGTTCGCAAAACAAGAAAACGAGATGCCAAACCCATTCTCAACAATCCTTCTTGCTCTGCTCAATCTATAATTATAAATCTTTTCACTTAAAGTTGGTGTTTGTTTGTAGGGCTTTAGTAAGTACGTCTTTTAAGGGAAGGCGTCATCTCCAACTAGAATACCACCTTCAGGCAACAAGTTGTTTTTTAGATAAGGATACAAAGAGCAGTTTTGGAATACCCCGCCATCTGCATTACAACCATAGGAGCCTATATCTATATATCCAAAACAATAATCGTGATCCACGACGGCCATATATGTATAGCACTATGCTATTTGTTCCTTTGTAGTTATAATATTGACTGCCACAATTTGGTGGTGCTTGAATTGTTATGTGCTTTCTATCGATAACGCCACAGCAACCTGGGAAATTCCACCTAGAATGGAATCCTACTTGTATATCTTGCCATTCTTTCATATTTGGTATCTGAAAAATAAAAAGTCATGATAATTTCAGAAACATCGTGCATCAGCGCCAGGAAACGAGCTGTCTGAAGATACTTCACAAACTAGTAACGAAGAACGTGATACTCTTAGCAATAGCAGTCACACCGTTGTTGTCAAACAACCAATAAATCCACCAAAAAGACCAAGGTCAAATATTAAATGCACACCAGAACGGTCTGTCATTAAAGCAGCCGTGAATGAACTTAAAGAACTAAATAACAGTTTAACAATGTCTATTCCCAGTGCATCAGAAGATGAATGTGATGTAATTGGAAGACATATAACACTCCAACTTAGAGAGTTACCGCCGATCGATAGAATAGATGCGACGGATGAAATACAGGCAATACTCTCTAAATACCGTAATAAAACCCTCTGTGCTAGGACTGTGTATACACCTTCTGATTACAGCTACGAAACTGTGTCTTCACCACAGCCGACTAGACCATTCGCAGCAACATCACCACTAGTCCCTACACAAAAACGCCTGAATATTATGAGGTCATTCCTACATCTTCACACACTACACAATTGAAACAATCTTCGCAATCAATTCTTGCACCATATGTACTTACTGCAGCAATGACATTCTCTAATATAATAAACTAAGCTATGTAGTGCTAAGCTATGTTTATGTGTATTGTTTGAAAAAAAACCAATCGGTTGTTAATTTAATTATGAGTAATAATAATTCCTTACCTTGATAAAATCTTTTAGACTTTCATTTATAGCAGCACACACTTCTGGTACTACGAATTATGGATGCTTTTGAAACTCTGAACATTACTGACAACAATCTGTATGATGTCCCAGACGAAAGGTATACCAAAGTTATTTCCAACTTCACTCTTGCAGGTATTGCATCCCTCATATGTGTATCTTCACGTTGAATTTTAGGACCAATTAAATTTAAGAGTATTTCCACTTGTGACTCACTCACTCATCACTGCTTTATATTCTCGGGGATCGTCATTACGTAGTTCTTTAAATATTAAATTCGTTGCCCCTTTCCTTAGCATCCACTTTCTGACCCAAATACTTCTTTTTTTCTTTTCCTTTTCTTTGGGCCTGCATTTTCAGCTCGAAGTATTTCATCGCAAAGAATTTTTGAAACCGCACTTATTGTGGTATGAACCACGAGCCGTCGTGCGTGTTTTGATAACATTGCACGAGACTTGTCACATGAGAAGTCGGAAGGCGAATACACAGATGCAGTACTTTCACATCAGCAGCTCTCACTTGTGTGACCGGGTGAGACGAGTCGAGCTACTGCCATGCAAGTACAGGGGTACAGTAGCTGTCTACTGTCACATCAGCAGCTCGCACTGTGTAACCTCGCCTTAAAGACTACCAAAACAAAAAATATTTTCCTAAAGAATGACAATTAACAGTCCACCTAATGGCAAGTGGCTGCATCAGTCTATGGAATTCTATAAACAGCTACAAACAAATAAAGCCGCAAGTTCCGTGTAGATATATTATGTCTCAGCTAGTATTCAAAGTGATAAAAAAGCTAGTATAGTTTTTACACTTTAAATGGAAGTACAATAAATGGTGCAGTCCTACTTTTCTGCAAAAATATTTTAGACTGATATGTGCATGCCTATCACTTAGTAAAAGAAATCCTATAAAACAGTGTAGTATAAACAATATATGGCATAACATGTACTTTTTAATCATCACGGCTCTTCACAGGTCAACTGCTAAATATAGGACTCCCTCAAGGAATGCTAAAAAACGTGGTCCTGAGCCACCTGCATCCATCGACTTCCTGCATATCTTACCAGGTCGTCATTCCATCCAGTGAGGGACCGCCCTACACTCAGATGACCAGCACATACTTACTAACTATTAATACGTGCCGATACGTGACTTCTACTCGAAAACCTTTTTTCTCCGTCGGTTGTCGCTTATTCAAGCTTTATACTCTTTTTCTACTGAGGATATCATCGTTATCATTCTTTCACGAATACAAACTCCGAGTATTGCCCTCTCCATAGCTCTTTTATCGGCTTCAGACATCCTTTTACGGCCAGAACATAAGGACTACGCCTCAGTTAGTACGAGGTGTGTAGTAATCTCCCGAACGGTACCTGTTCCATTGGGTTCGAGCACAAATGTCATTCTATTCCAGGGTTTGTTTCCCCAATGCGTGTTGGCAGGCTTTACAGGTCCCCTTCTTCATATCCCTAATATATTTAACAACGTAATACTCGTATACCTTGCACGTTATAAATCAGCGATTAAAATTGCAATGAATAATTTCAATGGTGCCGTATTATGAAATTTTAGAGGTCACCTATACCCCGAGCTAAAATGGCTTTTATAATTTACTAATAAAAATAAATAAAACAATATCAATAATAAATATATTTAATCTTAATAGTTTTTATTCTTACCTCTTTGTTAGAATATTAATGCTTACTTTATTTAAAAATATTATGGAATGGTATGATCATACAGTACAACATAGATCATTTTTTTTTAATGTACACGAAATGTAGGTTTCTTTGTAGTTTGTGCACATAAATATTATACTTTACAAAAATTGTAAATAATTAAGTATGATGGACATTTAGTAAAGAAAACTATTTTCTTACATTGTTTTCCTGCATTACAAAACTCTTCATGTTATATTTCAAAAATAAAATGAAATAGACTTATGTTCTGCGTACAAATGTGCGTTATAGGCTTAAATTATGAAATATAATCTGTAAACTGTAAAAATATAATTAAAACTATAAACTACCGACAAAATAAAAGACATCTAACCAGCACGTATCGAGTATTTCGTAACTATTTTGTTTTAGCGTTTCTATTTAGGTATATAAATTAATCAATATATTCCATATAATACCATTTGGTTAGCCACAAAAAGCATTTAAATCATTTGGTTAGCATTCAAAGATTATGTTTGCAATAAAAAAAAAATAGGCAATTCTTGTTTCGCAAATAATCTTGATAATGTTCAGTAATTTAATCATAAATAAGCAGCTTACAATAATATGAGTTTGCGTAATAAATAGTCAATACGCAAAATAACTACTACATCAGCAAGATTCAGGATTGGTTAGCAAAGACTATGCCAACCCTTTAAATAACATCCAATATAAAAGTTAACATTTTGGTGTTTTATTTGGTGCAAGAGCGAGCGAAGCGAGCTCGGGACTTGGGGCATCCCGACTCGGACAGGTTAGGTTAGAAGGGGATGGCGGGGTCGAGTGAGCGAGCGAACAGTCCCTTCTATCCCCTTCGTGGTTATTTTTCTATAAACCAGCCACAGAAATAGAGACCCCGCTTAGCGAGGCTCTGTCGACTACACTTTGGTATTACTTCGGCGGAGGGGGGACCCACCGCCGAAGTAATACCAAAGTGTAGTCGATCCCTCCCTGTTAAAGCGATTTTTTTCAGAAATCATTCAATAAATTTTTTAATCTTTAACATTTAATATAAAATACGCACCCCGGCGGGGAAAAGGTGGGGGGCACAAAATTAGATTAGTTGTTTACCTCTAAGTGCTTATCAAAATTTAATAAACATGAGTCACTCATTGCAGCTTATATAATTAATATGCTGTACTAAAATTTACAGCCGTCCAGAATGTCAAAAATTGCCGATTGATTTAATAATGTTTGGTAGCCATGGTTTGTTGACCAATTATCTATTTCTGCTGCTAGATTACATTTCTCTGCTGACAAAAACATGAATACTATGCTAAATCTTTAAATAACACCCTATATTAATTATACGGTGTTAAAGATCTTAAATATATTTGTAACATTATTCATATAATGAATAGAATCAGGTGTTAATTTGCGGAAATACATTATATTAAAGATGTTAAATATTCATTAGCTAAGATAAATATGAATAATAAAATAAAAAGGATGAGTGCCCTAGTTGATAACTAGGTAAGACATCATTTATATTTTTAAGGCTAAGCTTAGCTAAATAATTTTTATCACTTTTAACATTATTTATAATTAAACTAGAATACTTATTGATATATCTATATTATGCGTAACACATTTCAACAATAATTACTAATTACGCCAAATATACAGAGATAAATATTGTAAAAAAAAAGAAAGCTATGAAAAACTAAAAAAAACCTTATCCGAAGTTTCAAGTTCACCTAATTCTAGTTTTCTAAAGGAAAATAAATCAGAAAGCAAACAAATTTATTATTCCGAAAATCAAAAGGCAGGTACTGAAATAACCTAGAACTCATAGCCAATAAAAAATTTACTTCTATATATTATGTACAAATACAATAGGTATAAATAAAATATCTTAAAATACAGCTTAATACTCCATGTAATATCTGAACAGTATTTATTCAAAATCTTTATAGACCCAGTCTGTAGCGCGTTACGGCGCAATACAAAGAATGTAGGATTTATGGGGAAAGATCAAAATAGCACAGAATACTGTACGTGAAATAGCAGCATATTACCCGGTATTTTCTATAGTAACTGACAAGACCCGAAGATCCTTTTACTAGTGAGGTAATAAAGCACACCACCTTAGTCCTCAGAGCTGACAACCCATCTGCATTTTGATTCTTTATCAACACTACCGCTTATCAAAAGTTCACTGCTGCCATATATTGCCACATAGGGGGGATTTTTGCCATAGTTGACATGCTTGGCAGACGGTTTAGCTACCGAGTTTTCTATTATTTGGAGTTATTATCAGGAAGATGCTGCTGATGCCATCTCCTGTTTCATTTCCCTATGTCGCCTCTTCCGACACCCACGGGATGGAATATCGGGTAGTGGATAAGTTAATACAGCTATACATCTATACATATCACACAATTTTGATTCCTTATCTAGGTTGAATTAAGTTTTCTATGGGCCACAACATCTATTCACCGTAAGGTGGATTGTAGTCTTCTTTTTTACCCTTTCTTGTATAAAAAATATATTTTTAGTAATACTTTTAGTTTTCACTGTAAACAGTGTTATAAACTAACTCTTGGATCTTCATTCGTAGCATCAGTTTCTTCGCCGGTCCCAATTTTTTGACATGAGGAAGTAAGCTGTTAAAGAAACCTATGTCCTCGTCTTTAGCTGGTTCAGTGCTTTCGCTAATCGCAGCGCTTCTTTGAGCTTCATCGTCATCGTCATAGAAATCCGTTTCCATTATAATCGGTTTTGTATCAAATTCGTCAAAGTCATCTTCCTTAACGCTGACTTCACTCACTTCATTCGTCGGCTCCACGTAGTAAGATGCTGGCGGGTCTATTGTTTCATAATCTTGAGAATATTGCTCCTCGGTGTTGTCGTTACTCTCGTAATCGTTGAACTGGTTCGTTAGGAACTGCAGCTTCGGGAGGTACTCCCATTCGGAATCTTGCTTGCGGACCTCCTTTCTCGCTTGGTCCCTCAGGTACTTCCATTTGAGCCGAGCTTCATCTCCTGGAATATCAAATAACTAAGGGTATATATTTTAACATTGACGACAGGCAACAGCGCCAAAGTGCGAGACGCCTTATACTGCTTTTGCATGGTAATAACCGGGATGGTAATTACTTTAAAAAAATGATTTTTAACATCGAATAAAATTAAAACAGTTTATCGACTCTTGTCTCGACTATCTATAGAAAGCCTTTAAAATAGGGATCTTAAAATAACACGGAAGGTCAAAAGATGTTGTTTAGTTGCGGTCTAGATCACTAACTTATATCAATTAAAACACTTTAACCATGAAAATCTTTAAGTAAACAAAAAGATGCGCGGTGCCTTTACATCGTATAAGCATTCGAAAAATATATTCAAAGGTAAATATGCTTAAAAATCAATATTCCTAATTTACGGTTGGATATAACGGTTCGTCAATACGCCAGTCAAGCGGAAATATTAAGGTAAATCCAAACATCCACATTGTAATCGGATGGAAAGATAGACGCTGGCAAATTATTCCACTCCCCTGCTGTACGCATTACAAGAGACAAAGCAAAGTGTTTAGTTGAATGATGCTTACAATATCAATAACAAAGGTTTGTACAATGGTGCTCATCCCAGGCAAAATTTTTATAATAAACTTATGATACCCTTAACCGACGAGCGTGTATGCGTAGGTATATGGATGTGGAGGAGGCGAGAGAGGTGTGTCAGGATCGTGCCAAATGGAAGTCCATAGTCTCTGCCTACCCCTCTGAGTGACAGGCGTGAGTGTATATGTTATTACGTTTATGATAATTTTATGGAATTAAATAAAGCTCAATAGAAGGACAAACTTAATTTTTTATACATCTATTCATCTAACGATATTAATTTCAACTAATAACTGATAATATTTCAACTGATAATTTCTGAGCAAAAGGGTCTTGGTTGACGAATAGAAAGACAGGACGGGCGGACAATAAAGTACAGGGTTATAAATAAAAAGGGAATCTTTATAACGATAAAGATTCCCTTTTTATCCTTTTGATGAAGGTACCCTAAAAAAACTTTTTAAAGAACCCGCAACACATCTGCAATTCCCCTGGTGTTGCAATTGTTCGAAACTTCGGTCGACACTTACCATCAGATGAATGCGAACATCGTTTGCCCCCTCTTCTATAAAACGCCAAGAGTATGGTGTCCAAGAACAAGAATTTTAGGAAAAAGAAATGATGAATGAGGAATAAGGTATTTAAATATTCCTTTTACTTATTTATCCCTTGGCTCAAAATGTAAAATGTGTACTACAAAATCCAAACTGGCGGCAGCACAACTAGATCGGTATTTGTAAAGTATAGTGATTGACAAAAAGCGGGGACCCATTTTACTTATAACTAGTAATTTCATTTTTAGCCCAGGGGTGACAACTCACCTGCATTTTGATCCTTAATCGGGCATCCACCATAGGATGGACATAGCACATAGCACGTTTGTCACACTTTACTTAAATAACTTTATTTTAGCCGACTTCAAAAAAAGTAAGAGGTTCTTAATTCGAATGTATTTTCATTTTGTATATATGCTACGCGATATCTTAGTTTATTTTTATTTTAGTCGATTTGGAATATTATTTTTATTAAATAGGTAACACTTTAGGGATGATCCCATATAAATTTGAAGACAAATTTCATCCCGAAGTGCGGGAAAAATACGGGATGAAACTTTGTATGTAACTAGACGTCATTAAGTTAATAAGTGTGATATTCCTTAGCCCACTTATAAAAGTAAAATTAACAGCTGACTTCATATACTCATAACAATAAAATCATTTCACATTCTAAAGTGGGGGTTTTAATTTTTCTATAAACTTCTTAGAACAACTTCACAATGTGAATTTATTTTATTCCTTTAACTTTCTGAAGTCGGCTTTTACTTTTTTTTAAGTTAATATTAAAAATAAGAGCTGAAACGAAAATAATAACAACTTACGCGTGACACCCAATTCTTGAGCGATCTCCTTCCAACTCTCGTCGAGCTTGTACCAGTTGTGGTGTCCTTTTAACTGCCTGTTCCAAATTAAATCCCTCGGGCGAACCAAATCTATCAATTTATTCATATCAACGTCGATCGTCCTACGTTTATTCATTAATAATTTCTTTCTCATAGTGTATCCCAGTTTGGGTCTTTTTATAGATTCATCCAGAGCGTTGTAAACTTCGTCTGTGGTATCTTCATCGCCTTCTTCTTCCTCGGCCAGGAACTGGTGATGAATGAATTTGAGCTTCTGAAAATGCGGCCATTCCGAGTCGTTGGGGTTCTTTTTCATCTCTTTCCGGCATTGATCCTTAAGGTTCTTCCATCTTTTTCTACAGTTCAGACCTGAAATTTTTTATATAAATTAATGGTTTCTTAAACGAGTTATGTGCAAATACTATACATCGAATAAAACTAATTTTACGGATTCTACTTAAATTATTTTATATTATATATTTGTGTAGTGGCGGTGTAAGAATATCCACTACCCCATATCATCCCGTGGGTGTCGTAAGAAGTGACAATGGGAAACAAATCAGGAGATGGGCAGCAGCGTCTTTCTAATAATGACTGAAAATAAAGAACTGCGGTTGCCAAACCGCTTGCCAAGCGTGGCAACTATGGCAATTATGAAGCAATCTATGGGAGAGGCCTATTTTCAGCAATGTACTTTAATAGGCTGTAACGGTAACGGTAACGGTATATTATATTATTTTTTTAGTGCGACATAATTTAATATCATTTATTATAATTCATTTTAATCGTATTTACTTAAGGTTTAAATTGGAAAAGCATTAATAACATCAAATGTAAAATAATTCAGATTTGAAGTTGTTCAATAGCGTAATATATTTTCTCCCTGAGAAAGACCACCTTACTACAGTTAAGATGCATTACCTTAAAGATAATCCATTATGAGAAGTTTTGAATATCTGGGCTGGAAGAAGAAGATAGATTTTTAATGGTCTATTGTTGTCGCGCTGTGCCCGAATTAGTTAAGCTAATCAACCGAGAAATACAACTGTAGCTCTATTTGATATATCCTATAAAAATTGACGAAATTATCACTCCATTCACATGTTTTCTCCTCCAAAACTGGACCAGCTTTGTTTTTTTTTTTCAAGCATAATATAACAAGCATAATGACTAAGTTTTATTAGTTATATGTTTGTTAAATTTGTTTTCTGGATGCTAGATGTTTAATAACGGCAGTATAACTGGACAATTTTAGTAATTTGAAAAGGTTCCCAGTATTTAAAAAATAATTTATGGAAAAAACACAAAATATAGGAATATTGCAGTGATAGGTAGATAGGTTGACAGTAGATAGGTATATAATAATATGTATCGTAAAAAATATTTGCTCTAGTGTCATTATCCACGGAGAAAACAGAGGAGTAATTTTATATGGACTAAATGCCACCCGGATATACTTTATGAATTGTTGACCTAGTCTTGACGTTTTATGATGAATGGAAGTGTGATTTTAAACGACGAAACATGTGTTCCGAATTCCGATGGTGATATTAACCCCAAATTATTGTGTCTGTTTAAGCGCTTTGAGATACTAGCTATCGACTACTTTGAAACGACGCATCAAAATAATGAGGAAAATATTGCTAACAAATTATTATAAACGATTATTTCCATTTACTTGATACTGGTAAAAGTTCTAATGACACGAGAGAGATCTCGGTGTTTGATAGATTGGGATCTATGTCATTCTCGTTATAAGGTCACTGTTACTGCTTGCAGCGGTTTGTATTATCTATGTGTGAATGTGAAGTGAATGTCCGAGGACGATAGATGCCACTGTCCCAGTTTGCTATGCACTTATGAACTTGAAAAATTCTTATTCCTAGTTTTTATCATAAAAGGAATAGCGTACTTCAATTACTAATGGGTCTGTATTTTTTATAATTTTGTTATAAGTGCCTAGTGTTGTGTTTCGGCTTAAAATTACAATAAAGAGGATACTTGCGAAGTTTCTTTCGCAATTTCTTCCGCGGTAATAGGAACCTCATTTTAAGATGGTAGTAGGCTAAAAATGACGTTTTACAAACGAAATTTTTAATTTTTAATTTCTTGCATCGAAGAAATGAAGATATAGCTATACTGCAGCATTTGGTACGCAAAGTCATAACCGTTTCACTGGCTCTATAAGTTAATTGTTTTTTTAATTTATTTATGTATTGTGTATAATACCAGTGACTAAAATGTCTATCTTTCTTTTTTATATTTAATTTCATATTATTCCTCGTTAGAGTAACATAAACGCAGAGGCATGGTTTTTTTTTCTTCAAAAATATGTATAATATTCCAATCATGCACTTAATGAATCTAATATAACTACTATAACATTATACGATACTTACCTACATACTTTTAAATGTACCTATTAATACCGTTTAATGCATTTGGTACCTGCGATTATTAAATATTTACAAGCGTTGGACCTAGATATTTTGTTTATATTGGAGATTGCTAAATAAAACGATATTTTATTTTGACGATACTAACACATAAATTCTTGCGTCCCGACTCTAATAATTTTTTTTAAACTGAAAGAGAACGCCTTAAGGCGTTTTGTCCACCCTTTATATACCTTAGTATAAATTGTATCCATTCATCCATCCACTGCAGCTTATAAAACAGCTGAATAAAGGCCTCCTCTATTTGGATTTGTTATCAGGAAGATGCTGCTGCACATCTATTGCTTCAAGTTCCCTCTGTCGCCTCTTACGACACCCACAGTACGATCCTGTGGATGTCCAGATATAAATTTCTTATTATATCTTTTATAATTACGGTGTGTAATAAATATTACATATATAAAATTAGTACGAAAAGTTATGAGCCGTGAGAATACGTGTTCTGTAAACAAACAAACGCATTCTTATCGTAAAAATTAATCTACCTTTCATTCGACCGAACGTTCTCAACAACTCAATACTAAACGGTAAACGGGCGTGCGCGAGACAAAAGCAAATCAAAAACAATATGGCCGACCCGACGGGCGTTCACCTTAACAAGCGAAGCGAATACGCTTTAACACTCACTAGTCGTCCCAACTTCCGCGGCGACCTCGTTCCAATATCTCTCCAATTTAAACCGATTCCTGTGTCCTCTATAACTCTTGTCCCATAAACATTCCCTGGCCTGCACGGCCGCTATAAGCTTGTCCATGTTTTTGGTCCTCATGCCTTTGACTTTCGCCTTCATCGCGGAGCGGGCGCGCAGGCGGGAGCGGAGACGGGCACTACGAGCGCCGCGCGGCGGTGTACTGAACGAGAGGCTTCCGCCCGCGCCCCGCTACCGCTCACCGACTCGCTCCCGCTCCCGCTCGATCCTATCGCTGTCCTGTTCGCCCACCGCCCCGCCGAACTCGCTACTCCGCTACGAAGCAACGCTCCATCCAATCTTCAACATTATGCGACTTATAACTTCTACTGATAACTTATTATGTGTCAGCTTTTAACTGCACTATACTACGCTGGTAATGTATAAGCTGAATGATGACAATACTGCTTATATTTTTAGTATCTTTACATTCAGACCCGATCAGGGTAGTAACAATAGTCGCAGTGGAAGCGGACGCCACTCACTCACGTCGTGTACCCTAATCGTTTAATACCACATGAAGAGAACTTAATCATAATGTATGTATCAACCTTTAGTTAATTTATTGAAAATGGTTTAGAGTATCGTTACGAAAGACTTATACCATTTACATTACATATCCATTTTTCTAATTCTCACCCGTGTAAGAATATCCACCACCCCATACTGTCCCGTGGGTTTCAAAAGAGGCGACAGAGGGAAACAAACCAGGAGATGGGCAGCAGCGTCTTCTTAATAACAGCTAAAACGTTAAAAAAATAAACCGCCAACGCGCATGGCAAATGTCTAGATAAACTTGTAAGTGACTCTATATTAGGTAGTGCCACGCTACAGCTGTATTATGGTCAGTGGCGTAGCGTGCCTTAGACGGGCCCTGTATCAAAATTTGTTGGGGGGCCCAAATGAAGGGTAAAGATTTTTCACAAAAGGTACAAAAACTGTCGCATTGAATTAAAATAATTATATATTGATTATAAGTTATTACTTATACTCATAGGAAAATCAAATATAATAAATACACTTTTCTTGCCTTATATTCGGCGAACTTATTTATCAAATCATTCATAGCTGACAACGATTTCAGTTTATTTTATTTTTTATTTTTGTCTCTATAGACAATAGTGACAAGTCTGATAGCCCTTTCCTGTTCCATAGAAGTCCTTAGAATTTTTGCTTGCACACGTTCGGGGCCCCTGCAGCCGGGGGCCCCCGTATCATTGATACGGCTGATACGGCGGTAGCTACGCCCCTGATTATGGTCCTTAGAATCGAACCCAAAACCCGCAGCATAGTAGCCAGGGACACCTGCTACTAAAACACGCGGTCATTAAAGAAAGTAATAGAAAACAAACTCATAGCCTTGTGTGTGAAGTGACTCTATATTTGGTAGAGCCACACTACAGCTGTATTATGGTCCTTAGAATCGAACCCAAAACTCGCAGCATAGTAGCCAGGGACACCTGCTACTAAAACACGCCGTTATTAAAGAAAGTAATAGAAAACAAACTCATAGCCTTGTGTGTGAAGTGACTTATATTTGGTAGAGCCACACTACAGCTGTATTATGGTCCTTAGAATCGAACCCAAAACTCGCAGCATAGTAGCCAGGGACACCTGCTACTAAAACACGCCGTTATTAAAGAAAGTAATAGAAAACAAACTCATAGCCTTGTGTGTGAAGTGACTCTATATTTGGTAGAGCCACGCTACAGCTGTATTATGGTCCTTAAAATCGAACCCAAAGCCTGCAGCATAGTAGCCAGAGACACCTGCTACTAAAACACGCAGTCATTAAAGAAAGTAATAGAAAACAATCTCATAGCCTTGTGTGTGAAGTGACTCTATATTTGGTAGAGTCACGCTACAGCTATATTATGGCTCGATAAATGGGTCAAACACTCACAGAATACCAGCATAAAATAGCAGCAAAACACTGCTGTACTAGTAATGAGACTTTTTATCTTAATCCTCAGGTGTGACAACACATCTGCATTTTAATTCTTAATCCAAGAAAGATATAGTAGGTGTCTATGGGCCACGGCATCTACTGACTATTGAGTGGACTAAATCCTACTACACATTATAAAACAAGTAAATATTTTTTTTTACTTTTCCGAAGCGCATATTTGTATTTCTTTTCTTTTTTTAATAATATTGAATGACAAACAAACTTTACAGTGCCTATGCATTGATACCTCTGATGACTAAGATGCCTGTAATTGTAATATCTCTCTGTACCCTTCAACACAACATTTGATGCACTACTGCTTGCAAAAATAACTAAGAGTCTGGTACCTAAATGAAATCCTAGACAGAAAACGAGTCCAACTTGCAAGTGTCTCCTCTTTTCCAACTTCCTATACCACTCATAAATGCCATTTTCTAAGAACACGGGGCTTTGAAGTTTTGTGCTTCCTCTACACTACTCGCGAAGTAGATCGAAGTTGGACGAGGCGAATAGTGTAGAGAGGTACTTCGATTCGCTTCGTGCAACCTCGCTTCGCCTCGGGTGACTTCCGATCGCTGTCGGTTTTTTGCGCCAGAGTCAAAGGACTTCGCGAAGTACCCCGAAGTTACACGAAACGTCTCACTACACTACTCGGCGTACGCCAGTTATGAATAATTTTTTTGATGTATAAATATGAAATATGTAGCTTTCTATTTCTACATAATTATTTATTTAGTTAACGCATTGACGTCGTACTGTTCACAAAATTAGGTACCTATAGCAGCTGCCTCTTGAACGTTATTCATGTTAAGGGTGCGGGAAACTCAAGGTGACTGAGCTCTTTGCGAAGTAGTACGAGTGTGTGGTCACGTTCTTCGGAGTGCGATCGACTTCGACGAGCACTTCGTCGAAGTTACTTCGCGAGTAGTGTGGAGGAAGCATTAAACCAACCCTCGTTCTACCACCTTATTGCGCTAAAAAACAAATTTACTGTCCAGATCTCTAGAAGATTCTGAATTCTGCCTATTGAAACTATTGGATTTCGTATGATGAAATGAATGAAAACGTAAATAAGAAAATAAAATATCATTAAAATTAAAAAATAAAGAAAAATCTAAAATGTAGAATAAAAATGCCTGACGCTTACACTAATCATTATTTTTTACGTTTAAGTTTTTGCTATCTATTCAAATGAAATAACATATAGACGCAATTTTATTTTATACAGATATTTGTTATTGTTAACTGTATTAGATAAGCTGATTTTTCAAAACCTAGCGAAATTTAATTTAATTTATTTATTAACGCTCTTAATAACTAACTTTACTCACGCTCTGCCAGTTAACGTTTAATAATCTATGTAGTAACCCTAAAAGTGGTAATATTTTAACGTAGAACGTACATATAGAGATCGACTAATTTAAAACTGCACGCGCTTGCCTTGTATTTTTTGTAGTTTTTATCACTTTTATCATTTAAAATGTAGTAAAAATGCTAAAATCTACTAAAACACTATAGAACAGGCGTTTGAATTTAGATTTTACGATACTTATTTCGGTAATTGTACGTAACAAAATCGTGCAGTTTTAAATTAGACAATCTATCTAGCTGGAATGGCAAAAGTTAATTACCTATATAGCTTAATTCACTTATTTTTTTATTGTAGTATACCAAACGATGGAATCGTTTAAAAGTAAGTTCCAAAATATTCTATCAAGTCTCTGGTAGAGTCTGGTAGAAAAATAAAAATAGTGAAAATAGCATTACAAAAAACATAATACAAGAGCAATGAAAGATATATAGAATAATAACAAATAGGTACTTATACAGTACCTATGTAAAATTGAATTTTAAAGTAGAGCACGCATAATCACCGTCCTCTGGCGCCATCTTCTGTAATTTGTCGAAATCGTTATGACGCTCATAATGCGATTTCTGCACTCTTAATAACGAAACTGTAGAAATGAAACGCTAACGCAAACATAGAGGGCGATACTGGAAACCATTCTTCAAAATTTGATGGTAAAATAATTATAATCATTTAACATAACAATGTATAATTATTAAAAATAACAACAATCATTGAAAAAATTAAAGGATGTAAGTGCTAGTAAAAATATTTACATGAAAATGCTATCTTAATCTAAACATAAAATGGAAACAGCATGTACAACAACAAATGTAAACCTTTGATTTCTTACAATATCACGAATTAAAACAAAAAACGCTCAACAAAACTAATGTTACGAAATGAATCTCTTTTTAACTTATTTTAAAATTCCGACGTTTCAAATGTTCTGCAGCATCGACCATCACGAGGAACCACAGAGTACTTCTTTTTTAATACACGAGGAAAGTGAGGTGTTCAACGGCTAGTTTACCCCATGTCCAGTTATTCCTTAATTACTATAAATACTACTGTTACTCCTATAACATTTAATTCGGCGTTCCTAATTTTCATACTATAGTCTTCAAACTGTATTATAGTAGACTATAATAAAAGATCAAAGTTTTGTTATCTACGGTATTATGACTATTGCATGAATGGGTCGGTTCAACTGGGAAAGATTTCACACACTGCCAGCATAAAATTGTATCATATTTTTTCCTCTAAAATATGAGTACAGCTTATGAAATTCATTTAATTCAGTTATCATATTAGGTTCACTTTTCTTGCAACTGATGCATATATCCTGATAACGTCATAAAGCGAAACGGGTCGGTTACGAAATAAATACTCGTAATAATTACAGTAGTATAACCAGAAAATACTTTTAAATGTCTTGTGCCAACATATCAATCCTTTAATGGATGACGATGGAAGTTACAACTTATAAAAATTACAGAGAGAATAAGAACTCTACTATTCATATTCTCTATCCAAAGAACAAGTAGTTTTCATCGCATGTCGTGTGTGGAGTGTCGTGTTGGTATCATGAAAATTACTGTAGATCGGATCAACAATTTTCCAATCATTCAATAATCACACTGAACCGCTGAACATAGGATATTAGTCATAGTTGCCACACTTGGCGGGAGCAATCAACAATTAGTTAGATAATTTATTACTGTATAATCGTTTTGAGCACATGTTGGAAAAAGGGTGGGCTTAATTATTTAGATTATCATTGATATGGATGGATATCAATATTAACAATTAATTAAACAGAATGGTTTTTTAAGGGCTTACGCGTCTGAGACAAAAGAAGTTACGGCCTAACTTAGCATCGTTGACTATCGCTTACTTAAATTAAGTATTTAATATTATTATACGCCAGTATATATTCTAAGTCTATGATTATTCCTCTCTATTGTCATTTTAATGAAAAGAGGGGGAGTAACTTTAAATATTTCTAAAGTAGGGTCGTAATGTATAAATTTATTAAACATTTGATAGCTTTAAAGTAAAAGCAAAAAATAAATAAAAATAGAAATAGTTACTGACGATATAATAAACACTATACTACTAAAACAATGACAGCGAATATCTCGTGTTCGAACCCAGGTCTTTCCGCCCCCGCTGAGTCCAGCGTAGTCAACGATAGTTTTGTATTTGATGTGCTTTCAAGCGAATTAAATCTCCATATATTATACCGCTATGGAATTTTATAACATTGCGAGCGCATCACACGTCAACAAAATCAATGCTGTACCAATCAATACAACCAATTTTAAAAGCTTTAAAATCCTCTTACTATACGAGAAGTATCAGATTCAATAACTTATGTCTGGTCACGTTTTCGTACCGGTAAACATAGATACATATAGACTTAGTTTGTTTTCCTGAACGCCACTGCGCATGAGTCAACACGAGAGCCACTCGAGGGTCATCAGCCGTTGGAACTCAGTGTATTCTTCAGGCTTTACGAGTCAGCATCTCGCCTGATCCAATTATTGAGGCTTTTGAGCGCTGAGTCACTACTTAGTGTGTCCACTGACTTTGCTGACTGATGTGTTAACACGTGTAAGTATATATTATATTTTTATCATAACAGTTCTTTGTTAATTAGTAAAAGTTGTATTTTGAACTATCTGAACATCTTTTTATATAATTAAAACATGTTTTAATATAAACAGCAAACATATGGCACTTTTTAAGTACTAATCGATTATCCATTTATAAGGTTGCTACGATGTACTTGAAGTTTGTTTTTAAACCGTGGGATTAAATTAAGTCGAACAATATAAATAAAACAACAACAAAAACACATTTTGCTTATACAACACTATCATATAATTATATATATGATTTGACATGAGTTTCAGATATTACGCGCCAAATTTTAAGTTAAACTCTAAGCTATACGTAACGTTTGAAAAATTAAAAATCAGGAATAATAATTACGATTTAAGCAATTTTAAACATTATTGTTATATTATGTTGTTGTCTAATCGACATTTTAACGAACAATATTAGGAATTATCGTATTTTTTAAAACAATAACGAACAGTATAGCCTCTTCCGTTTTCACCTGTTTTAACAAATTTTACAAATTATTACTGCTTTATTAATATATAATTTATTAGTACTTTATTTTATTTATGGAGAACATATACTATCTTTTTTTTTAAATAATTAACATTTCAAATACATACTTACATTTTGCGTAATTTTTTGCATGCCTTAAGCGCAAAGCGCGTAGGTATGTTCTACTAGCGCCTAAAAATCAAGATTCCAACGTTTTATTAAATACTTAGTTTTGATAACAGTTGAATCTTAGATAGTATTCCTTTTTTTACTTACGTTTATGTCTGGAATACTACGGATACTACGTTTACGTCTTGTCTCGCCTTGAATAATTTAGAAAAAAACAATAAAAAGTGGCTTACTGTTTGCTCTTTTTAACGCGAGGGATTAGCACAATTGTTTTTTCATATCACTCACATACATTATATACCTAACTCTTCGAATATCGCATCTCGCTTCTAATTTGACTAATTGTTATGCTCGTATTTAAATCTAATTTTAATTCAAAATATAATTGAAGTTGTAATGAGCTTAATTAAATACAAACTCTATTTAAAAATGTCTTTATACGCAATGCTAGAGCCAGCGTCGGGTCCATAATCGGATCAGCTCCATAGTACCATATTATTGCAACTTAGATAAGTATGCCAAATTTCAGCTTGATGGGATATCAGCATTTATTCCTTTGAATAAAACTATTTTTACGGATTTTATTGCGTTTAATTTACTTTAATAATTAAATCAAACGCGATAAAATCCGTTAATTCAATGTGTAGTATTCGCGTAAATATATGAAATCATTATTCATTCATTTATTCATAAAATCCACAGCTGAACATAGTTTATTATTTTTATTCAACTGATATCATGAAAATGCTACCCATTACCTGTTTCAGTATCCCTCTGTTGCCTCTTACAACACCTACGGGATGATATGGGGTGGTGGATATTCTTACACCGCCACTACTCAGAATGTCAGCGTGTGTTTCAAAAATTGATAACAAATTAATTTTAACCGGAAAGACACGAAGAAAGCAAGTTTTTTATTTAAGTTTCTTGCTTTCATTTGCTTAAAAAGTTCTAAAATGTCAACTATTTTGTGTTTCACAAGGCGAAGGACCGGAGATTATTTATTATATTTACGAGGATTAGCATCTAAAGCAACATTTTTTTCATTCATATACAAACAAAATATAGAAAAATTAACAGTCGTGCGTTCAAGGGACAGCACTCTATCCATCATTCATTTCACCCCGCGGCGCCGTCATCAATTAAAAAAAAATTCCAATTTTAAGTGCTCAATTATTGCGTGGGAGTGAAGGAAAATATTGCGAGGAAATCTGCATGTCTAAGAAATTTAAAAAAAATCCTTCATTAAATCTGCCAACGCGCATTGGCGTAGTCATTTACCCGTGCTAGTCCCAAAACTTGCTGAGATATTAGTGAAGATATGTTCCCAGCTGTGGGATGTATTTAGCCTGTTTCATTTTCCCTCTGTCGCCTCTTACAACACCCTCGGGACGATATAGGTAGTGGATATTCTTACAACGCCACTACACGGTTTACTTTACTACTTTTATATTAATTGATATTTCATATATATTTGATATATGTTTAGTATTTACGAAAGATATCAAAAAAAAAAAGCTTTTTGGACACTTTTCTGATTTTTTTCTTAATCTGTGCGTATTTGTGAAACCTATCATACAAAACTTCATCTTTTACGTGGTAGAGTCACGCTGCAACCATATTATGGTTGTAGCACGAATGGGTCAGCTCGACCGGGGAAGGACCACGCTCTCACAGAATACCGGCGTAAAATAGTAACTTAATGCTGCTATATTTCGTATGGTGGGTGTAGAGAACCGAAGACCCTTTTTACTGAGAACGAGGCATTCCATCTTGGTCTTCAGGGGTGACAACGCATCTTCATTTTGATTTTTAATCGAGAATAAATGTAGATGTCTATGTGACACAGCACCCACTTACCATCTGGTGGACTGTGTGCTCGTTTGTCACCCTTATTCCATATTTTTTTTAACTTTGAATAAAAATTAAAAGCCAGCTTCAAAAAATTAAAAAGAATAAAATTATTTCACATTCTGAAATCGATGCTAAGATATAGTATATAGAAGAATTAAAGCTCGACTACAGAATGTGAAATTATTTTATTCTTTTTAATTTTTTGAAGGGGGCTTTTAATTTTTATTCAAAGTTAATTTTTACCCCTTTAAATGGACTAAAAAACATCACAATCTCTATATCGTTAGAATAGTTACGTTAAAAACGTCATACCTTATTTTATCATAATTAGGGGTGGAATTTATTCTTCAAATGAATATGGGACAGCCCTGAAGTATAAACTATTTAATAAAAAACAATAATCAAAATAGGTATACAATTGACAGAAATATCGCGTAAAATACATACAAAAAAACATACAATTGAAACCGTCCTTCTTTTTTAGGTTAGCTAAAAACGGTTTGCAAATCCTGCTCAATAGTAGCTCATACTTATTAGAAATTTAAGTGCGAATTAAAAATGAAAAATGTGTCTTATTATTATTATTATTACATGGTTTGTTAATAAAAAAATTCAAACTTTTATTACAAAACTTAATTTAAATCTTACGTATGTCTTACATCTTTACATTAGAGTTAGAATAGATATAAAATCTAAAGAATTATTAATGAGTATAATTACATCTCTTTTGATAGAGGCAGACCGAAGTGCGTTATTCCCACACGCAAAAGGAATCAAAGGCGTGAAGATATGTATGTACGTATGATTCAATATCTTTACGTAAATAAATATAATATACTAAATATACATTATATTCCTAGAATAGAGTAGAATATTATGCTTTATTTTACAAAACAACCGAAAGAAAAACGAATAAAATATGGGAATTTCTATTAGCGACGAATTTTTATTGCTTTGCTGTCGTTAAAAAAGAAAATATTACGAGAGCATATGTAGTTACTATAAAAAAGAACGTTATTATAATATGTATATAAATGAATATTCATAGAGAAACATTTATTTATTATAAATATACGTAAAATACAAATCAAAGATACAGACAGATTTTTTAAAAGAGCTATGTAATTTGTGTGAATTGAAAACATTTAACCTTAGACCTTCACCGACATAAAGCGTAACTTACGCCTTACGCCGCGTAAGTCATTGTAGAAATTGGCGTTTAAAATTTTACACATGTACGAATTCAGAACATGTGTTAATTAAGAAGGATAGAAATTGTAGCGAGGCTTTAGAATATGAGCATGACAGATGTAATCGTATGTCTGCTAGGTGCAGCTGAGCATGTTATATTTATTTTTCTATAAAATGTTATTGTTATTTGATATACTGAAATATTGTTATGTTCTGCGGGTTAAACACCTCGCTCTTATTCCGGCCTGCTGTGGCAAAGGATGCGGGCGGATCCGGTCGTATATACGTGCATCCATTTCGAAAACTCACGAAGACTGTCACCGTTCGTATATCGTACGATATCCTCGTTTGAATAACATAACATTCTCCGCTAGACGCTGTAGATTTTATTTCTACAGCGTTACATAGCCAGCCTTCTCGTCCATAGAGGCACTCCTAATAGAGTTACAAATCGTACTCCTCACGCCAAGATACAGTGTACTTTCTCTCTCGGTTCACCTACATTAGGCAGCTGTTCTGCATGACGGTACCATTTTTTATCTGCGGGACTACGCGTGAAGCGTTCTTTGAAGCCGCAATGACTGTCTAGGGTGAGGATGAGATACTTCATGTACTGTCCCAACCTAACATTAGACTCAGAGCCACGCTCTAGAACGCACGACTCCTTCTTTAAGACAGTTTGTGAAACCATAGCGCTTCCAATCTGTATAGCAGACAATATTTACGACAGCAGTGTGATCGGCACTTAGAAGCGTGTCATAGAGAAAATTCTGTAGGAGCAGGGCCTACACTTACCTCTGCAGAATCCCCCGTTGCATCTTCCTCCAGATCGTTTTGATCGTCTTATTCCATGTGTCATGTTTCATGTTAGTCTTTAAAATTCGCGTCCTTGTTTAAAGTTTACTGCAAGGTTATAATAGCCTGCAGTGGCTTATAATAATATTGACTCCCAATTATAATATAACTACAGTCACACTGCAGTTGTATTATAATTGCAGCACGAATGGACAGTTTCATCGGTAAAAGAAAACTCTCACATGATATCAACGTAAAATAGCAGTGTTATAATGCTGCTTTTCTTTTGTGAGCAATGAGATGTGAAGATTATTTCTTACTGGCAACGAGGCATACAATCTTAGTCCTTAATGGTGATAACACATCTGCTTTAACACACTTCTTTTCCCTCAAGATCGAATGGGAATCGCAAGAAGTCGATGAATGCAGATGACTTAGAACCATGTTTTGTTATAATGTATAGGGCCTATATTAGGCAGTGGACTTGTGATATCCACATGTTAATGAACAAAACATAAATGATGACTACCATATATATATAGTTGTTAAACATCATGTTTGCATTTTTCTGGTGAAAATTTATTGATAGGTTTTTCTACCGGTATAAACTTCTTCGGTATTGGATGCGGCTTAAGCTTTATTCTGCATAACATCTACTTAACGTCGTTGTCGAATGCATCAATTAAGCTTTATTGGAGCTTACAATCTACTTTTGTTGGGAAAAATGTATTATAGGTACAGTCAACGGCAAATAAATTAGGGCATAATGAAAGTATATACCCTTATTTCGAGACTAGAAGTAAGTGTAGTTGCCTATACAAAACATCTAGTCGCCTTTTACTTACATAAATGCTGACTCGATCCATAGCTCGCGTAACAAAATTGTAGTTCCTCATATGATCGCCGTAAGTAATGACGCGCCAACGTCATGGAACCTGCAGACACAGTCTATAAAAGGTCCACGGCTTAACCTTCACTATAGATTATCTCTTAAAGGGATAGTCATTTCATATAAATTTGTGTTTACTTCCTACTGTTTTTAATTAAATTTTGGCCCTTTAATTACATTATGGTCTATAATATTGTTCAAATATAGATGACAAAAATAAAACCCTCATTATATATTTTTTTATTTAAGTACAGTTTATACTTGAAAAGTTGAAATGTTTTGATTTTGATTTTGATTTTGATTTTAGCGATACAGTTTTCAGCAAAATGTAAAGATTAACCTTGCTCTACGTCAATATCTTTACAGTTTTATCAAAACTTTATCCCCTTAAGAAACTGGAGTGATTTTTATATCAAGTATATCGTCAAGTGTATCGGAAACTCGTGCCCTCACTCCACCCTTCCGATGAGAGATAAAAAAAATCGGCCAAGTGCTTCCGACACGATTAACTCAGGGTTCCATATATAATAAAAGGTTTTTTATTTTTTATTCAATACTAGCGACCCGACCAGGCTTCGCTTGGGTAGGATATATTAATGTGGCGTTATTTAGATTTAAGATAAACACTATAAGGTACTGATAAGAATTTGGCCGTGGAAGGAAAAGAGGAGATCTCCCGCCGGCAAGGTGTTCAGCCCGAGGAGCGACCAGTGCTCCATGTGTTGTTTTGGAGCTGTTCTACATATAGCGCGGTAACTTCGGAACTTTCATAGCGCGATTAAGGCTTCGGTGTGTTTCGCTTGTGGCGCGCGACAGCGCCGCGATATCACCCTCCTGCTCAGATCGGAGGTCAATGGTGCAGTCTAGTTGCCGAGAAATGTGCAAGTGCCAGTCATTGCCTTGTAGTCAGCGGTGAGTCGAGAAGAAGGCAAGTAATCTGCGAGAGTGCCGTGAAGTAGAGGCGAGCTGTAAGCTTCAGAGCCATGCCGAAAACAATGCGCAGAGAGTAGTAGCTTGAAGAACAGGAAGCGTTATAAAGCTTAGTTAAGAACCTTGTAAATCGAAATGACTTGCAAGATCTGAAAACTGCAGAAGACGATTCACGAGAGCAAATGGTAGGAGATATTAAGGATAATGATGAAGGTTTGAAGTTGTAGTTCCTGGAGGATGTTGGTTGCGTGTTCCCATCATGTCTGGGTCACAAATTTGGTTTGGCCATGGTAAGAAAAGGGGAGATCTCCCACCGGACAAGGTGTTCAGCTCGGGAAGCGGCCAATGCTCCATGTGTTGTTGCGGAGCTGTTCTATATATAGCGCGGTAACTTCGGAACTTTGATAGCGCGATTTAGGCTTCGATGTGTTTCGCTTGTAACGCGACGACAGCACCGCCACATCATAGAAGATAAAGACGCCATCTATATTAGGTTATATCAAATAATGGATTGGTCTAATTTATATTTCCTTCTTCTTCATTACTTCCTAACTTGTTGAACATTATAAAACTTTAATTACTGCAAACCCTGTTCGAGAGGTCTACGACCAGGTGTGGACTGGTTAATGGAGACCTACAAGTATAGTTTTTGAAACATACAGTAGAGCGTCGATTATCCAAACGTCGATCAACCGAACGATCGCTTAACTGAACTACTACCACGCTGAGATACGACTACCGCAGCAGCGAGCTGCCAGTTGAGTGAGAGTGAGGAGTTTTTATATCCGCTGTAAAAGCCCATCATTTAAAGAATGGAAAAGAGAGAAAACTTTATTGCTCCTTGATAATGCACCAACTCATCCATCATGTGACATCCTAAATGAAAAGGATGAATTTATGAAATTGATGTTTCTTCCACCTAACGTAACTCTAATGTTGCCCTCTCTGGCCACACACTGCTCTACTCGCGCAATTAATCGCGACGCTCCGCACTAGGTCGCTCGCATTTGCAACACAATGGTTAATGCAACTGTGGCAGCATGCTATATGCATATTTAGTATAGCTAATTATATCAATGTCATAAAAAAGAAATATACGTCGTCGTTCTCGTCAACGGAGATGGTGGATGATGACATCTATTCATCGAAATAGAATAGAACGACGCTTCCGTAACAAGCGCTCGATTCGGACTGCGTTTGCGCGAGTATGTGGCCAGCCACTCGAGCTCATATTGGCAGTCCTTTGACTCGCGCCCAAAAACCGACAAAACAGGGAGCGATGAGCATGACAAGGAGCGTGACGTGCGGCATTACGAGTATTGTGGCCACACTACGTCTCTGCCTCCTTTCCTCGCTACTTCCCATGCCACTCGACGAGTGCGTAGCCGGGGGGTAATAAACGAAATTTGTATTACATATAAATATGTTTTATTGGTATATTGGTACATAAAATTATACAGTTCGATTATCCGAATAAATCGGTTTTCCAAACACCCATGTCCCCCAATTAGTTCGGATAATCGACGCACTACTGTATTCCTAAAATTAGGACACAATTGCCCAACCTACAAGAATCATTGTTTACTGAAAATCGATTATAATATTAACATGGTAGAGTCGCAGCTAGACAGCAGCAATATCTTTTGCAATATTACAGTGAACCTACTAGTGGTAGACTGCCACTTAATAGCTTAAATGGCCATGCTGCAGATATTATGGGTATAACACGAACGGGTGGGCTCAACCAGGGAAGGACCACGCTCTCATAGAATACTGGCGTGAAATAGCATTTTACTGTGTTTCGTATGGTGAGTGTATAGAACCGGAGACCATTTTACTAGAAACGAGGCATTCTATCTTAGTCCTCAAGGGTAACAACGCATCTGCATTTTAATTGTTAATCGAGGATAGATCTAGATCTATGGGCCACAGCACCAACTTACCATCAGGTGGACTGTGCTCGTTTGTCACCCATTTTCTATATAAAAAAGTTCATGATTAAAAATAGATCTAATTATGAAATTAATGGAATACTTAAAAATACAATATCCATGGCTGTGATGTGAAAAACTAACAGTGCGTAGGACTACACATAAGGTTTCACAAGCTCACGGAAACCTAAAACAATGTATCTATAGTTTTGCGTTTGAAATTTAATTCACATTATCTTATTATAAAACGGTATGCGGATAGTTCTCTTAAAACGGTTAATTATTTTTTACTGCACTGTTAACTAATACATGATCAACAAGTAAAAAACCTTCCTTGCTTCAAAAACCAAGACTGAAAAAGAAGATTTATTTGCAAACAAGTTTAAAAATCATTACAACCCACATCGTCAGAGGCGACAAAAGGAAACTGAAACAGGAAATGGGCAAAAATCCTCCCTATGAGACAATTTATGAGGGTGGCCTATGGAATAGGGATTTTGGCTTCAGACTGACTCCAGGCTGTAATGGAATGGATGGAAATTATTATATTCTGAGTGACGGATTCTCTTACGACATGTGGCGTCCATCAATCCATTTCGTTCCATGGGTCTCATAAGAGAAGACTATTGGAAATGCCATTAAAAATCTTATGGATTCCAATAGACGGCGGTATAAGCAGCAGACATAAAAAATACATATTTAGTCCCATGTTGGTCTGCGACTTAAAGGTCTCATGTGGGACTTATAACAAAAAAGAATGGACCAACCGTATTACATGTTTAGCATGTCGTAAACGGCGACTTATGAGATATTGGGTTTATGTTTGTGTAGGCGAAGGGCTATAATTTCTTTCAAAAATTTCATCTAAACTCATATTTTTTTGGATGAACGTGGACCGAGTAACACGCTGCTCTTTGGACTCAGCCTACCCCCTCGGAGATTACAGACGTTTTTTTTTATAGGATAAGGGTAACAAACGAGCACACAGTTCACCTGATGGTAAGTGGTTGCTGTGGCCCATAGACGTCTACATCTATCCTCGATTACGAATCAAAATGCAGATGTTTGTCACCTGCGAGGACTAAGATGTAATGCTTCGTTTCCAGTAAAAAGGGTCTCCGGTTCTCTACACTCGCTATACGAAACACAGCAGCGTTACGCTGCTATTTTACGCTGGTATTCTGTGAAAGCGTGGTCCTTCCCCGGTCGAGCCGATCCATTCGTGCTACAACTATACCAATAATATAGCTGCAGCAGGGCTCTACCACGTAAAGCGTGACGCTATGCCGAACATAAAATACGCAGACCGGCGACGGGCAGCGTCAAAAGTGCGAGACGTCTGGTTCTGCGATCGTAAATCCGCCTTACGAGCGTGACGATTAAGCCAAATCCTCTCTACAACGTGAGGGGTCTATGTTATGCTATGCGTACAACGTACATTTATATTATTTACTAGCTTTCACGCGCGGCTCCACTCGCATTTAATTAAAAGCCGACAATTTTTTTACTACTGAAATTATTTCTAGTTTTAATCAAAAGTTCCGGAACGCTCTACCTACTACATTAGACTTTTTTAGACTACATTTAGTGATTTACTTTTTATTAAAAAAATATAATTTATTCCTAAAATAGAACTACAGAGCCGAACATAAGGAACAGTAACTTATATTAGGTCCTTACATATGAAATTAGCGTTTTGTACTGGAGGAATATAAAGTCAATTTTTTTTTGTAAAATATATTTAATTGATCAAAGTATGCACCGTTGTTATCTATGCACTTTTGCCATCTCATAGGTAGTTCATTGATCCCTTTACTATAAAAAACCACGGGGGCGAGAATCAATAAACTCTTTGAATGCGGTTTGGACTGCCGTATCGGAGTTGAATTTTTTTCCTTGTAAGAAGTTGTCCAAATTCCGAAAAAAATGGTAATCTGTTGGAGCAAGGTCTGGGGAGTACGGTGGATGTCGCAGACATTCCAATTGTAGCTAATCTAACTTAGTGGTTGTTTGTTGTGCAGTGTGTGGTCTTGCGTTGTCGTGAAACAGCAGTGGCCTAGAGCGATTGACCAATCTCGGTTGTTTAGTAGCTAGTTCTTCCTTCACGGTTTGCAGTTGCTGACAATAGATATCTGCCGTAATCGTTTGGCCATATTTTAGAAAGCTGTAGTGAACGACACTGGCGCTAGTCCACCAAACACTCACAAGTAACTTTTTCTGAGTGAATCTTCGTTTAGGGCAGGATTTAGCTGGGTCTCCAGGGTTCAGTCATTGCGACGAGCGCTTCCGATTATCGTACAGTATCCACTTTTCATTACAATTAATGATTCGATTTAAAATCCCTTCATTATTGTGTCGGTTGAGCAAAGTAACACAGCAGTCGACGCGTGTTTGCAAGTTCGATTCACTCAATTCATGAGGTACTCATCGTTCAAGTTTTTTTACTTTCCCGATTTGCTTCAAGTGGATTAATACAGTTTTATCACTTACCCCGAAGCCTGCAGCTATCTCTGAAGTGCTTTGTGATGGATCCGCTTCCACAATTGCCTTTAATTCTTCATTTTCCACTTTGGTCTCCGGCCGTCCACGGGGTTGGTTCTGAAGGTCGAAATTTCCAGAACGAAAACGTTGAAACCAAAAACGTACCGTGCTTTCTTTTGCGACACCAGCGCCGTACACATCATTAATCCTTCGTGCTGTTTCCGGAGCACTGGTGCCACGGTAGAACTCGTACTCGTAAATATACCGATATTTCATGTTTTCCATTGTGCAGTAATAAGCGACGCCAAAGAAAAAAATAATGAGGAAAAAACAAATGAATGACTTTTTTCAAAACTCAAATGTACCAGCTAAATGAATTTATAAATTTGAATTTGGAATTCTTAACCAAAGAGGAGATATTTCAGATCAAAGTGGTCAGTACAACAAAACGCTAATTTCATATGTAAGAACCTAATATAATATTAAATTTTAACTGGTGTGGTTTTAAATGATATCACTCAACGGAAATGATTTTGAGCCCAAGAAACACATAACCAAGCTCCATAGAGCGGACCTTATAGGACCACAGGATTTGTTGTCATTGAAAATACTTTTAACGGGAATTTTAATCGTTTAAAATTAAACGGTAGGTTGATTAGTATAACAGAAATGTGTGATATGAGCATAGTCTCTCCCTTAGCTTCTGATAAAATTGTGGCGTCTTAAGCAATTCATCTAAATTAGGAGACTACCCCAGGAGGGTACCAGTAGCCCTGGTGATGGAGAATCCCTCGCTGAGCATCCACGACCAAGCTATCCTACTCTTCCTGAGCGTGGGTGCTCAGGCTGCCCCGCGTATTCTGGGGGGTTGAAATTCTGCTCGCGAATAAAACTGCTTGGGCAAATGGAGCAATAAGACCAAGGCGACCCCTGTCACGCTATGACCCCTGGCCTTGCTCTTTTTAATCGAGACTCAGGTGTTCTCTACGGCTGATACTTCATATCTCTCCTGCCTGGGGTACAAATTAGAACACTCCTTTGTGCCCCGGGCTGGAGTTTGCGTATACGTCAGAGAGGAAATCTGTTTTCGACGCCTCGGCAGTCTTGAAGGACAGCGACGACCATCCCCGCGTCTACGGGTGCCTCTATAGGTCCCATAGCGGTAATGCCGAAACAGACCGACTCATCGATCACGTCCAAATAGCTACAGATTCCTTGCTACAGCAGATCCCATCCGCAGAGATCGTGATCCTTGGCGATTTTAACGCCCACCACGCCGAATGGCTCGGTTCACGTTTAACCGATCATGCGAGGAGATCTGTTTATGACTTTGCCTTGGCATATGGTTTAACACAGCTGGTTACTTAGATTCGATTCCAGATGTGGACGATCGAATGTGTGATGCACCTTGCCTGTTGGACCTTCTGCTGACCTCTCATCCGGACGGATATCAGGTTTTCGTCGACGCCCCTCTAGGCTCGTCGGACCATTGTCTTGTCCGGAGTGTGGTGCCACTTACACTAACGTCGCGGTTGCATTCTGCAGGCTGCCGCCGTGTTTGGCACTATAGGTCTTTTTGTGCATCAGCAAACCCGTCATTTGCGATCAGCAAATGACGGGTTTGCTGATCGCAAATGCCCCGCCCCCCAAGGGTAGGCCCTTGGGGGGCGGGTTTACTGATCGCCGGACGATCCCAGCGTTGTTGCAGATTCTGTCGCTGATGTAGTACTTCAAGGTATGGAACTTTTTATTCCATCCTCTGTGGTGCCCATCGGAGGCAGATCCCAGCCATGGTTTGGTCGCTCCTGTAAAATAGCATCACGCTATAAGCAGGAGTGCTACCGGGCCTGGGCTGACGCATCAACGTCTCGGGATGTAAACACCAGCGCTCTTAAAAAGAAGTATAATTCTGCCTCCACGTCCTTCAAAAGAGTCATTGCCAAGGCAAAGTCTGAGCACATCGGCAGAATTGGCGAAAAACTAGTTCGCCTTCCTTCGGGAACCCGTGCATTCTAGTCTCTCGCCAAGGCTGTCCAAGGGAACTTCTGTCAGCCATCTCTTCCATCTCTGCATAGAGAGGACGACTCACTGGCCCATGCCGCAAAGGAGAAAGCCAATCTGCTAGGCTCTCTCTTTGCATCCAACTCGACTCTCGATGACGGGGGCTACACACCGCCGACCATCCCGCGGTGTGAGTGCTCTATGCCGGATGTGCGGTTTACACAGCGTTCGGTTCGCAAAACACTCCTCTCCCTGGATGTCAGCAAGTCGAGTGGGTCTGATGGAGTCCCTCTCATTGTGCTGAAGACGTGTGGACAGAGTTGACACCGGTTTCAACGCGTCTTTTGCGGTACTCCTACTCCCAAGGCGTATTCCCGAACTCATGGAAAGCAGCTTTGGTACACCCGATCCCTAAAAAAGGCGACCGCTCCGACCCGTACAACTACAAGCCTATTGCCATCACCTCCTTGTTCTCCAAAATAATGGAGTCCATTATAAACTGCCAGCTCATGAGGTACCTTGAGGATCACCAGCTGATTAGTGACCGCCAGTACGGTTTTCGTCGGGGTCGATCAGCTGGTGATCTTCTGGTCTACCTGACTCATAGATGGACGGAGGCAGTAGAGTCCAAGGGGGAGGCATTGGCCGTTAGTTTGGTCATAGCGAAGGGCTTCGATCGGGTCTGGCACAAAGCGCTTCTTTCGAAGCTCCCTTCCTATGGGCTTCCCGAGAAATTGTGCAATTAGATCACCAGTTTCCTTGCTGATCGGAGCATCAAGGTCGTAGTAGACGGTGCATGCTCTGATTACAAGCCTATCAACGCTGGTGTTCCACAAGGCTGTGTGCTATCACCAACGCTGTCTCTTCTGCATATCAATGATATGTTACAAACTGGTAACATTCATTGCTATGCAGATGTCAGTAATTTCATTTCTCGGGACTTTTTTCATTTTGCGGGAAAACGTCACTGAGTACCGGGACAAACTTGTGTCTGAAGTCGAGTCTTTGCTGAACAAAGTCTCGGACTGGGGGCGACTAAATCTAGTCAAGTTCAATCCCCAGAAGACACAAGTTTGCGCGTTTACCGCTAAAAAGAACACTTTGTCGTATCTCCTCAGTTTCAATGCACTCCCCTTGCTGCCTCAACTAGCATCGGAATCCGCGGCGTCGACATATCGAATAGTGTGCAGTTCGTGGTCACTTGGAAGGGAAGACCAAATTGGCTTCTAAAAATCTTGGCGTGCTCAGCAGAGCGAGAGAGTATTTCATGCCGGCACATCGCTTGCAACTTTATAAAGCGCAAGTTTGGCCTCACATGGAATACTGTTCTCATCTCTGGGCCGGGGCACCCCAGTGCCAGCTCCTTCCACTTGACCGCATCCAGCGCAGAGCGGTTCGAATTTTCGACGACCGAGTTCTTTCTGATCGGCTCGATTCACTGGCGCTGCGTAGGGATGTTGCATCCCTTTGTATTTTCTATCGCATCTACCACGGGGAGTGCTCTGAGGAATTGTTCGGATTAATTCCTGCCGCCAAATTTGACGAACGCACATCGCGTCAAAATTCACGATACCATCCTCACCATCTGGATGCTTGGCGGTCCACCACTGTGCGTTTTACTAGGAGTTTTCTTCCTCGTACAACTTCTCTGTGGAATTGTTTACCACCAGCGATTTTTCCGGACCGATACGACTTAGGGACCTTCAAGAAAAGAGCTTACTCCTTTCTAAAAGGCCGGCAACTCACCTGCAATTCCCCTGGTGTTGCGGTTGTTCATGGGCGGCGGTAGTCACTTACCATCAGGTGAGCCGCATGCTCGTTTGCCCCCTCTTCTATAAAAAAAAAACCACTCTCGAACTTGTCCTAAAATTTGAACATTATATATAATATGATCTATGATATAGAACACTTAGATCATATTATATATAATATGATCTAAGTGTTCAGGTTATATTCTCATTAATATCTTTCATATGGTAATTACTATAAACGATATATAGGTATTTTTTAAATCGTAAGTTTAATAGTTAAAGGTCTCAAGGTATACAATTCAGGAGAAGCCCTATACTATTCTATGGGGTTCTTAGCAAATAACATAATAATTATTTTGTGAAAATTTTTTTTAGCCCGATTATTTTTTAATATTACTTATTTGTTTGTTCATCTTTCTAAATCATCGGGTGTTTTATTAGTATTATGATTTTTTTGATTATTTGCTTTGATTGTCTTATTTGCTAGGTTATTTCTTTTCTGCCTAGGAATCCGTCTGGGTAGATGCCACCATCTTACTTATTTCTGCCGCCAAATAGCGGTGCTTGTACTGCTGTGTTCTGGTCTGAAGAGTATAGGGAGCCAATATAATTACAGGCTGTGAAGCACGCCATCTTAGTTTTCAGAAGTGACAACGCATCTATAGCCTTATTAGTTTGAAATTGGCTGCAGGTGTACATCGACTGCAGTAGCCACTTACCATCTGGTGGACTGTAACTTTGTCACTTCAGTTTTATAAATAAAAATATTTATGTTTATTTATAATCTTTGTTCCAGTTGTTGTTCGACGCATGGCGACAGCGCAGCATCATGTCGGGCATGACGGGAGCCAGCATGTTGCGCACGCGTCGGAAGGATGTCAACGTCAAGCCGAACCGGAAGTGTGTATAGTTTTGCTATTAACAAAGCAGAATTTTATGTCTAATTTTAATTTATTTATATTAATTATTATTAATATTCTAAAACATAAATCAAAATATCTAAAAAAAACATACTTTTATATTTAAGGTGTTAGTGACAATATTATTATTTCATTGTGTTAAAGAATTTAAATCTTTACACAATTACATAATATATTAAATCATTAACGTGGGTATTACCACGAGTGCATGCACGAGTGTGTCCGCGAACTTCCTACTCACATGTTTACGTACGTATTGGGGGTAGGGTTGTCATCCATGGGTGTTGTTTCTGGAATGAGCCTAAGAACACAAACAACACCCTGATGTAACACAGATAAATAGTGTTGGAATATTGTTCTAAACGTAATAGATTTAAATTTATAAACAAAATATTTTTAACTTCTCAACTAATACATCCCTACGGACCGAAGAAAAGAAACCTTTCCCTTAAATGTTCTGTGCACTCCACCAAATTTTATATTAAATCTTTCACTGTTCGTGGAATCAACTTTTGGAACTCCTTGGCTCTATTGATCTATTTATTATATTGGCTCTCTAACTTCTCCCTCTATCTCCTTTCTTCTTTTAGGGCATAATTTGATAACATAGTATTGAAACAGAAACAGAAACTTTTTTATTCAATAATATTACCACTAGTTCGGAAAAAACCTCTGTCCTGGGACTCTGAACCAACAAGAAACTGTTATTTTCTTTTTCTTTTTTAAAAAAAAAGTAACAGCTTACAATCATGTGTGTTACACAATTAGCAACACAAAACGAATAAGAAATAGCTTGGCAGCGATCACCTCATTTCCAGGGCCTATTATTATCCATAAATTCCTTAATATTATAATAACCCTTTTTATACAAACTTAGTTTAATAAAGTTTTTGAACTTTGAGCAGGTCAAATTTTATTATTCTACAGTACATTTCTACCCGTTAATCTTTCTCTCCTTTTATATAATTATATTTTGGGTTTTCTGGAAGGAATAGCTATAATATAACAATAAGACACCCTTTGTTTTAATTTTTGTATTTTTGTTATATTTGCGTCTGACGACCACTCGATGAACATGAATGCTTAGATATATTAATGTGAAAGAAGCGAGAGAAGTGTGTCAGGATCGTACCAAATGGAAATCCGTAGTCTCTGCCTACCCCACTAGGTGATAGGCGCGAGAGTTTATAATTACGATTTTGTCTTAATCTTTCATTGGCGTACAATTAAGAGTATTGTTCAGAATCAGAATCAGAATCAGAATATTTATTGCCAATAAGCTGTGTATGTACAATTTGCGGGTGACATTGCAATTAAATGTAACACAGTTTACCCATATCGGGTATGCAATAATTAAGAAATAAAACTTTATATAAATTAATGTTTGGTATTAAAATATTCATTTAAATTATAAAACACATTACATATTAACCACTTTTTGAGGTGTATTTTAAATCTTGGCAAGTCCATAGTTTTTATATCAGGTGGCAGATGATTGAATATTTTAATACCTGTACAAAAAGTGCTCTTATAATACATGTAATTATTAATTTTAGGTGTACATAAATTGTTCTTATATTGACTACGCATTGGACGTGAATTCAAATTAGATTTAATCTGAAAATGGTTGTTATTCTGTTTGATAAAATTGAAATTTCTAAGATGTAAATATTGTTGAAGTACGATGTTTTTATAGTGGAAGTACGATCCGTTAGATTTCTATTAGGGTTTTGGCAAAAATAGCCCCCTTCTACTCGCTTACTCGCTAAAATTGGTCTTCAGACCTGGCATGAGTTGGGTTCACACAATATTTTTTTCAAAAACTTAAATATTTAGTATTATAATTCTATTCAAAATAAATTTAATATGAAATTTTCAATTTCCTGAAACAGGAAAAGACAAAGTTTCCTGCTGGGTTGGAGGTTTCTGGCTGGGTTAAGTTGGAAGTTAGGTTTTGGAACCGATATTACGAGTAAATATAGTGACGTGCAGAGACAGAAAAAATATTTTTGTTTTTGACTTTTAATTTCATAAAATTCACTTAATTACAACATATGACCATTCGACCTAAAATCAGTTATTTGACAACTCTTTATATATTGCGGAAATTGGATGTAATAATCGCATAAACGATTGTAAACGGAACCAAATGTGAATTTAGAGTATCTAAGCTGGATACTTTTCTTTCGCAATAAAACTAATGCATTTGTTGTCTCTTCAAATGATGAACATATCGCTATCTGTCTCATGATTCATGCAAAAACTACTGAACGGATTAAAATTAAATTTGTAATGCAAGTTAATGACCCTGAATAACTATTTTATTTTCTGCTGCTGTTGCCTATTTTATTATTAAATAAACAAAAATTGGAAAACGTAGAGCTCCTAAAATGTATTTTATTTTTAAATGCATTATTAAATCATTCTAGCTGTTGTGACCTTCTTGGGAACTTACGTTTTAACATTTTTAAAACAATTTCATGTACAATGCAAAATCCTTTTTACTTCAGTTTCATTATAAATGAAAGTTAGCATTTGTCAAAGTAAATTATTTACCTGAGGCCCTTTTTACTGGAAACGAGGAAATCCATCTTAGTACTCAGGGGTAACAGCGCATTCGGCATTTTAATTCTTTAACAATCTATGGGCCAGAACATCCACGTGCTCGTACCATTAGGTGGACTGTGTACTCGTTTGTTACCCTTATTCTATAAAAATTAAAAGAACATCGACGTCGACATTCGTTGTTGACAAAGTTAGTTAGTTAGTACACTAACCACATCAAAAACTTTTCAGCGTTTAATTTTTTAATTGAAATTAAAATAATAGGAAATCGAAAACGAAAAATAAACCTTGAAGGTCATGTTTTTTTTATATTAATAAATGAATAAAACTTTAAAAAATAATGATTTCTCACAGAAAACAAATGTACAACTGTTTACAACGTGTTGTGATCTTAAAAATTTTACGTTCTTTGATACTGCATTAAGTTACTGTTGAAGTAAGTTACTTAATTATTGAGAAATAAATGTATTTTTATTTTTTGTTTTTAATTAAAAGTTAAAGGTAGGCGGCTTCGTTAACTATACCACCACGATGTCAAACACCTCAGTTAACTTACTTTTTTAATCCATAAATTATTGCAGTATTCGCGTGAATAAAAAAACCTTATTTATACCACTGATTATCGCACAGATTGGACCGAAAGTCCTCCCGGGGCATGCTCTACGAGAACGAGGAGCTAAGATTACGCACAATTAATATAAATGCAGAGGTCGAAAGAGGTAAGTGGTATTTATATTTTTTATATATAAAAGTTACAAAATGTAAACGACCATATATCTACTAAAGGTTTATCATGTGAAAGTGTATTTCACGGCTCTATATATTAATACGTAAAAGGAAAACTTTGCAACCCTTTTAGCCCCTAACATACCCACAACCCCGAAGCATATTATGCGCACGGAGGAGTGTGATATTGGCGTAGGTAGTTAAAGTTTATATATGGGGAACGAGTGCAATGTCAAACATATAATCATAATATTATGTTGGTTATTACTCTAAAGCCAATGCCAAACACTTAGACTCCGAACCTAAAATTTAATGAATTTAAATTTAAATACTTAGTTATTATAAATACACACTAGACTAGGTTTGCAGCATATGCTTCACTCTGGGGCCTTAACTAGTTTTTACCCATTTCCACCAAAATTACGCTTGCACAATCTTTCCTACTCCCTCTCCTCGACTATGCTGACATTTGTTACCTTGATATCACAGAAGAGCAACTTAACAAACTGAGCGACTCCTGAATCTCAGTATGCGGTTCATATTTGGGCTTCGTAAATATGACCATGTCTCAGAATACCGCACTAAACTCAAGTGGCTCCCAATCCGTCTTCGTCGGAATACTCATATACTTACTGCTCATATAATGTCCTGTGCACTCCTCGACGTTTTATGATAAATCTTTTTCTGTTCTTGGAGTAAGACTTTGGAACTCCTTACCCCAGTCAATTAAACATGCTCAATCCTTAAATGTGTTCAAGAAACAGGTTAAAGGACACTATTTGTCTCTTTAACCCCTCACTCTTCCTCCTCTTAGTTATGGTCATTGATCTACCTAAAGAATGTTGTCTTTCCCTGTCCGTTAATCTTTTTCTTATTTTTATTTAATTCTTCTTCTGGGTTCAACCCAACAAAAGGTGGTCTGCCTTTTGTTTTTCCCTCATTATTTTTTATTTTTTGTTGTATTTATCTTTTCTTGGTGTACAATAAAGAGTATTGTATTGTAAGTGATGGAACACTCGCGAACTCCCGTAGAATTAGTGCTCGAAGGCGGTCCGGCTGCGCGAGCAGACTAATGACGGAAGTGGCGGATACAATTTGGGGTGTTTCTTAAAGCCTCGGGAGTGGCTAAAGAGGAAAGTTCAGTGCAGGCTAGTTTACTGGTCAACCTCATTGGATCGGCGGGTTACGAAATCTATTCGATCTTTACATACCTCAAGAACGAAACTGAAGACGATATTAAGTGTTTGTTGAAAAAGTTTGATAAGTAATATGGGACAAAACCTAATGTCATGTTATCCTGATTTAAGTTTTTTACGTGAGGCCAAGAGGAAGGCGAAAATATAGATCAATATGTTACCTACTGCACTAAAATTGCTAAGTCAATCCATGTGAGTTTGGTAACTTAAATAAAAGCTTAATAAGATATATAAGCACACGAATAAAAGGTTGTACGTGATCGGCTACTTCGTACGGATGATTTAACATTAAAAAAGGCGGTCCAGATACAAGTGGCAGAAATATCAAATGAGGAAAGTACATGCATCGAAAAAGGTCCTGATGGGGATGAAAGCGGTCGCAGCTACGGCGGTATACGACACAGCGGTGGAGCAAGGTGGCGCAGAGCGCGGCGCGGCGCTCGCGGCCGCGGACCAGGGTTCGGTGCCGGTCCGGCGGCGTGACGGCGTCGTGAACGCGCTGCTTGTCATGTGGCAATGATTGGTGCACCAACGATGCGCGGAATGCATTCTGTTGTGTGCGATAAAAAAGAGCATTTCATTATATTAAAGTTGGAAAAATTTACTTTGCCAATATCCGCTTAATAAAATAAAATGATGTGTCTTAACTAGTTTGAAGAGCAGCTCCCGCCCTCCCTCAATTGCGTGCACTATCCCCGTCACCACTAATCCCAGCATCAATACTCCCACCACCACTACACTAGGAAAGACACACCACCGACGACAATACGACACGTGTTTCGCCTCTACACGAGGCATCTTCAGGAGTAGTAGACTTTACGGTGGCTGACCGCTAAGTGAGCGGCGAGCCAAAAACAGCTGCTATTTATAAGACTCGACGACGCAACCGCTCCCCACTTAAGTAGTGAGCGATCGCGTCATGCGATAAAACATGCGATCAATCACCACCTGACGTTCGCAGCCGCCTGCTTTTAAATTAATAATAAGCCGCTGCGAAACGCCCGCCTACCCTCCAACCACGCAACCAATCGCTAATCACCGTGAAGGTGACGAACGACCATATTGCGAGGCTGTCCGTTATTGGAGAGCAGGTTTAAAGATGTTTAAGAGAGGTGAGTTAGAAACATTTGTTTGATCATTCAGCAATGCAACATTACTATTAAAGTCTTACATACTTGTAATAAAGGGCTTCGACTGTGTGTGCTGGAACAGTTGGAGATATTAAAAAATATCAGATATAGTAGATTAAAAATGTTTAGGGTTTGTACTATATGGCCACCTCGGAAATAGCTTAAATCAGTACCATAGCACTACAGTACTTCTAATTAATTGTAATTATACATATTATAGTAATTCTGATAATAGCTGTAAAGGATCGTTTTAAATAAATATGAAACATTTTAACCCTCGATCGACTCGACTGGGGAAGGACCACGCCCTCACAGAATACCAGCGTAAAATATCAGCTTAATGCTACTGTATTTCGTATGGTGATTGTAAAATCGGAGACCGCTTTTACTGGAAAGGAATCGTGCCATCTTAGTCGTCAGGGGTGACAACGCATCTGCATTTTGATTCTTTATCGAGGATAGTTGTAGATGTCTATAGACCACTGCATTATAGTATCCGTAAGCTGCAAAAGCCACTTATCATCAGCATCTACATTTTGACATTTAATCGAGGATAAATGTAGATGTCTATGAACCACAGCACCCAACAAAGCTCTTATTTTATTCTTATTTCTTATAAAGCATGCCCCATTGTTTTTCTCATAGGGGGAATATTCACCATAATTGCCACGCTTGGCAGGCGTATTGCCAAACACTCTTTTCTACCGACTTCAAAAAGGAGGAGGTACTCAATTCGACTGTTTTTTTTATGTGTGTTACCTCACAACTTTTTTTGGGTTAACCGATTTCGATGATTCTTTTTTATGTGAAAGCTGGTGCTTCTCATGTGGTCTCATATAAATTTGATCAAGGTCTGACCAATAGTTTTTGAGTTATTCTTAATAATTTATATTGAAGTCGGTTTACAAAATTTTTAATTTTTAATTATTTTTGAGTTGTTATCAGGAAGATGCTGATGCCATTCTCTGGTACAGTTCTCTGTGACCTCTTACGACACCCACGTAAACGTATATTGTTGGCTTACATTATTCAAACTTAAAATAATATTTAAACCAGCAAATACAAAATGTTTTGTTAAAGATATTAAAATTGATAATCTAGTAGGTATATTTATTTTCTTAAGGATATGATTTTAACACCAATATTTTTTTTATTGTTTGTACACAGGTCAATCGGATATTAAGAAATTGAAGCGAGAAAATGAGCAGCTGAAACGCGAGATATCAGCACTACGCTATGAGTACGACCGTCTCGACAGCATGCTGCGCGAGAGACGATCGTCGCCCGAACACTCGGACGTACGGACAAGTTGTTATTAAATATAGTTATAAGTTTTTTAGTCATCCAACGATTCCACGAGCTATTCCAAACTTTTAACTTTTTTTACAACCGTGTAGTATTGGTCTAAGAATATCCACTACCCCATATCGTTCCGTGGGTGTCGTAAGAGGCGACAGAGGAAAACTGAAACAGGAGATGGACAGACATCTTCCTGATAACAACTAAAATAATAAAAAACTGCGGTTGCCTACCCGCCTGCCAAGCGTGGCAACTATAGCAAAATCGGGGGGATTTTGGCGCAATCTATGAGGGAGGCCTATGTTCAGCAGTGGACTGTTATGGGCTGTAATGGATGAATATCCTTTTAAGCAATGCATCCTAGCGAGTGCTTTCTTAGAATTATATAACGCTTAAAAGCGTTATCAGTTACATAGTTTCACGCCTGTAACTCTCGAGGGGGTAAACAAAGTCCAAAGAGCAGCGAGCCACTTGGACCAAGTTAAGCCAGAAAATATAGGCTTAGAAAGAAAATTGTGACAAAAGTGATGTGCTAGCCCACCGCATACATATTCACAAACCCAGTATACGAGTACCATTCGTCGCCTTTTACGACATTACATAAACATGGGACTTAAAGGTCCCAAAGTAACATTTTAAGCCATTCCAACTTCTATGATAGATTAAGTAAATTAAAGTTAAGACTTATATGGAATGTTAATAATGAAATCTTCGTCCATATTATCCTTCGAATATTGTATGAGAGTAAAGGAGGTGGTAACTGATGTCGCCTATCTGATGCACCTAGTATTCTAATAACATCAAATATTTATAAATGAGAGATACCATTACTAAGCAGTGGCAAAGGGACTGACGGCAGCTATTAATATTAATTAAAATATTAAACGAGGAATGTCTTACCACCTCACACACACACACACACACACACACACACACACACACACACACACACACACACACACACACACACACACACACACACACACACACACACACACACACACACACACACACACACACACACACACACACACACACACACACACACACACACACACACACACACACACACAGACACACACAGACACACACAGACACACACAGACACACACAGACACACACAGACACACACACAGACACACACACAGACACACACAGACACACACACAGACACACACACAGACACACACACACACACAGACACACACACACACACACACACACACACACACACAGACACACACACACACACACACACACACAGACACACACACACACAGACACACACACAGACACACACACACACACACACACACACACACACACACACACACACACACACACACACACACACACACACACACACACACACACACACACACACAGCGCGCGCACGTACGTAAGTTTAGGAACATATATCTATATATTATTATATTGATATAAACATTTTTACTTTTTTTTTAGACGGCTAGGTTTTGGCGATTAGCCCCTTTTCTGGAGCCCCCTCGCTTAAATGTTTCTTATGTCATTCTCTTTTATCTCTGAAACTACGAAGGGTTCCAAATATGTAGATATGAACTTGGAACATCTCAATGAAGTTTTAAATAAAATGTAAAATTATAATACTACTTATTAAAACTTTTGAGAAATAACAGTTCAAATTTTGTCTTATTAAGATACCCATTATTTGAATATTGGTAACAAATGGTACCAATTAAGAACTATATACTTGTAAAGTGATGTTTATAAGCCAGTATCCCGCCATCTTGACGTTCACAACAAATCTGCATTTCCAACATTTATAAACTGGAATGGCAGGATAGGCATTATTTTTAACAGGCAAACTATCAGAAAGATACTGATAACTTTAATCGAAATAGGGGTATTTAAGTTGAAGTTATCACTATTATTTTGTTCATGTGTTTGATCAAAGCAAAAAAATTTTGTGAACAAAATGATCTATATTAGAATAGTGATTTCATTAACATCTTCATAAAAATATATATAATTATTTTACCAAATATACCTCCATTATTTCTAAAAGTTAATAACAAAATTAGTCTAGTATATGTAAAGGACTAGGATTAAATACGTCAACAAAAGGATTCCACCCACGATAACAATCACATACTTCTATACAAAGGTAATAGCGATCCAATTTTTGTGCAGTTTCTCTTAAGGGTGCTATTAAAATAGTTAATTCTTCTGATGGTATGTCAGCTTCGATAAATAAACTGTATAAATTGACACAATTTTTGATAAAAAGAACTATATTATCTGAAGCTACAATATCATTAACATTTCTCTCGTATTCACATATATGAATGTTTTCTAAATTATGAAAATTGCATAATATTCCAAACAATTCTGCATAGTCTATATCTTCCGATGTCAATTTTATATTTTTCAAACTTTTGGCGACATGCACACTCTTTGCTAGTGAATTTGTGTACGATCGAAAAGTACTCAATTTGCCACGTCTTTCTACATAAATATCTAAAGTTTGAAGCTGAGGGCACTCAGAGAATAGTGTAGAAAAGAAGTTGTCCTTGATCCAAACATTACTCAGTCGCAAAAAATTGAGTCTCGACAATGATTCTAATCCCGACAACAAGGTAATCGGTTTACTGCGTCTTAATACTGATCCACTTTTTCGACAAAAATCCGTTAAGGTGAGTTTAGTTGGTAAAAATTCTAAATTTTGCTCGAAATCATTACAAGAATCAATGCAATACCAATCGTTTGCAACGTTCATTACCCTCATATTAACTTTTCCAGACATACAAATATACGTGGGGAAGTAATCTTTCAGTTCCCTAAGTAGACCTGCAAAAAACTCATCATTAAAATTAGTAACTGCTTTATTCCAAGATTTGAAGACGATATTTAAGTCCAACATAAAATCTTGTGGTAAGATTGGACACACTTTCACGTGTAAATCACTGCAAGTGTCATGAAACAAGGTCATGAAGACTGGTGAGACGTATACTTGAATTCTTTCTAAGTACATTATGAATATGTATTCAATTTGTGCGAAATCCAAATTCCTAATTCCTTTTAAATAATGAGAAGTCTTGTGTGTGACGCGGCAGTCTCGTATAAAATAGGACAATTTAGCAAAGTTTATATCAATTATTTCATCATCAACTTCAGTGTCATTCAGTATATCACTGCAATCTTCGTAATTATCAGCGATCGTTATTTTTAATTCTCGAATATTTGGAACATTTTTCAAAAACTTTAATGGACATTCTCTATCATGTAATTCAAACACAATAAAATGGATTTTAGCAAATTCCTTCTCTTTAAATAAACTTTCGCAAGTTTCCCATTTTCCGTCCTCTTTACACTTGCGCGTATTCTTAAAGAAGTTTATACTTATATTTTTTAAAGTACTTGGACAGATATGTGTTATATCTGATAAAAAAATACTCGTAAATGTTACGTCCAAAGTTTTTAAACTTGTCAATTTGGGAATATACAATTTTAAGCAATCAGTTGTTAAATCTTGTACACCGCTTAAATTTAGATCTTGAATAAAGTGGATCCAATGTAAACAAAGTTCTTCTTGCAAAGTTTTTACAGTTGCAATACGACTTCTCGATAAATTTAGGCCCTTCACGTGGCATGGCGTAAAAAAGAGCCTTAAACTTTTAGAAGCATTGTAAAAATTTATTTTTGATATTACATCCAAATATTCAATAATAAGTCCACATATTTCAATTGGTAGTTCCAAAAAATTCATTGAAAATGAAGATAAAAGTTTTTCAAAAAATGTTGAGATACAAAAGCTTTCAAAATGTCATTAACATTGACATTGATGCATAGTTGTCTGGGTTATAATTATTTTTCAAGTCACTCTTACAATAATCAAAAAGTCTTTATACACCCAGTTGATTTGTAATGTAAACTCACTGACCTCTATTTAAACAAGTGTCAGTGTGTAAACTAGTAGATATCTATATTGTTGGGAATGAGGGTAAAAAAATAAAAGGAAATACGAACAAATGAAGGTAGAATTGTAATCTCCCACTTGTTTTAGCAGTATAAAGTATCGCACAGGCGACTAAGAGGCATCAGTCTGTAATTAATGTCGCAGCTATGCCCGTTGGGGTATTCTACTAGTGTAGACAAGGAAGATCGTGTTGCTGAGAGGTTGCCCTGTGTTTGTGTTACATTGAGATGGGTAGTGATGCTGTTGGTTGGCATACTTTGGTGTTATCATGTAATTGGGGTCCTGATAGTAAGCAGGGTTTGTTACCAAGTAGTGTTCTTTTATTTAAATACTTTTGAGAATAATTTCTAACAATATATTAATTCGTGAAGAGAAAACAGTAGACCCCATATTAAGCATATTGTGCGCACGGAGGAGTGTGAGATTATATGAGAGTGTGAGACTATGCCAACATAGTTAAAGTTTATATCTAGAATTTATATGTAATGTAATATGCAGAAGTGTCTTTACATAAGGACTAATTGGGCTATTAGAGCCCAGCACGGCTAGCATGGGCTGGGGACAAAAAACTTATCCCCCGATTATATCCACTGACAAGAGATAAAATTATCTTGTCCTTATGCCAAAGCACGGCAACGGGGAGAAGTATATCCCCGTTTGATATAAGGAGTTATATGTCTGTACCCGTCAGTAGCATGGGGCCAAATGAAAGATAAATAAAAACATGCGTGAGTGTCGTGGAACACTCGGTTGGAACGAAGTTCCTTTCGTAATATATTATTATTGATAAACGTATTATATTATTGATTAACAAATACAAATAAATTAATTATTAGCGTCTATTAAAATGAAGCGTCATTTAAAATAAAATAATATTTTTTTCATGGCAAGATAAGAAAAGGTGCGAGAGAGATGGATATTATTCCATCTTGCTTACTTATAGCCGCCAAGGCCGTCTACACTACGTCAGAAGGGGTCGTGACGGAAGAATCTTACACTTTTTGTCGCCTAGCCGTATAAATTCGTACCGTCCGATAAGGAACTTCGTTCCAAAAATTATGTTTTTTTGTCATTTCAAAGGGACAATTTTATCCTAGTTCATTGGACGTGGGTTTAAGTTTATATTCAAAAATCTATCTAAGTCTAAGTCTATCTCCCATTTTATCTACTGTGGATATTATATCCACCGGTGTGCCCATGCTCGAAGGGTGGATAAAACTAAGTGAGGGGATAAACATTTTCTGCTTTCCCCGGGGATAAAATTGTCTTCTGCCCATGCTAGCTCTGCAGGGCGGCAAAATTTTGAGGGCGGCAAAAATATTTTTTAATAGTAAAAATTAATTTATAAAATATATCGTTAAATTGATATATTATGAAATAATTTATCAATTTTATGATATGATATTGAATGGATTATTCCGATATAATCGATTCATTCACCTCACAGCGATCCCGAAGAATACTTTAAACTAAATTATATTTATAATTATAACTTAAAAATATGTAAACTCAGTGGTAAATGTTTTATTTAACTAAATGCAGTAAATGTATTGTTATTTTTTGATTATTTAAAAAATAATATACTATATAAGTATAATTGCGATAGCTAAGGCCAATAGGGCGGCCAATTTAAATAGCCCAGGGCGGCTTTGAACCTAAATACCTACGCCACTGAATATATGTTACAAATACATTAAATAAAACATGTTATATTGTTTACGTTCATACTGCCAATGTCAAACACATAATAATTGTCGTTTGAACAAATTATGTCGTTTATTGAGGTTCATACTGCCAAGTGCCAATGTCTCAAAGTACTTTAAACGTATGTCCAATGCCAAACACTTTGAATACAAACCTAAAAATTAAATGAATTACAGTTACCTATTTAAATGTTATTATAAATCCGTGATTTGTAATGCCTAGTTTTAAATAAAGCCTTTGAATCTTTGCTTGAACGATAAGATGAGAAATATTTATTTTATTTTAATTACAAAATTATTTCTACGTTTAGTGTTTAAAATAAACATCGCCTAAAATTTTTTTAGCATTTTGAAGTCAAGGACGAAGAGTATATAACCACTACGTTTTAGTCAAGGACTGATTCGTCAACATCAGCTTAATTCTTAGCCTGTAAGGATTTCAACATTGAAGAAATCCTTTATTCCTTCATTGTAGCCCCGTAATGCTAGATTACAGAAAAAGGATTCAAAGGAGACTTAAATACAAAATAACCTCGTACTGAGATGGCGCTATATTATATTAGTATTATTTGTAGAATAAGGATGGCAAACGAACACAGTCTTCCAGCCCGGCTAGCATGGGCTGGGGATAAAAAATTTATCCCCCGATTATGTCCACTGACAAGAGATAAAATTATCTTGTCCGTATGCTAAAGCACGGCAACGGGGAGAAGTATATCCCCGTTTGACATAACGAGTAGACATATATCCCCCGTCCGTAGCATGGAGCCAAATGAAAGATAAAAAATTATACTTTTTTGACATTTGAAAGGGACAATTTTATCCTAGTTCATTGGACGTGGGTTTAAGTTTATATTCATACAAAAAATCTATCTAAGTCTAAGTCTATCTCTCATTTTATGTACTGTGGATATTATACCCACCGGTGTGCCAAGCTCTAAGGGTGGATAAAACTAAGCGAGGGGATGAACATTTTCTCCTTTCCCCGGGGATAAAATCGTCTCCTGCCCATGCTAGCCCCGCTGATGGTAAGTGGATGCTGTAGGTCATAGACATCTATCCTCGATTAAGAATAAAAATATAAATGTGTTGTCATCCATGAGGACTAAGACAGAATGCCTCATTACAGATAAATAGGGTCTCCGGTTCTCTCAGCAGCATTAAGCTGCTATTTTACACTGGTATTTTGTGAGAGCGCAGTTCTACGCCGGTCAATCCGACCCATTCGTGCTGCAACCATAATACATGGTTATTTTGCAATAACCGACCAAATTTGCAGAGAAGGTTCAGAATAAGTAATAAAGGCAAATGGTAAAGAAATATTATTTAAAAAAAATCACAAACATTCTGTCCTTTTTATCTTTTAAATTCAAAATGCGTGGTAATGCATTATTTTAACTGATTTTAAGGCGCACGCACACATTCGTAACGGTCGATCGGTAGGCAAAAACGTTTTTGCCCATATATCACATTAAATTTGAGATAAATTCAAATAAAAGTAGTAGAGCCTCCTTTACTTGTATTTTCAAAAACTGCAATAACGGTATATCATTATTTATATATTTGAACTTAAGTTTAAAATTTAATTACTCTGAAAAATAACCCTGTATAGCTGCAGACTGCAGCGTGGCTCTATCACGTTTCAAAATGATTAGTAATGGAAATAATAGAGAAGTCAGGTGCCGTGCGATGACGCCAAGCGCGAATTTTGTGGCTCTGATAGGTTTCATGTATTACAAAACATTTCATTTTAGTGTTTTGTGAATAAAGCACATTATCGCTTGGCAGGACAGCGTGTCGGTGTGCAGCGTGTGCCCGGAGTGCACAAGTGTGGACGGATCTGCCCGCGCTGTCGCCTTCCACGACCTGAGTGTGGTGCCTGAGGAGGGCGAAGAGGGAAACAAGGTAATAATGGCATAATATAATTAAAATATGTTTCCTGTGTATCCAATTCTGCTTGAAATTGTTGACGTGTATGTTTACCTAGGACCAACTTCGACTGAAAGATAAATTGACGCAATTAACTCGACTGGGCAGCTTTTGGGAGATTACACCACAACATCTTCCCGTCACATATACCTAAAAACTTGAAAACAAGAGTGTACAACCAGTGCGTGTTTGTCAGAGATGACATTCACGCACGATTCTTTGCGTGATAGACTTGAGTTTGTAATGATATCCATCTGCATCTATTCTATTCTATTCAGAACCGTACTTTATGGTAGTCCTTGTGATGGGATGTAATTATGATTATGATCATGATGTTATTTCATAGCGCAGAATTAGAAAAAAAACTACTAACTTACCGTACCCATGTCACGCGACTGGAAGTTGCCAACACGGCTTTTATTATGCTACTAGTAACTAAATGTTTTCTTGCATTTCCCATAAACGACACCCACGGAACATAATAAGGTATTGAATTCTATTTCTTTTATACTTACCTCTAGTGAGGTATGCGCGTAACTTCACCTTACAAGAAGAAAACAAACCTACCATTTTGAAACCCATACGAAGAAACTAAAGATTGTTATCTTAACACGAAAGATTATTAGAAAGATATTTACTTGCTAAGAATTAAACTATTTTGATAAAATTAATATGTTATATACCGTGTAGTGGCGGTGTAAGAATATCGACTACTCCATATCGTCCAGTGGGTGTCGTTAGAAGCGACATAGGGAAATAGAAACAGGTGATGGGCAGCAGCATCTTTTAATACCAACTCAAAATAATAAACTGCGATTGACAACCCGCACGCCTATTGTGTCAACGATGGCAAAATCCCCCCTATGAGGAAATCTATGGGGAAGGCCGATGTTCAGCAGTGGACTTTTATAGACTGTATTGGATGGATGGTTGGAATATAAACCTATTTTAAAGTTCCTCTGGTAAAAGTATCCGATATGCTAATCCAGGCCAATGGACTATCTGTATGCCATTTCAAACAAGAACTGTTTAACGTTAATGGGTGATTAAGTAACAAATGTCCGAAGATTTTTTTTCAATATTTCACATAATATAAGTGTGGATTTAAATTTAAAAAAATACGTAACTGCTGCGTGGAGTGCTGCACAGCTATATTACGGTTGTAGCACGAACGGGTCGGCTCGACCGGGGAAGGACCACGCTCTCACAGCATACCAGCGTAAAATAGCAGCTTCAGCTGCTGTATTTATTTCGTATGGTGAGTGTAGAGAACTGAACAAACTTTTTACTGAAAACGAGCTATTCCATCTTGTCCTCAGTGGTGACAACGAATATGCATTTTGATTTTTAATCGAGTAAAAATGTAGATGTCTATGGGTCATGACCCAATGGATAATGGAAATTCATAGAATCATGGCATCTACTTATCATCAGGTGGACTGTGTTCTTTTGTCACCCTTATTCTATTAAAAAAAAACATTTGATCGCGGACGCTGGGAAAACTGACATACAGAATGGTGCCGGCCTCTATGTAACAAATACGACTTAAAAACGTGTTTTTCGTACGCAAAAAGCAATTAATTACAAACAATAGTTTAGCCACGGGAATTTTATTTTGTTTTAGTAATTTTTCACTCCATGCCGTAGATAAATAAATATAATAAAGAAGGTCGAAAGGGTCAATAAATTGTGCCTAAAGAAAGCGACGTCGCCGCTCTTAAAGGTTTTACGTAATACAGGTTGTTGAAATTCGTTTAAAATAATTCAATATACAATTTGTGTCCGACATGCGTTGTAATGCCTTTTTGCCAGAATCACCAAACAACTCACCAAAGTTTTATCGTAATCGGTGGAATAATAAAAGAAATAATTACATTACATTACATTATCGACTTGTTAATGACCGATTTTCATTTATTGTATGAGAGTCACGAAAATATGAGTAATTTAAACAACACATTTATCTGTAACTACTTTGCTGGTTTTCATTTGGGTTAATTAATTATGGTGTTCTTGAACGCTTTGTTATATTTTTGCACGTTTTAACTTTCAAGGAAAGAAAAATATCAACAGAATAAAAACACGCACACTATACGCAAGAAATTTTCAACAATTTGACGTGTCAATTGTGTACAACTCGACGATCCAGAAGGCTACGATCATCGAAACAAAAATAGCATAACCATTAATGAGCAATTCAGCCACAGTTCTCACAAAACTGCGTTTTCGAACAGCCAAAATTTGAATAAAACTGGGAGCAAGCGATTTGTATTTGTCTGGAGAAAATAAGTCAAGGGCGGCCACGAAGTGTGCATGAAAATAATGTGTAACGCCTAGTGTAAAAGGTTTAAAAATATACTCAGTTGCGTTTCAAACGATTGACGAACGAGCAGCTTGTGAAAAGTGATTATGAAAATGCGTTCAACATGTTTCCGCGGGTTTGAAGGTGTTTATCTCTTTCATTAAGTGCAATTATTGTAAATAAATTTAAGTGTAATTTTGTAAATAAAATCTGGGATACACGTGAGCGTTTTTGTGCATGGTTTTGTTCTAAAACTTTTATTAGAAAGTGTATTTTTTAAATAACTTTTAAAATAATAGTTCGATGAGATGTTAACCAAAACTACTACGTGGTGATCTGAATATTTATAAGCTTTTGCCTGAATTTTCAGCCGCATGCTTAAAAACAATTTGGTTTAATTTATGATTGTATGTCTTAACATTTTTTTATAACGCACAGTAGACCATAGATAATATACTATACAGTAGGTAATAACTACTGCTTGTTCATTATCAAAGATTATATTTTCAATTTTTAAAAATCCAATAAAATAAGTTACTTTTAACTTTGTAAAATTTTGGTTTGTTTTATTCTTTGATTTTTTTGAACATTCTTCTTCTTTACTTTCTGAAATCAGTGTTTCCACTGTTTTAATTAGATTGTTTAAATATAAAAGTTTTACGGCCAATAGGTACGTACGTGACAAAACTGGCGAATGACGTTAACTCGTAATTTTAAAATGACAGCTGGGCGGACGCTTTCAAAGTTAAAATGTCATGATCGTAGTTAATTACAATCGGTCAAAAGCACACACTTTACACTACTATCCTTATGCATCATCTAAAACCTGACGAGTACTATGATTTAACATTTAATTCAATACTTTACATGATGTGCCAATATTAAATCGAATATGGGCTCTTTATTCTATTGTGAGAAGTCAGAATGTATTAAAAAAGGCACGTATGACAATTCACAATGCTATGTTAATCCCTACCCAAATGTATAGTGAAAGTTGGGTGTTGCAGAAAGCAGTAAAATTAATGATTTAGAAATGCGGTCATTAAGACGTACTTAGGTATATTAGGGATGACTCGGATGATGGGTGCAAAATTGTGGTGGTAAAAGAAAAGTGTGGTTTTTTGTAACCAGGAGTAAGAAAGATATAATTTGGTGGATTTAACATGTAGAAAGGATGAATGAGGAAAGAGAGACAAAGCAAATTTTATGGTGCAGAGCGACAGGGCGGCAAGGGACGACCTAGACCGAAGCTTGTGGAACAAATTGGTGATTTGCGTATTATTGATTGGCGTAGAGATATGAATCTGAAAGAAATTAGAGAAGTGTGTTAGTATATATATATATATATATATATATATATATGTATATATATATATATATATATATATATATATATATATATATATATATATATATATATATATATATATAGTCAATTCTTGCTTAAAACTTTACTTATTTTCAAGCAGTAATCAAAATTATCTTATAATATATAATATATATATATATATATATATATATATATATATATATGAAGAAAAAAAACAGTTTTTTCTTTTAAGATATTACATCTCTTTCTAAGTCATTGTTAGTAAAGTTTTAAGCAAGATTTGACTATACTTGCATAAATAAATAAAGGATATTTTTATTATTTTGTATGCAAATGTTATGAATGAAGCTGCACGTGCTTACGTTTTAGCTAATTAAATTGAACTCTTTGAGAAATGTAAACACACGTTGTTTACAATTACTTCCATGGTCATGATTCAGCACACGATTATATCTATATATAGTCTCAATCACTCTATAACGCATTGTATTATAGCTTCAAAATGAGATGTATTTATAAGATAATTTTGATTACTGCTTGAAAATATATTTTTTTATTTCAGAGCGGCGTTGAATCTCCATGCACTTGTGAGGAATGTCAGAAAGATGCAACACCGGAACCGTCACAAAATCAAAATGACAACGAAGAAGTTGTAACTACGCAAAATATGGAGCGACAAAACAATGTCACAACTCAACATAGTTTAGAAAACGACAGACACGAGCGCACAGTCGACGTAATAATTCACGATGCGCCTGAAGTGCCCAGATTTTACCAGTCGGTGACGTCATCGCCTTGTCACGTCATAACGCCACCTCCGCCCGGTTTTGTCATTGCTCCTTACCAACCACCACGATTCCACACGGGAGGTAACGTAGAGGAGCTACTAGGCGACGTACAAGCAACTCCTGCAATACACACTACCTACATACAGCAAAACTCCGTCTTCATGTGTAACACTAGGCAGATATTGCAAAGACAATGCTGCTGCCAAAAAGAAACCACCACTACTAAACCAGAGCCAACACAACCAGTTGAGGAACAACCGCCGAAATCCTACGTAACAGAGAAGAACATAGAATTGACTTACGACTATCCAAGATCGACGCCTGTTCGTAGCAGCCTAAGTCCGAAATCGGGGGAGGAATTAACGACTACAACGGAAGTGGCCAGCACCGTCGTCTTTGTTGAAAGACGAATCCCGGTGAAGCCGAAGAAGTTTGACTTCTTCTTTCGATCACGTTCGGCCCCCGTTGGAGAAAACGAAGAGCCAATTTACGCCACCGTTAACAAATTACCGAAGAGATTACGCCGAATGGAGCTGGCAAATTTAGAAAAAGAAGTAGCGTACAAGTCTGGCGAGCCTGACTCTTCTGTCAGAACTGAAATGACTCTCAAAACCGACTCTGAATCGCACGTACCTCCACCTGACGATGATACCAGTAGATCTGAAAGGGAAAAATCAATGGCGCCCCAACGGCCAGAGTCGCCAAAAGCGAAGAAGCGAAAGAGATTTTCTTTAACGTTTAAAAAAAGGGAAAGGAAAAGAAGAGATAAGAAAAAGGAAGTTAAAAATGGGGCACCCAAAAACGGAGTGCCGGTTCAAGTGGAGAGTGATAATGAAAGGCTGATTGAAGGGGAGATACAAGAAATCGGAAAGCATAGGCACTGTAACCGCCACCGACCGCGAAATACCCTGTCCTCTTCTAGCTCTGGCCCGCGCTACAAGCGGGATAGCTATCAGGTATTCCATGTAATTGACTCAAAAATAAACGTTCGCAAACTCCACATTGGGCAAAAGGCATTTTTATACACAAATCCAGCATATCAAAACCTCGTTATAAACTATTTTATCATTCAAATAACACCAAGATCATTTAAAATGCGAAAAGCAAATATTTTGTTCTATTAAAGCTTAATCCTGCTTTCATTCATTAAAAAAAAGACATTTCCGTCAATATGGAGTGTATTATTTGCATCACAAAATGCGACTCGTGTATTATATGATGCGACTGTCAAACACATTTTACACTATTTCGTTTCTAACACGCTTTTAACTGGCAACATAAAAACTAAATCCATTTTGTTTTCCCGTTGCTAGTTAAAACTACATTTTCGAGAACACACAATAATATTTCTACCTTTTGACTACAGATGCCATAATATAAAGAGCACTCTGTCAGATTCGAAGGGTGCATATAAGTGCTTAGTCAGTAACAGCAAGTCAATAAATTTAACAAAAAAAAATTAACACATATTATCACCGAATCATCCATCTATGCATTACAGCCTATAAAACTCCACTGCTGAACATAGGTCTCCCCCATAGATTGCCTTATTTTTTATAGTTGCCGTAGCTGCCACGCTTGGCAAGGCCGTTTCAGTTTATTATTAGTGTGTTGTTATCAGGAAGATGCTGCTGCCCATCTTGTGTTTGATTTCCCTCTATCGTCTCTTACGACACCCACAGGGTGATATGGAATAGTCGTTAGCGACAGTATCTTTAAACGTAAAGTTCCAGTAATACCCGACGGCTTCGAGCATAGAAGACGGCCACACGCGCCGAATGTATTGCCACATAAATTTCTTCATTTTATTTTATTTTATACATAAACACTCATTCACGCCTCACCCAGAGGGGTAGGCATTTTTATTTTATTTTTGCGGGGTATTTTTTTTATTTACTCTCTATATTGAAATTGGAAAAGTATTGCATGCAAGTAATCATATCACGAAACCTAATAGCACCCTCCCGGATCAGACAGGGTTTTTTTACATATTCCATATAAATTCAAACAACCCACGCTGCAGCTATATTATGGTTGTAGCATGAATTGGTCGGTTAGACCGGCTAAGACCACGCTCTCACAGACCTGCGTAAAATAGCGGTTTAATGCTGCCGTGTAGAGTATATGGTGAGTGTAGTGAACCGTAGACCCTTTTTACTGGAAACGAGGCATTACATCTTAGTCCTCAGGAGTGACAACGCATCTGCATTTTCATTCTTAATCGAGGAAAAATGTAGATGTCTATGGGCCACAGCATCCACTTACCATCAGGTGGACCTGTGTTGCTCGTTTGTCACCTTTATTCTATTAAAAAAAAATCAATTATAATAATAATGTGAATTCGTTTTTTTTAGGAGATGATGACGTCCCATTCTGAGCATGAGCGCACGAACAGTGTGTGCTCCTCGATGAACTCGCTGGGTTCCGCCTGTACGCACAAATCGAGAAAACTCTCCGCTGCGCCACATGATGGCTCAATACCATGGTGCGGCTGCTGGGGAGCCGGCTGTGTATAATAAAATCATCTAGAAGAATCTTAAACATTAATATAGATGTGTTCAGAGATTGATGCGCTTTTAGACTATAAGTATAAGTACTTAAGATATTGATTACGACGTGCACAAGAAACCCTCTATTTATTAAAAACACACGATGGTATCGAATAAAGGCGATATTGGTTACAATTGGATATGCTCCTAAATCTTCTAAAGCACCAAAAAGTTCGTTCTGAAATGTTACGGGACGATAAGCTCGAGACAGTGTACAAATTATGGAAGGTGTTATATCCTTCGCGTGCTTGGATTTTCTATGAACTCTTGTAGCTAGTGAAGTGAAGGTAGATTAGTTTATTAAATAAAATAAATGTAAAATATGTAAATCTAAATATCACAAATATACGCTGAAGTGTTTCTTAAAATGCGTGCTGTGAAATGGTTTAACATTATATTGAGTTAGAAAAAAAAAGGTACGACCTTAACCAATTCTTATCTATTTGCGTGAAAAACAAAAACAACGTCAAATTTTTGTAGTACTATAATTGTTAAATACAATCACCGACTATTCTATAGATTATTTACAAATATTTAATAAATTTTTGACAATCAGTATAATAGAAATATATATATTTCTAAAAATACAGTTTCCATTATTTTAACAAATTTGTTATTGTTATATTTTGTTTTTAAGTTTGTGATGTCAACTATATGAAATATTTGTAAAAGTTGAATGTTTTACCAAATAATACTTTCATAATAATAATATTTTATGATTTCGAAACTTATAAAAGTAGATCGTACCTAATCCTTCTTCATGTCGATTCAATGCCTACACAATCGGAAACTATGGAAATTGAAAATTCATGAACTAAAAGCGCACCTATAAAATATTAAAATTCTTCGCGTCAATAGCGTATAACTATTAATGCTGGATAAATCCAAATTAAAAAGAATGTCTGATATACATTGTAAAAGTATCAACCCTTTGTTAATCAATTACATATTGTGAATCGTGTATAATTCAAAACTTGAAAACAAGATTGTAACAGTGCGTGTTACAGTAATAACATAATATGGATCTGAGACATGGTCCTTCACTGCTGTCGAAGGATAGCTCTATGCTCAGATTTTCTATACGTGATAGACTTTGTAATGACGATATCCGCAGTTGAACCAAAGTATCCGACATAGCCCAATAGATCAGTAAGCTTAAGTAACAATGGGCCGTATAGCTCGAAGGACCAACAACCGATGAGGAAGAAAGGTTCTCAAGTAACAGCCTCGTACGGTAAGCGATGTGTAGGGTGGACCCCACTATATTGAGTTAATCCTAATACCCACCACCTAGTAAGAGATGCAAGAAGTCGATGGATCTAGTTGGTCGATGAATGGATCGAGGTGGCTCAGGACCGTGTGACGATGAAAGTATTAAATTGAACCGTTACCGTTACAGCCAATTAAAGTTCACTGCTGAATATAGGCCGTCCCCAAAGATTGCCACGTGGGGGATATTTGCCATAGATACCACGCTTGGCAAGCGGGTTGGCAACCAGTTTTATTTTTATTTTTAGTCGTTATTAGAAAGACGCTAGAATGGAATAGAATAATTTTATTCAATATAGATCACATGTAATTCTTATTGAGTCATTTTTTACTTTACCACTGATTTGGAAAAAAAGCTCTGTTCTGTCTGGGAAGAACCAGCAAGAAACCCGGCGGGACAAACAAAAAAAATTTGTACAAACTATTTACAAAATTTATTTTATAAACAGCTACTGCCCATCTCCTGATTTGTTTCTTCCAAATTTCTATTCCAGTTGTGTATGCATTGAAATCCATAAACAAGTTTGTGTAAGTTGTCGGTAGCTACATAACTTGTAAATAATGTAACAAAATGTTCTGTGATGTCATAGAAATAATCCTGTTCAGAACACAAATAAATTATAATATGCCCATCGCTTTACTCCAAACCTGTGTTTCATATTTATCAAGACATCTGTAAACTCTTGAGTTAGATACGTGTATTCCAATATAAGTAAATTAGCCTATAATATAAGTCGCGGCACGTAAGTCTAGCGGTGACCGTTATTGCGCATTAGTCGAAAATAAGGTATCATGGGGTAGTAAGCGGGTCGCGGGGCGGGCGTGTGTATCGTTCGCACGCGCTGATTGGCTCTCCAGTCGCATTCCGCGCGTTGATTGACTCGCATTCCGTCCCCCGTTCTGATACGTGATACGTGCGCGACAGTACCATCGTTTCGATCAGCGCTAGACTTACGTGCCGCGACTTGTATACCTGAATCCCTTATCTGGGCTCTCCTCTCATTTTAGAGAGGGTTTTAGGGAAACGAAGTGTCAGCGCGTTACCCCAATAGAATAGAATCATTTTTATTTAATACTAACGATCCGCCCCGGCCTCTTTCGCCACCTACCGGGTTCAATTGTAAGCCCAAACCATCCAGGGACCTACTCAAACACACACAAAAAATTCCATACAATTGTTCGAGCCATTTTCGAGTTTTTGCGAGACTAACGGACAGCAATTAATTTTTATATACATAGATAGATTAAAAGAATACTTATTGAAAATTATTTAAGCTTTACCATTAGTTCTATAAAAACCTCTGTCCTTGGAAGTTTGCTCTCATACTGTGAAATTTACTGCGAACGCTTTGACCCTGAGCTACCACGGCTCAATTCCAAGGTACATAGCAAGGTACATCTTGAGATATCGAACATATGTTTAAAGAGGTAACCTTGAGAAATACGGAGAAATCGGAAATCCACTGAAGGGTTTTTACGAATGCCCTTTGGATTCAGCTCCAAAAAGGATTCGTAAAAATCGTAAAAAAGTATGCAAAATTTTTAGTGTTATAAAAACCTGCAAAACATTATGTATTGCCATATTTAAATCGCTTTTTGTTTTATTTATCACGTTTCAAAAACGGATTACTCAACATTAAATGAGGATTGCTCAACATTAAATAAGAATTGATTAGCGCCCATAAAAATGTGAACCACCGCCCAACCAAAAAATGAGTGAGAACCATTGGTCCTTCATATAGTGACCCAACGTCAGAACCAATAGTCAACCCAGTGTGCTGAAGCAATGTTCAAATTAAAGCTGCTTACTCATAATATTTATACAAGCTTCTTTATCAAGCCGTTAAATCCACTGCATGGGCCTCTCCCATTGTAGATTATGTCTTAATCTTCTTGGCAGGCGAACTGAAGATAGCAGTACTAGGCGTTTCGGACTTTTTGATGCTGCATTTGTCCGTCGCCAGTCTGATTATTTTACGCCAAGCGTACACAACACTACCAAGAAAGGAATGTTATCAAAAAGTATATTATGATCACTACGTTTTAAATGCTATCTCCTAACTATGGAGGGTAAAGGTAAGGAGGACCATCTTATGTGGGGGACAAGTCGAAAAAGTGTCCATCTGTAAGCAGCAAATTATAGTTCAAGAACCCACCAAAGTAGCGCTAGCGTAACAAGAGGAAATGATATAGAATAATAGAATAATTTTTTTAGAATAGAATAATTTTTATTCAATATAGATTACATGTGTAATTCTTATTGAAAGTCATTTTTACTTTACCACTGGTTCGAAAAACCTCTGTCCTGGGAAGAACCAGCAAGAAACCCAGCGGGACTTTTTTTTTAAAGTAAGTTTTACATTAATGGTTGTACAAACTATTTAAGTACAAAATTTATTTTAGAAACTGCTTGGTAGCGACCACCTCATTCCCAGGGGTTATTATCAATCATATATTCATTTATACTATAATAACCCTTTTTATACAGTTTCAGCTTAACAAAACATTTAAACTTGGTAATAGAGAGATCCTGTACACTTTCCGGGACCTTGTTGTAATAGCGTATACATTGCCCCAAGAATGAATTACTGACTCTATGGAGTCGAGAAACTGGTATCACTAGCTTGTGTTTGTTCCTAGTGTTTACAGAATGTATATCACTTTTTACTAAAACTACCTTTGTTTTGTGAACATACATTAAATTTTCGTAAATATACTGAGAGGCCAAAGTTAATATATTTATTTCTTTAAATTTATCTCTAAGAGACTCTCTCGGTTTTAGGTTGTAAATAGCTCTAATGGCCTCTTCTGTAAAACAAAATAGTTTCTGAATCAGTTGCATTTCCCCATAGCAAAATCCCATAAGACATTATGCTATGGAAATAACTGAAATAAACTAGTCTAGCTGTCTCGACACTAGTGAGACCTCTAATCTTTTTACAGCATAGGCTGCAGAACTTAGTCTGCTTGCTAGTTTGATATATGGGGCCCCACTGAAGCTTTGCGTCGAGAGTGATGCCAAGAAAAACAGTGGATTCAACAGGGCTCAGTTCTTCCCCATTTAAAACACATTGGTACCCAGATTTTTAACATTCGTTGTTGTAAATTTAATACATTTAGTTTTATTTCCGTTTAAATGTAGATTATTAACGTTAAACCAATGCACTAATTTTGATATAGCATTATTCACTTCGTCACATTTAAATGATTGACGTTTAAGTTTAAAAATCAAGGAAGTATCATCAGCAAATAATACTATATCATGATTATCCCTACAAGGGAAGGTAAGTCATTATATACCAGAAATAGGAATGGGCCGAGAATCGAGCCCTGAGGGACACCCATTAGTACAGGTGATCCGGAAGAACTTTTACCATTGATAATAACTTTCTGCATTCTATTACTTAAATATGAAATAATAAGTTTAAGCGCTGTGTTCTTGACACCATAGTACTGTAGCCTTGATTAATGTCTCATGGTGAACACAGTCGAAGGCCTTGGAAAGGTCACAAAATATACCCAAAGCATCCTCCGAATTCTCCCATGCACAAAAATATGTTTAATAAGCTCAACTCCAGCGTCAGTTGTCGAGCGACCCTTGTAAAACCGAATTGATTTTTATGTAGCAATTTATTAATATTAAAGAAACTTAAGATCTGATCTAAAATTATTTTTTCAAAAATTTTACTAAATGTTGGTAGTACAGAAATCGGTCTAAAGTTGGCGGGGTCTAATGTACTACCAGATTTAAATAAAGGTATGACTTTACTATGTTTCATTAAATCAGGAAACACACCAGATTCGACGCTTGTATTAAATATAGTGGCTAGATAAGGTGCTATTATATCTATTATAGATAAAATAACTTTAACGGAAATCCCCATAAGTCTGCTGTTTTCTTAACATCAATTGTTTTAAAATATTTAACGATATCTTTTGGCAATACTCTATGGAATTTAAAAGTATTTGAACAAGCCTTTACATTTTGTTTAAGCAATGATTCGGCGACAGTAGGAGAAGAATTTAATGATTTTGTTGTCAAAAAAGGAACATCAGTAAAATGTTTCTCAAAAGCCATAGCAACTTCTTGATCAGATCGAGTTAAACTGTTGTTAATATTCAATTGAAAATCCGAGTTGCGCGGTTTGACCTTGCCCGTTTCACTATTTATTATTCTCCAGGTCATTTTAATTTTGTTGGATGCAGTTTTAATTTTGTTACTTAAATGTAAAGCCTTAGCTGTGTAGCACACTTTTTAAATATTTTAGAATATGTTTTACATAATCTCTAAATATAACACTAGTATTATATGATCTTTCATTATAAAGCTCATATAACTTTCGCCTACTTTTATAATTCCTACTGTCGCCCATTCATTAAATGATTTGCGACTGTTAAAAGAGAAAGTTTTAGAAGTAAATATTCTACTAAATTCACAAGTTATAATTTTAAATAACATACTATACAAATAATTAGCACTATTTTTAAATGAAAGTGATGGAAGTCTTTTATTATATTACTTCTAAACCTCTCCAAGCGATGGTCATTTATTGGAACAAACACAACTTCCTTATTTTTCTGTTTTTGTGTATGTAAGGCAATGATACCAACTGTCCACAGTGATCTGAACTTAAATTTTGAATAATTGATTTATGCAAGGCTTAATATCTGTAAAAATATTATCTATACAGGTCGCACTAGGCCCAGCAATACGTGTTGGTTCTAAGAATAAATTAACAAGATTATATGATTTAAACAATGAGCTAAACTTAATACTAATGGAAGAAGTTTCAAGGAGATTGATGTTAAAGTCTCCACATATTACAACAGACTTGTTCTGTTTACTAAGTTTGAGCAAAACTTCTTCCACAATCTTTTCAATATATTCGTAAGTAGCACATGGGGGTCTGTAAACACTTACAACAATGAGGTGCTCGAGCTCGACACAAGCCATTTCTACAGTTCGCTCAACAGAGAGGCTCACAATATCCTTACTTTCTTTAAATAATAATGATTTATCAGCTAATATTTAGGAGCCACCACGTAAACTTTTTCTCTATTGAAGAAACTGACCACCTGGTGATTTCTGTAATTAAACATTAAATTATAATCTTTTAGCCAATGTTCAGTAATACAAAGGATATGTATGTTGTTACTATTCAAAAACAATTCAACTTCCAATTCTTTGCCCATCATGCCTTGTATATTTTGATGCACCAGGTGTAAACAATTTTATTATTTATTTGTGGGCTGCATTCAAAATTAATGAAACTCTTATTATTGCTAGAGATTGCCTCTATTGTCGCATTTACTAATTTAAATTAGTTGAACTGATTCAAATTAAATGTCAAATGATTATCATGCTCAATAAAAGTAGTCTTGGTAGCCAAAAACTTGGCTGAGTTAAAAGTAAATAATAAGATAGCAAATTTATACCAGTCTTAAATTATATTTGGATAGGTAATACCTATCTTTTGTCCAAAACTTTTTTATTAAATTATTTATGTCAATTAAATGAAATTTGTCATTATTATCACAATTACATGTCAAATTTAAATTATTGTTTCATATTAAATTATTCAATTGTATATTTAAATTACGTCTTAGATTATTTTCCTGTGGCAATCCCTGTATGTAAGGCAGTGTGAACAAGATAATTTTGTGTACATTTAAGTTATTTGTTCAATATATCTTAATAACTGTTTGTTGTTTACACTGCCTCTTCTACTAACAAAAAATATTATTGTACTATTTGAGCAAAATTTAGTAACTATAATTTTATTTAGGATGTCACTAAAAGATGCTCCAGGCATGCAGCAATTTGTTTTAATTTTTTGTCCCTTTAAAGAGTTATTTAAAGTTATGCCTAGATTTTTTCCCATGTCATCGCTATACACAATTACAATACGGCCGACGTATCTTGGCGAGTCTGAATATAGGCTCTGCGAAGTTTAGCGCATGAACACTCGTGAAGAAAACTGTTATTGTAATTTTTTTATATATACCAATGTACAAATAAAATTTCCTAATACAGTGACCAAAAATATCAAAACACTTTGGAGACATTATAAATTAAAGATTCAATTTTGATACCTCACCTTTCGATAGGGGCAGATTTTATCACAAACACATACAATATTATTTACATTTAATACTTTTTATTCCACTGTTATGTTTTGGTGGCATGTTTATGAATAATATAAGTGCTAACTGACACTTGCAATAAAACAAATAAAACAAATAAAACAAACAAAACAAACTTAACACTATTAATAAAAAAACAACAATAACAACGAAAACTTTTGTAACCGACTGTGCTCAAGACAGAGATAGCGACACGAACACGACACCAATGCTAACGTGTGACTGAGAAATATTACCGTGTACCGAGCATTGCCGAATAAGCACGAAGCTTTACGAAGTAACCAGAAAGGGATGTCCAACACGCGTGCCTGAGGGTGTTGTTTAATCGATTTTATTCAAATCGATTAAAATTAAGACATAAAAATATATTTATTTGCAATTTATAAGGAGGTTCTAAATTTTCTCAAATAGTCGTTACTCAAGAAGACGTTAATAGATAATTGATATTTAAGTACATTATGTCTTTCAGCTGAGAAAATAATATGTTTTTAGTTTTTTTTTATTTAAGTCGAAATCTTGTTTATTATCAACAAAATTCACTATATTTGTAAATCTATTTCGTTTAATATCTTATATAAACAAAAATCAATAACTTCTAAATAAAACTAATCGATTGCGATATTTTATGACTAAAGGGTCGATTGTGTTTACTTATGGTCAATCTCTAGCCTAGACCACCGCCCCCCGTACGTCGCCTCATGCCACCATTTTGTTCCTTAAAAAAGCTATTGCGCAACCTTCTGCGCGAAGGTCGGACTCGCCAAGATACGTCGGCCGTATTGTATATTATTTTGTTAATATTTGAGTTATTTTTTATTTTAAGCTCCTCTGCTATGGCACTGTCATAGAGTTTTGGTGGTGGTATAATATTTTCAGCACACACCGACTCTGAAGAAGCTGGTATTGAACGCTGACACTCACATTGATGTTTAACTATGAGTCAAAACGCTCCTCATTATATTTACATGTCTTTACCAGATTATCCATAGCCAGTATGTGTTCTTTTATTTCGTTTTGGGCTGATTTATATTTATTGGACTATGAATATGAATTTAACAGTTGTAAACGGAGTGAAGTGGGCCGAGTTGAAAAATTTAATATCTCTGGTGACTAGTGTAATTGAGAATGCAGTTTATAAAACGTCAACTATTTACGTAGTTCAAAGTAATTTGGTAAATATAATCTATGAAAGTGCTAAGATAACGGTGAGAGTGATTTTATATTTGCAAGCTTTTGATAATACTTTTTCGTGATTTATTGTCTTTACGTACGTTACGTACATTGTAAAGCTTAAAAAAATTGAACAATAATGGGCAAAGTTTGTAAAGTGAAAAGTGGTCCAAGTGGGCGAAGTTTAAAAAATTAAGAAAATGATATGTCCCATGATGTCTAATGATTTTTGGCGCTATCTTTAAAATTTGCCCCCTTGATACCGAAGCGCCACCCTAATTGGATGCTTCTCGACGGACACTTTTTCATACGCAGAGATGGTCCTCCATACCTTTATCCTCCATACTCCTAACTACATAAATGAAACAAATACACCCATTGATATAGAGACACTCTATCCACACACCCAATATACGCTTGTGTGAATAGGAGTGACCACATTTATAGTTAAAGGATCCAGGATTATCGTAAATAAAAACTCGACATCATTACATAGATGGTTATTTATTATAAAATATGTATGACACATTCTTTTAAACTGTGTTTTACAGTTATTTGAGACGCACATAGCAAAATTGAATTACCAACTGAACCTTCATTGCCTGCCTTTTCTTAAATTTGGCTTTATGATAACAATAAACGTAGTATTAAAAATGGTTTAGTGAATTTATAACTAAAATCATCATTAATACAATCCATCATACGTCCGCCACTTAACGTGGGTCTCAACCTTACGTTGCAACAAGCCACGATCATAAGCCACTTTCAAACATCGAGTTAATGGATGGTCTTGGACCATATTAAGCCAGAAAAGTATTAAAAAATGCCAATTTTGTTAGTAAAAATTTCGACCATCTTTTTGTTTATATGATTAACTGAGGATTTAGGGAATAGTATAGTGCCACGGTTAAGACGCGTTTAACTGATAGACCATACTATACCCTCATCTGTCCACGTCTGACGGAATGTAATTATTTAGAAGTTTGGAAGCAGTAAAAATACTGTATGGGTATTTACATGATATTCGTTTCATAACAATATTATTATGTAATAGTAATTATTATTATAACGGCCCAATGGCGCTGTGGTTGAGCATTGGATTGCGGCGCTGTTTTTTTTTTATAGGATAAGGGTGAAAACGAGCACACAGACCACCTGATGGTAATGGTTGCTGCGGCTCATAGACATCTACATCAAACAAAATGCAGATGCGTTGTCACCCGTGACGACTAAGATGGAATGCCTCATTTCCAGTAAAAAGGGTCTCCGGTTCTCTACTCTCACCATACGAAACACAGCAGCGTTAAGCTGCTATTTTGCGCTGGTATTCTGTGAGAGCGTGGTCGAGCCGACCCATTCGTGCTACAACTATACTCCTAATATAGCTGTAGCATGGCTCTACCACGTTGAATGGGACAAAGGTTCGAATCCCTCACGTAACAAGTGGTTCTATGGGTTACAAATAATTGTTACTGGTTCGAAAGTGAGCCACGTGCAATATATGTATGTAAAACGCCTCCAAGATAAAAGATTTAATCCTAGCATTAAGGTTTAATATAAAAAAAAATATTACGTATAGCAGAGTCAATTCGGTAGTCGACATCGTTTTTAATAAATTTGAAAATTTTACTTTTAGGAGTGTCTTAAAACTAAGTTGATTTTGTTTTAAGTGAAATAAAAAAATGTTTTTTTTAAAGATACAAATAAGATGCGACTAGAAGAAACTATGACATTTACTGTCAAAACAAATCTTCCATACATTTATAATGGTAGTTTCGTTTTACAGTTGACTTTAGTGTCAAGTACCCACTTGACCTATCCGTCAAAAATATTAAAATGAGGGGCATTTTTCTAGTCATAAAAGGTAAATGAACTGTTTAGAATTAATAAAAGACGGGAAAAGGATATTTCAAATATTTTCTATAACCAAAAAGAAAATTAAAAGTATTATTATTATTTAATCGAATCAGTAATGACATCAAAAAAAACATCATAAACAATAAAAAGTACATTGGACGTTATTTAAAAGCTGGCAATGAGGCTTCAGTCGGCTAAGCGTACATTGATTCTACTTTAGAACATTTGGGACCCTACAAAAAACAATTTTCAACGCAATCAAAACTTAAAACCATTTTTTTAGGAATCACTGAAATCACCATAGTGTGTACGTCACCTAATAAAATGGCACAAAATTCCAACAAAAAAAAAAACAGAAAACATGAAATCAATTGTGCGAATAAAAAAATAAAAATTATATTGCATAGAGTAACAAAGATATGGCTTTCAAAACTCTTTTATATAAAAAATAATCTCAAATAAATAAATTACCAAAAAAATTAATGAATGAATGTACAATATTTACATCAATTATTTATAGGGAAATTGCATTTTAAAAATAATTTGAGGAAATCACGGAAATCGAAAATTTGTTCTCGTTTTATTATAAGATCTATGAAAAGCGAGAGACAATAGAAAAATAAAAATTAAAACAGTTTGTCTTTTTCGTTTCATAGTAAAATATAAAAAATCCCCACGCTTCATTCCCTTGTTGGACATGGTGTGTTCATCTCTTTCCCACACTATCTTCGTTCATATTGGAATTGAGTGTACGAAAGAGACAAACTTTATAATGACAAATATCGTATCGATAAAAACTTACGTTAATATACCTTAATTACTAAATGCTTAATGGAGACATCTAGTATATTAAATATAATACTTATAGATAGTTACATTGATTTCACTTCTCGGTTATCCGACACGAATTCATCGTAATTCCTATATAATATACTCACGAAAGCCGGGCCTTTGAGATACATCGTACACAAATAAATAAAGGATTCAATTTGCAAAAATATTGCACTGCCTGCCGCAATATATATAATTATGACATTTGGTTCAAAGAACAAATTAAATAAAAAAAACAAATAAGAGGTATACAAGTGTTTTCCTGCTTCCTCAAAGTATGGATATGTTGTTGGACGAAAGTAAAACCCTTAAGAAAAGTAATATAATACTCACGAACCAAAACGTCCTATCAGTCTATAAATACTTATATGCCAAATAGGCCATTCGCTGCACAATATCGATCGTATGCGATCAATCATTAGACATCCTTTCTTATTTGACAATATCGTTCTTTAGAATAAAAATAAAAATAAGGTTAAAATAATGAGACTCGTAAATTTTCGAATAATACCAATGAATAATATTAAAATATCAATATGATGTAATACACAATATCCGATATTAATCATAAAAAATATCTGAATGAATAAAATTTACATTCATAAACTGGCTTTTTAAATAAATGGTAATTTCAACAAATGAATAAAATACGCTGAAATCTGTTATAAAATATGTACTCAGATTACTTTTTTTAAATAATATTAAATTTCCTAAATTATAAAATAATATTTTGCTTCGTACAACATAAACAGAAAAGAAAATTTTATTAAAAATTCCAACTAATATTTATATTTAATATAGGTAACTTTTGGATGTAATGTGTACAGTATAAAATCAAGATATTAAAAAGGAATAAAAGATTTACGTAAAAAAAAAAAAATAAGTATGTCTAATATAAAAGCACATTGTTGAATTTGCTGTCTTCAATACCACTACCTACAAAAATTGAACTGAAAAATTTGCTCTAGAAACTTAACTCATAAAAATTATAAATAGAAAAATATTTAAGAATGTAAAATATACAAAATAAATAATAAATAATGTATTCGCCTAATTTATAATGCAAGTTTCCACCGCACGTACTTTAAAATGGCGCTTTATAATAAAACATAATTAAATAAGTAGATTGGCAGTTACATTTTATATCACACTACACTAATAGCTTCCGAATGACAAAACTTTTACGTTTACAAATTATCACTCAATTATGTATCAATATTTACTATCTAGCGAATTATCTGGCCGACACACTAGCTAGACTGACATTTTTAGTCTGTGGCAAGACTGTGCATTTTTTACCATACAGTATGCAATAATTGTCGAACTCATTCAAAGCTTTTTTACTGTGAACTGTGTATTATATAAATTATCAATATATAGTTTGACGTTTTCTTCGGGCATAATATGCATATATTAAAATGACAAATTTCTCAAAATTCCGTTATTACTAAAATTGTTTATACAGTATAATATAATAAACGATATTATAATCAATACAAAGTTTTTCGTTTATAAAATATCAAGCGAATATATAAATAAAACAATGTGTGAATAATACATAGAAGCTCTTACGATATACCTCTTGCACATATATTAAAAAGATACACAAATATCACTATGTGTTAGTTAATATCAATAACAATTACATAATAATTAATTACTTTTCGATTGAACGGAATGTGCTCGTACGTGGTGTTGCCATTAATTGATTATACAAATATTTAGTTATATACCAATACTTAATTTTAAAACTCCCGTTAAATACTTTTGTGCACGAATTTCAACCTTACATCTATCAGAAATGCGATTTAATTTGAATAATACCTACGTTTAAAATACTGATCGAATTTCTCGACGACGAATTACGTGGCTCTTTGACTCAATCACACTTCCAATCGAAATTCGTTTTTATTAAGAAAGCGCTAAACATCAAAATGCAAGCAACCTGTAAAAATCGCGACGTATCACTAAGCACATTATGATATGACAACACTTGTAAAAATAAACCGCATTTTCGAGTAACATCACTGAAATAACGGCTGACGTTTTTTGACCGTTATAACTACTTTAGAACAACAATAGCTTGCAATTTAAAGGTAAAGGCACACGCGGTAGCGTCTACCGACGAAATGCCTTTACAGTTTCACCCAAACTATCAAAACAACTGACAGTGTCGTTTGACAGATGTCAGTCTATTGACAGTCGACGCAAAATAGCCAAACTTACGCACTAGGACGTGTCAACGTATAACATCACAAATGGTTGCAAGTTCCATAGAAACGTTACGACCCGCTATTGTGTTCAGTGATGACGTCACCGTACGCAGTCAACGTCAGACGTCGTCCATCACGAATGCAACCTGCATTGTGGGTTCCTGGAACATTTCATTCAAATCAGTCAAGCTCGCACCTTCACAAGAGTATCGCTTCTTTGAAATAATCATTTAAAATACATAATTTACACAGATCTTATCACGGTGCGGCCGTGCGTAGCGGTGATACCTAAGGGATTATACGCTCGCTACAAATTTCACAGTACTCAATCACAGGCACCAATGAAATTGTTACTTGCAATTTTGAATTTACCATGTGCCCGGTCCAATTACGGGATTTAATTGAGTTTTAATCAATTTGGAGATTATTCTTGAACTACCAATAATTATCGCTTGGGATTTTAAAGGATTTACGGTTAACCCATACGATACTTAAAAGGATATATTAATTTATCACATTCAAAATGTTATACTATACCGCCATCTGTCTATTTACGGGCCACGAGGTATGTCCGGCCTTTCTTGTTACCTATTACGACGCCCACGAGATGAAATAGGGTGGTGTATTTTGTTTCGCTGTCAGCTTAATTTTTTTTTAGTCATGGCAAGGGCAAAACAAGCACAGGGTCCACCTGGTAACGAGGTCTTTCTTTGATTTTGTTTTGTGGTTTTTTCCATAGACGCTCTTACGACGGCTTTATGACGTAATGAGTTCTCTTACATGGCCACCAGGTGGAAAATTGAACGCCTGAAATATGGCAAACAGGTTAAATATAATTGTAAATTACGTTTCTGTTACTCACACACGTTCCTCACACCATGACGAATGCCTCCTGTCCGCGAAAAAGGAACGGATGCTGGTCGATCATGGTCTGTACAATGTCCTCTAGGTAAGGCCGCGTCATCTCGAACCGGCCCATGTCCGAGAACTGAACAGGGAGCAACGTCGGCCACCAGCAGATCGCCAAGTTTTTGCTGTCCATGGAATTCAATTTCGAATTGTCCGCAACCCTGAAATCGTATAGAAAAGTAAAAAAATAAAGATTGACGTCGCAGCTGTGCAGTGGCTAAGTGTTTGGTTGATGCTGCGTGTTCCTGAATCTGGTTCCTGGTTCCTGGACTATCGCACGTAACAGGTATACATATAATAATATTGCTATGTATGTTGTTTCGTGTAACGTGTGATGATGTGTATGATTGTGTGATGTGATATGCGGTGTATGATGTGTGTTGTAAGGTAGATATGTATTGTGTGGTGTGTATTGTGCGATGTGTGTTATGCGATTTGTGGTGTGTGGTGTGTGCTGTATAGTTTGAGATGTGTGGTATATGTGCGTCGTGTGATGTGTAGTGTGATTTGTGGTACGTGATTTGTGGCATGTGATCTGTGGTATGTGATGTAACGGTGTACGGTGTGTGTGTGTGGTGTGTGATGTGTAGTGTGTAGTGTGTAAGTGTGGTGCGTGTGATGTGTTATGTGATTGATGTGTGGGGCAACGTGAAGGCAGACACATTTTAATACAAGAATGATACAAGTAAACATTACCAACACTTTTCTGTTCTCTTTATAAAAGACAAATCAAAACGCTTCGCCCAAATGCTATGTAAATCCAAAGCGACAGTATGAAAGTTTGTCGTGTGTGGTGTGCGAGGTATGGTGCGCGTGTGTGACGTCACCTGGCGAAGTGGTGCAGCAGGTAGTCGAGCGTGGCGCGCGCGGCCGGCGTGAGCGCGGAGCCGAGCAGACCGCGCAGCGCCAGCAGCCGCCAGCTGCGGTCCTTCAGCTCCACGCCGCCCGCGATGCAGCCGCGCATCGCTGCGACACCACCACCCACCATGCACCATTTTTTTTAATAGAATAAGGGTGACAAACGAGCACACAGTCCACCTGATGGTAAGTGGATGCTGTGGCCCATAAACATCTACATCTATCGTCGATTAAGAATCTAATTGCAGATGTATCGATTGCAGGTGCTCTACACTCACCATACGAAACACATTAAGCTGCTATTTTACGCTGTTATTCTGTGATAGCGTGGTCCTTCTCCGGTCAAGTCGACCCATTCGTGCTACAACTAAGTGCAACCATGCACAGATCACATTTTCCCTGACGATCGCAGTGCCAAAGGACTCGCAACTTAGTTGTTTGACGTCAACGTCGTCAGCGATCGACAAAACGAGAAGTTTTAGATTTCTAGGTGTAGCTATTTTAAACAATGTAGTGGCGGTTTACGAATATCCACTACCACATATTATCCCGTAGGCGTCGTAAGAAGCGACAGAAGAAAACTAAAACAGGAGATGAGCGGCTGTATCTTCCTGATAACAACTCAAAATAATAAAAAACTTCGGTTAGGATGGGGCGTTCAAGTATCACGTAAGCAGGCTTGGGGGGGGGTAGTGTTCATTTTTTTTACTTTTCCTGACAAAGGGAGCGTGGGGAATATTAAAAATCTTACGTAAGATAAAAAATTGTGCGGTCGAGGGACCCCCGTTGTAGCGGGTGGAAGAAAAGGGGAGATCTCCCGCTGGGCAAGGTGTTCTGCCCGGGGAGCGGCCAACGCTCCGAGTGGTAGTTCGGAGCTATTCTATATATACTGTTTTTAATTCGGAACTTTGATAGCGCGATTTAGGCTTCGATGTATTTCGCTAGTGGCGCAACGACAGCGCCGCCACATCACCCCCTCCTCAGATCGAAGATCGAAGTTCCTTACGTTAAGATCGAAGTTCCATACGTTATTTTGTCCACGATTTATAAAAAACAAGATGAAGTAGCAAAATACATAATTTGTACCAGAACCACTATCGCCAAACTTACACATTCGCAAAAATTAAATGTATACCGACAATTCTGCACCATTTCAATTATTTTCACGTGATTGGCTATTACAATAAAAGAGAAAGGCTTTATGTTACACACCATTCGCTTGAGTACGAACCGTCGATCGTCTTAAAATAGAGATCATAATATTCCCTTTACATCAAGGAAGTTTCTAGAATCAATGAACAAATTAAGCTTCTTAACGTTAGATATAGCAGTATTACCGCTTTTTATAAAACGCATCACAAATTCTTACTAATAGATGTCATTATGTCTTAATCTAAAAAGCTTCTAAGATAGATGTCACAATAATATATTCATGCTACACTAGTCAGAAAAATTAAGAGATATAAAAAAAAATCTAATTTTTGGGTGATTTTCAACAAGCTGTAACTCCGAGGAAAATGATTGTACAGCGAAAAAAAAAAGCAAATTGTAGCTCCAAGTATGTTATTATTTGGTTAACTTTGTTGTTAGTTTATATATAACTTAATGTTATATATCCACTTTTATTTAAAATATGTATTTGAAGTATTATATAAAAACGGCAAAAAAGTGTGTAGCTTTAATATCGGCCATATTTTGACGGATGTAGTTTTTCTTTTAGCTATCGTATTATTTTAAGCCCTCCTTAAGTGATATTGAATATTTATTAATTTTTAACCTAACTCAACTACCCAATTGAACTACTAGATTTTAAATTCCTGTTATACCGCCGTTTTTTTACCGCACACATAGTTTGAACCATTTTTATTTATATACAACGTCACAAGACAGCCCTGCCGGACAGCTTCTCAACGCCTAATAACTGTACGAGTATGTTCGGCCGTTCGGAAGCGCTCCACTCGCATCTCGCCCTGCACCGCACCGCACGATTGCCCTGTCTAGATGCCTTCGTTGACCGACTGTTAATAGTAGTTAGACTGTATAACAGCCCAGAGGGAGAAAAAATTAATCCTACCCACAATAATAACTCTTTTAAAAATATATTATAAAAATTATAACATTTTCATACAATTGCAGAAGTAAACGGCAGAGTCGGGAAGGGACGCCCTAGGCGTAGTTTTATCGACCAAACTGGCGATATGTTGAAAAAGGGCCAAATTAAGAGTACCCTTAACCGACGAGCTTGTATGCGTAGGTATATGGATGTGGAGGAAGCGAGAGAGAAGTGCCAGGATCGTGCCAAATGGAAGCCCGTAGTCTCTGCCTACCGCTCTGGGTGACTAGCGTGAGTGTTTATTTATATTATTATTTATGTATGTTTATGTATTTTCATAAACATCCGGTAGATCTGGTTTTCTACAAAACTCCGCTTTTGTTAGAGCTTTTCATTGTGACGTCTAATACTACTGGATTACTCACCAGCAATATCTTCTAACTGCGACATGCTGGCTTCATCCAGTAACGGTGGCAGTTTTTTCGAGAAGAAGTCCTTGAGCGCAGTGGCGACGGCGTTTACTGGGATATCTAGCAAATCTAAATCTACATTTGGATCTGAAATACAAAATAATTATGTTTAGTTCGCAATTGCACTCAAGCCTTTTTAAGGAAGCGCCAGCAAGACTACCGAAAAGAAAAAAAATGTACACCAAAGAGAAAATTAGCAAGATATCACTCAGCTTTATTGCGTCATAGGTCTGTGATTAAATTTAGGGCTAAAATAAATGGCTTTTGCGACGTGCCCGTTTTATGCTCTGAGCAGAGAAAATAAAGTAGGAATTTGTAGGATTCTTACGAGTGGATTTTGTAAGATTTTTTTAATTAATTGAATTATTTATTAAGTTATCCCACACTATTAAAATCCATAACAAATAATTATATTAGTTTATATTTAATGTCTGCTATCATTAGAACGTTTGTGAACTTATTGTTATATCAACAAATTAATAAAAAATGGACAAGTTTGAAACCGATTTTGTAAATAAATGAAAAAATAAGATAAGTGCCTAAAAAACGCTAAAACGCTCTTCCCAAGTCTGATCAAGTAGACAAAGAATCAAAAGTTAAAAATCAAGAAAACAAAATGCAGTACCTTCATAGAACTTGTTAAAGAGCATGTCGACATGTGCCCTGTTGCCGGGGACTCGGTAAAGTCCCTCTGAAGCGAGTCCCTCTCTTTCTATGAACTCCACACACTTCTCGACGAATAGCGGCACTCCGTGAGAACCCTTTACATTAAATAACATAAATTTAATACGTAACAATGATGGTAGTATAGGTAAAACTAATGAAATAACAGCAAATATACAAGGGTGATCCAAAAGTAATGATAATGAATATTTAATAAGCATTGCAAAAGCAAAGCAAGGCAGCCATCGCAACTGCGGCTTTGTGAGCTGGAGCATTCTTGGTGAAACAGCACTCCAGCTCGCAGTTTGCTGCGTTTTTTCCTTACAGCCTCCAGCAATCTTCTTATTTGGCCTGCGTAATAAGAGCCCGAAAAAGTGGCTCCCTTTTCCAAATATTACAGCATAACTATTCCTTCAGCGTCCCAAAAAACCTTACCAAACCCATAACCTTTCCCGCCGTACTTGACACAGAATTTCTTCGGCGTCGGTAAGGGGGCTCGCTTCCAAACCATTGATTGTTGTTTGGTTTCAGGATCAAAATGGTGGATCCAGGTCTCCGTCCATGGCCACGAAACGCGACAAAAATTTTTCCTGATCTACTTGTAACCTTTCGAGATTCACCCTCGAAATGTCGACTCGTTTTTTTCTTTTGCTCGTCGGTTAACATTCTCGGTACCCAACGCGCAGAGAGCTTTTTCATATGCAATTCGTTCGCAAGGATTTTTTGAACACTGGCAATATGAGATCACGAGTAGTCTAATTACAAGAGTGACATCAGGCATATCGCCGAGGTCACTCTTCGATTTGCCAATACGATATCTTCGACTTTTTTCACGTTATCTTCAGTAAGGGATGTGGATGGGCGTTCTTCGCGATGTTCATCTTCCGTAGATGTTTTGCCCAGCTTAAACTCCTTGGCCCAGCGTGCAACTATGGAATATGGAGGAGCAGAGTCCCCCAATGTTTCCACCAAGTCGCTGTGTATGTCTTTGGTAGACATTTTTTTTAAACAGAGGTACTTACTACAGATGACAGGTGTAATTTCGTTTTTCTCCATTTTCGTATTTAAATGTACCTCCCGGGAATCGTAGCCTATTGATATGATTTTTATGCTGATCTAGTGGGTACATAACAAAGCAAAAAAAATTTTTTTGGATTTTTATGTGCACTGGGAATAATAGATTTTTTTTCGCCCTTTGGATCTCCCCTCGTAATACATCCTACAGTTGAGCACAAGCCTACTCTTTTTTCTGGCAGTTTTTGAATACACCGCAATGCCACGATGTAGCAATATTTTTATATTGCTCAGACATGTTTCCTCGCGAAGTAACCCTTCAGCGCCAACGCAAAAAGGATCCAACACACAAAAAGGTACTTTTGAGTATAGACCTTTAGTTTGTTTGTTTTATTCATAATTATGGTTTAATTTATTTGGAACTTAACAAATATTTTAGGTCCTATTCTCCTAACTTAGGAGGATATATCTCATTTATGACCCAAATGTGGGTTGGCCCCTTTCGCCTAACTACATCCAATTGGATTTAACAATATCATTAATGCCAGCGGAGATAGAACTCAGCGCATCCTTATTAAATTATAAGGTAAGCTATTTTCCGTTCAGTTTTTAAATTAATAAGTATCTACCTAAGTAATCATGTAGTTCAGGTTTCTAGACAGTAACCAATTTTGACAGTGTTATATAAAAAAATTCTACCTACAGATAGATTTTCGGTATGTATAAATCAATAGATAACATTACACGCACCTGTGGTCCCCAGTTTTGTATTGATTGCGTATTCGTTATTTGCGCAGAGTTTTTCTTGGAGTCTTTGCTTTTGGAGAATTCCTGTAAGAACATTATATTCAATTTACCTTACACGTCACTTTCATATATTTTATTTTTTAATTAAACATGAAAGGATATAAAATAACAGATATTTTACCCAGCCCAAAACAAGCCCAGAACGTTTTAAAAAAACAACTAATATTTAATTGAAATTAGAAAATTTTGATGCAATAATATGTATTATTCGAAAAAAAATATACTTGACGGATTATATGTAAAAATTAAACGTGATAAAATCCGCAAAATATTTAATTAATTTTCGCATAAATATGTAGGAACAATGTGTAGGAATTTAGAGAGCCTATCGATATAGAGACGTGCATACTTGAACCAACTGAAAACCTCACCTTATGCCTTCGATCGTGCTTGCTAAACGGCTGTGCTCTCCGCCGCGAATCCGCTGCACTTGACGAAGAGTTGTCTTGCGCGGAGGAAGGATACTCGCCGGACAGTAGCTGTGGTCACCACAATATTGTGATAGGATGCTGATGCATATCTCCTGTTTATTTCCCTCTATCGCCTCTTACGATACCCTCATGATATGGGGTGATAGTGGACTCTTACACCGCCACCAAACGGCGCACACAGGACTACATCAGTGGCGAAGCTAGGGCTCCAAACTAGGGCAAGCCCAAGATATGGTTTTGTTGTTTTTAGTAGTTTTATAAAAATTTACCTTTTCTCTTTTTCGATTTTACCTATTCCTCGCCGATTAGCACTTTAACACACTTCAATTTATCACAAGGAACACTATTATCCTCCATTTTCACAAAAAATCTATAAAAAAGCATAAATTTTCAACTCTCAATATTTATTCGCTCAAGTAAACACACAGTAAACATTGAAATGTGAAGTGAACTTGCAAAGGTATCGCCCGCGCTTGACTAATGACTAACTTCACACTAAAAGCCGAGCTTTTTGCTACGTACAAATTGCTATATAAACAATCGTAGTTATATTCCATTATAGAACATTTTACCACAGGTTAGAAAGCTTAATTAATGCTTCTTTTCGTTGCCGGTCTATATATTTTACATCTAACTTACACTAGATGATGATATCGCCATCTATTTGAGGCCATAAGATTTATCCGGCATTTCCAATAGTCGCCACTAACGACACCTACAGGACGAAATGGCATAGTAGATTTTCCTGTATCGCCAACGCACGGCATTGTAGCAATATAATTAATTTTACGAATACTAGTGTTTAATTTTACTATGTCCATACATACATATCCATACCCTAACATCATTCATCTATATAAAATCAGTTTTATAGATATCTAATAATAATAATAATAAATATAACTTTATGGTACACCATAAACAAAATTACAAAAATAAAGGAATTGTGCGTAATTTTGACGGGAACTTGACCAGCGGCGGATTGCTGCTCCTGTATTATTGTGTATATTACAATGTATATTACAATGGTTTGAAGTGGATTTTGATATGTAAAAGTGGTGCGATTTTGTGTATTAAATGTTTGCGCATGTGAACTAGTGGAAACTATTAGTGGAAACGGTGAAACAAGTGCTCCGATGGTGATGTGAATCTCAAGATAATGTGTCTGTCTGCTTAGGCGCCTTGAGATACTATCGCCAACTGTTTGCTGGCACAAGTTGCCGTCAAAATCTCCCAAGTGCTGCGCAATGTGACGCATCAACATATTGTGAAACAGTGCACTTTAAAGAATTATTACCACTTGATACTGAGAAAAATAAAGACATGGCTTAAAGGACAAGCATCCAAGACAAAAACCTAATTAAAAAGGAATTGTGCGTCTTAATAAGTTGTACAATGGGCGATCTCTTCTAGGCAAGCTTAGGATGGACGGATACTTAAAACATAAGTAGACACATGGATTTGTTAGTGTTAACATTAGTTTCCATAAAACAACTTATTTTTTTTTCCTGAAGTCTATATTTGAGGAAAATAGAAATTTTTGTTATATAAAAAATCATAGAGTACCTAATTATTAGGTATTATATGGTTGTTTGCAATGAAATTACTTAGTACTAACCTCGTATGGCATTCGATCCTGTTGCGTGAAAAATTTAATGATTGTTTTACTTTATTAAATATCAATTTAAAACTAACAATATTACATATAAAATTTCACTAACGGTATAATACAATCCATTGAAACTCAATGCATTACAGAACTAGAGAGATATAATTCATAAAAATAGGTGAAATTATACTACTATACTATAAGAATTAAAAAATGTTTTAGGGTGTATATATGTCATGGGTTATGCCCGAAGAAGTAATAAGCCTAAGTTCACCCAGTGTTTTTGAGTAAATGCGAGTTTCAGCTGCGGCCGAGGTGACACTTGGGCCACCCCAAAGTCGTGCTCATTTATATTGTTTATATAAATTATTCGGACTTTACTCAAAAACTACCGGGTAAATTTAGATTTAGTACTTCTTCGGGCTTTATTGGTAACATATGTCTATACCGTACCGACGGTACGGTACCGTACATATGACTGCGAGTTCAAGAATTCACTCTCAATAATAGCATCTATTTATTTATAATTAATGAAATGAGATTGACTTCATTATGACGACCAGACGACAACTGTTCAGTGATGTCTCAGTGATCGCGAGGGTGAAAACCGGCACCGATCACCAAATGGTGAGAGGCACACTGAACCTAAACGTTAAGTTGGAGAGGTCATGTCTAATGAAGTCAACGCTCCGTCCCCCTCGTGCTCTAATCCAAAGTCCCGAAACCTTTCAGCTCGAGCTACAAAACCGTTTTCAGTGCCTAGAAGATTGCAATGTAGTGGACGATATGAATGACAAGCTCGTGGAAACTGTCCATGCGGTCTGAGCTAAGTTTTGCAAGACCCGCCGCAGAAGAACACAAAATCTCTCCGATCACACTCTTAATCTTATGGCTGTTAGACGGAAAATGAAGCTGCAGTCTTCATTAGATGCAGCGGGACTTACGCAACTTTAATACTGCTTGTATTGAAGAAGCGATAGAGCGAAACCAGGGCTCCAAAGTCTTTGCCAGAGATCTGTCTGCCAGAAAGAGCCAACTTTCGAAGCTGAAGACCGAGTATGGCAGCGTCATTTCCGGGACACCTGAGATTTTGAGTGAGATTGAGAGGTTCTATGGGCAGCTGTACACATCATCCTTGCAGCCACTCGCAAGTGTGAGTAACGATCCAAGAGCAAGTCTTATCCGACACTATTCCGAAGATATCCCGGACGTCAGTCTGAGCGAGATTAGAATGGCTCTCCAGCACCTTAAAAATGGAAAGGCCCCAGGCGAGGATGGAATCTAAAAGCGGGTAGAAAACCGGTACTTGAAGTCCTTCAGAAGCTCTTTAATTCCGTCCTTCATGGTGGCACTACACTGGAGGCATGGAGCAGAAGTGCGGGTCTTGTTCTTCAAGAAAGGCGACAACGCTCTCTTGAAGAACTACAGACCGATTTCCCTTCTGAGTCGCGTCTACGTGCTGTTTTCGAGAGTCATTACGAATCGTCTCGCATGCAGACTCTACGACTTCCAGCCTCCCGAACAAGCCGGTTTCCGAAAAGGCTTTAGCAACATAGACCACATATATACCTTTCGGCAAATTGTACAGAAGTCCGAGAAGTACAATTTGCCACTATGTCTGGCGTATGTGGACTATGAGAAAGCCTTTGAATCCGTCGAAATTTGGGCGGTGCTGCAGTCCCTTCAGCGGTGCTAAGTTGACTGTCAGTATATCGAAGTGCTGAAGTGCTTGTACAGTAGGGCTACGATGGCTATCCGAGTAAAGAACTAGAGTACGAAACCTATCCAACTGCAGAGAGGTGTAAGACAGGGTGACGTTATATTATTCAAGCTACTGGACTGGAAAGGATACGGTATTAGCATCAATGGTGAGTACATCACTCGCCTTCAATTTGCCGACGATATAGTCCTTATGGCAGAATCGCTGGAGGACTTAAGCACTATGCTCAATGACCTCAATAGTACCTCCCGACGGATAGGTCTTAAGATGAACATGGACAAAACAAAGATCATGTTTAATGTCCTATGCCGGTAGTTGTTGTGAGCACTAAGCTCGAAGTTGTTGACGAGTATGTTTACCTGGGACAAATAGTCGGACTAGGTAAGTCCAACTTCGACCGAGAGGTCAATCGACGGATTCAACTCGGCTGGGCAGCGTTCGGGAAATTACGGCAATTCTACTCGTCAGGTATACCTCAAACCTTGAAAACGAGACTGTACAAACAGTGCGTGTTGCCAGTGATGACCTATGGAACTGAGACGTGATCCTTCACTGCTGGCCGGATGAGGAAGCTCAAGGTCGCTCAGCGAGCTATGGAGAGGGCTATGCTTGGAGTTTCTCTGCGTGATAAACTTAGAAATGAAGATATCCGCAGTAGAACCAGAGTGACCGACATAGCCCAACGGATTAGTAAGCTGAAGTGGCAATGGGCCGGCCATATAGCTCGAAGAACCGACAACCGATGGGGAAAAAGGGTTCTCGAGTGGCGGCCTCGTACCGGCGGACGAAGTGTAGGGCGTCCCCCCACTAGATGGGAGTGACGACTTGGTAAAACATGCAGGAAATCGATGGATGCAGGTGGCTCAGGACCGTGCTTTGTGGCATTCCTTGGGGGCCTATGTTCAGCAGTGGACTTGTGAAGGGCTGTAATGATGATGATTATGATGAATTTAAAAGTTAAGATCTTATTTATAAATGTGGCTTAGTTGTTCTGCAATTTTTCGCAAATGTAACTTAGAGATAAAGAAGAGTAATCTGTCTAGCTTGTAAAAAGTGGTGATGATGGTAATGGTAATGATGATGGCGGTGGTGATGATGATGGTGGTGGTGGTGATGGTGAAACAAGCAGTTACCTTGTGCGGGTCGTGGAGCGGCGGCGGCGGAAGCGGGCGCGGCCGCCGCGTCTCGCCGTCCGAGCTGCCGTCGCTCGACTCGCTCCCTGCTGCACACAAACATTTGTATATTCAATTTGGGCAGTAAAGTAAGCTATAATATTTATTGAATAAAACTATTTTTACGGATTTTATCGCGTTTAATTTTACTAATTTTGATTCCCGACGTTTCGGGTGCTGTAAAGCACCTGAATCATTTCATTCTTTGTACTCATACGTACTACGCGGATAACTGCAATGCGGCGAACCGTCCGGCTGACCGCACGATGCGGTTTAAGAACCGTTGCGATTTGCGGTCATATCGATTAATTTCAAAAGTGGACGTGGAAGAAATTGCAGCTATTTACTACCTTTACACACGTTACGTAAAGAAGAAAAAACAAAGAAAGAAGATTACGATAATCAATTTTTCGGTATCCGTCATAAACGTACCACGTGCACACAATCTCACTCAATGGCGGGTAGCCCCAAACTGAGCCGCACAGTACAATAGAAACGTCCGGCTTGCCGTCATTCGGGCCGCAGTCGAGCGACCGGAGCGGTTTGCGGGTAGCTGCATCGCAGTGCGCATAGAAATAGATATTACGTTTGCTTGAGGTCAGCCGTATACAGTATATAATTGCGGGTAATCGCATAGTATGTATGATCACTTACAGTTTCTACTTGTAACATGAACTGAAGTCACAATATCTATATACAGGGTTATTTTCAAAGAGTAGCCAAATTTCAAACTTAAGTTCAAATATACAAATAATGATATACCGTTATTGCCAAACTAAATGTGATTTACGGGCTACGTTTTTGCCTACTGATCGACCCTTACGAATATGTGCGTGCGCAGTCAAATCAGTTAAAATAATGCATTACCACGCATTCTGAATTTAAAAAATAAAAATCATAATTTTTGAGATTTTTTTTTAATTAATTTTCTTCACCATTTGCCTATATTACTTATTCTGAACCTTTTCTGCAAATTTGGCCAGTTATTGCAAAATAACCCTGTATATACACTGCTGATCACTTCGAATCCCGGGTCAGGCCAAAAATCCGTTTATTACGTTATTTGTGAGGAAATTCTCAATAGCAGCCCGAAATCAGGTATTTATCAGTGTTTCACTCCCGAGGCTAGGAAAGCTCGTGAACCGTTGGCCCTGTGCTTGTTCTCTCCGGTCGTGTCGGATTGCCGTCCCATCTGACTGAGCGTGAGGGATTAGAGTGCGTGCACCTATGCTTGCGCAGATGGCTTTCTACTGTTCTTAAGGTTGTCTGTTATCTTTGTAATTTGTTTTTATCTATTCGTGAAGTTTGATCACAATCGGTTCAGCCATTCTGATTAGCCCAAACAGACAAACAGACATACAGATAAAAAAATGGTTATTCATATCTTAATAGCATGCAAATAAGCCTCTAAATTTAATAGAAGCTAGTTATTTCGATATTACAGACAGCTTCAAAATCACACATCTTGGAATCAGTCTATTAATATAATTACGAGCTATGAGACATTTCGTTTTAGTCTCCATGATGTAGTCATCCTGTAGCCTTCTTGTTTGAAGTTGGTTGCAGGTATTCATTCTTAGTACTCATACGTACTACGTATGAGCTGCAGACGTAACTTACCATCAGTTAGATAAATAGCTAAACGAAGAACTATTTTTAATAAAATTTAATTCGGAAATGTGTACGTTTTGTTACTGACATTTAGGCAACAAGTCTGTAGTAAGTTTAAGACAAAACTGTAAGTCTCGATGAAATTTGCGTATGAAATTGATAACCGTATATTTTACTAATAATGCATATATACAAAACAGGAATTTTGCGGTTTTTAAACATTTTTATACTTGTCACAGTCTTATTTAAAGCGCTTTGTAAATTTAATTTTTACCTTTATCCTCTAGCGGTCGTGCTCGATATCCGGTTGGCAATTCTGGTGGACCCACAAACATACCCAGTTTTGGGACTCTCGGACTTTGTACTGCAACTAGGTTTCCCAACGACCTGTATAGTTAGTTATTAGACACATTAAAATCGTAGACAAACGAAATTACAACATTAATTATTACGTTAACACTTTCACTGTTCGATTTGCAGACACAATAGTAATACAATAGCAATGACCCATATGTGGGCCACGGGACAGGGAAAGGGCTTATTACAATGCTCCATTAAATTGTAACTGTTATGTCACGATCGGGTAAGTAAAGGCAACAACAAATACAAAATAACGACAAATTTCCACGAAGTATTTTGTAATAAATTTAAAATTCCTTGTTACTGCCTCATCAGTCTGGTGGTCGTAAGTGTAAGCTGTTCATGAAGTTCGGATTCGATATAAGTTTTTCTGTCAAGAAATTCGGAATAGCTCACTGCGGTCAACTATTGTGAAGTGTTATTGAGAAGGTCAGGTCAGAAAGTCGATGGTGTTTCGGCTTCAAGAGCCCGAAAAGCACGTAAAGCTTTTAGTCCTGCGCCTGATCTCTCTTGTAGTGGTATGTGGCTTCCTCCTCCCAGTAGTGTAATAAATACATCTACACCTAGGTTAAGTGGGGAGTATAATTAAAGTTCTTGTACAAACAACACGTCTCCTATTTATTAAAACCTTCAACATTACATGGCGACCCTGCCAGGCGGTGCGCTGCGACAATGCGCGCACCGCCGAGGCTAAATAAAGAAGAAAAAATATTATAAGAAATCTAAATTAAATTATGAAGAGCTTGTTAAGGGGATTGCCAATTAAGTAAAATAAAATAACATATTAACGGAATGGACGCAATACCGGACGTGACGAAAAAATAATAAAAATATAAGAAAAGGCCACAATATTACTAATTTTTAAAGGAAATTACAGAACGTATTTAATAAACCGATGAAGATCAACTTAAAAAGACAAATAATATGAAAATTTCAAAGACAATATGAAGATTAAGATATTTAATTGTGATAATTATGAGAAGTAGAATGAAGAAAGAAACAGCAGTTGTACTCTAGCGAGCTTAGCCCATAAGAATATGAAAATTGAGTCAAAAAGAACAAAGAAGAAATTAAGAGGTAACTTCGCACCTGTGTGATTTTAATTCCATTTAAAACTTTATTTATCAATTTGAGATTGTTTTTATGTTCTTTTTGCTATTATGTTTTTTGAAGTTAAGTATTAAATTAATATTCTGTATTTAATATACCTATTTTTAAATTGAAATTATTTATCAGATAATTTACGATTGAATTGATTTTTTTTAAATATTTTTATCACTGTATCTGAAAAAAATAATCAAAATGCAATAATTATAAATTAAGTTACAAGAGCACTTCTGTGCCATGTTTGTATTAACGCACAAGACGATTTTATATTCACTTTTATTCAGTTATTATTTTATATTAATTTTATTACTGATTTGTGCAAAAATTAATAAATTAATGTGATAGATTACATTTTTACGTACTTAAATTTACCATAGTTCATCATAAATTAAATTGTTTATCTTTTGTAGTAAAAAAAAAAAAATTTTCTTTCTAAATACAACAAGTTAGATAGATAAGTTAAGTGTAACGAGAATTAATAATTACACCATAGACTTAGGATAGAAGTCTATGATTTACACAGTGAATATAAAAGGTCTATTAACCTTTTCTTATTAATGATATATCTAGAAATATGACATGAATATTATGCAATGAGCTTATCCTAAAACAATAGAGAGCAACATGCGATATATGAACAGGTACATAAAAATAAACTGTAACAGCATTCTAATAAAGATGAAAATAATAACTATCAGAAATTAAATAAGAAATGATCTGTAATAGTATTAACATAAATATAAAAATAATGAAATACAGTAAAGTAAAAAATAAAATAATTAAGAGAAGGTTTAATAATAATATTTCTTAACAAAGTCAAACAGGGACATAAAAAATTGACTGACAAGTATATTACCTCTTTTTCGTACAATATTAAAAAGTATATATTTAAAAGGTGTGAGGAATGAGTGAAGGAATGTTCAAAAGTGTGAATACGAATGATTGAATTGCTAAGTTTCGTCAATATTGGACTGATCACCCAAATATTTGACGATGCTTAAACTCCTGGTATTGAATCCATTATGAGCGAGAATTATGCAAGTTAGTACTCGTATATGGAAATGGAGCATGAAAGTATATAAAAGTTACCGATACAGTCAAGTAGATAACGACAGGTACTATAAAGATAAAGAAGGAAATAAAGATTTACTTAGAGAATAAAAGATAAAAGAAAAGATGACCTTGATAAATAAATAATGGAGAGATACGGGAACGTCCATCACTGGTATAGCATATAGTCCTCGAGCAGGGTATGTTTCCATGATTGGATGATAAAATCGGAAGTAACGGGTACTAGGGAACAATACCTTCAGTACAAGTGATGTGAACGAGTTTACTCATATTAGTACTGTTGGAGACCAGAGAAGTCTTAAATTTGTTACCCTTAATAATGGTACATAGAGGTCACATCCTTCATTGGATCATAGTGTGAACTTAGTTTTCCTCAGTGACAATTGTTGGAGTCCTTTTAAAATGACTTAAACGTAGACCTCAAGGTTGTGCGCACAACCCAAGGTACACTATAACCTTGATATAGTATAAAAAAGTTTATGTACCAATAAAATGAAAGTAATGTAATGAAAATGTAATATAATACCCAAGTAAATGGGGGGCCCATATGTATAAAGTACCCGCGTGATATATATCATGAAGTAGAATATAAATGAAGTGAATTAAAACTCCGATTCCCGATATCTAATTAATAAAGCTAGCTAAGGTCAAAAATAATAAAAAAGAAATAAAGTACGTACAACAATTATGAAAAAAAAAGGCCTGACAATCGAAATCAAAGGAAATGAGAGTAGTATTAGTCTGAAAATAATTAATGTGCAGCGGCATGTCAACAATTAAAATGAGGTAATAAGGGGATCCCCGCCTAAATCTAAAAACAACCACACGTAAAAAAAAAATCTAATAAATATACATTTTCGCTAAGATATATTTTATATCAATTTACAAGATTTTTTCATAATTTCAATAACTCTACCCTAAATTTCTCTTTTAGTAAGCAAAAAAAAAAAAAAAACATAAAATTTTTTGTTTATGTAAAATTTGTAAAATTTTGAACTAAATTTGGTTTATATATTGCTTATTAAAATCACGTCGAAACAGTATCGGATCGCTATTATTATAAGTTTCATAATGTAATAGTTTTTTTTCTTTTATTCCAAAAATTATGTTATTATATATACTTAAAATACTTATAACAACAAATACAACATATATTTTGCTATACAAACTTATATTTGTGTAATAGCCTATTTTTTTATTTATGTTTCAAATAAGATAAACATACTACACTTAGAAGTCATCAAATCTTAAGAAGGGTAATAATGCGTTTCGACTATTAATGACAAATAGCATATACCTATTATAAATACTTGATAATGTATGTAATAGTATTATAACAATGCAATGTAATAATCTTAACTACATTAATAAAAAAAGTGTTTAATACTATAATTTTCAGATACATGTTAAGTATATTCATAATAAAATATTTTGTAAGTTTTGTTGAAATTAGGTGCCTATGTCATACGATGAAATCGCAAACGTTCCCATAAACGTACTTTGGAATTTAAAACAAAAGTGTCACAAATCGCTTACGCGGCTGGGATTTGCAACTTGTATTTTGATCTGGCTGTTGCAATATTAATGATAATGATAACGTTACTTAATATTGTCTTCTTTTTTCTGTTCGTCTTAATATGAAATGTGATTTTTTTTTTTTTTCGCTTTTATATTGATTGTACTATAAAATCATAAGCTTTTAATTTTATAATCCATTATTTTCCAGGAAAATAGTTTTAATATCTAACTTATTTATGTAGTACATGAAAATAATTTCTTTATAACGATTTTGAAACTCCTATTAAGTATACAATTAATTAATTCATTGTGAGCCTCTTTCTCTGACAGCAAATGATGTACCTAAATGATATAAGAGACTACTTATATGATATAAATTTGTAAAAGACGAAAAAAAAAAATATATGGCTAAGTTACAGAATACGCAATTATAAATGAAACTATTGAAAGAAATAATACATGGGTAAAAGTTGTGAAATAGGTAAGGAAAATTATCGGAGGTTAGCATATCCACAAAAAAAAAAAAAAGCCTAATCAGCTGAGAATTTGGAAAACCTAATAACCGATTAATTTTTTAAGGTTATTCGGATGCGATTAAATGCGGATTGAGTTTATGTATCGTTAATCACCAACTTAACATATTCATTAGTGGAAAACGTCAAATAAAATAAAGTTTTAAGCAAACATTTCACATATAAATAAAATATCATATTATATTATACTCAAATAAAGTATATCGGTACATTAAGTAGACGTTTACACAGTTATTTATAAAATAATACAAAGTGTAAAAAAAAAAAAATAGTATCTTGAATCATTGTATTAAAAATATTTTCAAATAGTTCTTAATAACAGATTGTTTTGTTAAACTTAATACTGAATCTCATATAGCAAAAGATTCCAAAAACGTATATGGAAACGGCATTCATAATAAACATGAATCGCTCGCGCTGTAAGAACACAAGCGATCTAATTGAGCACAAGTTTTATATTTTTAATTCGTTACCAATTATGGCGAATGGTATCATCGGTCGAGATCTTTTAAGAAAATGTAGATCAGTTTTGCATTTTGATTCGAATATTTTAATATTATATGATCATCTAGGTAGATCATATAGCCTATTTCTAGCACTTGTAACAATTCCTTGGTAAGTTTTTTCTTTTATTTCACTAATGTGATAAGACGGGTTAAGAGATACTTGAAGTTTTGTGTTGAATGGCAAGGATTGTATAATTTATTGAGAGATTTGACTGATAAAAATAAATTCAGTGAGTGTTTTATACACAGTGGTTAGAGTAAATTCAAATATTAACTTATTTCAATGAAAAATGTTGGAATGTTAATAGGTAAAGCACAAGATCTGGTAGATAATTAGTTATTTCAGTGATAGTCAGGTGCGCAACCGAGTATTATGTAAATTCTAAAAGTTAATGAGAACTTTTCGTAAACATCAAGGTTTTGATGGGATAAAAAGTACATAATATAATATGATGTCAAGTTAAATGCAAAACGATATATACGAGTATACTTGATCATACTGTACGCGAGATGTCTGCGTGAAGGTTAGTGTGTAACGCTAATAAATAAATATAAGAAATAATAATTATAAAAGGTTAACCAAGAATTAAAGAAAATTTTTTAAATGTGGGAGTGATCCGAGCGCTCCATATATAAAAATAAATAAATAAATAAAAAATAATTACACGGCTGTAGACCCGTGAAAATATAAAACTGGGGATTCAAAAAAAAAGAGAAGTATAGATTAAACGAGGAACTATAGTTTATGTAATAAATCTGGAGAGAAAATAATTTTTTTTTAATATGGTATGATATGATATGTGATAAGTTCGTGCTAACGTGTTGTTGTAACGTTGGTTAGTACCAAAAATACGACAGGTTAATGACGTACAAAACAAAAAGGTAAACGAAATAAAATCGCATGCGTATCCTGGACTGACTTAATAATATGTATAATCTGATCATGATCATGAGGTTATAATCTCTTTTTTATATAAAATCAATTTTATATTTTTAACTATTTTATCTTACCACTTATCCATGTCTAACATTGTATTTTATTTTAATGTTCAATATTAAATGTATTATTATGTTATAAGATTCAGGGTTGATATAATATTATATTTAAATATTTCATTTTATGTTCATATTCTTGATAACAGCATTAGATGACAAGTATTTAGTACAATGTAATGTAAATGTAATCAGAAATCATTTTTGTTATAAGAATCAACAACATAAAATGTAAAAAAAAAATAAATACAAGACATTTCTTTTTTTAAGTATCGGGGAGGTGTAGTGGTATGTGGCTTCCTCCTCCCAGTAGTGTAATAAATACATCTACACCTAGGTTAAGTGGGAGTATAATTAAAGTTCTTGTACAAGCAACACGTCTCCTATTTATTAAAACCTTCAACATTACACTCTCCGGTCGTGTCGAATTGCAGTCCCATCGGATTATGAGACTATGCCGTCATATCAGAATAGAGAGTTCATCTGTGTTTGCGCAAACACTCGTGCAATATCCGTTGAGACCGAATTTGGTCTGAAAGACATTATGATTTGAGAGCCATGGTAACTCAATAGCTGGGCACTCGCCTTAAATTTCATGTTCCCTACAATTTGGTGACGAAATAACTAAGGAGTTACGTTCTATTTACTTCGTTTCATGCCTCCCGTTCAAACTGTGCACTGATGTGCTTCTGTCTGAAGGATAAAGAGCCAGTCAAAATTATAAGCTGTGAGACATTCCATTTTAGACCTCATCTAATGCATCTATGGCCATCGTAATGATATGATGTGAAATATATGGTACTTCACGCCGAGAACATTTCCATTACCCTCTACAAAGCATAAGTCCAGTCGTGCTTGGAAGTATATTGTTACATATAGGTTAATGCTGCCAAATTACACCTAGCAATGTTGGACTCATTGCAGAGGTCATCAGGAATTACATAATTTAATTTCTCCCTTCCCTTTCCACTATCTGACAACCAGACGCTCGGCGGGTCTCGAACTAAACGGTTTGTTTTGTCTTTCATAATACGTGCAGCAAATAAGTGGCATAATTTGCCAGCGTCTGGTTTTCCATCCGATTACAATCTGGTTGTCTTCGAAATAAGAGTGAATTAATTGAAAGAAACTAGTTTTTACAGATTTTATCGCGTTTAATCAACTTATTTTATAGTCCCGACGTTTTAAATATACTTTGCAGCACCTATGGTCTCACGGTGGCACTGAGGAATTCGACGTCCCAATGTTATAGTTAACTATGGTTACCTTCACTTTAAAATTATAATTTAAGTTTCTGCATAGAAAGCACTTAAAAGTATCTTGAAGTATTTGCAGTGGTATGTTTGAGTAGTTAGAGTATAAAAATATGTGACATAAGTGACCGTATCTTTCGACTGCGTTGACATAGAGATTGAGTTTTTAACACCTCCAATGAACTCCTACTATTTTCTATTAATTTAAATTTGATTTTTATTTTTCTTTCCGGAGAAAAAGACGAACAGATGGTTAACAAAGTATTTGAATGATTCCGTTTTTACCTATGACCTTTTTATCAATGGTTTTAACGTGGTAGAGCCACGTTGCAGCTACATTACGGTTGTAGCTCGACCGGGGAAGGACCACGCTCTCACAGAACTCCAGCGTAAAATAGTAGCTTTAAGCTGCTGTGTCTCGCATGGTGTGTAGAGAACCGGAGACCCTTATTAACGATTATTAAGCTACGAGGTGCTGGAACAACATTCCTCCACCTATTCGTGAGTGTAATTCAAAGTACAATTTTAAATCCCACTATAAAAATCATTTATTACACTCACAAAAAGCTCAACCTTGAGCCTACAGCAGAAGCTTTTTATTTTTATATAGAATATATGATATGAATATATTTATCTATAATATGTCTTGTATGTATGTGTATATATCCCCAAATGTATATTGAGGTATATTTATGAGCAACGAAATATTTCGATTTATAAAATAATTATTGATATGTATTTCATAAACACATCCAGGCGGATCGTGCGTGTATCTGTGGTTATGGCAGAATCATCAGCGCTGCAGGTTACCCTGCAGCATTACGCTGAGTCATAACCTTTTCACTGGCTCGATACACACCCCATCTCTTGTAATACCATACTTTTAACTGTTTATTTTTATTTTTGTGATGTGTACAGTTACAGTGAATAAATGTCTTTCTTTCTTTCTTTCTATTACAGAAAACGAAGCATTCCATCTTAGTCCTCATTGGTGACGACGCATTCGCATTAGTTTCTCAATTGAGGTACGTGTTTATGGTTATTAACTTATCGTCAGGTGGACTGTGTGCTCATTTGTCAGCCTTATTCCATAAAAAACGGAACCTTAAAAAAATCACAGACAGTGATGAGTGATGACATACCGTTTCTTGTAGTGCCTGGGCGCGTGGTGCGGGTTGTGGCGCCGGCGCGCATTGAGTCGCGCCGCGCCGCCCGACGCCTCGCTCGACCCAGAGCTGTCCGTTTCCGAGAACGCTGTGCCAAACGGTGCAAATATTACAAGTCAATCGGTAGGTTCAAATTTCTTCTTCTCTCTTTTGCTTTTTTTCATATTCTTAAATCGTCATCATTCTGAGCTATGTTCAAAATTTCAGTGGGAAATTAATTTAAATGAAATTACTAAATTCGACTAAGTTTATCACGCAGAGAAACACCGAGCATAGCCCTTTCCATAGCTCGCTGAGCGACCTTGAGCTTCCTCATCCGGCCAGCAGTGAAGGACCACGTCTCAGTTCCATAGGTTATCACTGGCAACACGCACTGGTTGTACAGTCTCGTTTTCAAGTTTTGAGGTATACCTGACGAGAAAATGTGCCGCAATTTCCCGAACGCTGCCCAGCCGAGTTGAATCCGTCGATTGACCTCTCGGTCGAAGTTAGACTTACCTAGTCGGACTATTTGTCCCAGGTAAACATACTCGTCAACAACTTCTAGTTTAGTGCTCCCAACAACTACTGACATAGGTGTGATATGGACATTAAACATGATTTTTGTTTTGTCCATGTTCATCTTAAGACCTATCATTTGGGAGGCACTATTAAGGTCATTGAGCATAGTGCTTAGGTCCTACAGCGATTCTGCCATAAGGACTATATCGTCGGCAAATCGAAGGTGAGTGATGTACTCGCCGATGATGTTAATACCGTATCCTTTCCAGTCCAGTAGCTTGAGAACGTCTTCCAATGCAGCGGTGAAAAGTTTCGGGGATATAACGTCACCCTGTTTTACACCTGTCTGCAGTTGGATAGGTTTCGTACTCTGGTTCTGTACTCGGATAGCCATCGTAGCCCTACTGTACAAGCACTTCAGCACTTCGATATACCGACAGTCAACTTGGCACCGCTGAAGGGACTGCAGAAGGCTTTCTCATAGTCCACATACGCCAGACATAGTGGCAAATTGTACTCCTCGGACTTCTGTACAATTTGCTGAAAGGTATGTATGTGGTTTATGTAGCTAAAGCCTTTTCGGAAACCGGCTTGTTCGGAAGGCTGGAAGTCGTCGAGTCTGCATGCGAGACGATTCGTAATGACTCTCGAAAACAGCACGTAGACGCGGCTCAGAAGGGAAATCGGTCTGTAGTTTTTCAAGATAGCGTTGTCACCTTTCTATAAGAACAAGACCCGCACTTCTGCTCCATGCCTCCGGTGTAGTGCCACCATGGAGGACGAAACAAAAGAGCTTCTGAAGGACTTCAAGTACCGGTTTTCTACCCGCTTTTGGAAGCTCCGCTGTAATTCCATCCTCGCCTGGGGCCTTGCCGTTTTTAAGGTGCTGGAGAGCCATTCTAATCTCGCTCAGACTGACGTCCGGAATATCATCGGAATAGTGTCGGATAAGACTTGCTCTTGATCGTTACTCACACTTGCGTGTGGCTCCAAGGATGATATGTACAGCTGCCCATAGAACCTCTTAATCTTACTCAAAATCTCAGGTGTCCCGGAAATGACGCTGCCACACTCGGTCTTCAGCTTCGACAGTTGTCTCTTTCTGGCAGACAGATCTCTAGCAAAGACTTTTGGGCCCTGGTTCCGTTCGATCGCTTCTTCAATACGAGCAGTATTAAAGTTGCGTAAGTTCCGCCGCATGCATTTGGAGATCTGTCTGTTCAGTTGCCTGTATGCTGTCAAATCTACTGAAGACTGCAGCTTCATTTCCCGTCTAACAGCCATGAGATTAAGAGTGTGATCGGAGAGTTTTTGTGTTCTTCTACGGCGGATCTTGCAAAACTTAGCTCCGACCGCATGGACAGTTTCCACGAGCTTGTTATTCATATCGTCCACTGCATTGCAATCTTCTAGGCAGTGACAACGTGATAAACTTAGAAATGAGGATATCCGCAGTAGAACTAGAGTGACCGACATAGCCCAACGGATTAGTAAGCTGAAATGGCAATGGGCCGGCCATATACACTGCCGGCCAAGTTTAAGAGCACACTTAAACAACATAATTATCTATAAATTGTAACAAAATCCCATAAGATAAATAAAAGAAATGTACACCTGCATATTCTATTGTTAATATGGAATATCTAAAGAAGTCATTATTTTATTTACTTTCAAGTTATTGGACAATAAACATGTATTGTTTTCAAACACCGACAAACGCAGCGTTAGAGCCAGGTGGTAGAGTCGTAATAATATTTTTATGATGGGCTAATAACTAATTGCTTTGCTTTTGTTTCCCATTGGCCAATAATTAAGATTATTTAGCTTCTAAAAACACGTGTTTCCGACTTATTATTACCTGAGTTTACATGGTTTTGTTCACAAAAAATCTCAATTAGTCTAAACTTGTGGTTTCTACAGTGAAGACGTCTTAAAATGAGAAAAGCACGCGAAATTAGCAGTGAAGTGCGTTCTGCCATCATTGTTTTACATAATGAAGGCAAATCCGAACGTGAAATTGCTTTACAATTGAAGTTATCAAAGACTTGTGTTCATGACACAATAACTCGATACAGGGAGACAGGCACTTTTCAAGATCGTCCACGCTCGGGAAGGCCGAGAGCTACCACGTCAAGTGAAGATCATTTCATTGTTGTTACCAGCAAGCGAAATAGATGCTTAACAGCACCGGAAATCCGCGTTGAAGTAAACAAAACCCGAGTTAAACCTTTATCATTGACTACAGTAAAACGGCGACTGAGAGATGCGAAATTGTATGGTCGTGTCGCCGTTCGAAAACCTCTGCTAAGGCCACAAAACAAGAAAAAACGGATGCAATGGGCCCTTGCCCATCGAGATTGGACTGAAGAAGATTCTAAAATAGTTATTTGGACCGATGAATCCAAGTTTGAGCTATTCGGTTCAAAACGAAGAGTTTACGTTCGACGCAGTGACCAAGAAAAGATGATGCCAGACTGTTTAGTCCCAACAATCAAGCATGGTGGTGGCTCAATTACGGTCTGGGGTTGCTTTTCTAGCCAAGGAACTGGCGATTTGATCAAAATTGACGGAATTATGAAAAAGGAAGAGTACAAAAAAAAATTAGAACAAAATGCCGTTCCTTCGGGGTTGCGATTAATTGGAGATTTTATTTTTGATTATTGGAGATATTAACAGAACAATGATCCTAAGCATAGCTCAAAATTATGCAGAGGATATTTGGAAGAGAGAGAGGCACAAGGGGTGTTAAAAAACATGGTTTGGCCTCCTCAGAGCCCGGATCCCAATCCCATTGAACTTTTGTGGGAAGAGCTTGATAGGAACGTCCGTAATTGTGGTCCATCCTCGCGAGAAGAAATGTGGAATGCTTTGTGCGAAATTTGGAGCAATATATCACAAGACACTATCAACAAATTGATTGCCCGTATACCGAGACTTGTGAAAAAGTCATAGAATGCAGAGGAGGATTTTTTGATGAAAATCAGTTTAGCTAACTATAGCCTTTTTTAGCATGGACTGATAATATTTCTTTACGCTTTTCAAGTATATTTATTGTCAAAAAGTGTTTTATTGGATGATTTAACAGTTTAATTAAACATTTAATATTTTATTGGAGTTTTATTCAATTTTCCTACTTTAATTAAGGTGGTCCTAAACTTTTGGCCGGCAGTGTATCTCGAAGAACCGACAACCGATGGGGGGGAAAAGGTTCTCGAGTGGCGGACTCATACCGGCGGACGAAGTGTAGGGCGTCCCCCCACTAGATGGAGTGACGACCTGGTAAGACATGCAGGAAGTCGATGGATGCAGGTGGCTCAGGACCGTGCTTTGTGGCATTCCTTGGGGAAGCCTATGTTCAGCAGTGGACTTGTGAAGAGCTGTAATGATGATGATGACTAAATTCGACATGAACAGACATCCACGATAGCAAGTTGATAAAAACGTGGTAAAAATAACGGCAACATAGTCAACGCAAATGTTCGCGCTAGACGAACGTGGACGACGAACTGCCAGAAACGCGCGATTAGGATCGATAATATTGCCCTTTGGCTCACACTCATAGACTGTATGTTAGTTTATTTATTTATTATGGTATTGGCTAGAAGGCCTTCAGCCAAAAAAGGTACCTACATATACATACATTAGGATATTTTTTTAAAATATAAATATGTTAACATATTTATTCAAAATAAGACATTAACGATGTTTCTGGAAAATTTTGACGGCTGATTAAACCAGCATATAGTCGATAATGATAGCATCCTTACTTCTCAAAGCGCCTAAACAGGCTAAATAGCTTGACGTTGATATCACCATCATAGCACTTATTTCATTATTTCCACTAGTTCACATGCCATAACCATTTAATATAAACAATCGCTCAACGTTTACGAATCAAAATCCACTTCAAGCCATTATTTAAACGATAATACAGGAGCAGCAGCAATCGGCCGACGGGCAAGTTCCGCCAAAACTCTCTCTAGACTGGTGTGTGATGGACATGCGTCTTAGCGTGCTGAATTTTTATTAATAACGATAATTAGTAATAAGTTATTACTATAAATTGTTTTTAATATATTAAAATGACTCACACCTACGTAACATGGCGATTTTAATGAATAGAACTATTAAGTCAGTTTAAATTATGGTTATTATCTATTAAATTAAGATCAATGAAAAGCGACACGAAAATTAAAAACAAATCCACTGAAAGTCAATTTTTCACAAACAATTTAATAATTATTATACCCGTGCGTAATTACTATCGCGACTGCCATGAACGTTGACTTTAGCTATAACGCAAAATAAATATGAACATGTACTGATTTAACGCATCAAATGGCGACTAACTTACATGGCTGATGTGTGTTTGATTTTTCGTGTCTTCGATGTCTTCTTAATCTCGTCATTGATGGTGCTTCCATATATTCATTAGTCTCCTTAATCTGAGAAAAAAAGCAATCCAATATAATAATTAAATTGCATTTACCAAACTGAAGTACGCTTTACAGTTGTTGGTATGACAATTATTCATATAATATTAGAGAGACAGCGCGCTTTTCGAGTGATGGAAAAATTTTTGGCGAAGTTCGTTTGTGCACAAGCATTCTTAGTTTAATATACCGTTGTATACTTCGAACTCATGTTGTACTCGCGCCAGCCACTCACCACTGGACGAAAAAGGAACCAATCGGTCAGCGGAATTGATTCACCTCAAATTCAGCGCTCGAAGGTCAGCTTATAATTCTTACCACTAACTATAACTTAATAAGAATCGAAATAACTTTTAATAAACATGCGTCAGTGATGGTTTCAATGTCCATTACATTTGGAAACTTTAGTTAGTTAACTAAAATTAGTTAGAGCAGTTTTCTATGTACACGTATCTGCGTGTAACGCACGTGTAAACCAACTTTAAACACAAACATACAACAGTCTGGTTTAATAGAATAATTTCTACGTAATAGCTTCTAACTCAGTGCATTGTCAGCAAAAAATTAAAGCCCCGTCTTCAGAAGCTACGATGTGAAAATTATTTTATTCTTTGTTTTGAAGTAGGTTATTTCATTTAAATAAAAATAAAGAGCTAAGAGTCGGTTTTTGTGTATCGGCAGTGACACCTGCCTGCACGTACTCCACGTGTGTCTAACTTCTAAACACAGACATGCAACTTTGAAGTTTATGCGTGAGCATTAGAATAAGACTTAGGTGAGTCGGCAGTGGTACATGCGTGTACTAGACTACAAACACAAACAACAGTCTTTTTCAAAGCAACAACAACTATCTTTTTCAAACGACTTCATAAAAGGAGGAGGTTCTCAATTCGTCGAAATCTTTTTTTTTATGTATGTTCACCGATTACTCAAAGACGTCTGAAACGATTTGGAAAATTCTTTTTTTGTTTCAAAGAGTGTACTTCCCAAGTGGTACCATTTTAATTTTATCGAAATCGTTCGAGTGGTTTTAATAAAATCAACATTAAATTATATTCATATTGAAGTCGTTTGTACAAAATTTTACATTTACCACTTGTTAAAGTAAAAACATTAGTCGATTTCGGCATCGACAGTAGCATTGCCAGATTAGTGTTCAAACAAAGCGCGATTTTTGACACTGAAGTGAAAAAGTTAGGCGGGACACAATTTTTTACATTAAAAGGACTTCATTAAGTGGTTTTACGTGTGTCAGAGTTGGTACCAACGCGTACTACGTGTCGAGTTCAGGCTCGGAGCTGACAAACAACTTATTACATAATAGTACAATACACATACAAATTTCTTTTATCTACACAAAACATGCAAAAGTAAACGTTAATAAATGTACTTTAGAGCTGCTTCCAATTCGCCTTATAGTTGCGCGTTACGTTATGAACATGCATCAGCAAACTTTAGTATGTCAATGTAACAGCATGTGTCCCTGCGCAAGCAAAACAACGTTAAACATGAAGATGCAAAAGTGAACTCTAATGCGTAGGCGTTAAAGTCTCATTGAGTGTGTCGGCGTTGGTACCTGCGCGTACTGCGCGTCGAGTTCAGTCTCGGAGCTGACGCCCGAGGGGTGGTGGTGATGCGCTGCAGCTGTGCCTGCGTGCGTCCAGCCCGAGCGACCGCACTGCGGGTTAGTGCCGTTACCATGTTATACGACCATCCGGCTCGGAAGACCAATTGCTCTACCGGTGATATAAATACCAGGCAACTTCGACGGTAGATAAGAAATCCTCAATATACTAGAGTCGCCTTAATACCCGTGAACCTAGTTTTTAGCCCACTTCAAAAAAGGGGGAGGTTCTCAAACCAACTGTATGTTCTTTTGTGTATGTCACGCGTTATCTTCGTCCATTGTGAATCGATTTTAAAACTCTTTTTTATTAAATAGGTAAGGGGTGGTTCCATATTAACACAGTGAAAAAAATTCACCTTTAAGGTTGGAAAAAAGGGAATTAAGTTTGTAAATATTAAGACAACATTCTAGTTGTTGATTTGCTTTTTTATTAATATTATCCCGGTATTATTATTAGTTCGGTTAGTAGCTCCTACAGAGATAGGAATTTTCCGTGCTCAAATATATTGATAGCGACAAATAAAAGTAACACTAAAATGTGTTTCAAAAGACTTATTACTTCAATAATGAATGAATAGTTAAGAAATCCTAATACAGAGCAATAAACATAATAAAATATTGTTGCGCGCCACTATTAATGGTTTATACATGGCAACACTAGTTACCACTAGCGCCCTCTAGTATCGAGTAGCAGAACTAGGAGAGTCAAGATCCTAGAAATTTCGGGACCGATATGTACTCGAACATTCTAGATGTTTCTACAGTAGAAGGTTCTGGAAACTATCTGAGGCCCTATATAAGGCCGGTATAGACCGCGACCGAGTGAGTATTGAATTGGCGATACAAGCGAAGACTTCGAAGCGATACAACTACGAACTTAAGCGATCTGTAGTAAAATTGTGTTTTGTTATTAGTGTGGTTTAAAGTGTAATTAGTGTTGTGTAATTAAAGTGTCAATTTTGGTAATTCACTCGGCAGTTTTTAATTGTCTCGAACCCCAAGCTCGTAACAATATATTTCGTGCCTATAAATTGTAATATAAGTACCATAAATGTATACTAATTAATGTACAACCATGTTCGCTTCTAACAACGCACTGTTTTTTTTTCTAGTTAATTTTTCTTTTTTTTTTTTTATTAAAGTTAGAAATCCAATTTCAAATTAGATTAAAAATTGATTTTTTTCAATGTACTTAAATTATGATGTTGCCCAGTATTATTTCACTTATCCACAGTTAAAGCATAATAGTTCATGTAATTAGTACAATGATTATTCTTGTTAAATACATAACGGATAATGACCGATAATTATTTACACAGATGATCATGATTTAAAATTAATTGATCAAAATTATATGAAGTTGACGCCTCCTCATGTAGTCATGAATTGACGGACCGAATCACACGAATTTTAACGTCCGGGGGAAAAATAAGATTTTTACTGGTATCCCAGCCTACATCAGCTCCCACTGGCAACACTATTTACCTCATGTCATTGTGAATTTATATCACTGACCTCTATATATGGACTGGCTATACACCGTGACATAATGAGGCGATTTGATTTTCGCCATTTTGGCACTGACAGCAGGAGTGAACATCCACGGAACTAATAATAGAGATAAGACAGTGTGAAAAAATATATCGATAAAAATTCTATACCCAGACCTACCTGTAACGTCCATTCTATTTATGTATCATATTAATATAATGCCATACAATAAATAAATATATCAATTAATACCTAGGCCTTGTCAGACATAATCCGTTCTTGCGGGGGCAAGAACGGATTATGTCGGACTTGCACCTACTAAAACCCCATGATGTTCCACCTTCACCACACATAGGCAGGGCCACGGAAACGCTTTCAAGCACATCCGCGGCCCCACCAGCGAGGACTTCTCCTTGGTTGAGGACTTCCCTCCCCGACTTCCCGAGCCCGATATGTGGAGGCCATGGAGCCAAGAAAAAACGAGCACTCGGAAGCACCAAGTGGTACAGTCCCGCCAAAGTCGCGGAGGATAGTCGAGTGGCGCATTACCATACCAACAATCCTCTTCCCTTGCGACTCCACCTTGGCTGCAGCGATATATAGAAAGGACTCTCCTCTAGCCGCAGTTCACTAACACACATCCAAGGGCTCGACAATCCCACTCAGAGTGGCCACCTTGGGCCAGCCCTTCACTTCGGGCCAGCCATGTGAATCACCCTACGTTTACCATGTGTTACCAAGCCACGGCTACTAACCCCCTCCCCCTCCCCGCCACGAGAAGGCGGGAACCCGTTCAGGGAGGAGTTATTTCTTACCTAAACTCACGCAAACTCACTAAGGACATTAATAATTTTGCAGTTCCGAAACGTCAACGTCGTCGTTCCTAAGGGGGGTCGTCTCCGATGCGGCGAAGAAGCCATATAGGCCAGAGCCAGTCCCACAGGTGGTGTTTAGTGGGTAGGCACTTCTTCAAAGTGAGTCCCACATAACCACGCAGCCGGCTGCGTGGTATGCTATGAGCATTCACCACCTCCCTCCACCGCTTCCGGAGGGTAGTCCTTGCTTTGGGCGCAAAAAAAAACCATCTGCGATCAGTATCGCACGAGCGCTTGTCGAGGTTGAACCTGGGTCAGTTGATTTCGCTGCGTCGTTTCGATACTATGTTAGTGTGCGTCGATTGCCGTATAGTCGCTGCTATTGTGTGCGTGCTGGAGCATCGTCAACTACGACCGCAGTTTTTGATCGATCGGTATAAAACTATTTTATATAGTTATAATCTAGTTCACGTCCCTTCCATCAAACATGGTAGGGACAAAGAGTCTGTAGCATTGGCACAATTGAGCAAACAAGTAAATATTATTACATATGGAAAAATGTGGTCTATTCATTGACCCAGATCATTGTTATTTGGGGGCTTCACCTGATGGTTTATACAGTGACGGTCTTATTCAAGTTAAATGTTCTATTATGAAAAGTGTGTACTGCCTGAAATTATCGACTCAAGAAAAGCTCGGTCAATGCCGTTGTGGCAAACATTTTTCTAAAAAATAAAAAATATTAGTTACATTTGGTTGTTTTATTTATTAAAACAGATTGCAACCGTAATACTTATTTGTTTATACCACTATGCTACCGGTAGTAGATATAATCGATTATTAACCGACATCGTTAACAATCGATTACTGCGTAACAATTAAAATATTTATGTGTGCTTATTTCAACACTAAGGTTCATAAATAATGAAAAATATATCAAAATAGATTATAATAAATTAATTATGTAACATTAAAATGACACACCAAAAAATTCCATCCTCAGTGGATCTAAGAAAACTCCATCCTAAGAAAACTTGTATTATGGAAGATCAAGATCGTTTAGTCGCCATACTCACAGTATCATAGTGCGAGCGAGTGAATAGATATGAAAGAAAGTATCGCTCACGTAGCTCGCCGCCCGCTCGGTGCGTAAATACCTAAATTTGCGTAACGCCGAAATATAAGAGGGCTCTTAATGATTATTTTTATGCTTTACATACATAAATACCTCCCTCACAGCCAGTGGCGTAGCGTGCCTTAGACGGGCTCTGTATCAAAATTTATTGGGGCCCCAAATGAAGAGTAAAGATTTTTCACAAAAGGAACAAAAACGCTCCCATTGAATTAAATAATTATATATTGAATTCCTGTCCCATAGAAGCGGTAGCTATGCCCCTGCTCACAGCACTGACGCAGCAAGGTAAGTTTCAACTGATGGACAGTCCTCAAAGGAGATGTTACATAACAGTTGTTTATCAGGGTAAGAATTTTAATAAGTCGGTACTTTTTTTTTATAACAAGGTAGTATCAGGCTTATGAAGATTAGAATGTTACTCCTTCTTCTTTATTTTGTGTTTTAAGATTGTGAAGAATAGTGCATAAATCTTAAGGTTGGCCCATGAATTTTAAGCATTTATATTTTTTCTAATAGCAAATGCATCAACTTTAGTTTATCTATTAACTTTAGTTAACAACTTAGAGACAATATTCGTAAAGGTTTAGGAATTTGATTCCCATTTCATCTCCTTATTAATTTTCCTGGATTCTTTGCATACGAGAGAATTACCTTGAGATGTTATTTATAAGGCAAAAAGAAATACATATATTTTACAAGTCATGTCACTTGATTTTTTTTTTATAGAATTAGGGTGACAAACGAGCACACAGTCCACCTGATGGTAAGTGGTTGCTGTGGCCCATGGACATCTACATCTATCTTCGTTTGCGAATTTAAATGCAGATACGTTGTCAGCCGTGAGGACTACGATAGAATGCCTCTTTTCCAGTAAAAAGGGTCTCCGGTTCTCTACACTCACCATACGAAACACAGCAGCATTAAGCTGCTATTTTACGCTGGTATTCTGTGAGAGCGTGGTCCTTCCCCGGTCGAGCCGACCCATTCGTGCTACAACTATACTATTAATATAGCTGCAGCATGGCTCTACCACGTAAATATTATGATGTGATTAGTAAAGATTATGATGTGGTTATTACATACATATGGTTTATGTATACAGCTGTAGTGTTATAACAAATTTTAGCTTTAGGGATTTTAGCAAAACATTATAATTCAAAGTAAAAAAAGTAGTACTCGCCTATTATTTAAAAAAAAATTGTGCTGTTAATTATATTAAAATATGTTTTGTCTCACAAGTTCATAGTGGATGTGAACAATATCACATCCACTATGAACTTATATTCTTTCTATATAACAGCAAATTATATAGAAATTTGCACTTTTTTATTTTATGAAACTATTCATCTAAAATACAAAAATGTAAAAACAAAATTAAGACTAGTGTTGTTTCAATTAATTTTATAGCTTTTAAAACTCAGGGAGGACATGCTTGACTCACACTCTAATGAACTGGTCTCGAGCCACTGAGACATTTTTTTAAATATTTAATATTTTAGACCATTTGGAATAAAATAAGATCAGGTGAATTTGTTTACCTCTATTTTTTCTTCCTCAATGGCTGGACTCGGTACATGCCACAAACTACTTGATAATATCAAAAAAAAAATTTCGTGTTAATTAAACAGAAACAATTTTTTTTGCAGCTTTAAACGAAATATGTGTTTCGGTTATTAATAAAAGTAAATTGATTATTCAAAATATTACATGAGCATTAGAGATGTGCACTTTTGGATTTTCCAAATTTTTTGTACATAGTATCATTGACTAAGTGATAAGATTTTTAATAAATAAATTAATTTAAAATCAATATACATATTTATTTGATTGAAACATTCTATACAGACGCTCGTTCTGTCTCATAGGTACATAGATTTCACATTTCGCGTTTTTATTAAACTACCCCACTAGTTATTTAAATGCATATACAATATACATATTAGATATATAAATACAATATACATATTAAATTGATTGAAAAATTATGTACTTACAAACGCTTGTTCTGTCTCATAATATAGATTTCACATTTCGCGCTTTTATTAATTTACCGGAATCATGCATTTTTCTTATAATTAAATCCATAAATTTCACTTAAAAAAACTAATTTCAAACTTTTTAATTTGAAGACGCGACTCGCTGATTCGGCACGAAAAATTCACAATGACATGAGGTGTATAGTGTTGCCAGTGGGAGCTGATGTAGGCTGGGATATCAGTAAAAATATTATTTTTCCCCCGGAACGTTAAAATTCGTGTGATTCGGTCCGTCAATTCATGACTACATAGTACACAAACACAGAGGAGGCGTCAACGAATATAATAACTTTTTAACATGATTGAAGAAATATGGAGAATGTTCAAATTTTATATGAATTTAACAAAACAGTTGTATAATTATAAACTAGTGTCATATGTTTACTGTATAAAGTTATAACATTAAAATGGAACCTTTAATGGGCCTTACTATTCATTGTTAAATATTTTGTATAATCTCAAGTTACGTTGTTGATATTGATGACTTTTGTCAAATAACGGATAGGATATTCAGACCCACTTGCTATTCCTCAATCATGTCAAGAGATAATAATTATCCATCACAAGGAAAACCACCAAAGCAACCCATTAATTATATGACATACCTTTCTTTCTCTTGAGTGCTGTGGCCCAATTGTAATATGCTGTAGTGCGTCGCTGACCATTGTATAATTGTTCATGTCTAATTTGCCTGGTTGCTGTAGGATTTATTAAAAATATTATGAGATAACAATTAGATATATTAGATGAAACATATATGCTAATAATATGATCATATTACTTTTTTTTTATTTCAATACAAAGTAACACTCTCTATTCTTTTTTAATTCCAGAAACTAAAATGAGTTTTTAGTGAGTTTTTAGTTTAGGACCATATCTATGGTAAAGGATATTTTCATAAAATATAAACTTTGTTATGATTACAAACTTGTCAACAAGTTTGTGGGAAATGCTGAGGTCTAAGATTGTTTTAATGGAAATTATGTACCAATATTTGTGTCCTAAATTATGATGACGTGAGTCTTTTCATATTTAGAGACAAAAGCAAGGGCACACAAAGACTATAAAACACTATTATGTTAACTTTAATGTTCTTTTTTTTTGGGGCACATATGAGCCAAATTGTCAAAAAGAGTAGGTCCACCATTTATAATTTCTTTTTATCAAGGTATAATAAATATATCTATTTAATATATGTGTTAAAAGGCGACAAAGGGAAATGAAACAGTAGATGGGCTGCAGCATTTTACCTTATAAGTCTGGCAACTAAGGCAAATATTTACCCGAAAAGGCAATAATTCTTTCATGGGGCAATATATACGCTTTTACAATAAAGTCCTAGAAAATGTAAAGGTCCTGTCTATCAAAAAGTTTAAAATTATAATCAAGCAAAAACTATTTAATAAGAGCTATAACACTACTTATGGGTAGATGATTGATAATAACCCTGACTTTTGACAGGCCGCAATGAAAAATTAAAAAAAATATAAAACGGTGACCTTGAGCGAGAGCGTCTGCGAGTGGCGCGTGCGCTGCGGCGGCGGCTGCGGCTGCGGGCGCGCGCGCCCCGTCGTGAAGGCGCGCTGCCCGTAGCCCGCCGACTGCCATGCGCCGACGCCGCCGCCGCCGTCTGTACCGCACGCCTCAACTTAATCCATTGCCCATTTGTGTTTGACACTTAATTCAATTGAAATACTGTTTTGTGTTTTCTTGTTGTTTGTTTTTCTATGGAAATTGTATGAGAATACAGTGCGATAACGTCATTAATAATCGTATTCGCATGTTTATAAATATTAGTGATCGCCTAGTGGTGGAAATTCCACAGTACTTCATTATTTTTAAGTTTGTACATTTGTCAAGCTGTATATCACTTACAACTGTACATTAATATATAAAACACAGGTATCTAATATACAAAATGTTAAATAAACGCTTTTTTGCTTTGACATTCACTCAATACGCTACTGAAAAAGGAACATTTGAAGTCACACAAAATTCCTTATTCAGTGAATTTGTCAGTAATTATTTGTTAGCAAACAATAATACCAGAGTAGCAATCCGCCGGCGGTCAAGTTCCCGCGCAAAAAACTTCCTTAGACAGCATATAGTGTAGTGCTATAGTGTATAGTGCTTGTACTTACTCTGAGATATTGGCAGTATAAACGTCAACAAACGAAATAATCTATCCAAGCGACAATTATGTGTTTGGCAGTATGGACATAAACAATGTATATTTTATTTTATTTTATTTAATACATTTGTTATAACTAGTGATCGGCGTAGGTAGTGCCATTTTGAGTCAATGAACTTGAATGATAATATTAATATGGATATGCCCCGGGATTCCCGGGAGTATTTTTCTGAATGTCGATGTATTAAATGAAGTTAAACTGTTTAAAATATCATGAGTACGCACGATGACAGGCAATTTTGCGCTGCTTGCGTAATATTAAGCCTACTTTATGATTTTATTATGCAAACTTGTCCACGGTGAAGCAGATTTTATTTTACACAGATGGAAAGTTAAACTAAAATAAAACTCGTAAAAGCCATAAACATTCCTTATATTAGATTATATTGAATGGGTAAAGTGAAACCGAGTCCTCACCTCACCCGCGATGAGCTACAAAAGCGCAAGGGAAAGAGATGGCTTAAGTGACCAATACAATATGTGCATAAAGCTGAATAGGTATGTGAAATACGAATTCCCAAAATAGTCCTCAATAAAAAAATCCGTTTAATAAAATAAATAAATAATATATTTCTGGGATTAAGAAGGCATATCCATGTTAGATAACGGTCACTAAATCCCAGGAATAGCACTACCTGCCGACCACTAGTTATAACACATTAAATTCGTATAAAAGCTGTCTGCACTCCTCTATATAATCTTTAACTATGCCAAATCTCACACTACTCTGTGTGCGCAATATTATGCTAAAAAGGGGAGTATTAATATATCTATTGATATATATTAAACAATACTAATAACCTAATTTAAAATCATCTTTTCTCGCTCAAAAGCTAAGTATAGCTATTCAGCGAGTAAACGCAATCAAAATTCTTGACACTATACCGCAAGATAGCACTGTATGATAATTTAAGTTTTTAGTTAGTTTTTTTTTTATAATAGTAATAAATATTGTATATTCAAATTGGAATATCGATCAAGTTATCAGAGTGGAGGAAAGTTTTAAAACACTATTAAAAGTAACAAATTCAAATGACATATATAATAAAGTAAGTTTTACCAAGTAATAGTGACTGCATAAGACAATCCCTTATCCTTTAATTATTAACAAATGAAAAAGTAAGATTTATTCAATAATTAGATTTTAAAATCGCAAGTATGGTAGTTTTAATGTTTGGATATTTAAATATTATTTTCCGTTTTACATTTTATCGACTTCAATTACGTACGTATTATAACAAGATGACACATATTTGTCTCAAAGGAGATTAACTTGCAAAGCTGCGAATTACAAAGTGATAAATTCTCCAACCGAACAAACAATAAAAAAAAACTATTTGAATTGTCAGTTTAGAATTAATAACTCATCATCAATTGGTAATATATACTAAATCTAATATGTTTTTATTTAAACAATTCCCCTAATCAAGATAAAAATTTATTCAGTGATATTTATGTTTTATATTTGCAACAATAAAAACAACATGGACAACCATATTTAAAATACCTTGAAACAAAATATTAATACAACATCCTTTACCTCAATTAAGTATTCCATAAGATTACTCCCTCATATTGGTAAAATTATTATATCGAAAAATAAATTATACTTATTTTCATTTACATTGGCACCAATTATTACAATTGATTATGATTACTAAAATGAATTAATAATAAGATTGTTTAGAAATAAAACATCAAAAATTTTATAGCAACTTAAAGTGAACAATGCAATACAATTAGATGCATATTTTTTTAACTGATTGCAATAAACACTACTGAATTCTAAAATACAAAATACTATGAAGAAAAATTCTCTCTAGATGTAAAAAAAATAATAAACAAATAATATTATAAGGTGTCTATACTACTCCATTCATGCAAAAAAAACATTCCTTATAATCAATAAAAACTTCCTGTTTTGGACAAGACAAATCTATCTACACACAAAACTGAACCTGCCCACTAATGTAATAAGGTCTATACTCGCTTGTTGTGCAATCACCTGACTCGTGCGTGCTCAGCGAATCCTCGGAACAGTTGAGATCAGCTGCATTTCAAGGTTTAATTAAATTTCGAATTCCATATAAATAAGGTAAACTATACAGAACTTAAATAATGTTTCAATTAATTTTGGGAATACAAATGTCACGGTTATATTGGGCGTTAACCAGTTTCTTCGTAGAGCGTTCTCATAGGCCCATCTAAATAAATATCAACTAAACATTGACGAACTGATTTGCTTAAAAGATGGCAGCAGAAATAGTGTGTACTATATTTATTGGCTAATCATATACGAAGACTCGAGAAGTGTGGAGCAATCGGGACTATGATGAATTTAAGAAGCTAAGTTGCCAGTTATTGGGTCCGTGATCTGATCCACGTCTTAACGTAACAATGTTTCAGCCTTTATCGCAAATAATTTTAAGATCGAGGACATAGAAGAGTCTATCACGCTGCTGCAGTGCATAAAAATTTTATTTTTCAGAAATTCTTTTCTATCTTCACTGTGAGGAATCAATTGCGTGTAGCTCACGATGTAACTTTGAAATTCATGGTGAGAGCTGGAACTCTTAAGTCCTTAACTGTTTAACTCAACCCACAAATGCTTATTATATATATAACATTTTTAAACTATGAAAATAATGTTTGCTAAGATGACACAATTATCCTCTAATAGTAATAAGAAAGCCGTGAATTCAGAATATAAAAAATAATATGAGAGTATAAAAAAACCGTCAATGATTCCTTTGATTAATTCAAAAAATATTAGACCTTTGAGAGAAACTCCTCTTACATTTTGATTTTTTAATTGTTAAATTGCGTACCATTTATTTTATTTTATTACTCCCTTAATTCAAATTTCATTTAATGTTTTCAAAACGCTTTAGACACTATAACCGTAATTAATACAAAATAAATTTTATTATTGAATTATAGATCAAAATGCACAAGACTTACGTGAGAGATCCGCGTGCATTCTGTGATCGGGCGGAGCAGGTTCGGGTGGAGTACTGGGCGGCGGATAAACGCTGAAACCTGCAACAAAAATCATACAAATAATATATAAAAACTCAAATACAAGTAAACATGTTACACTCTCTATGTGGCTTATATTTTAGTATGTGCAGTGTGTTCAATAATGTTTGAGTAATTTCTTTAAGGAGAATATTACAAATCACATATCAAAAAATCATTACCCTTAAGGAATCCCCTATTCTTGGAGTTGTTCAATGTGTCACTGTACTCGGAGTCAATGTCAGCCCGCGAATCCGGACCGCTGAGAAGATCGAGCGAGTTCGTAAGTTTGTGTTCCATCCTGAACAAAGTGTATTAATAAATTAAAAATAGTGTAGTCATTTTTATGGAATAAATTAGGCAAAAAAATATTATAATTTTGGTGGGCGTGATAAAAAAGTGCACTGTTCACCGATGGTTAGCAGTGAATTTGATATAAACTTGCAATGTAAAATTCAACTAATTTAACGAATTTAACAAATTGAAACTAAAGTGTGAGATATATTGCAGTGCACACTCCCGAGTACTATACTAATATTAAACACACGCTACCCACGGTGCTCTAAATTATAGGTGCGTTAGGGACAGCCGCCTGCGGTGTGTCACTTATCGATAACCGCTTATTGATTCCTAGAAGGATGAAGAATAGTGTGCGCTGGCGCGCGGTAGTTTATTAATAAGTGCGGGTAATTGAATTACTCTGCAAGGGTAATTTAATAATCATTAATTACGTTTAGATGGTATAAATACCCGTTTTAATATGCTTCTATAGTCGTTTGATATTTGAACGTTGCTGATTATTGATTTAACATAAGTTAAAATGGACGCTTTTTTGGAAAGCAATATTAAACATGTTGGAACAAATATTCAACCTCAAGCGCGGTTATTAACAATGTGCTAACGTTTTTAACTTAAGTTAAATAAGATCCCGAAAAATTGAAGAGTATTAATTTCAACTAAGCTTGTGAACTAACTGACATGATTTGTGGGGTCAGTTTAAAAACTGTTGGGAACATCAGATGGGAGTGCACTGATGAAGGACCAACTTGCCCACGCGAAAACATTTGCCAACCGCGTCCAGTGAGAGATTTAGATGACTTCGACAAAAGTGTAATCAAGCGAATGGTGTCATCATTTTATTCTAATGGCAAGTATCCCACCATTAAAAAAGGTCTTAGAAAAAGCTAAAGAAAGCATCGATGAACTAAAATGCAGTCATAGTTCTATGCGCAATATAATGAGCGATCTGGGATACAAATATAAATCAGCTCCCAATGGACGGCCGCAGCTGATGGAGAGAAGAGGTATTGAGTCTAAGTATGTGTTTTAGACCAATATTAAATGTAATTTCTTTTTATTTTGCATTTTTTTACTTTTTCATAATATACACATCGACACGTCAGTGGTGCGTCACTATGCCTGCCGTAAGGCCCCGTAAGTGGAACGGAGAGCGCAACCGCCGGCGTCTTGTTTCCCCATTTATTTGTACCGCAGGCAGCGAGTGTTTAAGAGAATGCCTCGTTACTAGTAGGGCTTCAGTTAATCGACGAAAATTGCGTAACTTTTTTTAGCGATATTGCAATAAATTTTATGTCAATTGCACCAACTATCGGTTTTGATTCGCAGTGTATTGTATATAAGTGACTTGCATCAAATCGTAGTTATAATATCTTAATAAACTGCGGCAGCTTCTTGTAATTGTAATATTAAATAATATGTGAGGTATGCGAGTTGTAGCAATTTGTATTGAAAATGTTGGAGTTGTATAAGTGAGTTGCACCAACGTGTGACCACGAGTATGCCGTGTATAAGTGAGTTGCACCAACATGAGGCCGCGAGTGTGCAGCGTATAAGTGAGTTTCACCAACGTATGGTCGCGAGTGTGCAGAGTGCTAATGAGTTGCACCAACGTATGGTCGCGAGTGTGCAGAGTATTAGTGAGTTGCACTAACGTATGGTCGCGAGTGTGCAGAGTATTAGTGAGTTACACCAACGTGCGGCCGCGAATGTGCAGTGTATAAATGAGTTGCACCAACGTATGGTCGCGAGTGTGCAGAGTATTAGTGAGTTACACCAACGTGTGCAGTGTATAAGTGAGCTGCACCAACTTGTGGTCGAGGTGGTAGGAGTGGTTGCGGGGCGGCGGCGCGGGGCGCGCGGCGGCCACGTCGGGCAGGTTGTGCGGCTGCTCCATGCGGAACGCGCGCTCGATCTCGCCCTTGCGCTCCCACACCTCCTTGAAGAACGGCGTGTAGAACGCCGCTGGGGGTAAAGGGATAGAAAATCGTTTTAAAAACATGCCGATATCTACAATACGAACAACTTCAAGACTGTCACATAGTAACATAAGTGTACGTGTTCAAAATTTAACACTTATGAGATAAGATAATAGCAGGTTAGATTGCAGTGTCAAAAACGCGGGGACAACCTTAATATATCCTATCAGAAAACCTCAAATATGTATTTTTGTACAAATATAGGGCTGTAACTTTATAGGCTATTAGTATATTAGCCACCAGAGAGGTTGCTAGCATACTATGAAACTTAAGACGTTAAAATAAAACCTGAACCTTTGCTGCCTCTGCTTATTCTTCAAGTTTATTAATTTACACTTGAACCCGAATCAAATTTAGGGTATAGACTACGACTCTAAAAGTATTTTAACAGAATGTAAACGAGATTATGTTTATGTTTTTTTTAGAAAAGAGTAAACGTTTTTTTATACGTGGTGGAGCCATGCTGCAGCTATATTACTGGTGTAATTGTAGCACGAATGGGTCGGCTCGACCGGGGAAGGACCACGCTTCCACAGAATACCAGCGTAAAATAGCAGCTTAACGCTGCTGTGTTTCGTATGGTGAGTGAAGAGAACCGGAGATCCTTTTTACTGGAAAAGAGGCATTCCATCTTAGTCCTCACGGGTGGCAACGCATTTGCATTTTGATTCGCAAACGAGGATAGATGTAGATGTCTATGGGCCACAGCAACCACTAACCATCAACTGTTCGTATGGTGAGTGAAGAGAACCGGAGATCCTTTTTACTGGAAAAGAGGAATTCCATCTTAGTCCTCACGGGTGGCAACGCATCTGCATTTTGATTCGCAAACGAGGATAGATGTAGATGTCTATGGGCCACAGCAACCACTAACCATCAACTGTTCGTATGGTGAGTGAAGAGAACCGGAGATCCTTTTTACTGGAAAAGAGGAATTCCATCTCAGTCCTCACGGGTGGCAACGCATCTGCATTTTGATTCGCGAAGGAGGATAGATGTAGATGTCTATGGGCCACAGCAACCACTAACCATCAGGTGGACTGTGTGCTCGCTTGTCACCCTTATCCTATAAAAAACAACGATCATACAGTTCATTGGATAGTAAGTAATGACCTCATTTCTAGCATAATAATTTATTCTTATCTGGAGATAAATCAGTACTCTATCGTTAAAATTAAAAAGTAACTTACATTTACTCTCCGCACTTGATGTGTACGTAGTGAAATGGGCCCCCAGCCTATCTGCAGTGGCGTTGCCCTCTGTAATGAGCGCGTGTCCCAAATCGGTGCCGAAGAACGCATTAGCGGCTGACCCACCGCCGTCAGTCACTGCCACCATTTGTATCGGCAGGTTGGGAATGTTCATTGAGAACGCGCTGAAATATATTAACATTTTAAATCATCATTAGGCCGTAATAGATGCCCTACGACAATACTTCACACGAAGGTAATGAATAAGACTTTTTAACACGATTAGGACTCACTTAAGAGTGGCTAAGCTTGCTTTCCTCTTAGCGGAGTATATGAGTATGAAGCCATGTATCAACTCCTCTCTAAATTGACTAGCACCATGAAAGCTTGATATAATGACCTGCAACAATAAAATATATATTTTTATGTTAAAATTGTTATCATTTATTAAATATGTGTAGTTATTGATTGTACATTCAGAGAAACAAAATGCTACACAACGTGGTTTAATGAGAAACATAATATTAATATCATGAGACACAAAATAATATGGCAGATTCGGGAAGGACGCCCTAGACGAAAGTTTATCGACCAAATTGGCAATATATTTAAGATGGGTCAGATGAGGAGTACCCTTAATCAACGAGCATGTATGCGTAGGTATATGGATGTAAATGACGCGAGAGAGGTGTGACAGAATCGTGCCAAATGGAAGTCCATAGTCTCTGCCTACCCCTCTGGGTGACAGGCGTGAGTGTTTATGTTAAGTTTTATGTTACATATGTCTCTCCGATAAGACAATTGCTGGGATCACCACGCAAAATACTACAGCGATAGTTTTGTTGTATTTTAGGAAGCTTTGGCCAGCACTCACACCTGACCTGACCCGATAGTGTATGTTCCGCATAAACTGGTAAGACAAGTTAAAAAAGAAATGCAGCGCCAGTTAGCTTTTTCTTCTCCTCATCATCAGCCCGTAAAAGTTCACTGTTGGAAATGGCCTTAATGATAATAATATAAAAATATGCCTTAATCGTCACACTTGGCAGGCGGATTGACGATCACAGTATAAAGTCTCGCAGTTATGATCCTGCTCCCAGTAGTCGATCAGGATATTTCAGCGTAAACAATATAGTATACCGCCATGTATCGGATGCCACAGTATTTTTCTAGTATTTCACTTAATCGCCTCTAGCGATACCCACGGTACAAAAGATAATGGATGGATAGAAGTAATCACTAGTAACCATGATAGAATATATATTACTAATCAAAAATGAGAAAGTATTTGTTGGATGTTAGTTCTTCAGTAATGCTGGAATGGCTGGACAAATGAAATTAATGAAATTTGACATATAAGTAGATAGTATCATGTCATTTCATTTTTGACCAGCAAAGTGGGCGGATAACAGATAGTAAAACTATAAGCTCAGACAGATGCAGGCAGGTTTATGATGTGATAAAGATGCTTGTCCGACACTTTAGGAAAATTTATATTCGTTTATATTGTCGACATAAATAAGAAAGGACAGTATTTATTACAATATATAATAATAACAAGAAATATTGTGTTGAAACAATTAGAATGCCAGGAACTCACCTCGACTTTCCTCTTAGAATCTCCTAGAAATGTTTCTATTACAATAGACCTATCGCCGGTAAGGAAGCAGGCTCTATGCAGCAGTAACGGACTGAGCACACGTTCCGGTGAATATGGGTCGTCGCAGAACATACACACCATTATTCTGCAACAATAATAAAAAAAATATTACTATATTACAAGAGCTTACAAAATTTTGACGAAAAGTTCCCCATTTCTGTCTAGTATTTTTAATGATATTGGGTAACAGGGCGAACGAAATTTCATCCGAAAATCTTTATTTGAAAGTTCTAATTATCAATGATAACAGAATATTATTATTGCTCTCGCTCATCAAACTTAACGAGACGTTCACAGACTTACAGATTATGATATGTGCTACTGGGTATTATAAACTAAATAATTTATTTATATTTAAAGGAAAATTTAGAAATTCAGTGCGTAAAAATATTTGTGTAATATAAACTCGAATGTTTCTCGTTAATAGATATCCTATTTTTAATCAAAAAAAAAAACTTAAGGAAAAGTTGCTTGCTACCCGGGCCAATGAAGAGAAATCGCGGTTCGTGATTTAAACAATCCTGAACGAGTACTTTACCTTGATAATTAAAAGTATTGTAACACGTATAAGTAACAAACCAAAAATATGTATTATAAACAAATATAATTTGAAATACAATTCTTCTAACCGTATATCAGAGTCGAAGCAAACGATGAGATCTTTGTACAGATGGGCATAGCTGGCCTTCTCTCGGTTAGTCCGTATCAGTTCTTGTATAGCGTCCGCCGTTAGCGCCTCCGTACCTAGCTCGTTCACAGACGCCTCCATATACGAACAGTGTAAACTGTAATAAATATTAAGTGTTGTTATGACGTTAAAACAATATCGATATTGATATTGTAAAGATTGTATGTGACACTTTTATTTACAGCACTGCTTTTTTTGCTTTACACGTAATCCAATTAAATCCATTGTGGGGGCTTGAAACACCTATTGAGAGTAAATGTTCGCGACGGCAAAAAGTGTTTAAAAATACAGTGATTAAAAAACAATATTAAAAGTGTAATTAGGAAAATTATTAGTGAAAAACCTAAGTGAAAGGTGCAATAGTGTAATTTTATAGCATGTTTACAACCCTTAGTATTATAGTATAAAGCATCGTTTTGTAATAGTTAAGAAAATAAGTCTTATTTGTACAAACAAAAAGTCGACCAATCAGAGCGCGACACGTTATAGAACATTCTGGGCATTGCGTTATATTTAGACCCCAAAATGATGGAAATAATTTTTATTCTCTAGAAGAATTGTAAACATAGTATTTAATTAGATTAAGGTTTATAGATTTATGAAATAAAAGAATATTTAGCGTGATGAAACTTATTTCCTACTTATAGTAAAATTAAAGAATTAATGTACCCAAATATTGTGAAAATTTGGGATATTTATGTTAATAACTTTTTACATTGTTAATATATTAAGAAACCTTTATGGTCTGCTAATAGACAACTAAATTACCGATTTAACAATGTACATTACATTAGCTATATTAGCGTAAGACTTAAGTCTTAGTACATTAGCGTAAGAATTAATCGTGTATAGAAAAAATTGTAATTTAAAACAATTGTATAAAGAAAATGTTATGCAATAAAAAGGCAAAACGGACAATGGCAAGCGGCTCACTTTAAAGTAACGCTCGAGTCTACCTTATGGCTTCGGGGCCCAGTAACATTGTAGTAGCTGAAGTGACTAGTAGCAGAACCAAGAAGTAGCAGAATATAGAACATAGTGATGTATGTATAACAATTGGGACTTACTTATCAGCAAGATTTTGACCCTCTTCCTGCAATCTTGCAAGTTCCTTCTTATCCATATTTTCATCTTGAACAAACATCACCACCAATGGAAGACCCTTTAATAATAAAAATTGTTAATTATAAGATAACTTCAAATTCTGACAAAGGTACTTAAGAGAATTGTGAATCTGTAAATTTTCATACAAAAGGCGATAACGTTTTTACTTTTTAAACATGGATACCCCTTAGACTAGGTCCCTACGTTTTTATTTTAAAGAAATATTGCCTACGATATAAGTTATTAGCATCTAAATATCTATATTTTTAACTTAAAAACTTCCTCGAATTTTTTTAATAAAACTAAACGTACAGATCTAGATTAAGGTGTACTGAATCTAATGAGAACAAAATTGTCTCATTTCGTGTAGGGGGGGAAAACGTTATCGCCCGAAACAATATTTCAAAAAGGAAATGTAGGCAATTGCCTCCAAGACTTACAACTCTCTATCGCGCCGCGTATCGGCACTTCACAATCCTCTTATGTATTGTCATTATGGCATTAAACGATACTAAATCGAGAATCCGGCAGTAAGCAGAATTTTAAATATCGTTTTCACTCATTCCATACCAACCTCATAAGCATAAATGTGGGATTCTATGATTATATGGGAAAATAAGAAATAAAAAATAGTTTTAAAAATGTGTAAAAAGATCTTACTTGAAAGGGCGGTTTATCTTCTTGCTGAAGACTTGATAAGAGTGTCTTCTCCGTGCAATTTCTAATGAATTCAAACGATTCTTGATCTTGATATACACAGAAGTATCCTTAAGCAAAACAAATCACATTTAATAAAACGAATTTTATAATCTTTTATGGATTAAAATGTATAATACATTTCGTTAATGCGGTCGTGAACTCCGTTCCGAGAACAAAATGCCAATAAAGCAAATGAACTACGGCATCTGGGTCCTCTTTGAAGAAGTTAAGCAATTTTGGAGGACGTAATTTTACTCTAATCGACATTTTTACTCAACCCGTATGTAGCAATACGGAGATATCGGGACTGCATCCGCCAATGTGTTTATTAAGAATGTCGATTAGGGCTAAATCTCTCAACTTGACGGAGAATCATCTCCTCATCAGTCCCAAAATAGTACAGTTGTGACTACGTGCACGCGTGAGTATGTAAGTTCGCGCGCATTGTGCGTACTTTTTATATCAATTTAACATTGGCGATATAAACATACACAATGTTTTATTATATTTAATTTAATGTATTCATGACACATCAAATATCATAATTTTTAGCTTTTTACACTCCTTCTCCATATAAACTTTGACTATATCATATGCTTTAAAGGGATAACAAAGTTTTCCCTTTATGTATTAATATAGCCTATACCTATACCTACCTATAGAGTGACGACCTGGTAAGACATGCAGGAAGTCGATGGATGCAGGTGGCTCAGGACCGTGTTTTGTGGCATTCCTTGGGGGAGGCCTATGTTCAACAGTGGACTTGTGAAGGGCTGTAATGATGATGATGATGATGATACCTATTTAAAGTAAATTTAATAGAATAAGGGTCACAAACGAGGATACAGTCCACTAAATGCAGATGAGTGACAACTCATCTGCATTAAGAATCTAAATGCAGATGAGTTGTCACTCTTGCGAAATAAGATGGAAAGTCTCATTTCCAATAAAGGGGGTCTCCGGTTCTTTACACTCGCCATAAGAAATAGAAGCATTTAAGCTCCTCTTTCATGCTGGTATTCTATGAAAGCGAGTCGACCTGTCCGTGCTACAATCATAATGTAATTGCAGCTGCACTATTTTTTTTTGTTTTCATAGCGTAGTGTCGGGAACCGTGGTTAGGTCAGGGGTTTATTGCTCGCTGTAAATTTTAAAGTACGCGAAATCCGGGTTCGATCCCCGTCGGCACCAATGAAATTGTTAATTGGAATTATAAGTGCTAATTTAAAACGTGCTCGGCGGTGAAGAAAACATCGTGACTAAACCTACATGTCTGAGAAATAAGAAAAAAATATATTGATGACATGTGAAGTTCGCCAACATGCACAGGGGCGTCGCGGCGAGCATTTCCTTGTCCTTAAACCGTCTCAGAAATGAGAAGTATATAGGCTGTAAGTTTATAGCGTAGTGCGTACCGTTGGGCGCGAAGTCGTCGGTGTCGTCGGGCGCCGTGTCCGCCGAGGCGAGGCGCAGGCGCTGCGCCACGCGCCAGGCCTGCCCGCGCACGCACACGCGCCGCGCCGCGTCGCAGCCCGCCGCCAGCCGCGACCCGAACTCGCCGCCCACGCCCTCCATCTGACGCACGCACACGTCACATACAAACTCGTGCGGATAAACGTTGGGATTAGAAATGGCGGCCGCCGCCTGTACGCGTGGCGGTCTGTACGGTACAGGCCGTGTAGGCATACACGGTACGGAAAGCGAAAGCTTTGCTTATAACGTTACATCGTTTGTTACACATAACAATACTTATTATATTTATTAAAATGTTATGTTAGTATATTGTTTTGTAATATTTGGAAGTTTTTAGTTATTGGAAAAAACTGATTAATATATGTTGTAGATAGATTTCGAACGGTTTTCAGAACGAATAAAAACGCTTGTTATCTTGTCGGGAGGAGGCTGAGGGCAGGGCAGAACAGAGTTCCCTTTTTAGTTTGTTCTTCCTTTTTCTGGTAAGGCCCGAATGTCGAATGAATTCCCAACCAATAGGCACGATATTTATACGTTTTCTAGCGACTTTCTAGAAACCTCTCTGCCTCGCCCCCTCTGCACGGCTAGCATGGGCTGGGGAGAATTTTTTTATCCCCCAAATATATCCTCTGACAAGAAATGAAATTATCTTGTCCTTATGCCAAAGCACGGCAACGGGGAGAAGTATATCCCCGTTTGACATAACGAGTAGACATATATCCCCCGTCCGTGGCATGGAGCCAAATGAAAGATAAAAATTGTGCTTTTTTGACATTTGAAAGGGACAATTTTTTCCTAGTTTATTGGACGTGAGTCCAAATATATCGCCCATTTTATCTACTGTAGATATTATATCCACCGGTGTGCCCATGCTCGAAGGGTGGATAAAAAACTAAGCGAGAGGATAAAGATTTTCTTCTTTCCCCCGGGATAAAATTGTCTCCTGCCCATGTTAGCTCTGCTGGCCATTATTCTTTATTTTATGATATTTTTTTTATATCAAGTCTTAGCTTACATTATGCTATTTACATTAATACGTACATGCGCACTCAGCGCCGCTCGGTATAGAAATAACAGCGCAAATTCAGGAGCACCCCTTAAATACTACCTCGCTCCCCGCTTCACTTCAATTACGTCACGGTAAATGAAGCTGCAGTCTTCAGCAGATTTGACAGTATACAGGCAACTGAACAGATAGATCTCCAAATGCATTCGGCGGGACTTATGCGACTTCAATACAGCTCGTATTGAAGAAGCGATCGAGCGGAACCATGGCTCCAAAATCTTTGCCAGAGATCTGTCTGCCAGAAAGAGCCAACTGTCGAAGCTGAAGACCGAATGTGGCAGCATCGTTTCCGGGACACCTGAGATTTTTAGTGAGATTGAGAGGTTCTATGGGCAGCTGTACACGTCATCGTTGGAGCCACACGCAAGTGTGAGTAACGATCCAAGAGCAAGTCTTATCCGACACTATTCCGATGATATCCCGGACGTCAGTCTGAGCAAGATTAGAATGGCTCTCCAGCACCTTAAAATGGCAAGGCTCCAGGCGAGGATGGAATTACAGCGGAACTTCTGAAAGCGGGTGGAAAACCGGTACTTGAAGTCCTTCAGAAGCTTTTCAGAAGGATTAATAGAATCACGTTACTTTGCGGAAATCCATAAAACTGGCTCCTTAAAACTTGGCAGGACACATTATTTTCGTTCTTTACGCGGAATTAAACAAATTAAGTTATAACAACCTCCTTCAGAAGCTCTTTAATTCCGTCCTCCATGGTGGGACTACTCTCCGGAGGCGTGGAGCAGAAGTGAGGTGGTCTTGTTCTTCAAGAAAGGCGACAACGCTCTCTTGAAGAACTACAGCCCGATTTCCCTTCTGAGCCGCGTCTACGTGCTGTTTTCGAGTCATTACGAATCGTCTCGCATGCAGACTCGACGACTTCCAGCCTCCCGAACAAGCCGGTTTCCGAAAAGGCTTTAGTACCATAGACCCTTCGGCAAATTGTACAGAAGACCGAAGAGTACAATCTGCCACTTTGCCTTGCGTATGTGGACTATGAGAAAGCCTTTGATTCCGAGTACAGAACCAGAGTACGAAACCTATCCAACTGCAGAGAGGTGTAAGACAGGGTGACGTTATATCCCTGGAACTCTTCACCACTGCATTGGAAGACGTTTTCAAGCTACTGGACTGTAAAAGATACGGTATTAACATCAATGGCGAGTACATCACTCACCTTCGATTTGCCGACGATATAGTCCTTATGGCAGAATCGCTGGAGGACCTAAGCACTATGCTCAATGACCTCAATAGTGTCTCTCAACGGATGAGATGAGAACGTCTTAAGATGAACATGTACAAAACAAAGATCATGTGTAATGTCCATGTCACACCTATGCCGGTAGTTGTTGAGAGCACTAAGCTCGAAGTTGTTGACAAGTATGTTTAGCTGGGACAAATAGTCCGACTAGGTAAGTCCAACTTCGACCGAGAGGTCAATCGACGGATTCAACTCGGCTGGCCAGCGTTCGGGAAATTACGACAGATCTTCTCGTCAGGTATACCTCAAAACTTGAAAACGAGACTGTACAACCAGTGCGTGATGACTTATGGATCTGAGACGTGGTCCTTCACTGCTGGTCGTATGAGGCTCGGAGTTTCTTTGCATGATAGACTTAGAAATGAGGATATCCGCAATGGAACCAGAGTGACCGACATAGTCCAACAGATTAGTAAGCTGAAGTGGCGATGGGCCGGCCATATAGCTCGAAGAACCGACAACCGATGGGGAAGAAAGGCTCTCTAGTGGCAGCCGCGTACCGTTAGGCGAAGTATAGGGCGACCCCCCACTAGACGGAGTGACGACCTGGTAAGACATGCAGGAAGTCGATGGATGCGGGTGGCTCAGGACCGTGCTTTGTGGCATTCCTCAGGGGAGGCCTATGTTCAACAGTGGACTTGTGAGGGGCTGTAATGAATGAATGAATGAATGAAATCCATTGAGTTATTGATTCGTCTTATGAATCGAGTCATTCGGACCGATAATTCAAATGGATCATTTCAGCTTTCAGTATTCTGTCATCTATAAGAACCGCTCGGTGTTGTTGGTCGTCGCGAGAGCAGGTCATTCGGCTTCGATCGAACACAAAATAAACTTGATTTCACCGTTTACATATTTATTGCATTGTGTTCTAAACTTTTAAACAAGTATTTTATACTTAATAAATGAAAATCTTTTGTATCTCATATACCTACATCCTACATTAAAAACTTCATCCCCTGTTTTCCCACCCTTAGGGGGTTAGAATTTTTTATCCAAATTTATATCGGACCATCTCTGAAATGAATTAAATATAACAAAAAACATTATTTAGCAATAAAGAATCATCAAAATTGGTTCAAAATTGACGAAGATATCGTGCAACATACCTACAATAAAAAGAACATACAGTCGAATTAAGAACCTCCTCTTTTTTTGAAGTCAGTTAAAATCTAGATAGTTACTCACAAGCATTACAATATAAAGAAAAGTATTTTTTTTTTATAATAGATCTTTATTTTTTTATTGGAACCTGGCTTTATATTTGGACAGGACGACAAGGACATCCGACAATCAAAAACTACATTTGCACGATACGGAGACGTGTCAAGTGCGTTTGTATACAATATGTATAAGTTGCATTATAACTATTATAGTAGTCTTAAGAAATTTTGTCATATCGTCAATTCCAGTAATGTCACCACATAGAAAAAGTACAAGGCTAGTTTTCATAATCTCAATATTATCAAATAATATAAAATGTAGCCAAGACTCTACCAAAAAACTTATCGTTTAGAATTTGGTATACAGTTTTCATGTTCCTTCCATTGACACTGTTTTTTACTTTGAGATGCCACTATAAACATAATATACTCACTCCCAATATGATAACATTGATCTGATTGGAGTCGGTAGTGAGTGCCCACGGTGCTGCAGGTGGCCCAGCCTGACACTGTGACTCGTTGGCAGAAGTCAAAGATCTGTCAACAAACAAAAACTTCATAGTTAAAATTTTCACTATATCTCAATGTTTATGCCGATAAATGTTATTTCACGCTGCTTTTGTTTATATGTCAATACTAATATGTACGATTTCAATATGCAAATGCTACTCAAATATCTCTCACCTAGTAGGGGGAGGGTCACTCTATAGTGTGCTGCCAATATAAGGTAGCCACTTTTCTTATGATGTACGCGTGGCCCAGCAGTTGAAATACCTAGCTATTAAGCTACAGGTCCTGGCCTTGAATCCCAACCCGATCCAACATTATACAAAAATATCAAAACAATTAAGTTGAGGCAAGTAAGTTCCACTGCATTCATGCGTACACTACTGGCAAGTTGGTAACTTCGAAAGCTGCCTTTTCGAAACAGCCACAACAATATTATTATTTTTCCTAGTTTTTAGTACATTAAGATATACTTACCCAACCCTAGTATTAAGTATAACAGGCAGAGTAGCATCCAAACAATTTGAGCCAGCGGGGCAGTGCTCCCGCATTGGACAGTGGACGAAGCCCAAGTGTTGAAACAGCATCAATTTTCTATCTTGCTCCATGCGATCAAGCATCTTATACCTATAGTGAAAAAACAAAAATGTTCATTAATATATCCTATAGTCTTTGTGTTGTAGCATGGTGCGAATGACAGCTCACGCCTATGAAGTTTCGTATTCTTTTAGATAAACTGTCATACAGATATTGTTGTACTTCATGGATGTGTACCGCCCACTTACGATAGTGATGAGCGACGCTAAACTATGCCATGCCATAAGGAACAACCACAGACTATCAAACATCGGTTTGGAAATAAATCGAATATATAAAAATCACGTAAATATGTATTGGAATTGGAACCAATCATTCAATAAATTCTGATTTACGGAAAAAAAAGCACATAGACGAATATGCAGTGTTCCCGATGCATGGACGATAAATTATTCGTTGGTCAGCTCAGTCCAATAAATAATAATTATAAAGCAAATTGTGCATTGTGTCAAAAATACTTTATCACAACTCATGGCGGCCAAAATAGCTACAAAAAAACAATTTTTTATTTATATTTCATTAGGTTTGTAAACCAAATTCTCGATTATTTTTACCTTCCATCCCGATATTTGGCCCATTGGACCTGGCAACACTAATACACATATAGCGAAAGGCGCTAGCACTTGTACCTTGAAAAGCTGCCGGTGCAGTCAACGCCGTACTGAAAATTACAGATGCTGGCGGCCATTTTATTTGTTTAAATGTTAATATGAATGTTGCAATCAACATGAAATAGAAGATGATTTTTATTTTCAAATTAATACATAGTAAAGGCTGAACCAAAAGTCCGGTAACATTTTAAATAGTCATAAAAAATACAAAAGTCGACGTGAGAAAAAAATTGTTTATTTATTATAAAAGTACAGAAATCGGGGTTTTATTTTTTGAAAATAACGTCATCCAAATGTGATCCTTGATTATTTTGGCACACCTGTAACCTAGAGCGGAAATTTTCCATCACCGCCCGACAAGTGTTTGCAGAAATGTTATGAATTTCCTCGCGTATATTTTCTTTTAATTCTTCAATAGACGATGGGTTGTTATTAAAAACTTTACTTTTAAGATAGCCCCAAAGGAAAAAGTCCATTGGTGACAAATCCGGGCTGCGGGGTGGCCAGTTAATGTCACCTCTTTTGGATATGACTTTTTGGCCAAAAATTTCGCGAACTGCTGCTATGGAGTCGTTGGAGGTGTGGCATGTCGCTCCATCTTGTTGAAACCATGATCGTTGATTAAAACCTGAGTAGTCCTGCAAAGCTGGAGCAAAAAAGTTCTGTAACATGGCAATGTATCGCTCTGTGTTGACGGTAACGGGGCGGCCTCTTTGATCTTCATAAAAATTTGGACCAATAATGCCGCTGGCTGATAAAGCAGCCCATACAGTAACTTTGGGCAAGTGTAAGGGCTTTTGGTGCTTCAATTGCAGGTTAGCATCACTCCAGTATCTGCAATTTTGTCTGTTGACGTGCCCAGTTAGGTGGAAATGTGCCTCGTCTGAGAAAAAGATGTTATTGAAGCTCGTAAACCTCTCAAGCATTTCGTTAGCAAACTGCAGTCTCTGAGCGTAGTCATTAGGCCTTAATTCCTGTACAATTTGAATTTTGTATGGATGTAAATGTAAATCCTTGTGTAGAATACGATTTAGAGATGTTGTGGGCAAATTTAAAACACTAGACCACCTTCGAGTAGAGAGGCCAGGTGGATCTCTAACAGATGTTCGTACGCGCTCTATGTTTACAGGTTCTCACGACGTCCTAGGTCGGCCGGATCGTGGTTGATTTAATGTGGATCCCGTCTTCTCGAACTTCAGTACCCAATTTTTAATTACACAAGTCGATGGAGCTTAATTTCTATTCCGTATGTTCTATGTACTGAGAACAGTATTTTCGTTGCGCTTCAGTCACGGAATCGTTGTTGCGATAGTACTCGCGTACGCAAAACGCGCGTTGTACTCCGGTGAATGACGCCATGCTACTAAATTCCTATTAGCCGCTCTCGCGTTTGGTAACGCCCACCTCTACCCCACTCCCCGCAATTCAAAGCAGCGACCGATTCAAATATTACTGGACTTTTGGTCCATCCCTGTATAATCTATACATTGAAGTGTTTGTTTGCAACATCAAAATAACAGCCTTTTACTAAATACATATGAAAGTATATACGGTAACAAAAACAAACACAATTTTTAAAATGTTTGTCTGTCTGTTTGTTCCGACTTATAGCTGGCACTGGCAGATAGCTGATGTTATAAGGAGTAACACAGGCTACTCTTATTTTAGAAAAGGAATTAGGATTCCGCGCAAAAAAAATAAAACCCATTAAATCTAATTGTAATAAATACCAAGCGGCCGAGGTCCGGGAACAGCTATTATGTAACTGTCATAATTTGTATTAAACTATAACTTAATTTTACATGCAATGTAGTTTATAAAGCGTCTCCCACACACAAGCGGCTTGCGGTGGCGGCTAACCGCGAGCTGCGGCTCCAGCCGCTGCAACAGCACACCACCGCGGTCGCAGCGGCGGCCTGAAGCTCCATTCGCTGTGGTGTCTGTGCTACGATCGGACGTCAGTCAACATGGCTAACCGTGACGATGTCTTTTTATTCCTATTATATTCAGCAATATTATCCCATATTTTGTTTTTAATCCTAATGCTTTTGTAATCAAGGTGTGAAGTATCATAAAGTACTGGATAATTTTGCACTGTTTCTATTAAAATCTCTGTATTTAGCGCCATTTTGCACGCGATACACGCGGCCTGTTGTAAAAATTTGCAACTGACCGCGCTGCGGCCACCGGCCACCGATAGAGGCCGCACGTTCGCTAACACACACGCGGTGGCGGAGGTGGCGGGGCATGCGGCCGGCGTGTGAGTCTGCAAACCCAGCGACATGGCCGCACGGGTTTGCAGACTCACTTACATTGCAAGCGAATACAACTGGCCGCCACCGCAAGCCGCTTCGGTGTGGGAGACGCTTAAAGAAATATATGTTTTGATTTTAATTTTTATATCGATAGCTAATCGATAATTTTTGCTTTGCTTTGTGTATCGTTAATCGCCTTTTATAAATCGATTTAACATTGTTGCATCTCTAGACACGCCAAACTGTAAGCTGTGACCCGCACCATGCTATAACGCAAACACTATAGTATGTTAGTAATGTTCTTGATGCTTGACAATCCAATAGAAATCACAACAATGTATTGGAATAGACGCTGCAGCTATATTAGTAGTATAGTTGTAGCACGAATGGGTCGGCTCGACCGGGGAAAGACCACGCTCTCACAGAATACCAGCGTAAAATAGCAAGTTAACGCTGCTGTGTTCCGTATGGTGAGTGTAGAGAACCGGAGACCCTTTTTACTGGAATGCCTCTTGCATTCCATCTTAGTCCTCACGGGTGACGACGCATCTGCATTTTGATTCTTTATTGAGGATAGATGTAGATGTCTATGGGTCACAGCAACCACTTACAGGTGGACTGTGTGTTCGTTTGGCACCCTATCCTATTAAAAAAAAACACTTAAATTTAGGGTATGTTCCGATATACACTGCGAGCACTACTCAGTGCTCTCATTGGTGAAAAATTCGTTCCGTTATGGACTGCCAGTATACTGCCGCAGTACCCTAGGGAAATAAATGTATGACGTCATAAATCGCCGCCATTTTTGTAATGTGAGCACTGACGCTTTCGAGGTAAGGTGCTCTCAGTACTTTGATCACGTGATCAAAAAACATAACAACGCCTAGAGATTTAACTTCCACGAATGATTGTTATTATTATTAATTAATATTGTTATTCAAATAAACTCGGACATTAAGTTTTAAAAGCAATAACATTCAAATAATATTTTTTCTTGTTGAACAGAAAACGTGTACATGATAAATATTTTCATTTGAAAACAGTGTCGAAAAATGGGGATGACAGTATACTGCACTGCGTTCCGTTTTAAACAGTAACCAGTATAGCAAACTAAAAAGGAACGGTTTCACAGTATACTGAATTGACGTCACACCTTACAGTGGTCACAGTGTATATCGGAACACACCCTTAGGCCCGCCACATACATACGGAATTTCGACGGAATTCCGAACGGGTCGGCCACACACGTACGGAATCCCGTTTTGCCCGCAAAATTTCGAACGAAAAACTACCGTACGTGTGTGACGGGTCATATATATGAACTTGCTGTGTTCGGAATTCCGAATCGGAATATCGAAACGGAATTCCGTATGTATGTGGCGGGCCTTAATAACCGTTATTTTAGAGAAGTTGTAAATTAAATAAATAATCAAAAGGTACTATGTATACATACTGTATTTTTAATATTCGTTCAAAGTCCTGGATAACCCCGAAATATCGTCTGTGACGTAGGAAGGGGAAAAGATGTAAAGCCACTACGGACACTGGCGCGCGTTTATAAAGTTTAATTTAGCTTGCGTGAGTGATTCATCTAATTAATAATAATTATGTAGGTTATTAAAACGTCGGCAAGCAGTCAACATCAAATAAGTGCAACTTCTGTACGTACTACTATTACTTATTCTGTGGCACAGACTTCTTGTCTAGTAGGTCTTCTCACATAAGCATGATACTTTAGTATTTAAAACAACAATTACCAGTTCAGTATCAAGGAAATGGCTAGGCCAAAACTCGGGTTGCTAGCAAGCATACTATAAAATCAAAGTTCTTACAGCTGCCACTGTCCCAATCAAAAATTTTAGTGATTTTAAATTTTGTACAGTACATGGTTTTATTCATAATATTGGTTATAATATTATTGGAATAAAGATATGATAGCCAACATTGAAAATCTTTTGAGTGTAGTTAGGTAAGACTAAGCTTTATTTGTTTCAGGGTCATATTACCAATTAGCACATAAATAAATTCTCTAAGAAAGATAGAAAATACAAAAAAGAATAAAATACAAAGATCTTACCTAAAATCATCTTGCAGTACATCAGTAATTTCCTTGATGTCTTCTTGGGTTATTGTACCAGTTGGAGATATACTCTTGAAGTGATAGAACAAGTCCGCATGTTCTAGCAGGAGTTCCTAAAAACAGACATTTAAATAAGAACAATTTTGTCCTACTTTAAAATCGCGAAATATTGGCAATCATGAAATCCTTCGTTGAATAAATTTTAATAAAAGTCTCAAACAAATTAAAGCATATAATTCGGCGTTTCTCTGTAAGACAGATCCGTAATTAGATCTGCAGTAGGCACCATAGCCCGGAGCATCAAAAACTGATGGGGTAAAATGTTTCCGAGTGGCTATGTCTTATCGCCGAGCGCAATGTGGAACAACTCCAACTAGATGTATTATGTAGGCAACTCAGCACCGTGCTTTTGTCTTCAGGTAAGACTTGCATTCAGCAGTAGATTAGTAATGGAAAACAATGAGTTTCTGAACATTTGTTTGTAATTTAAATAAATTTAAAGAAATAATAATAAATGTGAAACGAGATGTACTAAAGTCTTCTTTGCTCGGGTAATCATTTTTCAGTCATTAATAGGGCGTGTCGTAATGACCTTTGCGAAATCATCACTCCCTTATTATATCAGTGTTTCGAAATAAGAGGAAAGTCTAAAAGATTTGACTATGGCATAGAAAAATTAAAAAAGCAATGTAATTTACAAAAATAAATGACAGTAGTGATGTTTAAAATAAATTAGGTTGTTATTTCTGAAGAAGTTAAATGAAGTAATAACTCCGAAGCTGTACTATAGAATTATTCTTCATTTAACTGCTGTTTCAGTTGATTAGAAAACAGTGAAATTACAAAATTAATGGTTATAACCATATTATATTGAACACTGGACTGGTAGGCTTTTACAAAATATGAACATAAAAAACACAAGCATTTTTAGGTCACCTGCAAATTATGCTTAGCCCTTCGTTGTATCTGCCTCTGGTGTTGATCATAGACTCTTTGCTGTTGCTCCTCCGTTAAAGCCTCGTAGCACTCCCTGCCCATTAACAACACCCGCACCTCTGACAACTGCTTCCCCGGGGTTACATACCCGGTCTCTTCTAGTAAACGCTTGAATTGTTGACACCATCTGAATAAAAACAAATTATAATTAACAAATAACATAATTAAATACCACATTTTATTTTAGTGTTTGAATATTATGGAACATAGATACAAATTCTTTAGTTAACTCAAAACTGACCTGCAGGCATATTTCTCTAACTTCGGTGACAACGAAATGATTGTGTCTTTATGGTACAAGGCATTGTATGCCATATAAGCTTTGCTATAAGAGCTACCACGGCTCACAAAACCATATACTCAATGTACTACAAAGTGATTATCATTTTGATGTCAACAAAGTTAATGACTAGGCCTGCTGGTGGTATTATGATATATTATCGGGGACTACTTGCGCGACAGGTACATTCTGTACATGGGGCAAGATGGCAGGAAGATCCGGAGGGAGATCAAACGTGGGGTTCCACAGGGCTCGGTGCTGGGGCCGCTACTGCGAAACCTCGCCTATGATGCGGTTCTGCGAATGGATCTTACCGCTGGCGTAGATATCTTCTGCTATGCCGACGACACATTAGTGATCGCCAGCGGTATCACTTTCGAGAGGGCCAAGGAGTTCGCCGAACTCGGGACGGAAATCTTCATCGCCAAAATCCACGAGTTGGGATTGGCAATAGCGCCTCACAAGAACGAGGCCCTATCATCATCATCATTACAGCCCTTCACAAGTCCACTGCTCAACATAGGCCTCCCCCATGGAATGCCACAAAGCACGGTTCCGAGCCACCTGCATCCATCGACTTCCTGCATGTCTTACCAGGTCGTCACTCCATCTAGTGGGGGGACGCCCTACACGTCGTCCGCCGGTACGAGGCCGCCACTCAAGAACCATTTTTCCCCATCGGTTGTCGGTTCTTCGAGCTATATAGCCGGCCCATTGCCCCTTCAGCTTACTAATCCGTTGGGCTATGTCGGTCACTCTGGTTCTACTGCGGATATCCTCATTTCTAAGTTTATCACGCAGAGAAACTCCGAGCATAGCCCATAGCTCACTGAGCGACCTTGAGCTTCCTCATCCGGCCACCAGTGAAGGACCACGTCTCAGTTCCATAGGTCATCACTGGCAACACGCACTGGTTGTACAGTCTCGTTTTTAAGTTTTGAGGTATACCTGACAAGAAGATGTGCCGTAATTTCCCGAACGCTGCCCAGTCGAGTTGAATCCGTCGATTGACCTCTCGGTCGAAGTTGGACTTACCTAGTCGGACTATTTGTCCCAGGTAAACATATTCGTCAACAACTTCGAGCTTAGTGCTCCCAACAACTACCGGCATAATTGTGACATGGACATAAAACATGATTTTTGTTTTGTCCATGTTCATCTTGAGACTTATCCGTTGGGAGACACTATTGAGGTTATTGAGCATAGTGCTTAAGTCCTCCAGCGATTCTGCCATAAGGACTATATCGTCGGCAAATCGAAGGTGAGTGATGTACTCGCCATTGATGTTAATACCGTATCCTTTCCAGTCCAGTAGCTTGAAAACGTCTTCCAATGCAGCGGTGAAGAGTTTCGGGGATATTACGTCACCCTGTCTTACACCTCTCTGCAGTTGGATAGGTTTCGTACTCTGGTTCTGTACTCGGATAGCCATCGTAGCCCTACTGTACAAACACTTCAGCACCTCGATATACCGACAGTCCACTTGGCACCGCTAAAGGGACTGCAGCACCGCCCAAATTTCGACGGAATCAAAGGCTTTCTCATAGTCCACATACGCCAGACATAGTGGCAATTTGTACTCCTCGGACTTTTGTACAATTTGCCGAAGGGTATGTATGTAGTCTATGTTGCTAAAGCCTTTTCGGAAACCGGCTTGTTCGGGAGGCTGGAAGTCGTCGAGTCTGCATGCGAGACGATTCGTAATGACTCTCGAAAACAGCACGTAGACGCAGCTCAGAAGGGAAATCGGTCTGTAGTTCTTCAAGAGAGCGTTGTCGCCTTTTTTGAAGAACAAGACCACCGCACTTCTGCTCCACGCCTCCAGTGTAGTGCCATCATGGAGGACAGGATTAAAGACCTTCTGAAGTACCGGTTTTCCACCCGCTTTCAGAAGCTCCGCTGTAATTCCATCCTCGCCTGGGGCCTTGCCGTTTTTAAGGTGCTGGAGAGCCATTCTAATCTCGCTCAGACTGACGTCCGGAATATCATCGGAATAGTGTCGGATAAGACTTGCTCTTGGATCGTTACTCACACTTGCGTGTGGCTCCAACGATGATGTGTACAGCTGCCCATAGAACCTCTCAATCTCACTCAAAATCTCAAGTGTCCCGGAAACGACGCTGCTACACTCGGTCTTCAGCTTCGACAGTTGGCTCTTTCTGGCAGACAGATCTCTAGCAAAGACTTTTCAGCCCTGGTTCCGCTCGATGGCTTCTGCAATACGAGCTGTATTGAAGTTGCGTAAGTCCCGCCACATGCATTTGGAGATCTGTCTGTTCAGTTGCCTCTACGCTATCAAATCTGCTGAAGACTGCAACTTCATTTCCCGTCTGACAGCCATGAGATTGTCCTCGAGGGCCTTGTCATTGCAGGGCCCTCCTCTTGTAAACGGTGTTCCCCTATCAGAAACGGGGCCTCTGGAGGTGCAGACGCCTAGATGTAACCCCCGCGGGGGACGATGTCTCGGAAAATAGCACTGCGAGAGTGCTGGGGTCAGAAGGCTGCCCCCGGGACGTGCTTTTATGAAGCAAAGCGAGAGAGGGGCCCCGGTTGCGTTCCGAACGGAGATCCCAGGACCCCTTATATACGCTGATTGTGACCACCGTGGGGTTTTAGCCGATAGGAGTCCGGCATAACCTTTTCGTTGCTCCCGCAGCGGAAGGTAACCATGAGGATTTCCCCACGAAAAAAAAAGGCCTGTTGGTGGTTGAAATGCCGCCTACAATGTTTGCATTTGACGCCTTGAAACTTTGCATTTTTCGATGTCGTAAATAGGCCTCTTGTATGTATGGTGAATTTGGAGTATTGCTTGGCAGACTAATGGACACAGTTATAGATTTTCATCATTATTACAGCCCATCCACGGATGAACATAGGTCTCCCCCATTGCCACAAAACACGGTTCTGAGTGACCTGCGTCCATCGAATCCCTGCATGTTTCATCAGGTCGTCACTCCATCTAGTGAAGGTCAAGCAATATTGCGATTGCCAATACAAGGCTGCCATTCGAGATCCTTTCTTCTCTATCTCTTGTTGGTTCTTTATAGGTCGGCCCATTACCATTTCAATCTACTGATCCACTGAGCTATGTCAGTTACTCTTGTTCTTCTGCAGATGTCCTCATTACGATTCATAGCATAGATACTCACTCATAATTCCTCTGCTCTTCTTGCGCTTCGTGAAGGAATGTCTTAAATACGGCCGCGGCTTCATTCGTCTCTAATATCTCGTAAGGTATCTTCTGAGATTGTCCCAGGGTCTAAATACAAAAAAAAGGTCGAACACTATTTACATGGTAGATGCATGCTGCAGCTATGTAATGGTTGTAGCACAAATGAATCGGCTCAACGGAAGAAGGACCACGCACTTACAGAATACCAGCGTGAAATAGCAGCTTAATGCTGCTGTGTTTCGTATGTGGTGTGTAGAGAACCGGAGACTCTTTTTTACTGGAAACGAGGCATTCCATCTTAGTTCTCAGGAGTGACATCGCATCTGCATTTTGATTCTTAATCAAGAATAAATATAGATGTCTATGGATCACAGCATCCACTTACTATCAGGTGGACTGAATGCGTGTTGGTCACCCTTACTCTCTATATTAAAAAAAACATAAAGAGGATAAAACATAAAAAACGAGGTAACTTAATTATTCCATACTATTTTATAAGTCAAAAGGTATTGTATGCTTAAAGCTTGGTTGATTTGCATAAACTGTAGGAATATTGATATTCCACAAGAACACTTTATACATAGTTATATGTATGCATAGCATGACTCAAAGTTGGTATTTCTAGCTCTTCAAATTTCTTGACAAAAGCTTTTACTAATTTTTAAGTAAGGAAAGAGATTTAATTTTAAGTATTAAAAGTATACAATAGTACACATATAAATAACATTGAAGTGAACGCACACACGCACGCACGCACTTACGCACTCACACACTTACGCACGCACTCACGCACGCACACACACACACACGCACGCACGCACACACGCACGCACGCACACGCACGCACGCACGCACGCACGCAAGCACTTACGCACTCACGCACTTACGCACACACACACACGTGACGTGGGCAGGTACCTGGTAGCGCACACGATCGCCGAGGCGCAGCGTAGCGTCGGTGGCGAGCGGACTGTCCAGCTCGGAGCCCGAGCCCGAGCGCGAGTCGCGTGCGCGGCCCTCGCTGAAGTACACCGGGAAGTCGCGATGCGTGCGCAGTTGCCGTACCACCATCGCCCAGTCGCTGCGAACGACGAACAACGCATTCTCAACACATACCCCTAATAATGTTACGTACGGAGTGAGTATTAATTCTCGTAGTCACTTTCCGGAATAAAGTTTACTTTCGCGTTCCCGAGATAGTTAACTCTGCTCGCCGCCACACGTTTTTATACTCGATAAATGGAATATAAAACTTTCTAGACCACTCCAGACACACTCGCGATAGCATTACGACAACAATATCCAATAAAGAAAAGGCTTTATAAAGGTAGACATAAGGTTGCTTATTGCTTATGGCATTAATAGCCTCAGCGTTATCTATTTTTGCCTACACATTTTATACTTGACGAAGGCCACTGACCCTTATCGTCGGGAACATTCTCGTACAATGTGATTCAATACGCAACTGGCTGTCGTAACAATAATAATGTCCTCCAGACCGAATTTCGGTCACGGCGGCGTCTTCAACGGAAACTAACCATCTACGCAGGGCAGGATATTATTGCCCGAGTGTATGCGCAAGTACACGTGCTCTCTCTATGCCCTCACTCTCATATTCCGATGAGACGGTTATTCGACAAGACCGGAAAGAGATCAGACGCAGGACCAACGGCTGCTACGGCGGCAACGGGGGTGAATGAAACACCGTCAAATTTCTCACTTCGGGCTGCTACTGAAAATTTCTTGACAGAAAAACCTAATAACTGAACCCATAGCCACGGTCATAGTAACACCGTGTAGGCGCGCCGTTTTTATTTTTATTTTATGCGAACCATAGACATAGAGAGAAATGAACTGATTGTTAGCCTCACAAAAGTGATCATTCTCTAGAAACAGACAAAGTGCCTGTGCGGCCAATACCTATCACTTTCCTGCAAGCCGAAGGCCGAAGGCGCAGTGCCCCGAAAGAAATACATGCAGCGCAGAACGATACACTCCTGACCGCCAGTGACGTGGACCAATCAGAATTCTAGAAAGAGACAACTACTGGCCGCACATTCACTTTGTCTCACTCGCACTTTTCGGTCTGTATCACTGCACAACTGAATACGGAACGCACAGTCCATTCTCTCTATGTCTATGGTGCAAACAGCTATAAGACGCTGGCGACAACACTCATAGTATCGCCGTGAAGTCGCACCGTAACCAGTATCTCCATTTTTTTTTCTACGAGCAGCTTGTGTAATAAGACCAGACTTTTATGTATATTACTAGAGCGGCAATCCAGAACAAAAACTGTATCACAGCTTTAAATCGCGCGGGCGTTGGCCGGAAGGGTAACATGCACGGTAAATATACCACGTAGTTGTATTTTCATTTACGAAAGTTACTGTTTTAGGCAAATACGAAATAAACTCACATACTTATCTGAAATAAACTTGATAAAGTATGAATATGAATAATGACAGCGTTTTCTTAGTCACATTAAACAAAATCAGTGTTAGGTTGTCGAAAACAATGTTCGCGGTTTACAAAACAAAGAACTAGTCTTCCGCCCGATCACAGTCGACTAAAGAAGTTACAGAGAATTGACCGTAACTTAGTGCGCAATGTAATAGGCCTGTCCAGTAGATAACATAGAAATTTTTGAATAATACCAGTATCGCTGCGACCAATAAGATCAATGAGCGTTCCCAGGGCTATAGTTCACTGCTAAGCCCTATATCTTCAATGAATTGAAGGAGTTGCATAGCTGTGAGCATTTTCACTTCATCTGTTCAGGTATGTAGGTGATCACCACCACATATCATCCCGTGGGTGTCGTAAGAGGTGACAGAGGGAAATGAGACAGGAGTCAAAAGCAATTTCCTGATATCGATTGAAAAATAAGAAAACTGTTGTTGCTAACCCAAGCGTGGCAACTATAACAAATATGAGGCAATCTATGAGGGAGCCGTATGTTCGGCAGTGGACTTTTGATAGGCTGTAAAACATGAATGAATTAATGAATACGGAAGAAATCACCGGATTCGGACCCGGGACCTCATGATCAGCAGTCGCACTACTACAACCACTATATTTGTCCCAGGTAAACATACTCGTCAACAACTTCGAGCTTAGTGCTCCCAACAACTACCGGCATAGGTGTGACATGGACATTAAACATGATCTATGTTTTGCCAATGTTCATCTTAAGACCTATCCGTTGGGAGACACTATTGAGGTCATTGAGCATAGTGCTTAGGTCCTCCAGCGATTCTGCCATAAGGACTATATCGTCGGCAAATCGAAGGTGAGTGATGTACTCGCCATTGATGTTAATAAAGTATCCTTTCCAGTCCAAAAGCTTGAAAACGTCTTCCAATGCAGCGGTGAAGACTTTCGGGGATATAACGTCACCCTGTCTTACACCTCTCTGCAGTTGGATAGGTTCCGTACTCTGATTTTGTAATGGGATAGCCATCGTAGCCCTACTGTACAAACACTTCAGCGGTTTTCTACCCGCTTTCAGAAGCTCCGCTATAATTCCATCCTCGCCCGGTGGACTTGCCGTTTTAAGGTGCTGGAGAGCCATTCTAATCTCGCTCAGACTGACGTCCGGGATATCATCGGAATAGTGTCGGATAAGACTTGCTCTTGGATCGTTACTCACACTTGCGTGTGGCTCCAACGATGACGTGTACAGCTGCCCATAGAACCTCTCAATCTCACTCAAAATCTCAGGTGTCCCGGAAACGATACTGCCACATTCGGTCTTCAGTTTCGACAGTTGGCTCTTTCTGGCAGACAGATCTCTGGCAAAGACTTTGGAGCCTTGGTTCCGTTCGATCGCTTCTTCAATACGAGCAGTATTAAAGTTGCGTAAGTCCCGCCGCATGCATTTGGAGATCTGTCTGTTCAGTTGCCTGTATTCTATCAAATCTACTGAAGATTGCAGCTTCATTTCCTGTCTAACAGCCATGAGATTAAGAGTGTGATCGAAGAGATTTTGTGTTCTTCGGCGGCGGGTCTTGCAAAACTTAGCTCTGACCACATGGACAGTTTCCACGAGCTTGTCATTCATATCGTCCACTGCATTGCAATTTTCTAGGCACTGAAAACGGTTTTGTAACTCGAGCTGAAAGGTTTCGGGACTTTGGATTAGAGCACGAGGGGGACGGAGCGTTGACTTCATTAGACGACACCTCTCCAACTTAACGTTTAGGTTCAGTGTGCCTCTAACCATTCGGTGGTCGCTACCATTTTCACCCTCGCGATCACTGAGACATCACTGACACTGACACACTGACAGTTGCCGTCTAGTCGTCATAATGAAGTCAATATCATTTTTTGTCGAACCGTTGGGTCTCGACCAGGTCCACTTCCTGTGGGGCCGCTTCTGGAAGAAAGAGTCCATCATAAAGAGTCCCTCTTTCTCCATGAAGTCGGCCAGCTGCTGGCCCCTTGGGTTCCGTTGCCCTAATCCGAATTTCCCTACTTTCAGCTCACCGTTCTCTCTTGTGCCTAGTTTTGCGTTGAAGTCTCCCATTAACACCGCATAGTGGGTTTTGGAGGAATGCATAGCACTTAGAGATATCCTCATACATTTCCTCCACCTCCTCATCGGGATGTGCCAAGGTTGATGCATAAACCTGTATGACCTTCAGCGAATACCGTTTGGTGATTCTGAGTATAAGGTGCGCAACCCTCGTCGACACACTCTCAATCTTTACAACGTTGTTTAACGAGACTTGTGGACGAAATATTAGACACCTCCTTGGGACAGATGGTCGCCCTTCCGTTGATAGAACAAGTTGCCGGATTCGAGGATTATCGTGTCCTCCCCTCTCTTCGGACCTCGGATAATCCTATAATATTCCAGCGCAACTTGTCTATCTCTTCTTCCAGCTCCAGGATCTTCTCGTCAGTCCTCAGGGTGCGTGCGTTATAAGTTGCCAGGTCGTCGTAAGTGGCAACCGGAGATTCTTAGCACCCTGCCCCGGCGTTACCATGGTCGCCACCGTAGCCAGGAATAGCGGGACCGCCGGGGACTGGGGGCCGTTTATTAGTGTCATTGCTCATGGGGGGTATACTGCCTAACCGCAGTTTTTTATTGCTTTTTGCTTTTATCAGAAAGATGCTGCTGCCCATCTTCTGCCTCAGTTTCCCTCTGTCGCCTCTTACGACACCCACGGGATGATATGAGGTAGTGGGTATTCTTACCCGCTACTACAGGACCGGACTATAGGTCATAAAAACACTTATTCCGAGCGGGATTCGAACCCGCGGCTCTCAGTAATGTTCCATGAGTGTTGTAAGGCAACTATGAGAAATTGCAAAGAAATCTTACAGCTTCAGATAGATGGCCGTATTAATTATCTAGTTTACGTAAATACATAAACATAAACACCGGACGTACACCCGCAGGAAAATATAGCAATTTAAAAAACACCGTAGTGAAAGATTGTTTTTTGACTCTGCTACGTATGTACAGAAAATGTTTTTTCGTCTTTGGGAGGACAATGAAGTGCATCAAGATGAAATTTACTTTCGTTTATGTTTACCTACGTACTCATATTTTTACCGACACTACCTTTCTTAGTGAACAGACTATACCTACGCATACTTGCTCGTCGGTTAAGGGTACTCCTAATCTGGCCTATTTTCAATATATCGCCAATTTGGTCGATAACCTTTCGTCTTGGGCGCCCCTTTCCGACTGCCGTTCACATCTGCAATATAGATTTGCTTTGCATCAATCAATCGTTTCGTAGTATCCTCCTTATTATCTAAAATAGGTATCAACCCACACGCTGTTTTAATATCAAAATCCATTGTTTCTAAACTTATTTTACAACTAGGCAAAGTACACAATTGAGATATTTCAGAATATAAAGAGCAAACTTTTTTATATGTACTAGTAATTAAATTAATTTCCGATTGTTTACCTTGACGACTTAAATTAGAAAATAATAGCTCGCTATCTTTTAACAATGTTTCGGCCTCTAGTAATTTTTGGACGCAACTGACCCTTTATATCTGCTCTGGCCTTTTTGTTAGATATTGACGTATTTTTAATAAATTTTCATATAATTCTATTAACTTTTCGGCCATAATACACGCAACGAAATATGTAACTCCGCGTCATATTTCATTCACTTCGTTTAATTTTATTATAAATCGAAACACTGTCATACGACCGAGCACATAAAAAACTGAGTTGCACCCAATGGTTGCACATGGGCCGTAATTCCACGAATCGTGTGTTCGATATTACATTGATTTACTTATATTTTTATTTTAGTTTAAACAATTATTTATTGATAGATAAAATTCATATTTCTAATTCTAAAACTATCGTTAATGTCTATATTATATATATTTTTAAACTAAAATAACACTGCAGCACAGAACACGTACTTCACATATAGCACATATTTATTACCAGCTCACGAACACTTAAACGACTCCTTCTTCACGCACTGGTTCCTGCTCCCAGCGCCCAGACAAACGGCTTCGTACTTTTCTCAAAAATTCGTAATTCACTCGCTGTTCTATCCACTTCTTATGCCTCTCCTTGAGTTTTAGGTAAATGATTGCAAGTATGGCAATCGCCATCAACACCAAAAACGTAGTAATCAGTATATTGTTTATCTTGACGTGATTTTCTTGTTCGGAGTAACTTGCACTATTATTTCCTCCTGATGCATTTTGAGATATAATAATTTCCTTATCTTCAGTTTTTGAGTATGATTTTCCCATGATTATAACTTTCAAAACTCGCCAGCACAGTAAGCGTCAGTCCAAATAATATATTCACGACAAACATTTTAGCTAACTTGAAGCACCGAGGCACACAGGAATTCGCCCGGTCTGCACTTCTCGCCCGCTACGCTATCAGTTCCCGGAACGCGCCTGGCAGGGTCGCCATGTAATATTACGAGGTTGAATTAAACACGAGCGCTTGATCAAGAAGTTTATTCATGACTGCCTCTACATAAATCAGTAACTTAACTTATATACTAGCACTGTAATACTACTTCACAATATAATTATCATATCACCACAACATTCACTATGTAAAAACAGAAATAATATAATATGTGCTAACATACATATGCTGCATAAAATACCTACATTTTAAATAGATAAAATTGACAAAAACCTCAATAAATGAAGTACATAAGAACAAGAAACAAATCATTAAAAGCAAAAAAAAAAAAAAAGTATATAAGTTAGATATATATACAGGTTGTCCAGTAAATAGCACGACATACTGCAGGGGGTGATAGCTAGGGTCACTACCTATCAATACAACACAATATATGTTCAGCAAAATCTTACGGATTTACAGTTTTACAAAATTTTCCGAAATACCGAAAAATCTCTACCTTGAAACAGATTTTTAAGCATCTCGTAATGAAAAAATCCTTTTCTAGTACTTTTTTTTACATCAAATTATTCGTGAATAGTTACTTTACTCATTGATAAGTCTTTTTTCTATCAAAGACAAGAATGTTTTCAAGAATACTATTTTTTGTTTCAATTTCCACAGAACTATTTTCTTATCACTTAAGTTTAACCTACAGTGGTGAAAAAAAATGTATGTGGCAGTTTTGTACAACAAACTTAAAAAATAGCTTGTTTAATGGTGATTTAGGAAATATACAATACTAGTGCATTTTCATTTAAAAAATACAAAAAAATGCTATTTTAGTTTCAGAGAAGCTGATTTTGTTGAAAATGTAATTAACGTAATTTTGACAAAAACCACTATGAGAATAAGTAATAGCTGCTCATTTACGCGAATTATTATAAAACTAGTTATGACACGTAAAATGCGACATGCACGCGTAATGACTAAAGGTTTGCTCGCCGATCGACCCGACCCGACCGGTTACTGTCTAACAAAAGAAGCGCATGTGCTATCCCGCTCTTTCTTGCATTGTGATTTTGTGTCTCACTCTCAACCTTATTTGCGACACTTGTCAGTACGCTACCTTAAACCGTGCGCAACGCATCTCTGTGTTCACAAATTATTGTTTCGTACTGACGACTGTTTTGTGCCTTGGACCCCGGACTTTGTTTGCTTTACGATTTGGATTTTTTATTGTGATCACTACGACGACTTGTCGACCACCTGGACTTTTGTGTTTTATAACATGGCCAACTGCCGCGTTTTTCCTGGTTATACGCAGCGAGAGTATGCTGAGATGCACCTTATTTACGGAGAAGCTGACCAAAGTTCCCGAGCTGCTGCCACCCTCTACAGGGAAAGGTTTCCCGATAGAAGACATCCACACCATGAAATGTTTACCAGAGTGCATAACTCCTACATGGAAGGCAGACTCCCTGGTCAACGTGGCGGTGGACGGCCTCAAGTTGTTGACGAAGACATAGTGCTTCAGGAACGAGAACAAGACCCGACAACTTCGGTTAGGGCGATACAACGGCGCACAGGGATACCGAAGTCCACTGTTCATTCAGTACTTAAGAGGTATGGATACCATCCATTTTACGTACGACGCGTGCAAACTCTTTTAACTAGAGACTACCTGCCGAGAGTTCAATTCTGCCGCCGCATGCTTGAAATGCATCGGGAGGACCCAAACTTTTTTAATAAGGTGTTATGGAGTGATGAGTCAGCCTGCAGAAAGGACGGCTACTTGAATTTGCATAATTTACATAGTTGGCAATTAGAAAATCCAATGTCAAGAGAAGACAGGTCCCAGTACCAATTCAAAATAAATTTATGGTGTGGGATTTTAATGGCCAGATTGTGGGTCCCGTCGAGCTCCACCTACATTAAATGCCAATAATTACTTGAGTTTTACGAGAAACCCTACCCACGCTCCTTGAAAATGTTCCGAGTGAGCTAAGAGAGGTGATGTGGCTTCAAAATGATGGGTGCCCTGCTCATTATGGCCGGGAAGTAAGAGCCTACTTAGATGAAGCTTATCCAGGCAGGTGGATTGGGCGACTGGGACCGATATTATGGCCACCTAGGTCTCCGGACCTAAACCCCCTGGATTTTTTTTATTGGGGTGCCATGAAGGACAAAGTCTATGAAAAACCGATCCAAAATGACAATGAATTGAGAGCAAGGGTTAACATTGCAGCAAGAAAAATATCGGAAATAAGCCTGAGAAGACTCAAAAGCTCATTTTTAAGAAGATGCCGAGCGTGTATTAGGGCACAAGTGAAGCAATTTGAGTATTTATTGTAATTTATTTAAATAAATGTTTATTAAAGTTAACTCCTCTGTTTTTTTTACTATCACCTTATCCTTCAAGATGTCATTTACAGACCTGTAATTCGAACCGTAGTACGACCTTACAACGATTCGAATTCAAAGTCACATTACTTGCATTTAAAATAAAATGCTCTTATTAACTAAAATAGCTTATTTTTTTGTATTTTTTTAATGAAAATGCACTAGTATTGTATCTTTCCTAAATCACCATTAAACAAGCTATTTTTTAAGTGTGTTGTACAAAACTGCCACATACATTTTTTTTTCACCACTGTCGGTTAAACTTAAGTGATAAGAAAATAGTTCTGTGCAAATTTAAACAAAAAATAGTATTTCTTGAAAACATTCTTGTCTTTGATAGAAAAAGACTTATCAATGAGTAAAGTAACTATTCACGAATAATTTGATGTAAAAAAAAGTACTAGAAAAGGATTTTTTCATTACGAGATGCTTAAAAATCTGTTTCAAGGTAGAGATTTTTCGGTATTTCGGAAAATTTTGTAAAACTGTAAATCCGTAAGATTTTGCTGAACATATATTGTGTTGTATTGATAGGTAGTGACCCTAGCTATCATCCCCTGCATTATGTCGTGCTATTTACTGGACACTCTGTATATATAGCTGGTCCGGCAGACGTTGTTTTGCCCCTTCCGGTAGATAGCACTATGAGTTTTACTCTAAATTCATTCCAGAATTTATAGTGTTTATACATTTATTAATATTAGGTCCTTACATATGAAATTAGCGTTTTGTCGTACTGACCACTTTGATCTGAAACATCTCCTCTTTGGTTAAGAATTCCAAATTCAAATTTATAAATTCATTTAGCTGGTACATTTGAGTTTTGAAAACAGTCATTCATTTGTTTTTTCCTTATTATTTTTTTCTTTGGCGTCGCTTATTACCGCACAATGGAAAACATGAAATATCGGTATATTTACGAGTACGAGTTCTACCGTGGTACCACTGCTGCAGAAACAGCTCGAAGGATTAATGATGTGTACGGCGCTGGTGTCGCAAAAGAAAGCACGGTACGTTTTTGGTTTCAACGTTTTCGTTCTGGAAATTTCGACCTTCAGAACTAACCCCGTGGACGGCCGGAGACAAAAGTGGAAAATGAAGAATTAAAGGCTATTGTGGAAGCGGATCCATCACAAAGCACTTCAGAGATAGCTGCAGGCTTCGGGGTAAGTGATAAAACTGTATTAATCCACTTGAAGCAAATCAAAAAGGTATAAAAACTTGAGCGATGGGTACCTCATGAATTGAGTGAATCGAACTTGCAAACACGCATCGACTGCTGTGTTACTTTGCTCAACCGACACAATAATGAAGGGATTTTAAATCGAATCATTACTTGTGATGAAAAGTGGATACTGTACGATAATCGGAAGCGCTCGTCGCAATGGCTGTACCCTGGAGACCGAGCCAAATCCTGTCCTAAACGAAAATTGACTCAGAAAAAGTTACTTGTGAGTGTATGGTGGACTAGCGCCGGTGTCGTTCACTACAGCTTTCTAAAATCTGGCCAAACGATTACGGCAGATATCTATTGTCAGCAACTGCAAACCATGAAGGAAGAACTAGCTGCTAAACAACCGAGATTGGTCAATCGCTCTAGGCCACTGCTGCTTCACGACAACGCAAGACCACACACTGCACAACAAACAACCACTAAGATGAGCTACAATTGGAATGTCTGCGACATCCACCGTACTCCCCGGACCTTGCTCCAACAGATTACAATTTTTTCCGGAATTTGGACTTCTTACAAGGAAAAAAATTCAACTCCGATGCGGCAGTCCAAACCGCCTTCAAAGAGTTTATTGATTCTCGCCCCCATGGTTTTTTTAGTAAAGGGATCAATGAACTACCTATGAGATGGCAAAAGTGCATAGATAACAACGGTGCATACTTTGATTAATTACATATATTTTACAAAAAAAAATTAACTTTATAGTCCTCCCATACAAAACGCTAATTTCATATGTAAGGACCTATAATAACTCGACCATAACTATCAGGTACAGATTTTGTGATTTTCTCTTTGGCACTAAACCAACATATATTGTGAGTCATTTTCGTCTATTAATATAGAATTTAATAATAATCTAACTATAGCGCCACCTATCAAATTCTACCTTAGCTATGAACTATGGTCTAATTATGGTCTCGACAAAATAAATATATGGTGTGAATGCGGGAAACCGCTTTTTCTGCCACCATAGCGGCGCCACTTATAAATGAGGTGAAATATTTGACAGATTTGGTGGGGAAGTTAATTTGTTAGAAAAATGTAATGGTTATAACATACATAGAATAATGTATGTTTCTTTCTAAAATGTTAATTAGATTATAAATTTATGTAACTAATTTCATTGGTTAACAAATAACTTCACCTCAATCAAATTGGCTGGTAATTGCAAAAGTTATTTTGCAATTACCAGCCAAATTTGCAGAGAAGGTTCAGATTAAGTAATATAGGCAAATGGTGAAGAAAAATTAATTTAAAAAAATCTCAAACTTTCTATCATTTTTATCTTTTAAATTCAAAATGCTTGGATAATGCATTATTTTAACTGATTTTACCTCGCACGCACACATTCGTAAACTCTTACGATCGGTAAAGTACGTTGTACATTGTGTTCTCGCGCCCTTCTACCGTTACACCGTAAGTACCTATGTCTGCTTGCCCGGCCGACAGCTGACAGTGTTGACCGTGAACTCATTACGTAAGCTTCGTTGCCGAATATTCGTTGACATAACGAAAATATTCGAACCGCGGAAACTTTAAACTATGAAATGGTGCGATATTAAATTTTAAGCAATGAAAGTTTACGTAGTACATACAAAAATACTAAAGTGAGTCTTTACCGCGGTGAGAAATTAGCGTACGTGTCGTAATTAACCTACCAATCGAAGAAAAATTTACAGATATTCAAACTATTCAAGTGCAGTGAGCAATAACTTAAATAGTCAATCTGCAAACTCGCCGGAACTTTCACCGTTGGTTTTTTATCTGTGTATAAAAAGTCATGTTTACGTCAAAGAGGTCCAAAGTTATGAAGACCGCCACAGTAAAATTATTGCTGCGTTCACGGAAGTTAAAAGTGCTCAAGAACAGGTAATAAGTGTAAAAAATATTTTAACAAAACGTGCTCGTCTATGCATAAAAAATGTGGCCCGTTGACCAGTGATCGTCCGGTAATCTTCGGAAGCCCCCGGCTGGGAGGAAGCAAGTTCGGTTTTTCTAGTCTCGCCACCTCGCCAATCGATACTATCGTCCGACGCCGAATTCACGTTATTCACATCCCCACAAGAGAAACTGATTCCATTTTGAGGTACCAATATTAGATATTGTGACTACTTGCGTAATTTAATTGTAAATAGTTTATTCCAATTTTTTAAATACGCTATAATAAGGACAGTCATCGGTTACGTCGTTGATAAGCAAAAATATATTTTTAATTTTATTTATTATGACGATCCTAAGTCCGTTAAGTGTAAAAGGAAAATTGTAATCATAATTCGCGCATGCAGTTATTATCTTAAGCATACGTAGTAAGCGTGTCACTAAGAAAGTAAACAGTAGGCAAAAACTTCAGAAACGAAAACGTGAAATGAATCAGTAAGAGTAGTTGTTGCCCATAAATTACATTCAATTTGGGATAATTTCAAATAAAAGTAGAAGCCTTATTTACTCGTATTTTCAAAAAATGTAATATCGGTATATAATTATTTATTTATTTGAACTTCAATGTAAAATTTGGCTATTGTATTATAGTTGGAAGGCTATCACTGATATTTGGTCTTCATGAAGAAAAAGATAAGTCGAGTATTTTAATAAACAGTATATAATATAAGTTGCAATTGTGTAATATTATACTAAATAAGTTATCGTACAATTTTACCGAGAGTTTCATTTAAATTTTCTTAAAACAACAAAGCTTTATATAACTGTAACTCTGCGATGCAGTTGTGTAACTCTGGCCTGGATCGTAGTTGACTTACTTATGACGTGATCATGTGATGTTTGCTTTCGTTGTATTAAGGAAATATATCAGTATCGATAATAACTAATAAGCCTATGAATTTTTATATCTTATTTTAAGTTACAAAATAATATCACAATAAAAAAACAATGCAGTTGCGTCTTTTCCACCTTATTAAATGCATTATAATATGTGCAATAACAAAATATGACCGAAACTTAGCCCTTATTCTATAGTCAGACAGTGTTTGTTTTGATAAAAATATACTTTCGGTGCTCAAAGCCTAAACAATGGAATATATTCCATATAAAAATAAATCCACTCACCTGGGTTCCATCATTTCCAAACTGCTGAACAAACTTGATCCATTCTGGAAAGTGGCTTAATCTTTTGCTAGCTGCTGACCACATCTCCCTGTTCACAAGAGAAAATAAAAATTGTAATTACTCAATCAAGGATTATTAAAACTTTTTCTCTGAAGTGGCAATACAAGAGTCTCTCAAAGTTAGTAAAAGGCATTAGGAAATGCCAAAAAGACCTCATGGCCTCCAATAGTTGGCAGTATAACGAAAAGGTCCAACGAAAGCAGCGTCAAAGGCGCAAGGAATCTAGATACGATCGCCAATTGCCTGCCAAGTGGCTCGAGGGGACCAGTTTACGACAATTAACAATTCTATAGAATGAACCTTTTAAAACTAGGAATTCAATGTACTAAATATAGCTAGAACTTAAATATACTTATAATATACGAAACTTAAAATAATAATTTTGGTGCCATTTTGTTTTTAAACTACTTTTTTTATATGCTTTATAGAATGCATCATCCAATTTCATACCGTGGTTGTCGTAAGGGACAAGATCTTGTGATTTTTGACAGATGGCGCTACAACAATCCAGTTGTTAGGTTGTGTAACAGTTTGAACTCTAAAAATGTTTGGATCTAAAAATAATATGGCTTTAGGTAAGAGGTGAAAAAGAACAGTGCATACTTATGATCCTGAACATGTATTCGAATCAATTGCGTAAAAGCTTCGGTTACGAAGTCCAACGTCTCTCTTCTTATTCTCAAAGCTTCAGCATAGTTCGCCACCTGAAAAAGTAAATATACGTATATAAATCAAGTTCCTTCTAATAAATACTAAATGAATATAGCACCATTGTTGGATAAGATGGTCAATATTTACCTTTATTCTCGCCTTGGTCTTATCAATCATCTGAGCCAGCAAGAAGAAAGCCTGGTCGACGTTGACATTATCATGGCTGGACGTTTCCACTATGGGTATGCTGCCTTTGAACTCTTTCCTCTGCACCAGTCTTTCAGCTTCTCTCACGCCTTGCTCACAGCTTTCGTCATTTTTAGAGGTAACAAGAACTACAGGCTTTTTGAGCTTGAGAATGTTTTGTAGGATTGCCGCTGTAATTTCGTTCTATAGCAAAAACATTAAGTATTTTAAACATAGTAAATAAGACGCATTATGAACGATAAAGCGAACCATTTGGCGTGAAGGGGTGGAGATCAACCGAGCGTCTGGTGGTCCGATGATGGAATGGAGAGCGAGACGAATTAAGTCATGCAATTCCTGCACACTCTCCGAAATGTATACTATAAATAACCCAAAAGCTGGCTACTTTGAGCCTGTGCTCGAGGCTGGTAAAAGTGGTTTTTAACCATATCGATGTCACTTACAAGTCTCTTAGCACGCCTTTCCATTGATTCCAAAGCCGCTACGTGGCATTTTGCAGCACCAGCCCATATATGGCAGCAATAAATCTATGCACGACGGGACTTGCACTTTATATACTGTAAGCAATTGTCCCGGCGTGAAGTATTGCCGCACCTTTGCAAGCAGCTTTAACCTCCTTGCACCTGCTTTGGCCCTGGACTCAATAAGCCGCCCAAAGTTCAGGTTCGAAGAAACCTCAACACCCAGCAACTGAAGGCGGTCGGTGAATTCCAATGACACATTTCGGAAAAAGGGGACAAGATGAGCTGGTTCCTTTTCGCTCCACTCGGCTTATATCTCTTTACAACTGTACTGTCATCTGCGTACCCATAGATACCGGCCCTAAGCAGGTAGCAGGAAGAGAGTTGCGAAAAGAACGGACGCCTGAGGAACTCTTAGTTGTTAACGGCTCGGAAGAGCACTCTTCTACGACTTTGAGAGATATAGCTTAATTCTATTCCATATCCTCACCATATTACTAGAATCCCAAACTATATTCTCTTACGTCCTACAAAGCAATTAAACTGGATCTAACACAAATTCTATATTACGTGCTGAGTTGACATTGCCAGAGTCTGGCATTGCCTTTATCAGAAACGGCAGACATTCATTAGATTTCTTTATAGCTTTTATTTGGTCAACGTATGCAAGAAAAGAATAAAGAAACACCTGTTTCTCCCACGTCCTTCCTGGAACCAGACTGACATCATAGACGCACATGAAGCCATCCACCGTCATCTTCCCGTCCGGCATCAGTCTTTGCTCGTACTCCTTCTCGATGCCCAGCTGGTTCTTGCATACGTACATTAGTTTCTCTGCCGACTGTATCTTCGTTGCTACGCATCGTTTTACGTATGGTTCTGTTTTGCCAACTGTACAGATATTATAATAATGTAAAACAGTATGAAAATTCAAGGTTTTTCGGTTACAGTAGTGTATGAACGATGCATTTGTGTTACTTTAAGACTTGGATCAAACGTCATACTACTACAATACATAAGTCGTCGAATGAAAATTGTATACCTACTCATTTATTTATAATCGATACGATCGTTTACAGCGTCTATTTGTAATTTGCAGAAACTATTCTAAACTTTATGTACGCCTTTTACAAAACCTTTATTAGTTCTATTACTCACCACGTGGTGTGCTGACAATCGAATTAAACCATAAAAATGGCGATAAGTAGCAATAATGAATTTAAAAAGTACAATAACAAAATTTTAACAAGTAACATGGTCACCCTAATACTTTTAACCATTGACGCATTTTGCAAAATTGCGATTGTTTATAAATTGACGACACTGTTTGCAAAGTTGTAAGTTTAGCCAATTGCATATAACGACTCAACACCAACTGTACTCAAAGTAAAAATCTTTTAAGTAAGAAATTTATTTAAAAAAGTTAAATCGTATTCTCATTATGAATAAAAAGATTTAAGCTGTTTGCGTTAAATTTCCTGGCATTCTTAATCTAATCGATTTTGGATTTGAGTCGCCTTTCAATTGTGTTCGCTTCCCAAATCTGCGGCGGGTCCCACCGGCCTAAGACTAAATCCGCCGTTGTCTATACCAACAGTTATATTGTCCCTTTCTTTGACCGGTATTTAAATTTAACGTGCGTCACATAAAAAAAATGCCACATCATTTAAAATAATAAGATAAACATTTCCTTTAATTATCTTTATATATAAAAATTACGTGTCACATTGTTTGTCCGCGATGAACTCTTAAACTACTGAACTGATTTCAATGAAATTTTGAATATGTGTATTCCTTGCTCCAACTTGAGAGATAGGATAGTTTTTATCCCGATAAGTAACCCTCAATAATTATTATTGCGAATTTTTTTAAGGACCAAGGGTCGTCGGAAAAGGCAGAACAAAGTCTGCTGGCCAGCTAGTTTATTATATGAAATAACCCATTTATTAATTTCTGTTTATGTGCGAGGTATCACTTTCGAGGATAAAAGGAAGAAAGTAAAATATTTATATACCTATTGGAATAACCTACCTTTAAACGGCTGGAAGCAGGCATCGTCGACAAACTCTGTCTGCTCTATCACCTCGAAGCGATACTCTTGGTCGTCATTCTCTTTCTGCACGCCGCCCCAGTACAAAAAGTGGTCGTTGTTCACCACTCGACCGCTGAAGTCCGACTGTAGTAGAAATAATGATACAAGGTATAGAAAAGTGTCGAAGTTTTTAAATTGATTTTATCTACCCATTTAGCCTATAAAATTCTATTGCTAGACATACCTACCTATAGTCTATTAAAAGTCCTCTGCTGAAAATAGGGCTCCCCAATAGATTGCCTTATAAGGGGTTAATTAGCCATAGTTCCCACGCTTGGCAGCCGGGTTGGCACTTGGCAACCACAGTTTTTTTTATAATTTAAGTTTTTATCAGGAACATGCTGCTGCACATCTCCTGTATCATTTCCCTCTGTCACATTTTACGACACCCACGGGAAGATATGGGCTAGTGGACTCTCTTACACCGCCAATACACGAAGCCATTGCTACTAGGACGTAAGCCCCCATATTAATTTGCCAATACTTGATAGATAGATTTAGTATTTAGACCCAACTTGCCTAACAGTTCTACCGCCATCAATAAAGTCAGAGGAAATTAATATGCATGCGTAATGAATGGATAAGGTGGATGACGACAATATTTTGTGTAAGGCTAATAAGTCGTCGTAGAATAGGATAAAGTTGTAGTCGCTCTCTTGTACAGATGTAGTAGGTCGAGAATAATAGGGGGAGAAGTTTTCTCTTCCGTAGAGGAGCCACCACTCCCAGGGGACGCCTGGAAGTGGTATGGCGGTATGCGAAATCATTCCCGTGGGCCTGGTGATATGCGGGTGGAACACCACTACATACACCGTCTTCGCTGCCGCTAGTCGGGTGTAGGTAGACAATTCCCTATGAAAAAAGGACAGGACAAAGAAGAAATTATGAGAGTCATTAGAAGCTCGAGGAGCCGGGATCGCGTATCCGCATAACAAGCGTCAACAGCGGGTGATATATCCCCACTCACAAGAAACTCTTTTATAATTTACTTTTATATTATGTTAAAGTAAATTAGTAAAGTTACAGCCTATATGTGACCTACTACTGGACATAGGCCTACCGCACAAAAACTCCGAGGAATCGAACTTGGATTGTTCGATTATAATGTAATTTGCGGCAAGCGGTTAGACCTTACACTACCACGGCTCTGAAAGTAAATTAACTAGGTGACAGGAATTATTTTTTGCTTAGGAGCCGCCTGGGTAGATTTTTTACCATTTACCCATTTCTGCCGCCAAGAGCAGTGCGTGAATTATTGTGACTATACAATAAAATAGACTAGACAATAAAATTTCAGGCATTCCATCTTAGTTCTTAGAAGTGACAACCAATCCGCAGCTTTCTTTGTTTAAAGTTGGTTGCAGGTGTGCATGGTCTGCAGTTGCTTACCAATAGGTGGACTGTAAGTTTTGTCACTTTAATAAGATAAAAAAATAAGATTTAAAAATTAAAAGGAATTTGGGACTACAACTGTAAAAATTGTAATGTCGGTACCAGGGATCGAACTCTGGTTGCCTGGTTGGTTAGTTGCAAATTTTAAATGTTAACTAATAAAAACTAATTTTAAATGTTATTTTGTCCGCAAACTTTTATATTTATTTATAAGCGAGCTAAATTAGGTCGGTAAGCATTATCTTAAATGTCATTTGAACGTAAGCAATCAGAGTTCGATCCCTGGTACCGACATATTGTACACATATCTGAAAACAGATTAATACAAATAATTTGCTTAAAACCGCAAATCCAACTCAACATGATAATGCCAATTTTTCAATGTCAATCATAATAAATAATTAAAATCGAATTTTAAGAAAGAAATTAAAAAACTTAAAATTTTACGATATTATAACATCGTAAAAAAATGAATATCATGTTCTTTCTTTTCTTTCTAAAAATGTGCCAATGATCGCAAGTATACATAAATCATCATCGTCGTCGTTTTGAACCATTGTAGCTGTAAAATAGCCGCAGTGCGAAGGACCACGCTCGCAAACGCAAGCATAATGCTACTGAAATATAATGAGTGACGAAAACCGGAGACCCTTTTTACTAGTAACGAGGCGTTCCACCTTAGTCCTCAGTCACAACGACTTGGGTGTCTATGGACCGCACCATCCACTTACCATTAGGTGGATTGTGTTCGTGTCACCCTTACACCTGTATGCTTATAAGTCAAAAATAAGAAAGAAAATTTATTTTAGCTGCGTAAACAAACCAAAAAATTTCATGATCAATAAATAAGTGATCAGAAAAAGACTCGATTTATTTTCACCTTTCCAGGCCAGCACTACAAATCATCGCATGGTGGTCAAGGGCTCTCAAGAGTGAAGCTTGGTAACATTTTTAAGTGCTGACTTAAGCACAATCGACTCCGAAAAAAGAACCTTTTAAATCTGTTTTTATTTTTACATACTGATATATTTTTGACGTTCGTGACCGTGCACAGTTACAAACAAACAAAAATTTGGGCTAGATGCTGAATCTATTGTATCCGTTAGTAATCGATTCTCTCCTTAAAATGATTCTAATATATAGTAGAATAATTTTATTCAAACGAAAGGCAAGCGGGCATGTGCACTGCGGCAATGGGCAATGCACACTAAATGGTGACTGGCCGTCCATAAACGATTTCAACTCCAGAGGAATAGCAGGTGCGTTGCCGATCTTTAAAGGAGTAGGATCTTTTCTTGAAGCTCCTTAAATCGTATCGATCCGAAAAATCGCTGGTGGTAGTCTATTACACAACGAATTCGTGCGAGGAAGAAAACTTCTGGTAAAACGCACAGTTATGGACCGCCAAATATGCAGATGGGGTTGATGGTATCGATAATTTTGTCGCGATGGAATTTGGCAGCTGGAATTAATCCGAACAATTCCTTTGAGCAACCCTTGGTAAATGCGGTGGAAAATGCAAAGGGATGTGACATCACTTTGCAGCTCAAGTGAGTCGAGCTGGTCAGAAAGAAATCGGCCGTTGATGATTCGTGCTGCTCTTCCCTGAATGCGGTAAAGTAGAAGGAGCTGAGGTGCCACGGTCCAGACATGAGAACAATATTCGATGAGTTGCCTAACTTGCGCCTTGTAAAGTTGCAATCAGTGTACCGGCATGAAATACTTTTTTTTTTTTAATTTATTAATCACAAAAATATACAAAGAATAGGCTTACATAGCTATTCTCGCCAAACTTTTACGTTGATGGCGAGACACGCTCGATTTTCAACATAATATCTTCTAAGTATACTACTAATTTACTTATAATATTGATTATACACATTTATTAAGTATTTTTACACTATAATTATACCCAATACAGGCACTAATTAAAACCATGATATACTTTGTTATAAATAAACTACTCCATTGATAATTCATCAAGAAACAACTGTTTAAGTTTTGATTTCAACACATTTTTACTGAGTTGCGGACCTCTCTCAAAAGTTCAAATTTATTAAATATCTTAGGTATTAGAAATTTTGATAATCTTTCCCATAATAATTATTCATTCTCGGTTTAACAAGCATTTTATTTTACACTTTTGTATCATATTTATTATTAACATATCTTTTATAATCGTTACTATAGTAGTAACGTATGCCTATTAAGTATTCGATTTTTTTTGTCTACAGGCAGTATTTACAAATTGGAAATAAGTTATTATAGTCCTGTCCACAATTATCTTTAACTTGGTCACTAGGTACTTAATCAGCCTTATTTGTAAATTTTAATATTTTTAAATAGGTGCAAACGTCCATATACACAAGTCCATAGCTAATCAGTGAGTCAGCAAGCGCATAATACACAATGCGTAACGTGCTTGTCTACAACTGCATTTAAATGATAAAACTTACATACCATGGATCTTAATTTATTACATATAACACGTGTTTTCCAGCTAAAACTTTGATCAATAGTTGCTTAAATATTTAAATGTATTGACATAATCTAATTTATCACACCTGCAGTCGATTTTATTAGCATGTAGGCATTCATATGAGTGGCCAATTATATGTATCTGTTCTTTACTAATGATTTTAACTTGTCGATTGTATGGTGAGTGTATATGCATGCACTTGGTTTTCGACATATTCAATATAATTCCATTATCGTGTGCCCACTTAGTTATACTTTCAAAATCTTCTTGTACATAGCTTTGTATCTCAGATATATCCTTGAAGCATAAACAATACACATATCATCGGCATACATAAAAACGCGGCACTTGTTTACGACATTTGACACACTATTCACATGCATCACATATCCTAATGGACCAAATACTGATCCAGTCGGCACCCCCAGATCCACATACATATCCTCACCTGTCACACCAGCTATCATCGTACGCATTTTCCTATTACTCAGGTAGTTCCGAAACCATTTATTCGTAGGGCCTCGTATTCCACATTCATCCATCGCCTGTAGCAGAATGTCATGATCCAGGGTGTCAAACGCCTTTTTGTAATCTATAAAAAGTGTTATAATTTGTTTACCAGCATCCAAAGACTCGTTTATGTAATCGGCAAATTCCGTTAGTGCTGAAACTGTACTGCGCCCCGGGCGGAAACCGTGCTGAGCGTCTGACAAAATATTATGACATTCCACGAATTTAGAAATTTGGCTTACAATAATTTTTTCAAAAATTTTATCAATAATAGATAATATGGCTATAGGTCTATAATTAACATATTCTAAGTGGTTTCCTGACTTATATATAGGGCGTATGATAGCATGTTTTAACTGATCGGGATAAATACTTTTCAACATACACATATTCATAAAATTTGCTATAACAGGACTTAATTCTTTCCGTATATATTTGATGTCTTTTATCCTAATTCCATCTAATCCGGGGGCTATTTCACATGATAAATTATTAATAACCTTTTCTACATCTAAAGAGCACACCATCATATCTAAAACTCACCACACTCGGATTCACATATTGTCTCTATTTAAAAATTTAATTTTACATTTATGCTTTATTCCTTAATTTCTTCAGTAAATGTTTTAGAAAAATTTGTACATATTTGTATCATATTTTCTGTCTTACCTAAATGCCGCAATATTACATCATCCAGACCTACTTTATTTCGCCCCAGCCACTGGTTTATTTTTGCCCATATTTTCTAAAGTCCCATTACATTTTTTATTTCCATCTGTCTATATTTATTTTTAGCCTTACTTATAATTTTATTTACTTTATTTCTAAATTTTGTATATTCTAATCGCTTATTCATATTTTTTGGTTCACATTTCCAGACTCTAAACAAATAGTCTGTCTTAATATCATTTTATATAAATATCTATCTATCCATGGTTGTCTTATTAAACTTTTATTACAAGTTGTTACTACAGCTGTACTTTCCTATATATCCTATCAAACACAGTACATAATGTTTGAAATAACACAAGTGGACATGTTATATCCGATAATTGCGCCCAGTTATACGAGTCTAGCCTTTGTTTTATAAAATTTTCATTAAGTAATTTCCACACTATAGTCCCTACTAGTTTGAGCCGTTATATTGCAGTTATCACTTAAATTTACCACTATTCCAATCGCGTGGTGATCGGACATTTTCGTCTCGAGCACGAACGATAACGGCTCACCTCGTTCCGTCCCGCACGCAGCCACAGGTGATCTAAGCGATGTCTCGTTCCGTCCATCCACAACCGCCTCACGTGTTATCTCTGTACTCGGTATGCAACACAATAGGCCGTAGGCACACAGGGTGTTTTGTACTTCGTTGTTGTTGGATTAATTTTATCGTTTAGAATATCTATATTTGTGTCACCAATCAAAATTACATTATCAGATGTTGGAATAGATTTTAACGTGGTCTCCAATTGATGTATGAAGAATAATTTATTTTTTTGTGGTGGTCTATACATGGCGATAATATGAGTTGTCTTGTTTCCTATTGTTAGCTGTCCGTGTAGCATTTCTAAGGCCTCTGTAGGAACTCTCCGAGCATCGAAGCTAAGTTTATCACGGGCATAGATTATCCTCCCCTCTGTAGTTTCTCTTGATGTTATAAAGGAGTTAAATCCTGTTATTTGATATAACGATAGCTCTTCTTTTCTAATATTTACTTCGCTTAATATTAATATATCTGTCCTGTATTTATGTTCTTCCAATAAAACTAGTAATTCATTAAAATGTTTCCGAAGTGACCTGATATTCAGATGAAGAATTTGAATATTATTTATATTTTGTGTGAAATCATTACTCAGATCTGAAATATCATTATATCTTTTATATATAATGTCTGAAAAATATATCCGTTTGGGTGAACGTTGGTGTTAAATGCACTTAGTGTGTATTCGCCGCTCCCGCGCGTACTATGAGCGCATCGCATTTATTTATTAGTTATAATCTTCAATTTATTTAGGTCATCTTCCGATTTTATGTTGTAGATCTTCTTTCTTCGCTGCTCTTTTTACTAGGATGTTGTTGTTTTGGACCCAAATATATTGATAGCCTTTGGTTTTAGTTTATTCCTGACGGCCCATAGAAGCTGGCGCTTGTATTTTGGCAAATCCTCATTAATAAATACGGGGTTTTCTTTACTTGACTGCCATAATTTTATTATTTGTTAATTTATATTGTTTTTGGCTAACATCCAGCTATTACGGGCGTTTTTAGATCGCAGTTTAACCGACGGTTTTAATCTTTTATCACTAACTTTTTCTTGACCTACCCTCTGTGCTTCTTCGATATCATCTGGATTTAAGTTTAGCTTACAAGCTATTTCTTTAATTACTGACGTATTATTCTCGTCCTTGTGCATTTCAGCCCGTGAATTTCTACATTTTTCTCTCTTTCTTTAATCTCCAGCTCCTGCACCCGTTCTTCCAACGCTTTATTGCACTTCTCTAAGTAGATATTTTCTGTTCTAATGACTTGACTCGTTTTGCGATTCTTCCTTGAATGTTATTAAGGTTTGATACATTTCAGCGTAAAATTCTACGTTAGTAGAAAGGTCTTCAATTTTTTCTCCATATTGTAAATAACTTCTAACTTTTGTTCACTTCAGCTAATACCTTCTCACCGGATAGTTCACTAGGGTTTATCGATAGTTTTGGGTCCTGTGCTGGTTGCAAAGGGCTGGTTTTCGACACTCATCGCAGAATGACGTATGCAGAAATTGTTTATTGGATTGCACGCACTCGTGAAAACCGCCTCACATCCACCTTACACTTTACTATATTGTCATCCTTATTCAAGGACACAAACAATTTACATTTTTACTGTATCATTTTGCTTCATGATACGTTTCCGCAGTATACTTTGTTTAAATGCACGACCGTACGCTGAGCGCGCGGCAAAAAACCGCTCCACTGAGCACGCCAAGCTTCTTAAAGACCAATCTGACTTTCCTTTCCAAGTGACCGCGGGCTGAATGTCACTCGATATGTCGACGCCGAGGATTCCGATACTGGCTGAGGCAACAAGGGGAATACCCTTAAATTAAGAAGATACGAAGAAGAATTTTTTTGTGGTAAATTGGATTAGATTTAGTCGCATACAATCAGAGACTTTCGGATTGTACTCTGAAAGCCTCCCTTTCCCTAGGTTTCAGTCTGTGGGACTGTGTTTTTTCCGTGACTCGACGATCGTTTTCTTATCACATCTTTTTCATCATAATGTTGTTGCGAAACTCTAAAAAAATTCGTTTGTTTTGGTAATGCCTTAAAAACTATCTAATAAATTGATGTTTTTAGTATTTCTTGTTTAAATACAGTATAATATGGCACATAATATAAATAAATTTTAAATACTTAACGAGTTGTTTTTGACATAGACCTCGTCTCTCAAATAATATTTCGTACCGATAGAAGCGCGTCGTCTTGCAGAAACCACACACTCTTTGTCATTTTTGCCCATCTTTTTTCTTTGATAGCTTCTTTGAGCCTCTCAAATAATTAATCGTAGTACACTCCGATAATTGTAGTGCCTTTTTCTTTATAATTGTATCAATAAATTTCCGTCACAATTCTAAAAATCGTTGGCATCAACTATCCAGCAGATTTCAATACCTTAAATTTCTTAGGGGTGTTTTTTGTCTTTTTAAGCCGCTGAATTGACTCTTGTTTGGACTAAGACTCGAAGTGATGAACCCCATCTCCAGTCACAATAAACTACAAGATCGGGGTAGATTCATTGTTATACAGCTGCAAAGTGTCTAGAAGCGTCGATTTCTTGTTGTTTTGTGAGAGCGTGAGATTTCTCGATACCAATCTTTAACCGACTTTTGTCATGTCGAGATGATCATGCAAGACCTTCAAAATAGCGATGTCTCACTCTCCATCTAATAAAGATGACTGTTTTGTTTCAGACGGCTTTTTAGTATTAAATTTCGACACTTTCGAAAATTTGTTCGGTGGGGGTCGTTTTAAATCAATTATTATCGGCCTTGTTAAACTCTACCATATCATATGTATATTATCGTTTTACCAGCTTATCTCCATCTTTATAAACAGCTCCCTTTACTTCATTACGTTCGTGCCGATTTTCCATTCTTGGTCAGAATATTTATGACAGCGCGTAGTTCAATTTGCTCCATAGTTGCAATTATCTTCCGGTTTGACTTTGTTAGGAAATTATTCATAAACGAATGAGGGTATTAGGTTGATATATTGAGACCATATAAGTGCAATAAAATTTCATAAAAATTTACAGGGGGGAGAAAAGATTATAGGAGTGTAATTTAATTATTATTATCATCATCACCATCATCATCATCAGCCTGCGGCAGTCCACTGCTGGACATAGGCCTCCCCCAAGGCGTGCCACTTAGCCCGATCTTCGGCTTCACGCATCCAGTTGCTGCCAGCCGCCTTGCGCAGATCGTCGCTCCATCTAACCAGGGGGCGTCCCACACTACATTTACCTAAACGCGGTCTCCATTCTATGACATGCCCACTCAAACGATTATCGCTTCTGCGACAGATGTGACCAGCCCATTGCCACTTCAGCCTGCAAATACGGAAGGCTGCGTCGCGGACCTCGGTTCTCCGGCGGATTTCTTCGTTACGAATCTTATCCACCAGAGAAACTCCGAGCATAGCTCTTTCCATCGCCCGCTGGGTGACTGAGTTTATGGAGTAGTCGTACCGTTACTTAGTGTCCGCGTTTCGGCACCATATGTGAGTATAGGCAGGACGCACTGGTCGAAGACTTTCGTCTTCAAGCTTTGCGGTATGGGCGACGAGAAGACTTGATGAAGCTTCTCGAATGCTGCCCAGCCCATTTAATTATACCGACTTTTTATACTCTTCAAAACGGTACACAAGAATTTGTGCGCCAGTTAGATGCTTGCTTAGCAGTAAAACAGCAAAAGGTAAAACCTACAGTCGAATTTGCAGTAAAGGAGTCCTACATCACCTTAATATAGTGATTAATATCTGTATACTCGAGCGTGACCGGCTCTGGTGACTGAGATGAAATTACGCTTTTAGTTTCGTACCTAACTCCTAGTTTAAATCAACTTAAATGATTGTACAGTACCTACATACTATTTCGGAGCTTCATTTCATATTCTCTAGAAAATGAAAATCAGCGTGATCATAAAAAAACTGCTAAGCTAACCAATTTCTTCCTCAAGCTTTAAAACATTTTATTTTAATCTGTGAATTATAAGTGTTTTATAGCAAGAAGTAATCTACGCTTACCTGACTCAAAACGGAAATATGATCTACATTATAATCGTCAGCGTTTGTTCGAACAAACCGATTGCAGAGGCACGACTTGCCCACTCCAAGCTGTCCTTTTTCCTTTTCAGTGCCTGTTGGGAGACAAATAAAAAAATATTAGTAAAATAACTTTGCAGGCTTAACAAAGTGGCAATTTTTTACTGCCTAGTTGGTCTGGTCGTAAACGCAGTTGCTGATCATGAGGTCCCGGGTTCAAATCCTCGGTCGGACCAAAATCAGTTGATGGGATTTTCTATCAGGAAATTCTCAGTAGTCAGGAAGTTGGCAGTGTCTCATAACCCCCGTGCCTCGTAAAGCACGTAAAGTTGTTGGTCCTGCGCCTGATCTCAGTCCGGTCTTGTCGAATAACCACCCCATCGGACTACTTGCGCATACACTCGGGCACTATAATCCTGTCCTGCGAAGATCGCTAGTCTTTGTTGAGATGGGCCGCCGTGACAGAAATTCGGTCTGGAGGACATTGTTATTATTGGACAGGATTATTGTTTATAGTGGCAATTTTATTTAACTATAATCTTAAGGGTAAATGGGGGCTTGCAGAGTCCACTCTGGGAGCACGTCAGTGGACTTCGGGATGAGAGGTGACCTGACCTCCCCATGCTCTCCACAATAGATGGAGTCGCGGGGAAGGACAATGTTGGTATGACGATTAGCATATCTGGCGATGTTGCACCACTGATGCGGCAGTGGTGGGGTCACATAGGACAAGAGAAGAGAATTATAATTTATAATTCGCCGCTTTCCCTTCCCTTCGCAGTTGATAAAACAATTTATTAAACAATGATAAAAGTCATAAAGTTAATAACGTTAAGTTTTCAAGTAGTTAATGAATTGTTTGCTAGTAATGTAATAATTTTTAAAAAAATGCCAGTTGGTCTGTTTTGAAATTATGTAAGCAAATCTTGCAAATGACCTAAAATAATGACTAAGACCGACATCATAACAAAACTATTTTTAAATATTGTTAAAATTTTATCAGCAACATAATCTGCCACTACTTCATAAAAGAAGGTCACCTTAGAGAAGAGGCAATTCTCAAGGGTCATCATTTAATGACGTGTGATATTGTCATAATAATATAAGTAGCCGCACGAAAGTCTAGCGGTGAACGTTATTGCACATAAGTCGCGCTGATTGGCTTATTGCGCATAAGTCGCGCTGATTGGCTCGTGCGTATCGTTCCCACGCGCTGATTGGCTGTCCAGTCGCATTCGTGCAATTTTATTCGTGCGCCGTCCCTCAACGTTTCGTTCAGCGCTAGACTTACGTGCCGCGACTTGTAAACATTACAATTTTGTATTAACACTACAATTCTATATTGCTTAGGGCTAATCTTTGAGCCTGACAAGTATTACATCTGTGTCTTAGACCTTAAACATTTTACGCAGTTAGAGCTTCGCTGCTGTATATTATGGCTGCAGCACAAATGGCTTGATTCAAATTGGTACCAAAGTAAATATATTTATAAGTATAAAGCTGCTGTGTTTTGTATGTCTATAGGCCACAATATCTACTTACTATCAGGTTAGACTTTGTGCTGATTAACTCATTTACTACTACAAAAGCTGTCAGCATGCTAGCCAAATTGTTGTAAAAACAATTTGCAGAATACCAGAGTGAAACAGGAGAATAATGCTTCTGTGTTTCATATAAGGAATGTAGAGAACCAGAGACCATTTTACTGGTAATAAAACATTCCATCTTAGTTCTCAGGGGTCTAAGGGCTATATACTCTCAGGTGAACTATGTGCTAGTTTGTCACCCTTATTCTATAAAAAAATTGCTCTAATATGTTGCATTGCTGGGCGCAAGCCTCTTATTTCTAAGAATATTATGAAACACTGTGTAGTGACGGTGAAAGAATATCTACTACCCGTATCATCCGGTGGGAGTCGTAAGAGGCGACAGAGGGAAACAAATCAGGAGATGGGCAGTAGTGTCTTCCTAATAACGACTAAAAATAAAAAATTGTGGTTGCCCGCTCGCTAAGCGTGGCATCTATGGCAAATATCCCCCCTATGAGACAATTCTATCAGGCCTATGTTTAGCAGTGGACTTTTGATAGGCTGTAATGGTATGAAGCATTAAGTCCCCTGAACTGATCCAGATATTGGGGGACTTTACATGTCCTTGAAAAATATTGTATTTCTTATAAAAGGATGCTTTCCTCACAAAGTTTTTCTTAAGCGGCAAGCACTTGTTAAATCAGCACTTAAAATTGCAATTTAAAATGCCAGTGGTGATGATGAAAATTACAATTTATTCCAGCCCAAGTCAATATTTGTTAAGTAATCTAAAGTTTTAGCTTATATGATGTGTCCTATGTGTTATATGATGTGTGTATAGCTAGGCATTTGCCTCCTCTAATTCCTGAAAGTTTTAGGGCAAGAAATCCTTCACACTGTCCAGTGCATATTGAACTTCACATGCCCTTGAAATATTTTTAAGATTTCAGACATTTAGGTTTCATATTATAACAATTTTATAATGGAAATGAGTGTACATTATAATACAATTACCAATAAGATGATTCAGAATCTATTTTAAGGCACAGAACTTATCTTACATAATAAACAATTTAAAGGAAACCTCCATACAATGCCACAGGAAGTAGAAGAATAGATAATAAACACTGATATAACAGATGACTTGTTAACAATTGGGACTACTATTTGGTATTGAATCAATCACTTGATATTTGATGCACATTGAAACATAGCCACTGTACATAATAAGATCATTTTCTTTGTTGATTTTAAAATTGAAAACATGATATATCCTTAAGCATTTCTTTTGATTTTTTTTTTAATAAATTTAAAAACAATTTGCATCTGGTATTTTGGAAGCATTTCTAGACAATATTTTAAAATTTTAGCCTTTCTCCCCCTCATATTGTTAATTAAGTCATTAATAACAAAGTGTCTGAATGTTTGAAATACCACATTTTGTTATTGTATGTTGTTTGTTGGAGCGTAGTGATTAAGCCAATTAAGATCAAATTGTGCAAATGCTAACTGCAAGTAAAGAGGGTTTGCATTATGTTTATGATCCTTTTCCTCTTAATTAATAACAAGCTGGAGTTAATAAAAATTATACACTGGCCTCCAAAAAAATCGACGCACCTACGTTTTTTCGCAAAAAAAGTGTCCTATGGGTTTTTACCACAATCGATAGATATTTTTTATCTTGATAATGTAATAATGCAATTATAGGGTTGTAAAAAAGTAAAAATCGGCGCGTGAAACGAGATATTTTACATACAAATGTGATGAGACATTGAAACCATAACATTTTACAAAATTTACGATTTTACTGTGAAGATCGATATTTACATTTTTTGACATTTAAAAAAATGTAAACCTTACTCTAATATGGAGTGTTTCCTCCTCTTGCTTTTATCACCGCCTGCATACGCCTATTAAGGGAACGGATCAGCTTTTTTATGTCTTCTTGGGGTGTCTGTTCCCATTCTTGTTAAGGCGGCTTCCAGTTGATCCAACGTCTCGGGAACTGGATTTCGGGCTCTAACCTTTCTTTTTATCTGGTCCCAGAGATGCTGATGGGATTTAAGTCCAGACTTAAATCCCATCAGCATCTGGCCACTGCATAACTGGAATTCCGACCTCCTGAATATATCCAGTTACAATTCTAGCGACGTGCGGTCTTGCGTTATCATGCATGAGTTGAAAATTGTCCCCAATATACCCAGCGTAAGGCATCACATGAGGTTGCAAAATGTCCGTAATGTAACTTTCAGCATTAACCGCACGATTGCGAAAGAAAACCAACTCAGTACATCCGGTTAAAGATATGCCACCCCAAAACATTGTAGAGCCTCCACCAAACCGGACTGTTTCTCTTATGCAACACTGAGCATAACGTTCTCCTGGTCTTCGCATAACGTTACTACGTCCATCAGAGCCTACAAGGGTCATTCGGCTTTCATCGCTGAAGAGTACTGTCTCCCATTGACCAAGATTCCATTGCACGTCTTGCCTAGCAAATTCTAACCTTGCTTGCCGATGAGATGCAGTGAGTTTTGGTCCCGTCGCTGGCTTGTGTGGTGTCAGGTTTTGCTCCCGAAGTCTTCTTCTCACCGTATTTTCACTTACAGATACTCCACGAATTTCCCTCAGCCTACCCTGAACATCAACAGCAGAAAGATGCCGATTTCGCAAAGTCAAGGCAATAAAACCGTCATCCGTCGGGTTTGTGAGACACCCTCTTCCAGACTCTGGTCTCCGACGGTACTCTCCCGTCTCTAAGTATCGTTTATAAACTCTACGCACTGCTGATCGATTGAAATTTAATCTCCTAGCCATATTTCGCTGACTTAGCCCTTCACGAACGAGAGCTACCACTTGAGCGGCTTCTGCTTCAGTGGTATCCATATTTTATGGTAAAAAGTCACTACGATGCACAGAACCAAGAATATTACGCGTCAAAAGTCCGAAATAAACTAACCTTGCACTCTATACACAAGCCGACAATTTTATCAGCGCGTTTAAAATGTTACAAATACCCACAATAGCACTTGTATTCCTCTAAAACAATGTCAAGTAGGTACTCAGATGTTAATTTATAACGCATTAGCAAAAACATACTTAAGATAACAACTGTTACTCAAAATTAACGGGTGGATCGATTTTTTTGGAGGCCAGTGTATATATATATATATATATTATTCAATGTGTAGTGTTCGCGTAAATATAAGAAATCATTATAATAACAAGCTTTTGAACAAGCAAATTAACTTCTTTTGTCTGTCCCATAGTAATAGATTCTTGAAAGTGGTTGATTTCATAAACTTATAGACTGAGTACCTGAGATGTGGTTCTACTTTTTTATATGTTACATTAGAATTAAATATAATAAAAGTAATATCTATTACATCATATTTCACAAGAAAATGTACTAAATTGAAATTATAAAAATAAATATAATGCCCTTATTAGCTTGAAATTTAATAATTAATTCATTAATATATACAATATTAAAAAACTATAGTAAAAAAAACTAACACTACTTAATAATCATATAGTGCTACTCCCCATGGTATTGTGCCAAGAACGCTGGCTGCGTTTCCTCGCTGAATGGGGCTATACTTAGCCTCTGAGCGAGAAAAGAACCAGCCCTTTTATCCTTTAGGAACTTCACCGCACGTGGATCCCACGGACCGATAGTCTCTACAGGAAATGGCACAAATATGTAGTCATCTCTCAGAGACTCATATTTGCGCCACTTACCCAGTTCAGCTGCCTCTGATACCGCCCCGGCTCTAAACGGGGTTCCCCTGAGATGGAAGGCCGCCAAAGTGTCTACGCAAGTAGCATCCCTACTAACAATTAAATAATTCAAAACATATAAATAGATGCTTTTACTATAAATAATAATCCCCCAAAAAGATCCTTCAACACTTTGCTAGTGACTCAAATTTAAATAATTTTTAATGTTAAATATGTTAATAAGTTATATATATCATTTTAAATAGGGTCTACACTGCAGCACTGCACTGCAGCTATCTTATGGTTGCACCATGAATGGGTCGGCTCAATCAGGGAAGAACCACCTTCTCACAGAATACCAGTGTAAAATAGCAGCTTAATTGTGCTGTGGTTTGGTTGGTGATTGTTGGGAATTGAGAACCTTTTTACTGGTAATGAAACATTCTATCTTAGTTCTCAGGGGTCACATCTACATTTTGTTTCTTAATTGAGGGTAAATGTAGGTGCCTATGGTCCACAGGATCCACTTAATCAACTTCATCAGATCGCCCAATTCCCAGCATAAAGTGTGGTCTCCGGCAATGAGAATAAGCATCAAAGGTGCACGATTTTGATACTAGTTTTGCCAAGTGTTGCTTTTAACAATTTTGGACACCTGCGGCCAACATAAATATTACATGGAAAAAGTAATGGGCACAAAAGGAAATCTTGAAAGGAGATTATAATCTGGAATTAACACTGCTTAAGATATGCAAGCTAAATAAAAGCCAATCAATGTAAATATTTCTAATAAAATAAAAACAAAATTCTGTCCTGCCAACGTGGAATGAAAAAAAGCATTGTAAAGCTGAGAAGAATAAATAAAACAAGAAACCATGACGTATGAAGCAAAACGAAACCCATGGATACACTTGTACACACTTTAAAACTTAAATGGAAAGAGGCGGGCCATCATATCTGGATACATGGAAAAGATGGACCTTACAAATGACAAAATGGTCAAGTGCTATCAGAAAAGGAAACATTTAACAGGAAAGGAAAAGATGGGCAGGATTTTAGTCAGTGCCATACAGTGTCCGGGCTAATATTCAGAATGGCTAAACCAGTTGTGATTAAACTTCATGAACTAATCAATAGCAATACCGGGAGCGATCTAGACTATCACAAAAACAAAGATAATTTTAGTAAAAAAGTGATATACACTCTGTAAACACTAGGAACAAACAAGAGCTACTGATACCAGTCTCTCGACTCCACAGAGTCAGTAATTCATTCTTGGGGCAATGTATATGCTATTACAACAAAGTCCCAGAAAATATACAAGGTCTCTCTATTACCAAGTTTAAATATTTAATTAAACAAAAACTGTATAAAAAGGGTTATTATAATATAAATGAACACATGGTTGATAATATACCCTGGGAATGAGTTGGTCGCTTCCAAGCAGTTTCTAAAATAAATTGTGTAAATAGTTTGTAACCATTTATATTGCAAAATATGTTTTTTAAAGTCCCGCTGGGTTTCTTGCTGGTTCTTCCCAGGACAGAGGTTTTTTTTTCCCAACCAATGATAAAGTAAAAAAATGACTTTCAATAAGAATTACTTGTAATCAATAATGAATTTAATCAATAATTAATAAAAATTATTCTATTCTATTCTATTTTAAATCCAATAATCATAAAGAATTTGAATCTGGTGAAATGAAAAACTGATAAAATTAATGGTTTTTGACGATTATCTTACAAACCACAAGCAATATAAGAAATTTTCAAGTAAAAGTTTTTTAAATAAAACTATTTTTTACGGATTTTATTGCATATATATATTAACTTATTTTATATTCCCGACGTTTCGGGCACTTTACAGCACCCATGGTCACAGGGGCGACTGAGGTGATCGATGTCCCAATGTCATTTTTTTTTTATAGGAGAGGGGGCAAACGAGCATGCGCCTCACCTGATGGTAAGTGACTACCGCCGCCCATGAACAACTGCAACACCAGGGGAAGCAGAGGAATTGCAGATGCGTTGCCGGCCTTTTAAAAAGGAGTAGGCTCTTTTCTTGAAGGTCCCTAAGTCGTATCGGTCCGGAAAAATCGCTGGTGGTAAACTATTCCACAAGGAAGTTGTGCGAGGAAGAAAACATCTTCTAAATCGCACAGTGGTGGACCGCCAATCATCCAGATGGTGTGGATGGTATCGGGATTTCTGCCGCGATGTGCGTTCGTGAAATTTGGCGACTGATATTAATCCGAACAATTCCTCAGAGCACTCCCCGTGGTAAAAGCGAAAGAAAATGCAAAGAGATGCAACATCTCTTCGCAGCGCCAATGAGTCGAGCCGATCGGAAAGGACTCGGTTGTCGACGATTCAAGCCGCTCTACGCTGGATGCGGTCAAGTGGAAGGAGCTGGCACTGGGGAGCCCCAGCCCAGAGATGGGAACAGTATTCCATGTGAGACCGAACCTGCGCCTTGTAAAGTTGCAGGCGTTGTGCCGGCATGAAATACTGTCCCGCTCTGCTGAGCACGCCAAGCTTTTTAGAGGCCAATTTGCCCTTCTCTTCCAAGTGACCACGAAACTGCACGTCACTCGATATGTCGACGCCGAGGATTCCGATACTGGCTGAGGCAACAAGGGGAGTGCCTTGAAACTGAGGAGACACGACAAAGGGGTTCTTTTTAGCGGTAAACGCGCAAACTTGTGTCTTCTGAGGATTAAACTGGACTAGATTTAGTCGCCCCAATCCGAGACTTTGTTCAGCAAAGACTCGACTTCAGACACAAGTTTGTTCCGGTACTCGGCGACGTTTTCCCGAGAAATATTGGCACGGCCGGTGTATAGAGCATCACCAGTGCTGTCATCCGCATAGCAATGAATGCTACCGGTTTGCAACATATCATTGATATGCAGAAGAAACAGCGTTGGTGATAGCACGCAGCCTTGTGGAACACCAGCGTTAATAGGCTTGTAGTCGGAGCATGCACCGTCTACAACGACCTTGATGCTCCGATCTGCAAGAAAGCTGGTGATCCAATTGCACAATTTCTCGGGAAGCCCATACGAAAGGAGCTTCGAAAGAAGCGTTTTGTGCCAAACCCGATCGAAAGCCTTCGCAATGTCCAAACTAACGGCCATAGATGGGCGGAGGCAGTAGAGTCCAAGGGAGGCCCTTGACTCTACTGCCTCCGCCCATCTATGAGTCAGGTAGACCAGAAGATCACCAGCTGATCGACCCCGACGAAAACCGTATTGGCGGTCACTAATCAGCTGGTGATCCTCAAGGTACCGCATGAGCTGGCAGTTTATAACGGACTCCATTATTTTGGAGAACAAGGGGGTGATTGCGATAGGCCTGTAGTTGGACGGGTCTGAGCGGTCGCCTTTTTTAGGGATCGGTTGGACAAAAGCTGTCTTCCATGATTTCGGGACTACGCCTAGGGAGTAGGAGTACCGGAAAAGACGCGTTAGAACCGGTGCCAACTCCGGAGCACACGTCCTCAGCACAATTGGGGATTCCGTCAGGCCCACTCGACTTGTGGATGTCCAGAGAGGAGTGCTTTGCGAACCGAGCGCTGTGAGAACCGCACATCCGGCATGGAGCACTCACACCGCGAGATGGTCGGCGGTGTATTCCCCCCGTCATCAAGAGTCCAGTTGGACGCAAAAAGGGAGCCTAAAAGGTCGGCTTTCTCTTTTGCGGCGTGGGCCAGTGAGTCGTCCTCCCTGTGCAGAGATGGTAGTGATGGCTTACAGAAATTCCCTTGGACAGCCTTGGCGAGAGACCAGAATCCACGGGTTCCCGAAGGAAAGCGAACTAGTTTCTCGCCAATTTTGCCTATGTGCTCTGACTTTGCCTTGGCAATAACTCTTTTGAAGGACCTGGAGTCGAAGTTATACTTCTTTTTAAGCATGCTGGTTCTTCGTCTTCGTCTTCGTGGCATCGTGGTGCATCCCGAGCCGCCGAAGCCTCAGCCCAGGCCTGATAGCACTCCTGCTTACTGCGTAATGCAGTCTTACAGGAGCGACCAAACCAAGGCTGAGATCTGCCTCCGATGGGTACCACAGATGATGGAATAAATAGTTCTATTCCCTGCAGCACCACATCAGTGACAGAGTCAGCAACAGCGCTGGGATCATCCGGCGAGAAGCAAACCCGCCCCCATGGGTAGGATGCAAAGAAAGACCGCATTCCGTCCCAATCCGCCGACCTGTAATGCCAAACACGGCGGCAACCTGCAGAACGCAACCGCGAAGGGAGCGTGAGTGGCACCACACTCCGGATCAGACAATGGTCCGAAGAGCCGAGAGGGGCATCGACGGAAACCTGACATCCGTCCGGATGAGAGGTCAGCAGAAGGTCCAACAGGGAAGGTGTATGATCCTCCACATCTGGAATCCGCGTAGGCGAAGTAATCAGTTGTGTCAGACCATATGCCAAGGCAAAGTCATAAACAGATCTTCCCGCATGATCGGTTAAACGTGAACCGAGCCATTCGGCGTGGTGGGCGTTAAAATCGCCAAGGATCACGATCTCTGCGGATGGGACCTGTTGTAGCAAGGAATCTGTAGCCATTTGGACGTGGTCGATGAGTCGGTCTGTTTCTGCATTACCGCTATGGGACCTATAGAGGTACCCGTAGACGCGCGGATGGTCGTCGCTATCTACGCGCAGCCAAAAGATGGACAGGTCCGAACCTTCAAGACTGCCGAGGCGTCGAGAACAGATGTCCTCTCTGACGTATACGCAAACTCCAGCCCGAGGCACAAAGGAGTGTTCCAATTTGTACCCTGGCTAGGAGAGATACGAAGTATCAGCCGGAGAGGACACCTGCGTCTCGGTCAGAAAGAGCAAGGCCGGCTTCGCCGTCTCGAGATGGTAGTGGACAGCGTTAAGGTTGGAATGAAGTCCCCTGATGTTGCAAAAATTCACGGATAGCGTGACAGGGGTCGCCTTGTTCTTATTGCTCCGCTTGCCCCGAGCAGTATTAGTCGCGAGAGGAATTTTGCCCCCCCCCCTCCCCCATAATACGCGGGGCAGCCTGAGCACCCACGCTCAGGAGTGGAGTAGCATGGTCGTGGATGCTCAGCGAGGGATTCTCCAGGGGTGCTGGTACCCTCCTGGGGTAGTCTATTATTTAATTCCATAGTGCCCATACGTGCAACAGCAAAAGCTGAGCTGAGCAACGGTTGAAAATAATCATAATCAGGGCTTCGTCACTCGCTCAAAATCTCGCATTATATACCTACCGGCTAGCGTACTCCCGTGAGTACATGTATCAAAGGGGTGTACCGCACGCAATTATTAAGGTAATTTCATTTTTAACCATTAAAATAAACGGCTAAAAATAAATAACACATTTATTAAATAAATAAGATTAACCAGAATGGATAAAATTACCACATCTGATTTATTAATATTTTCTTAATACTCATGAATGAAAATATCTTTTGAAGTGTTAATATTATTTTTATTTTAGCAGACAGATAATGGTATTTTTAACTTAATGGGAGTCATGCGAATTTGCTAAACTAAATTTGCTCAACTAAACTTTTTTTATTTAAATCCGCCCCAGAGTGGGGAGAAAACACACGGAAAATAACAAAAACTAAATATAGCGTATATGTGTTAATTAACTTAATATAACACAAACTTACCAAAAATCAGACCGAAATAACCGCAAACTAATTCTTAAAATTTTTGAGCATTTTATTCTTAAAAATTTTAAGCAATTAACCACATGTGACCTGATAGTACAAGTTTAATAACAGAGAATTTAGAGAAGGAAAAAAGCTATTTATTAATTTATAAAACTCAAACATATTTGATTATCAAACAAATAAAATAATTATTTCATTAGTCTTTTATTTATTTTGTCATCTTTGTACAACCCCAGTGCGTTTTCTCAATGATGCAAATTTACTAACCTAACCTAACCTAACAGACAGCAATTAATTTTTATACATAAAGATTACCCTAACTAAAAAGAAACAAGGAGAAACTTAATAGCTTCATGAGCTATTATCTTTTCTTAATGAGCACTTAATGCCTTAACTTTGACATAGGTATAACAATGCAGAAAAAAACGTGACATAATACTAAATAACATAATAACATAAGTCTCACCAACTCTTTATTCTATAACTGATGATGAGATATCCATAAATACAAATAGATATCATTACTAAAAAAGAAAAGCTTTAAAAATTTAGTTATTTACCTTATGGGTAAAAAAGTTTACTTTACTCATATTCTTGGTTAGATGCTCAATATGTTAGTGAAACATATGTTACTTTTAATTACAAAATGAGTCTTACACATGTAGGAGTTTATTTTCTATTACTGGCCGCTTGGAGGCCTAATTAGAAACATTTTAAAAAAGCATCCATAGCTCGTTCTTTTTTTCAAATTGGAGAATAACATTTCTTTCTTGGCTTTTTCTATTATTTTGGCGGCAATTCAAAATTTAATCTGATTTTTATTTTGTTCAAAATGGGCAAAAATAAAAGTTGTGACGTGTCAACTAGGCAAATAATTATTAATTTACATATAGATCATAAGTGGGCGTACAGAAGAATAGCTGAGCATTTAAATTGTTCTGTTAAGAAAGTTTTTAATGCAATTGATCATTATAACACATGGAACTGTTGAAAATGTTCTTAGAAAGGCTCGGCCAAGAAAAACCTCTCCCAGAGAAGATACTCTAATTGTTCGTGTTGCTAAAAAAGACCCAAGTAAGGGCTCCAACCAGATTAAAAATGAAGTTTTTTTCGCCTGATGACCCGAGAAACATCTCGTCAAGACTGATACGCCGAAGATTAGTGGAAGCTAAATTGTTTGGAAAAATCTGCCAAAAGGTACCGCTTCTTACCAAGCAACACCGAGAGCAGCGATTATTATACGCTAAAAAATATGTTAATTGGACTTGTTAATGAAACAAAAATAAATATGGTAAATTCCGATGGAAAGCACTATGTTAGACGTCCTGTAAACAATGCTTTTAATTATAAATACACAAGGAGTATAGTCAAGCACGGTGGCGGTAACATTAAAGTTTGGGGGTGTTTTTCTGGATGTGGAGTTGGACCCTTTCGGAAGATTGAAGGTACAATGGATCAATGGCAATACAAAAATATCTTAGAGCACACAATGATTCCCTACTCGGACGATCATTTGCCTGTAACCTGGATCTTTCAGCATGACAATCCCTAAACACACGGCCAATAGCGTCAAAGGTTTCCTTAGCAAACAGCGTATATCCGTTTTAGACTGGCCAACAAATAGTCCGGATTTAAACCCGTTAGAAAATCTCTGATATATTGTTAAAAAGAAAGTCTCAAACAAACGTAACACCAGTCAAAACGAACTATATGAAGCATTTGTTAAAGCATGGAATTCAATCCCTCTAGAAAAATGTATGAAATTGATTGAATCAATGCCACGTCGTTGCAATGCTGTTATTGAAAATAAGGGACATGCCACTAAATATTAATTGTAACTATTGGTAAGCTGTGAAATGTAGCTATTTCATAAATAACAATACTAATTACTAATACTTAAAAAAAAAATTGTTTTTTATACTTTTTTGTTGTTGTTTCTAATTAGTTGACCATTATTGTTCATACCTTAAAACTGATTTAAATGCTTGTTCGTAATGTAATATTGAAACTGCACTTGTGTAATGGGATTTATATTGTTTTTCTAATAAATGATAAATCATTGAACATAAATATTGTTGTCCTATTTATTGTTTAATTTCAAAATAAAAATGATTGCGGTGAAGTATCTTACATAATGTCAAGGACCGTTGGTAGTGTTTCTAATTATACGACCACCACTGTATGTACCTAATAGTACATGTTAATATGTTTCTCACATTTTTTTTTAATTTAAAGAAGTTACTCTGATTTTGATATTTTAATGAGCAGCCTTATAAACTATTAGCAAAATTTTCAATATATAACCTTTTATGATTTATGATAGCATGAATATTCTTGATTTAATTAATAGATAAGTATAATTTCAAAGAAAGTTTAGTTTTATTAATTATTTTAATTTATTCAAGTAAGCATTTACTAGAACAATTGTAGCAACTACAAATGTGTGTTATACAAACCGCTTTAGGACCTCAAGCCCATGGCAATTAGAATCATTAAACTTTGCTGATTTATTAATGTTTTAATAGGAAAAAAGAAACAGCACCTGGGAAAACAAGTAATTAAAACTATTCCCTTTATGATTTACAAAAATCTTTAGAAAAAAAAGAAAAATAGTTTCAATGTTTACACTCACCTGATAGCCCAACGACCGACACCGTCACCAGCTTCCCACCGACATTCTCCGATTTTTTAGCCATTGTCACAAACAAATGCTCACTCTACTGGTATGTAACTAGATAAAATGACGATATCACTTGATATAAACATCACAACACCACTTTCTAGACATTAATAACATATAAAACTAATAATCATTAAAAGCACGGATTCTGTAAAATTTCGTCATACAAGTTATGATTAGAAGTTATTTTATACTTATTTACATACATGAAATTACACTACGTCATTTCAAATAATATATACTAAGCTAAGTTAATAGGACTATTACAAATAAAGACCATTTTTCCTAATTAGTGAAAAAAGAAAGGAGAAATAGCGTTCTCAATGATCGCCAGATGTGCCGACATTCAATTTCAATAAACGCCCAGTTTTATTACAGGCATCACACAACGTTCTTATAGATTTCGTAGAATATTGAATGTGTAAAGTAATAAAAATAAATTTATAAATTATGAAATATAAAACGTAATCAGATAATCTATTGTGATCACATATATACAGCCCTACACTTGACGCACCAAATTACAGTGTTTCAACCATAACCAATACAATGAAATTACTAATTAATAATTGTGAAATATAACATTATCAAGCAATGTAACACAAATCGTACAATTTACATTTTTAAATAATGGAATTGAACTTCTAAAAAAACGCAATAGGTAATCTAGTCCATAGATAAAAAGAATCTAGTCTAGATAGACTGACTGACACAACACAACTCGCGTTGCTTTATACTAGTGACGCACGAAGTCGAATCGATTATCGTGAATATCTACCAAAATCCTACTACATGTAGTCACTAAACATTTAATTCTAATCACTCTATTAATAGGTTAAGACTATGCTTTTCGAAGCTTATTGTCAGTCCTTCTATACATGCAGCCTGTGGGTGAACTATATGCGCGTCCAATACAATAATGCGTTGAGAATTTTAATGGGGTTGCCGTCGTATTATAGCGCCTCAGGCATGTTTGCAGAGATTTACTTGATGGGTTCGAGCCATAATGCGCTAAAGATGTGTCTCCATGCCGTATCGCATGCGAGCTAGCACCAACATCATCCTGAGTGTACTAGCGGAAAGATGGGATTCACCAATGTTGGGGCGTTGGATAAATCTGCATACTGCAAATTAGACGCCATGACCTTAGTTAGTAAGTTAATTTTAATTTTATTTAATGTATATATTTATTTATTTTAATTTTCTTTAATGTAATTGGTCTTAAGAATATAGATTGTTAACAAATATAGATAATTGGTCTGAAAGAAAATAATAATAATAATGATTATTATATACACTGTAGTGGTACCTTTAACACAATAAATGATTGCAATAACTCTTTAAAAGTGTCTAATAATCGCACTCAAAAAATCAATGAATTACATGCAAGAACAATAATTAACATATGAAATATGCACCACTTTTCACGAAGAAAAGATAGATGGGAATCTACCTTTTCTTTTAAAATAAAGATAGATTCGTTGCTACTTCAACATTCTATCCGTACTTACGTATAAATCCCACCGACGTGGCGTCATGCAACAGCAAATAAGTGAATATCTTTGTATAAAAAACCGGCCAAATGCGAGTCGGACTCGCGCATGAAGGGTTCCATACCATCGTAATACACGTTTCTAGTATACCGTACGGGAAACGCCCGTTTTCATTTTAAATTTATTTTAATTTTTATTATTTGTTGTTATAGGGGCAACAGAAATACACATTCTGTGAAAATTTCAACTGTTTGCCTATTACGGATAATAAGATACAGCCCGCTGACAGACAGACGGCCGGACGGACGGACGGACAGCGGAGGCTTATTAATAGGGTCCTGTTGACTTGTAGGGAACTTATGACTTTTTTAAATTTCAGATGTGAGTCATGCTTATTTTCTTACGAAATATGGTTAGTTTTTTTTTAGTTTTATAAACAAAATGTACGATAATCGATTGTAAATCGATGAATCAATTGTAAATCGATGAATCAATTGTTCATTTTTAGTGTAATCGATCACCAAAAAAATTCACACATCACTACTTTGTAATACACAGTACAGCCAACATACTAAATTAAATCAACCATAGACTTCATAATGTAATGTTGATGTAACAGACTCAGAATCGTATTTAACATAGACAATACGCACAGCATAGTGGTAAACACAGACATGTATGTGGTAGATCTTAAGTATTTTGTACAATTTGCCGAAGGGTATGTATATAACATAAACTTAAGATAGTAATAGACTGTCATAGCACAGTTTAAAGCATAGACTTAGAATATACTGGCGTATAGACGGACCTGACAGCACGAAAACGCGAAACTAATTTTGATTTGTCATTGTGTGCGTTAGCTAGTGTTGTACATTTTACTTACAAGGACTATCGAAAAATGATTGTTACGGAAGCGGTTAAAAGATTTAAATAGTTTAGTGAACAAACTTGAATAACTTCAAAAATTAACGGAATTTTTACCACGATAGTTCTAAAATAATTAAAAAATATTCAAATAACATGTTCCTGGGAATAAGAAGAAAGTTGTATTTTCGAGTTATGATCTTTGGAGAAAAATATTTACTGCTATGGACAGTTTCCCCGGAATTTCTTTTTTAACATATTGTTAATATAAATAGGTAGATACTTAACTAAGTATATACCTATTTATATTTTATAAAATGTTTTGTAGGGAAAATAAAACCCGTGGACACGGAGTACATAATGGCTGCTTAATTTTTCATATAAGTATTACTTTTGATAATAACAAACATTTAATAATAAATAATTAAATACATTATAGAAGTTTATTTTATCATTCGACTTAAATATGAATGTAAACTTAATAATTTAAAGAGGGAAACTTGTACGAATCAGTTAAATAAGATAGCTCTGTTTAAAGGCCAATATGTTTATGAGGCGTCAACATGCTGTCCCTGAAAAGTAGAAATTAATAATAAACTTATTATCATTTTAGCTGCATGAATTTTAAAAACATAATGATCTTAACAGACTAAAGTGCACCAAGTGTCTGAGGATACAGATGCACTTTCTATTCTCTCAAACTCGGTATGTTAAGAAAATGGTCACTCATTCATAGACTGACCGCGGCAAGTGCAACTTAATCTCGCAGATCTATTGATCCGCGCAGCTATTAGTTAACCACGTGTTCCTCTTCTCTACGACTAACGCTGTAGGCGATGAACCACAATATTTAAGCCCTCGGCACAATGTCGTTGGCCATCAAGCATGAATCGGGCATCGAGCGTTGTGAGTATCAAATACTATGGAATTTATACTATCCTGGCACATTAAACCGCGCGTCTCATGCGCGGGCGTGTAGTGACGCTTCAAGAGCATTACTAATATATCTAACTACGCTAAAAGTTTTATCATTGTGACTTGGGAATATAATCCGAAGCTCCGCGCAACCCCTTGCCTTGGGGAAAATAGCGTGATGCTATTAATATTGCACTAGTGTGACCGTGAGGTGCGGGTGGTGAAGTAAAGTTATACATTTTTTTGGTTGATAAATAGATACTTAGTTGGGTTCATAATGGCTTAAATAGGATAATCTCAAGATTTTTTATCTTTAATGTACTACAGTTTTATAATGTATAAAAATCTGTCTCTATTTTTATCTAAAGTTTTGAAAGTTAAATTTTTGAAGTCTTATTATAACAATATTATACTTACTGGTACAAATAATGAAGAAATGGCTCCTTTTAATAAAATTGTTTTTATACTACTTTTTCTTTTATACTTCTCAAGTAAATGTTTGCTGCAAATTGTTCGAGTTTTTCTTTGGATTCCAACCAACCCGTCCAATTAACCTTAACCATTTTTTCTAATCATAGAATCTGGAGGGAATCTGTTTGGCATCTGTTTGGCGAACGGCAAAATAAAATTACATTTATAGAACGCAAACCGAGGATTTATTTTCCTATTGTGTGGGCAAGTCTATAGATTCAATATAAACATTCAAGATGAATATCGACATTAATTTTGATATAATTGAGTCAATCCCTAGCGTACATGTAAAATATTTTGTATAAAAATGTATTTACCAAATTCATGCAAATTATCAACAACGTGACTTTTTTCTTTGCAAAATAGGAAAATTAACAAAATATTTGAAAACATTCTAATGGGTCCGCCAAATAACTTTTTTTAAAAAAAAATGCTATTACAAAAAAACTACTAAATATTTTTTCAAATTTCTTTTTTTATTTGAAAGTACAATCCTTCCGGTTAATGATGGAAAATAATTTCATTCAAATGGCTGCCTCGGCTGGCCATGCAGTAGCCTACACGATCGGTCCAATTTTTGAGTACATTATCGATTGTGTGCAGCTGTATTTCACCAATGGCTTCACAAATATTGACCTTTAAAGCGTCAATTGTCTCTGTCTTGTCGGCGTAACACTTATCTTTGACGGCACCCCACAAATAATAGTCCAACGGTGTCAAATCGCAGCTCCGAGGCGGCCAAACGACATCAGCTCTGTGGCTGATAATGCGATTTTCAAAAACAGGGCGCAAAACATCAAGTGTAGCGTCGGCTGTGTGGCACGTTGCGCCGTCCTGTTGAAACCAAATGTTGCCAATATCCTCCTCTTCAATTTCTGTGAACGAAAATTCGTTCAACATGGCCCGATAACGATCGCCATTGACTGTAACGGCCACACCTTGCTCATTTTCGAAGAAAATGGCCCAATTATGCCTCTGGACCAAAATCCGCACCAAACAGTGACTCGTTTTGGGTGCACCGGCTTTCGATGAATGCGTGCGGGTTTTCTGCCCCAAATGCGACAATTATGCTTGTTTACATACCCGCCAAGTTCGAAATGAGCTTCATCTGAAAAGATGATTTTTGGAAAATCCGCATCTTCTGCAAGTCGATCGCAGGCCCACTTAGCGAAGCGAAACGCATTGGATGGTCAGTTGGCTTCAACTCCTGAACCAATTGGATTTTGTACGGCGTCATACCAAGGTCTTTACGCAAAATTCGTCTCAATGATGTCTCCGAAATGTCCAATTGTTGAGAACGACGGTGAACTGATGTTGATGGCGTTTCACGCACACTTTCGGCCACAGCAGCAATATTCTCGGGTGTACGCACTGTTTTTGGCTTTTCACGCGTTGGTTTATCGATGAGGATGCCAGTTTCTTTCACTTTTTTCACAAGGTAACGAACATACGGAGCTGACGGTGCTTCATTTCTTCCAAAATCCGTACGCAATTTTCGCACACATTCTGCAACATTACCATGATTTTCAAAGTAATGTCGCAATATTTCCCAGCGTTGTTCAAGCGTATACACAACCATATTCGTTCAGCGGAAGGATAAAACTAATTATCTGTCAAATTAGACATGAGCTAAGTGTTGCCATTCACGAAATAAGCACTAGTTGAAAAAAAAAAGTTAGATGGCGGACCCTATATATTTTAAACAGTATATAACATAAATTTTAACCAAAAATAAACGCGTCATAACATTGACGACGTCTTGAGAATTTACCTGTGAAATGTGCAATTATCAGGATAATTTCTATTATTAAGACCACAGTCACTGACAGAACAAGTAACCATTTTGGAAAAAAGTTACTTACTAAAAATAACAACTATAACACTAAAAAATTACAAAATATCTAGGAGCTTATTTGTTGCGTGCCGACTTGTGCCGACCTGTCATTCAAAATCGGTTACAGAGTCATGAGATTTGGTATCCTTTTCTATCTTGCATTTTTGCCATAGTGAATTTTCTTCTCCCTTGCACACTATGTAGGTCTATACGCCAGTATATTCTAAGTCTATGGTTTAAAGATAATCTAACAGTTGGGAAACAAGTGTACTTGTGCAGAGCAATGGCTTGCGGGACAGGTCGCAACCTTGTGCCAGCACACTCCATTATGTCTGCTGTACAATACATGTGGTTGACGCGAGCGTGTTTTTGTTAAATAACGCTATTGGTACAATCCGGTAGCAATCAACTGGTTCATCGATACTTGTCTTAACTTGATCAGTACGATTGAGCGTCGAAAGAGATAAATGAGTTTATGCGTGTTTGTCTTATTCCTGTCGGTGCGTGCTGTATTTAAATCGTATATAAAAGCTCGTAATAATTTTTATATTTTCTTTAGTGGTTTCGCGCGCAATCTTCAAGCAAGAATTTAATTTCAATACTTTATTTACATATTTGTAAATACAAAGCCATGTCGGAAGCAAAAAAGAAGAGACGGCAATATAGTGCAGAATATATTAAATATGGATTCATAGAAAATTCGACAAATCCATCTTTGCCTTTGTGCCTTCCTTGTTCAAAAACATTTTCAAACGAAACGATGAAGCCTTCAAGACTTCAAGATCATTTGAATAAAATGCATCCAGATAAAAGGACAAAAATGTAGCTAATTTTCAAGACCTGGAAAAGAAGCATAATGCTCAGCCAAGTGTATCAAAACTTTTATCAGTGGCTGATAAGCAAGACGATGACGGACTTTGAGCTTCATACAATATCTCTTTGTTAATTACTCAAACAGGTAAACCACACACCATCGGAGAAACGTTAATTTTTCCGGCAATAAAAGAAGTTATAACTACTGTGCTCCAAAAACCGTCGGCAGACATAATTCGAAAAATTCCTTTGAGCAATAGTTCTGTGCAAAGACGAATTGATGAAATGGCTGAAAACATTGAAGAGTCATTGTGCAATCATCTGAAGACTAGTCAATTTTCAATTCAGTTGGATGAGTCCACTTTACCAACTAATGAGGCATTGTTGCTGTCTTACGTGAGGTTTATTAAAGATGAAAAAATATGTCAAGAACTATTATTTGCTAGAAATTTAGAGACAGACACAAAAGGAGAAATCATATTTAAAACACTGGAAAAGTTTTGTGATGATAAAGGAATTCCCTTGAAGAATATTATATCAGCTGCTCCAGATGGTGCTCCAGCTATGACGGGGTTTTAAAAAGGCTTCATAGCGTACTTAAAAAACAAAATCCCAGATGTGCTTGCTGTACATTGCGTTATACATCGACAACATTTGGTTGCTAGAAATTTAAGTGAACGACTGTTTCAATCATTGCAACATATCATCAAAGCAGTCAATAAAATTCGAAACAACTCTTTAAATTACAAATTATTTAATCAGCTTTGTGTTACTAATGATGAAGATTTCAACCGATTGATCTTTCACACAGAAGTGAGTTGGCTATCAAAAGGAAATTGTCTGACTCGATTTTACAATCTGTTTGACACTGTCGTAGAGTTCTAGGAAAACAAAGACATCGAATTGCGCGACAACCTCATCATATCAAAGAATGATATCGCATACCTGACAGACCTTTATAAATTGCTTAATGATATGAATCTCCAACTTCAAGGCGATGACTTGAACTTCATAAAAACAAAAAAAATTCATCGCTGCTTTCGTAGCCAAGCTGCTCTTTCACAAGAAGAATATCGGCAGACGTGAGTTCCATAATTTTCCCAATTAATCAGTATCACGGAATATAAAAAACAAGAGGAAACCCAAAGAGGGCAGGGCAGGCGAGTCAGAATTAGTGACAGTAGAGCGTAATTGACTGTCAGTCGCAGGCTCAAATTCTTGCGAGCTGACGGATCGCTGCCTAAGTGATATATGCGAAAATATGCCGTTTTGTGCAATATTGGAGTGTAAAAACGAAGTTAAAAGAAAAATATTTTGAATGGAGGTGTTTCGTACCAAAGGCACGTGTAATTTTTTTCCTTTTTTGGATAGAAACTTGACTAAACATGGACAAAATATCAAATTGCCTTCATTACAAGTAATATTTAACCTTTTATCGTTATACTCAGGTTCATCTGTAAATACATTTTGAATAAAAATAGCTGCGATAGTGTTGTGACTACGCCGATATTAAAGTTTTCGATAAAATTTTATCACAGTCCTGTTCATTCACTAACATATTAATGAAAATTTTCAAATACTGGATGTCTAGGAAAATATACGAAATTATAGGGTGATACCCTATGAATGAACATTTGTTAGGGTTGCTAAGCCAGAGAAGTAAATAAGTAGTTTAGTAATACTCATGAATTTTGGAAAGAAGCTGAAATAAAAGTGATCTTAATATCATGATCTACATTAGTATTTGAATTCATTATCACCTAAAATTTGATATTATAGTGTGAAAACGATAATTTTTAACAAATATGTGTTATTTCAATGACAATAAACAATTGCAAAATTATTGTTTTTTATTATTTTCCTTGTTTCCATTTCATAAATGATAATTTAGCTAACAGTCAATAAATTTCCATTAAAAACAATTATATGCCGGCTATATGAATTACGGGGATATACGTAGTACATCAAGACAATCTCCAGTAAATTTTGAAATTTATCTAATTTTATAATTTTTTTTCAATTCTGTTTCTTCAGTCAATACAATTCATATACATGATAATAATCATATACTGAATATAGATATAAGCCAAATCACTTTCAGGGAGAGTAACTACATCCTAACATCATTCACGTAGCAGTATAGGTTAGATAGGGCAATGTCAACGTTATATCTATTAGCATTGTGTCTATAATAATGTGAATTTATTATTGCGACATCTATCGTCACGTAAATTTTTTTGTCAATCTTAGAAGTTTTTTGGGTTAAGATATAATGACATTTATTAGTAAGGATTTGTGGTGCGTTTTCAAATAATAGAGGTACTACTGCGACATCTAACGTTAAAAAGCTAAATTTGTTCATTAATTCTAGAAACTTAATTGATGAAAAGTAATATGATCTCTATTTTTAAGAACATATAGTTCGTACTCAAGTGTATGGTGAGTAACATAATGCCTTTTTTAATTTTTTAATAGCCAATCACGCGAACATTATTGAAATGGTACTCAATTGTCGGTACACATTTCTTTCCTGCGTATGTGTGAGTTTGGCGACAGTGGTTCTGCTACAAATTATGCGTTTTGCTACTTCCTCTTGTTTTTTATATTCCGTAATCAGTATCCTGCAACACCGACGACTTGCTTGTCTACTGCCAACATTTGGAAAATCTCCACAGTGATTTCATTGAAAGATTCCAGGACATTTTGAAATTGGAAATACCAGACTGGGTGTTAGATCCTTTTTCAAATGTCAACATAGCAGTATCACCCCAACTTATAGAACTGACAACGAACGAAGAAATAAAAATCAAATTCAAAAATGGCTACCAAGAATTCAATCCCGCAGTTGTACCCTGGATTGTGGTCGATCATTCAACGATTTTCGATAGCATTCCCATCCTCATATTTGTGTGAACGTGGATTTAGCGCTGTGACAACGCTGCTTACTAAAAAAGAAATCGTTTGCATGTTACCGAACGCGGCGACTTACGACTCTTTTTGAGTAAAATCGAACCTGATTAATATGCATGATTTTGGTGAATACACACAATACATTTTCATCAAAATGTTTTACATTTACGCTAGGGATTGATTCAACTACATCGAAATTAATGTCGATATTTATCTTGAATTTTTATAATGAATCTATAGACTTACGGCGAACAAGAAGAGGAATGAAAATAAATGCTCGATTTGCGTTTTAAGAACGTAATTTTATTTTGCCGTTTGTCAAACAGATTCCCTCTGGATTCTGTATTTAGAAAAACATAGTTAGGTTTTAATAGGGTTGGTTGGAAACCAAAGAAGAACTCAACAATTTGCAGCAAACATTTTCTGGAAAGTATAAAAGAAACCTCACTTCTTAAGAGATTATTGGGATTTTGTACATTTTGTATCAAAATCCAATAAAAGGTCTAACGCACACAATTACAAATAAAAAAATTCACGCGTTTTCGGGCTCTCAAGTCGTTTATACACTAGTATAAATTCTAAGTCTATGGTATATTTTTGCATTTTGTAAACCAGCTTATTCGGAGGTTGGAATTCGTCAAGCCTGCGTGCGAGACGATTTATGTTGACTCTAGAAAAAAGTGCGTAGCCGCGGCCCTGATGGGAAATCGGTCTGTAATTCTTCAATAGAGCGTTGTCACCTTTCTTGAAGAGCACGACTACCGCACTTTTGTTCCATACCTCAGGAGTACCAGAGTTTTTAGAATTCGGAGTCGGGCCAAAATCAGTAATTGAGTTTTCTTTTCAATTGAATTGTCGGTGTTTCACCCCCATGCCGTGAAGCTGTCAGACAGATCGCTCCATCGCTTCTTTAAAACGATTGGTGATTGAAGTTGCGTAATCTATAATTAATAAATAATACACGTAGTGAAGACTGCAGTTTAATTTCAAGCTGAAAATTTCCCGGGTTTTGGTCGTCATAATGAAGCCAATCTCATTTTTTGTCGAACAGTCGGGGCTTGACCAGATTAAGTTTCTGAGGGACCTCTTCTTGAAAAAGGAGTTCATGATAAAGAGTCCATCCTTCTCCATGAAGTTTCTACGCTTCAGTTTGCGTTTGGATTTGGGTATTGTCGATTTTATTGTCGATTCGGATTCGTTTGGTGGTACAGATCGTAAGATTGTAGCTTAGTTAGGTCGATTTTTGAAATCGGATTTTCTAGTTTGAGAACTCGATATGATTCGATTTGTGTTTGAAATCGGATTTTAGATTCGTTTTGATATATCTGACGCATGCTTATGGCACATCAATAGAGGTGTCTATGGAATAGAAAAACGGCATAATCTTGTAAAAGAAAAAAGGTAAGAATAATATAGCTATTTTATTTTGTACCAAGTTAAACGTCATATGTATAAAGAGTTCAGCTAGAAGTTTGTTCTTATTTTAGGACTCTCTTAATGCTAGTAATTACGAAAGAGAACATAATAACTACGTTTAAGAGGCGGGACTTCCTTAAAAAAAATAAAAGTATGAAAGTGCGCCAAGCTGCTATACCAACATCAAGAAATGACATTTAATTTTGGACCATAGATAAATAGATATGTAGTTGGACAAACAATGCTGACAACATAGGCGAATTATAAACAGTACTGACAACATAGGCGAATTATACTAGTGCTGTAAACCTATATCCTGGAACAATTTTATCGATGTAATGTTTATCGATATATTATTTATCGATATTTTTATATAATAAAAGTTAGATCTCTATACTGAATGATTTATGAGAAATAAAAGTTTTTACTTGGGATTGCGTAACAATGCCGATGAAGATAAGAAATCAATGTATTTTACACACAGCAATTTGTCATTATATCCCTACAACTATTAGGTACAAAAATATGAATAAAAAAACATAAAATAAACAACGCACTATTATACTAGTAATTAATTTAGTAAAAATTAAATGACAAATCTGTAGCGCAGTAGCTAAGCGTTTGGCTGCGGCACTGCAGGACCGAAGGTTCCTTCCCGCACTGAACAAATGTTTTTATGCTGTAAAATAAATAGTCTGCATCTGCATGCTTGTTTTTATAGTTATTGGAACGAAGTTCCTTATCGCACGGTACGAATTTGACGGATGGGGGCTAGGCAAGAAAAAGTGTAAGATTTTTCCGTCACAACCCTCTTTCTATAGTGCGAGCGAGATGGAATAATATCCATCTCCCTCGCACTTTTTCTTATCTTGTCACTAAAGAAATATTACTTGAAATGACGCTTCATTTTAATAGACGCTAATAATTCATTTATTTGTATTTGTTAATCAATTATATGATACGTTTATCAATAATAATATACTACGAAAGGAACTTCGTTCCAGCCGAGTGTTCCACGACACTCACGCATGTTTTTTTTAAAGGTAAAAATCGACGCCCCCAAGCAAAAAACTGATAATGAGCTATTATGGAGTTTTTACTGATATGTTAGATTTGTAATCTATAGGTTGGAATGCACATTGGTAATTATTTTCAGATTTTTTCTAGCTTTATGTAAGGAGATATAATTAATAACACTTTTATTGTACAGAAATTCACAATCTTGTTAATGACCAGAGACGTATCGTCACATGAGTAAAGAATAGTTTCTTTACCCATGTGGTATCGTATCGTATCATTACAAAAACATTTCTTTGTCTTTGATTTGCTAAATTACTGTTACCGCAGTATTGGTGTAAACGCATATTAATAAAGTGCTTAGTAAACGCGATTACTATAATTTTATAGCATTATTTTTGTTAAAATAATTTATTTTTCGTGTTCAAAATGTTGATCGCGATTTCTGAGTCAAGCGCGGGCTTGTCTTCTCACTCCTGTGGTCGTCATTTTCATATTCATTTCCTGCTTCATAACTTGAAAAGCCGTATCGATTCTTCCTATTAACTCCTCTCTGGTTGATATTTCCACATGCGTGTAGATGAGCTCCTTGGCCCGTCCCCAAACGAAAAAATCCACAGGAGTTAAATCAGGCGATCGAGGTGACCATGGGATGGCCCCGTCTCTGACGATCCAGTTCTCTGGGAAACAATTATTTAAATGTTCTAGCACGTTTAGAGTCCAATGCGCTGGACAACCATCTTGCTGAAAGATCATTGGTCGTCTCGTCTCGCCAATATTGGTATCTCGGCCTCGTCCAGAAGCTCTAGGAGATCGTTTATGAGGAACTCCAGGTAATTGTCTCCAGTTAAATTATCTGGTAGGAAGTGGGGACCAATCAACGTTCGGCCGATTACTCCTGCCCACATTTTTCCTGAAAATTTCCTTTGAAATGATACTTGCTTCTTCCAGTGTGGATTGCTGTCCTTGCCAGCCCATCGATGTAGGTGATGAAAGTTGGTGATTTCTTCTTTCGAAAACTATGACTCATCGGTCCACAAGGTGGATTTAAAAAACCATTCATCTTCAATGTTACTATTTAGTAAAAAGCAACAGATTTTAATCCTTCGTGGGGGACCTTAATTTTCCAAACTTTGTACACCCGTGTCGTGAAAAGGATATATCTTTTCTCGGTGCATCATATTCCACACCTTCCATACTGAAATGTTGAGGTTTTGAGCTACTGCTGTGACGCTCGTAGCAGGATCTGCTTCGAAAGCTGCAATAATGTTTTCCTCGACACTTGGGCCATGTCTTCCCGAATTTACTCCAGGTTTCGCGTGATGGATTCCAACTTCAGAAAGCCGACGAAATGTGCTACTAAACACTGTGAAATTTGGTAATCTTCAATTCGAATATCGCTCTTAGTACATCCGCCGTGCCAAAGATCCATTACCGTCAGCTCTGCCATACATGAAGACGATATCAGCATATTATTCACTAGTAAAAGCAGCCATAGTTGATTGATCACACATATAGTCGAAGAACAGTGGGAGCACACAGCTAGGACTAAGCTCATCTCAATAAAAAAGAACATCCAGAAACACGAATTCGCAATTAAAACGTCTAGTCACAAGGGCAGTCGTTACTTGACTAATCGTGGGCCCCAAGATGTGACGAACCCGCCTTACTACTCGAGTACTGATCCTAATTAGTGTGAATAAATAACGATTTTATGTGATTTACTAAGCTGATTGTCGTATTTAATAAAAGTCTATTCACTAGGCGCTACCTGAGAGTCAAAAAGGTCAAGTTGGTTTTAGTTTGCGCGGTGGCTTTTGCTAAACGAGTTCCCGGAAGTTAATCCGTGCACGTGTACGGTAATTCTATAAACTAATCAGTTCTAATGAAAACAATAGTGCATTAGCATAAATAGTGCATTATTTTGGTCCGTATAAAAATAAAAATATTCGTCCACAATTTGCTTTGTACACCCTAATTCCAAGAGTTGATGAGACATCTGCGTAAATAATACCACAAAAGAAAGGACAATAACTAAGCATGTTTTTAAAAAGGTTTGAACAACAAAGGCTATTTTATTTATTTTTTATGATGGCATAAACACAACAGTTCCTTAATTTTTATCTTGGTGTCTTAAACTTAAATATGCGTAGAATGTTTTTCTGATGATGAAAATGCTTGGAAATTATTTTGTTTGAGTAATCACACATTACACAAATAAAAAATAATAACATAACAACTGTTACTGGACATTAATTGAAAAAAATGGGTTTTATTATTAAAAACCTTAGAAATTCAATTAAAAAAAGGAGCAGACTTCTTCTAAGACAAGTTTAGCTTAATATGTTCTAAATATGTATCATACCCGTGTAGTGGCGGGTTAGAATACCCACTACCCCATATCTTCCCGTGGGTGTCGTAAGAGGCGACAGAGGGAAACTGAGGCAGAAGATGGGCAGCAGCATCTTTCTGATAACAGCAACAACAATAAAAACTGCGGTTGCCAATCCGCTCGCCAAGCGTGGCAACTACGGCAATATCCCCCCAATGAAGAAAGTTACGAAGAGACGGCCCCCAGTCCCCGGCGGCCCCGCTATTCCTGGCTACGGTGGCGACCATGGTAACGGCGGGGCAGGGGGTGCTAAGAATCTCCGGTGGAGGTTCGGTTGCCACCTACGACGACTCGACCTGGCAACTTATAACGCACGCACTCTGAGGACTGACGAGAAGATCCTGGAGCTGGAAGAAGAGATAGACAAGTTGCGCTGGAATATTATAGGATTATCAGAGGTCCGAAGAGAGGGGGAGGACACGGTAATCCTCGAATCCGGCAACTTGTTCTATCACCGGGAGGGCGACCATCTGTCCCAAGGAGGTGTCGGATTTATCGTCCACAAGTCTCTCGTTAACAACGTTGTAAATGGGAGACTTCAACGCAAAGCTAGGCACAAGAGAGAACGGTGAGCTGAAAGTAGGAAATTCGGATTAGGGCAACGGAACCCAAGGGCCAGCAGCTGGCCGACTTCATGGAGAAAGAGGAACTTTTTATGATGAACTCTTTCTTCCAGAAGCGGCCCCACAGGAAGTGGACCTGGTCGAGCCCCGACGGTTCGACAAAAAATGAGATTTACTTCATTATGACGACTAGACGCCAACTGTTCAGTGATGTCTCAGTGATCGCGAGGGTGAAAACTGGTAGCGATCACCGAATGGTTAGAGGCACACTGAACTTAAACGTTAAGTTGGAGAGGTGTCGTCTAATGAAGTCAACGCTCCGTCCCCCTCGTGCTCTAATCCAAAGTCCCGAAACCTTTCAGCTCGAGTTACAAAACCGTTTTCAGTGCCTAGAAGATTGCAATGCAGTGGACGATATGAATGACAAGCTCGTGGAAACTGTCCATGCGGTCGGAGCTAAGTTTTGTAAGACCCGCCGCAGAAGAACACAAAACTCTCCGATCACACTCTTAATCTCATGGCTGTTAGACGGAAATGAAGCTGCAATCTTCAGTAGATTTGATAGCATACAGGCAACTGAACAGACAGATCTCCAAATGCATGCGGCGGGACTTGCGCAACTTCAATACAGCTCGTATTGAAGAAGCGATCGAGCGGAACCAGGGCTCCAAAGTCTTTGCCAGAGATCTGTCTGCCAGAAAGAGCCAACTGTCGAAGCTGAAGACCGAGTGTGGCAGCGTCGTTTCCGGGACACCTGAGATTTTGAGTGAGATTGAGAGGTTCTATGGGCAGCTGTACACATCATCGTTGGAGCCACGCAAGTGTGAGTAACGATCCAAGAGCGAGTCTTATCCGACACTATTCCGATGATATCCCGGACGTCAGTCTGAGCGAGATTAGAATGGCTCTCCAGCACCTTAAAAACGGCAAGGCCCCAGGCGAGGATGGAATTACGGCGGAGCTTCTGAAAGCGGGTGGAAAACCGGTACTTGAAGTCCTTCAGAAGCTCTTTAATTCCGTCCTACATGGTGGCACTACACCGGAGGCGTGGAGCAGAAGTGCGGTGGTCTTGTTCTTCAAGAAAGGCGACAACGCTCTCTTGAAGAACTACAGACCGATGTCCCTTCTGAGCCGCGTCTACGTGCTATTTTCGAGAGTCATTACGAATCGTCTCGCACGCAGACTCGACGACTTCCAGCCTCCCGAACAAGCCGGTTTCCGAAAAGGCTTTAGCGCCATAGTCCACATACATACTCTTCAACAAATTGTACAGAAGTCCGCGAATGCAATTTGCCACTATGTCTTGCGTGTGTGGACTATGAGAAAGCCTTTGATTCCATCGACATTTGGGCGGTGCTGCAGTCCCTTCAGTGGTGCCAAGTTGACTGTCGGTATATCGAAGTGTTGAAGTGCTTGTACAGTAGGGCTACGATGGCTATCCGAGTACAGAACCAGAGTACAAAACCTATCCAACTGCAGAGAGGTGTAAGACAGGGTGACGTTATATCCCCGAAACTCTTCACCGCTGCATTGGAAGACGTTTTCAAGCTTCTGGACTGGAAAGGATACGGCATTAACATCAATGGCGAGTACATCACTCACCTTCGATTTGCCGACGATATAGTCCTTATGGCAGAATCGCTGGAGGACCTAAGCACTATGCTCAATGACCTCAATAGTGCCTCCCAACGGATAGGTCTTAAGATGAACATGGACAAAACAAAGATCATGTTTAATGTCCATGTCACACCTATGCCGGTAGTTTTTGGGAGCACTAAGCTCGAAGTTGTTGACGAATATGTTTACCTGGGACAAATAGTCCGACTAGGTAAGTCCAACTTCGACCGAGAGGTCAATCGACGGATTCAACTCGGCTGGGCAGCGTTCGGGAAATTACGGCACATCTTCTCGTCAGGTATACCTCAAAACTTGAAAACGAGGCAGTACAACCAGTGCGTGTTGCCAGTGATGACCTACGGAACTGAGACGTGGTCCTTCACTGCTGGCCGGATGAGGAAGCTCAAGGTCGCTCAGCGAGCTATGGAGAGGCTATGCTCGAGTCTTACTGCGTGATAAACTTAGAAATGAGGATATCCGCAGAACCAGAGTGACCGACATAGCCCAACAGATTAGTAAGCTGAAGTGGCAATGGGCCGGCCATATAGCTAGAAGAATCGACAACCGATGGGGAAAAAGGTTCTCGAGTGGCGGCCTCGTACCGGCGGACGAAGTGTAGGGCGTCCCCCCACTAGATGGAGTGACGACCTGGTAAGACATGCAGGAAGTCGATGGATGCGGGTGGCTCAGGACCGTGCTTTGTGGCATTCCTTGGGGGAGGCCTATGTTCAGCAGTGGACTTGTGAAGGGCTGTAATGATGATGATGATGATGTATCATCCCCTTCAGGTTTTGTACCCATCTTCCAAACAACCTCTATATTATTCGTACAAGTCTCTACTATGTATTCGAAGTATATTTTGCTTTCCGACAGTTCGTAAGGATATAGAGAAAGGCTTAATAACAACCAAAAATTGTTGTCAGAAGATTTTAATATCTCAAAAATGTATCGTTTATAAATTGTACGTACATAATTTGGCACAATACCTTTTATAACAAGATTACGATGATTTTCCGATGGCCACAAAACGCCAATATGAAACAGTTTTTCATACAAAATAACTATAATTTTTAAATCAATAAGGATCAATGTTCTTCGCACATAGAGCATGAAAAACATTGACCCTTATTGATTTGAACAGGCTAACCATACAATAAAAGCATCTCTATTATCGTATGTAGACATAAGTTTTTATTGTACCGCCAGTCCTAAAATAAAGCGAGTAAAGAACGGTCGTGTGTTTTACTGCGCAAGACAATTCTAAATACTTACATATTTCTCAATCTAGAAAAATTCATCGGTATTATTCAGAAAGAAAGGAAAAGATTTGACTGATTTTACGTGGTAGAGCCACGCTGCAGCTATATTATGGTTGTAGCACGAATGGGTCGGCTCGACCGGGAAAGGACCAGGCTCTTACAGAATACCAGCGTAAAATAGCAGCTTAATGTTGCTGTGTGTGTACTGTATGATGGTGAATGTAGAGAACCGGAGCCCTTTTTCACTGGAAAAGAGGCATTCCATCGTAGTCCTCAGGGGTGACAACGCATCTGCATTTTGATTCTTAATCGAAGATGTAGATGTATATTGGCCACAGCATCCACTTACCATCAGGTGGACTATGCGCTCGTTTGTCACTCGCATTTGATAAAAAAAATTTTTTTTTTGATTTCCGAGGAGTTTTTAATATACTATAATTTAATGTGGGTACCTTCTGCTACTAACGAATGTTTTCAGTGCATAATTTTACTATTTTGATGCTGTACGCATGTATGACACTAAAATAGCAAAAAAAAAGCAGCTATGAGTTGCAAAAAAAAACCAGCAGTGTGTTGTTAGATGAACTTTTTTAAAACTGAAAATGAAACAGGTATCAACAAATTTTATACTGATGGCTGCTACGGCCAGATAAAAATACGAGTATGCATAAATTACCCTTGTATGTCTATGCCAACTGCCTCGTTGGCTTAGTGGTTGTAGTAGTGCGACTGCTGAGCATGATCTCCCGGGTTCGAATCCCGGGTCGGGCCAAAAAAATCAATTATTGAGCTTTTCCATCAAGAAACTCTCAGTAGCTGCCCAGGGTCAGGAAGCTGGCGGCGTCTCACCCCCGTGCCTCGGAAAGCACGTAAAGCCGTTGGTACTGCGCCTGATCTCTCTCCGGTCGTGTCGGTTTATCGTCCCATCGGACTATGAGAGCGAGGGAATAGAGAGTGCACCTGTGCTTGCGCATACACTTGGGCACTATAATCCTGTCCTGCGCCGAAGGCTAGTCTGCGTTGAGTCTGGCCGCCGTGACTGAAATTCGGTCTGGAAGACATTATTATTATTATTATGTCTATGCCACCAAACTATTTACGATTTCCGTTACGCACAGGTTCCTGAAACTGAGCACAACCAAAATTAGGGCGATTCCAAGAAACATGAAAAAGTAAGTTGTCAATACTCCTAAATTAATACATTTTTTTTATAGGATAAGGGTGACAAATGAGCACACAGTCCAGCTGATGGTAAGTGATTGCTGCGGCCCATAGACATCTACATCTATCCTCGATTACGAATCAAAATGCAGATGCGTTGTCACCCGTAAGGACTGAGATTGAATGCCTCGTTTACAGTTAAAATGGTCTCCGGGTCTCAACACTCACCATACGAAACACAGCAGCGTTAAGCTGCTATATGAAACAGGAGAGAGGCAGCAGCATTTTCCTGATGACAACTCAAAGTGCGCTGCCATGCTCTGCAACTATGACAAATATCATTATGCTTAGAATTTTGATAGGCTGTGATGAATGATAAATGATGTAATAAGAATAAAATATGACATAAAAAGACTAGTGAATCTTGATAAATAGCGACGACCGAAATTCTGTCTGGAAGATATTATTATAAAAAAACATATGTAAACATAGATAAATAGATTAAATAAATATATACTGTACATACAACTTAAACTGTATGCGCAAAATCAAGTATAAAAAGATTACTATAATGATGATGATGAAGATGACAAATCAGCGATTTTTAACCATATCTAAGAAATGAGCCCAAATTTTCTGCTTAAATGTATATTTGATGGTGGGATGTCTTAACTTTTCAGGCAGCCCATTCCAGAGGCGAGTTGCTTGGACAGTGAAAGAAGATGAAATGAAAACAGAACGGTGAAGTAGAATAGAGAGAGTCGGAATCTCCGATGAATGATGCTGTCGGGCATGGGCGTCAGTGTAGAGATGAGTGGTACTAGGTAAATTTTGTACTAGGTACACTTAGTCCAATTCCGTACAAATACTCGATCCAAATACCTGTTCCACCTAGTCCATGAAGTACCCATAAAGTATGGTATTGTTGGAATAGCTTACACTTTAAAGTATGCTTAGTCCTTAAGTACAGATGATACGTGAATCATCCACTCATACTTTACATAGGCTTAAGACTGTCAACGTCAAGATTTATCTACATTCTAGATTGTTGGCGTATAAGGTAAACGTAGTGATTATATTCTCTTTGGTATAAGGTTTCAATTAATTTTTTTTCAGAGTATTTGTCTTTTTTTTTTCGTTTATTTTTAATATTTTTTGTTTCGTTTTTTTAATTTCCTGTCTACAATCATTGTTTTTTATATACGCGCAAAAAATCAGTCTTAAGAATTTTTAAAACTAAATTGTATTTCACAAATGTTAAACTCAGCCATTTGTTGGCTTTTGTCCGTAAAATGATCTCAAGCGACACTGCTTCCTTTAGAAGCCGTTTTTAAAACCAATAAACGCGCGCGAATGTGCGCGCGCATCGTAACAAATTCATGGTGTCGTTTTTAGCTGTCGGTGTGCACGCGCATTGTAAAAAATTCACACTCATAATTTTTCCCAAACACCCCAAAGAAGTATAACTTCAATAAATTGAAAGTTCTTTAACCACATAACCCGCACGGAACAAGTATTTGTATGGCCTACAAATAATTGTTCCGGGTCTGGATGTTTGTCCTCGTGCAATTTATGTTTGTAAACTGCCTCCACGATACAGGAGAAAATCCTAGTGTGGGGGGGTAACGTTTTTTAAAAATAAAACTAAAATAAAAAAAACTAAATAACTAAACTTCATTACGAAAATCTATTGTTAAATAAATCGAGTAGGTATCAATACGGTGCCGAGATCACATTTGCATGAGTCCGTACTAGACACGCGACTGCATTATATGGTCTCCGATATCCATTCGCATCGAGTATTTACAAGTACCTAGTGTATAAAATCTGCCTAGTATTTGGTCGAAGTCCCCGGGACTGGTCCCGACTAGTTTCGAGTATTGACAGACAAATATAGAAAGACTGCGGAATATTGTAGTGTAGTTAAAAAAGGACAGAATATATTCTTACACAACACGAGTACGCGTCGCGTTACTTTTAAATACATTGAAATATCGGGTGTTTGTGAAACGCTCCCGAAAACGAAGATAGATGATAGTACTAAGGATACCTATGATGATGGGTCACAAAGAAATTCGATCCCGAATAATCATGAAAATACTTAAACATAAAACCAGCAGTGAAACTTAAAAAAGAAAATCAGCTGACAATAGGGTCAATATCCTCACGGGCGCCGAACTCTTATCTAGATCGGTACGAAACAATGCATTAGGTATACTACTCACTCTATCTACCCCTCCCTTTCACACACGCTGCCTCGTGTCGCCTCGCGCTGTAGAATTTACACATGCTTCAAGGTCGTTTACCTCGTGCGCATTTGTTTTGGCGGGATTGAATTTTAGTTTTTGAGTCAGTTCCGTCTTGACTATCACGAGCGCTAGTTCAATTGTTTTGTTTATTAAATTATTGTCGTTATTACTTGTCATTTATTAATTAATGATATTGTTCTTGTTGTTACGTTTTGTGTTTTTTGTTTTGTTTTAATAATGCCTAACGCGTAGGTATGTTTATAGTGCTCGTGAATACCGCAACATGTTAATGTGCCTTGGAGAATCTCATAAGGCCACGGAGGATCGGTAAGTTGTTTCATATCTAATTTTTTTTAAATAACTTAGTACTGAACTGATCTGAATAGGTACATAACTGAATACATCAGAATAATAAACATACCTACACAATGGATAAAAAAGCATGACTCTAACCTTGTTAACATTTTATTAAAGTATTTTTTCATTAGCGGAATTGAACCAGTTATTTGGTTTATTTAACCTAATTTTTTAAATAACTTAGTACTGAACTGATCTGAATAGGTACATAACTGAATACATCAGAATAATAAACATACCTACACAATGGATAAAAAAGCATGACTCTAACCTTGTTAACATTTTATTAAAGTATTTTTTTCATTAGCGGGGAATTGAACCAGTTATTTAGTTTATTTAACCTAATTTTTTTTAAATAACTTAGTACTGAACTGATCTGAATAGGTACATAACTGAATACATCAGAATAATAAACATACCTACACAATGGATAAAAAAGCATGACTCTAACCTTCTTAACATTTTATTTAAGTATTTTTTTCACTAGCGGGGAATCGAACCAGTTGTTTGGTTTATTAAACCTGTGAATTCGAATTAAGGTGGCTACGTGGAGACAAGCACAGTGGCAAATAGTAGGTTAAGTAGATAAGTTAGGTATTTAGACAAGTGTTGTAAATTATTAGGTATTGTGGTACCATTGCTAGTTGCGGGCCGCGCGAATACGGTGTTCGCGCGTACATTGACCCCTAGTCAGCTGATTGTAATTCAGTAATTCCACTGCTGGTTTTATGTTTAAGTATTTTCATGATGTTTTTACTGAAATTAACGTTTTATTTAACTATACTAACACGATGGGGCGTGAATAAAGCTAATAAAACGTTGTGAAAAGATGATTTTTTTTTTCATCAGGATCGATTTTATATTTGACCCATCATCAAAGATATAGTTAGTACTGTCGTCTGTCTTCGTTTTCGGGAGCGTTTCAAAAATACCTTGTATAGTTCAAATTCAAATGACTGACACATGAATGATTTAGGCAAACACGAGTGAGCGGCAAAGCAGACTAGTAATTACGGCAACAAAATGCTATCTCGCTTCGCTCCGCCGGTACTTGTTCGATTCGAGCGGGCCGCCGCACCGGTGTCGTGCGACGCGTAGGCACAGTGAGACTAGGTGGATCAAGTCTTTTAAAAGTTGGAACAGGTGCAACCTAGTCTTGTTTAACTCCTAGTGCCTGGATCTGTTCTAGTATATACACTTCATCTCTACGTCAGTGGGCGTCAGTGTCACACAGATTTTTATGTCACACACAATCACGAAGGTTTTTAACACTTACTGTACAATAAACTTTTATGTAGACGAACTAATACTTCATATTAGATTGCGTCGTAGACTTTCCTCTATAGTAAAATAGAGGTTTATGAATAGAGAAATTCAGATTTTTAATAGTGCAACACTAAGTTTGACAGCACCATTACGAAAACACAAGCGCATAAATGTCTCTCCGCGATATTTTCTTGAGAAATGACTTCTACAAATGATGGAAAAAACGTGAAAAGTAATCAAACAAGTGGCCAAAAAGGCAAATCATTTTACATTGAACTTTATAAGGTAAATCTAATTTCAATAATCTTGGAGATTTAAGAGATTACTGTGACGCCGTTGTGATTGTAAAGTTCACTATATGGCCGCCATATTTGCAATCTACGAACTCTTGTTTTCGTATATTTTGATAGATACCTAGTTATTTTCTATGAAGTAGGCTGATAAATCTTTGTAAATGACTTTCTGTACAAAGTATCTCAAGTATTTTTTGAGGTACACTGTATTGTGTCTCTTTCAAACACCTAAAGATATCAGGCATCTTGTATCTATAAGCCATCAAATATGATGTAGTCTGCCATTCTTCCTATCCTTGTACTCACGTAATACAATAAAGTTAAATAGTATTTTATCAAATTTTTACCCAAGCTTAAACTGACAACTAATTTGTCATCATAATGATACAGTTGTACATATTGTGCCTACTGTTAAGATTTGTACATGAGAATAATTATATTGTTATATAGGAACATACTTGCTACGTTTTAAGTTTACCTTAAATGTGTGTTCCTGTTATTTGCTTTTATGTTCCTAAGTTTAATTAAACATCATCATAAAAATTACAATTATGTATTATCTTAATTTCTGGACTACAAACATATGCCAGTGTGCTTTCATTACCCTACTTTATCAATTAACATAAGTTTGGATTTTTTAAGTATTAGTAAAAGTTATATTGAAATGGTGTAAATCTTGTTTATTTTTATCTTTTATGATTTCTGCTCAACCCACAAATTGTAATAAATTTTATACTTTTATAAAAACTTCTGGTACCAATAAAATTGCAAATTAAAAAATAAAGTTATATGTGGTGATTTACACAACATTTCAGATTGAAAATAGACTTATTTTTTATACTTTTGATATTTATAAATTGCCAAAAAAATTGGGCCTAACATTAAGTTTTATGGTTGTTACTGTGATAAAGAAATATTGGTTAGTAGTAGTAGTTTTGACAATTATGTCATAAGAATTTAGGTCTAATTAGTAGTAGGCGGATATATTTAATGAGAAAAAGTACCTATGTATTATTTTGAATATACAGTCAAAATCTGTCATAACCACATTGAAGGGACTACTCGGGTTGGGTTTGAAAGTAGGTCGCCTGAATTTGAGGATTCTCTCACTGTGGGTCAAGGGGGTTTATCTGAAGCACCCCCATGCGATTGTTGCTGCCGGAGTAGCGTCGTAGTATTTTTAATAATTTTTAAAATATTGGTAAATCACTAACTAAACGTGAAATGGAACGTACATTTTTCAAAATTCTAATGTTTTTGACATTGAATCTGTCAAAGTCGTCTCAAAAATGATAAAAGCATAAAATGGTTCGCTAGGCCGGCCATTTTTTGACAGTGACAGATATACTTTACGTCATTCCGTTGCTTCCATAGAGTAGAGTGTAGAGTAATATATACGAGAAGTTGATTCCGAGTTTTATGTGAATGTGCTCCCTAACATTTTTATCTGCCTCCTCCTGTTTTTCGACGACTTCGCTAATTTCGCAAAGATCCTTTTTTATAAAAGGTGGCAACTATAAATTATGTTTATAAATTAAAGTAATTTTAAAAGTTAATATTTCGGTGTTTTATTGAGAGCAAGAGCGGGCGAAGCAAGCTCGTGACTTGGGGCGACTCTACAACTCTCCCTCCTTCCTCCCCACCACCCCACAAACCCACCAACCCCAATTCAGGCGACTTAATTTCAAACCTTACCCGACTACTCTAATTTGGTCCTAAAAACCAATAGTCAAACAACCAATATTTTTGAGGTACAATACTAAGTAATTTTTTATTATAGTAGTATTATTGAATGTGCAGGTACATACAAATTTCACTTAAAACATATAATATGAAAGAACATTATCATTTTTCTATACTCATAAAATCTGTAATTTTAGTCTGTTTGGAACACTTCTGTCGTTTGTACGAATTTTGTAGTTCATGTTTGATTTTAATTAGTGTATCGTCATAATTTGCCTGGATGTGAAACTGGTCATTATAAAGAACAATCTTTTGTTATACACTAACACCATTGAGATCATCATTTAAAGCAGACATTGTAAGTTCATTAGTCTCTTCCTGTACCTTGTCATTTTCCTCTTGAACTTCTTGTACTATATCATCTTCCATAGCTGGTGCACAAATTGCAATAGAGTTATCTACATCAATAAACTCCTCTTCTTCAGTAGTAGATAAAGCAAGTTGTAAATTTAGAAATAGTGTCCTCTTCATGATCATCAGTCACATTATCTGAGAATATTATTTAGAAGGCTTTAAAACCTGCATGTCTAAAGCAGTTAGTTGTAGTTTTTTGTGAAACTTTTTCCCATGCTTCTGATATTATCAAGATGGCATTAAGAACCGTAAAGCTTTTCTGGTCATTACTGTCAAGGTTTTGTATTAACTTTAACACTTGCAGTTTTCTATAATGAGATTTGAAACATCTTATAACACCTTGGTCCATAGGTTGCAGTATAGATGTAACATTTGGTGGTAAGAACACAAGCTTAATGCAATTCAGATTAGTAACAGTGGGATGAGAAGGACAATTTCAACCAAAAGTAAAATTTTCTTATTGTTTGCTTTTAATTCAGTGTCCCAGTTTCGTAACCATCTTTAAAAAATATCCAATGTCATCCATGACTTCACATTGTTTTCATATGTTATCGGCAGTGAACGTATGTTTTTAAAGCATCTTGGTTTCTTAGATTTGCCGATAACTAAAAGCTTCCTACAAAATTTTCTCTGCATAAAATAAAAAAAGGTGAAATACTAACTAAAGTTAACAATGAGAAATATTTAGTCCTTGTTCTTGACAGCCAGCTTACCTGGACAGCATATTGAAAAGATCCATATTAAAATCTACTCATTAACAGGAGCTTTAAAAAATATAGTTTGATGTCTGCTGAGACATGTCAGATATACTATATTATATAATTCTTTGGCCAAGCCTTATTTAGATTAATTGATTGAAGTATTGGGCTCAGCCAATAAATCAAATTTGCAAGAACTACAAGTAACACAAAATAAAATCATAAAAATATTATTCCAATATCACTATTTAACACCTACCATTCAAATATATAAAGAAACAAAGTTATTTACTACTACTAGCCCAAACATACAAATATAAAACATGCTCTTTTATTAGAAAAATACTTCTAAAGATACTCACTGTCTCATAACATTTACAAAAAAGATAGATTACCATAAACATATGATAAGGCAGGCTAATAACCTATGTTTGAGAATACATAGAATAAATTACGGTAAAAGGAGAATCCTTTACGAGGGTGCTCTACACTACAACAAGTTACCTAAAAATATTAAAGAAGCAAAATCCCTGTCCACTTTTAAGAAGTTACTAAAAAGGCACATTTTAAAGGATTTTTCATAATAACTTAATAATAACAAACCACTAATCTAAATATATGAAGTACACATACAGTGTAAATAATAATATATACCATAAAACAATTGTATAGAAATAATACATTATATTATAACAAATAAATTAATTACTAGAAAATATTACAAACAAATTAACACCTAAATATATAATATACTAAGTAAATAATCACTACTTAATTATATTATTATAAAACATAATATAGTAAACAAACAATAACAGCTGACACAATAAATTATTTTTTAATGCAATGAAACAGTTAATTTATAATATAGTAAATTAAATTATTGTATTAGTTGTTAGTTTATTAATTAGTAAATGAAACCGTGTAGTGGCATTTAAGAATATCCACTACCCCATGTCTTCCCGTGGGTATCGCAAGAGGCAACAGTGAAAACAGGCAGGAGATGGGCAGCAGCATCGTCCTGATAACAGCAATAGTACAATAAAAAAACTGCGGTTGCCAACCCGCTCACAAAGCGTGGCAAATATGGCAAACCCCCCCATAATGAAAGTTACGACGAGACGGCTCCCAGTCCCCGGCGACCCCGCTATTCTTGGCAATGGTGGCGACCATGGTAACAGCGGAGCAGGGGGTGCTAAGAATCTCTGGTGGAGGTTCGGTTGCCACCTAAGACGACTCGACCTGGCAACATACAACGCACGCACCCTGAGGACTGACGAGAAGATACTGGAGCTGGAAGAAGAGATAGACAAGTTGCGCTGGGATATTATAGGATTATCTGAGGTTCGAAGAGAGGGGGAGGACACGGTAATCCTCGAATCCGGCAACTTGTTCTATCACCGAGAGGGCGACCATCTGTCCCAAGGAGGTGTCGGATTTATCGTCCACAAGTCTCTCGTTAACAACATTGTAAAGATTTTGAGTGTGTCGACTAGGGTTACGTACCTTATACTCAGAATCACCAAACGGTATTCGCTGAAGGTCATACAGGTTTACGCACCAACCTCGGCACATCCCGATGAGGAGGTGGAGGAAATGTATGAGGATATCTCTAAAGCCATGTATTCCTCGAAAACCCACTATACGGTATTAGGTAGGGCTATTTGGAATAGGGCAACGGAACCCAAGGGGTCAGCAGCTGGCCGACTTCATGGAGAAGGAGGGACTCTATATGATGAACTCTTTCTTCCAGAAGCGGCCCCACAGGAAGTGGACCTGATCGAGCCCCGACGGTTCGACAAAAAATGAGATTAACTTCATTATGACGACTAGACGGCAACTGTTCAGTGATGTCTCAGTGATCGCGAGGGTGAAAACTGGTAGCGATCACCGAATGGTTAGAGGCACACTCAACCTACACGTTAAGTTGGAGAGGTGTCGTCTAATGAAGTCAACGCTCCGTCCCCCTCGTGCTCTAATCCAAAGTGCCGAAACCTTTCAGCTCGAGTTACAAAACCGTTTACAGTGCCTATAAGATTGCAATGCAGTGAACGATATGAATGACAAGCTCGTGGAAACTGTCCATGCGGTCGGAGCTAAGTTCTGCAAGATCCGCCGCAGAAGAACACAAAAGCTCTCCGATCACACTCCTAATCTCATGGCTGTTAGACGGGAAATGAAGCTGCAGTCTTCAACAGATTTGACAGCATAAAGGCAACTGAATAGACATATCTCAGCTCGTATTGAAGAAGCGATCGAGCGTAACCAAGGCTCCAAAGTCCTTGCCAGAGATCTGTCTGCCAGAAAGAGCCAACTGTCAAAGCTGAAGACCGAGTGTGGCAGCACCGTTTCCGGGACACCGGAGATTTTGAGTGAGATTGAGAGGTTCTATAGGCAGCTGTGCATATCATCGTTGGAGCCACACGCAAGTGTGAGTAACGATTCAAGAGCAAGTCTTATCCGACACAATTCCGATGATATCCCGGACGTCAGTCTGAGCGAGATTAGAATGGCTCTCCAGCATCTTAAAAACGGCAAGTCCCCGGGCGAGGATGGAATTACAGCGGAGCTTCTGAAAGCGGGTGGAAAACCGGTACTTAAAGTCCTTCAGAAGCTCTTTAATTCTGTCCTTCATGGTGGCACTACTCCGGAGGCGTGGAGCAGAAGTGCGGTGGTCTTGTTCTTCAAAAAAGGCGACAACGCTCTCTTGAAGAACTACAGACCGATTTCCCTTCTGAGCCGCCTCTACGAGCTGTTTTCAAGAGTCATTACGACTCGACGACTTCCAGCCTCCAGAACAAGCCGGTTTCCGAAAAGGCTTTAGTACCATAGACCAGATACATACTCTTCGGCAAATTGTACAGAAGACCGAAGAGTACAATTTTCCACTTTGCCTTGCGTATGTGGATTATGAGAAAGCCTTTGATTCTGTCGAAATTTGCTACAGTCCCTTCAGCGGTTGTTGACTGTCGGTATATCGAAGTGCTGAAGTGTTTGTACAGTAGGGCTACGATGGCTATCCGAGTACAGAACCAGTGTACGAAACCTATCCAACTGCAGAGAGGTGTAAGACAAGGTGACGTTATATCCCCGAAACTCTTCACCACTGCATTGGAAGAGGTTTTCAAGCTACTGGACTGGAAAGGATACGGTATTAACATCAACGGCGAGTACATCACTCACCTTCGATTTGCCGAGGATATAGTCCTTATGGCAGAGTCGCTGGAGGACCTAAGCACTATGCTCAATGACCTCAATAGTGTCTCCCAACGGATAGGTCTTAAGATGAACATGTACAAAACAAAGATCATGTGTAACGTCCATGTCACACCTATGCCGGTAGTTGTTGGGTAGCACTACGCTCGAAGTTGTCGACGAGTATGTTTACCTGGGACAAATAGTCCGACTAGGTAAGTCCAACTTCGACTGAGAGGTCAATAGACGTATTCAACTCGGCTGTGCAGCGTTCGGGAAATTACGACACATCTTCTCGTCAGGTATACCTCAAAACCTGAAAACAAGATTGTACAATCAGTGCATGTTGCCAGTGATGACTTATGCATCTGAGACGTGGTCCTTCACTGCTGGCTGTATAAGGACCCTCAAGGTCGTTTAGCGAGCTATGGAGAGGGCTATGCTCTGAGTTTCTCTGCGTGATAAACTTCGAAATGAGGATATCCGCAGTAGAACCAGAGTAACCGACATAGCCCAACGGATTAGTAAGCTGAAGTGGCAATGCGCCGGCCATATAGCTCGAAGAACCGAAAACCGATGGGGGAAAAAGGTTCTCGAGTGGCAGCCTCGTACTGGTAGGCGAAGTGTCGGGCGACCCCCCACTAGATGGAGTGACAACCTGGTAAGACATGCAGGAAGTCGATGGATGCAGGTGGCTCAGGACCGTGCTTTGTGGCATTCCGTGGGGGAGGCCTATCTTCAGCAGTGGACTTGTGAAGGGCTGTAATGATGAAATTAAATTAGTTAATGAAAGTCATATGCCTTAACAAACAACTCGCCACACTCATTCACACTGACAAAACTGATGATACCCTGCTTAACTTTGGTACGAAGATTTTTGCAACTACCTTGTTTCTGGTAATTATTACTAATTATGTTATTAAGCACTTAATCAGTAAACAAGTTTTAGCGACCTATTATAATACTAACTATGCCAATTGGGTTAATGTTACTTTTAATTATAACTATTTTCCCTGTAAGTGATATGTAAATCTTTTGAGAAAATAAATGTCTTAATCCATAAACCATACAGCACATGGCCCCCTGATACAGGAGAAAATCCTAGTGTGGAAAACTCGACATGTTTTTGTTTACTTTCGCGATCTTAATAGCCATTGACCATTATACTGTGCCAGGTGTGGATACTGTTCCTATTTAAACAAATACAGCAGGTCATCCTAACAGATATAATTCTCCGAAAATGTTATTTAAATAAAGTCGCTTAATGAGGTATGTCGTAATAAGCAATGTCTTAAAAAGCAGTGTTTTCTATAAGGCGATCTTATAGCATTCAGCCGGGACCTAAGATTTTGGTCAATATAACCAGTATGTTTTTCTAAACAATAAAAATATGTTCAGGAAACAAATTCATTGGGCTTTATATATGCTGGTAATTTAATATAATGTATCTTGGTGCAGTTTACATTATGCTCTGGTTGAAATGAATTATCTAAGAATGTATTCGGACAACTCAGTTGTGATTTAGCTAGCTAATCTTATGGATAAGTGTTTGATTCCCACATAGGTAAGGATGTTCATAATGAATTTTTTTTCTTGTCTGGGTGTTTGTTTTAATGCAATTTGTCTGTAAAACACCTTCACAATAGAGGAAGATGTAGATACATTTCTATAATAAAAACAATTTCTTAAAATAATAAAATAGAAATAAAACTGTTTCTTTAATTGTTTTTTTATTGCTTTAGCAATTATTTACTCAAACAACAATAACGTTTTTTTTTTGAAGTGTCACCTGCACAGTTATTGATTGTTAGATAAATATTACTTTTATCATAATGAGTCAGATGCCATTTTTTCTCTGTTCTTAGAATTCTATTAGTTGTTTCAATTTGCTTTGTTTATTCACGTCTTTTAATAACCTGCTGTATAAAGTCCTTACAGTATCCCTCAAATATTACAATTCAATATTTAGAAAGAGATAATAGGCTAACAGGTATGAGTGACAGTGATGACTTAGAGTCATCACTGTCACTCATACACTGTGTTTTGTGGCTGACCTGTCAATTCTTGTAAAAAATTGTTAGGGTGCAGTTGCATCCACTTCAAATATACAACCTATTTAACTATGCTTGTCCATTAAATGACAATGCATATATCTAGGATATTTATCTAGGTATCTTATTTAATCAAAAATTCAAGTAATGTTGAATTTACTATGTACAAAGTATTTTATTCTTATTAATGATTTTACTACAGTTCTTTTTAATTTTTGGGTATTTTTAACTATATCATTTCTTTATGAAAATAATTACTTTGTTATATTTAAATACCTATATTTAAAGTGTTATTTAACTCTCTTGGAAGTCAAATATGTGTACTGAATATTATATGGTACAATAGTGTTTTAACATTTATAAAAGAATATATAGCAGTATTCAAAGACTTAACAATTTTGATAAACTAAAGTATTCATTAATCATTGCAATGTCTTATTGTCTAGTGTGCTAGGTATAGTTGAGTCTAGTGTTGTAGGCACAGAAATGTGTGTGAATGTTTTATTTTTGTCACAATATTAAGATCTGTTGGAGTAACAGATTGAAGCCCATTGTATCAAAGAGGTAACTATCTGTTCTTTTAACCAACTTGGACCACTCCACTATAGCTGATGATGGGCAAGATCTGAAGGCATTAATCCTCGAGAGGCGACATCTGCTGGATTATCCTGAGAAATTACATTAGCCATCTGCTTTTATCTACTTGACTAATAACATCCGTAACCCTATTTGCTACATAGGTTGCCCAGTAGTTTGGATTCTTTTGAAGCCAATCTAAGACGATACTTGTATCCATCCATCCATACATAAATATTATATTCTGGGATTTGAAGTGAATGCTTGACCTTTCCTAATAAATTGGCCAATAATTGAGCTCCTAGAAGCTCTAATATTGGAAGAATTACTATGTTCCTTATGGGCGCAACTATAACTTTGTAGAGCTATCATCAGCATCAGATATTTATCCCATGAATTAATTTTATAACAACCTATACTAAGATTGCAAACAAATAGATAAATTTAACAGGACAAGTGAGAAAAAAATGTTCCATTTGCATGCATTGGAAGGAAGTAGTGTATGAGGTGATGCCAAATCCACCAAATCTACGCTGTAACCAGGGGAGGAGGGCGTATATTTCCTATCCCTATTGTGTATTTTAGTTTTTTAGTTGGTGACGTGAATATTATATATGTTGTCGACATTAAATTTTTGCAACAGTTTTTAGTTATGAGTGTTAAATTTATCACAAATGGAAGCTTTTTGTTAATAGTTTTGTGTGTTAGTAGTGTTTCAATAACAATTTAATTATAGAATTTAAGTAATTCACTAGACAATTGTAGTAATAGTAACTGTGAGTTCTAAATACCGAACTATAAGAGCTTAGTGTGATAGAGATGACATAATATATAAAAGTAGCCTAAGTTACTCCTTGTAACATCAGCTATCTGCCAGTGAAAGTCCCATCAAATACGGTCCAGCCGTTTTGGAGATTAGCCGTAACAAACAGACAGACAGACAGACAAAAAATTTATAAATTGTGTTTTTGTTATAAGTACCGTACATACTTGCATATGCATTTAGTGAAAAGCTGTTATTTTGACATTACAAACAGACACTCCAATTTTATTTATTTTTATAGATAATACTTATTTCTTGAAAATAATACTAAAGAATTATTTATCATTTCATTATCATCTTCATACTGTTTAGAATTTTACATTTTGTAATGAAAGCATATCTGCACCATTCTTCTGTTATCTGTAATTGACTGTGGTTGCAGTTGTCTATGGGCTGTCCATAGCTACCTACAATTAGGTGGACTGTTGGCTTATACAACGTGTTACAAAATACGCCGGAAAAAATATAGTTAATTATCAAAGCCCAAAATTTTGTCAACCCTAGTAAGCTGTCATGTCAGGGAACCAGATTATTTAACAGAAAGGCCTACGTACCTATTTTACCTAATAATTGTCTACTTTAATAGTTTTTCTATTTTTCATTCATAAATGTTTGCTACCTCCATACAAGGATGTCATTATACTCAAGTACTGGCTTCAAAAAATGTCAAGTTGGAAAAAAAATGTTGTCAATTTCAAATCTTCTAGTCGATATCCTACAACTGTTTCGAGTTTTTTTTCCAAAAATTTTTTTCAAAATAACTATGCTTTCTAACTCGGAATATTACGATATGATGTTATGCGTAGGCCATGAATATAGCAATTTAAATCGTGCTCGCGGACTGTATCTGCAACGATTTAGCGATGGTAGACCCCCCACTGGACAGCGACGGCTGCTTACGTACCAGTGTTTTCTGAACATGTCAAGGCGACTACATTCCACCGTCAGGATTAAAAATTTCGTTGTAATATAATTACAAATACTTCTTATATTTTTTATCCTATTTATTCCTATAATGAGTACTAATTATTTCATAGGTCAACTTACCCCTAATGACAAGTCAACCAACCCCGGGCATGGGGTAGGTTGACTCATATTTCGTGTTCTACAATATTAAGCGTGTGTACTATATCATAATTGATTGCGAGCTTAATAGTTTACCTATAAGATGTATTGATTTTTACAATAATATACACCAAAATAATGAAAATACAAGGGTCTTCACTGAAATTTGGTCAAACATCCCCGGTCTCCCCTATATCATGTCATATACTTCATCGGTCTTATCATTCATGTCTCAACATACATTCAGCGTAGCTAGCTACCTACCGTACCATTCCTATCTACATACCGTACAGTACCGTAGCTACCAGTGTACCTCCGGGAGACAGAACGTGACGGTCGGCGAGCATCGTCGTCGGTTTTTCTCTGAGATTTTTTGCTCTTCTGTCTCGTTAAAGGGGCGCTAGGAACTCTGTACTATTTCCTGTTGTTTCCAAATCATGTTGCACTGTTAAAAATAGGCTTTGTACCAATCTAAGAGGTGGTTAAGTGGTGGAGCTGGTAGGGTCCCATACATATATGATCCTTTACAGATATAATACGAAAAAACAGATACAGCCTAAACCTATAATTCACAATTTATAAATAACATTACTACTACTGCTACTCTTTCTAATGTCTACAGTTTTAGTTCCAGTTTCACTTAATATGTATTGCACTTCGTATTTTTTTGCTAGCTTCGGCCCTTTGCTAAACTTTAACCGATACGAGTGTGGACGTTGCTGCCAAATGGACAGCCAAGAAATCCTTCAAATTATAATAAAATGGGACTTTAATCGTTACCGTGTACATCGCTTATACTTGAATACTTCTTTTACATTTGCATCTCGCTTGCATCATGCGAGAGTAGTTTTTCCAAACTCCAACTAATTAAAAATTATCTTCGATCTACAATGAATCAATCATGAGCGATTCGTTAATTTGCCTGTACTTTCAATTGAAAGAAAAGTTTCAAAGAAATTGATTTCACTGGAGTTATTGAGGAGTTCAGTAAAATGAAGGCACGAAAACACATAATATGCTATAATAGCTACATACTTACTGGAAAGAAAAACTACCTATTACTTTATTTTTACTTATTGGTTTCTTTTGCCGATCGATTCGTATTTTATTTTCCTCATCCATTTCTATATAATAGTCTATGTATGTTTATTTAAATCGAATTTAAATTTCACTCGCAAGATTTTACCAAAATAAACATAAACACTTATACATACAAATGTGAAGTGAATAAAAAGCTTGTAAGATTAGATCAACTTCTTAAAACTAAGGGCCTCATTCAGCTTTGCCGCCCCGGGCCTCTGACGGGCTTAGTCCGCCACTGCACTGTTATCATGTGGCTAATAGCCGCTATTTGTTTATTTGGCTTTGTCACTTGTGAAGCACCACCCCGCAGGTGTCATGTGTAGGGTGGACCTATGGGTTACGTGGTCCATGTCTACGGGCGCGAGCGATCCGACCCCTATTGTATAATATATTAATATTGTATAATATTTTTCTGAATGTGGTGCTTTTACTCAATTAGTTTGATTTCTGTTTGTTTAGAGTTTGTATGTATGTTGTTTGGTTTTTTTTCTTATAATGATGTATACACCTGTAAAGACATATCCTTTGTCTAAAAATTTTGTTTTTCGTTTGTAGCAATGCATATTGATATTGTCGATGGTGTATCTATCTAAGTAAATAAATAAATATATATCTTTATAAAAAATATTATGTAATCAAGTGTTCCTTTGTTATTTCTTACATTTCAATTAAGCCATCACATGTCAGTTAAGTTAAAAGCCATATCACATGTCTTAAGTTATATGCTTATCTTACAAAATATTATATTATGCTTATCTTATAATAATATCTCACAAAATGTTGACTTTACGTATCATGACAATTCTGCAAACATAATATGGTTTGTGTAGGTATGGTTCGAAAATTCCAATTATTTGAAAGTTCTAAAAAATCGTCTGGGAGAACATAATCATATTAAGTTTAATATTATTTTAAGTAAAAGTTAAGTTACAGCCTATATGTTCCACTGCTGGGTACAGGCCTCCTCTCATTTCTGAGAGGGTTTAGGGTAAGGAAACGTCCGCCGCGCTGCCCCAATGCGTGTTGGCGAACTTCACATATCTTCGAAATATTTTTTTTTTATTATTTCTCAGACATGCAGATTTCCTCACGATGTTTTCCTTAACCGCCGAGCACGTAGTAAATCAGCACTTAAAATTGCAATTAACAATTTCATTGGTACTAGCAGGGATCGAACCCGGGTAACTCGCGTACAGCGCTTAGCCCCTGAGCTACCACGGCTCGGCAAAATATTACTCTTACGTAAAGGAGGGTATTTTTCATATTTTTGTTTTTTTGAGTTTAAAACTTTATTTATAGTTAACTTTGTTTATTTGACAGTCTCTCGATGGCCGGCTGAGTGGGGAAGGGGAGTTGCACGAGCGCGTGCAGCACCTCTGCGAAGCGTGGCGGCGCATACATAGCTTGTGCCAACACTCCGCCCACACCACACATCCGCATCTACTCAGCTGGCTGCAGAGGCACACCGCGCGGACTATACTACAGGTAGAACCTATCTCACTAATCAGCCTGTAAACCATCTCCTGAAGAGTCTAGGAGGGTCTGCTTTTATCACTCTATATTGGCTATAGCAGTGTTAGTAGTGTGATTATGTAACTGGTGGAAGTCATTTGCCAAAGGATTCACTCCGCATTTGTGTTATTTTTTGTTATTATGATAACATTTATCTTGGTAACCTAAATAAGATATTAATATTAAAAAGACTTTGGCTTTTAATTGATATTGTGTAAATATATATTCAACAAAACCAACCATCAAAATGAAGCCAACCATGATTCCAACCAGAGATAATCGCACTGCAGCTATTGTACATTATAACCATTTCATATATGTTATTGTGTTATTTGCCTTAAGTCGCCTTTTACGACAGCCACGGAATGAAATGGGAGATTGTTTGACAGTTGTACCTCCATACTCTGCAAGATTATGGAGCATATATTGAACGCCCACCTCAGGGTATATCTAGAGCTGAATGATATGCTCAGTGTCCGCCAGTACGGGTTTCGTCAAAATAGATCAACTGGAGACCTAGTGTATGGTACTCACATATGGGGCGAAGCCCTCGAGAACAGTGGTGGAGCACTTGCTGTTTTCCTTGATGTTTCGAAGGCCTTTTACAGGGTTTGGCACGCTAGCCTATTGGGCAAGCTTTTAGCGTACGGCTTATCCTCTAGCCTGATTGACTGGATGAAGGACTTTCTGAGTGAACAATTTCTCCGAGTCGTCATCGATGGCTGCTCGTTCTGTCCTATCGCGACAAACGCCGGAGTTCCTCAGGGGTCCGTTCTCTCCGCAACTCTCTTCCTGCTGCATTTAACGGTGGTAGAGCCACGCGGCAGCTTTTGCTGTTGGGTTGGTAACACGACCTCGCGGAATACCGGCGTGAAGTGGAAGCTCTGCTTCTGCGTTTCGTCTGGTGAGTCCAGGTGACCGGAGGCCCAATTCCTATCCGAGCAGTTGTTGTTTTGAGCGGAAACAAAATTCCGCTCAAAACAACAACTGCTCGGGGCAAACTGAGCAACAAGACCCTGCTACGCTATCCGTGAATTTCTGCAACATCAGGGGACTTCACTCGAACCTAAACGCCGTCCACTACCATCTCGAGACGGCGAAGCCGGCCTTGCTCTTTCTGACCGAGACGCAGGTGTCCTCTCCGGCTGATACTTCGTATCTCTCCTACCCGGGGTACAAATTGGAACACTCCTTTGTGCCTCGGGCTGGAGTTTGCGTATACGTGAGAGAGGACATCTGTTCTCGACGCCTTGGCAGTCTTGAAGGTTCGGACTTGTCCATCCTTTGGCTACGCGTGGACAGCGAAGACCATCCGCGCGTCTACGGGTGCCTCTATAGGTCCCATAGCGGTAATGCCGAAACAGACCGACTCATCAACCACGTCCAAATGGCTACAGATACCTTGCTACAACAGGTCCCATCCGCAGAGATCGTGATCCTTGGCGATTTTAACGCCCACGATTTTAACCGATCATGCGGGGAGATCTGTTTATGACTTTGCCTTGGCATATAGTCTGACACAACTGGTTACTTCGCCTACGCGGATTCCAGATGTGGAGGATCATACACCTTCCCTGTTGGACCTTCTGCTGACTTCCCATCGGGACGGATATCAGGTTTCCGTCGATGCGTCTCTTCTCGGCTCTTCGGACCATTGTCTGATCCGGAGTGTGGTGCGACTCACGCTCCCCTCGCGGTTGCGTTCTGCAGGTTGCCGCCGTGTTTGGCATTACAAGTCGGCGGATTGGGACGGAATGCGGTCTTTCTTTGCATCCTACCCATGAGGGCGGGTTTGCTTCTCGCCGGGTTGATCCCAGCGCTGTTGCTGACTGTCATTGATGTGGTGCTACAGGGAATGGAACTATTTATTCCATCATCTTGTTGCATTGGTTGGTTTGGTCGCTCCTGTAAGACAGCATTACGCAGTAAGCAGGAGTGTTATCAGGCCTGGGCGGAGGCTTCGGCGGCTCGGGATGTAAACACCAGCATGCTTAAAAAGAAGTATAACTTCGCCTCCAGGTCCTTCAAAAGAGTTATTGCCAAGGCAAAGTCAGAGCACATAGGCAGAATTGGCGAGAAACTAGTTCGCCTTCCTTCGGGAACCCGTGCATTCTGGTCTCTCGCCAAGGCTGTCCAAGGGAATTTCTGTAAGCCATCACTACCATCTCTGCACAGGGAGAACGACTCACTGGCCCACGCCGCAAAAGAGAAAGCCGACCTTTTAGGCTCCCTTTTTGCGTCCAACTCGATTCTTGATGACGGGGGGAACACACCGCCGACCATCCCGCGGTGTGAGTGCTCCATGCCGGATGTGCGGTTGTCACAGCGCTCGGTTCGCAAAGCACTCCTCTCCCTGGACATCCACAAGTCGAGTGGGCCTGACGGAATCTCCCCAATTGTGCTGAGGACGTGTGCTCCGGAGAGTTGGCACCGGTTCTAACGCGTCTTTTCCGGTACTCCTACTCCCTAGGCGTAGTCCCGAAATCATGGAAGACAGCTTTTGTTCACCCAATCCCTAAAAAAGCCGACCGCTCAGACCCGTCCAACTATAGGCCTATCGCCATCACCTCCTTGTTCTCCAAAATAATGGAATCCATTATAAACTGCCAGCTCATGCGGTATCTTGAGGATCACCAGCTGATTATTGACCGCCAATACGGTTTTCGTCCGGGTCGATCAGCTGGTGATCTTCTGGTCTACCTGACTCATAGATGGGTAGAGGCAGTAGAGTCCAAGGGGGAGTCACTGGCCGTTAGTTTGGACATTGCGGAGGCCTTCGATCGGGTTTGGCACAAAGCGCTTCTTTCGAAGCTCCCTTCCTATGGGCTTCCCGAGAAATTGTGCAATTGGATCACCAGCTTTCTTGCAGATCGGAGCATCAAGGTCGTTGTAGACGGTGCATGCTCCGACTACAAGTCTATTAACGCTGGTGTTCCACAAGACACAAGTTTGCGCGTTTACCGCTAAAAAGAACCCCTTTGTCGTATCTCCTCAGTTTCAAGGCACTCCCCTTGTTGCCTCAGCCAGTATCGGAATCCTCGGCGTCGACATATCGAGTGACGTGCAGTTTCGTGGTCACTTGGTGCGCTGTTGGCCTAAAAAGCTTGGCGTGCTCAGCAGAGCGGGACAGTATTTCATGCCGGAAATGCAAGAAACTTGGTGTCTGCAAGGGTGCGGCGGTACTTCACGCCGGGGCACTTACCACCAGGTGGGATTGTGGTCAAGCACAGGCTTATAATAATTAAAAAAAATATGACAAATGAATATGGCATATGCTCAACATCTCCACTACCCAGTTGTGATACAATTATAGTTTTATTTTCTTTATCAAACTTTCATTATCAGTACTTATCATAATCAATTTCTTTCAATATCAAAACATCATTATTTTTAATGTTACCAGGTCATACTATGGGAAAGGTATGGGAAGACACCACAATTGAATCTTCTCGTCAATCACGGTTAGAAGGCTACTCTACTGGCGCAAAGTTCGGGTAAAGGAAAGCGATTAATAGTTGTACACGTTGGCAATGAAAATGGCTTTTGGAGGGATGTGATTGGGTATTTGAATCATCATCTACTGGTGACTACCATGAGAGTATGGACGCTCTCCATTTCGAGGACTGGTTTAGAAAAGTAATAGAAAAACTGCAAAGCGGCGATGTCATAGTTATGGATAACGCTAGTTACCACTCCAGACGTTTAGAAAAACCCCAACAATGTCTTGGCGGAAACAAAATATGCAGGAATGGCTAGAATCTAAACAGATCGCATACGTGCCTCGGACACAAAGACCCACTTAATGGAAAAAATAAAGGCAGTTAAAGATAACTATCGAAGTTACGTCACCGACGAGATGGCAAAGAAAAGCATCACAGTGGTAAGGTTACCTCCTTATCACTGTGAGCTTAACATTGAACTTGTGTGGCAGATGTGAAAGGGTACGTTGCACGAAAAAATACAACTTTCAAGTTAAAAGATGTTAAAATTTACTTAAAGATGGTTTAACTCAAATCACGCCAGATAAATGGAAAAACTGTGTTCAGCATGTCCTTAAGGTTGAACAAAAATGCGTGGCATGGATGATAGAATTGACCAAACTGCAGATCGCTTTATAATTAATGTTACAGATAGTTCATCAAGTGAAGATACAGTGATGATTGCACCGAATAAAAATAAAGTTCTTATATAATATTAAAATAAAGTTTTATCTTTTGCATAAGTACGTACTTATTCGGTGTCGTTATCACTCGAATCTTTATATGTGTTATAAATTAATGTTTTTTGTTGTTAAATGAATAAAGTACTTTATAACAATAGATGATTTTCTTCTACAGCGATCTTTCACATAACTTTTAATAATAGTTAATAAATATATATTATATCAATCATTATAAAAATCATTATAAATAAAGAAAGTACTACATATAAAATGTGCCTATATATTGAAGGTTTGTAACCCTGGTTAAACGACCGAAGGTCATTGTCCGTTTTTCTCAATCGATTTGGCACATACTATAGAACACACTTGTGTTCAGCAGTGGTATGTAGGATGTAAGTTTATTTTTGTACTTTTAAACCTCGAAGCTTGAAATGACGAAATAGTTTAAGAAAATATTTTATTTGACTTATGTATAGCTGTGGACCTCAACAACTGAAGAAGATTTGCAAAATCCTAAATGGCGCAACTTGTGTGTATCATCACTAGCGCGTTGGTAGAGGTCTATATTCTATATTGGCATAACATAAACATAGTTGTTCACGCCTGTCACCCAAAGGGGTAGGCAGACTACGGACTTTCATTTGGCATGACCCTGACACCTCTCTTTGTTTCTTTCACATCCATCTATCTATGCATACATGTTCGTCTATATTTACATTAGAATACTCATTTATCTCGACCTCGTTCTTAATTTGATTTAAAAAAAGTAGTTGAGTCAAAAGTAATGGATGGCGACTTAAAAAATGCATCCTGTATTTTATTCTCAGGCGACATCCTGGCTCTTCGTAATGTCGAAACTCTTGAAACCTTCGTCAGGAGCATCCTTCGGTCAATCCTTGTCAAAGTTTACCGCTGTCTCCCAAGACTTCTATGCAACCTTTACAAATTTCTAAAAAAGACACTTTCAAAGCAATTATGTCAGTTTCGAATGGCTCTGCCGGCGGCATTGACGGAATTGCGCCTTAACATCTTAAAGATCTTGTAAGCGCTTTTGCCGGTGACGCCGGCGGAGTACTTCTTAATGACATTACAAAATTATGTAATTTTATGCTTTCTGGTATTGTTAATTCAAATTTCAATCCATTCTTATATGGGGCAAGATTATGTGCCTTCAAAAAAAAAAAGGATAACGGTATCCGTCCCTAGATAGTATAGCCCTTGGTTCCACATTTCGACGCTTAACTTCAAAATTAGCTTAAAGGCACATAACCTTAAGACAAAATTTCAGCCTACTCAACTAGGCTTTGGCACTAGAGGTGGCTGTGAGGCGGCGGTACATTCAGTGCGTACATTTTTAACAAACTCTGATGCAGATGTTCTTGTGAAGGTTGACTAAGGAAAGCTTTTAACTCTATCGATAGAGTAACTGTGATGAAAGAAGTGGCTATTGTTACAGTTTAATCAAAATACTAACTTGTTTTACGAAAACCATATTATCGATTCTGTTGTCGGTGTTCAGCAGGGTGACCCACTAGGTCCAGCACTTTTCAGTTTGGGAATTCAACCCATTACTTCAAATTTGAAATCCAAGTTGAATGTCTGGTACCTGGACGACGGTACACTGGGAGGTAGAGCAGATAACGTCCTCAGTGATCTTACTCATATTTTTCGAAATTTAAAAAAATATTGGTCTTGAACCAAAATAGCAATAAATGTGAAATATTTTTTTCCAATAATTTATCTAGTTCTGACAGAGATACCTTAATTCAAAATTTCAATCATATTTCTCCAGAAAAAAAAAACTGTCAACACCGAATCGCTATACCTGCTAGGTTGTTTTTCGATAGTATTAAACCTGTTTTAAAAACAAAATTTGATCAGTTTTTAAACCACGTTGTTAAATTGTATAACTTAAACCCCCACATTGCTATTACTATTTTAAAATATTGTCTCTTTGTACCTAGATTTACATACTTACTCCGCTCGAGTCCAGTCTGGAAATGTTCGGATATTTTAAAAGATATTGATAATAATCTTAAAATTGCTATAGAAAAAATTCTAAATTTAATTTTAAATACAACACCCTGGACTCAAGCTACTTTACGAGGGGCGGCTGATAAGTCCGCGGCCTAAGGTACTTAATGAAAGAAAATATATGCTTTTTTCAATATAATCTCCCTTAAGTGAAATACATTTCTCACATCTCGCATACAATGTGCCTTTAACCCACCCAAAAAATATTCTGTAACTTTCTCTTCAAAATGACGATCAACCGCAGCTTTCATTTCGTTGTCATCTGCAAATCTCCGGCCCCGTAAGTCTTTTTTCAAATTGGAAAACATAAAAATCCCTAGGTGCTAGGTCTAGGCTATACGGAGTGTGGTCAATCTCTGAGAACCCCGTGTCTTTCAGGGTTGGCCTCGCAACATGTTCCGACGTCGTTTCTCTACAATAGCCTCGCGAACTTGAGTCAATAAATTGGCGTAATATTGGCCATTCATAGTAATTCCCCTGGGTAAGTAATCGATAAGCAAAATTCCGTCGCTATCCCAGAAAACAGCCGCCAATAGCTTGGACGCTGACTTTTCCAGCTTGAATTTTTCGGCGGCCTTTCTCCTTTTTTTATCCATTGCATGGACTCTTGTTTGGACGAATCCATGCTTTATCTACGGTAACTATCCGTTGCCAAATGTCTTCCTTGTTATCGCCGACTAGCTCCAAAAAATCTTTGCAACTTGCGAGTCGACGTTGCTTATTGAGCGGTGTGAGCATTTTCGTTACCCATCGCGCGCTAATTTTTCTCATATTCAAATGTTCATGTAAAATTTCTCCAACTCGTTCTTTGCTAATCTGCAGTTCTTCAGCAATCTGCCACAATTTAATTCTTCGGTCGGCCAGAACGATTTTTTCGACTTTTCGGACGTTTTCTTCGGTCAGTACCGTGACAGGGCGGCCCGGGCGAGGGTCGTCTTCACAGCTCTCTCGTCCTTGTTGAAATATGCGGGCCCATTTTTTCACCATCGTATATGAAGGCGCAGAATCCTGAAGAACCGATGACATCTCTTCAAAAATGTCTTTCGGTGTATTTCCCTTCTTTACGAGGAATTTTATCACGGCGCGGTGTTCAAAATTCCGAGAATTTCCAGATTCGGCTGACATGGTGATGTTTGTTGTTCAATAAATAATTGAACTATGAGTGCAAACTTAATTAGTGATTGCTTTTATAATACTACTGAGTTTTTCAACTAGTGACATGAGTAACAAGCTAATTACTCATCGTTAAGTACCCTAGGCCGCGAACTTTTCATCCGCCCTGGTACCTATAAAATTTGGTGGTATTGGTGTGAGGAATCTTTCTAGCGTTGCATTGCCTGCTTTCCTTGCTTCCATGCATAGTGTCAGTGACTTATGTAACATAATTTTAAATAATAAACTAGCAGACATGGCAAACGCTCTGTCCGGGCGAAAATGTTCCACTGGAAGTTAACCAACAAAAACAGTGGGATATTCCATTGGTACAGAGTGTGCAGAAAGATTTGTTTTATAATTTCCATAGTGACCAAGATCAGGCACGCCTTCTAGCTGTTTCGACTAAGGAATCTGGTCACTGGTTACACGATTTACGGTCACATTACTTGATGGGGAAAGCTTGCGCATCGCCGTAGGAATCCGACTAGAAGCGGCGATTTGTCAACCACATCAGTGCCCCTGTGGTAGCAGCGTCGACAAGTTTGGGCTCTACGGACTTTCATGTAAGAAAAGTGCTGGTAGGTTTTCACGGCACGGTTCTTTGAACGATGTCACCCGAAGGGCTCTTGTCTCTATAAATGTTCCCTCGGTTTTAGAGCCTTGTGGAATATTTAGAGACGTTGGCAGTAGACCCGACGGTATGACATTGGTCCCTTGGGAGAGAGATAAAGTCCTAGTGTGGAATGCTACTTGCGTACTTTGCGTAGACACTTTGGCGGCCTCCCATCTCAAGGGTACCTCGTTTAGAGCCGAGACGGCATCAGAGGCAGCTGAACTGAGTAAGTGGCGCAAATATGAGTCTCTGAGAGATGACTACATATTTGTGCCATTTGCTGTAGAGACTATCGGTCCGTGGGGTCCACGTGCGGTGAAGTTCCTAAAGGAACTCCATCCGCGACTGGTCGTTGCTGCTGGTGATAAGAGGGCTGGTTCCTTTCTCGCTCAAAGGCTAAGTATAGCCTCGCCTTTGAGCGAGAAAAGAACGAAGAAGTTTGCCTCGCGAGGAAACAGCCAGCGTTCATGGCAGGATACCGCGGGGAGTAGGACTGTATGATAATTAAGTTATTAGTTTTAGTTTTTTAATATTGTATGTAGTAAAATATTGTACATTAGAATAAAAAGTATTTACAAGCTACTCACATGCTATCGTAAAATTTACGCAAAAATTTCGCTCCTTTTTCTATATTTTGTTATTATATTGTGTAAGCAAATCCAATACAACACTACCTCAGGCCTTTTTCTCTCTCGAAGTCTCATTCGGAATTGACTAATCAAATACATAATACAGTTATAGAATGGCTGAAGGAGGAGCGTGGTGTGATTTTCGTGACGCGTTTGCGACAGCTGGCTTCGTCGAAGAAGTGCCTCGACTTGGCTTGCGCACTCGTCTCCGCAGTAATGGACCGCGCAAGGGCTTCCGCTGCCGTAACGAACGACGACGCACTCGACAAGAAAGGTGAACGCAATATCCACGAAGACACTTTCTAAATTGCTACATCTAAAGAGTCCATTGTAAATAGCTATTGTGTTCTGTCACACACTAGTTGATAAACTTCTTCTATTGACTTAGGTTAAGTAACGGGATTTTAATAAAATAGATACATAAAAGGTTTTGGCAGGGATTTGAACCTAGAAACTGAGTCCACCATCATATATAAACTACCAATATGTCATTACTGTTATCGTTACCGTTACAGCCTGTTAAAGTCCACTGCTGAACATAGGTCTCCCCCATAGATTGCCTCATAGGGGGGTTGCCACTCTTAGCAAGCGGGTTGGCAAACGCCGTTTTTTATTTTTAGTCGTTATTGAGAAGACGCTGCTGCCCATCTCCCGATTTGTTTCCCTCTGTCGCCTCTTACGACACACGGGTTGATATGGGATAGTGGATACGTAAAGATTGTTTTACCTCTAAGAATGTGTGCAGCAACATGTTACTATTATAATCTTAAGCAGGGGTAGATAAGACTGCTAATAACAATGAAATTAAAATAAATCGAATTTCATACAATTCAATAAATCCAAACATGATAAACACAATTTTAATCTCAATATCGAAAAGATCAAAGAAATCACACATACTAAATTTTTAGGTGTAACGATAAACCAGGATCTAAACTGGAAATTACACATTGAGGCCTTATGCAAGCGTATCAACAGCTTTGTTTATGCTCTTTATAAAACAAGGAACGTAACTAAATTGCAAACAGCTATTACCACTTACCACGCGTATGTAGCCTCCATTCTACGTTATGGGGTGATGATATGGGGCAATAGTACTGAGAGACAAAGGGCATTTGTAGCGCAAAAAAAATGCATCGGAGCCATATGTGGTATTTCACCGGGCGAGTCCTGTAGAGCATCTTTTACCGGAATTTTTTTAACGGAAGTAAACCTGGGCTTACTTCCGTTGCCAGCACTGTACATTTTTGAAACAAGTTGTTTTGTTAAAAGTCATACTGAGCTCTTCCAGAAAGCCAGAGATATAAACTCTCGATTGAATGAAATCCGGATAGATTAGTGTTAAGCGTCGTTCCGAGATCTACTAAATTCAGAAAAAGTTGTTTACCAATGTGTGTTAAGATATATAATAAGATCCCCAATGACATCAAAAACCTCAAAATGAATTTATTTAAATCGAGACTCTATAAGTGGCTTATTGAACTAAAAGTGTATGACATTAAAGAATTTATTGACATTAGACTTTAATAATTATTAAGATTTTATGAATGTATTTGACCCTTTTTGAAATAAATGTTACCTGAAATGTATGTAACATAAACTTAAATGTGCATGCTAATTATAAGCAAAACATGTGAACTTATTTTACTGTACCACCTACAAATACCATGTTTTAAGCAAATAAAGAAATTATTATTATTATTATTAACAGAGACATTATGCACAAAAGTCGAAACCTTTTTGAAATGGTTTCTAAACACAGATTTTAACCTTCTTTCTTTTTTGAGTTCAATCCTTCTATGTTATGTCGGGCAGACAGCGATTGTCAAACTACACGCTGACGCACCATTATCGGCCTAGCCTCTGCTCACGGCAAGTGTGAAATAGCAACACCTTTATTCCATGGGTGTACCTAATTTCATCCAAATCTGTTTAGCCTTTTATGTGTGATTGAATAACAAATATCATACCCTACAGCCCTACACCATGACACTAAAACATCATTACTGTTGCTACTAAAACCATCATAAATAAAATATTTTTGTTTGTAGTAAAATTGGAGAAGAAAGAACCAACATTCGTCGAAATATTAAAAACTGAGGCGGGTTTTACGGTGGATGTGTGGGAGCTTCTCACGGATTTGGAGTTTGTACTGCTCTTCAAAGCAGAGAATCGGGCGCGCTGCATAGAGTTGGTAAGAGTGCTGGAAGAGCTATGATATATCAGTTTTTTAAAAGATTTTTTTTATAAATAAATATATTTCCATATAAATGTTGGTGCTGTGAGGTAAAACTTGATAATGTTTAAATAATTAGTAAAAATTTGCTTTCTAGGCAAAACAAGCACCACTCCGAAGTGGTTACCAGCTTGTGGAAAGGTTGCACAGTCGACTCGAAATGTCACCGCGGGAAAAGAAACTTTGGAAAAATGCTAAGGAAGTTGCTACACTCATTGCACAGGTATACTATATTTTTTACTGTTTTGTTATATTCCCTCATATACCTATATTTTGTCTTCATCAGACCGTAAAAGTACATTGCTAGGCATGGGTCTCCTGTTGGAGGAAAGATTTGTATCCATATTGCTATTGCTATTACCATTACAGCGTATTAAAGTCCACCGTTGAACATAGGCCTCCCCATAGATTGCCTCATAGGGGGGATTTTGCTATAGCTGCCACGGTTGGTAGATGGGTTGGCAACTGCAGATTTTTATAATTTTGATTTGTTATCAGGAAGATGCTGCTCGCATCTTCTGTTTCAGTTGTGGTGTATCTATATTGTAATAATAGTTTATTATAATTAATAATGATAAAAATAATAATTAAAACATCTAATGAGCAAGAGCAAAATTTGGTAGTACTGAGTCTTATAGACTTCTGGCCTTTAATCACCTTTATTTGCTATATACTAACTTGAGAAGACTTAGAAAGATTCATTACTTAAAAATACCGTCTGAGAGCATACATACCAAATTTCATCTTAACGATGAGCTAATATTTCATTCCACATTAACGAAAAAATTTACAGGCAATGGAATCTAATATTTTGTTTTGGCTGGACATAACTCTCTGCGTCTCTGATTCTTTCTTGGAACATTTCTTTAGCTTGTGAAAATTAGTAGTTTTGCCTTACATTGCGTTTGGATCGCCCTACGACAACGATGAAACTGTAAAATTCACTTACTCTATATATATGGACTGGCTATACACCGTGACATAATGAGGCGATTTGATTTTCGCCATTTTAGCGCTGACAGTAGAAGTGAACGTCCACGGAACTAATAATAGAGATAAGACAGTGTGAAAAATATATCGATAAAAATTCTATACCCAGGCCTACCCATAACGTCCATTCTATTTATGTATCATATTAATATAATGCCATACAATAAATAAATGTATCAATTAATAAACGCAAGCTTTATACCTCATATAAAACCAAGATCGACGCTGCGTTGATCTATCTACGTTTTTATTCGTAACTACAGAACAGATTTTGTTCCGGGTTTCAAATGAGAAAATGCCTGCGCATACCTGTATTGCGGGGGCAAGAACGGATTATGTCGGACTTGCACCTACTAAAACCCCATGAAGTTCCACCTTTCACCACACATTGACAGGGCCACGGAAACGCTTTCAAGCACATCCGCGGCCCCACCAGCAAGGACCCCTCCTTAGTTGAGGACTTCCCTCCCCAACTTACCGAGCCCGATATGTGGAGGCCATGGATCCAAGAAAAAACGAGCACTCGGAAGTACCAAGTGGTACAGTCCCGCCAAAGTCGCGGAGGATAGTCGAGTGGCGCATTAACACACCAACAATCCTCTTCCCTTGCGACTCCACCTCGGCTGCAGCGATATAGAAAATAATTCTTATTATTTAACTAAAATCAAACATAATCAAACCATATAAAATTCTTTCATTTTTTAGTTTAAAAGTTCAAAATACAGCGACACGATTTAAATAACACAACAGTAGAGGTCAGTGGTAAAATTTTAATGTAATTTGAAGATATAATGAGAGTTGGCGAAGTAAAATGTTAAATAAGATCTCCTGTCATCCAAAAGATGGCAGTTTAACCATTCCGTTATACTTATAGCCCTGACTAGACTGTCTAGACTAGATAGAGACAGGAAGTGGCTTCAAAGGTGCGTGATGTCTAGTGTGGATTGCGATTGTAACCCTCCTTGCTACGGAGGAGGCCTATGACCAGTAGAGCACTTTCATGGGCCCAGAAAGGAGATGAAAATAATAATATACGGCCTACAAAAATCGATGTCAAGTTAGGTTGCTCTTTCTCTTTTTACTAAATGTAATAAATAGAAAGAGACAGGTATAGAGATAATTATTATTATTGACGGCTACGTGGTAAAGTGGCTTAGCAATGAGTAGGCGTTGAGGGCTTCGAGTACGTATCCCGCACGGAACAAGTATTTGTAAAAAATCCAGACCCAAAACGAAATGTACATAAACTGCCTTCACAATACAGGAAAAATCCTAGTGAGGTGGTAATGTTTAAAAAAAACTTAATTTAAGAAAGGCAGAAACGGCGGCGGATCGCTTAATGTCGAATTGAAGTTGAATTATTTAAAAAAAGGAGACAATTTCTTTTTGTATGGAGAATGGGCCCACCACAAATTTTATGGAAACTTAATGAAATTAATGTCGATTTATTCCTTATAATCTATAGATTACAAAATTAATATTAGTTTTACCGCATCTATAGGGGAATACTGAGAAATTAAAAATTAAAATATGAATAGCTCAATAACCTAAAAACAAACTAATAGCGAATTTATAGTAGTTTTCACCGATATTATGAGTTAGAATAGTGTATATAGAATAGAATACCTTAATAATTAGTAGTATAAAACAAAGTTGTAGGTACATTCAACATTTATAGGTACTTTAAGATTGAAGGAAAATCCTTTTAGTAGCTCCGGCAAAACACAGTGCACAGACAAACAAACGTGGTGTGGAGACTATTTTTTACATGTATTGATTGATTAGTGAATATACATCCCAAGGCAATATGAATAACGGATAATATGTCCATTTATAATATTACCTTTACATGCTATATAGTAAGAAAGATGTTTTAAATTGGTTGTATAAGGATAAAAACACAAAGTAAAATGCCACTTCATTTATTATTGTAATAATTTCCAAAGTAGTCTATTGATAGTGGAACAGACAGACAGACAGGCGCGGTGTCAAGACTTTGTTTTAATATGTTTTGATTGATTAGTAAAGGTGCAGTGTGTAAACTTTGTTTTAAAATATATTAACTGATTAATTATCATACACCAAACACCATTAAAGCCAAAATTACTAAGTAATATCATGTTTATCTATGTTATAAATATGATGTAAGATGTTTTAAACTGGTTGTGTATGGATAACAAAAACATATGTATAATTTAATTGTATTTATTATTGTCAATCATTATCATTTCAAAATATTTTTTCAAAATAACTTGATAATAACATGTCCATTTATGATATTGTTAGGAATCAGAAGGATATTTTGAATGTTATGAGATATGATATAAGACTGTTGTCTTCAATATCCATATACTTTTTTGTCTCTGCCTACGAGCAGCTCTGCAAGATTTCAGACTACAAGACATACACATTTATTCTAAGCGATCCACCTGAAAAAAGTTAATGAATATTGTAAAAAGTGTCTATACTAAATAATAATTATTATCAATATATTATTTTTTCTATATTTATTGCAATCTAAATAGCGTGTGGGATCTATGTTTGTTTTTGTATTGATTAACATTTCAAACACATAGATGTAGATGACAAAATAAAATTCCTTTCTGCAGAGTTAACAACACCGCAGTCTAAGCATAATAGAAGCATCTGATCAACAAGGTTATAACCATTACACAAGTAAAAATGCCTTAACTAAGTTACGATACTTATGCAAACTGTATATTTGCTTCTGGTACAAGTAATTACTACTTTTTTACACATAAATATATGTACTATCTATACTAATTCAGGATCCATGTTTGATGGCATTTGGTATTGTCAGCAATGGAGCAACTTGCTGAATATATAAGGTATTTATACCTAAATATAGTTAAATGAATCGCTCTTCAAAGCCGATGAAGCTACATCAAATAGAGAAGCTTCCTTAAATCCCTCAACCTACAGATTCAAATTTTCTTTTAACATACAAACATTTCTTTTTTCTACTTATTCTATCTATTATTTAATTTAGATTTTACTAATAACATAAAACTTTAATACTTTGTCACTTTTAACATGCTAATAAGGTTCTAAGACCCGTGTTTGTCATTTGTTTTAGGTAATTCATTAAAATTATAGATCTTATAGATTTTCCAAAATTCTAGGTGTAAAAGTAACATAGATTTAGTAACTAACTATACTATATCTATGAAAAGTAAACTCTTGTATTACATACGTACTCTTATATATTGTTACGAGCTTGGGGTTCGAGACAGTTAAAAACTGCCGAGTGAATTACCAAAATTGACACTTTAATTACAGAACACTAATTACAACTTAAATGTCATTTGCATAATCGGTTATACTGCGTGGGGCACCAGGTGGTATTCCGGTGATCAGGTCTGCAGGCACCCGTAATTCTCTTCCAAAGTTTGCAAAAGCTGGTGTTACTGATGTACTTTCGTGAACAGCGCTTCGATATGACAATAAAAACGGTTGTATGTGCGTGTCCCAGTCTGCTGATTTTCCACAACTTTTGCTAGGTACCTCTCCAATGTCTGATTAAATCGTTCTACCATTCCATCAGATTGTGGGTGGTAAGAAGTTGTTCTTGTTTTATGAGTACCCATAACTCGGCAAGTTTCCTGGAATATTTGAGACTCAAAATTCCTTCCTTGATCGCTGTGAATCTCTAAAGGTACTCTAAAACGACAGAAGACTTCATGAACTAGTTTATCTGCAACTGTTGAAGCTTCTTGATTTGGAATGGCGAAGACTTCTGGCCACTTCGTGAAGTAATCCATTACAACCATGAAATACTTGTTACCACTTTCACTTCCCGGAAACGGCCCCGCAACGTCAAGGGCTATCCTCTCCCATGGTGCACCAACATTGTACAATTTCAATGTACCACTACTACGAGTCTGAGGTCCCTTTACAGCCGCACAACTTGTTGTACATTTGCGACACCAGTCCTCGACATCGTCACGACAGTGGACCCAGTAAAACCGTTCTCGGATCTTCGGTAGAGTTCGTTTAACGCCTAGATGGCCTCTTGAACAACAATTATAGTGCAGCTGTAGAACATCCGGTCAATTTCAACCTGCCAGTAGCTTTTCAGGTCCAGCGTGCTAAACCACTTTGCGCCTGTAAGCATGTACAGCGTGTCATCAATTCTTGGCAAGAGATAGCTGTCCTTCTTCGTAACGTCGTTCAGACGGCGGTAGTCAACACAAAACCGCATGCTGCCGTCCTTCTTATTTACCAGCACTACAGGTGAACACCATGGACTAGATGAAGGTTCAATAACACCATCCCTCACCATTCCCTCAATCATGGTTTCCACTTCCTTTTCACGTGCTACCAGCAGTCTTCTTTACCGCTGACGGATAGGCAATTCTTCTCCTGTGTTTATTTTGTGTTGAACTAAGCCAGTCTTTCCCGTGTCAGCATCGTTTGACGAGAAAACATCGGCGTACTTGAGTAACAACTTCTTCGCCTGGACCATTTCATTTGGGGAGAGAACGCTGCGACAGCCTTCTAAAAGTGTGGTCACTCTCGTTTGTGCATCCTTGCTGGGGGTCCCAGTCGATAGATATTGGCACCGACGCAACCAATCCACTTCCTCACAAGTACCAACCAATGTGCTTTTTTCTATAATCTGTTCCTGATCACAAAGGTTCAGCACACGTACTCCTGAGATGTCGGTGGTTTTGACCAAGGTTCGAGCCACTTTCCATGGAAGGTCATTGTCTACCCTTTCCACGAGTACACAACGATGAGCTGGCCCAGGATTCCGAGGAAGACTAACCGGCACAATCGTATCCGATCTTGGCGGCAGAACAATCTTCTTAAGGCTGTACACATTCCCTTAAGCTGTACACATGAACTTTTCGTGGAAGGGGCGTTACGCGAAAAGTTCCTCTTGTCTAAATTTCAAAACACCTTGCTTAACGTCGATCTCACAACAATTTTTCCTCATAAAGTCTAGGCTCAGGATGCAGTCGTCCATTATATCAGCCACGATGACATTATGCAGGTAGATCATTTTGCCTAGCTTCAACTCCATCTCCTTCTCTCCACGGACGGGTATGCGCTGACCGGTGGTTGTCACCAAATTAATGCGTTCTCGGTTGTATGCGAAGTCCCCAAGGAACTGATTTATAAGTTGGGAACTGACAACCGTCCGAGAGGCTCCAGTGTCTATGATCAGTTTACACGGCGTGCCGTTGACCTCGCCCTTGATGATTAGGCTGTTCCCATCATGGGTTTGTGAGATCGAAATCCTTGGGGCTCTTTTAACATCAGCCAGCACCCGCCCCGCAGTCCTGGCATTTACTTGTTTTCCTGCTGCTCCTGGGCGGTGCAGTTAGCCGCACTACCCTCTCGAGATCGATCACCTTCCCTTTCTACATACAGTTCGCTTAGGGCAGCTGGATCGAAGATGGCTATTTTCTCAACAGCCGTAGCACCTAGGGCTGTATGCTTTATTGCGGTCGCGGACTGTAGCTGCTGCTACCTCTCTGACGCGATGGAAACGATGATCCTGCCACACGGCTTCCACCTCCAGTGCATGGGCCAAGGCGTCCTTAAGCGTCTCGTGGTGCCCGAGCCTCACAGCAGCTCTGACTTCAAGGTCGCGGATGCCGTGGATGAATGTCTGCACCAGGTTCCCTACAATGAGCGCAGGTACAGAATGGTATGCTTTTCGAACCAGCTTCTCCACCTCAAGGGCCCACTGCTGCAAGTTTTTGTTACTGCGTTGCACGCTATCTTTGAGCTGCGCACGAAAGACGTGTTCCAGGTGAGCGTCGCCATATCTCGCCTCCAATGCCTAAAGGAGCTGCTGGTAAGTCACTTCCTTACCGAGAGCTTCCAGAACAGTTAAGGCCTGGTCGCGCAGGCCTAGGGTGAGAGCAGTCATGGCCTGACTTTTATTCCAGCCGTTCGCCTTCATGACAGCCTCGAATTGGATTTTGTAGGCCGACCAGGAAGAAGTCCCGTCGAACGGCGGCACTTTGTATCCACGTAGCAAAAGGTGTTGTAGCTACCACGGGAGCTGTAATTCCATCCCCAAGTTTGAGGTCGTCCAGCGTTTTCTTCACGTCAGCCATCACGTTGTCAACCCGATTGTTCACTTGGTCGATTCGGGTTTCAGCTTCCGACAGGCGGTTCTCATGTTGAGCAACCCTATCCTTCTCCTCCCTTATCTCTTTCCCGAAGGTAGCGTGAAGGTCCTTCATGAGGAGCATCTGATCTTCTTTATCGCGTTTGAGCTGCTCTTCTAAACAACGGGTATGTTCCTCCTGTCCGCGCTGCAGCTGCTCTTCCTACCGACGGGCCTGTTCCTCCTGTCCGCGCTGCAGCTGCTCTTCCAAACAACGGGCCTGTTCCTCCTGTCCGCGCTGCAGCTGCTTTTCCAACCGACGGGCCTGTTCCTCCTGTGCGCGCTGCAGCTGCTCTTCCAACCGACGGGCCTGTTCCTCCTGTGCGCGCTGCAGCTGCTCTTCCAACCGACGGGCCTGTTCCTCCTGTCCGCGCTGCAGCTGATCTTCCAAACAACGGGCCTGTTCCTCCTGTCCGTGCTGTAGCTGCTCTTCCAACCGACGGGCCTGTTCCTCCTGTCCGCGCTGCAGCTGCTCTTCCAACCGACGGGCCTGTTCCTCCTGTCCGCGCTGCAGCTGCTCTTCCAAACAACGGGCCTGTTCCTCCTGTCCGTGCTGCAGCTGCTCTTCCAACCGACGGGCCTGTTCCTCCTGTCCGCGCTGCAGCTGCTTTTCCAACCGACGGGCCTGTTTCTCCTGTCCGCGCTGCAGCTGCTTTTCCAACCGACGGGCCTGTTCCTCCTGTCCGCGCTGCAGCTGCTTTTCCAACCGACGGGCCTGTTCCTTCTGTCGGCGAGCCTGTTTCTCCTGTCGGCGAGCCTGCTCCTCCTGTCGGCGAGCCTGCTCCTGCAGCATCATCATCAGAGCACCTAAGTCAGGTGCTGGCCCTCCGACGTTTGCGGTGTTGCATTACCAAATCGTCTCTGGTCCGTCTCCTGCTGGCGTTGACTTCGGGTAAGGATACCCTCCGTGTCGTCCTTTGGTAAAATCGGCATGATTTGATTCCACTTCTGACACCAATTGTTACGAGCTTGGGGTTCGAGACAATTAAAAACTGCCGAGTGAATTACCCAAATTGACACTTTAATTACAGAACACTAATTACAACTTAAAACCACACTAATAATAAAACAAAATTGTACTACTGATCACTTTAATTCGCAGTTGTGTCGCTTCGAAGTATTCGCTTGTATCGCCAATTCAATTGACCCGGTCGCGGTCTATACCGGCCTTATATAGGGCCTCAGATAGTTTCCATAACCTTCTACTGTAGAAACATCTAGAATGTTCGAGTACATATCGGTCCCGATTGACTAGGAAATTTCTAGAAGGATTTTGACTCTCCTAGTTCTGCTACTCGATACTAGAGGGCGCTAGTGGTAACTAGTGTTGCCAGGTACCAGGCATTAATAGTGGTGCACAACAATATTAATTAACTAAACTCATCAGTTCACATTTTCGAATTTCGAATGTCATTGGCAATTATACCATGCGACCACAAAAAATAAAAAGGAGAAAAAGATAATGTCACAGAATAAATAAATAATGTGGAATATTAATATTTGGCTAACCTGCATGATATTATCCATATTATGTTAAACACATGTGCATCGATGAGACGATATTTATTTAATTGTCTTGTAAACAAATAAGTATAAACTTTTTTGCTATTATCTAATTTTGATACCAAAAATACTTTTAAAGTCCACCTTATTAAGTTTATTAATAATAATTGTGTTAGATGGAAAAACAATAATATAAAAATAATTTGTAACAAACTGACACAGCTTCGTTCCGCCAATTCGAATTACGTAACTCGAGTACAGTTAGAGTTACGTGAATTTCAACTCAAGTTAACTCAAGTCGAGTTTCTTCCGAGTTGGCACATCTCTGCTACAATTTTTTTTTAATATTACATTATCAGAAAACTTGCTGAAAAATTTAAAATATTTTGAGGACATACGAAGCCCAATTTCGGCATCACGGCTGACACTTGCCTGCTCCTAGTAGTCCAGCGGAATTAGACAAGTTGACTTACTACAACCACTGAACTTGGACAGTAGTGGGATGTTAACAATAGAAATTGAGTTGCAGCGCTAAGGGCCGCGGGTTTGAATCTCGCACGGAACAACAGGGTATTTTTGAAACGCTCCCGAAAACGAAGACAGATGATAGTACTAAGGATACCTATGATGATGGGTCACAAAAAAATTCGATCCCGAGGAAAAAAAATCATCTTTTCACAACGTTTTATTAACTTTATTCATGCTCCATCATGTTACTACAGTTAATTGAAACGATATTTCACTAAAAAAAAATCATGAAAATACTTAAACATAAAACCAGCAGTGGAATTACTGAATTACAAGCAGCTGACTAGGGGTCAATGTACGCGCGAACGCCGAATTCGCGCGGCCCGCAACTAGCTTTGGTACCACAATACCTAATAATTTACAACACTTGTCTAAATACCTAACTTATCTACTTAACCTACTATTTGCCACTGTGCTTGTCTCCACGTAGCCACTTTAATTCGAATTCACAGGTTAAATAAACCAAATAACTGGTTCGATTCCCCGCTAATGAAAAAAATACTTAAATAAAATGTTAAGACGGTTAGAGTCATGCTTTTTTATCCATTGTGTAGGTATGTTTATTATTATGATGTATTCAGTTATGTACCTATTCAGATCAGTTCAGTACTAAGTTATTTAAAAAAAATTAGGTATGAAACAGCTTACCGATCCTCCGTGGCCTTATGAGATTCTCCAAGGCACATTAACATGTTGCCGTATTCACGAGCACTATAAACGTACCTACGCGTTAGGCATTATTAAAACAAAACAAGAAACGTAACAACAAGAACAATATTATTAATTAATAAATAACAAGTAATAACGACAATAATTTAGTAAACAAAACAATTGCTCGTGATAGTCAACACGGAACTGTCTCAAAAACTAAAATTATTAATCAATCCCGCCAAAACAAATGCGCACGTTGTAACGTCCTTGAAGCATGTGTAAATTCCACAGCGCGAGGTGACACGAAGCAGCGTGTGTGTGAAAGGGAAAGGTAGAGTGAGTAGTATACCTAATGCATTGTTTCGTGCCGATCTAGATAAAAGTTCGGCGCCCGCGAGGATATTGACCCTATTGTCAGCTGATTTTCTTTTTTAAATTTCACTGCTGATTTTATGTTTCAGTATTTTCATGATTTTTTTTAGTGAAATATCGTTTCAATTAAATGTAGTAACATGATGGAGCGTGAATAAAGTTAATAAAACGTTGTGAAAAGATGTTTTTTTTTCCTCGGGATCGAATTTCTTTGTGACCCATCATCATAGGTATCCTTAGTACTATCATCTGTCTTCGTTTTCGGGAGCGTTTCAAAGATACCCTGTATATAATATATAAATTTGATTATTATATAATATTATATCTAAACATTCAGTCGAGCAGAATATCTTGTAATGTAGTTTTTATATGTTATTTTCAGTGTAAAGACGAAATGAAGTCTTTCGTTTGTGAGCTTTACGTGCGCGCGATTACGACTGGTATGAACGAATTGGAGAGACTCAAACTGAAAACTGAAAAGGTATGATAAAACAGTTCCTTTGATAAAAATAATCAAGTATCATATTCATTCTTATGCATATTGATTGATATAATATCTAATACCTTTAAACGAGCAATTCTTGTATGTATATATATATATATATATATATATACGAAAATATATATATTATCGCCCCTTGCATATCAACTCCACGATTTTCAAGAAATTTAGTATGCAGGGGGTTTCGGGGGCGATAAATCGATCGAGCTATGATTCATTTTTAGAAAATGTCGTTTTACCCGTGTTTTCAGGCAATGAAAAACTGCTACAATATATTTAGTAGAGATGCGCCGAATATTCCCTTGGTATTCGGTATTCGGCGTAATCGGCACCTTATTCACTGTTTGTATTCGGCCGAATTATTCGGTTTTGGTGCCGAATATATTCGGTTCAAGTATCTCAATTTTCTTACCTATTTATTGTACACAGAATACACAGTATAGAACATGAACACAGAACTTCTGTAGTAAGATTTACGTTAAAGCAAAAATGCTAGTTTTATTGCTACTTTTGCAGTGTATGAAGAATGTGTTGGAAAAGGTAATAAAATAAAGCAATTAAACCTCAAGTCAACATTTATTTTTAATGAACACACTTATGTGGCTAATTGACAAGGAAATAATCATAAGTGAGATCATATATTAAAAAAAACATGGGTAATCAAAAGAAAAATGAATATTTTAATATTTGTAATTTATCAAGGGAAAGTTATGGCGCAGAAACACCAAGCTCTCAGCCCTCTCTGGCAATAGTCTATTTGCGTTTCTCCTCGTAAAGGTTTTCTGCTTCTGAAAATAATCGTTATAATCTTTCGCTGTAGACACTGCTACCAGGAGCACTTAGAAATACTCTGGCTAAATTAGCTAAATGTGCGCACTTAAACTTATGCTTTGCCCAACAATCAAAAGGGCTCTGGTTTCTAGGCAGAAGACTTTCAGCTACATAACTGTCCAATTCCACGGCAATTGGGCTTTTAGGATCTTCGTAAATGACAGGGTTCGCCGAGGCAAGTTCTTCATAACAGTTCCAAAATGCCATATGCGATTCCTCTAAAAAATTTGTAACATCTTGTAGAGGTCTTCCTCTGTTTGTTTCAATTTCATCTTCGCTTGAGCTTTCAGCATCAGGGTCGCTTCTTTCAATGTGTTCTAGAAAAAGCTTTCTTCTTACTAGTTCGCATTTTTCGGGAGCAAAAAATCTCATTCTAAATCTGGGGCCCAACAATGAAGACAAGCAATAGTATTTGTCTTCTTCCAAATTTCGAAAACGTCTCTGAAGTTCTTTTTGTAACTTTTGTACCATTGCTGGTATATTGGGACATATTTGTGAAATTTTGGGCTTTGTTAAAAATTTGATCAGAGTGTTACTGTGGGGAATCACTTCAGAAATTGACGAAAATGTAGAGCTGGTAATTTTGGTGATTTCTTCAAACAGTTTTAATAGTATTAGACATTCTTTGAGAATTAGCTACTGCCTTTCAGTACAGTTTCGAATATTTACTGTGCCATAATTGTCCGCAATGTAAAACGAAATCGCACGTTTTTGTTCAACGATTCTTTCCAACATATAATACGTGCTGTTCCACCTCGTTGTGACGTCCTGTACAAGCTGATGCTCAGCAAGATTTAGTTCTTTCTGGATATTTTTCAGCTTTTCTTGCGCCGTGCTTGAGTGGTTGAAGTGTGTCACTATTCTTCTAGCAGAGGTCAAAGCATCATTTATGGTTTCAACCTGTAATGAAGATTTAATCGCAAATTGCAACGTATTTAATTTGCAGAACTCTATGTTGTAGAATTCAAATGATTTGTCATACCACTCGTCGAAGTGCTGCGCCCTGATCCGCCGCGAGAAATAACACAACTACATAAAGTGCACTTTAACTTTTGTTTTATCATCTTCTATTTCGTTAAAAAAGTCTCAAGTACGTGATCTTTTACGTCCACTCATGTTGCAAACACAATATAGTCATTATAATCAATATTTTTATAATAATAAACACATTTGTTATTAATTATAACGTAATCGTGCAAAGTACGGTAGGTACGGCTCGCTCGTCGTCTAGCTAGCGAGTAGTGACACGCAGCGGACATGTAAGAACCTGTTTCCTCTAATAATTAGAATACGAAGGTAAATTTCGCCATCATCTACAAGGTTATAATAACTCAGTTGGGAAATCGGGCGGTCCCGAAACCAGAAGACCCCGGTTCGAGTCCAGATCTAGTCCGATGATTGTTTTCCCTTTTTTTCAAGTTCCTTCCTTTGTGTGAAAAACTATTATTGGGAGCCTTTTGTCTACGCATTTAATTCGTATCTAAGTATATTTTTTAAAAAACCCGAAAAAAATGACCGAGCTTTAAAAAGAGAATACGGTAGGTAACATCGAAAAATATTATTCATATTTCATCAGTATGTCATTCGTATCTAACTATAATTTACAAAAAAACACGATTTACAAAAAAAAAACCGAGCAAAGCTCGGTCATCCCGGTACTTAAGGGATTTATGGATGACAATAGCCCTTGGGAATGAGGTGATTGCTACCAAGCTATTTCTAATTTGTTTTGTGTAATATGTTAGAGGATTGCAATTGTTTATTCTTTTCAAAAAAAATGTCCCGCTGGGTTTCTTGCTGGTTCTTACCGGGTGAAAGGTATTTCCCGAGTAAATTAGACATAAGAATGACTTTCTTATATTTACGCGAAGACTACACATTAAATAAAACTAGTCCCCCAGTGACCATGGGTGCTGTAAAGCACCCGAAACGTCGGGAATGAAAAAGTTAAATTAAACGCGATAGAATTCGTAAAAACTAGTTTTATTTAATAAGAATGACTTTCAATTAGTATTATTTATAATCTATGTTGAATAAAAAAAAAATCATTTCTATCGATATGGTGGTGTTAAAAATGACTTTTTGGGCATGGGTATGACATCGTTTGACACTAGCACTACATCTCAGTCCACCTCTAATAACATAAGCGTTATATCAGAGAAGGTGGTAGAGTGACTACCTTTTTAATTGTTTTATTGTATATTTAAAGCTTAATAAGTCTTGCGTTACTTTATAGCTTATGAAATTAACCGAAAGTTTAGGTTTATCATTAGGTCTGACTGGGAATATAAAATTCCAGTACTGAGGTATACATGAACAGGCCTACAACTAAATTTGTTTATTTCGTATACTTGAATGAGGACTACATTTATGGCTCATTACATGTAGCCTGTAATTTATGTATCTATAATCTACTAAACAATATCCTTATTGTTTGTAATACCTCACACCTAATGTGGTTTACGTCTTTTTCTGGGTGATCGTTATTTCTTTTCATCATTAAAATTTTAAATTAAGACTTTAAAACCTCAAGTAATCCTGTCACTCCAAAAGACGATTCTTTACGTCATGTAACCAACTTAAGTGCACAATGTTATTTAATAGAATTCAGTCATTTCAATATTATACATCAATTCAAAGTATTTTAATAAAATTACGATAATCCACTACCCCATGTCTTCCCGTGGATGTCGTAAGAGATGACAAAAGGAAACTAAAAAAGAAGTTTCATGAGTTTGCAGACTTGTAATAGGAAGCTTAGTGTTTAGCGACTTCCCACTAGATGGAGGGATGGAATATGCAGGGATTCAATAGATGCAGTTGGCTCAGGACCTTAATTAACCAATGAACTTGTGATAGGCATTGATTATATTGCAGATATTATTCTTTATCGCTATAAAGAATAATATCTGCAATATTGCGAAGCCATATATATACTATTCCTCAAGGTCCGTTACCCCATATCATCCCGTAGGTGACGTAAGAGGCGCGTAAAAAATAAAATAGGAGGTTAGGTAGCAGCATCTTTCTGATAACAACTCAAAAAATAAAAGACTGCATTTGTCAAACTGCCTTTCAAGCGTGGAAACTATGGCAATACCCCTCATATGAGACAATCTATGAGGAAGGCCTATGTTCAGCTATGGACTTTTGATAGGCTGTAATTAATGAATCTAGGTAATTCTTTACAAAAATGTTTTATATTAAATTATCTACTATATATTGCAGGAGGCGGAAGCTCGCGCAATGGAACAGACCCTAAGCTCATGGTTCACGCAACTGGGGTCGCTGCTGTCGAAAAGCGTTCGGTTGAACTACGAGTGCGCTCTTACTGCGTTCTCAGTTCATCCAACGTCGGTGATGTACGAGCGAATAGTTTCTGCGCCTACACTGCCCTCTGTAGCCGCTACCACGGTTCGTAGTCAACACAACCTTTTCTCCAGAAACAAATTCGCTTGGACTGGTTGTTCTGTTAATTCGATACTGCACCACGGGTAAGTAAGTGAAGTTAGAGCGTTTATATGTCCCACTGCTGGGCACAGGGCTCTCATTTCTAAGAGGGTATTCTGATAGGATACAAGAGAAATAAATTATTGGTTTATATGTCTTGTCATAAAAGCGTTACATCGGGCACGGGTAAGGACCAACAAGAGTGTCTCTGTATGTATATTGTATGTCTTCTGCGCAGCTATTAGCCGATTTATCTTTTATAAATTTCGGAGTGTTCGCCGCGGTCGAAAACATAAAGAAAAACATCGCCAGACGTCTAACACCTTGGACTCTGCTAACCGTCATTGGTCAGGTTATTTTACGCATAGTACTGTGATCATTATGCTTGCATCAGCACAAAATAATCCACTTCCCCATACTATCCTGTGGGTGTCAGAGGCGACAAGGGAAACTTAAAAAAGGAGATATGCAACAGCATCTTCCTGATAACAATAATAATTAAAAAATACCCCTCGTATGAGACAATTCATGGTGAAGACCTATGTTTAGTAGTGGAATTTTGATAGGCTGTAATGATGATGATGATGATGATGATGTCTGTGTGCCTTTAGGAGGTGGTCTTGACAAGTCAAGACCATCTCCTAAAGGCACATTTTTCCAATCCGTTAGAAATTATACTTCTAACAGTTAGGTCTGATGAATGGTGAGAGGCTATTGCAGCTCATGAACACTTGCAACCAACTTCAAACATAGGCGTTACAGATGTATTGTCCTATATTTATGATGAAATTAAATGTCTGAAATGAAATGTCCTACAGTCTACAATATAATTATATTACCCGTATGGATTTATCCAAATTGTTTAAAATTTGTCAGTTTAAAAAATAAACATATACAACAAACAATTAAATTGTACACAGCGTCCCATCACTTTTAGTATTGTTACGAGCTTGGGGTTCGAGACAATTAAAAACTGCCGAGTGAATTACCAAAATTGACACTTTAATTACAGAACACTAATTACAACTTTAAACCACACTAATAACAAAACACAATTTTACTACAGATCGCTTAAGTTCGCAGTTGTATCGCTTCGAAGTATTCGCTTGTATCGCCAATTCAATACTGACCCGGTCGCGGTCTATACCGGCCTTATATAGGGTCTCAGATAGTTTCAGAACCTTCTACTGTAGAAACATCTAGAATGTTCGAGTACATATCGGTCCCGAAATTTCTAGAAGGATCTTGACTCTCTAGTTCTGCTACTCGATACTAGAGGGCGCTAGTGGTAACTAGTGTTGCCATGTATAAACCATTAATAGTGGCGCGCAACACTGCCCCCTCCTAAGACATGCTCGTCCCGAGCATTATTGGCCCCATAATAACGCGCCAGTCGATCCACATGGACGATCTTAGGAGTACCTCTTGCACCTTTCTGTATCCGGTAGGTTACGTCATTGATCCTTGTCACAATCCGGTACGGTCCGTCCCATTTAGCTTGAAGCTTAGAGATTTCTTTGCTGCGAACTGGATTGTGCAACCACACTAGTGAACCTTCGTCGAACCCTTTGTTGTTCATTTGCGGTCATAACGGATTTTCATCTTTTCAGATATTTGCTGGCCCGATTGTCTGACGTGCTCTCATTTCTAAGAGGGTATTCTGATAGGATACAAGAGAAATAAATTATTGGTTTATATGTCTTGTCATAAAAGCGTTACATCGGGCACGGGTAAGGACCAACAAGAGTGTCTCTGTATGTATATTGTATGTCTTCTGCGCAGCTATTAGCCGATTTATCTTTTAAAAATTTCGGAGTGTTCGCCGCGGTCGAAAACATAAAGAAAATCATCGCCAGACGTCTAACACCTTGGACTCTGCTAACCGTCATTGGTCAGGTTATTTTACGCATGGTACTGTGATCATTATGCTTGCATCAGCACAAAATAATCCACTTCCCCATACTATCCTGTGGGTGTCAGAGGCGACAAGGGAAACTTAAAAAAGGAGATATGCAACAGCATCTTCCTGATAACAATAATAATTAAAAAATACCCCTCGTATGAGACAATTCATGGTGAAGACCTATGTTTAGTAGTGGAATTTTGATAGGCTGTAATGATGATGATGATGATGTCTGTGTGCCTTTAGGAGGTGGTCTTGACAAGTCAAGACCATCTCCTAAAGGCACATTTTTCCAATCCGTGAGAAATTATACTTCTAACAGTTCGTCTGATGAATGGTGAGAGGCTATTGCAGCTCATGAACACTTGCAACCAACTTCAAACATAGAGCGTTACAGATGTATTGTCCTATATTTATGATGAAATTAAATGTCTGAAATGAAATGTCCTACAGTCTACAATATAATTATATTACCCGTATGGATTTATCCAAATTGTTTAAAATTTGTCAGTTTAAAAAAATAAACATATACAACAAACAATTAAATTGTACACAGCGTCCCATCACTTTTAGTATGTTAATGTAGCTAGTAAATATTGTATTAATTGCTATATTGTACATGGCTCTAAATAATGTAATTGTTATTAAATATTGTTTTAAGGAAATACAAGAATCTGCATCAGAGGCTAATCCGGAGTTTGGTAGTTGGGCGACAGACAGTTGTACTAAGACAAACTTTGTGAAAACATCTGAAACATTGAACATCAAGCAAATACAGCATAATGTAAGTTTTAATAAACATTCAACATTTCATTGAATATTGTTTGTGTGATAGGGTGTGAAACCCATTTTTAAAAAGAAAAATATTCTTTAAATATAGCAGCATTCTCCATTACATTTTAAACATTTTTTCATTCATTCAAAATTCAAACCATTTTTGAAAACAACACCCATGGGTCGGGGGGGCATGTTTTTCACATTCTGTTTGTAAGCTATCATGGCCTCTTCTGCCTCTTCTCGTTCCGTAAATGTCAAAAATCTCATCAAATCTTTGATTTTTAAGCCGGCAATACATGTTGGCCAAGCCTCACCCAACGCGAGCGTAGGCAAATTCATACAAGGCGAGTGCTACAGTTTTCACGTTGGCCAAGTTTGAATGAGTGAACATACTGACATGGCCAACTAACATGTGGACACGAATTGCCGAGAGCAAGCGAGCGCCTTTGATTTATGCAAAAAAACCGACACTGTTCCGAAGTGTAGATTTTGTTGTAAAAGCGTATACATCGCCCCAAGAATGAATCACTGACTCGGTGGAGTCGAGTAACTGGTACTACTAGCTTGTGTCTGTTCCTAGTATTTACAGAATGAATATCACTTTTTTTTTGTATAACTACTTTAATTTTTGTGTACGTACATTACATTTTCATAAATGTATTGAGAGGCCAAAGTTAATATATTAATTTCCTTAAATTTTTGTTGGAGCGACTCTTTAGGTTTTAAATCATAGATTGCTCTTATGGCCCTCTTCTGTAAAACAAATATAATTTCAGTGTCAGTCGCGTGTCCCCATAGCAAAATACCATACGACATTATCTATGGAAACAGCTAAAGTAAACAAGTCTAGCTGTTTCCACACTGGTAAGATTTCTAATCTTTTTTACAGCATATGCTGCAGAACTAAGTCTGCTTGCTAACTTTGATATATGGGGGCTCCATTAAAGCTTCGCGTCTAGTGTTATTCCAAGAAAAATGGTGGTATCGACAAGACTCAGTTTCTCTCCATTTAAAATTACGTTAGTATTTAATTGTCTGACATTTGGAGTCATGAACTTCATACATTTCGTTTTAGTGTTATTTAAATGCAAGTTATTAACATTAAACCAATTTACTATTTTAGATATAGTATTATTTACTTCGTCATATTTTAATAATTGTCGTTTTAATTTGAAAATTAATGAAGTGTCATCAGCAAATAATACTATATTATGGTTATCCCCTACTATGTAAGGTAAGTCATTAATATATACAAGAAACAGAAAGTACTACACCGTAGTGTTGTAGTTTCCTGATTAATGTTTCATGGTGAACACAAGCGAAGTCTTTGGATAGGTCACAGAATATACCCAAAGCATCCTGTGAATTCTCCCATGCATTGAAAATATATTTAATCAGCTCAACACCAGCATCAGTTGTCGAGCGACCCCTTTTGAAACCGAATTGATTTTTATGAAGTAAATTATTAACATTAAATTTTTTTACATTATTTGATCAAGAATAATTTTTTCAAAAATTTTACTTAGTGTTGGCAGTACAGAAATGGGTCTAAAATTGGCGGGGTCTAATGTACTACCAGATTTAAATAAAGGTATTACTTTACTATGCTTCATCAAATCAGGAAACACACCATATTCGATACTAGTATTAAAAATAATAGCTAGTTGAGGCGCGATTATATCGATTATAGACGCAATAACTTTAACGGAAATCCCCCACAGATCCGCAGTTTTCTTACTATCAATAGTTTTAAAATATTTTACAATATCTTTTGATGATATTTTATGAAATGTAAAATTCTTTGTACACGCATTTACATTTTGTTTAAGTAATGATTCGGCGACGGCAGGAGAAGAATTCAGTGACTTGTGGTTAAGATCGGAATATCCGTAAAATATTTCTCAAAAACCATTGCAACATCCTGATCTGATTCCGTTAATTTGTTGTTAAAACTTAACACTTCTTTGAATTGCGAGAGTTGACCTTACCAGTTTCACTATTAATTATACTCCACGTCATTTTAATTTTATCAGAAGCCGTCTTAATTTTGTTGCTCAAATGCAAAGACGGCTTTGGAGCACACTCCTTTAAATATTTTGAATATTTTTTTACATATTCCCTAAATTCGACGCTAGGGTTATATGACCTTTCATGGTAAAGTTCATATAACCTTTGTCTGCTCTTATGGACTCCTACTGTCGCCCATTCATTGAAAGCTTTCCGACTGTTCAAGGAGAACGTTTTAGAAGTAAAAATATTATCTAATTCATTGCAGCAAATAAGTTTAAACACTGTCCCAAACAAAAAATTAGGATCATTTTGGTATGAAAGTGATGGAAGTTTCTTCACTATGTTACTTCTAAACTTCTCCAAGCGACGTGCATTTACAGGAACAAACACAATTTTCTCATCTACTTGCTTTTTGTGAACATAAGGTAACGAAACTAACTGTCTACAGTGATCAGAACTCAATTCTTGAATTATACATTTATGCAATGGCTTAACATTTGTAAAAATGTTATCTATACATGTTGCACTACATTCAGTAATACGCATTGGCTCTAAAAATAAATTAAAAAGGCCATATGATTTATACAATGATCTAAATTTAATATTGGTGGAGGAAGCTTCTAGGAGATTGATATTAAAGTCTCCGCATATTACATCAGATTTATTCTGTTTATTAAGCTTTACAAAAACTTCCTCCATAATTTTTTCAAAAGTATTGTATATAGAACATGGGGGTCTGTAGACGCTCACAACAATTCTACAGTTCGCTCAACAGAGAGGCTCACAATATCTTTACGTTCTATACATGATAATAATTTACTAGCTAATATTAACGAGCCACCTCTTAAAACCAATAGAGATTGAACGAACTGACCACCTGGTGATTACTGAAATTAAACATTATGTTATAAGCTTTTAACCAATGTTCAGTAATACATAAAATATGAATATTGTTGCTACTTAAGAACAATTCAATTTCTAGCTCTTTGCCTATCATGCCTTGTATATTCTGATGCACCAGGTGTAAACAATTTTTATTATCACTCTGTGGAGTCAGACAATTAAGGTTTTGTAAGCTACATTCTAAATTATTTAAATTATTATAACTGCTAGAGATTACCTCTATTGTCTCATTTTCTAATTTAAATCACTTTCAACTGATTCCAAATTACTTATTAAGTCATTACACTGCTCAAAAGAAGCAGATGTCGGTGTAGCCAAGTCCTTGGCTGAGTTAATATATAAACAATAAGATAGCACATTTGCTATCTGTCTTAAATTATATTTGGATAGGTAATACCTATCTCTAGTCAAAAATTTCTTAATGAAATTATTTATGTCTATTAAATTAATTATATTATTATAATTATAACAATTAGATGTCAAGTTTAAATTGTTATTAAATGAAAAGTTATTCATTAATAAATTTAAATTGTATCTTATTTTATTTTCCTGTGGCCAACCCTGTATATAAGGCAATGTAAACAAGATAATTTTATGTACATTTAAAGTATTTAAATGATCAATATATTTTAATAATTGAGTTTTGTTTACATTGCCTCTTCTCCCAACAAGAATTATTAATGTGCTATTAGGGCAAAACTTACTAGTTAAAACTTTATTCATTATATGACTAAAAGATGCTCCAGGCAAACAACAATTACTAACCTGATGTCCTTTTAAACAGTTATTTAACATCGTGCCCAAATTTTTGCCTATGTCATCACAATACATAATAACTTTATTTTTATTAATATTTAAATTACTTTTTAAGTTAATATTCTTTGTTATGGCACTGTCATAGAGTGTAGGTGAAAATAATGAGTCCTTACTGTTATCATTATTATTTACACATATTGTCCCCGATGAACCTGGTATGGAACACTGATACTCACTCTGATGTTTAATTAAGGAGTCAAAGCGCTCCTCATTATACTTACATGACTTTACCAGATCATTCATCGCCAATATGTGTTCTTTTATCTCATCCTGAGCCGATGCATATTTATTTGATATACTTTGTAGGGAGTTTTTAAGTGATAAAATTGTTGAATTTAGACACTCTATATCAGTCTCATAACAGTTATTCATATTTTCCACCTCAATTGAATATAATTTAAGTTTATTAATTAATTCTTGTTTTTCTTTACATACATTTATATAATTTTTGACATTAATTTTAGTTTTAATTAACTTTTCTACTTTCCTAACATATTTATTAATTTTTATGTATTTCTTTAATTTTCTTCTACTGCAGGTAATCCTTGCTGCTGTTCTTGATGTGACATAATCATCACCAGTCAAAACGATTGTTGTGGAGGGTTGCAATGCTTTATAAGATTCACATTCTATGAGCTCATTGAACAGACTTTGAGTTTGGGACGCTTTCAAGTTATCTATGTATTGTTTTAATTGCACAATCTGCTCATTAGCCTCACTTAACTGTAACTGCAATGTAGCAATTAATCTGAGGGATTCCTCATATTCCTTGCTGCATTGGTCAAACTCATCGACTGTTCTCTGAAGTTGATCCTTTTCTTTTGTGGTAAGGCACGCCAAACGAACCGTATACACGTTGGCTCTCGCCTGCAATCGGCCAGCTAGGCGAGCGACGACGAATAATGGCGAGGCTAATCAAATATTCTGTCCATATGTTGTTCCTCGCCTTCGCTCGGCCAACATGTATGTATAGCCGGCTTTAGAAAAATAAAGAAATCGCATGGTGTGCGTTCTAGGCGGTGTGTGAGGTGGATCGTGAGCACCTTTTCAGAAGCAAAAATGACTTTTTCTTGTTCGCGCTATGCGCCGAAGCATTGTCATGGTGCAATAAGATGCGACTTCTTGGTGGTTTTCCCTTACTTTTTCAAAGACACTGGGCAAACAAACGGTGGTGTACCACTCAGAATTAACTATCTTATACTCATCAAGTGGGATTGTGCAGACAGGATCCATCTGAGACAAAAAAAAAACGTATCATTATTTTGTCCACGCTTCTTGCCTGTCTCAATTATGTTGGCTTGCTGTCGCCTGAACACCCACACAGAAGACTGTTCGCTTTCTTTCCAGAATGTAACAATATATTCGTTTCATTTCATGTCGTTATACACAACATTGGAACATCCGTGATCCTTCTTTAACAATCATTTTTTTACACCAATCAACTCGAGCCCCTTTTTGTTCTGGGGTGAGCTCATGAGGAATCAAGCGACAACAAAGTTTTCCAACTTTTAAATGTTGATGTAATTTTTTTTTAATTTATCTCATATCAATACCCAAGTGTCCTCGAATCTCCTAATTAGTGATGTGTCGGTTTTCTTCAGTTAGTCGTCTGACATTAGCAACATTTTCCTCAGTAATCGCTGTTGTGGGTTAACTTTCACGAATTTCATCATGGAGAGAAACATGGCCAAAATCAAATTCTGAGAATCTAAGCCTTAAGGTGCTCAAATGAGATATTTCCCTCAAAGTACCAAAAATAACAGTACAATTTTGCGGAGTGAACATTTGAAGTCATAAAAAAATCATCACTCTAAAATCTTATATCTTAATATTGCCTTCGAACGAGAGAAGAACTTCACGCAGATTCAGCTTCTTTAAATATCATTATTTTGCATGTTATTATACACAAATTTAGTTGCGAGTTTCTTTTTTGTCAGGCAAATGTGCTGTCAACTGCAGTCCTTTCCGAAGGAGAAGCTTTAGGCCTTGGTGCAGAGCTTTGTCAAGATTTAGCTGTCTTGCTCTCTGGACCAAGACATAAAACACTTTCATGGGATATAGACAGGTACTTTTTTATACTATATTTATCTTTCATGTCAAAAAGAATGTGAGCATTGCTAATATTAATGTTACTGCCAAAATTATCCCATAATTTTTCCTTATATTTACCGAATACTTCATCCATGTTGAATAAAATTAATCCTGATCAGAACAAAATTAATAATTAAATGCTAAATGTAGTCCAGGTTAATTATGGCATCAGGATGTCAAACACCACATTTGTCCGGTCCCCATGACAATAGATAATCTGCAAGTTACTCGAAACGGTCAGAATACCTATTTTAGGTTTAAATTAACATTATAAATAATGTTTATTTAAATAAAAAAATCCTTTGGAATTAGTTCATGGAATTATTAATACTGGTGGTCGCCTTGTGACCAAAATCCGACCGTAATTCATTAATTTTTTATTTTTGTATATTAAGCAAGCTATTTCACTTTAAACTGCACATTAAAACACTGACATCTCATATAGAAAATATAAAATAAACGCTTTTTTGCCTTGACCAAGGTTTGACGTACACTCCACAGGCTATTGAGGAAGAAACATTATTTTGAAACAAATTTTGAAATCACACATTTAAGTTATAATTATTTGTTGGTAACATTTTAAAATTTTTTGGCCATAATCTCTACTCAGTGCAACTATTTACATATAAGTATATAAGGGGTTTATCCATAATAGTCTGTGGTCTATTATGTGTTTAACATTGGCAGTATGAAATTTAAAGTCCTCTATATATATTTTAATTATGCCAAATTTTATTACTCCGTGTGTGCAATATGCTTAAAAAGGGCTGCAAAGTTTTCCTTTCATATATTAATATATAGATCCCATTAAACATTCAACTCTATCGTCAGCTTAAATGTGTGGTATCTAAGGAGATGGTTCACGACAGTAGTCTAATTGTGGGTTTGAAAACATGACTTGAATACGCACTAGCGATGGGCGATTGTTGTAAAAAACAATTGACTGAATCGAAAATTGTGCCATCGCGCATTCAATTGTCAATTTAGTAGTTATTCACCTTGATTATTCGAATAAAAATCGACAAACAACTAGCTTTCCTGGTTCATAAGAATTATTTTTTGTTTTGTTTATTAGCTAGTTGATTTAAGAAGAACATTTAAATTTTGTTTTACTTAATACAGTTATCATCATCATCATCATCACCAATCTTGTATTGGACAATACATTCCTAATTAAGTTCCTACTACATCGGTAAGGTAGATTAGAATTAGAGACATTACTAGACTGATTGATCTCTTTTAAACCTATAACTAATTAAGTTATATTGTGAAAAACATAATACGAATAGTTAGAACTTTTTTACTTAATTCTTATTCTAGTGTTTCAGTCTTACTTAGATAGAAAATCCTTACTTACCTACCCATCTATTCATTTCAAAGTTCGTTAATACACTACGACGAACGAATGTATGTTCCCTCAATCGATGGTTTGATTACAATACAACACATACAAAATAATCTATTGGCGCCAATCGCATACCTAATAACTGCAGTCGTAACGTAAGTAGTGGCGCATAGACTTAGCGCAACGCACGCCCGCCGCATCATCTTTTGTAACTACTTTTTTAGTAGTACGTATAAATAGGTGCGCTGCGCTACAAATTAGTAGTTAAAGTTGACACGGTAACCGTGTCAGTCATTGTCGCCCGTCGCACACCGTTAGTCGATAACAATCGACTAACATGGATTGTTATTGAATTTTATCGACTAAACTGAACAATCGACTAATTTTATTAGTTATAGTAATAATCGCCCATCGCTAATACGCACTATATAGGTAATAGTTTATTGTTAGCATAATTGGCATTTTGATTCCAATATAATTTTTAACTTTAAATGTAGCAATATTTCAACATATATAAATAATTTTCAGAGATGTCTTATTAGAAAACTGTAGAACATACATGGAGCGCACACATGGCGGTACTCGCGCTTTAACGACAGAACTCAAGTACCTGAACCTCGATCCTAGCTCCTTCATGCATTTGCCAGAGGAACAGGAAGATGAAGATAATATTTATTATGGGATTGAAAAAGGTAAAACCTGATGGTTTTTAATTTTTAGAGGTATAATTAAATTGTATAATTTAATTGTGTTGGAAGCTAGTATTCCAATCAATCGCGAATGTGTTGGACATTCAGTAATTTCTGCTAAAAAAGTATGTTATAAACGAATAAGTTTTGGGAACATGCACACTTTTAAAAGAAGACAACTTTGATTGACTTACTTAGATTTAAGTAATTGCTAGGAAAATTAAAATGACAATCACAATTGATTTTTTTTTCTAAAATTGCAAGGTATTAACAAATACGAATTTTTAAGTGCATGCTCACAACAATATGTCCAATTTTTTTTGATATTTTCTATTAAACATTTTCAATTTTCATATTTACATAAGTAGTTTCACAAATATCAATTTTGTCCTCTTAAGGTTATGAACACTTAGTAGAATATCAAGAGGTTGAAAACATATGGCAAGATGCATTTATAGACCCTGATATGACCGAAAGTGCAAATTCAAGTAGTATGTTCGATATACCCGTGTTGCAACGGAGAAAGAAATATTCCAAACGTGTTCAACATTATTCTGATGAAGATTCCGATCCACTTAGCATAATTGCAGAAGAAAGAAGACATGAAAAGAAAAAAGAGAGACCACACAGTAAGGAAAGAAGTAAAGAAAGGATAAAATCTAAGACAAAGGAGCCGGGTCAAGATAAAGATGGTAGCAGTGAACGAAATAAAGTTAAATCCGAAAAAAAAGAACAGAAAAAAGAAAGAAAGGAACGCAAGAAAAGAGACAAACTTAACATCAGTCACATGTCAGAACCAAGAGTTGGCTCTCTTTCAAGGTTAGTAGGTATGAAAGTGGCAAGGGAAGAAAATGTACATCCAAAAATAGAAAAACAAACAAGCTGTGATACTATTGATTATTCCAGTCAAAGAAAATTGTCTGTAACGTCATTAAATTCGGATGGTAGTGAAAATAACGTGGTATTTGATGGATTGTACTCAATGGATGATATTAAATCTCCAGAAAAAGGTGTTCAAATTACTGAATCCCTCAGTAAAACCCCACTTCACAATAGCAGTGATTTAGCATGTATAAAAGATGTATCAGTAAATAATAATCATGGGTTAGATATGGATATAGTCAATATTCAAAGCAGTGCAAATTCCTTAATGGGAAATCCTATAACAAACATCGCTCAAACTGTAACTGATAATAATTGTATAAATGATGCAGACAGCAAGGATAAAGACACTAAACAAGTGAAGGAAGACGTCAAACAGAGCATTAAAAAGCTGATTCAATTCAGAAAGTTAAAATGTTCCAATAATGAACAAAACATCAAAAATGAACCCAACATCCCTAATGAAATACAAAATTTACATTCTGATAAAAACTATGTAGTACTTCGCCAAAACACTAGGCAAAAGGATATCAAAGAGGTATGCCCTACACCATCTAATGTAAATTCATCATTGGAGGCAAATTTAAATATACCTAAGATTTACATTAACAAAAAGCAGTCTGAACAGTTGAGTGTGTTAAAAAATGAAGTTGGCAACCTATTTGTCAAAAATAATAAGTCTAATACTTCTACTCCACCTCACCCCAATGCAAGGAGTTGTGTTGGAAAAATTGTTGCTGGTTTGGCGCAATACACAAAGTCAACATCAATGAAGAAATTCAAAACGGATGATATTAAAACACTACCTGTTTTACAATCTGAAAGTCAAAATCTAAATGTTACAAGTAGCAATAATATAGCTTTAGATCATAGTAAACACGTTGGCGAAACACGGATTTTAGTTAAAAATATGCCATGTAACAATCCAACAAATTCAAGAATAACAAACCAAAGTAAATTTAAAGATTTCCTTAAAGAATTGCAAGAAACGATAAATGCTGGCGCGATCAAAGATAAATCAGAAGCAATACTTAGGTTAAATCAAACCTCTGTCACTATAAAAAATTCAAAATCTCTTAATAAAACAGTACCTATTAATTGTAATACTTTAAAAATTAATTCCGCAGTTGTGACCCAATGTGCCAAATCCTTGTCACAAAAGAAGGTTGAAAACGCACCTAATACTTTTGCTCGACTAAGTTATATGCACAAAAGCAAGCAAAGTGATGTAAGACCTAAACCAGCTGTATGCCAGGCCAAGCAGATTCATCAACAAAAGCAAACATCGTCTGAAATAGATCAACAAATAGTTGACTTCAAACTAAATAAGTTTAAATACCTGCAGGGTAAAGGTGTAACTATTTCTAGAGTTGGAAACCCTATTAAAAGCAACAACCCAAAAGATGCTCAAGATATACGAAAAGAAAAGTCAAGTTCAAATTTTGTCGAAGGGCATCCGGTTTTGTCTAAAATTTTACAAGTAAACGAAAAAAATGCTCCTAGTGAATCTGAATTAGACGTCACTAAAGAACTTACTAGAGACATCCACAATAGTCGACCACAAGTTATAACAACTGAAACTTCTAAGTCTTCTTTACTAGCAGAAAAGGATCAAGATGATCTATTACTTCTTTTACGACAGAAAAATTGGCTAAATGCACCAAGATCAAATACGAAACCTGAACTTAAATTAAACCGTACACCACAGGCCATCATAGAAATTAATAAAACCTTTCAAAATTTTGTTCCACATCCGAAATCTCCCGATTTATCATCAGTTAAAAACATGAAATTAAGTGAATGCGAAAGTAGCGGGGACAAATTTTTAAAACCTCCGACTTCGTCAACTACTGAAAATGATCAAACAAAACCATCTGTTATAAAAACTCAAACATCAAGAACATTAATACATTCTTTATCACAATCATCATACGACAATACAACTACAGGCAGTATGTCACATAATACTCTATTACTCGACGCAAAATGCCAAAATAAAGAATCACAAGTAAAGAAGGAGAGAACCACACCAAGGATTTCTTCCAGAAATAATACTACAAAACAAGATTGGGAAAGTGTGATGGATGCTATTTTAAAGCACAAAACTCCAAGGCGAGGTCCAAACGCCCTTGACATAGCTTTAAATAAAGATTCCTTTGAAAAACGTTTAAAAGAAAGTAATCTGCTCAATCAGAAAATTGTATGTGACAGTTATGACAAAAAAGATTTAGACAAAGTTATTGGAAACGATTTTGAATTAAAACATGAAAACATTGTTCAAGTATCAAAACCTCAACAACCAAAAACGAACCGCAATCCTCATTTAAAGTCAGTAAATGTCGATCTTCCAAAAATGTTAAACAAAAATGTTATTAGCAAAGCAAATATACATCATAAGCCTAAGTTGTTAGCACCTGTATTACCAAAGATAGATACTTCTTTTGAAGTTCTTAAAAACCACGACCCTTTTATATCAGGAATACCAAATTCTGATTATGATCTCTTAGAAGAACTGATGGATGATGATTTACGTAAAGAAATTGGCGAGTTGTTATCAGAAGATGATACTTATCAATCTGTAGCATTAAGTGTTAAAAAAGACAACAAACACTCTCTTGCGATAAAAAGTGAGCCTAAAACAATAGCTCCATTTCGTAAAGAATTGGGAGTCCAGGAATTTCAAGAACAATCCCCTGTTTTAACATGTGATAATAGCTCTGCCAAATCTACCAAAGATGCAGGAAAACCGATCGATACTATATCGGTAAAGTCTGCGCCAAAGCTATCGTGTACCTCAACTTCAAACAATGATCCACATCTAAAATCTCAAGGCACGGTTAACTGTGAACTCATTAAGACAACAACACCTTCACATACTTCAGTCATTAAACCTCTCAAAAAGATCATTTACCAATCAGCCCAACAACAAAATATTTCACAAAACAATAATGTTGCTCCTTGTAATGAAATAATAACATCAAGAGATTCAAACATTTTAAAAATAACGAAACCAATTGCTGTAAATAATAATAGTGAGAGTTTTCGGATACCTAGTTCTAATAATATTTTGATCAGCAGCCAAAATATTCATGAAGATTCAAGGAATGTCATTATCACTACAGTACCTCAAAGAACAACATTACAAAATGTAGTTCTTATTGGTTCAGAAATTGCTTACGATCCATATCCTGCTATACAAATACAAGGATCTTCAAATACAAATGTATGTAATATTAACCAAAATACTTATGTTGCTGTAAATACGATGTCAAACATAGCTTTGCTACATACGACTCAGTTTGCAGCTCCTGTCGTTACACCTGTTATCATTGGCAATGCTGTTACTTTGTCTGCACCCAATGATGAGGCGCAACAGTCTCTGAACACGAAATCTCTCCCACTAAGTTTAAGAAATTACAGTGAATCTTTATCATCTGGTTCGATTATGGAACGTCAGAAGACAAAAAACGAATATACCAAAAGCAATTTTGAAAAGGTAGTAAAGGAAAATTTATTTAATGATCAAAAAAACCATGAAAATAAAATGGACGCAAACACAAATAAAAATAATGAACGAAAAATTTTATCACAAGTGCAAGCTAATCAGAAATTATCGCCTGAAAAGACTGATAGCCGATTTTCAACAAAATTGGGTAATTTAGCCGATCTCAATGAAAAGGTTGAAGTGTCCAAGGAACACGAAAGGCTGAAAGAAAAGCGCTTGGCTATAATAAGTCGAAAAGTAAGTCATCATACTAATATTTTACCAATACCGTTACCCTACACTCCTTTAAATAAAACGAAACCAGAATATGGTGTTCTCAATGCACATTGTAAAAATTTTAAAGGAAATGCAAAGCAAATAATCACAGAAGGTGAAACTACTTCGCGTTCTATAATCGTTGAATTGCTTAAAGATAAACTTTCTAATGCCGGTAATGCAAATATGCAATTGAAAGAAATAGAAAATTCTGAGGAAGATGTCTCTTTACATGATCTAACAGAATTGCAAGTACCAGGAAATTATAAGGAGAATGACAATACTCTAAAGTTACCTTGTCGTCGCATAATGTTAAGATCTTCAAAAAACGTCAAAGATATAATGTCTTTTCATAAAAAAACAAAAATCCATAAAATAAAAAAAGCAAAGCGACGAGTAAAATGTGTATCATCAATTTTAGAGAATAAAAAGACATGTAAAGAAGATATAAAAATAATCAAAGTTGAATCTTCAAATGAGGATTGTAAACATTTTTCAAATCAAAATAATGTAAAAGAAAACACAAGGAATAAGGAAATCGTTAAAAGAAAAAGTAAAAAACATGATTGTAATGTTTTAGAGAGCCCAGAGTTACCAGTTAAAACTGAATTTTTCGATGTAGAAGATCAGTTGGTTGGATCAGTCATACATAAAATAAGTAAAACATTAAAGGACTCTGATGGAACACCACATGATAACACCAGCATTAGTGAGATGAAAAATGAGAATGAACAAAAAGGGAAAGAATCAAATAATAATTTAGGTAAAGATCTTAGATCGGCCACACCCAAAGTAGATAACACCAGAATTGTTGAAGAGAAAAGTGAGAATGAACAAAAAATAAAAAAACCAAAGAATAATCTAGATAAAGCACTTAAAGTAGTTAAACCTAAAATGAATAAAGCTTTGAGGGATTGTGATGATTTACCTCATAATAATACCAAAAGTGTTGTGTGTGACATGAATAGTGCACAAGAAGGAAAAGAATCATACAGTAATAAAACTCTTGGTTTAATTATACCTATAATAAATGAAACATTAAGGGATTCCGATATATTATCTCATGATAACACAAAAATTGTTGAGAAGAAAAGTGAATTTGTACGAAAAGGAAAAGAACCAAAAAAGTTAAAAAGTAAAACTCTTGAATCAGTTAAACCAAAAGTAAATAGATCATTAAGCGGTTCAGTTGGATCACCTCATTGTAACACTAGGATGATAGGAATGAAAAGGAAGAAACAAAAAGAAAAGGAAATAAAGAATAATATAGGCAAAGTTGAAAATCTTTTAGTGAAATCCCTCGACCAAAAACATATGGAAGTAAATGATACAAACTTAGGGCAAAAAATTGAGAAAACCAAAACATGCCTTAAATCTGATACAACAGCTACAAGCTCTGAAAGTTACTCTTATGTTATTAAAAATGACAAAGATGTTAAAAAAGTAGATTGTAAAATAAGGAATTCGGGAGAAAATAGTAGAGGTATGAAGCAAATAAATAGTCAAGATAATTTTAATGATTCCATTAAAAATGTGTTACTTACAAACGAGATGCCGAATAATTTAGCGCAAAAAAGTGATCTATCTCAGGATTGCCAGAATGATATTTCAAAAAAATTAAAAAAGAGAGATAATTTACAAGGCTTGGAAGATCTGGATCAGGTGCTATTTGAAGAGATTATTACTACACATGAAAATGAACCATACAAAAAAATTTTTCGTGTACGGTTACCCAATGGTAAAAAATTTAAAGCTACGATAACCGGAAAAAATAATTTTGACGTTAAAAATATTCTGAAACATCCGGAATTAAAATCAATATTACTCAACAATTATTTGAAATCGAATAGATGCACTCTGAATATTAAAAAGAAAGCTAATACCAAAGATTTAAAAATGACATTTAAAACTACTCAGGTAACTACACACGAAACCAACAGGGCTAAAAGTGTAAAAGAAATGGAAACTATTAGCTTGATTAGTGATGATGAAGGTGAAGGTCCTACTCAGCACTTAGAAACAGAATATGGCAACTTTTTAATTGCCCCTCTGGATAGAAATACATTTTCAAAACATCAAAAGAAATTATCTGAAAAATGTTCGGTGCTTCTAACACAATATAGCATTGAGCAGTTTGATGCGTTAGAGAGTAATTGCAAAGTTCGGGAAACTTGTAGCTATTCAGAAGAAAGAAATCATTTTTTATTTCCGAATAGCTTCCAAAGTGATGATATAAATAATAAAGTACCTAATGCCCAAAATATTCCTCTTTCTTTATCTTGCAAAAGTGTCGCGCAAGTTGTAGAGGATTCTTCTGGTATAGTAGATAAAACTTCTATCAATATACCACTGGAGGAGATTATTATCGAACATCATTTAAATGAAACCGATAGTGTACTATCAAAGAATGATCGCACACATGACCAAACTAAAAGGGAAGTATTTAAAACCAACGAGCCTGAATTAAATAAAAACGTAAAAGATATGGAGCTAACACCTTTAAAAGATTTTCTTAACCCTGTCAAATTATTAAATGAGTCCGCAAATAACTATGAATGCTCTTTGAAAATAACCAGATGTGATAATTTAGTTAAAAAGTTAAAAAACATCAATACGGAATGTTTCGTAGAACTTATTAGATGTGATGATATTTTAAAGAAATACCCTAAAAAGAAAACATCTCATTATGTAGAAAGTACTGACGATGATAGTATAAAATCTTATGGACAAGATATTAAAGAAAACACGGCTACGAGTGATGTTTTCAATTCAGATCCAACGAAACAAATTGAAAATAATTTTGTGTCTGAATCGAAATTGGTACGGAGTGGGTCGTTTTCTATTTTAGATGATTTTTCAAGGTACATCGAAAATACGGACTATATTAACGCAGAGCCAGCTATTATTAAGGAGTTAATCGTTAATTACAGTGTACCAGTAGCTTTTCAATGTGATGCAGATTGGTTCATGACAAAAAAACGACTATTCTATTTGCACGCAATGAAATATTCAACCGAATTTTCGGACTCTGAGCAAGATTTACATCATTTAAGAATTGAAAATTTTGATGATGCTTCAACGGATTTTGAAAGTGATACTGAGTGTTCTGTGGACATTTGTGACTTATTCAAAAACCAACAATTTGAATTCGATAAAAGTTTACCAGCAGTTTTGAAATGTGATGCAGAATGGCTTGTGACAAAACGACAATTATTCTTACATGCTGTTAAAGATTCTGATAAACGTTTGAACACAGATCAACATTTTAGGCATTTGCATACTGAGAATAATGTTGATGTTTCTATGGATTTGGAAGGTGATAATGAATGTTCTGTTGTGGACATTTGTGTGGATTCCGGATCTTTGAAGGAGATCCGGAATACCGAATTAAATAAAAGTTTACCAGTGGTTTTGAAATGTGATTCAGAATGGCTCACGACAAAACGACATTTGATTTTACATGCTGTAAAATATTCTTATGAATCTATAAACACAGATCAAGATTTGCGGCATTCGTGCACTGAAAATAATGATGATGTTTCTACGGATTTCGAAAGTGATACTGAATTTTCTCGAGTAGATATGAGTGAGTTATCCGAAAACGAAATTCAGAATGAATTTAAGCTGAATAAAAATTTACCAGTGGTTTTTAATTGTAATGCAGAATGGCTTGCGACAAAACGACATTTGTTTTTACATGCCGTTAAATATTCTGATAAATGTTTGAATACAGATCAAGATTTGCGGCATTTGCAGACTGAAAATAATAGTGATGTTTCTACGAATTTTAAAAGTGATACTAAATGCTCTGTAGTAGACTTGAGTGAGCTATCCACAAACCAAATTGAAAATAAAAACGAAGTCAATATAAGCTTACCATTGGTCTTAAAATGTAATGCGGATTGGCTTGCAACAAAGCGGCAATTAATTTTGCACGCTGGTAAATATTCGGCTACAAGTTCGTACCCTGATCAATACGTGCGGCATTTACATAGTGATACTAAATGTTTTGTAGTAGACAGTTGCAAAATAAACCAAGATAATAATGTTTGTAAATCTGATAGTATGGAAAATGTAGAAGTTATGAGCTTAAGGAAATGTATGATAAATTTTTTCGAAAATAATACAGTGCTCGATGTTTTAAAACCCAACCCACAAAACTATAAGAAAGTTACACAAGGCAAATTTCATCTTCTTAAGAGAAAACTATCACCTAATGAAAATACATCTTCAATTAATAAAATCTCTAAAGTTTATTGTATAGAACCTGTACAGGAAACAAGTTTAGTAACTAAATTACCAGAATACAAACCACAAGTTGATACCAAGGATAAGGTCACAAACACTGAAAGTATCAATAAAGTTGGTCAACTTTTAATAAGTATTGATTCAGTTACGAATTCACATGAAAAAAATGAAGAAAATAATTGCTTAAATTCACAAATGGGCCCCATAAATCCTAAATCTACAACAGTTCATGTAATTGATGTAAGCAATAAGAATGAACTAGGTTACAAAAATGAAAAATATGTGTTAGATAACGCAAAAGAAACGAATTTTACAGATAACGCCAAGGTTGAGGAAGTACTTAATGATTTAAACGATAAGAATGTGTGTGACTCTAAAGATAAGTTTATGATAGGTGTTAAGAATAATAAGAATTTATCAGCTTTAAATAGTGAAAGAAGTAATGCAAAAAACTTAAAAATAATTTTTGATACAAATGGTCCATCGTCAACATCAACTACTTATCAGCAGAATGTTAAATGTCAAGAAAATTGTCAAAATAGTTCAAATGAGCTTATTGACACATCAAAAGTATGCAACAAAGATGTTTCTATAAAGGGAAGCTATAAAGTACTTGATATTAATTCAACAAATACAAGTTGTATTATTGGTGAGTGCATGCATGAAAAAATTCTTAGAAAAGCTTGTCATTCCCATGTCGAAGACAACGTTCCTGCTAATTATACTGAAAAGCTTATTTACGGTGCTGAAACCTCGAAAATGGTGGAAGAATCTTTAATAAATAGCAATGAAATAAAACAAAGAGTGAATAAATTGTCTAATATAGATACGCAGCAAAACGCATCTTCTTCCAATAATGTCATTGATTCATCAACAGACACAATGATAGCTGAAAATAAACAATATAGCAAGAAAATAGAAAGTATTAGCAGAGTTACACATAAATGTAATGAACTAAGCATTAACTTACAAGAAGACATAGGTTTATCTAAGGAACCGAAAACTCCTCTCTCTCATCAATGTAAAGAACAACAAGAGAAAATCTTTCGGGACTTAAGCTGTAATAACAGATACTCTGAATCTGTAGATGATGATTTTAAGGGCGCAAAACTTATACATCATAACAGAACTTTGAAAATAAATGAAAGTGTTAATGGTATACCGAAACAAAGTGTGGTAGAGGAACATATTTCTTTCGCATCTAAGACAGAAATTTCGCAACTTTGCCAAAATGAAACTACACATGTAGAAACGGACCATGACTATGAAGTTAAAAACGAGTGTAATATTATTATAAAAGAAGAAGTAGTAGACGAATGTAACCTAAATAACATCTATGATATTTCTACATATGAAAACAATAGTCTGATTAAGATAAAAGATGAATCTTTCATTCAAAATGATTCCTCCAATGATGAAAACAATCAAGATTTTGAAATTCTCGGAAACATACAAAATACTAATCTCATTGATAAACAAATTTTTAATAAAGGTACTAACGACGTCCCACGAAATGTAACTCTTGTTTATAATGGTGAATCAGGAGTTGTGTTAAAAGGTATAGAATATGAAGACCCCATAGCTGGAACTTGTTATATGTTTCCCTTGGAAACAAATACCCTGTTTTCTGATGAAGTCTCCGATGAAGATTGTAAATTAAAAGAAAAACAAGAAGGAACACAAAGTATCAACAATGAAGTTAACGAAACGCCAACTTCTACTTCTATAATTAACATTGACTCACTATATAACGAAAATTTTTCTGTTTTGGTACCTAAAATAACATATTCAAAAAAGGATAAAATAAATAAAAGTGCACGACGCAATATAGAAAAAGTGGGTAAAAGAGGTATTAAACGCAAAAGTGATTGTCTGGATTGTAAAATGAATGAAAAACGATACAGAAAAAGTAAGATTGATTACACAAAAACGCGTGTTTCAAAAAATGATATCACATATTGTAAAGAGTACAAACGCCTTTTCGATTACTATAGTTCCTTAAAATTTTCTTACTCTAGACCATTTCACAAAGAATATATTGATGTTTGTAGTATGTTCAAAGCCTGGCCTATAATACAAGAATCGCATCATGTACCATTTGATTCAGAGATTGATGATATTTTTGGCGATAGTGCTGAACAGATTTGTTTTCCAGATCCTTTGAAACAAACATTAGCAGAAGAATTATCCACAGAGTATCCTGAGACCCATTTACAATTAAATGATATGAACGAAACAAATTTCAATATGGGTTTTGGTGAGGAGTCCGGCAGAGTCAAACAAAAGATAGAAAAGAGTGACGATTGTCCAAAATTTTCGGCTGCAACTCTGTCGGACGTAAAGCATTCTCAGCCGTTTTTACTATCCGAAGATTACGAGGATTGTAAAAATAATTCAGAAGTTTCAAATATCTCTGAATCAACAACAAAAGATCAAAAAGAGAAACTAAAACATTGTATCACCTACATTCAGTTACGAGATAAAGTTCGTTCATATTTTAAGAAAACGTCTATTGAATTAAGCTATAACTGGATTAAAGATAACATTAAAGACAAAGATTTTAAATGGAAATGTGACGGAAAGAATGATTTTACAAACTATCCCTTTGACTTATTGGTACCAGATTTTATTGAACCCCCGCCTTTGGAATCTATTGTGCAAGTGGTTCAAGTTGGTCAGCTACCAGTAAGTGCAGCTGCGCAAAACCCCGTTAGTTGTGATCCACGTGTAACTCAGGTTTCAGATGCAAGTCCTTCGCAGTGTTTAGTAGAAAATAGTCCGCAGGATGACTCGCAATCTGCTATTAAAACTGAGTATACAGAACTTACAACTGCTGATCTTACTCTTCCACTTGTTGCTGAATATGAACAACATGATGAAAACATTGCAGTAGAATCGCACGAACCTACTAACATACCAATAAACGAAGATAATTTACAACCTGAAAAAGAGTTTATATCCAACACTAAAATTGATTCAAAGGAGGTCGCTTGTGATATTGAAGTAGATAAAAACCTAAACCTTGAAAATAAAGAATTGCAAGTGATAGCGAACAAACACGTAAATGATTCTGATTATCAATTCGAAACAAATAATACTAGATCACTTGAATCAGATTCACAAACGACGTTGTTATTCGAGTCAACCAACAGACAAAATTCTACATCAGAGAAAACGGATCAAATAGCGCATGCTATGAATGCTGCAGGTATTACAACAACTGCGGAGACAAATTCGAGAGCACATGCATTAGTTAACATTTTATCGCAAAAAATCCATCAAAGTGCTGTTACAACTACTCAAAGTTCCATTAACAATTTTTCTAAAACAACATCGATTAATGCTGTAGCCTTACAGCAGGCATTAGCTCAAATTCTTCCCCCGCCTTTAAATCAAACGAATAGTTCTGATAATAATCAACAAGCTCATAATGCGACAGTTACGCCACAAGTTTTACATATTGTCCAAGGCAAAAACGCTACGGGAAATCAAATTACTTTGGTTGACAATACTCAGCCATCTGTCATAAATACACCAAATGCTACACCTGTGTTGCATATTGTACAAAACAAAAGCTCGACCGCAGGTACGAATTCTAACGGAACACCAGTGCAACATACAAATTCTTTTGGTGGACTTTCTTTAGTAGATACCGGATTGCAGCAAGGTGGCAATCAACTTCTTCATATTGTAAATACTGGAAATCAGAAGAACAATAATACAAGTCAACTTCTCAAACGAGTTAATCTACTTACAAATCTTACAAATGTTCAAGGATCAAACGAGCAAAAAATGGTACAATTCGTATGTAAATCTGCTGATGGAAAAGCGATACAATTAAACGCACCTCATCAGAGAGGTATGGTTTTAAGATTGCAGCCTATTGAATCCACAAATGTACAAACCACCCCCACTAAGGCGGACGATCTTAGTCCTACAACCAATGCCACAAATATTGTGTCCGCTAAAGAAACTACCACTATTCAGCAAGAAATTAAATCTAGATCTGTTTACGAAGAAAACTATGCAAAATTTATTCAAAATACGTCTAATAAACAATGCAGTCCTGAAAAGTCTACAAGTCTTCCAAAATTTAATCAAGCCTTTGGCAAGCCAGTATTCCAAGATGGAAATCAAAAACAGAACGAAATAAGCAATAATAATTCACATTTATCATCGGTGAACTCCGAAACTGATAATCCCGAGTCAGAAACATCCGATAACGCTATTACCCTGGACCATATGGGGCAAATAAGCAGCCCTCCATTATTATTACGAAAATCACCTCAAACTTCGCAAGCACAACCTAATCTAGTTCAACAGATTAAACAGACCATTACTCCTATGAACATTCAAACAATGCACGGTGGTGTTATTTATACGAGACAAATACCTGTAAATATTAGTGGCGGACAAACTATAAATTTAATAACGGTACCTAGTACCGACCTAAGCGATGATTCAAATCAAAAACAATCTGACGTCAAATTTGTAAATCAGGGTGACATTGAACCTTCAATAATAAAGATAGTACCTCAAAATCAAACAACTTCTAACGCTGATGTCTCATCTGAAGAAGGTAATAATAATAATAGTGGTGGCATTTCAACCGAAAATGGTCAAAACACACAACCACAACCCCAATCAGTTTTGACGCAGATGCGAATTAAATTGCCAATGTTAAGTAAAACACCACAAATGGTTTCTGGTGCAAGAGTTGTTAGACCCTCCTTTTTTCAAATTCAAAGAAATGTCATAGGCGGAGCTAATCAACCCGTTTACCAGCAGTTAGTGCTTACTGCCGCACCGCCACTTGGACAGCAAACGATCAGGTTACCACAATCACAACTTAACAGACAAATAAAAGTTCCTTCGGAAACTCAATCGTCATCGGAATCTCAAATGAGCTCATCTACTCTCGAACAACTAAGGGAATTCGACATGGTACTTGAGCAAGTAAAGGAAAGAAGTACTGTGCAACCAAATTCTAATGGAAGTGGCCCTTTTTCAAAACTCCACATTTCACCAAGTGATACCACCGATGGTACTACCGGGTCGCCGTCAACAGAGCCTACGCAAGTTCTTTACTCAATTGGAACTAATCAACATTTTAATGTAGCATACGTTAATAGAAAACCTACAGTTACCACCACATCGGCAACATCAACATTTGTGCGATCTCCAGATTCATCAACTATTAATGAGTCTCCTTCTTCATCCTCGCATGCCCAGATTTCACAAACGACTACTACAGTAACATCTCTGAATGGCACAGCTATTAACCAGCAAAACCAACATAAACCGGCGAAAATTGGTTCCAAATCTAAATCAAGACCAAAAACCTCTTCAAATACACCTAGCACATTAAAATTAAACAATGTTCCCTCAAAGACTTCTACACAGAAACCTCAAGAGGACGAACAAACGACACAAAGAATTTTATATATATTAGCTGAATATAAAGAACAAGTTGAGAATTCACCAGATAAGGATAAACCAGCACCTCGAAGACGGACTAACTTGCCTTCAAATTCTTCGGGGTCTTCAAAGCGTAAGAAGAGCTCATGCAGTTCACGGCGTCCAGGAGCACGTGATATGAGCCCTATACACGGAGAAGAAACCTGCCGTACGATGGGATCTGAAGACAGCAGTTGCGGAATGTCACAAGGAGATTGTAATGAGAGTTGCCTAGAAAGCCATTCTCCCCAAGACAGTCCACAAAAAATTGTTAGGAAACTGACGTTTGAAAATGAAACACCAGCAACCCAGCCACGACCCCAACCACAAAGAAATGTGATTGTGGCAGATGGGCAAACTATCACTGTCGCCAGAGGAACAGCCGGCAAGCCAGCTACAGCTGTCCTAATGCCAGCTAATTATATTCTACCAGTTTCAATGGTCAAAGGTGGTCAACAAATCGCCATAGTTACTAACCGTGGTCCGAAACTTCTGACCGTTGGCGGTGGCGAAGGTGGAACAACGAATGCTCTGTTATTGCAACGTCTGATTGGTCCCGCTGGATTGAAGCCTGTTTTAGCTCGTCCTGGAGTACGTCATGTCCGTTTGCCAACAGCAGCGTTGCACAATCTTCAGGCTTTCAACCTAACAACTGCTACTACTATCCAACCGCCTGATAGCACAGCCTCGCCTGCACCGGCTCCGACTCCAGAACTTGTTGAAACTAGAGCGACAACATCTCCTTGGGCCGAAAAAGAGGCTCAAGACGTTAAGCCGGAACGTGGTTCGAGTCCTGAAGGGTCTGAACCGTGGAACCTTCCATCATCGGCTGACCCTCATGACTACACATATGAAGAGACTGTTCGAGCCGACAGTATTGATCGTACAGTGCTTGTAAGTATAAACTTGTTATTCTATTAATGTTTAATTTAATTATAATCTATGTATACATTTATATAAACAGTGTGACGTTAAGTTAAATACAATAAATGAAAACTCGGTAATTTCGAAAAGTATTTCGAAATAGTTAATTTTGTTATTATGTCAAAATTAAAAAGGAAAAATTTTAAACTAAATAAATATTCTATTATGTAATTAAAAATAAACACGCTTTAATAGTGTGACGTGTTCGTTCGTTAATTCGCTGTTGCGCGCGATCGCGCCTGCAGAATTTTCACGGAAATCGATATAGAAAGTCGAAATGGCAACTTTATTTTCTTTTAAAGATGACTTTTACCAACCTTAGATTTGTGAAAGGTGATGTATACACGTTATGAGCAAAAATTACTAAAAATAAATAATATTTATGTGATTAAACTTCTGAATATATTTAATTGACTTTTTGTGTATGATATTAAGCACTATATTGAGTTGCTAGTAACTTATTGTGTTTAACTTAGCGCCAGCCTGTATATATTTCTTGTTCCGAAGAAATTTCCCCTTAACGCTGATTACTCCTAAAACACCCAAACAATCGTGAATCGTATATGACGTACATTTTGAAACTTCAGGACCCGATCCCAGATCGATACAGCCCCGATATGGAGGCGCAAAGGATATTTGATAAGATGTTCGACGTAGACTCGAAAAAGTCGTATATCGTCGATTCGCAAGACGATTCGCCGCGTTGCGGTTATGATATAGACGCGTCAGATTGCGACGATAAGGCCTACCATCAGGTGATCATAACGTAGAATCGTCGCTGTCCCTACTGATTTAGATCCGCCTCTTAAGTAGACCTGCACGCCTCGATTTGTTTTATACGCTTTCCTCTTCGTTCCGTGTTGGTTTGCCGATAAGAATGCCAATATTTGCGACATTTTTGTACCCACTCAAACTAAATTATAATTAACACTAATCTATTAATGCTTAAATTAAAATATATATATATATATATATATATTATACCTGTGAGCTTTAATCTGCTTACTTGCATATATTTACTCACAGTATGTAAGACATAATCATGAAATTTGTAAATCTTGTATAATGCAAAATGAGCGTATTTTCATTAGCAAATTACACAAAGGTATAAAAGCTAACTGAACCCATTTACATAATATTATGTAGTAAAATGTCGCCTCTTATTAACGTTGGTATCTTATGGCGTCCTCCACAGCCAACGAAGAAGAAAATCAGTTGATTACGTCTCATAATAAATGTTGCCTCCACTCTCTTCGTTCGAATAGTCGTTGTATCATTTATTATATTTTTAACTTCCTATTATATTCAAACTTTTTAAACCGCTTCCTTAAAAAAAGAAACAATAAAGTAACGAAATTAACGTTAAAATGTTTTATTTTTGCATGTTTCAAAAAAACGGTTCGTTGTTATTTCTTCCCCGTTATTAAGTAATACCCGCATTATTTTGTGCATGTAATCGCATCAATCTTCATTCTACCTCTGAACTATATCATTAGTTGTTACTTGTAAGGAAATAAAAAAATATGTTTTAGGCTTAAGCGTTGTCGCAGTCATATAGCCTTTATTATGTCTAGATGTTAATTATTTCCCTTATTTTAATCAGCTTACTGCTTAGAATTGATATTTAAAACATTTAAAAATATTTAGAATATTATTGATTTGAAAAACCATTCAAAAATTGTTTAGTGACCATAAAAAGTGATTTCAATTTTTATTGATGTAGCAAGTATATGGCAAAATAATTTATTTCATTGTAATGTATAGGTTGTGCAGAAAAAGGATGGTACGTCGCATCGGCAGCACCGCTTAACGCACGTATCCGCAGCTGCTTTACGACACAAATATGCCATACTGGAACATGAACTTAGATTACAGGTGAGTCTTTTTATATTATTATTACAAACAAGCTTTGTTTAATCCCGTAAAAGTACAATGACGGCAAAAACTGACAGCCCAAACGTCATTCATTGAATGTTCGGAAACTGTAACATTTATATGGGATTCGCACTGAAGCTCCTCAATTGACCTGTTTAATAATTGGTGAAGTTAACACTTTCACTGTCCGGTTTTCAGACACAATAGTTTTTTTTTCTTTTTTTTATAGAATAAGGTTGACAAACGAGCACACAGTCCCCTGATGGTAAGTGGTTGCTGTGGCCCATAGGCATCTACATCTATCTTCGTTTACGAATTTAAATGCAGATACGTTGTCAGCCGTGAGGACTAAAATAGAATGCCTCTTTTCCAGTAAAAAGGGTCTCCGGTTCTCTACACATTACATACAACTATACTATTAATATAGCTGCAGCATGGCTCTACCACGTATAAAAGCAATAACCTCTAAGTAAGACAATAGCAATAACCTCTGCGCCACGGGACAGCGAAAGAGTTAATAGATTTCATTTTATTACCATGCAAAAGCAAATTGTTGCTGTTGATAAATATCATTTGGAATCAATTAATTAAATCAAAATTGTGTCTTACTAGGGGTGGGGGCGTGAGCGTTTATAAAATGTTATATTATTTTTGGAGATAGAGATCTTTTAGTGTAATACATTTTCAGTGGAGAACCAGAAACCCTTTTTACGAGATATGAAGCATTCCATCTTAGTCCATACTCCATAGGGGTGACACCGAATGTCTGTCTATGAGCCACAGTATCCATTTACCATCACGTGGACTGTGTGCTCAGTTGTCACTCTTATTTTATAAAAAAAAACAATTTTATTCAGAGCACCTAAAAAATTAACACTGAATAGAAACGTGTCCGATAAAATAAAATATTTTTATTATAGTTTTAATAATTAATATTTCATTTAAAATGTATAATTTTAAATGAATTATTAACAAAGGCGTGAACAAAAACTGGTAGGTAGATATTTACGCATCCAAAACTTCGATACCAGTTATTTTATCGCAATCGTTCGTTTCTGTATTACTGCCATCACCCCATTCTGTGTTTATCACAAATTAACGAACGTAAAAAGTCAACACTAACAAAAACAACAACAAAAATAGTAACAAACTAGAGATCGCACGGGAGCACAAACAATGGACGTAGTAGATATATTTCAGCGTTACGTACGTTCGTACTAGCGCGACGCTTGAGGCGCGGTATGAGGGAGCGCGGCGGGAGGTATCGGCATTCATGAAGTGAACACGTAGTATTTTATTTAATTCTGACTTAGAAGACTGAATTGATGGTTCCTGCTGCCCATCACCTGTTTCGGTAGTGTAGTGGCGGTGTAAGAATATCCACTACCCCATATCATCCCGTGTTTGTCGTAAGAAGCGACAGAGGGAAGTCGAAACAGGTGATGGGCAGCAGCTTCTTCCTGATATCGATATATCGTAATGTTTTGCAAAAGTTTTATTATCGTAAGTTTTATTATTATCGATCTACAGCGACACAAACGTTAGTGAAAACATCAAATGCTAGTACACAATACGAGCAAATTGATGATCCAATAAAAGGAACAGCAAAAATTTTGGCCGAGAGCTATTTTGTTGACGATGAAACTCTTAATAAATTTATCGAATGGTACGTAAATGTGGTCTCGTCGATAATTCGTGTTATCCAAAGACCATAAATAATTTTTCCATTGATTATTAGTAAAAAATCGTACCTCTGATTGTAAAACTGATTATATAAGAAGTTGTATCTGTGATTATTTCACTGATTTCATTGAAATTATTGTAGGTAAACTGACATTGATATTTTCTTTATAACACACATATAATTATTTCAAGAATATAATTATATGTGTGTTAATTGTGAACAACTTTAGTATAATTAATAAATCGTTACAACATCTTTAAAGGCTTTTTGTTTTACTGGCTTACCAAAAATACCTGATAATTTAACGGGTGTTCCGTGCAATATTTAGAGCCTTATAATTATCGCTTACCTAATATTTACAAATACATACATAATCATATTAATAACTTAAGTACAATAACGCATAGGCGTCAATCTTGGCGCATCACTATTCAACCACTCTATGTATCAATATCTATAGAACATCTGGTTACACTTGGCATAATGGGCATTGAGCGATACGCGCTCTCTATACCTTGCTTATTTGTACTCTAAGTTCTGAACACTTATCTATTTCTAAATATTACTATATTCTTTGGCGGGGTCTAAAAATTTGACAATGAAATGACCAATTGGTCATGCCGACGCTTCACAGATTAAACAAAGAAGGTTTCAGATGCGTTGTCACTTCAGTAATGTAATGGACTGTCTCACAGTCTGTTTCTAAACATAAGTATAATTATACATCCTCTTTTTTTATTGAATATAATATATATTGCCTCCCCCTTGGACTCTACTGCCTCCGCCCATCTATGAGTCAGGTAGACCAGAAGATCACCAGCTGATCGACCCCGACGAAAACCGTATTGGCGATCGCCAATCAGCTGGTGATCTTCAAGGTATAATCTTCAGACTGGAACACTGCAGTGCAAGTACTGTTATTTGTGCGACAGAAATAGGTAAGAGAGGTGGTACCTACCCAGACGGGCTCCTACGCTGAAAGGAGTCTTACCATATAGTAAAGCAGTTTTTATGTATAGAACATATTATGATTCGTAAACATTTTTGATTGTTATAGAAATCTTTATCAGAGGAATGCGAAGACTTGGGCGTGGATTCGCCATCCGCTTCTGAACTGTTCCCGGAGGCTGAACTACTGTTTTCCGGATCTCCAGCTCATGATCATACACATGACCAGAATTCGCACCATTCGCACACTCGTAAGAAATAATCTTAAAAAAAAAGCTTAATGACGCATTTACATTCGTTTGAAAGGAATGTGGTTCGCTTGTGAGTAGCGTTTATACTAGTCATTAATTACAAGCTAGCATATAACGCATAATAAAAAACGTGTTGGAAAGTAGTTTCACATAGAATGTCAGTTTTATAGACAATAGTTTGGATCCAGTTGAATAACTACTTGGGCTGAAACATATTTCAAAACGATTGATAGTTTTATCATTATGCCGAACTATCTATAATTTTCAATTTGCATCTGCACATTATAAAATATAAAATTAACGCTTTTTGCTTTGAAATACACTCCACAGACTATTAAAAAAGGAACATTAAAAATTATGCAAAATTCACAGCTCATACAGTCAATCTGTCAGTAATTACTTTGTTGCCAAAATGTTAAAATTCTTTGATGACAATCTCTATTATGTGACTGTTTGACTATAGACTATTATGTGTTTGACAATTGACATTGGCAGTATGAATGTAAACTCACACTCCTCTGCGCGCAATATGCTTAACCATATCAATGTCCCGTGAGTCATATTATATGAACATTTCGATTGTTTTGTGTCTTTTTCACAGACAGGGAAGTTGTTAAAAAGGGGTGCAAAGTTTTCTCTTCACTTATTAATATATAGATTATTACATTTTAATGTAAATGCGCCATTATTCATTTTTGTAATAATTTGAGTAACGAAAATTTAATTTGAAAGTAAATTAAAATGTTAAATAATAAAAGTTAGGAATATTTAACGAAATGCTTATAATTATTTTAAATTGTTTAAATATTGCAGATAAAATATAGTTTTTCTTAAATATTATAAAGTTTCTAGCCTTTCGTAGTATATTTTAAAATTATTGCTTCGTTTTAGCTCAACCAACTATTCTCAGTCAAAGTAGCATACCTCAGCCCGATATGGACGATCAAATCGCTACCGATCAACTGCTGCCTCGTAACGACATACAAGACGACCGTAACGATTTAGACGTGAATCTGGGGCTCGATGATGTCGGAATCGTAACCATCAGCGAAGACTGCATGCATGCGACCATCGCCTTGGATCAGGAAGAGTTTGCGAGGTCGCATCCAAACACCACCTTCCATAGAGAACCGACTGATGAAGGAGGTGAGATACAAGTTCTCTGTTCGATTAGCAGATATATAATGTTTGAACAATGACCATTTATGAGCATGATGTAGGTTGAGCTAGGGCTATACAATAAATTGCCGCAATAATTTATCAAAATTGATTGAGTTAAATATTCATGAACTGATTCTTTTATTAAAATGTTTGGAATTACTGCTTCAAAGATTACATATAATTGTTAAAAAAAAAATGAAAACTTAAATTATATAAACTTTTCTTTTAGTTCTGTAATGTAACAGTAATTGGTAAATTGCAGTAGACTGTTGCCTTAAGACAGCCTAATCTTTTCAGGTGCAGCCCTTTACCATAGCTGGTTTCAAAGGCCGTCACATTACATCGACAATACTCCACTCAAACAGAGCTCCAGCTACAGTTCTAATGACGGCCCCACAGACAACTGTAATATCTCAGGCAACACCTGACAATCCTAATATTCAACGTAATGTGAAGTTTTCACACATTGATAATATTATCAACTCAGCACCAAGCACCCACGTGAATAATTTAAACCTCTCATCGGTACTTGTCAAAGATGATGGCCTGACACGGTTTGACAGTATCCTAACTGACTCAAGAGAACTACACCTATCCAATACAGCATCTGCCATCGTTCACTCTGGAAACAACGCAACGCAAGTAATCAGAAGGGTTTGCTATGATGACGATAAACGAGACCCGAGGTTTCTAATCGATGAACCGGACACACTAATAGCTGGAGATGATGCGAAAATGATTGCAGAAGACAGCTCGAGGGACGTTACTCTAGAATCTATAACTGGAGACGTTGACGACGACAGATCCTCACCAGAACGCCATGCGGAATTATTTTGGGAGTCGAATTCCGCCTCAGAGCGCTCTGAAAGTCGAAGACCGTTAGACTTTAGCAGTGATAGTGACAAATGCTACAAGAGTCCGTCCTTCGATGAAACAAACTCAACAGACTCAAGCGGAGTGGGCACACATATGAGACTCGACTCTGTAATCAAAGAGGCGAGAGGCAAAGAGCGCAGTGGCAGTGCTGATGGCTCATCAGCGGATGACACTCATCCGCCGCTTCGCACGTATCCAGCCAAGCGACTGTGTCACTCGCTCGAAGGTGAAATGGGGCGAAGTTTATCGGGAAAGACGCGGGCTGGGGAGAGATCTCCGGACAGTTTAGAAGTCCGACGACGAGCGTCAGGCAGAGGCGTGGTCAAACGAGGCTGCCACTGCTGCAATGGCTCCCCAGTCCCACCAAGACCTAAAAAACCACGACAAAGGAAACCAACAATGGATTTTTCTACCCATTAAACTTGACATAATGTGATTATTCGAGAAATACAAAATGGCACTATGCCACTAACCAGACTGAGCGACGATCTCATAATACATGAGGTTACAATTATATAGGTGTAATATATAGAAAATTGTTAAAATTGTTTTGTATATAAAATTGTGTAGCTTATTTTCGGCTGATACGTGTGATTTTGTTGATTAGCTTACGTTAAGCCGTCCTTTTACGTGTTACAGTTATTTTTTAAGTTGCGTAATGTCACCGGTCAGTTCAAAACTTTTATACATGTCTTAATTCATGATAATGACTGTAAAGGAGGCATTGTGTTTTTATTGTTATTTTTTTATTCGTGTAATATATCCATTATAATAATGTATCAATAATAACATGTGATTGTATAAAAATATATTTGTGTAGGTTACCTTCATTATAGGCTAAGTGTTTCCGATAGTGAATACAGATTATACTCAAAAGTGAATTTAATGTATTCTTAGCATTTTGCGGGTACGAGTGTTTAATTAATAAATAAAGCCCTTGATGATGATGCTAGACTGAATATATTTCTCCATAGCGTGTTTACCAATTTAATTTGGAGCCAATATTTTCTAATTTTAACTTGTTTTCTTTTTGGATACTGTATTATATTCGCATAGTTTTAAGCTACTTCCATGGAGATGCACAAATCGATTGACCGTTGAAAAAGACGATTCGAGCTTTAATGTCGGGCGTTAAATATTTTTGAGGATTTTTGTTTATTTGCAAACTGAAACTTTCCGTGCCAACATTCTGGCCGTACTGTCGCTTGACTTTACGTTTCCAAAGGGCGTTATGTATTGTATCAATGTTTTATCAGTAGCTATGTGTTAAGCTAGTGTGAATTTGATATCCATAGTGTAAAAGGTGTAAATAGCATTTGCCCCCCAATTTTTGCTTCGGGGACCGTCTAGTCACTACCGTACTCTATGTATATCTTAGTATTTTGACTCGGTGGCCGTATTCACTGGTCACTTCACGGCTTTGAGCCGTTAATTATTTCGTGCAGTATTCTACCCGCTTATGTATATAAAAAGGCAGATTAGATATCGATTATAACTAATCCACATAGCGGCTGTATTTGTGGTAAAAAATATATAAACGGTCTTGTCGTTGGCAAGTAATTTTGAAATTGTACATACAGTTGGGAGAAAGGGGGTGTTTGAAAATTAGTGAATTTAGCGAGCACGGTCGTGCAATACCGGTCGCATTTATAGCGAATTGTAAAAGTATGTTTCGTATAAGGGGGTTCAATATAAACAATAGTTCTTCAGAACGTTATTTGTAGACGTAAGATATAGAGATATTAGGTAATGTTCACAAATAAATATTTCTGCGCGTGCCTGTAGTCCGATGTCCCTTGGAGTGAATTCATGTCCATGCTCCATCTCCAGAGAATACAGACATTTGACTAAAGGTACTAAATACAACAATACCAGTGTTAAGTGAGCGCGTGACTTAGCGGAATTTTTTTGAGAAAACCTTTGTCGTGTTTTCTTTTCTTGGCAAAAGTAAAAAACAGTTTTCTGCCATTTCTAAACGTAAGGTTCAAATTTTTTATATAATCCAGTATGTTGTTATTGTTCGAGAATATTGTAGGTAGGTTTACCTCCGATATTATTATCAGACATACAGTATTTGCAGATGCGTTTTTGTTATATTTTTCACTTAGGGAGTTTAAATTTATTAGCTGTAAATGGAACTAATCATTAATGTTAAGGTGGTTTCCTCATTATTATTTTTTTCAATACAATTCCTTTTGTTTTTGTGATTATGTAAACATTATTTTTAAAAGTGCTACAGACGAAAATGGTCATTAAAACTTATCTATTAAATATTTGCATTTTATTTTTATGTACATTGTTCTGCTGGCCGCAGGAGGAAGCTCAATCTCACGCTATGCGGAAGCTCAATCCGCGAGCTATGGAGAGCCATATTGAGAGTTTCTCTGTGTGATTGACTTCGTATTGAGAATATCCGCAGTAAAATCAGAGTAATCTATATAGCTCGACGGATTAGTAAGCTGAAGTGAAAATGTGCCGGCCATATATCTCGAAGAACCGATAACCGATGGAGAACAAAGGTTGTAATCGAAATGTGGGGCGGCACCCAACTAAATGTAGTGACGAAGTGTGGGGCGGCCCCCCAACTAGATAAAATCACGACCTGATAAAAGATGTAAGTGACTCAAGATAGTGCTTTGTGGCATTCCTTGGTCTTTAGAGGAGGCCTAAGTTCAACAGTGGACTTGTAAAAGGCTGTAATGGTGATGATGATAATATTGTTCTTTAGTCGGATTTTTCAGTTGGGGCATGGACTTAACATGTTCTCGAAAGTTTTGTTATTTCTTAGGCATGTAGGTGATTTTTTTAGCATTTCCCACAGTCGCCTCTTATGATAACCCTCCGTACGATATCATCATTACAGCCCTTCACAAGTCCCTGCATAGGCCTCCCCCCAAGGAATGCTACAATGGGATAAATGGCATGATAATATTATAGATTTACACCGATCGCCACCACACGGCAAATGTGAATATTAAATACCCGAAATAAATAACGAAATAAACACTCGTGAATACCATCTATTGCAAAGGCTCGTAACAAACTGAAATTGATCCTCAATACAAATAAAAGGTGAAGGAAAATGTCGGAATAAAAATGTTTTCGGAGACGTGAAGTCCGCCAACACGTAACACGCCAATACCATCTTAGTAATGAAGGAAGGTCCGAGTCCAGCAGGACGTATAGGTAGATAGCTTTACTTAAACGAACGCAGTGTCTAAGACACGGAGCAATCTCAACAGAACCAGAATCCAAACTTTGTCAGCGTTGTTTTCTATTTGCGACGTTGTGTATTCATGAGATTTGTTCTCACGATTCTGGGTTTTGGAAAGCGCAAAGCGTAGACCCTCGCACTGGTAATGTTCCCCAACATCAGTCTAAGAATTGCATTGTCTTTTTGGATGGATTTTCCTCTATCAGTCAGTCGTCACACTCAGAGCTATCCACCATTTGGGTGCACCATACCCACATGATGTTGATATTAATCGTCATTTTCCTTTCAAATAAAATCCTTCTTTCAAATCAAATAGAACATGATATTATAGTTACCTTTATCATTAACTATATCATCTATTTGATTAGTAGTTACATATATCATCATGAGGCCATAAAAGACCTTTGTTGGACAAAAGCCTCCCCCGTTATATGGAAGATTTGCCTTATCCATCTTGTTTAGTACGCGGATTGACAATCGCAGACTCGCACTTTGATGCTTCTCGTTGCCGGTCTAGTATTTGCGACTAGCGTCCAAGAGTAAACGTAGTGATTATTTTGCAATACAGGGTTATTTTGCAATAACCGGCCAAATTTGCAGAGAAGGTTCAGAATAAGTAATATAGGCAAATGGTGAAGAAAAATTAATTATTATTATAAAAATCTCAAATATTCTGTCCTTTTTATCTTTTAAATTGAAAATGCGTGGTAATGCATTATTTTAACTGATTTTACTGCGCACACACATATTCGTAGCAGGGATGTTCTAAGATAAATTTCATGTTCTCAGATAAATCTCATGCAGATGTCTAAATCAATGCAGATGTTCCGTGTTGCTTTAAGTCTAGCCGTAAACGAAATGGTTGAACAGCTATCTATCTGACGTTTACTGCACCCAAGGGACGAGAGGGAGTGATGGGTTCTCTTCAGCTGGTACTACACGGCTAGTAGAATTTATTTTATTGTCTAGCATCCGTGTGGTGTCAGTATTGCAATATTATGCAGCCAACGCTGCTTTCCCTACCCGAAATTTCGAAGCCATTCTTAGACCAGATACGCCGCTGGGACCGGCAAGGTTGGTACTTCTGGATACTCGTATTCCTAGACCGATGACATTCGCGTAACGGATTTCGGTGCGGTCAGGTGCGTTTCGCAGGTTGAGTCCAGGAGCGGGACGTAGTATAAGTATAGGTTGTAACTCTGCTTACTTTACTGAAGCAAATAACTGTACAGGACACAATGAAAATTTATACTTCAATGACAGGAGATGTGCGTATATCTTAAGTGCATAATTATGTTAATACAGAGGCACTTACTTTATACATCTTAGATTAATATAGACGCCTGCTAGGTACGCTCGAAGCGTGTCCTTCAAATCAAATAGATGCTTTACGAACGGCGCTGTCAATAGCCGCTGGCAATGGCAATGACATTTATTTGAAAGCACCGTAAAAACCTTGGTAAAAACGGTGAATTTCCCACTTTTGGGGTAACTAAGATAGTGTTCGTATAATTTCGGCACACACACACCCATGCACACGCACCCACACACGCACACACGTACACGCACATGCACACGCATCCGCGCGCACACACAAACATAGGCACACATACAATAAGAATGATCTCTTATATTTCACATAAGTGAAGCAAAACGCATGGTTGGTCATGGTCAGTTCGTAATCTTTTTTGTCTTTTTTAATGTTGAATACTTAAGCTATAGGATGTTTTATATAATGGTTACTCAGATGCTGAATGCTTGTCAGATGTAGCAATGTAATAGTTTCTGTGCTTCATCAGTTCATCACCCTCTGAGAACTTAGATTAGTCTGCCTTATACCCTACTTTATTAAAAAAATTGGTTTAAGAATATGGCTTGCGTTTTTACACTATGCTAATAAGCTATCTATAACGGAAACAACTACAAGTGGAAAGTAGTGATTATAAACAACAAGGTGCTGAGTTCAAGTTGGTTAAATTTAAATCCTCAGGTTAAATCTTTTGTATTTTGAGTATATTATAATCACTACGTTTTATCTTTGTCCAGGGGGTTAAAGATTAAATGATATAATAATATACAGATTATATTTTGATTGAAAAAGTTTTTAATTTATTTACAATATAATATTTTCAGCATGTCACCTAAACACCTAAACGTATAACACGTTATCTTATTATAACGATCTGCTTATCAGAGTGGGTACCTATAAAGCCACAGTTATATTATGTGAAATATATAATAATTACAATCACGTTTTTGGAAATTTTCTTATCAAATACACTGCCTATAGTATAATACATAACTTACAATTTGTACAATTTTAATTAGTTCTTAAATGAAATATAATTATTTCCGACTTTGTATTTGGATAGGTAGGTATCAATAATTTTAAGACTCCGATGAAGGGGATTTTATAATCAACCAATAAAATATTAACCTTTCGGTATGTTTGTTGGTCACACAACACAATCTGCTTAATTTTACAGTACTATTAATAATGCTAGAGTATTTTCTCGTGAAACTTTTTGACTTAATAAAGGCAATCTTAAATTGATTTTCGACACTACCGTTACAGCCTATAAAAGTCCACTGCATAACATAGGCCTCCCCCATAGATTGCCTCATAGGGATATTTGCCATAGTTGCCACGCTTCGCAAGCGGGTTGGCAATCGCAGTTTTTTATTTTTAGTCGTTATTAGGAAGACGTTGTTTTTTTATTTATTCATAGAAAAAGGCTTTGTCGCTGATGCGATTATGACGCCCTGGTAGTTACAAAAAAATCTTAAATATAATAATTACTAACAAATAAACTTATTAATTACTTACTATACTTACTCTCTTATTAACTAACAAATAAAGTTTTTTGGCATCATCTGATAACGGGTCCGATATAATAACTACTACCAATTAAGGACAAATGTAAATTACAATTTGCTCTTTCTCTTGAGTTCTGGGCACATTCTATCAAAATGTGATAAACATCATCGATAATATTACAAGATGAACAATTTGGTGTAGGAAGACGTTGCTGCCCATCTCCTGACTTGTTTCCCTCTGTCGATTTTCGACATTAATTCGCACTAAACACAGTTGTCTGAGAACTTCGTTTAGTAATTTTCACAAAAGTGAACTGTACCCAACGATAAAATAAAATCGTGACCAATAAGGCATGTTCTTATCTACTTATATTTTTTATTTAAAACAGTGAACATTGAAACCATAGCTGTATTTATAAAGAAACCCTCGTACAAGTGACGTAAGTTGTAAAAAATATTACTTTTAGTAAAATTAAAAGCATACTTCTAAGAACTAAAAGGAATAAAATAATTTCACATTCTGAATTCGGGGCTTTAATTTTTTTTATACACTTTGTTGTCTTTGCACTGACTTCAGAATATGAAATTATTTCATTCTTTTTAGTTTTTAGAAGTCTTTGTTTGAGTGGACTAACAATATCACAATTTCAATGTCGTCTGAATATTTAGATTTGAAACTTCATCCCCTATTTTGCCACTCTAAGAGGTGGAATTTTTTTCTCCAAATTTATATTGGTACCACCCTTGAAGTACAACCTTTTTAATAAAAAAAAGAATTATCAAAATCGGTTCACTATTGATGAAGATATAGCGTAACAGATATACAAAAAAAACAGATACACACAGTCGAATTACTAACCTCCTCCTTTCTTAGAAGTCAGCTAAAATATACAGTAATTATCATCTATTCAACCTTTTTAAAACTCAAATAAAGTCAAGTAGGTATTTATTTGTGTGTTAGGTTCTTTTAAAAGATCTACTTAACTTGTTGATTCCACCTCCTTGACTCCAAGAGTTGAGGAGTTAAAAATATGTGTAAATGTACACTGTACTAGCAAGCCTAATCATCTTTAGGCCATTTTCTGTTATATTTTATCCTTTTCATCACAGCAAGGACTTCTATTCTAAACTCTAATCTCTCATCTTCGTTATACTTAACAACTGTTGGTAGCAATGACGCAAAAAATGCCTCATCTTCATTCATAACTCTTGGATCATTCGTCTCGTCAATACCTGCAAGATCCAAGTCATTACTTGTATCGAAAACTAAAGACTTTTTGTCGGGGACTTCTTCGTCGTAATTTATTTGTTTCGTTCTTTTTCTAATATGATAACTTGGTTTTACCTTTTCTTCAGTTTTAACATTCGTGAATGAAATAGGGACGTCAACGTTACATTCTTCAGTGGTCTCCTCTTCTGGTGTTACTTTTGTGAGAAATTTCAGGTGATCGTATAAAAGATATTTCTTTTTAGGCTTTCCCATTTTCGTCTTGAGGGTCTTAACAAATGTGTCGCGGATATTTGTCCATTTATTTAATATTAGTTCACCTGATGAATACACAGAACAGTTTTATTACTAAGTATATTTTTTTTATAAATATTGTGAATAATGTCTTTTTAATGTTATCACATATTAATATTATAAATTTGTTGCGGTTAAAATTTGCTTTTCTTACTGTATATTACTATTATAATAATAAAATGTCCTCTAGACCGAATTTCGATCACGGCGGCCAGTCTCGATGGAGACTAGCCATCGGCGCTGGACAGGATTATAGTGCAAGAGTGTATGCGCAAGCGCAGGTGCACTCTCTATTCTCTCAATCTCATAGTGCGAAGGAACGGTAATAAGACATGACCGGAGAGAGATCAGGCGCGGGATCAACGGCTTTACATGCTTTCCGAGGCACGGGGTGAAACACCACCGACTTCTTCCGGTTGCTACTGAGAATTTCTTGACAGAAAAACTCAATAACTGATTTTGGCCCGACCCGGGATTCGAACCCGGGAGCTCATGATAAGCAACCACGTTTACGACGGAAGATTGGATTTGAACCGAAATACATTACATCACAGCTTTACCGTGATCGATTAAAGATCCTTCCGGTTTTCTGCTGTATGAGTACTTACGTTAGTTACTCGAATAAAATTAGTTATCATAAAAAACTTGTATGAATGCATTTTATCGTGATACAATATTCAATAAAATGTTTTATGTACTTTACGATTGCGAGGACATTTTGATGGTAATTTTGACACCTAAAAAACAATAATCTTTGCAATAAGAATTGTGGAATAGCATTTACAATGCTTAAACGAGAAAATTGTAAAAGATTCCCGTGACGTGACGTCTTGAAATGGTAGACGCATTGATATTACGAATATTAAAAGGAAACCGTAAAAATTATATTACCAGTAATTCTCTTTTTTTCTGGGGACATTTGCTCGTAAGTTTGGTCCAAAAGACAGAAGATTTCTTCCCACGCAGCTCTCCTTTCTACGCGGTCTTTGTAATTTTCCAATGTTTTATCCCAAAGACATGGACGTTCCCGAACGCCATGAATAAGTTTTATAACATCGTATTGAAATTCTTTAGGCATTTTCACTGCTATAAAGGATCTTACTCTAAACTATTAATCATATATGAAAAATTATCAAACAAAATACACTGTTTACACTCCTATATCTGACACGTCACTACCAAGCGTTAAAATGTCGGATCGGATATTGTAGTGGTATCTCTGTCTTTACGTAAACATGAGACGGAGATAGAAATATACAACATGAGGTCACCGACATCGTAACGCGTCTCGTATACGAGTACCATGCTTCGTACACCAACATAAGATGAGCTTTGTTCGACTTTTAACGTGACGGGAAAAGAAGAATGAGAAGTTTTTAAGAGATCATTTTCATTGAATTTAAAAACACAAGTCGGAAAGTCCATTGCTGGTGAGAATCTTAGATTATTGAGAGTAAATAATCTAAGGTGAGCATATTTAATGGGACCGCGATCACAATGTGTAAGTATACATACTTAATATACAATGATACAAAATGTAAAAAAATTATACATTGTATTGCCAATTGGATGTGTGTCCTTGTGCAATTTATGTTTGTAAACTGCCTCCACGATACAGGAGAAAATCCTAGTGTGGGAGTAACGTTTTTTAAACAAAAAAAAAATAATAACAAAAAAAAATGAATCAACATGTCCTTCAAAATATATTTAGTCTCTTTGTTATGTAGCTTACTACAATAAATCAATCATTCCCTCATCTCACCGCATAGCATTTGGAGTTTTTTTTACTAAATGTTCTGTTGTGGTGTCGTTTCGATATCCGTTTATATTATAATATTATTTGATTATGCATGTACGTACATGGTATGAATGGGTCGGCTCGATCGGGGTAGGACCACGCTCTCTCAGAATACCAGCGTGAAAAAGCAGCTTAAAGGCTGCTGTGTTTCGTATGGTGAGTGTAGAAGACTGGAAACTTTTTACAGGAAACGAGGCATTCTATCTTATTTCTCAGGGGTGACAACGCATTTGCATTTTGATTCTTAATCGAGGATAAATGTAGATGACTATTATGGGCCAAAGCATCCACTTATCTTCAGGTGGACGTATGAGGAAGGTCAAGGTCGCTCAACGAGCTATGCAGAGGGCTATGCTCGGGGTTTCTCTGCGTGATAGACTTAAAAATGAGGATATTCGCAGTAGAACCAGAGTAACCGACATAGCCCAACGGATTAGTACCTAAGCTGATGTGGCAATGGGCCGGCCATATAGCTCGAAGAAACATTAACCGATGGGGAAGAAAGGTTCTCGAGTGGCAGCCTCGTACCGGTAGGCGACGTGTAAGGCGGCTAAATAGATGGAGTGATATGCAGGAATTCGATGGATGCAGGTGGCTCATGGCCGTGCTTTGTGGCATTCCTTGGGGGAGGTCGATGTTCAGCAGTGGACTTGTAAAAGGCTGTAATGATGATGGATGATGGATGATGGACGATACAGATCCAGCTTTTCGTAGGAAACCTAAGCTATAACTTACATCTATCCTTGCACGAAGGTATTGTTTTATTCTCAATTATTCTCAGGCTATGTTCTCAGGTACCTACATATTTTAAGTGTGAGTTAGCTACTTAGTTAAGTATTAAGTAAAATTATTAGCTATTATGCTGTAGAAGTAGGTATAATTTTTTTTTAAATTTTTGTATTGAAATCTATAAGTTTGTAAGTGACTTATCATATTTTAGGATTTTTTTTAATAAAATTGAAGTGACAAACGATACAGTTCACCTGACGGTAAATGGCTACTGCAGTACAGTCCTTGGACACCTGCAGCCAACTTCAAACAAAGAAAGCTACAGATGCTATGTTAGTTTTGGGGACTAAGATGGAATTCCTCACAGCCTGTTATTATATTGGATCTCTACATCATTTAGGCCGGAACACAGTTAGTCCAAGTACTGCTTTTTGGTGATAGAAATAGGTAAGAGGGTGATACATAAATTACATTTTCGTGGTAGAGCGATGCTGCTGGTATCTTATAGTTATAGCACGAATGGGTCGGCTCGACCGGCGAAGGACCACGCTCTCACAGAATACCAGCGAAAAATAGCAGCTCAATGTTGTTGTGTTTCGTATGGTTCAGGGGTGATAACGCGTATGCATTTTGAATCTTAATCGAGGATAGATGTAGATGTCTATGGGTCATAGCATCCACTTACCATCAAAAAAAAACATACCCAGAGGAATTTCTTTGCAGAAAGGAAGGCCTATCTACCACGTAAGTAGTTTTTTATATATTTTAACACAACAAGTGCACATTATACTGTACATATGTCGTACTTATTAGCATTCCTTGGGAGAGTCCTATATGCAACAATAGATTTGTGATGTTATTATTAGAGATATAATATACCTGAATACGAAAATGCTACGTGTATAATAATATTATGTAATCTATGTGTTACCAACAATTATTATATTTTTTACATAACAGCTGCTTTTATGGCTTTCCGAATCATGATTATCATTGCTTCTTTGTCTAAAGAGCTTTATACTGAAATGCATAAGGCTCAATATTATGTACGTGTCTTTCAATTAGAAAACGTCAGTACAAAAGCGATCGAACTGCGCGCGCATTTGAAAAATGTCACTCATATTTTGTACGTGAAAAAATCCACTGCAACCGCTCGGAGGTTATCTTTAGTCATTATATTTTGCATTTACACCTATCTTATGTAATTTACAAGTGCAAAAAATAAGTATTTAAATTCATAATATTAATACATAGATACAATAGATATTATTAGGGTATTTTGCTTCTTACTATGGGTTTTTGAGTAGCAGAACTCGCCGGTTCTCAGGTAAGATGTTCACCTACTTTTATTTCGTGCTTAGGTATAATGTCTTGAATTTTATTTATTTAAAATAAGCTTCAATTAAAAGACAGAAAAGAACAACAGTAGGTAGGAGTTTTTAGTGTCACCTATTAATTTTACATGGCTACCTTTAAATATATAAATATTTGAGAGCATATTACCTAGTGATTAAAAATGTCAGAAATCTGTATAATATATTTAAATGTATCTTCGTACAAATATTACCTAAGTTGAACTGTGGTTCACTAAAAATCCTTGCTAATATTTGGCCTCTTATCAGGCTTAGCTATAACGCTAGGTGACTTGCTGATTGCTGATTTTGGGTATGAAGTCATGGTTTTATGTAATAAACAGCTGGACATAATATTATGTCTGCTATATTCTTGGAAATTTTGAGAGTACTTGCCGTATTTTTTGTACTTTAGTTAAGTTGCTTAGCTCTGATAACAAGGTTTTCCGAATATAATTTAAAGACGTTGTATTACCGAATTTTTTTTGAAAATGGAAATCTCGTCATAATTACTATTTATTATTAAGTTTTGTAGATAATGAAAAATAAATAATCACCCAGATTTTGCCATAATTGCTACGTGGCAGGCGGGTTGGCAACTGCAGTTTTTTATTATGTTGAGTTGTTATCAGGAAGATACTGTTACTCATCTCCTGTATCAGTTTCCCTCTGTCGCTTCTTACGACACCCACGAGATAATATGGGGTAGTGGATATTCTTATACAGCCAATACACTAATTGTTTTAATATAAAATTACTCGAATTTTACTTGTGTGGACTTCGACCTACACGTAGGCTTATCATTACCTAATTTTTATAGTATTTTTTTTAAATAAAATAAGAGTGACAAACACGCTCACAGTCCACTTGATGGTAAGTGGATGCTGTGGCCCATATACATCTACATTTATCCTCAATTAAAAATCAAAATGCAGATGCGTTGTGTCCCCTGAGGACTAAGATAGAATGCCTCGTTTCCAGTAAAAAGAGTCTCCGCTTATTTACACTCACCATACGAAACACAGCAGCATCGAGCTGTCATTTCACAATGGTATTCTGTGAGAGCGTGGCCGAGCCGACTCATTCGTGCTACAACCATAATGTAGCTGCAGAGTGGCGATACCACGTTAAACTACTCAACGACACTGAAACTCGAACTACCCGACGACATTGAAACTCGATATAAATGTCGACGTTGTTGTCAGCAATACCAAACGTCAGATGGAACTACCTACAAGTGTAACTCGGTGACTCGGTGTCGTGTCGTCTTAGTAGGTACACAATTTGACACTCTGTCTATAGACTTGAACTAAAATGATAGAGCCGAGAAGTCGAGAGTTTACTCATCATATTTACCATCATCATTACAGCCTATCAAAGTCCACTGCTGCATGTTGTCCGCGCCACAAGTTTAGACTCTTATGAGGGATATTTGCTATAAATGTCACGCTTAGCAGGCTCGTAAGCAACCGCAGTTTTTTATTTTCTAGTTATTATAAGGAAGACGCTGCTGCCATCTTTTGTTTCCCTGTCGCCTCTTGTGGCCAATAATTTGCTTGCACCGCAACTACACTGTATATGCATTATTAATATATTTGTTTACAATAAACTATACTATTGCTATTTGAAAAAATGCAGGCGCTTTATATCAATCAATTACATCATTACAAGTTACAACGCGTACCGTGTAGTGGCGGTGTAAGAATGTCTACTACCCCATATTATCCCGCGGGTGTCGTAAGAGGTGACTGAGGGAACTAATCAGGAGATGGGCAGCAGCGTATTCCTAATAACGTCTAAAATAAAAAACTGCGGTTGCCAACCTGCCTCCCAAGCGTGGCTACTCTGGTTAATATCCCCCCTATGAGGCAATCTATGGGGGAGGCCTGTGTTCAGCAGTGGAATTAATATAACGGTATATTACTACAGCGCGACGTACGATACAATACGTATTCTAAAATACACAACGAAACGAAGTAAGCACTAATTGCCTAAAGAAATAACTAAATCAATCAACCTTTTACGTGGTAGAGCCATGCTGCAGTATTATGGTTGTAGCACGAATGGGTCGGCTCGATCGGGGATGGATCACGCCCTCACAGAATAGCAGCGTAAAATAGTACCTTAATGCTACTGTGTTTCGTATGGTGACTGTAAAGAACCAGAGACCCTTTTTACTAGTAACGAGGCATTCCATCTTAATCCTTAAGGGTGACAACGCATCTGCATTTTGATTCTTAATTGAGGATATATAAAGGTGTCTATGGGGCACAGCATCCACTTACAAACAGGTGGACAGTGTGCTCGCTTGTTACACTGATTCTATGAAAAAACCATTGAGAAACTATAATTCTAAATATTTGTACTGTCGTCTTACACCTTTATATATAAAAATTACGTGTCACATTTTTGTCCTCGATGAACTCCTAAACTACTGAACTGATTGCAATGAAATTTTGCACGAATTAACTACCTTGAATCTCAAATCTTATGTACTTATTCATGACTATCAACAGTCCTTGAGTTATTACGGGCTGAAAAATGCCATTTTAACAGTTGCTGATAAACTTTTTTACGTGGTAGAGCCACGCTGAAGCTATATTATGGTTGTAGCACGAATGGGCGGCTCGACCGGGGTAGGACCACGCTCTCACAGAATACCAGCGTAAAATAACAGCTCAATGCTGCTGTGTTTCCTATGGTGAGTGTAGAGAACCGGAGACCCTTTATACTAGTAACGAGGCATTCCATCTTAGTCCTCAGGGGTGGCAACGCATTCTGTATTTTGATTCTTAATCTAGGATACATGAAGATGTCTATGGGCCACAGCATCTATATACCATCAGGTGGACTGTTTGCTCGTTTGTCACCTTTACCTTATTCTATAAAAAAAACTGATTTACTGACTTCTATTACTGTTACTACGCTTCTGCAATTCCATTGGTATTGCAGTTGTTCTTGGGCGGCAATAGTCACTTACCATCGAGTGAGCCGCATGCTCGTTTGCCCCATCATATATAAAATAAAACTCGCTGACTCACTCAAACCTAGACTATTTCTAGTTGACTTGGAAATGGAAAATTGGCAAGGTAGATCATTAGGCGATAACAAGGTAAAAATCTGAAAACTAAAAATTATTTATGTTCTGTATCGAAAAAGCGCCGACAAAGCTTAGAACATAATATACTCATCATAATAAACTATGCTCTAACTGGCAAAGTTATTGGTGCGTTTAGTTCACAATGTACTTTCTTAGTTTAAATTAAAAAAAAACTAGAAAAAGCAAAATGTTAAGCGTAAACGCAAGAAAAATGATAGAACTATTTTCATAAAATAATCATAATATTCTACCCAAAACGTAATTATGAAAAGGGGGCCAAGTTTGATACAATCGACGTCTGGGGTTGTAAAATACGGTCTTAACGGGTGCCAACTAGAGATGGGCCGAATATTCGTTTCATTTTCGGTATTCGGTATATTCGGCAGCTTTACCGAATATTCGTATTCGGTGAAATCCATATTCAGCCCATCTCTAGTGTCAACATGCCCCGGAGGTCGATAGTATCGAAACTTTTCACATTTAAGTTTTTCGGTGAATTAGACACTAAATAAATTGTCTATAAAACTTACAAAATAATAAATCGGAAATAATTCAACATCTTATTAAAAGTGCCTGCTTAAATGAAATACCTTTTTCATAGATTACAACAATTGCCTTTATAATTTACCCGTAGACGTAGGAACAGTAAAACCGTCTACGCATAGATAGGTTTTTTGATTGGTGGTTTATTAAGATTTTCAATTTATTTTAATTAAAATGTATTATAGTAATGTCCTCCTAATTTGTTTATAGTCATTTTAATTAAATAAAAGTCAGGTATTTTCTGATTCATATGTTTTCATTGTTTACAATTATATTAAGCCTTCAATTACACACATTCTACATAGTTGTAAATCTATGACGATTTACGATCTTCACTCTTTTTTATAAAATTGAAGTAGAACGCGAACAGTGATGGTACACCACCTGATGATACGTGGCTACTGCAGCCCATGGACACCTGCAACCAACTTCAAATAAAGAAGGCTACAGATGCGTTGTCACCTGTGAGGACTAAGATGGGATGCCTCACAGCCTGTATATAATTATACTCGCTCTATACCCTTCGGACCGGAACACAGCACTGCGCATGATTCGAGGGTATTTCATGAGTAGATTTATTAAAAAAAAAACCTTAACAAATCAATAAAGGCGCCATTTTGGTTTAGGTCTAGTCTAGGACACCATTAAAATTCAATTTCGAATTTACATAACATAATAATATACAATATTTTATTATATACAATATTAAAAACTATAATAAAAAAACTAAAACTAGTAACTTAATAATTATCATACAATCCTACTCCCCGCGGTATCGTGCCAAGAACGCTGGCTGCGTTTCCCCGCTGAATGGCTATACTTAGCCTTTGAGCGAGAAAAGAACCAGCCCTCTTATCACAAGCAGCAACAACCAGCCGCGGATGGAGTTCCTTTAGGAACTTCACCGCACGTGGACCCCACGGAGCGATAGTCTCTACAGAAAATGGCACAAATACATACATTTTTGTAATTGTATATTATCTACATATAATATACAATTACAAAAAGGGAAATACTCACTCATCACGAGATCTCCAAGACTATACGCCAGATTGACTTGAAATTTGGCAAATATATTCTTTTCTCGACCTAGACAGCCTCTAAGAAAGGAGTTTGGAAAATTCAGCTTGTACTGTATAATATATATGTACTGCAGTCACAATGTGGTCGGTGTGTCTGCCTGGCTGGGGAGCGGCGATGGTCGCCAGCATGCTCCTGCTGTACGGGACCCTGGACATAGCTTATTTTGCACGAATGATGTATACAGTTGCCCGGGCGCGTTACTTCAGGAAGAAAGCTTGCATCTTGGAGACTACCGAAGTGCAATGTAAGTTTCCATGTTCTACGTTTTTATTATAAACTAGCGACCAGGCCTGGCTTCGCTTTTTTTTTATAGGATAGAGTGACAAACGAGCACACAGTCCACTTGATGGTAAGTGATTGCGGTGACCCATAGACATCTACATCTATCCTCAATAAATAATCAAAATGCAGATGCGTTATCACCCGTGAGGACTAAGATGGAATGCCTCTTTTCCAGTAAAAAGGGTCTCCGGTTCTCTACACTCACCATACGAAACACAGCAGCATTAAGCTGCTATTTTACGCTGGTATTCTGTGAGAGCGTGGTCCTTCCCCGGTCGAGCCGACCCATTCGTGCTGCAAACGTACTACTAATATAGCTGCAGCATGGCTCTACCACGTAGTTTGGGTAAGATCTATTTATCTGACATTATTAAGAATAGGCACAATCATCAAAGACCATTTATTTTATCAATTTTTCTGATAATAGCCTAGATTACTCCTGACATTACTCCCTACCTGTTTCGGAAGTTTCATTACTATCGGTTCAGCCATTTTGAAGATTAGCCCGGATCGATAGATAGACAAATACTCTAAAAATGGTTATTAATGTGTTAATAGTATACAAATAACCCCTTAGCTCAGTAACAGGCAGTTAATACAATATTACAGACAAACACTAATTTTTTTTATAAAATAAGGGTGACAAACTAGCACACTGTCCGTCTGATGGTAAGTGGATGCTGTGGCCCATGGACATCTGTACATAGATGTCCACTTGATGGTTAGTGGATGCTATGGTCCATAGACATCTACACCTATCCTCGATTAACAATCAAAATGCAGATGCGTTGCCACCCCTGAGGACTAATATGGAATGCCTCGTTTCCAGTAAAAAGGGTCTCCGGTTTTTTACACTCACCATACGAAACACAGCAGTATTGAGCTTTTATTTTACGCTGGTATTCTGTGAGTGCGTGGTCCTTCCATGGTCGAGCCGACAATTGACTTTAAATTGTGTTAAAAGATCATAAATTTTCTGATAAATAGCGGTATAACTATCTCGTTTACAACTGGTGTAAAATACTCAGATCGATGATGAGGAGCAGCGTCAAATGTGTGGTCTTGTATTGGGATCGTCAATCCGCCTGCCACGTGACGATAAAGCAAATCCTATACAGGTTGATGAAGAATTCTGGTAGCAATATAATTAGTAAGTTTAGTTTTAATAGGTTTTTTTGGCCATCCACTAGATGGAGTGACGAACTGATAAGAGATGCAGGAAGTCGATGGATGCACGTGCTTTGTGGCATTCCTTTGGGGAGTCCTATGTTTAGCAGTTGACTTGTAATGATGAATGATGGTTAATTTTGTTATTCCAGCGTGGTGTCTCCTCAACGACATAGACACGCTGCTCTACCATATGAACAACGCTCGGTATCTCCGCGAGCTGGACTTCGCTCGGGCGGATTTCTACGAGCGGACGGGGCTGTATGCCAATATCAAAGCGGCGGGCGGGGCGGTGGTGCAGGCTGCAGCGACTATACGCTACAGGCGATATCTGAAACCTTTCACTCGCTTTAAGATTACGTCGAGGGTGAGTTGTGTAATATACATGATTGTAAGCTGTTATTTAAAAAAAGGCCCGCTGGGTTTCTTGCTGGTTCTTCCAGGACAGAGGTTTTTTTTCGAACCAGTGGTAATTAGACAAAAGAGTGACTTTCAATAAGTATTATTTATAATCTATATTGAATAAAAAAGTTTCTGTTTCTGTTTCTGTTTCAAACATCTACTTGCAAAGCACACTTTTCTCTTTTTTAATGACCGCATTTCTACAGCATCAATTTTGTTTTTTGTTGTTACTATTAGAAAGACGCTGCTGCCATCTCCTGGATATTTCCCTCTATCGCCTTTTACGACACCCACGGGACGATACGTGTTCGTGGATATTCTAACACCGCCACTACACGGTCCAATAAAATTACATATAATGATTTAAAATAATTAAAGTTTACAACAAGAAGATTAATTGTTCTAACACCTGAAACAACAAAATAAAATAAATTGATGAACAAATTACATTCCAGTTGGAGCTCTGGGTTCAGAGTAATGAGCTGAGCTCTGCTAAGCTCCGAGGCCCGCTAGCATCTCAGTCCATTCTGCAGTCCACGCATCCGCTTAGCTGCGGCGAAATGGTACCCACCCTAACCACTGAATGAAATACGGCCCACTGTCCGAGTGGTTTGCGGTCCCGTTCTCATACAGTGAAGTAATACATACGCGGAGGTGAGGTAGAACAAACCGTGGATCTCTCGGGCAGTGAGACATTTATTCCGATTTAGATTATCATCATTAACGGACGTGTCATAGGTGTTATAAAAGCTTGATTATACGTTCAGGAAAGCTTGTGATAAATTTCGTATAAAAATTAGTCCGTATTTTACATAACGTGTCTAGAAATCGATAGAAATCATGGTTAGATAGTAAATATAAAATGTACTTAACCCTTTCCCTGTCCCATGAATGATATATGAACATTTCAATTGTTTAACTTATGTGTCTGTTTCGCGGACAGGGAAACTGTTAAAATGCTTAGTCCTACAAAATCACCGTTTTGTCTTTATAAATAATTGTTTTCAATTACCTATAATTTTTGAAAGGAGACTTAAACATTAAGTAATGAAATGTCGCACGATGAATTGTTATTATTATTATCGATATGTTTAGAACTTAATACCGCCGCATTAATTTCAAAATTAGTACAGATGATTAAAAATGTTGTTTGGGAAGAGGAAAATAATATTTTTATTTTCAATTTCTTGACCCTAACCTGAACGCTAATGCCTGGCTAATAGTGCAGGCGTATTATCCCTCAAATCATGTAACCATTTAAATGCCATTTAAAAATCGATGAGTTATCGTAATATCCTTTTATCATTATTAGATATTTGCTAATGTATTTAAAAATCTAATTGTATTTGTGTTCGTGTATGTACATTAGTATCATTGATGAAATCGCGCGAGTTGTACCTTAAAGAGTAGATGTGAATAAAAGTGTGTGTTTAAGGAATTATGATATTAAAAAGAAAAAAACATAAATATTTAATAGATTCTATTCTTATTTCTTTAAGAATTTAAAATAACATTTCTTTATTTCTTACGTATATATTGTTGAAAATCTTTTTAAAATGGAACTTATTAAAATATAGATTTAGTCTTTAATCGGTAAAGGAAATGTAATCAAAGTAGCTATGGATCCATAATTTTTAATATAATACAGGGGCTTATTGTTTAATAATATTCTTAATTTTGTGTAAATAATATTTTAAAATATATACCGATTTTTTTAATGTTTTTTTTTGTATTGACCTTTTAAGTTTTATTAATAGCTGTAAATATGAAAAGTATATAAAAATATTGTAATGGTTTCTATTTTAATCCTATTTTGAATTCTCAGACTAACAGAGAATGATAGACGGAGCGCTGCGTACATTTCAAGTGATACTGAAACCATGCTCAACTTCTTGACACACATTTTTTTTCCTTTATCTGTAAAAGTTCACTGCCGGATACACACATACACCTAACCATGCTGTTGGTTACAAATGATTTTAGTTGCATATATGTACGATACGTCATTGCGTGTTTATGCAATAAGTTGTACATGGTTTTGGCTTGGTTTTTGCGTCACTTTTTTTTATAGGACAGGGGGCAAACGAGCAAACGGCTCACCTTATGATAAGTGACTACCGCCGCCCATGAACAATAGCAACACCAGGGGAATTGCGGCTGCGTTGCCGGCCTTTTACAAAGGAGTAAGCTCTTTTCTTCAAGGTCCCGAAGTCGTATCGGTCCGTAAAAATCGCCGGTGGTAAACTATTTCACAGAGAGGTCGTACGCGGAAGAAAACTCATAGTGAAACTTACAGTGGTGGACCTCCAAGCATCCAGATGGTATGGATGGTATCGAGAGTTTTGCCGCGATGTGCGTTCGTGAAATTTGGCGGCTGGGATAAATCCGAACAATTCCTCAGAGTACTCCCCGTGGTAGATGCGAAAGAAAATGCAAGGGGATGCAACATCTCTTCGCAGCGCCAGTGAATCGAGCCGATCGGAAAGGACTCGGTCGTTGACAATTCGAGCCGCTCTGCGCTGGATGCGGTCAAGTGGAAGGAGCTGGCACTGGGGAGCCCCAGCCCAGAGATGGGAACAGAATTCCATGTGAAGACGAACCTGCGCCTTGTAAAGTTGCAGGTGGTGTGCCAGCATGAAATACTGTCCCGCTCTGCTGAGCACGCTAAGCTTTTTAGAGGCCAATTTGGCCTTCTCTTCCAAGTGACCACGAAACTGCACGTCACTCGATATGTCGACGCCGACGATTCCGATGCTGGCTGAGGCAACAAGGAGAGTGCCTTGAAACTGAGGAGATACGACAAAGGGGCTCTTTTTAGCGGTAAACGTCTTCTGAGGATTAAACTGGACTTGATTTAGTCGCCCCCAATCCCAGACTTTGTTCAGCAATGACTCGACTTCAGACACAAGTTTGTTCCGGTACTCGGTGACGTTTTCCCGAGAAATATTGGCACGGCCGGTGTATATAGCATCACCAGTGCTGTCATCTGCATAGCAATAAATGTTACCGGTTTGCAATAGATAAGTAATATGCAGAAGAAACAGCGTTGGTGATAGCACGCAGCCTTGTGGAACACCGGCGTTAATAGGCTTGTAATCGGAGCATGCAAGAAAGCTGGTGATCCAATTGCGCAATTTCTCGGGAAGCCCATAGGAAGGGAGCTTCGAAAGAAGCGCTTTGTGCCAAACCCGATCGAAAGCCTTCGCAATATCCACCGCCTACTGCCACCGCCCATCTGTGAGTCAGGTAGACCAGAAGATCACCAGCTGATCGACCCCGACGAAAACCGTATTGGCGGTCACTAATCAGCTGGTGATCCTCAACCGCATGATGGTGCATTATAGGTCCATTATAAGCTGGCAGCTTATAATGGATTCCATTATTTTCCGCTCCGTCTATCTTTGTTTGTTGGTCCGAGCTTGAGTTATATACTATTGATTAAAATATCTTGTATAGTTAATATTCTAATCGTAAAACGATTAAATTGTTATTAAATGTCATGTTTAATGTGCTAAATAATTTTATATTTTAACATAATCATTGTGTAGATGTAAAATTGTAAAACAATTAAAAAAATATGCACAAGTATAAGTATTAGATAATTTTGGTCTGTAACGCCATGTTTCGTATACATTTACATTTAATGTACCTTTATTGCAAAGAAATTGTTGCATTATGACTTACCTTAATTATTTAACTACCTTTTATTATATAATATTAAAGATTTAGTGTTCACAGGTTTTTAAAGGTTTCTCTCAAAGGACATAAAATAAAAATGCAGAGGCTGATTTGAACATCTCAACGCTCTTCTAAATGTGATGTATAATAATTTTTCCTGCTATCCTAGTCGTATCGCATCTTACGTGAATGTTTAAACATGCCTATCATTCAATATGTATATATTTAAAGAGGACTTGAGATACTTTTAACTTGTAACGTGGCATTCCATATTAGTCCTCAGGGGTGTCAACACATCTGTATTTTGATTCTTAACCGAGGATAGAATGGGTGTCTATGGGTATTTACTTAACTTTATCTTTATAAAAAATACACTGTACCAAAGAAAAAAATACATTAGAATTATCAAGACATTTATTAGATCAGCAGCAGCACATCTACTGTTGTGTCTCAGTTTAAAGGGTATGGGGAACCAGTATAATAATCTTATGTGAGGTACGTTATACATAAACTCTCACGTCTGTCACCCACAAGGGTAGTAAGCATAGACTTCCAATTGACACTATCCTGACACCTATTTATGTGATAGAGCCATGCTGCAGCTATCTTATGGTTATAGCACAAATGGGTCAGCTCGACCGGGGAAGGACCACGCTCTCACAGAATACCAGCGTAAAATAGCAGCTTAATGCTGTTGTACTTTGTATGGTGAGTGTAGGGAACCGGAGACCCTTTTTAATGGAAATGAGGCATTCCATCTTAGTCCTCAGGGGTGGCAACGCATCTACATTTTGATTCTTAATCGAGGATAGGTGTAGATGTCTATGGACCATAGCATCCACTAACCATCAAGTGGACTGTGTGCTCGTTACCCTTATTCTATAAAAAAACCTCGTCTTTCACATCCATATATCTACGCATACATGCTCGTCGTTTAAGGGTACTCCTAATTTGACCCATCTTCCATATATCGCCAATTTGGTCCGTTTACCGTTATCCGTTACGTCCGTTGCCGACTCTGCCACACACTTCTGCAGCATGAATTTGCTTTGTCACCCTTTCCGCATTCGTTTTTCGACGTGCCCAAACCACCGAAGTATTCCTTTCAAACATCTACTTGCAAAGCACACTTTTCTCTTTTTTAATGACCGCATTTCTACAGCATCAATTTTGTTTTTTGTTGTTACTATTATGAAGACGCTGCTGCCATCTCCTGGATATTTCCCTATCGCCTTTTACGACACCCACGACGATACGTGTCGTGGATATTCTAGCACCGCCACTACACGGTCCAATAAAATTACATATAATGATTTAAAATAATTAAAGTTTACAAGAAGATTAATTGTTCTAACACCTGAAACAACAAAATCAAATAAATTGATGAACAAATTACATTCCAGTTGGAGCTCTGGGTTCAGAGTAATGAGCTGAGCTCTGCTAAGCTCCGAGGCCCGCTAGCATCTCAGTCCATTCTGCAGTCCACGCATCCGCTTAGCTGCGGCGAAATGGTCCCCACCCTAACCACTGAATGAAATACGGCCCACTGTCCGAGTGGTTTGCGGTCCCGTTCTCATACAGTGAAGTAATACATACGCGGAGGTGAGGTAGAACAAACCGTGATCTCTCGGCAGTGAGACATTTATTCCGATTTAGATTATCATCATTAACGGACGCTAGGTGTTATAAAAGCTTGATTATACGTTCAGGAAAGCTTGTGATAAATTTCTTATAAAAATTAGTCCGTATTTTACATAACATGTCTAGAAATCGATAGACATCATGGTTAGATAGTAAATATAAAATGTACTTAACCCTTTCCCTGTCCCATGAATGACATATGAACATTTCAATTGTTTAACTCTTGTGTCTGTTTCGCGGACAGGGAAACTGTTAAAATGCTTAGTCCTACAAAATCACCGTTTTGTCTTTATAAATAATTGTTTTCAATAACCTTTAATTTTTAAAAGGAGATCTTAAACATTAAGTAATGAAATGTCGCACGATGAATTGTTATTATTATTATCGATATGTTTAGAACTTAATACCGCCGCATTAATTTCAAAATTAGTACAGATGATTAAAAATGTTGTTAGGGAAGAGGAAAATAATATTTTATTTTCAATTTCGACCCTAACCTGAACGCTAATGCCTGGCTAATAGCAGGCGTATTATCCTCAAATCATGTAACCATTTAAATGCCATTTAAAAATCGATGAGTTATCGTAATATCCTTTATCATTATTAGATATTTGCTAATGTATTTAAAAATCTAATTGTATTTGTGTTCGTGTATGTACATTAGTATCATTGATGAAATCGCGCGAGTTGTACCTTAAAGAGTAGATGAATAAAAGTGTGTTTAAGGAATTATGATATTAAAAGAAAAACATAAATATTTAATAGATTCTATTCTTATTTCTTTAAGAAATTAAAATAACATTTCTTTATTTCTTACGTATATATTGTTGAAAATCTTTTTAAAATGGAACTTATTAAAATATAGATTTAGTCTTTAATCGGTAAAGGAAATGTAATCAAAGTAGCTATGGATCCATAATTTTTAATATAATACAGGGGCTTATTGTTTAATAATATTCTTAATTTTGTGTAAATAATATTTTAAAATATATACGATTTTTTTAAATGTTTTTTTTTGTATTGACCCTTTAAGTTTTATTGTTAGCTGTAAATATGAAAAGTATTTAAAGATATTGTAATGGTTTCTATTTTAATCCTATTTTGAATTCTCAGACTAACAGAGAAGGATAGACGGAGCGCTGCGTACATTTCAAGTGATACTGAAACCATGCTCAACTTCTCGACACACATTTTTTTTCCTTTATCAGCCCGTAAAAGTTCACACACACATACACCTAACCATGCTGTTGGTTACAAATGATTTTAGTTGCATATATGTACGATACGTCATTGCGTGTTTATGCAATAAGTTTTACATGGTTTTGGCTTGGTTTTTGCGTCACTTTTTTTTATAGGACAGGGGGCAAACGAGCAAACGGCTCACCTTATGATAAGTGACTACTGCCGCCCATGAACAATAGCAACACCAGGGGAATTGCGGCTGCGTTGCCGGCCTTTTACAAAGGAGAAAGATCTTTTCTTCAAGGTTCCGAAATCGTATCGGTCCGTAAAAATCGCCGGTGGTAAACTATTCCACAGAGAGGTCGTACGCGGAAGAAAACTCATAGTGAAACTTACAGTGGTGGACCTCCAAGCATCCAGATGGTATGGATGGTATAGGGAGTTTTGCCGCGATGTGCGTTCGTGAAATTTGGCGGCTGGGATAAATCCGAACAATTCCTCAGAGCACTCCCCTTGGTAGATGCGAAAGAAAATGCAAAGGGATGCAACATCTCTTCGCAGCGCCAGTGAATCGCGCCGATCGGAAAGGACTTGGTCGTTGACAATTCGAGCCGCTCTGCGCTGGATGCGGTCAAGTGGAAGGAGCTGGCACTGGGGAGCCCCAGCCCAGAGATGGGAATAGAATTCCATGTGAGGACGAACCTGCGCCTTGTAAAGTTGCAGATGGTGTGCCGGCATGAAATACTGTCCCGCTCTGCTGAGTACGCCAAGCTTTTTAGAGGCCAATTTGGCCTTCTCTTCCAAGTGACCACCGATCGAAGGCCTTCGCAATATCCACCGCCTACTGCCACCACCCATCTGTGAGTCAGGTAGACCAGAAGATCACCAGCTGATCGACCCCGACGAAAACCGTATTGGCGGTCACTAATCAGCTGGTGATCCTCAACCGCATGATGGTGCATTATAGGTGCATTTAATAATGGAATCCATTATAAGCTGGCAGCTTATAATGGATTCCATTATTTTCCGCTCCGTCTATCTTTGTTTGTTGGTCCGAGCTTGAGTTATATACTATTGATTAAAATATCTTGTATAGTTAATATTCTAATCGTAAAACGATTAAATTGTTATTAAATGTCATGTTTAATGTGCTAAATAATTTTATATTTTAACATAATCATTGTGTAGATGTAAAATTGTAAAACAATTAAAAAATATGCACAAGTATAAGTATTAGATAATTTTGGTCTGTAACGCCATGTTTCGTATACATTTACATTTAATGTACCTTTATTGCAAAGAAATTGTTGCATTATGACTTACCTTCATTATTTAACTACCTTTTATTATATAATATTAAAGATTTAGTGTTCACAGGTTTTTAAAGGTTTCTCTCAAAGGACCGCTTAAACGCCTTGGTTTATGGTAAAATAAAAATGCAGAGGCTGATTTGAACATCTCAACGCTCTTCTAAATGTGATGTATAATAATTTTTCCTGCTATCCTAGTCGTATCGCATCTTACGTGAATGTTTAATGTCATAATTTGTATCATAGTGTCAATAGTTTATGTCATAATATACATACATGCCTATCATTCAATATGTATATTATATTAAAAGAGGCCTATCATTATAACTGTACAGTTGACAAAAAATCTCGTAGTTTGAATTACATTTGTCGGATTTCGATTTTACGTAAAATTTGATGTTATTATCCATAATATATAAATATGATGTGTAATCGACTTCAAAAACTAGGGTGACATTTTTTCCGTTTAGTTTTCAGAGAAAAGTTTAGAATTTTCTTAACCAATTCAATCTTTTGTTTAATATTTTCGTAAAATCACCGTGAAATTGGGATAAATTTAATATTTTGGACTGTACTACTGGTACTACTCTATGATAAGTTAGTATATAAAATGCATTTATGTGTGATCCGTCTGGCCCAGCTAGACGTAAATACTTTACGTTAATACCTACATTATTTATTCCCAGTATTGTATATATTTTGCCTATATCATAATATACATATATGTGGCAGAAAATAAAGATTAAATTCATTACGTAATGTTTTTTTTCAACATCCAATGCATTTAGTTCAGGACTTACGAACGACTAGAAAAGACTTACATTATGGAATTTATTTAGCACGAGAAACATTATAGTTCGATTTTTTTAAGATAAATAGAAGAAGTGGTAAAGAGCACACACTCCACTTGATGTTAAGTGGATTCTGTGATACATAGACGCCTATCTTCAATTAAGAATATAAATATAGATGCGTCTCAAAGTGGATGCGTCACCCCTGAGGATACATACAAGATACATTTGATTTATTTTTTGCATTTGTATTTTCATTTCACTTTTTAAAGTTTACAGATGAATGTAGACATTTCAAAAACTGCGTCTGCTGACATTAGTAGGAAGTTTTGCCTTGCCCATACTCTATAATACGAGTTGGAGATAGCAGAGTCGTTACTAGTGATGTAACGAATATTCGCATTCGCGAATATCGATAACAAATGTTCGCGAATAATAAAAATGTATATTCGTTATATCACTAGTCGATACCTTTGCACTGGTACTGTTTTGTCTACCTGTCTGTGAAATTTGGGTTTTTAGCGTTTTTGAAATGATTTTCCGTCATCAATTGGTCGCCAGAGCTCCCGTACCTCATTATATCCATATCAACGTTACATCCACTAAAGGAAGTTAAGTATTAGAAAGGAAGGTAAGTAGTAAGTAGTAATTGCCTTTTATTATCATCATCCATATTCATAGACACCTACACTTATATAGGATTAAGTATCAAAATGCAAATACGTTGTCACCCCTGAGGACTAAGATGAAATATCTAGTTACCAGTAAAAAAGGTTTCAAGATCTCTACATTTACCACTCACTTTACGAAACACAGCAGCATTATGCTGCTGTGTGGTTCTTCTCCGGTCAAGCCGATTCATTCGTGCTGCAGTCATAATAATGTATCAGCAGTAATGTAATCTTAAAATAACGTATAATACTAAATATTAAGCTAGAAGTTACCGTGTATAACATGAAATTACCTGTCATATTATACCATACATAACTTCCAGTACTACTATTCTGCCTGCCTTTTTCTGCTGAAAAGCTGTTAAACATTTTTATCAGACTATAATCTGGAAAATATTACGATTTTTTGTTGAATTTAAATAGAAAAACTTGAAAAAAAATAACGCTCTAGTATTTACCACGACCAAGTACCAACATTTAAAAGAAAAAGATACAATGTCAAGTATAAGAGCGCGACATTTCGTATCGCGTAGGCTCTCGGTAGAGAGTAATTGTGTTCTGTGCGCGTAGGTAATGATGATTCAATAAATCTCGTCGCTACATTTTTGTTTACCTGTTTGTGAGGCACTGCCGGAATACCTGAGCTGAGTACGTAATCGGTAGGTAACCGGGTCATCTGACAGAAATACACGCGTTATGTGAATGTACCGTAGCTACGACATGCGTACGGTCTTCAGAAATTGGAACTCCGAATATTAGAGTATCGTGTATGTAAGACCTTTAACCAAAAAAAGAATTATAAACTGATAAAGATGATGATCAAGCATTTAATCATTCCATCTCTCTCTCTTTCTTGTTATGATTGCATTATAATCTAATTATCATTATTTTTAAGTCCACTATTGGGAATAGGTTTTTCAAAAAAATTATGTAGATGTAGAATCGCTTATTACAATTATAAATATATCGGCTCATACCAAAAACTAGTTTCAGGTTTAACCTAGAGTCTGTTCCAATAACGAAGTTCCGTGGAAAATATGCAAAAAAATTTAAACTATGGAATTTAATAGCAAATGTCATCATCATCATCATCATCACTGCAGCCCTTCACAAGTCCACTGCTGAACATAGGCCACCCCCAAGGAATGCCACAAAGCACGATCCTGAGCCACCTGCATCCATCGACTTCCTGCATGTCTTACCAGGTCGTCACTCCATCTAGTGCTTGTACGAAGCTGCCACTCGAGAACCTTTTTTCCCCATCGGTTGTCGGTTCTTCGAGCTATATGGCCAGCCCATTGCCATTTCAGCTTATTAATCCGTTGGGCTATGTCGGTTACTCTGGTTCTACTGCGGATATCCTCGTTTTTAAGTCTCTCACGCAGAGAAACCCCGAGCATAGCCCCTCTCCATAGCTCGCTGAGCGACCTTGAGCTTCCTCATACGGCCAGCAGTGAAGGATCACGTCTCAGGTCAATAGGTCATCACTTGCAACACGCACTGGTTGAAAAATCTTGTTTTGAGGTTTTGAGGTATGCCTGAAGAGATGTGTCGTAATCTCCCGAACGCTGCACAGCCGAGTTGAATCCGTCGATTGACCTCTCGGTCGAAGTTGGACTTACCTAGTCGGACTATTTGTCCCAGGTATACATACTCGTCAACAACTTCGAACTTAGTGCTCCCAACAACTACCGGCATAGGTGTGACATGGCCGTGAATAGCAAATGTAATTGTTTTTTTTTATAAAACTTAAGTGTCTTCAGAGGTGACTATAAGTTTGTGTGCAATTTCAGTTTTGTCCAACTACTAGGCTGCGCGGTTGCGTTTTCTTCCTCTACTCCGATTGCAAGCCAAGTCGAATGATCCTTGGAGTCAAATTAAATTTGCTGCGAACGTTTAGCTCAGAGTCGTTACTGCAAATATCTACTACGCAATTTATTTTAAAATGTCGCGTAAGAGAAAACATGAAAGGCGTTCTCGTTATAGTCTTTGAAGGCTCGGCTGCAACGATAGAGACATAGCATGTATTGTGTATATCCATTACACAAATCTAAAGTTCCCGTGTAGTGGTGGGCAATAATACCCACTACCGCATATCTTCCCGTGGGTGTCGTAAGAGGCGACAGAGGGAAACTGAGGAAGAAGATGGGCTGCAGCATTTTTCTGATAACAGCAAAATAATAAAAAACACTGCGGTTGCCAACCCCCACGCCAAGCGTGGCAAATATGGCAACATAACCCTCATGATAGTTACGAAGAGACGGCCCCCAGTCCCCGGCGGCCCCGCTATTCTTGGATACGGTGGCGACCCATATAACGCGTGCGTGCGTTATATGTTGACTGAGGACTGACGAGAAGATCTTGGAGCTGGAAGGAGAGAAAGACAAGTTACGCTGGAATATTATAGGATTATCCGAGGTCCAAAGAGAGGGGGAGGACACGGTAATCCTCGAATCCGGCAACTTGTTTTATCATCGGTTCGGTCGCCACCTAAGATGATTCAATCTGGTAATGTATAACGCACTTACCCTGATTACTAACCAGAAGATCCTGGAGCTGGAACAAGTAATAAACAAGTTGCGCTAGGATAATATAGGTTTATTTGAGGTCCGAAGAGAGAGGGAGGACACGGTAATCATGGAATCCGGCAACCTGTTCTATCACCGGTAGGGCGACCATCTGTCCCAAGGAGGTGTCGGATTTATCGTCCACAAGTCTCTCGTTAACAACGTTGTAAAGATTGGGAGCGTGTCGACGAGGCTTGCATACCTTATACTCAGAATCACCAAGCGGTATTCGCTGAAGGTCATACAGGTTTACGCACCAACCTCGGCACATCCCTATGAGGAGGTGGATGAAATGTGTGAGAATATGTCTAGAGCCATGCATTCCTCCAAAACCCACTATACGGTGTTAATGGGAGACTTCAACGCAAAAGTAGGTACAAGAGAGAACGGTGAGCTGAAAGTAGGGAAATTCGGAATATTGCCTCGAGCCTCGTTGATAACCGTTGGTCCTACAAATGATCTCTCTCCTTTCGTGTCAGATTGCCGTCCCATCGGACTTTGAGAGTGAGGAAATAGAAAGTGCATCAGTGCTTGCACACGGACTCATGTACTGTAAATGTCCTGCGCAGATGGCTAGTCTCTTAAGAGACGGGTCGCCGTAACCGAAATTCGGTCTGGACGATTATACCAAGTCAGATTATATAGCAAGGTTGGCAACAAATTTCAACAAAGAAGGCCACAAATATGACTAAGAGGAAATACCTCGTTGCCAGTAAATATTTGTAATAATTACCATTTCTCTTATTCGTTCCTTTTAAACCGACACACAATAGTGGCTGCACTGCTGCTGGGTAGCAGAAATAGGTAAGATAGTGGCATCAACCCAGGTGATTGACTTAATAGTAATAATAATGTTAACAGTAAGTATGCCTCTACTCTCTGAATCTAGTGTAGAATTTTAGAGCCATAAGTTTTTTTTTATAGAATAAGGGTGGCAAACGAGCACACAGTCCACCTGATGGTAAGTGGATGCTGTGGCCCATAGACAACTACATTTACCCTCAATTAAGAATCAAAATTCAGGTGCGTCGTCACCCCTGGGGACTAAGATGGAATGCCTCGTTTGCAGTAACAAGGGTCTTCGGTTTTCTACAAATACAGTAGCATTAAGCTGCTATTTTAAGCTGGTATTCTGTGAGAGCGTGGTCCACCCCGGTCAAGCCGACGCATTTGCGCTACAACCATAATACGAGGTAGCTGCAGCGTAGCTCTTACCACGTATGCATTTTAGCATGTATTTTAGAATAAACATAAGCACAGCTTCTCCTTCTTGATGTAAGCCTTATGACCATTATTATGATATAGGATTATATTATAATGGCTCAGTAGGATGTTTATGACCATTTCATCCATTAGTCATCCATCCATTACAGCCTATAAAAGTCTACTGCCGAACATAGGCCTCTCCCATAGATTGTACCATAGGGAGGATTTTGCCATAGTTGCCACGCTTGGCAGGTGGGTTGGTAACCACAGTTTTTTATTATTTTGGGTTGTTATCAAGAAGATGCTGCTGCTTATCTCCTGTTTCAGTTTCCCTCTATCACCTCTTACGACTCCATTTATTTGACGTCAATTTATAAAATTCTCATAGTAGCTCTCTCTCTATTTTTACTTAATGTCAATAGAAAGAAACAGGTATATAGATAATTAGTAATTAATTAAAGTAAGCGATAATTAACGATTATATGTAATGCCGATAGTTCGCTACTTTTTAGAATTAAAGGTGTAAGAAGTGTTCGTGCCGCTTCGTCTTAGCGTTTTAAGTATTTATTATTTAAGTAGATGTAATGTAACTTGTATAGCAATTATTATGTCTTACGTGTAGGTACGTTTGATTTGTCAGGCTAGGTAATAGTACTAAGTTTCACCGTAATTGTTTACGTTTAAGGTCCATATTTCTTTCTTATAAATCTATTTGTACTTCTACCAATAGCATATCGTTACGTTTACATACGTAGTACTGGCAATAGCCAACGACTGTTCAATTGAGATATTCAATGTACCCCTTTACCTTCTCGCCTCTTAATCTGTTAGCACGTCCTATTTAATATTTTTAAGATAATTGTGTACAAGTTAAATAGTACATTAAAATAGATTACTGAGACTCCTTCGAAGTTTCATTTCTTTGTACCATATTGTATTCTGCAATTAAGTATTATAGCTTACCGTATTTCATCCCGTGGGTGTTGTAAGAGAAGACTATGGGAAAAGACAGATCTCGTTTTTCACAAGATGGCAGTATAGCTATCTTGTTTACCCCAGAAGGAAAATACCAGACGGGCGACGGGTAGTAGCGCTAAGGTGCGCGCCATCTGGTAAAACGATCGCCTAACCGCCTTCAAAGCGTAGCGATTAAGGCTAATCTTCCCCACACTGGGACAAACCGAGTCCAGCTGTGGACTTCAATAGACTGACGAGGAAGAAGAGGTATAACAGTTTTAGCGACTACTTCCAATTTGAACGTCAACTACTATCTACGTCCAAATTGGACTAGGATTTTATTCTAGTTTTATGTTTTTCCATGTACCTTACCAACAGTCAAGAGTCAGTTTATTGTGGTGATTTCATTATATTAAAGGACAACGTCACCGTAATAACCATTAAACCTTGATTGAATACAACAATCAGAGGATCTGGTTGAAATATACATGGATTACCTTAATTGTATTTTCATTCAATAAATAAATAAAAAATCTGCAAGATCAATTTGATAACTTGGGAGATACTGTGTTGTACAATATATATTAAAACCAGTGATAGGTAGCATCAGTCGGTATGGCGATTTCCAAAAATATGGCCTATATCACGCCTGGCATTACTCTCTATCTGTTCGTGAAGTTTCATTACAATCGATTCAGCCATTCCGAAGATTAGCCCGGACAGACAGAGAGACAGACATACTCGTACAAAAGGGCAGTTATTTTGTATATTATAGACACTTCATTTTTATAAGTAGTTATATATAGTTTTTTTGAAAACGGTTAAAATAGGAGCCCAATCTATTTTCAACCCTGGACTTACTTTACACTTACAATTTATACGATAGCAGTACATAGTTGAGCGTAACTTCTCAGTGGACCGACGTGTAACGTTGTAAATCTGCCTTAGTAATAAAGTTCAATCAATTCGTTAGCAAGCTTTTCAGATCGCAAGTTGTATTTCAGAGTGACCCACATTGTTTAACCCTACTGAATAAAATTTACATATCCAGGTCTTGGCTATTTTAGATTCTACTTACGTATGCACTACTCGCAACTTGTCTCTCAGCGCACGTGGATGCTGTGCCAACTAGGATGTTTAGTAAGGAAACTGTCGACTCCAAATCCAAATGTTTATAGGAATTGATAGCAGTTGTTCTTGCTCTAATTAGCATACATTTCTCTAACTCTATGATATTTAAGAGAGAGGTCGATGCCCAGAAATGGTACAGAATGATAAATAGACGAAACCATAGTTACAACTTTCATTTTTTAAACTATGAAATATTACTTTTGATTCAGATAAAATACAACTTAAAATGTGAATTTTACTCTGCTCTCAAAATGTAGGTAAAATATGCAAGAGTTATTAGTGTAACCAGTTAATATAATCCGTGAGAAATAATTATTGGAAGTCCTTCGATTTGTAAATATAGCATAATGCAGATAATTCTTACCAAAACGGACTTTATATTTTTTATTAATATTGATTACTCGACCTTAGTACATGTTAGTTTGTTTTGCTTATTTAAATTTTTTGGAAAATTGGGAGGGTGTAATAAAAATCATGTTTTAATTGAAATGTACACAATTTATTCACATCGTATAGTGTCTCTTATACAAAGATATAAATTGTAAAATCCTCTTTCTCGGTCCGAATAAATAAATACTTAGTATAACTCCCTTCAGTCCTATCACATGCCCTTTAGGGCATTACAAGGAGTATAAACGCTTACAATACAACTGAAATACTTTAGATTTAGCCTTCTTAGGATGTGATACATTTTAGAAATCTGAACCAAATTTTTACGACATTCTCTTTTCACAATATTCATTTAGAAACGTACAAATATGATGGAGAAAATTAAACGCTTTGCGCTTTTTTGTACGGATTTTTAGATAAATACTTTACGATTAGATCGTTCGTCGAGATGCCGCAAACAAATGGTAGAGGTCAGTTGACTTATTACATGGATTCAAATGAATGAAATCGCCAAGTTTTTTTAAACAAATGTACAAAAAGATTATATTAAATAGCAATTTTAAAGGTAGGTATGTATTGTTAAAGGCACTGGTATACTTAATCTGTTCAATACTTTTGCATTACAATAGGATGTAAAGAATCTTATAATAATTATTTTGCGATTTCATGACAGCAACGAGGATCTATCTCATAACTCTTTTTTTTTGGTTTAGAACATAACGGGCATTCCGATTGAGAAAGACTATACATAAGGATTTATAAATAACAATCTATGTTTGACTTAAGCTTACTTAGATCGACTTATATCTAGCACTTAGAATAAACTTAGTCTTTAGCCATCGATTTTCACTATCGAGTCTTCGAATAGATGAAACAGATCTACTGTGCTTACTTATTACATAACATATACATTATTACATAGCTCACCACTAAAAATGCATTTTTTTATATCTATCACTGAGTAGATAAGTTTTATCTGCTCGAAAAGTCTGCAAACCGAATAGTAAGTCTCATATACACAGGAGAGCGTCGCGGACGTCTCGCTACCATCTCTACTACATACACAGGACACATAAAACTACTAGGAAGGATTACAGTTGGGCGATGCGACCTCGTCGCGTTCAGCTGCGCAATATCATACAAATATAAATCATCTCTTTACAACGTGGTAACTTCGTCTACGAGGGAGGGGCTGAGACAGTTTGTACGAGGATCGACACGTTGCGTTGCTGCGAGCCAGCGCCGCAACGTGGCCAAGTGCGGTCCACGCGTAGGTAACAGCAATCCGCTGCCTGGCAGTCTGGCAGCCACGCTCAATGCTCGTGCGCACGCGCCTTGTTCTGGTGCATCATGTTTTTCAACGTCGCCACTTCGGTAGCGAGCCGCGCCAGCTCCGCTTTTAAATGAGCGTCTTCCTCCTCAGCCAGCCTGTCGTCGGGTCGCTGCGGCCTGTATTCGACACCGAGAGAAATGCCGGAATCCCTTTCATCGCTCGAGCCTTCTCCGTCCCATGAGGGCGACGAGCGCGGCCCAGGTTCTTGCTTGATGTGTTGGAGCGACAGTAGTGCACTCGCAACATCTTTATCACCTAGGTGAGTTTTGTGGCGAAGTTTGAGAGGGAGACAGTTGTTCTCCGGTGCGTACTGTTCCGTTGTCTCATCTCCTGAACCGGAAAGCGAGGACAGTTCGTATGGCGAGAGGGCGCGGCGAGATCGTGAGAGGTTGAGCACTGAGCCTGGCGGCTCGTAGTGCGCTGGATGGGGGTAGTATGCTTCAGGAGCCGGGAGCCTCTCTTGGTATGGCTCTGGGGCCCTTTGAGGTGGTGGAGATGGCGGTGACGCTGGTTGGACTGGTGGTGGTGGTGGCGGCGCTGGGGGGAATAAAGCGCTACTTGACAGTTTACTCCTCTTGGTGACGCAAAGTACTTGGTCACATGTCGGCAAGGTCGCCAATACTTGGTCGATGCTGATTAAAGTCTCGCCGCAGATGCCGTATTTCTCCTTGATTGCGTCCAATTGCGCTTTTAACACGTGGTTCTCCTTGGAGAGTTCCACAACGCGTTGTTCAAGAACCATGTCATTAAAGCGGCGTTTTTCCCGGGAGCGCTTAGCGGCTTCATTATTCCGCCGTCTGCGGTCCCAGTAACCGTCATCTTTCTTGCTGTCAGGGATGAACTCTCTTTGCTTGCGTTGGCCGAAGAACTCTTTCCGCTTGTTGAAATCAAAGTTGGAAGGATAGTCGTGGGGGTCTCCGGGTGGTCCGTTAGATGGGGACTGTTGGTCCATCGGGAAGTGCGGAGAGACAGACAAGCGCGCTCTCGGCGGCGGTGGTACGCGGGAAGGCGTTGGCGCGGGGCCCAGGACTGCGCCCCCGCCGGCGCTCAGCAGCTGCTGCTGGCTCAGGATGAACTCGGCGACCATGTTTCGGCGGACGACGCCTTGTCCGCACGGATCCTCAGTATGATTCTGTAACAAATGAAACGTAACATTAGTAACATGCCAGGTTCGCGTTGCTAAGTTACAAAATGACCGCTTGCAAAAACGGTTTCGTAAGATACCGCGCTGCAAGTTTGCACGTGGATTTTTGTGTAACCGTGTTGCCACATTCATGCTTTTTTTGCACACCCTTCATGTTAACGAAACGTTTTTAAATTGTTTCCTAACCTCTGTTACACAAATTAGGCTACTCCGGATACCATCCGTTATGAAATTGACTTCCTTCGGATTACACACTTGTGGTTGAATTTATAAGACTGTTAGTACACTGCGGAAAAAACGTATAGACAGTACACTGTGGAAAGAACGTTAAGACTGATCCATGCCATACAGCATGTGACGAAAAATAAACAACCATGGTAGCTAATGTTGCCTAATACACATTAGGTTTCGCTAGCTATTCGCTGTGCTTCTACAGTGTGGTCGCTGATATGATTGCATTGAACATTTTGCAATATGAACAACTCAAACATTATAGTGTCCTTTTTATAAAATAAGGGTGACTGACAAACAGTCCATTTGATGGTAAGTGGATGTTGTGGCCCATAGACCCCTGAGGACTAAGTTGGAATGCCTCGTTTTCAGTAAAAGGGGTGTCCGGTTCTTTACACTTTAAAGCATTAAGCTGATATTATACGCTGGTATTCTGTGAGAACGTGGTTCTTCCTGGGTCGAGCCGTGCTGCAACCATAATCTAGCTGCAGTATGGGTCTACTACGCATAAAACCTCACCTGTCACCTTTAACAAGTCAAATTAAATACCTATTTGGCTCATATAAAATCATTTTGTTTCTAAATCGACATTATCGAAAGACAGGAAGTTTTTAAGTCGTAAAAACTCTTTGCAATCGACAACTCATTAGCCAAAACTATAACAATGAAAGAATCGTTAATCACCTATTGTAGTGAAACCATAAACTACAGTCTTTTTTTCGTAGTACCTACTAATGCATAGAAAAAAGAGCTAAAGTGATCACGTTTCCGCTTAAGCGGTATAAGTGACAACGTGATATATCTATCTAAAACTGAAATTATGGCTTTACATGACAATTTTGCATATATTTGCAACTATGTCGCCACACACGACACGAGAACATGGTGTAATTTGCACTGCTAGAGAACTATGAACGAACTTATTGCATCGAAAGTTTCACACAACCTCTTCCTATTTGAAAACATAGTTTCTTTTTAAAGCTCATGTAGCGATGGCGAATTATAAACGATTTACTGTTAAATCCTTTTGCATATTTTGGTCAATATCTTCCCAAAGCTTTAAAAGTTATGATAATATCCTCATATTGTTTACTAACAATAATCATTATTACGTTAAGTATAACTTTTCCGTAAAAATCTGTTGACTATACTCTTTGGTTACAACATCGAGTCGCGCATTTAATAAAATGGTTTGCTCAGTTTATCAGCCACGTTACTTACTATACCTTTTAAATGTTCACGCTATCTACCGCAATGTCTGCAATTTGCCTAACTCGGATCATAGCGGCCACGTAAACCGTTCGGTGTCACTGGGACGCCCCAGATGCGCGCGCGCACTCCGTTACAATCGACCGTTCGATTAATCGCAACGACCCTGATTGGCGGGAAGACAAAATGTCACTGGCGATTTTAAAAATGCTAAACGTATTACGTATATATTAGCGTAAGTAACAAGTTATTTAATTAAGAGTAATATATCCGTACGTGGTAGAAGCACCATAATATCGCTGATATTATGGTTGCAGCACGAATAGGTCGGCTCGACCAGGAACGACCACGCAAATAAAATAGCAGCTTAATGCTGCTGTGTTTCGTATGGTGAGCGTAGAGAACCGGATACATTTTTACTGGAAGCGAATCATTCCATCTTAGTCTTGAGGGGTGACAACGCATCTGCATTTCTGTTATTAATCGAAGACAGATGTAAATGTCAATGGGCCACAGCATCTACTTAGTTGGACTGTGTGCTCGTTTGATACTCTTATACTATAAAAAAATGCGTCATTAAATAATTTCTGATATGTTACAAATTTACTTTTGCCTGAGAGGGACTTAAACAATAACGATCTAATTAAGTATTGAATTCGGAAATAATACAAAATACATTTCCAATTATAAATAGATAGTGTAATGGTTATGAACAAATAAACCTAAGTGACCACAAAACAAATCAACCGAGCATACACAACAGTTAGATTAGCTATATTTTTTTCTATCTATACTCTTTAAGTACCCGTTAACTTGATATTTCTATGTTACACAGTTAGACGACTCTTTGAATGAATGTTTTTTTTCATTACCCGCTGAGTATTCTCAACATTCTCGTAGGTATGAGGTGTTAATTTTGTGTGAATTTAATGAACGAAAGATTAAGCTAAAGAACGAGTAAAATTGAATTAGATATTAGCAGTTTATGTTTATGATCTTTAGTAAACTTATATTATTAATGAGAATATGTATTGTTAATGGGAAATAATTACAAAAAATGTTGTATCTAAAATGCAATAATATTAATACAATTAAAATATTTATTTTATTGCGACCTAATTAGGTAATTTTTTAAAACTGTGAGTCACCTTTTTAACCATGAACCGAGTTTTTATTAGGATTATTATAACGATTTAAATACTTGGGTAATATATATAAATCTCTCGAAGCTAAGATGCTAATATATGTGTAATTTAGTTCTACTTTTAAGTTTTAAATATGCAAATAAAAAATGTGTCCCGTTATAGAATGGTCGATGAAACAAACGGTGAATGCAAGTCGGTAAATTACTTACGTTAATCTAAAATATTAGAGCGTTATTTTATATTATATTAATTAAATTATACGAATACCGTTCTGATATTAGTTTAAAATCAAAACCGTATGTATCATATTTGAATTATATATTTAAATTAACTTAAAATATAATTCCAAAGCACACATATTTTGTGATGCTTAAGTTAATTGTAAACCGAAAATTTATTATATTTAAAAAATAATAATTATCAAATAATATTTTTCTCACTATCATGTTAAATTATACAATTTCAACTCGACTCAGTATTGACCATAGACAATAATATGAAAATGTACGATCGATATCTAACGGTGATGTCAGTTCCCACAAACTATCGAGCCGGCTTTTCACGCAAACAGTTATAGCTAATCATTTACTTCGTGAACACACCGTTAACCAAAAACTGGGACCGTACGGTACAACAAGAACGGTTTTGTGCTCATTGCTGGTCTCTTAGACCCGTAATACTGTTATGAAACAGCTATTTAGTTTCGTCATCGCTTTTAGAGACTCAAGGTTGGGTTGGGTAATTGGGTGTTCGCGAGATCGCTTGTGCCATTCGCTATTTAGTTTCGTTGTTGTTATTAAATTAATAAAGTTTTGTTAATTCTGAAAACGTACCGATGATATGGTAATTTAAAAAATTTGCACAACTACATTTCATAGACTAGTAATTGGAAACAGAATTACTTCGTGCAAGGGAATTAGACTCTGCACTCCCTAAACCACTTTCTCATTAATTGTAGAAATTTTTAAAACTATGCAAGGTTCGACCAAAAACCCATAATACTTGGAATTGAAAACACACATTACTTCATATTGAAGCAATTTGTTTTTGTTTTGTATAGAATAAGGGTGACAAAGGGTGGTCCACCTGGTGGCAACGCCGGTCCGCCTCTGAGGACTAAGATGGAATGCCTCGTTTCTAGTAATAAGGGCCTCCGGTTCTCTACACTCACCATATGGAACACGTGCTTGTTACTTGGGGAAGTCACGTGCTTGCTTAGAGTAGTTATTTTTAACAGTAACTATTTTCCAACCGCTTTTTAAACAATCAATACGGGTTTATACTAATTTAGCGATGTTTGAGTTCATTCGGTCGTTAAATCAACGAAGGTCAATGAGCGCTTTATTTTTGGAATGATAAAACACATATTTATAGAATTCTAAATTTTATGGATGCTTTGTATCTGTATTATTAATTAAGTGTTATCATTTCTATGTATTTTATATTTATAGTGAGCTCGATCGAACACACTACTGACTCATAGGATAAGGCCATGAAGGAAGCTTTTTCACAAACATTGATAACGCTTAGTTTGGATGGATGACATATTTAAATTCTTACGCAAGAGTCTTAATTATGTTGATATTAAAAAAATATATGATATTTCCCTGTGCTGTCAATATAGACCGTAGGCATTAAATAAGTTTTCCTTTGTGTAATGCGCATTAAATAATTGATAAGTACGCAATATCACCACTGTTTATTGCTATAAATATGAATTTACTTGGTTATAAGTGTAACATGACAGTTGTTTACTTTTTTTAATTAAACTTTAGTGATAATCCACCTGATAGTAAGTGTCTACTGCCGTCCATAGACACCTGCACAAACTTCAAATAAAACGGATGCTATAGAGTCGTTGTCACCTATGCCTCAGAGCCTATAACAGACTCTCCATACACTTAAGACCTGAACACAGCAGTGCACATACCCAAACAGACCCCTCGGCCTAATATATTTAGTCAGACCTATAAATGCTATATTCCAAAGATAAAAACATGGTTTTTAGCTGGAGTAAAACTTAATTTACCGGCTATGTTCAAATTGTAAATAAAGTTTCCGAGAAAATACGCGACGAAAACCTATTAATATGTAGTGCTAACTTTCCGATAAAGGATACGGTTGCGATTTGTCTTGATGTTTGAGGTAATTGACCTCATTGTCGTGATTTGTTGTTAATGTTATTTTCATGCAAGGTTTGACCCCATCTAATATCAAACGTAAGCCTCGATTATAAAGTAATAATTGGTTCTTACAGCCTTTAATATTATATCTGTTTGTGTTAACTATTAAGTATGTAATGATACGTTGTCCTTTACATTGTAGTTCACTCGCCAGTTATGCGGGGTAGGGTAAAAGTGACAACTTTTTGATAGTGTCAACCCTAGTCCAGGCAATCCGGGTTGCCGATCGGCGACCTCACCCGGCGTGACTGTCCTACCGGTACACGTGCGAACACCGATCACGCGGCACCCAGCACGTGTCCGCACTTGAACCTCACGTTGTCGCTTGCGCAACCGGGCACGTTCGCTCCTCACTAAGCCGTTATATAAACTGCCACGTGACAACGTGATCTTAGAACGTGAAATTTAATTGCTTTCTTAATATAGCCGTTAGATTACCCCTGGCCTTCAAGATTAAAGGAAATTAAAAAGAAAAGAGTTAAACGCGCAAAATTAAACCACGCATAAAACACGTTAGACGGATTTTTTAATAATTCACAATATAACAGTGCTACTTATCACTCACTACATAATTTTACCGATTAACAAATGACATTTAACGATCAGTTGTTCGTCAAAAATATATTTTTTGAGTACTTAATGGTGTTAGTAAAAATATTTTTCGAACACTTATTGGTACCAATTAAGATTTATGTTATAATTATCATGCTTAATTAAAATGTATACACGATAAATAAAAATAATTCGTAGGTCAATATTATAATCCTAAAAAAATATTTGGTCTTGACCTTCCTTGTGAGCTTATAGAGAATATCGGCCATATTGGAAAAAGTAGAGAAAGTAGTACAGCAGTAACTTTCCACACGCTTGCTGTTTATTGCGCGGGAAAAGTGGGGCAGTCGCCATCTTTGATTTGACATTTAACTGTCACATAGAGGCTATCCTATCACAGCTAAACATCAAATGTAGCGATAAATTCTTATAAACTAAAAAAGTTATTATAGGAATAAAATTACAGAAGTATCTACACTCATATATGTATGGATATAAAAAATATATATTATAATATCACATATAGCGCCTGCAGCAGCGTAGATAACGCATAAATCAATCATGTCAAGAGTGAAATGTTTTGAAAACATTAGTTCTTTATAAAGGTTAGCAGAGTAGTTAATCAGTTTTTTATATTATTTTAAATTGCGGCTTAGGATTCTTTACGAAGGTTAGTTTGGATGCGTTTCAAGCTTTTTTTCCACTAAAATTCAGTATACTTGACCGATATTCGCATACATACGTTCTTGTAATTAAACAAACGGGATTCATGTTATTTTGGGGCGGCCTCTTGCGTCCCGCGATAACGGTTTGGTGTCAAGGTTGTCTTTCGTAACTGCTTCGAGCGATAAACGCCCCGTATGAAATATGTCAAGGTCTCACAGCTTTTCCGGTTAGGGATTTCCCGATCTGATAATAATATCTACTTCATTAACTACCTACATTAGCAACCTTGCTATCTGAGACTAATTGCTAATTATTAAGAAACGCTTAACCTATTTCACTGTGCCAGATATGACAGAATTAGCCGAGTTCGTCTTACGTAATGTAGAATAGTTTCCAGGAAGCGACGTGAATAAGAGCGATTTAATAAGCTACCTTTAAATGACTCATTACGCCTTATTATTTATTATTATCAGCGTTGTATCTAAGATTAATTCATTTGAGTTTTATACCTATAGAACGTGAGGAAATTCAAACTGAAATTAGAAGGAAATCTTGGGCTTACGTAATTAATAATGACGTTGATGTCTTTCTGGGCGTTTTTGACTACAGCGCAACATCGATCACTGTTTTTTATTAGTGATAGATGACAAAGACTTTAATAACGGACTCTCCCTTTTATGACATGACTGTATGTATTTATGACCTGACTGACGTAGTGCTTATGTAATCAGATCGAAGGTAGTCTATTTTAAATTTATTATAAGCAATACTACTACAATCCCACTTGTTAGTATGCACTGATGAAGCCCTATATGGTCATATTATCTTAGCGTAATAAAAGCCTACTCACTCTTACCTTGAAGTCGCAGTGTCAAAGACAGTTATGACACGGCCTGACGCGAATAGTATAATGATTTGTGTTTTTGTAGAAATGTTGGGTCCGGCTGTACTCACCAGTACTACACCCAGTATGTACGACATCAAAAACAATATCTAGTTCGGATGCGTCATCGAACTATTTTCATTGCAACCCTCTTAGGGAGTTTTTAAAAATGACACGTCATCCATTGATCTACTTTGTCGCAATTGGCCGTGTACACTCACGTGCGGATCACTAACTAGGTTAGAGTTACGCGAGTGTTCGAGATAAAAAAAATAGGTCAAGTTATCTTCGCTTGTCCTCGGTCCAATGAAATTATCGGCCGCGTTGTTGCGCATCAAAAAATCGTTTACGTAACAACGCGTAAGCACACGAGTACCTATATGTAATTTTCACGCCGGATTGAAGCAGATGTTGTAATTTTTAAATAATATTTTAAAAGGCAATGGAATTAGGTCCATAGGTCCTCGAATAAAAAGGGATATATAGCTACTACGCAGTTTATATCGGTCGTCCATTTCATTAGTCTTCAAGGACTGTTAATCAACCATATTTTCAAGGGCCCTCATCAGACTGTTCACGTAATTAAAATTAAAATTCGTAGCCATATAATCGCGAGTCATGATGCATGATTAACCGAATGCACGCAGACTCGACCTTAAGTCTTTTAATACCTTCCGGACAACCTTGCGCCTTAGTTCCTGCATTACGTCACATTATACCGATAGTGCATTTGAAATTACATTAATTAACTATTCGATACACCTCTTTGTTCGAATTTATTGTTAGTTATATAGTAGAACAAAATATGAGAGACTTTTGTCGATGGTTGTATTTACTGCGAGGTCGTTGGTGATAACCGCATTTGAAATATAACTTTTATGTTAATTATTAAGTCTATATCCATTGCCAAATATAGAGAGGTGTAATGACCCCAAGTAGGTCCTTATTGTTTAATTTATGTAGGTGGTAGTTAACTGGCGTTTAAGTCTTTTAAAAAGCAAGTATGATAATATAAAAAAAATGTTCTGCGTCTTCTTCACAATCTACAGTTGGAGAGGGGAGCCGAATTTAACTACTGACATTTTGTTTTTGTGTTAATATTAAAACAGATGTTAAAAGTTCTTTGTTTTAAAATACATCCCATTTTTCTAGGCGATAGGAGTCCTTTTCTGCCTAGTTGTCCGTCTGGGTAGGTTCTATCCTCTTTATTTCTGCCACCAAATAGCAGTACTTGCACTGTTGTGTTGTGTTCCGGTCTACAGAGTTTTGCGAGCCAGTATACTTTCAGGCTGTTAGGCATTCCATCTTAGTCCTCAGGGGTGACAACGCATCGGTAGCCTTTTTTGTATGAAGTTGGCTGCAGGTGTCTATGGAATGCAATAACAACTCACCATCAGGTGGACTGTAAGTTTCTTTGTCATTTCAGTTTTATACAAATATTTTACATGGACAAACATCATCAACAGATCTGGAACAAAATTATATATTTGGAGGCTATAAAAATATATACTTGAACCGAAGTAAATTTGCTCAGACAGTCCCAGGAAATACCTGTTCAAAATTTATACTTAACAATTTACTTTTTACGTCACATAAAAGATGTTTGTAATAAGTCTGCGGTTAGCTGGTTAGCGGTTTCGTTGATCGAAGTTTATAGAAACAATTGTGAGATTATCTAAACAGAGTTTTGTCTATGTGTGTGTACTCTGTATTGCAGAGCGTTGCGCAACATGCCCTAGGGACGTTGCGTCATACGTAGAACTGACCTTTATACGATGTATCGATTCCATTGCACGCCGTTTGTTCAATTTTCTTTGAACTTTACTTGTTTGCATGCTACGGAAAATTTTATTAATTTTTGTAAAAATATTATAGAGACTGCAACCGAGCTTGGAAATCAAAATTATTTATCTGTCAAAATATTGCTATTTAGGTAAAGTTAAAAAAACCATTTATGTTTAAAATATGTATATAACTTTAAAATAATTTGAATTATAAAAAAAAAATATTTCTATGCAAGTAGAATTGACAATTAATAATATCTGTGATTTGTTAGTTTATTTAGCGGTTATGAAATCTAGTTTCCGCACATCCGCAGGCGAATGCACGCCGTATTGGAACCTTGAACCAGTTGTGTAAGCGGCTCACAATGGCTTACGACAGAACAGAGGTGCCAAGCGCTGCTTGCGACATGGCAGCTTAATAAGAGCAATGCACTAATTAAAACATGAATTTAAGATTTTGCTCTACATATTTTTTACTCTGCTGTTGTCCTTGTTTTATCATTATTTAAATTATATTTCTTATCGTGTTCATCATTAAATTAAAAAGCAATTAGTTAAAACTTAAAAAAAATTGAGCCGACTTTAAAAAGGAAGAGAGTTCCCAATTATACCATATTTTTGTATGTATGCTACGTGATATCTTAGCTAATTGTGAACTTATTTTAATTACGATTTTTTATTAAATATGCTATACAACAAGGGGGCGTCTTTTGTAAATTAAAATAATTTTTTTAACACCTAAGTATGAAAAATAGGGGATGGAATGTTTAATGCAGCTGTTCAGACGACAATTCTTGTAGTTACATTATGCTTGTAATATTGCTTAGTTCATTTAAATAGGTCAAATAACTTAACTTTTAAAAAATTAAAACCAACATCAAAAAAACTAAAAAGTATAAAATATTTTCCACATACTTTTGAAATCGGTTTTTACTTTTTAAAAGTTCATTTATTTAAATGTTAAAGATCTCTTGTTATCAGGCATCATATTGTACATAAAATTATTTATATAAAATTTTACATAAATTACGGAAAACAGAATGAACCTTCCAAAGCATGAGCCGTACGTAGTATTGACAGTGTAAACAAAGATAATATTAAAAACACATGTAAGGAAGCATATTCACAAACAAAAGATCAAAACAAAGAGTCATTGAAAATGTATACAGTTCTATGAACAAAATGATTTAAGCAAGAAAATTTGGCACGCAACTAAGGGGCATGATTAAACAAAATTCGAAGCAGAAGTCAATGACATAACGGAAAAACATTTGACCGAAACCACGAAACGTTGAAAAAGGTTGACTCACCTTATAAATTAGTCATTGAAATAAATTTTGGGCAAAATTGTCGGAAGTAAATTTTTTTAATTTTAAAACATTGTCAGTTGTACAATCTATTTTAAAAATTCTTTAAAGCACATTTTATTTTGAAACATTAGTTTTTCAGTTTGTTACTTGTCAGCCATTTTTTTATTTATTTTGAAGGTAGAGTTAAATTTATGTTACAAGGACTTAAAATTTTCAAGTGTATTTTATTAAGTTTTAATTTATTTATTACTTGAAAAAATAAAAATGGAAAACACAGTTTTCCGGATGACTTAGACAATTTTCTTTCAATTCGGATTATAAATAGTATTTTACTGTTTATTTATTATTTTAAGTGTTGTATATATATTTATATTACGATAAAATACTTTTAAGAATACTTACGAAAATATTTGCGGTAATTATGCGCTCCTTTATCCGGAATTATCCAAATAGTGGAAACAATGTCATAATTCACAAACAGCAATGCACAAAACTGTTCACGGCGTAGTTTATCAAATCGTTTAAATTGTAAATAAAATGTTACAAACACTTCCACTTTTCACGTCCCAAAATATTTTTGTCACTATCACAATGTTGTTATGACGAAATATTAACTGCGAATGGTGCTGCGTATTAGTATAGTCACTTGAACACTTCTATCCTCTGCGAAGTCTAGAGTGCGACTAAATTTTGTAGAGGGGTCGACCGACTCGCGGTCTGCAGCACTCACACACTAGCGTTAGTTTTAAATGTGTGAGTAATTGCGTCTGTGTGCGGAGTTGCGTTTGTGTGCGAATATTTACGTAACTTACTCTGTGTGTAATCAATTAGCCGGCGCTATTGAGTCAATATAAAGACCAATATTTTTTTTTAGCTAATTCGCGATTGAGTCATGTGTTTGTCTCATTTTTGTGTTCTATGAAATTTGTAATCGATTGATAAGCGTATTGATGAATTAATTCCAGTATGAACAAATTTTTGGTTTTTATTTCATAGTAGGTATCGTTGTTCTTATTTGACGTAATATATATGGATTTTGAATATAGGTATTGCTTTTAGGCTTTTTAATACTTTTTAAGGGTGAAAAGATAATATGCCATATTTACCTAATGTTAACTTCACTTGCCTGCGCGGTGCGACCGCCGACGAGCGAGGAGCAACTCTAGCTCTGGTGACCGACTAATAGCGTAACATCTATTTAATCCAAAAACGCTAAAATCATTTTTTTTATAGAATAAGTGTGACAAACGAGCACACAGTCCACCTGATGGTAAGTAGATGCTGTGTCCCATAGACATCTACATTTATCCTCAATTAAGAATCAAAATGCAGATGCGTTGTCACCCCTTCGGACTGAGATAGAATGCCTCGTTTTCAGTAAAAAGGGTCTCCGGTTCTCTACACTCACCATACGAAACACAGCAGCGTTAAGCTGCTATTTTACGCTGGAATTCTGTGAGAGCGTGGTCCTAACCCGGTCGAGCCGACCCATTCGTGCTACAACCATAAAATAGCTGCAGCATGGCTCTACCGCGTATAAAACATTTCACATTTCACACATGGGTTCATAAATATTTGTGTGTAGTAGCAGCGTGTTATGTCATAGATACTATTTACTTTATATTATAAGTTCTGTATACTTTATATTGTTTATTTACTAAAATACTTTCTTAGAAGCCAAACTAATGTTATGTCATAGGATACTATTTACTTTATGTTATAAGACCTGTATAAATCATATTGTTTACTTCCTTAGAAACCACACTAATTCGATTGTAATATTATATGCTAATGTTTATAGTTTACCATAAGTTAACCATAACACCAAGAACAATGTTGTTCCCTTATGTTTACCCCCACCTCCTAGCTTCCTACACTATTTAAACCAAATCTTTCGATCCCTCAACATAATTCCACTCCCAAGTTCTCTGTATCAACTACTAATATTTTAAGTTAGTTTAAAAGTATTAAATAAATTTATTTTTAAAAAGTTTTTGTCTCTGCCACATAACAAGCGTAAGAAAATCCACTACCTACTTATTCCATATCATCCCGTAGTTGTCGTAATGGGCGACAATGGGAAATTAAATAGGAGATGGTCAGTAGGATCTTCCTGATAACAAGTGGCAAATATGGCAATATCAGCTTTATAAGGCAATCTATGGGGTAGGGGTAGCTCGACCGGGGAATACCAGCATAAAATAGCAGCTTAATGCTGCTGTGTTTCATATGGTGAGTGTAGAGAACCAGAGACCCTTTTTACTGGAAAAGAGGCATTCCATCTTAGTCCTCACGGCTGACAACGCATCTGCATTTTGATTCGCAAACGAAGATAGATGCAGTGGCGGCGTAGCGTGGGTTGGCACCCAGGGCGGTTTTCTATCAAGCACCCTCCAAATAAAACAAAATGCTAAACATGCTTACCAAACTTTATTTGCTAAATTATTCTATTCATCATCATTATCATTATAGCCCTTCACAAGTCCACTGCTGAATGAAGGCCCCTAAAGAATGCCACAAAGCATGGTCCTGAACCACCCGCATCCAACGCCTTCCTACATGTCTTACCAGGTCGTCACTCCCTCTAGATGGGAGCCACCCCACACTTCGCCTACCGGTACGAGGCTGCCACTCGAGGACCTTGCTTCCAAATTGGTTGTCGGTTCTTCGAGCTATATGGCCGGCGCATTGCCACTTCAGCTTACTAATCCGTAGAACTATGATGGTTACTCTGGTTCTACCGCGAATATCCTCGTTTCTAAGATGATCACGCAGAGAAACCCGAGCATAGGTCTCCCCATAGCTCGCTGTGCGACCTTTAACTTTCTCAAAGACCAAGTCTCAAACCCATAAGTCATCCACTGGCAACACGCACTGGTTGTACAATCTCGTTTTCAAGTTTTGAGGTATACCTGACGAGAAAATGTGACGTAATCTCCTAAACGCTGCGCAGCCGAGTTGAATCCGTCGTTTGATCTCTCGGTCGAAGTAGGACTTACCTAGTCGGAATATTTGTTCGGAATTTGGTCGGAATGTTTGTGGAAACTTTGATATTAGTGCTCCCAACAACTACCGGTATAGGTGTGACATGGACGTTACTCATGATCTTTGTTTTGTCCATGTTCATCTTAAGACATATCCGTTGGGAGGCACTATTGAGGCCATTTAGCATAGTGCTTAGGCCCTCCAGCGATTCTGCCATAAGGACTATATCGTCGGCAAATCGAAGGTTGTTATTAATATCGTATCCTTTCCAGTACAGTAGCTTGAAAAGGTGTCCCAATGCAGCGGTGAAGAGTTTCGGGGATATAACGTCACCCTGTCTTACACATTTCTGTAATTGGATAGGTTTCGTACTCTGCTTCTGTACTCGGATAGCCATCGTGGCCCTACTGTACAAACAACTTCAATATACAGTAAACTTGGTACTAGACTGAAGGGACTGCAGTACCGCCCAAATTTCGACGGAATTAAAGGCTTTCTCATAGTCCACATACGCAAGACTAAGTGGTAGATTGTACATTTTGCGGAAGGGTGCTAAAGCCTTTTCGGAAACTGGCTTGTTCAGGAGGCTGGAAGTCATCAAGTCTGCGTGCGAGACGATTCGTAATGCCTTTCGAGAGCAGCATGTAGACGCGGCTCAGAAGGGAAATCGGTCTGTAATTTTTCAAGAGAACGTTGTCGCCTTTCTTAAAGCCCAAAGCCACCGCACTTCTGCTCTACGCCTCCGGAGTAGTGCCATCATGGAGGATGGAATTAAGGAGCTTCTGAAGGACTGCAAGTACCGATTTTCTACCCGCTTTCAGAAGCTACGCTGTAATTCCAACCTCACCCGGGGAATTGCCATTTTTAAGGTGCTGGAGAACCATTGTAATTTCGCTCAGACTGACGTCCGGGATATCATCGGAATAGTGTCGGATAAGCCCTGCTCTTGGATCATTTTTCACACTTGCGTGTGTCTCCAACGAGGACGTGTACAGCATAGAATCTCTCAATCTCACAGAAATCTCAGATATCCCGGAAGGGTGTCACATTCGGTCTTCAGTTTCGGAAGTTGGCTATTTCTGGCAGACAGATCTCTGGCAAATACTTTGGGGCCCTGGTTCCGCCCAATCGCTTCTTCAATACGAGCTATATTGAAGTTGCGTTTAAGTTGCGTAAGTCCCGAAGTATGCATTTGGATATCTGTCTATTCAGTTACCTGTATGCTGTCAAATCTGCTGAATTCTACAGCTTCATTTCCCGTCTAACAGCCATGAGATTAAGAGTGTGATCGGTGAGTTTTTGTGTTCTTCTGCGACGGGTGTTGCAAAATTTAGCTCCGACCTGGACTGTTTCGACGAGCTTGTTATTCATATCGTCCACTACTATATTGCAGTCTTCTAGGAACTGAAAACGATTTGTAACTCGAGCTGAAAGTTTACGCGACTTTGGATTACAGCACGAGGGGACGGAGCGTTGACTTCATTAGACAAGACCTCTCCAACGTAAAGTTTAGGTTCAGTATGCCTCTAACAATATGGTGATCGCTGCGAGTTTTCACCCTCGCCACCACTGAGACATCACTACATAACAGTTGCTATCTAGTCGTCATAATGAAGTTAATCTCATTTTTTGTCGAACCGTCGGGGCTCAACCAGGTGCACTTTCTTTGGAGCCGTTTCTGAAAGAAAGAGTTCATCATAAAGAGTACCTCTTTCTCCATGAAGTCAGCCAGATGCTGGCCACTTTGGTTCCGTTGCTTAATTCCGAATTTTCCTATCTTCAGTTCACCGTTCTCGCTTGTGCCTAGTTTTGCGTTGAAGTCTCCCATTAACACCGTATTGTAGGTTTTGGAGGAACACATTGCTCTAGAGATATTCTCATACATTTCCTCCACCTCCTCATCGGGATGTGCCGAGGTTGGTGCGTAAACCTGTACGACCTTCACCGAATATCGTTTGGTGATTCTGAGTATAAGGTACGCAACCCTCGTCGACACACTCCCAATCTTTACAACGTTGTTAACGAGAGACTTGTGGACGATAAATCTGACAACTCCTTGGGACAGATGGTCGCCCTACCGGTGATAGAACAAGTTGCCGGATTCCATGATTACCGTGTCCTCCCTCTCTCTTCGGACCTCAAATAAACCTATAATATCCTAGCGCAACTTGTTTATCACTTCTTCCAGCTCCAGGATCTTCTGGACAGTAATCAGGGTAAGTGCGTTATACATTACCAGATCGAGTCATCTTAGGTGGCGACCGAACCTCCACCGGAGATTCTTAGCACCCCCTACCCCGCCGTTACCGTTGTCGCCACCGTAGCCAGGAATAGCGGAGCCGCCGGATACTGAGTGCCGTCTTTTTGTAACTGTCGCCATGGGCGGGTATATTGCCATAGTTGCCTCGCTTGGCGAGCAGGTTGGTTACTGCATTTTTTATTGCTGTTTTGCTATTATCAGAAAGACGCTGCTGCCCATCTTCTGCCTCTGTTTCCCTCTTTCGCCTCTTATGACACCCACGGGAAGTAGGTGGGGTAGTGGATATTCTTAACCGCCATTACACGTGGGTAAAATTTAGGGTAAATATTTTATTACATTATCAAAATTTACTTTTTTGTCATTTTAGATAGATAAAATGAAAATATTGGTTAGTACGGCTTGACTCATTGTGAACCTTAAGTAAGATTTTATTAACTTGAGTTTTGAAAAGCTTCTTTTACATGAAGCTATTGAAACACAAATAGTTAAAAATCTTAGACACAGCGCTAGATTCGGAACATACTTTACTATGAATCTGAGAAGCTCCAATGAAGTCCTACGGTACTATGGGAATATGCGACGGTCATAAATAAATCACTGATTGACTGTGTTTGTTGCTACGCGCGCTACCTTCTTCGATCGCGTAACTCACTCGACCGAGTGCTACCTAACCTGAACTCATTTATTTAGGACATAAATTATGTTTGGAAGTAAATAAAAATATATTTGCGATACATATTAAGATATAATATTTGTAGGCAGGTAGATACTATAGTAGGTAGCTATTTATTTATTATTGTGCGAGTGAGTTATCTTTGTCACACCTAGGTTCTTGGCACCCGGGGCGGACCGCCCCCACCGCCCCTTTACGCCGCCACTGGATAGAAGTAGATGTCTATGGGTCACAGCAACCACTTACCATCAGGTGGATTGTGTGATGGCTGTAACCTTATCCTATATAAAAAAAAGTAATGGACTTTTATAAGCTTTAATGAAATACTCAAGCCGAGCTATCGTGTTGCAGCTATAACTCAGTCCGCAGCGTAGCTCTACCATGTAAAAAACCACGCTTGTGAACTTTTTCTCCATAGAGATAAATTATGTTTCTTGTCACTCAATATACGAACACAGCAGCATTAATATGCTATTTAACGCTGGCATTCTGTGCGAGCGTGATACTTCCCTGATTGAGCCGACTCATTCGTAATAGTATTAGTAATTAAGTGTAATGTAAAATAAATTCTCTGAATTTAATAATTCAGACCCCCAGGTTTTATATGACTTTTTCGTTCACCATCCACTACATACATACCCAGTACGTACGTGGTTAATCGGCACATAAAGGTACAGGCGGTGATCAAACTTTGATAGCTGGTGTACTTTGAAATTTACAACGAACGCCTTCATGCGTCTTAACCGGATTTCAAGAGCTAACTCGGATTTTAATATAGACCAGAATATAGGTAACACCCGATCTATACTTGCAGGTCTTACAGGTCGCGTAAGGAAGTGAATAACACTTGCTTGAAATACAAGTGAAGAGTTCGATAGTAAAAATTTTGGAAAAACCAACTTTTTGAAAGCTGTTGCTAGTGGTTAAAAATATAATTTGAAATAATAAATGTAAATATATTTAATTATAAAATGAATTGTAATTACAATCTATTGAGTTTTATGGCTGGGATGTCGGCTGAGGACAGTCAAAAATCAGTATTTTACCTGCAACCGGATTCCCAATTCCATGCACTAGTAACCCTATGCTTGGATAAATGTTCACCGTTACGCTTACGGCTCTGTAACGTACTATGTTACGAGTATGTCCGGTGCAGTTAACAATTTTCAGCAGTGCCAGGGTGACAATAAAAGTTTTTAGACATTGCCAAAGTATTGAATAAAACTAACTTTACGGATTTTGATTGTGTTTAATTTCAGTTATTTTAATTACTTTAATCTATACAAATAAATAAAATTGAAGTGTCTGTTTGTAATGTTAAAATAACAGCTTTTTACTAAATGCATATGAAATTATATTGTTTGTGAATTCGTTATAAGTAACGTAATTATAACAAAAACACAATTGTTAAAATTTTTGTCTGTCTGTCTGTTTGTTCTGGCTAATCTCCGAAATGACTGGACATAATTTGACGGGACTTTCACTGGCAGCTAGGAGTGAGTTAGGCTACTTTTATTTTAAAAAAATAATTAGGGTGCCGCCCAAAAAAAAAAGCCCATGAAATTCAATAGTAATAAATTATACGCGGGCGAAGTCGCTGGAAACAGCTAGTTTTCGATAAAATTCAAATATTTAAATTTTAATTCCCAATGTTTCCGGGTCTTCATAGCACCCATGATCACGGGATCACGGGGGTGTGGCCTGAGGTGTTTGACGTCCTGATGTCCTGATGTTGAAGTATTCACGTAAATATTATAAAAAACCATTATGTGGCCAATTTGACAATGCCAATGAAAAATAATTCTGTTTTGTAACTTGACGGGGTTATCCTTTAACCTTTATATTTTGCCGTTGCGACCTTAGTCAACAACAATTTTATGATAGTCTTCGATTGATGTTTCACGATGGAGCGTGTTACTTACGTTACGCTTACAACTTGTATAATTAGTACACACTATATGTGTTCAATAAGAATGTGGAAAAGATCCCCTAAAGAAGAATGGGAAAAAATGCTACTCGGAATCACAGATAATACTTATGTTATCGCAGTGTTTCCATCGAATGCGATAACCAACGATGCATAAAAAGGAATGGAACTAATTAAAAAAAAAACAAACAAAAAAGAGAAGAAACAAGGATTTATCCACTTCTTACCTTGGTCCTTAAACCTTGGTACTTGGAAGTTGTTGCCGTGGTCAATATCGAAAAATTATTCTCACAATCATCTACGATATTGAAATGATATTGAAATTAAAAGGCTTATATAACTAATACTAATCAAAATACTTAATTTAAATGTAATAAGGAAGTTGCACTAATAATATACCTGAATACTATGAAATCAACTTGGTATTTGCGCGGATCATGAAGACGGCCACATTTTTTGCTTGACATTGGCGCGTGCGTCTACGCGTTTTCGCGGGAAACGATCTTGCCCCGTGTCACGTTTTAAAAATAATACAATGAAACATAGAAAATAAACATTTATTTTTCTCTGTTTACTGTCAGTATTTTGAGGATAAGTTATCTATTTATTTTTATTCGTTATCTATTTATTTATATTTCTAGAACAATCCATTCATCCATCCATTACAGCCTATAAAAGTCTACTGTTGAACATAAGCCTTCCCTATAAATTGCCTCAAGCCTGCTTGCCAGGCGTGGCAACTATGACAAAATTCTCCTATATTATGCCTTGGCAGGCGGCTTGGCAACCGTAATTTTGATGCTACTGTCCATCTCCTGTTTCAGTTTCCCTTTGTTGCCTCTTACGACACCCACGGGACGATATGGGGTAGTGGATTTTCTTACACCGACACTACCGTTATCGTTACCGTTGCAACCTATTAAAGTACGTGATAGGGGAGATATTTAACATAGTTGCCACGCTTGGCAAGCGGGTTGGCAACCGCAGTTTTTTGTTTTAGTCGTTATTAGGAAGACGCTGCTGCCCATCTCCTGATTTGTTTCCCTCTGTGCCTCTGTCGCCTCTTACGACTCCCATAGGATGATATGGGGTAGTGGATATTCTTACACCATCACTACACGGCACTACACGGATAGAATATTAAAGAACATAATTTATGTATAATAGACAATTTTAAAAATAAAGACTAATAACGAAGTTGAAATATTTTATTCATTGCTGATGCATTCACACATATCTACTGCTCTATTTCTCCCATTTAAGTAGTGAATTATTTTTGGGGTAGATTACCGACAGTGACTGAACTGAACATAACTTTGTCTCATAGAATGTAATAAATGTACGAAGCAGATGGATGTAGTTAGCTTAGGATTGTATTTTGTTGCATTTCTTAGGCGTTTGTCAAAGGACTTGAGCTACCTAGGTAAAGGGGCGGTACCTACCCGGACGAACTCTAAACAGAAAAAGAGTCCTACCTAGAAATTATGATGATGGTGTGATGTTAAAATTACAAATAAAATTTCATAGATGATGGTACCTGGAACTGAATGATGGAACTTCGAAATTTGTTGTAGCGTAGCAGGGAACTGAGGTCACTGAAGTTTTCTCTAGTTCTAAGAAATATTATATAAGTAACAGTGTATGAGCGTGTACCCGGCACCTTTTAAGGACTAATTAATGATATTATAATAATTTTGCAAGAGCGAGGGAAGAAAGACATTGCTAGAACAACTTTATTTATTTATTTATTTATACACTTTATTGTACTAAAGGTACAAAGTACAAACGGCGGACTTAATGCCATATGGCATTTTCTACCAGCCAACCGGAAAGTTAGTGGGAGAAGTGTGTCCTGCAGTGGGCTAGGATGAAAACCTAAAATTGAAAAATTTCACACACACACAAATTTTAAATTAACTGTATTATCTAATTTAAGTTTTAATCATGTACAAGGCTTTAATTTCGAAATGTGTGATAAAAGGAAGAGGTTTTCTATGTTGAACGTTTTTTATGCGTACCTACATTTCCTCAGTTATCATACTTTCCTGGTTTCTATATAAAAAAAGAGTTAATTATCTTCTACGATGTAGAAATTATTTATAAAATAAAGTACTAGTTCATAAAATTCTAAGGACTTAATATTGTTTACTTTTGCTGTCGTAAGTTACCTAACAAATATTTTGTCAGTGGTTTGTAGTAAAATGGTACGTACGTACGCCGTGTAGTTACCGTACCGTTACCGTGTAATGGCGGTGTAAGAATATCCACTACTCCATATCATCCCGTGGATGTCGTAAGAGGCAATAGAGGGAAGCAAATCAGGAGATGGCAGCAGCGTGTTCCTTATAGCAAGTCAAAATAATGAAAAAATGCGGTTGTCATTCCGCCTGCCGAGCGTGACAACTACCGCAAATATTACTCCATGCGGCAATCTATGGGAAGCAGTATTCAGCAGCGGAGTTTTGATAGGCTTTTATGAATAAATAAATGAAGATCTAATTACACTATCTAATGGTGCCCTAAGAGAATCCCCTTCTCCTTGACGCCATAAGAGGCGACAGAAGGAAATGAAAAAGAGGATGGCCAGCAGTATCTTTTTGATAAAACTCAAAATAATATTAAAAAAACCTAACGTTGCTAATTGATAATTCACTATCATCATACTACATTACAAAGTTCATAAAAACTTGTTTTCTTAAAAAACGTTTCTGGAAGTTACGTAACGAAAGATATCGAGAATAAACACACAATTGTTTTTCCGAAAATCTGCGCTCTTCAAAAACAAAAGTTACATAAAAATATTAGTGTCATGTACAGGAATATATTTAGGAGCTCAAGGACGAGTTATAGAATCGGTTGAAATCCGTCACATACGTTATATGGGTTATTCTGCAAATTTGTTACGTGGTCGTACGGAGAAACTCCCGAGTTGAGCTCTCTCTTTATCTCTAGCGATCGACTTTAAGTTTGGCGCTTGCTATAAACCTTCGGCTTCGGTCAAAACTACGGCTCATTTTGTCCAAAGCTAAAGGTGATTTTTTTGGCCGAAGGTGGCCGAAGAAATTAAAGTAAAAGTAACGTTACGCATTTATAGGTACGCCCCACTGCTGGGAATAGAACTCCTCTCATTTTCGAGAAGGTTTCAAAGCAAATTAAGTTTTAAACGTGGTAGAGCTATGCTGCAGCTATAATAATTGTATAGTTGTAGCTCAAATGGGTCGGCTCGACCGAGGAAGTACCACGCTCTCACAGAATACCAGCGTAAAATAGTAGCTTATTGCTGCTCTGTTTCGTGTGGTGAGTAGAGAACCGGAGACCCTTTTTACTGGTAATGTGGTATTCCATCTCAGTCCTCAGGGGTGACAACGCAACTGCATTATGATTCGCAAACGATGATAGATGTAGATGTCTATGGGCTACAGCAAACACTTACCATCAGGTGGACTGTGTGCTCGCTTGTCACCCTTATCCTATAAAAAAAAGTAAAAGTAGTATGCGATGTTGTGGGTTCGAATCCACGCGGAACAAATGTTGGTATCCTCTTCTTCTCTCTACCGTTATCTGAAGTTATTTGGGGTTGACATAGTATTTTTCCTCTATCATTCTCCTTAATCAGTTCCTCCTTTCTTATGCATATCATCCCTCACACAGTCTATCCATCTTTTCTTGGGCTTCCCTTCCTATTAAAGTATGAGTGTTTGTATAGACCACAAATATTTTTTGGGGATTTACACTTTACATACATAAATTGCACATTATAACGCCATCACGATACAAGAAGTAAATGGCGGAGCATATTTTTTAAAATCAAGAGATGTACGCGGTAGCAACATCGGCAAGACCTCCGTGAGGAAAAATCTTAATTCACTGAATATTTTTTAGAATTGCACGCCCTTTAGATGTTTGTTATGACGATAAAATTGTATAACAATCCTTGTTTCCAAATTTAAATTATACATGAGTTTTGATTTCTCAGAATTTCTTGTATTAGAATATCATGAATGGCAACACCGGGCGGAGCGTTGAGACAAAAACATAGGTTACTTTACCATATGACCCATATTGATTTTATCAGTAGGTGGTAAGACTTCTTTCCTCCCTAGGAGAGAGGAGAGTTAGTATAATTATAGTTCACGAGGCATTCCATTTTAGCCCTCAGAGGTGATAACGCACCTGTAATTTTTTTGTTTGAAGTTGACTGCAAGTGTCCATGGACTGGAGTAGCTACTTGCCATCAGCTGGACTGTAGTTCGTTTGTCACTTCAGATTTATAAAAAATCAATTTTCCTATAGAATAAGGGTGACAAGAAAGCAAAAAGTTCTCCTAATGTTAAGTGGGTGCGGAGGCCCATAGACATCTACATTTATTCTCGATTAAGAATCAAAATGCAGATGCGTTGTCACCTTGAGGGCTACACTGGGCAGGGCGGTTCTCTACACCGACCATACGAACCACAAGCATTATTCTGCTGTTTCACGCTTGTATTCTATGAGAGTGTGGTCCTACCCCGGTCGACATAACCCATTCGTGCTGCAACCGTAGCCACGTGACTCTACCACGTATAGAAGTTTATAGAAGTATACTATTTGTTATAACTTCAGATAAAATCCGTCAAAAAATAAAAGATACGCGATAAATAATTTACGACGGAATATATAATATGCGCTCGGGTGGAAAAATACTACGTATTCGTTTTTTCCTTAAAATACTAATGTACACGTGCGACTTTGTACGCGTCAAACTGGAAATTCAATAGGAAGTTTCCTATTTGGACAGCTCTATATAAATTAAATTAAAAAAAAATTACAGCGTTTTTAGTGTTCATAAAGATTTCATTTAATAATAAACACTCCATGGTGTCACATAAATAAACTGCTGTGTAGTTGCGGCTTAAAAGAATTCACTACCCAGTATCTTCTTCTTCTTTAATGAGTGTCGTAAGAGGCGGCAAATGGAAATGAAACAGGAGATGTAGGGATGATATGGAGAGAGATATGGAGATGAAGCAGCAGCATCGTCCTAATAACAAGTCAAAATAATAAATAATTGCGATTGTCAAACCGTATGCTAAGCGTTACAACCACGACATATATCAACCTTGGAGGCATTCTATGGGAGAGGCCTATATTCCGCTGTGGACCATTGATAGACTGTAATGATAATGAAACACTTAATTATATAGTTTTATAATCAAGTACTACTCATAAATATTTAAGATTTATGAGTAGCACGGTAATGAATATATGTAACTAAACCTAAATCTGCAATCCAATAAAAATAATATATGTTTGTTTGTTTATACATTTTCTGCGAATACTATTTTTATCATATCTTGATTGAAATGAATGTACCTTAAAATGTATCATGACATATACTTTTGACGTTTAAATAAATAAAACATTTAAACTTGGTAAAAGACAGACCTTGCATATTTTGTGGGATTTTTTTGTAACAGCGTGAAATACTAATTCTGTGGAGTCGAGAATGGTGGAGTGAAGATAGTATACCATTATCTATCCCGAGATCCGAGGTCTTTTTGCCTTTGCTATTATCACTATTACGACGGTGCTAAGGTTTATAAAAGAATTAAAGCCCCGACTTCAGAAGCTATTATGTAAAAAATATTATTAGTTTTTGGAGTCGGTTATTAATTTTTTTTTAATTTATTTGACCCCTTTGAGTGGACTAAGGAATAAAACGTTTCTATTTTTAACTTCTTTAAAAAATGCAAGAAATGTGACGATATTTAAAAACATATTACATAATCGAACGTTAAAACTGGTTGTACGAATAAATAATTTTTATATCGTTACACCAGTTACAAAAATAACCCGATCACGGTCACGTGTAAAATAATGACCTTCTTCATTAAAAATTCACGTGTAGATATAAAATATACTACAATTTTATTATCTGTTACGTAATTCTCTAATTGATACTTAATACGCCTTAATTAAAAACACTTAAAGACAAGGAAAGGCGTAACTGTAAAGTTAATAATGTTCTCCAGACCAAATTTCGGTTAAGACAGCCTGTCTCAACGGAAACTAAATACTAGCGTGAAATAAAAGAAATTGCTCTATTTCGTATGGTGAGTGTAGAGAACCGGAGAACCTTTTTTTACTGATAACGAGGCGAAATACGGCCTGGAAGACATTACATAATTATGCCATTAATATTTACATTAAATTAAATAAAAACTTAACTAGGCAATATAAAACCATTATAAAAAAAACTAAAGTCAAAAATAGATCAGTAGTACACTTTGAGTTTTTAATATTAATATTATCATTCATATTCATATCAATTATTAATAATACACATACATTTACAATAAATATTTTGAACTGTTAATTTCGTTCAGTTTGTTTTTTTGAGCTAATTTATTCTTAGCAAACAACTGCCGGACAGATTTTGATAAAAACTTAATCAGGTTCTAATTACATAATTGTGCATTGAATAAAACCAGTCTGAGTTCAATATCATTTTTTTGATCTCGAGATATGCGAAGCGAAAGTAAAGAACCAACGTACATATGCACAGTCTGGATGATATGGGGTTGTGGTAGTTTCTCACACCAACATATACATATGCATATGTCCAATAGTGGTGGTGTGAGTGAATCCACTACCCCATATCATCCAGAGGTGTCACTGTCATAAGAGGCCACAGAGGAAAATGAAACAGGAGATCGGCAGCAGCATCTTCCTGGTAACAACACAAAATGATAAAAAACTGCGGTTGCCAACGCTGCTATGAGTGGCGAATTTTTTCGGTGGCTTGACCCTGCCAAGAAAACTTACTGAAATAAGTTGCTACCGCCTTTTTTTCATGGGGAAATGCATACGTATACCCGCCTCGTGGGGCAAGGACGAGTTATGTCGGACTCCCACCGACTAAAACCCCATGGTGTTCCACCTTCGCCGCATATTGGCAGGGCCACGGGAACGCTTTCGCACACATCCGCGGCCCCAACAGCGCTGGCCGCCCCATGGCAGGCCCTCCACGGGGGAGGACTTCTCCTCCCCATTCTCCTTCTTAGGCAAGGCGAACACAAGGCACGTCTTCCTTCGCGGCCTCCAACTACACCTGTGTAACGGTCCCCCCCGAGTCCGATACGCGGAGGTCATGGGGCCAGGAAAATCGAGCACTCGGTAGCACATGCTTTCCCGACCCCAGCGGCGGATCTGGTCTTTGGCTCCGCCGCCAACTAAGTTGCTACCGCCTGTACTAATCATCATCATTATCACCATAATCTGCCCGTAAAAATCTACTTCTGATCATCAGCCTCTCCCATTGTAGAGAGGACTTGCTTTTATCGCCACGATTGGTTGACGATCGCAGTGCCAGCCGTCTCATATTTTGACTCTACTATGCGTCGCCGGTTCTGGTACTTTACGCCTGGCATACACAAAATGGCTATACCGCCATCTACCGGAAGCCATAAGGTCTTTCTGGTATATCATAGTCGTCTCTTACGACACACACGAGACGAAATGGGGTGATGAATTCATTTATGCCACTAGGACACGGGAACCTGTCTGTAAGAATCATCATCATCATCACTACAGCCCTTCACAAGTCCACTGCTGAACATAGGCCTCCAACCCAAGGAATGCCACAAAGCACGGTCCCGAGCCACCTGCATCCATCGACTTCCTGCGTGTCTTACCAGGTCGTCACCCCATCTAGTGGGGGGCTGCTCTACACATCGCATACCCGTACGAGGCTGCCACTCGAGAACCTGTCTTCCCCATGTGTTGTCGGTACTTCGAGCTATATGGCCGGCCCATTGCCACTTCAGCTTACTAATCCTTTGTACTAATATAATAATATACTTATACTTCTACATTTAATTACATGTCTAAGAACAGAATTGTATGATACGCATTTACAGTTCTATCGTGACTGAGTAATAATTATTCGCTAGTAATAATTCGCTATCAAATAAAAAAAAACAGGACAGATTGATCATTGACCCGTTTATGAACTGTAGACACGTGTATGTTGATAGGATTCAATATACTTTTTTATTTTATCATCATCATCATCATTACAGCCCTTCAAAAGTCCACTGCTGAACATAAGCCTCTCCCAAGGAATGCCACAAATCACGGTCCTGAGCCACCTGCATCCATCAACTTCTTGCATGTCTTACCAGGTTTTCACTTCATCTAGTGGGGGGGGGGGGGCGCCCTGCACTTCGCGTCCTCTCGGTCGAAGTTGGACTTACCTAGTCGGACTCCCAACAACTACCGGCATAGGTGTGACATGGGCGTTACACATGACTTTCATTTTGTCCATGTTCCTCTTAAGATCTATCCGTTGGGAGGCACTATTGAGGTCATTGAGCATAGTGCTTAGGTCTTCCAGCGATTCTGCCATATGTCGTCGGCAAATCGAAGGTGAGTGATGTACTCGTCATTGACGTTAATACCGTATCCTTTTCATTTCAGTAGCTTGAAAACGTCTTCCAATGCAGCGGTGAAAAGTTTCGAGGATATTACGTCACCCTGTCTTACACCTCTCTGTAGTTGGATAGGTTTGGTAATTTGGTTGTGTATTCGGATAGCCATCGTAGCACTACTGTACAAACACTTCAGCACTTCACACTTCGATATACCACTGTAGCACCGCCCAAATTTCGAGGGAATCAAAGGCTTTCTCATAGTCCACATACGCAAGGCAAAGTGGCAGATTGTACTCTTCGGTCTTCTGTACAATTTGCCGAAGGGTATGTATGTGGTCTATGGTGCTAAAGCCTTTTCGGAAACCGGCTTGTCCGAGAGGCTGGAAGTCGTCGAGTCTGCGTGCGAGACGATTCGTAATAACCATCGAACAGCAACTGCTGTTTTCGTATTTTCCATATCGCATACTTCCCGCACCTAATCTATTTCTAATATGAATAATATCTAATATATGTAAACTTTTATGTAGAGTATGTAATATGCTTTAATAATTCTTCATCTTCATCAATGCATAAAAAAAAACTGCTGGACATGGGCTTATTCCGTTGTAAAGAGGATTTGCTTTATCATCACGCTTGAATTGCTGGCCGTCACTGGTCTGGTTGTTTCTTGGTTAGAGCCGTGGTAGCTCAGATGGTTAACGCTCGCTGTAAGTTTCACAGTACGCGAGCAACCCGGGTTTGATCCCCGCCGGCACCAATGAAATTGTTAATTTCAATTTTAAGTGCTGATTTACCACGTGCTCGGCGGTGAAGGAAAACATCGTGAGGAAACCTGCATATCTGAGAAATAAGAAAAAAATATTTCGAAGACATGTGAAGTTCGCCAACACGCATTGGGGCAGAGCGGCGGACATTTCCTTGCCCTAAAACCCTCTCAAAAATGAGAGGAGGCCTGTGCCCAGCAGTGGCAAATATAGGCTGTAACTTTAACTGGTCTGGTTTTTTATGCCTGGCGAAAACTAAAACCTAGGTTATATCGCCATCTATCGGAAGTTATAAGATTTTTCTGGCTTTTCCCATAGTCACTTTTACGACACCCACGGATATACGATTTTCTTAAATAAAAATCAATTAGTCATAGGATCTTATATTTAATTATATTGAGAATAAATTAGGATTTATAATGATGAATGTGTGGGACGAAGACAGAAGTAGGTGAGAGCGAGAAGAAAAAAAAGATGCTGAATGTGGCGGTACGACGAGTATGTGATTGGAGCTTGGCTCTTTTTATTCTATCGAAATGGATAATACACCAATAGAATAAAACCTAGGTCGATAGCTGTCGCCTTTTTAATGCATGCGGCCTTAAAGATCAAATTGACGAACTCCGAACCTTCCTCACTGATCATCAGATTGATATATTGCTAGTGCAAGAGCTAATTATAGATTAATCAGAAATGATCGCAAAGGGGCACAGTTAGGAGGGACTCTTATATATTATAAGTGATCCCTACACGTAGTTCCCATTGACACGCCTCAATTAACTAATTTAGAGGCCTCCGTTTGCAGAGTAGCCATGACCGGTTATCGACCGATCACGGTAGCCTCTGTATATGTCTCACCTAAGAAAAAAGTATTAAAGGGCGATTTCGAAGCACTGTTTAACCTCAGTAATTCGGTTATACTAGCTGACGATCTTAATAGTAAACATCAAGTCTGGTTTAATAATAATAATATTAGAAATAATACTAGGGGTTATAACTTATTAGCTCTTAGTGATAGCCTGGAGTTCGATATAATAGCTCCTCCGGAGGACACTAGATATTCACTAAATCCGTCTCATAGCTCGTCCAAAATCGACTTAGTACTACTCTTCAGGAACGTAACCTTAACATTACGCTCTATAGAAGTAGTGCATGAGTTAATATCGGACCATCGTCCGGTCCTCATGACTTTAGGACAGTCCAGCAGTGAGGTTCTTCCAACCAAAACTGTAACGGACTGGCATAGGTTCAAGGCTAACCTCGAATCATTGACACTAAAGAAATGGCCTTAGAAGCCATCTCTCATATCACCTCTCATATAAAGGTGGTTGCCGGAGAATCTTCGAGGCAGATCAAGGCGTCGAGAGATCGTTGCTTTGAACTCCCCGGGGATGTACGGCGATTACTGAGAGAGAAAAATGCTGCGGTGAGGGCCTATGACCGTTATTGAACTGACAATAATAGGTCCAATTTGCGCCGCCTCTGGAGGGAGGTCAAGGAGCGCATGGCCCAGCTGGGACAATCTGATGGAAGATATCTCGCCCTCGCATACTGCTTTCTGGAAGCTGGCGAGAGCTCTTAAATCAGAAAAAGTCGCTTCGATGCCCCCATTAGTTAGATCTGATGGTCAGGTAGCGTTCGATGACTCGGAAAGGAGTCTTCGACAACTTCAAGTTGTGCAGAATAAATTCCTGCGACAAATCACAGGAGCCCCTTACTATGTGAGGAACGCGGACCTCGACATGCCCTCCATCCATTCGTATCTTAAGGAATTATCCTTAAGATACTTCGATTCGATAAAAGAGCATAAAATCGTTGGTAAATGAGGCGGGCTCGTGCTCCCCAGTGAGGGATGCTCAGAAAAGAAACGTCCTAAGAACGTTCTTCTTGATCCCGACGACGAGATCACTTCTGCTAATAGGTTGATCCCGTCCCCCCCTTCATAGGAGAGGGAACCCGTTTGATTAACATTAACACACACACACACTCAGACACTACTCTAATAAAGTACACCAGGGCACACCGCGTTCGCCGGCGAACGCGAGGTCACAGACACACCCCGTACACGAGGTTTAACACCCGTGATACGGGGCGTTTTTAGCTTTGTGACCCGTAGCCGACATTGCGATAGCGGTTCAAGCCGAGGTTCGTACCTCCTTCTGAGGGGCCCTTGAATCACATCGAGCCCCCCCAAGCTGAGGAGCCTCACTCCGAAAGCAGGGGTCGGGGTGCCTCGGGACTGCAGCCGGCAGAATCGTTACACTCGATAGCTCATAGGTCCTCGCTTACGAGCCTAATTTCGATGAAGCTGTCAAGGCCGCAGGGCCAACAGCGAACACTTTCAGAAAAAAAATGATTGGAGCTCTGTTTTAAAAAGTCCCGCTGGGTTTCTTGCTGGTTTTTCCCAGGACAGAGGTTTTGTTTCCGAACCAGTGGTAAATTAAACAAAAGAGTGACTTTCAATTTATAAACTATATTGAATAAAAAAGTTTCTGTTTCTGTTTATGAAAGTTTAAATATTTGCTTTGAAGTATAGTGTTTAAATATTTGCGCTTAACCCTTATCCCACGTACTTAGTATATCGTAGTAATTAGATTGGTGACACTGCTTAGTGTTCTTGATCTGGGAATTTTTAATTCGGGCAGTTGTTAACAAAAATACGAGATAATGATGAAAGAAAAATTTATGTATACAGATGTACAAAAGCATCAATCTAAAACGTAAACTTTGGCGGCTTTGAGGCGGTTGTAAAAACGACAACTGAATAGAGTAATTACTATCGTACAACTTTACAAACATAAATCTTGTATAAGATATTATTACTAGTCCTATTCATCACACTTCAAGCGTCTCGTAGCAGACAAACAAACAAACAAACAGACATAACAATGCTACAATGTCGTTTGTCAACGGGTCAATAGATTGCAATAGACAAAGATGTTTAATTAAATAAATGTAATTGTTTTACAATTGTTTTTGAATTCTTGGAATTCCGATGGCACTCTGTTGCGAATTAGTAACGTGATATAAAAGATTATGATAGATAACAAATATATATGAATGTATAATAAAATATTTTTTTTAGTTTTTTTTTAAAAACGTTACCTTCACTCTAGGACTTTCTCTAGTATCGTGGGGGCAGTTTACATACCTACATGAATTTCACAAGGAGAAAAATCCAGACACGGAACATTTATTTGTAGGACATACAAATACTTGTTCCGTGCTGGTTCCTTCCGTGACCCTTAGCGCTGCAACTCATTGCTAAGTCACTGCGCCACGGAGTCGTCGGTTTGAAGATAGAATAAATGTTTTTTTATTAAGCTGAAGTGACATATGATCGTACCTGATTCAGTCCACCTGATGGTAAGTGACAACCTCTGAGGACTAAGACGGAATGCCTCACCGCCTGTAACTATTATAATGTCCTCCAGACCGAATTCGGTCACGGCTACCAGTCTGAACGGAGACTAGCTATCTGCGAAGAACAGGATTATAGTGCCCGAGTGTATGCACAAGCACAGGAGCACTCTCTATTCAGTCACTCTCATAGTCCGATGGGACAATCATCCGACAATACCAATAGCTTTACGAGTGCTTATCGAGGCACGGGGGTGTTACTATGATATATATCTCTAATGCCTTATTTAGGTACTGCAAGCTCTGTGAAGTTTATTTTCTGCAATCGTTGACGCTAATAGAAAACTATGAAATGAATCGGTTATATTTGTAGGCCATATATACACTTGTTCATTGTGGGATTCGAACTCGCAGCCCTGTAACGCCGCAACCAACGCTTAGCCACTACGCTACATTCCTTGGGAGAGGTCTTTGTTCGGCAATGCACTTGTGATGGGCAGTGATGATGATGATGATAACAACCCTTAGTCTTAGTCCATTCACGTGGTCAGCATTGCGTGTCATTTGTACAACGTTGGTGCCGCGTTGACTCTTCAACGAGTATTCGTATGTCGACTATGACTGCTCTAAATCGAGCGTTTAACCTTCCATTGAACCTTCCAATGCTCCATGTGTAGAGAGATGGTTCGATAGATGGTTCCAATCAGTTCTAAGATGATGGTGGCAGTAAATCGATACATCATAAGAATGTTTACCAACTTACTTGAACAGGCCCCTGTGTTGTGTAAATCAGGCTATTTTATTTCTTGGTTTTCAATCAGGTTTTCCAATTTTTCATCGTGTTTACAGAGGCTTGGTTTATGCGTCATAGACAGTTGCTTTTTAAAAATTTTAAAAGGACAAAAGTTGATTTTAAAGACGTCAGAAATCGAAGGGCAGGCCGCACTCAATATAACTTATCTTACCTAACACGGTCGTTTCATAATGAAAATTATTTTTAATTTTGTTTTTGAAGTTGGTTTTACTTTTTTTAAAGGTTAATAATTTTACTCTTTTAATTGGAATAAGGAATATCACAAGTTCAAGTTAACAATGAGGGCCCGGTGATGCAGTGGCGTAGCAATGAGTTGCGGCGCTGAGGGCCGCGGGTTTGAATCCCGCACGGAGAACAAGTATTTGTATGGCCTAAAAGTAATTGTTCCAGGTCTGGATGTTTGTCCTAGTGAAATTTGTGTATGTAAACTGTCTCCACGATACAGGAGAAAATCCTAGAGTGGGTGTAATTTTTTTTTAAAGAAAGTCGTCTAAATAGTTACATTAAAAATATCATCCCTTATTTTTCCACTCTTCGGGGTGAAATTTTTTCATAAAATTTGTTTAAAACAAACAATGAAGTATAACCTATTAAATAAAAGAAGAATCATTAAAATCGGTGCAACCGTTTCCAGGCAATCGGTAACCCAACATAAAATTAACATACACGTCGTATATACTAACTTCTCATTTTTGAAAGTCGGTTAAAAACTGAAACGTCAATATTTCACGAGCGTCTACAAATCACGTTAAAATCACGCGTCGGTGGCGCGACAATAAACCAATCTCTAAGCTGTTATCTTGTTGCAAACATTTAAACAGCTGTGATGTAATTTAAACAACAGTTTTTTGTTATAGCAACAATTGATAAATTGGAGGAATGTCGTAATATCCCCCATGCGCGTTTATTTTTTGTTATCAAAAAATGCGTATGCAGGAACTATCAGTTTGAATGTATCATCATCATCATCATTACAGCCCTTCACAAGTCCACTGCTGAACATAGGCCTCCCCCAAGGAATGCCACAAAGCACGGTCCTGAGCCACCTGTATCCATCGACTTCCTGCATGTCTTACCAGGTCGTCACTCCATCTAGTGGGGGGACGCCCTACACTTCACCTGCCGGTACGAGGCTGTCACTCGAGAACCTTTTTTCCCCATCGGTTGTCGGTTCTTCGAGCTATATGGCCGGCCCATTGCCACTTCAACTTACTAATCCGTTGGGCTATATCAGTTACTCTGGTTCTACTGCGAATATCCCCGTTTCTAAGTTTATCACGCAATGAAACTCCGAGCGATAGTCCTCTCCACAGCTCGCTGAGCGACCTTCAGCTTCCTCATACGGCCAGCAGTGAAGGGCCACGTCTCAGATCCATAAGTCATCACTGGCAACACGCACTGGTTGTACAATCTCGTTTTCAAGTTTTGAGGTATACCTTTGAATATGGTATGGTTGTGCATTCTCATTTTCAAGTTTTGATGTATATATTATTTTTTTATTTTCTTTTGAATGTATATATTACAACAATAGTTCTGAAAGATAAGGTCTCTATTACACTATCACTCTACCCCATCACTAGTCCACGACTGAACATTGGCCTCCCCATAAGTTGCCACAAAGTACGGTCCTGAGCTACCTGCAGCCATCGACTACCTGCTTGTTTCATCAGGTTGTCACGCCATCTAGTGACAGGTCGCCCTGCACTACGCTTGCCAGTATGAGGCTGCTACACGAGAACCTTTCTTCCCCATCGGTTGTAGGGTTTCCGATGTGGTCGGTTCATTGCCACTTCATTTTACTGATCCGCTTACTATTAAGGAAAATGTGCATGTTTTTATTTTTAAATAGTCATTATAGTTTTTATACTATTATTGCTATATTTAATTTAATTTATTATTATTTTTATTACATAAGACACTAGGATTTTCTCCTGTAACGTGAGGCAGTTAAAATAAATAGCAAATGGATAATATCCAGACCGGGAACAATTATTTGTAGGCCATACTTGTCCCGTGCAGGATTTGAACCAGCGGCATTTGGCACCGCAACAATAAGCCACTGCGCCACGCAACCGAACTGACAAAATTACGGTTTTTTCGCAATACGTTCGTTAATTAATGTAGTTATTCACGGGTAGTAGTAGGTTGTAGGAGACATGCTGCAGCTATATTAGTGGTATATTTGTAGCACGAATGGGTCGGCTCGACCGGGCAAGGACCACGCTCTCACAGAATACCAGCGTCAAATAGCAGCTTAACGCTGCTGTGTTTCGTATGGTGAGTGTAGAGAACTGGAGACCCTTTGCAGTAAGCAAACAAGGCTTTCTATCTTAGTCCTCACGGGTGACAACGCATCTGCATTTTGATTCGTAATCGAGGATAGATGTAGATGTGTATGGGCCACAGCAACCACTTACCGTCAGGTGGACTGTGTGCTCGTTTGTCACCCTTATCCTATAAAAAAAAATACGGAAAAGGTTGGTATTTGGAGTAGGTAGTGTAATATGATTACATCCCACTTTGGTACAAATCTTTTAACCATATGTCCAGCTTTTCGTCTTATAAGGAAAGGGGTTAGCTATGCTTATGGAAAGGAACTTGATTTAGGTTTTTTTAGGAGCGAATGTTTCCTTTATTTTCTTTTCCTTCTTTCAAACAATAGGAAAATTAGTTAAAAATTAAAAATATAATACGAGTACACGCATACCTTATACTTAGAGACATATTACTAACGTATGACATGTTATTAAACAAAAGTGTTACTTCGGTCTTTTCTATGAAATTAATTTAATTCACAACTGGTAATTATACGATACCGCCAGCTGTTATCGCTCTATTATTGTATAAAATACTTTTATTATTTATTTATTTATGCGCGGTATAACTAAATTGACACACGTTTGCTACACATAGTACAAATATAAATATAATATATACGAGTAAGAGCCGCGTTGCAGCTGTATTATGGTTGTAGCACGAATGGGTCGGCTCAACCGGGGTAGAGTCACAGTATCACAGAATACCAGCGTAAAATAGCAGCTTAATGCTGCTGTGTTTTGTATGGTAAATGTATATAACCGGAGACCATTTTTACTGGAAACGAGGCATTCCATCATAGTCCTCAGGGGTAGGCTTGGGCAAAAAATATCGATATATCGAAATATCGATATTTTTAATCGCGATATATTGATATTTATTTTAGAGTATCGAATTCGTATCAATTTCGATATATTTTAAATTTTAAAACATGAAACAACAAAAGGAGCTACAAAAGCATTCATGTGTGGTTGTCGTTTTTTTTTCGTCGTCCAACCGTCTGTAATGTTAAATTTTGGGCCTTATCCTTACATCATGCTAATGATGCCGATATATCGATTTATCGATATTTATCACGCGATATATATCGATATTTATCATGCGATATATATCGATACTGTTTCAAAATGTCTATTCGATATATATCGATATTTTTTTCCCTTGCTCATCCCTACTCAGGGGTGACAACGCATCTGCATTTTAAATCTTTATTGGGATAAATGTAGTCTATGAGCGACAGCATCATCTTACCACCAGCTGGACTGTATGCTCGTTTGTCACTCGTATTCTATAAAAAAATATAAGCACAAAAGAACAAACCGAATTCCTAATAAATAATGATAAGTCTCAAATAGAATCATGGGAAATATACTTGTCATTATATCGACGTGTCATTCGGGGTAGTTACTCGTAATATTGCTTGTCCAATCGATATTTAATCTGTTTGTGTTTGAGTTTGCTGACGTAAAAACAATTTTATCTTTGGAGTGGCGAACGCGAGATCATAGCGTGTAATTAGAAGCCACCTACATAAAGACATTACGCAATAATGTTGTCTTATCCGATTCACACCCACTTTTGTTTATCGCAAATATATAAATAAATAATATGAATAATCTTTAAATTATTGTACTTTCATCGATTCTTAATGCTTCTGCAAAATTTAAGATTATTTAAACGTCTGCAATTGTAAGTGCTGATTATTGATAAGAAGAAAATCACTGTGGGGAAACCTGTATGTCTGAGAAATTAAAAAATATTTTGAGGATATGTACGGACATTTATTTGCCCTAAAACTCTCTCAGGAATAAGAGGTGGAATGTGAGCAGCAGTGGGACGTATATAGGCTTTAAATTTACTTTACTACAAGTGAGAGAAAACTTAATTACAAAATTCCACTACATTCATACATACATAGATACAATACAGTTTAAGTAGCTAATAAGACGTGTAAAAAGAATATAATTACAAATAGTATGTCGTCGAAATCCTGTGTTCACATTTGCATACAGCGTTTATACACAGGTTATTGGAATTACACTTGATATTAAAATAAAACTAGCAATTAAATATATGAGAAATGTATTTAACAAATTGAAAGTTTGGTTAAATAATTACTTTTATGCTTTAATTATGTCCCGTTACTTTTGATAAGCGCATCATAATTAAGTAGTATGTTATATTTTTAGATTTAACATACTACTTAATTGGATGGGGAAATTAACCGTGTTACAGAAATACGTATATGTGGTAGAGCCACGATGCAGCTATATTGTGGTTGTAGCACGAATGGGTCGGCTCGACCGGGGTAGGACCACGCTCTCACAGAATACCAGCGCAAAATAGCAGCTTAATGCTGCTGTGTTTCGTATGGTAAGTGTAGAGAACCGGAGACCCTTTTCACTGGAAACGAGGCATTCCATCTCAGTCCTTAGGGGTGATCGCATCTGCATTTTGATTCTTAATTGAGGATAAGTGTAGATGTCTATGGACCTCAGCATCCACTTATCATCAGGTGGACTGTGTGCTCGTTTGTGACCCTTATTCTATAAAAAAAAACGTAAAGGAAATATAGAGGAAACCTTACAGAAAATATTAAGCGTTATAAAGAAAATAAGGTAATAATGTACCTAAAGGTAATTTGATACCGTTTTTGGATCCCAAAGGTGTTGGCAGTATTGAATATACATAATTCATTAAAATATGAATTGAGTTGCAACATTAAAATGTAATATACACATTAATATGTATTATAAATGTATTATACATACAAAACATCGTATTATTAGCAAGTGTTTCTTTTTTATAATGTTAATTTTAAAATATAGTACGAACCAACATTTTCATAGCATAAAGTTTGCTTTTAAAAAGTTGGTTCGTAATCATCTTCTTGCATGATTCATCCATGTTATGTGTATTGCTAAACAAACGTATATATTCACAGTTATTTGTATGTAATAATTATAATATATGTAAATATGTATATATGTATATGTATGTATATATTTGTATATATGTATGTATATGTTATATTTGTATAGTTTATTTATTAGTAAAATGTATATGTTACGTAGATAATTATCATTTGCTTTTTTCTTTGTTTCTTTTATTCTATATTGCCACACCTTCTACGTTTTAAGGAATGAAATAAAGAGTAAATAAATAAATAATTAAAAAATATATAATTCAAATATATTGGATTAAGTTTTTAATAGATGTGGTTCATAAAAACGACCATACTATGTTATTTATATTATATTAGTATTGCTTGTGTGATTTTGTTACGAATCAATGAGCAATGGCCCAAGTCTGTCGACAAAAGCGTCGGTCATTAAAAAGAAAACAAATTATGGATGCTCAAGTATCTAGAATTTGGCGCCGCGGCACAGATTAAATAATGTTCGCGGTGCCATGAATGAATCATCGCGGTTCCCAGGAATCTGAAGCGACGCCTCTCGTGATTCAAATGATAGTGCTCTACTAATGTGTTTTGTATTTAGTTTCTAAGTAATATTTTAAATATTTATTGTATTTATCCGATGATTCATAAGACTTTTGTTTTTTTTTGGCAACGAAACTGTCTTTTAAAATGTAATTCAAAATTCTTTAAAAATATGATCATCAAAAATTTATAGTAGCTGGGAGGGGGAGGTGGGGGGGGGGGGCAAGGATGCGATGCAATGATGATGAAAAATGTGGGTGAAAAAAGTAGCCCACTATTAAATAATTTTGAATAAAATATTATAAACATTGTAGGAAATAGGAAAAGTAAATAATTTTGAAATATTTATTTTTACAAATCTTATATATAAAAATTATAATTTTTGTTTGTTCATATTTTATGCGCTGCTCTACCGTTCATCAGATTGCGCTAAAATTTTGTCAACTTATTGCTTGTACTTGCGCGAAGGTTATAGGCATAGAACAAAAATAACACTAGGTGGCGCGCGTGTCGTATCGACAAATTTATTTGAAAGTTATATGTCATTCAACTTCAATGAATGTATTATTATTCATAATTAAACTATATAACTGTTTCAAATTTAAAACGATATTTCCTGAATTGTTTCTTCTGCGGTAGCAACGCGCCGGGTACTAGCTAGTATATTATAAAGACTATGAACTTTTACCGAATTCATGTTTTTTTTAAGATTCTTGCAAAAATTAGGCCCTGAAGGATGGCACGGATAGACGTCCGGTACTTTGTTTTAATTATGTTTTCAGTTTAGGATGTTTATCAGGGTTAAGCTTGAACCTTTTACACTGTTTATGTATTTCGGAAATGCTTTTTGAATTAATTACGACAAAAAATAAATTTCACTAAAAATTGCATATAACGAAACGCAAATATGTCAATTTGTTTTTTTAACACGGGTACACCTATAAGAATTTAATCACTCGGACCTAGACAGTTCATTTGTGGCTGAAGATGGGAGTCATACACAACAAATTAAGTCGCAGTGGAGAGCAGTCAAGATGTTTTTCAGAAAATAAAATTATAACAATTCACGTTAGATTGTTTTAATTACCACTATTATAGCAGAGTTTAGGGCAACCTGACTTATAGATAAGATAGGTCGAATCTGTACTAAAACAGAATCAGCACGCCCCGATTCCACATAGTCTTGTCTGCCGTACCCTACCTAGAGTGTTTTGTAAAGCCGTAAGCGCGGAGGGAGAGCAGCCCCCGCCCACCTGCTCACCTCCGCAGCTTTAACTTATTGGTCGCCTTCGGTGACCAGCCTCAGCCGCTACGGCCCGCTCAGGTGCCTGCGATTTGCTACGCAAGGGCGATGGGGCTCCACTTCCCTCAGCAGGAGCCGTTGCAGAAGTAACTTTGGGTCAATATTCATGTGTAATAAAGTGAGGTTATGATTTTCCAAAAATATCCTATTACTCATAAACTATACTTTTCCGCAAGGGTAGGAGGGGCTTCCCCTGAAAATGTACTAATAATAATTATTATATTCGTTATCTATATCTTGCCGCGTAGTGGCGGCGTAAGAAAATCCGCTACCCCATCTCATTCCGTCCCGGTGTCGTAAAAGACGACAGAGGGAGATTGAAAAAGGAGATGGGCGGCAGCATCATAACTACTAAAATACTAAAAAACTGCGGTTGCCAACCCGCCCGCCAAGCATGTCAACTAGGGCAAATATTCCTCGCCCTCTATGAGGCAATGTATGGGGGAAGTTTACGTTCAGCAGTGGACTTTTGTAAACTCGTTTTTTTGTTATTTATTCTTGAGCCACCTGCATCCATCGACTTCCTACATCTACCTGCTCGTCACTCCACATCGCTTACCAGTATGAGGCTACTACTCGAGAACCTTTCTTGCCCATCAGGTTGTAGGTTCTTCGAGCTACATAATGTAACAATAGGCGAACTTAATGCCTCTTGGCATTTTTTATCAGACAATCCGCTATATTTTGTTTTTATAGAATAAGGGTGACAAGCAAGCACACAGCCCACCTGATCGTAAGTAGATGCTGTGGCCCATAAACATCTACTTATATCTATCCTCGTTTAAGAATCAAAATGCAGATGTGTTGTCACCCCTGAGTACTAAGATGGAGTGCCTCCTATCCAGTAAAAGGGGTCTCCGGTTCTCTACACTCACTATACGAAACACAGCAGCATTGAGCTGCTATTTTACGCTGGTATTCTGTGAGAGCGTGGTCCTTCCCGGGTAGAGCCGACCCATACGTGCTTTAACTATGATATAGCTAAAGCATGCCTCTACCACGTATAAAAGTCTAAGTAAAATATCACTAAGTATTACAAATATTGAAATAATTTGCCGTTTTAGCTGCTTTGTTTGTTGGGAATTGGGAGAGTAATGTGATACGATGTTAATTTGCCTTTCAATAAAGTGTGGTACTTATTTTTTTGGAACGAAGTTCTTTTACGCGGCTGACAGTAGAGTGAACTGGCAGAAATCGTCACGTAAGGAAAAGCGTTATGCCTCCTCCAGGAGACCTTTCTCTCTGTCTCTTTCTGTTATATACTCTTTCTATTTTATGTGTGTGTGTTCGTGTGAATATCAAGATTCGAGCAGCAAGCATTGTGCGCGGTCAGTTATATAACCTCAATTCTAAACACGTGTAAATATTATTTCTACTTATTTTTTGTTATTGTTTTAATTCACACTGGATTTATATTGTGTCATTATTGCCATTTTATAATGGAAAGTCGAGAAACAGAAACTGCAGCAAGTGTAAGTAATGCAAACTTAGAAAAGTAAGTTAATAAATCATATAACTTAAAACAAGTATATGTGTACTGTTTACATACATTTAAGGAGGTTCGTTCCTGACGGGGGTTCCCCGACCGATCAATGTTTTTTTTTATTTTTTTTATAATACTATGAGAATTAAAGGTATTGACGGTTATGGATAATCGTTGTATAGATAATAAAGCATATATCAGCCTTTAAATAACACTGTGACTAAGCGTCGCATTTGTAGTTATTATCGGAGCGTTGCGATAAGTGACAAATATTATTATATCATTGTGAAATTTCTCTTTGTTTACGAACCAGGATGTTCTAAAATTCCAATAAATGAATGATAACAGCGTAAAAACAGTTTACGTAATACGCAATACACTATTTTCATTCGCATATTGCATACTGGCTGTAAAACGTTATCCTGATTGTAAAATTGTTTTTTTAATTTTAAAATTATTTTTGTGTCGTAATGTTTTTTTAAATTTAATGAGAAACTGATTTTTATCGTGTCGTGTATGGGCCTCGTAAGAGAATCAAAAGAATCATACGTGGTAGAGCCACGCTGCAGCTATATTACAGTTGTAGCATGAATAAGTAGGCTCGACCGGAGAAGAACCACGTTCTCACACAATACCAACATAAAATAGCAACTTAATGCTGCTGGGTTTCGTATGGTAAGCGTGGAGAACCGGTGACCTTTTTCACTGAAAACGAGGCATTACATCTTAGAGCTCAGGCAGTTCACGCACTGCTGTTTGGTGGCAGATGTAGGTAAGTTGGTGGTACCAACGTGGATATATGTTGTACGTGACCTGGATATTTACCAACTATGGTTTATTTTATAGTACCGCAATTTTTGTTTTTAGTCTTTATTAGGAAGACACTGCTGCCTATCTCCTGATTTGTTGCCCTTTGTCGTCTCTTACGACACCCACGGGATGATATGGGTATGGGTAGTGAATATTCTCACAACGCCACTATATGGTAAAATTGCCAATTGAAAAAATTTGTAAAATGTGAAAAAAATATGCATTATGAAATGACCATGCCTGTATATTTTTTATTTTTTTCTCTTTTTTACACCCTAAATTTATTGACATTATACTGTTTTATTAAATTTTGATATGAAATGTTATTGTAATTTTGTAATTTTGTAATTTTAATTATTCAATTGCATGTCGACGTAATATTTGCATACCGATAAATTGTTAAAACATGCATGTTCACACTATGTTATAAGATCTAAAAATGTACCATGTTTTATGCAAATAAATATTTTATTATTATTATTTTTATTTTGTAGTATATAATAATATAGAGCCATTTAATAATAACTGTCTATTTGTCTATCTGTATATTCAACGTTGGAGGTCACCTAATTATGCTGTGCGGTTCTCCGTAAGGAATGTATTAAACACAATCAAATAAACAATGCGCATGAATAATGTCTTCCAAATCGAGGATCAGTGTCGATGCCAAGTCAATGCTGCAGTTACGATGACATTGAAGGAGGAAAATATAAAAAGAAAAAACAAAGAATGAAAAAATACTTATTACGAAAAAAATATTTTATATTCACCCGAAACTGTAGGCGTTAATACGCATGTGATTATTTGTCGTCTTGTTTTTCTAATATTTTAGCAGTAAAGTGAAAATAGTTTCACGTAGTTTAGGTTATACATGCAATAATGGTGTAATATGGAATAACTGATTAATTATATATTTTTTTGATATTTAAGTAATATTTATTGTAATTTTTTGACAATTTACTGTTTTTTTTAGGTATTTTACATTTATTAAATTTATAACTTATTAGTCCAGGAGGAATCGGCGCATGAGTACCGAAAACTATTCCACCTCAATTTTTTTTATGCGATTCTCTTCAAATTGTCCTACTGATTATATAAATGCATGTTGCCATGGGGCAACTCGGTGCCATATTGATTAAACCATTTTTTTTGTATTCTTTGATAAAATAAAAATAAAAAAGGTCCTATGACTTTATACTTATGAATTTTAAAACTCTGAAAAACCCCCACATTCGGATACTTTTGACTCATTCAAATATATAAAGAAATGTATAAAAAAATGTTTTTTTTTATTCGCGCTCATGGATATTATTAACTACTGTCTAAAAAATATAAAAAAATGTTTTTTATATTTTATTCTTTTTCTTTATATATGTCTCCGAATTTGGGATTTATTAAAAATTCATAACTCCGAAAATGAAACATTATCGTAAAAAGCCATGACCTTTTTTATTTGTATTTCATCAAAAAACATAAAGACAATTTGTCCTGTTTCAAAATAACAATTCCTAGCAATTGAAAAAAAAATGGCACCGAGTTGGCCCATGGCAACATGCATTTATATCATCAGTAGGACTATTTGAAGATAATCGCATAAAAACATTGAGGTGGAATAGTTTTCGGTACTCATGCCACGATTCCTCCTGGACTATATGGAAATAAATACATAGTTAATTAAATTTTTGATATTTAGTATTTATCGTAAATTTTTGACAATTTATAGATCTCTTTTAGGTATTTTGACATTTATCAAGTTTAAAAACTTGACGCTAAAATATTTTTAAATAGTTACATAATTAATTTTCTGATCATGCTTCATTAATAATTTACTTCATTAAATTGTAATAATAATAATAGTTTTTTTAGGATATAAATAAAGATATTGACATTATCATAGTAGAATGTAAGGTCTCATTAACATTTTATACGTGGTAGAGCCATGCTGCAGCTATATTAATAGTATAGTTGTAGCACGAATGGGTCGGCTCTACCGGGGAAGGGCCACGCTCTCACAGAATACCAGCGTAAAATAGCAGCTTAATGCTGCTGTGTTTCGTATGGTGAGTGTAGAGAACCGGAGACCCTTTTTACTGGAAAAGAGGCATTCCATCTTAGTCCTCACGGCTGACAACGCATCTGCATTTTAATTCGCAAACGAAGATAGATGTAGATGTCTATGGGCCACAGCAACCACTTACCATCAGGTGGACTGTGTGCTCGTTTGTCACCCTAATTCTATAAAAAAAATAACTAATAACATCATAATATTACATACTACATTCTGGTAATAAATAAAATTCAATTGAATATCGAATTGAATTGAATTGAAGTTATTATGTAATTGATGTAAACTGTTTCTAATAAGTAAAGTGAAATATTTTCTTTTGAATAAAACTACTTTTATGGATTCTATCGCGTTTAATTAATTAATTTTTATTAAATTCCCGACGTTTTGGGGTGCTTTACAGCACCCATGGTCAGGGGGACTGAGGTGATTGACGTCCCGATGTCAAAGTTAACACGGAGTACCTTCAGCTTTTTTAATTATTAATTTTGGTCCGATCTACGCAGAATGAACTTACTGTGTCTTGAAGTCTTGCAGTGATATGCTTGGGTTTAGTTTTAATTTTATTAATCACAGGATCCCAAGCAGGTGGTAGTACCCAGCCTCCCTCTCTATTGAAATTAGGATGTTTTTTAATTTCAATAGCCTCACGTATCATCCTTGGCAGGATTTGATGTTCTTTCGCGAGAATTTGTGGTTTATCAAATCTATTTCACGTTAGCTATGTGTTGAAACACCAACGTTCCGGGAAGTCTGCAGTTTGTGATCATATCCTAGGGGGCCCCCGCCATTACATTAGATTTTTTTCTAACGCGTCTTTTTCGGTACTCCTACTCCTTAGGCGTTGTCCCGAATTCATGGAAGATAGCTTTCGTGCACCCGATCCCTAGAAAAGTAACCGCTCCGATCCGTCCAACTACGGGCCTATTGCCATCACCTCCTTGTCCTCGAAAATAATGGAGTCCATTATTAACTGCCAGCTCATGCGGTAACTTGAGGAGCACCAGCTGATTAGTGACCGCCGGTACGGTTTCCGTCGGGGTCGCTCAGCTGGTGATCTTCCTGTTTACCTAACACACAGATAGGCGCAGCGATCGAGTTCAAGGGGGAGGCTTTGGCGGTTAGTTTGGACATAGCGAAGGCCTTCGATCGGGTCTGGTACAAAGCGCTTCTTTCAAAGATTCCTTCGAATGGGCTTCCCATAAAATTGTGCAATTGGATTACCAGTTTTCTGGCTGATCGGAGCATCAAGGTCGTAGCAGTGCATGCTCCGATTAAAAGCCTATTAACGCTGGTGTTTCACAAGGCTGCGTGCTATCACCAACGCTGTTTCTTCTGCATATCAATGATATGTTGCAAACCGGTAGCATTCATTGCTATGCAGATGACAGCACTGGTGATGCTCTATACACCGACCGTGCTAATATTTCTCGGCAAAACGTCGCCAAGTACCGGAACAAACTTGTGTCAGAAGTCGAGTCTTTGCTGAACAAAGTTTCTGATTGGGGCGACTAAATCTAGTCCAGTTTAATTCTCAGAAGACACAAGTTTGCGCGTTGACCGCTAAAAAGAACCCCTTTGTCGTATCTCCTCAGTTTCAAGGCACTCCCCTTGTTGCCTCAGCCAGTATCGGAATCCTCGGCGTCGACATATCGAGTGACGTGCAGTTTGGTGGTCACTTGGAAGAGAAGGCCAAATTGGCCTCTAAAAAGCTTGGCGTGCTCAGCAGAGCGGGACAGTATTTCATGCCGGCACACCGCCTGCAACTTTACAAGGCGCTGGTTCGGCCCCACATGGAACACTGTTCCCATCTCTGGGCTGGGCTCCCATCTCAACGACCGAGTCCTTTCCGATCGGCTCGATTCACTGGCGCTGCGAAGAGATGTTGCATCCCTTTGCGTTTTCTTTCGCATCTACTACGGGGAGTGCTCTGAGAAACTGTTCGGATTAATCCCAGCCGCCAAATTTCATCATCGCACATCGCGACAGAACTCTGAATACCATCCGTACCATCTGAATGCTTGGCGGTCCACCACTGGGTACGACCTCTCTGTGGAATAGCTTACCACCGGCGAATTTTCCGGACCGATAGGACTTAGGGATCTTCAAGAAAAGAGCTTACTCCTTTCTAAAAGGCCGGCAACGCACCTGCAATTCCCCTGGTGTCGCAGTTGTTCATGGGCGGCTCTCCTATAAAAAAAGGCTGTAACCGTAACGCTAAAGTCGGCACAAGGACAAAGTTTATTGAAGACCTAAAGCCCCGAATTTAGAAGCTATTAACAAATACTAAAACATTTAATTAAAACAAATATTAAATATATTTGTAATGGGAAATAAAATGTCGAATTAAAATTTGTATCAACTTTTACATACAGTCATGCGTCATTAAATCCATATTCATGATACATGAGATTTCAAACAGCTTCTTACCTATTAATATTGTTACGAGCTTGGGGTTCGAGACAATTAAAAACTGCCGAGTGAATTACCGAAATTGACACTTTAATTACATAACACTAATTACAACTTTAAACCACACTAATAACAAAACACAATTTTACTACAGATCACTTTAGTTCGCAGTTGTATCGCTTCGAAGTAACACTGCCTCCTCCTAAGACATGCTCGTCCCGAGCATTATTGGTCCCATAATAACGCGCCAGTCGATCCACATGGACGATCTTAGGAGTACCTCTTGCACCTTTCTGTATCCGGTAGGTTACGTTATTGATCCTTGTCACAATTCGGTACGGTCCGTCCCATTTAGCTTGAAGCTTAGGAGATTTCCCTTTGCTGCGAACTGGATTGTGTAACCACACTAGTAAACCTTCGTCAAACCCTTTGTTGTTCATTTTGCGGTCATACCGTGTTTTCATCTTTTCAGACGTTTGCTGGCCCGATTGTCTGACGTGCTCATAAATGTCATTCAGTTTGTTCCGCAAGTCATTTGCATAATCGGTTATACTGCGTGGGGCATCAGGTGGTATTCCGGTGATCAGGTCTGCAGGCAGCCGTAATTCTCTCCCAAAGTTTTCGAAAGCTGGTGTCACTGATGTACTTTCGTGAACAGCGCTTCGATATGATAACAAAAACGGTTGTATGTGCCTGTCCCAGTCTCGTTGCCGTTTTTCCACAACTTTTTTCTAGGTACCTCTCCAATGTCTGATTAAATTGTTCTACCATTCCATCAGATTGTGGGTGGTAAGAAGTTGTTCTTGTTTTATGAGTACCCATAACTCGGCAAGTTTCCTGGAATATTTGAGACTCAAAATTCCTTCCTTGATCGCTGTGAATCTCTAAAGGTACTCCCAAAACGACAGAAGACTTCATGAACTAGTTTATCTGCAACTGTTGAAGCTTCTTGATTTGGAATGGCGAAGACTTCTGGCCACTTAGTGAAGTAATCCATCACTACCATGAAATACTTATTACCGCTTTCACTTTCCGGAAACGGCCCCGCAATGTCAAGGGCTATCCTCTCCCATGGTGCACCAACATTGTACAATTTCAATGCACCTCTACTACGAGTTTGAGGTCCCTTTACAGCCGCATAACTTGTATATTTGCGACACCAGTCCACGATATCGTCACGACAGTGGACCCAGTAAAACCGTTCTCGGATCTTCAGTAGAGTTCGTTTAACTCCCAGATGGCCCCCTGAACAACCATTATTGTACAGCTGTAGAACATCCGGTACTTTAGCTTTGAGGACAACCATTTGCAAATGACAACTGTCTCCCCGAACATTTTCCCATTTTCGGCACAGGACTCCATCCTGAATCAGCAAGCTGTCCCATTGGGCCCAATAGCTTTTCGTGGTCGAACTCAGCGACGAAAAGCTATTGGGCCCATTAGATCTTCATCCATTCCAGAATCGGCTTGATGTCCGGATCTTCCTGCTGTGCATGTTGTAGGCTGTCCTTCCACTCATTGCTGAGCTGGTCTGTTCTGAGCATCCTCACAGACACCACTTCCTTACCCTCTTGCCTAGTACAATGCTCGCAATCTTCAGGACAAGGTCTTCTTGACAATGAATCTGCGTTGCCATAAGATTTCCCGCTGTGCTGGGCGGTGCTGTTAGCCGCACTGGCCTCTCGAGATAGTTCACCTTCCTTTCTACAGTTCGCTTAGGCAGCTGGATTGAAGATGGCCTTTCCCACAGCCGTAGCACCTAGGGCTGTATCCTTATTGCGGTCGCGAACTGTAGCTGCTGCAATCTCCTGACGCGATGGGCACGATGATCCTGCCGCACGGCTTCCACCTCCAGTGCATGGGCCAAGGCGTCTTTAAGCGTCTCGTGGTGCCTGAGCCTAACAGCAGCTCTGATTTACAGTCGCGGATGCCATCGATGAATGTCTGCACCAGATTCCTACAATGAGCGCAGGTATAGACTGGTATGCTTTTCGAACCAGCTCCACCCCTCGGGCCCACTGCAGGTTTTCTTTGCTGCGTTGCACGCGATCTATGAGCTGCGCACGAAAGACGTGTTCCAGGTGAGCGTCGCCATATCTCGCCTCCATGCCTCAGGAGCTGCTCAAGTCACACCCTTACCGAGAGCTTCCAGAACAGTTAAGGCCTGGTCGCACAGGCCTAGGGTGAGAGCAGTCATGGCCTGACTTTTATTCCAGCCGTTCACCTTCATGACAGCCTCGAATTGGATTTTGTAGGCCGACCAGGAATAAGTCCCGTCGAACGGTGGCACTTTGAATCCGCGTAGCGAAGGTGTTGTAGCTACCACGGGAGCTGTAACTCCATCCCCAAGTTTGAGGTCGTCCAGCCTTTCTTCATGTCAGCCATCACGTTGTCAACCCGAATGTTCACTTGGTCGATTCGGGTTTCAGCTTCCGACAAGCGGTTGTCATGTTGAGCAACCCTATCCTTCACCTCACTTATCTCTTTCTCAAAGGTAGCGTGAAGGTCCTTCATGAGGAGCATCTGCTCTTCCTTATCGCGTTTGAGCTGCTCTTCCAAACAACGGGCCTGTTCCTCCTGTCCGCGCTGCAGCTGCTTTTCCAACCGACGCGCCTGTTCCTCCTGTTGGCGGGCCTGTTCCTCCTGTCCGCGCTGCAGCTGCTTTTCCAACCGACGGGCCTGCTCCTGCATCATCATCATCAGAGCACCTAAGTCAGGTGCTGCAGATGCAGGAGCTGCTGACGGGCCCTCTGACGTTTGCGGCGTTGCATTATCAAATCGTCTCTGGTCCGTCTCCTGCTGGCGTTGACTTCGGGTACGGATACCCTCCGTGTCGTCTTTTGGTAAAATCGGCATGATTTGATCCCGCTTCTGACACCAATTGTTACGAGCTTGGGGTTCGAGACAATTAAAAACTGCCGAGTGAATTACCAAAATTGACACTTTATTTACAGAACACTAATTACAACTTAAAACCACGCTGATAACAAGCATATTAACGCTGGTGTTCCACAAGGCTGCGTGCTATCACGAACGCTGTTTCTTCTGCATATCAATGATATGTTGCAAACCGGTAACATTCATTGCTATGCAGATGACAGCACTGGTGATGCTCTATACACCGGCCGTGCTAATATTTCTCGGGAAAACGTCGCCGAGTACCGGAACAAACTTGTGTCTGAAGTCGAGTCTTTGCTGAACAAAGTTTCAGATTGGGGCGACTAAATCTAGTCCAGTTTAAACCTCAGAAGACACAAGTTTGCGTGTTGACCGTTAAAAGAACCCTTTGTCGTATCTCCTCAGTTTCAAGGCACTCCCCTTGTTGCCTCAGCCAGTATCGGAATCCTCGGCGTCGACATATCGAGTGACGTGCAGTTTCGTGGTCACTTGGAAGAGAAGGCCAAATTAGCCTCTAAAAGCTAGGCGTGCTCAGCAGAGCGGGACAGTGTTTCATGCCGGCACAACGCCTGCAACTTTACAAGGCTCAGGTTCGGCCTCACATGGAATACTGTTCCCATCTCTGGGCTGGGCTCCCATCTCAACGACTGAGTCCTTTCCGATCGCCTCGATTCACTGGCGCTGAGAAGAGATGTTGCATCCCTTTGCGTTTTCTTTCGCATCTACTACGGGAGTGCTCTGAGAATTGTTCGGATTAATCCCAGCCGCCAAATTTCATCATCGCACATCATGACAGAACTCGGAATACCATACGTACCATCTGAATGCTTGGCGGTCCACCATTGTACGTTTCACTAGGAGTTTTCTTCCGCGTTTGACCTCTCTGTGGAATAGCTTACCACCGGCGATTTTCCGGACTGATAGGACTTAGGGACCTTCAAGAAAAGAGCTTACTCAAAAAAAGAGATAAAGAGATTACACCTGCAATTCCCTGGTGTTGCAGTTGTTCATGGGCGGCGGTAGTTACTTATCATCAGGTGAGCCGTATGCTCATTTGCCCCTCTCCTATAAAAAAGGCTGTAACGGTAACGGTAAAGTCGGCACAAGGACAAAGTTTATTGAAGACCTAAAGCCCTGAATTTAGAAGCTGTTAACAAATACTAAAACATTTAATTAAAACAAATATTAAATATATTTGTAATGGGAAATAAAATCTCGAATTAAAATTTGTATCAACTTTTACATACAGACATGCGTCATCAAATCCATATTCACGATAGATCAGATTTCAAACAGCTTCTGCCTATTAATATTATACGTAATAAGTAAGTAGGGTTCGGGACGGGACGGCAATCCGACATTACGTGAGAGAAATCAGATACAATACCAACGGCTTCTCGTGCTTTTGGAGGCACGGGGGTGAAACACCGCCAACTTCCTGGTTCTTCCCTATTCCGGGCTGCTACTAAGAGTTTCTTGTCAGAAAAACACATTAACTGATTTTAGGCTGACCCGGGATTCGAACCCGGGACCTCATAATAAGCAGTTACGCTTACCACCATTGGACCAACTTGGCAGTCAGTATCGTGTTTTAATGGTATATAATATATACAATATTTAAAGTATATATACCAGCAAACACTAATGCATCATAATGCTACTGTGTTTTGTATGGTGAGTGACGAGAGATAGAGACAATAATTGTTAGAGGTAGTGAGGCATACAATCTTAGTTCATAGGGGTGACAATACATCTGAATTTTTATTCTTAATTGAGGATAGATGTAGGTGTCTATGGACCACAACATACATACAGACGTAGACTAAACATAAAGGTAAATCGTAATCATTTTTATCTCTTTGATCCATTTATATGTTCTTTCGATAATAATTAACAACTTTTTATTATTTATTTATTTATATAACAATTTATGTACGTAAAAGTAATTAAAAGTCCACTTTACGAAATCTCTTTCGAAATTTCCTTTCGATTTGCACATGAATTGTAGTACATGCCCTTTTACTTCATATAACTATAATGAATCCTTGTAACGGTGAGCTAAGAAAGCTCACCGTTACAAGGATTCATTTGACCTTTTCATTTTGAAGAATTTCAGTCATATAATATCAAACGTTTATATAAAAATGTTAACAGCGTTGTCACGAGGCAAAGTTTTTTTAAAGGGATCTCGAGACGGGAAAAGAATTACGCCACAGAGGCTCTATTGCGTCATATTGGATTCCGTGAAACACTTGACAAACATGATGTTTTCCAACTTATAAAATTTCTAATAATAATCTCAATAAAGTGCACGATTTTGCTTTACTTAGGAGTTATTCTTCAGACTCAAACAATAATTGTTTGAAACTTCCTCGAATAATTATTTTTTGTTTAAAGATGTTTAATAAGTATTTATAAATACGATTTTTATGTTGTAATGGATAGAGGGTGAAAAATCTCTGCTTTTAGAATTCGTAAAGCATTTTGTATGTTCATGATTCATGATGCACAATCATTTGCGCGATGATACGAATTCTTCCCGGTGCCATCACCATTAAAATGATTAATTGCTCTATGATGGCCACCATACTACTAATTTGAGACTTCTGCATATTCCCAAATATTTAAATTGTTTTTCTAGTATTAAGGGTGACAAACAAGCGCACAGTTCACCTGGTGGTAAGTGGATGCTGTGGCCTAAAGACATCTACATCTATCCTCGATTAAGAATAAAAATACATATGCATTGTCACCCCTGATGGCTAATATAATAATATGTGTCGTTTCTAATTAAACAGTCTCCGGTTCTCTACACTCACCATAAGAAACACAGCAACATTAAGCTGCTATTTTATACTGGTATTCTGTGACATCGTGGTTCTTTCCTAGTCGAGCCGAACCATACGTGCTACAGCCATAATATAGCTGCAGCGTGGCTCTACCATGTATATTTTTTTTAACTTCCAAAAGCCAGTGCTCGACTACTGTCCCACTTGATGGCAAGGTAAAGTTCGAATGAGTGGTATGTCAACAACAAGGGATGGAGATACGCCTAGCGTTTGGTAGTTCGATGATGAAATGAGGAGGGAGGAATTAGTTCATGAATTCCTGTGCACATAGGCACTTACAACTATGGTGCGCGGTTGGTTGGTCACGATATCGGTAAATACTACAATATAAATCAATTATCGAACTGATTGCATAAATTGTGAATATTGTCCATCAACATAAAGTATGACTAAACACAGTATTATATAATTCCATGAGCTACATAGATAACTTAGTTAATACTATGTAACTCATCCCTCCCCTCACCCGCTTGCCACGTGCTAGCGTGCACGTGAATGTTACAAAACGCCGGAACAACAGACAAGGTTAGGTTACGTAATGTAAACGATCCAGTCACAATAAGACGTCTAGGTGTTGAGGAAAACCTGTTGAAGTCTAGCTTTGACCCGTTTGACCTTACATCTATATAATGGTTTTATTTTAATGATTTCTTTATGTGCGAGTGTGTAAATATCAAATTTTTTATTTATCAATTCGACGGTTAATTAAAAATGTAGAAAAATGCCAATAAATTACTACTTACTGTTCTGTCAGTTGGTCTGTGGGTGTGAGTGCTGACACGATTACGAATAACTGAAGCATTCAATAAAATACCTACCCTTTGGATGATCCCTATTAAAATTCATTAATGAAATCTTTATTATTTACTAGATATTAACGAAAGTCGATGAACGTTTGAGATTTTTTTTTGGAAATATTTATTTTTATAAAACTGAAGTGAAAAACAAACTTACAATCCACTTGATAGTTAGCGGTTACTGCAGTCCATGGACACCTGGAGCCAGCTTTAAACAAAGAAGGCAACAGATGCGTTGTGACCTAAGTACAAGATGAAATATCTCAGTCTGTAGTCGGCTCTCCATACCCTTCAGACCGGAACACAGTAGTGCTTGCTGATATATGGTGGCAGAAATAATAAAGAAGGTGTTATCATCTAGTAAAATCTACCATTTTATCATAGTAATTATAAAAATGCAAGCAATTCCCCTGGTCAGGTAAGCCGCATGCTCGTTTGCCCCTCTTCTATAAAAAAAGGTATAATGGACATTCTTTTATTGCTAACATGAGGGATCGATGTGTGCACTTTTGGTATTTCCAAATATTTTAATTATTTGGAAAATTTTAACTGGCAACTTTGCGAAATGTCGATAAATCTAATGGCGTCTCATAGATGGTGGGTATAACTATCTCGTACGCCGGATGTATGGTGCCCAGACCGACGACGGGGAGCAGCATCAATGGTTCAAGACATGGTCCTGTGACCGGAGATTAAGCCACATCTTTCCTATAACAGGGTAACTCACGTCCGGCTTTTTACCAATTTTTAGTGACTGACGAATAAAAAGAGAAAAATTGCGACAGTAGCGTAACGGTAGGTTTAGGAATGCAAACTCGGAAAGTCGTGGGTTCGAATCCGCCATTCGACTTTTGTGGTTAACCACTCTTAACACAAGCATTTTAAGCTGACTTAGAGTAGTTAATATATATAGTAGTTAATAAAAATAATTTTAGATGAAATGTTAAGTTTTTTTTTAAATATTAATAAATTGCTTAATAAAAATCAATTTGGTTTTACAAGGGGTCGCTCGACAACTGACGCTGGAGTTGAGCCTATTAAACATATTTTTTGTGCATGGGAGAATTCAGAGGATGCTTTGGGTATATTAAAATTATTTTTTCAATAATTTTACTAAATATTGGTAGTACAGAAATAGGTCTAAAATTGGCGGGGTTTAATATACTACAAGATTTAAATAAAGGTATGACTTTACTATGTTTCATTAAATCAGGAAACACACCAGATTCGACGCTTGTAATAAATATAGTGGCTAGATAAGGTGCTATTGTATCTATTATAGATAAAATAACTTTAACGGAAATTCCCTATAAGTCTGCCGTTTTATTAACACATGAATAATACCTAAAGGTGCCAAAAAACGTAACGCGTTGAAATAAGTTTATTTAGGGCTGATTTTTCAATCGTCAGATAAAAGTTATCCATCAAATGAATTATAACCTGACAGAATATAAAAGTCAAACAATTGGATTTTTTTCTTAATACAACTGTAATTTTTAATTTGTTTATGTTGCATTTTATCCTTTGAATAACTTTTATCTAAGGATTGAAAAATCGGCCCTTAGTTATTCATAATATTATTACAGACTATTGCAAATTATGTCAGATATGCATTATACCGTGAAGTGGCGGTGTAAGATTATCCACTAGCCCATATCGTCCCGAGGGTTTTCGTAAGAGGTGACAGTAGAAAACTGAAACAGGTGATGGGCAGCCGCATTTTCCTAATTACAACTTAAACTATGAAGCAATCTATAGGGCAGACTTTTATATGCTGTAATGGGTAATGGATGCATTACACGCATTGCGTTCGTTATAATATTCATAAGACAATGACAAAAGGTAAGGCACGATATCAGATTTCGATCTACTTATTATATGATGCATGCATATTTTTCCAACATTATATTTCATAATATGCGATTTTTTTTAATGTTGGAAAAATTATCTTTGAATTTTTTTAATAATACCAGCAACGACTATCTATATTGAATAAAAAAAACGTGTGTGTGTACTTATGTACGTACGTAAGAAGTTATACTTCTTTAGCGTAACAAAACAAAAATAACTAAAATAAAACACGTTTTATAGATTCATATATATTTGAATATTAATGATAATAATAATTAACTACCTTGAATATAATCATCAGTTCTCACGAAAACTTGACAGTTGACAGACAATTACCAACTGACGTTGTCGGCTTTAGGTTTCGGTGTGCGCGCGCATCGTATCAACTTCATGGTGTCGTTTTTATCTGTCGGTGTGCGCGCGCATCGTAAAAAATTCACTCTCATAATTTTTCCCAAACGCCCCAAAAGAAGTATAATTTCAAAAATTATTCTATTGTATTGTATTCTATTCTATTAAATAAATCCTATTTTCGCAAGACGAATAATTCTTAATATAGCGAAATAAAAAGTTTTGTCACTTGAAATTGTTTGTTTCATACTGGTTACTTAGTTTTCTGTATCGTCCGATCTTGTATCGAAACGTGTTAATAAAACGTGTTTAACTTACGTAAGTTGGTTACACAATCATATAGAGCGTTTTGTTTGACATTGAATTACATTTTATGTACATTATTGACAACTAGCGACCCGCCCTGGCTTTGCCTGGATAACATCTATTAAAAGGGGCGTTATTTAGGTTTAAGATAATCAAAGGCCATTTATTTTATCAATTTACCGTCTTTTTCAAAACAGTTTTTCAGATAAAATTTAAATTAGACCTAGATCCCTTCTGGTATTGCTCTCTATCTGTTCGTAAAATTTCATCACAATCGATTCAGCCGTTCCGAAGATTACCCCGAATAAACAGATAGACAGACTGACAGACAGACAAAAATTAAAGTGCGAGTCGGACTCGTGCATGAAGGGTTCCGTAACATCGTAATACGCGTTTCTAGTATGGGAGTCCCCTTTAATTATTAATTTATTTTTATTTTTATTATTTGCTGTTATAGCGGCAACAGAAATACACATTCTGTGAAAATTTCTACTGTCTACCTAGTACGGATCATGAGATACAGTCCGCTGACAGACAGACGGACGGACGGACGGATGGAGAGCGGAGGCTTAGTAATAGGGTCCCGTTGGTTACCCTTCGGGTACGGAACCCTAAAAATGGTTGTTTATGTCTTAATAACATGTAATTAATCTCCTGAGCTTAATAAACGTTAGTTTTTTCAATATTACAAAGAGACACTTATATTTTTATACATACCTATATAGATAAGCCGACTGTTTGTAATCAGTTAAAGTCTATTTTTTAACTTTTTATACATGTTTTAATGCTTAAACTTTTCAGGCCAGTAAGTTATATAGAAAAGGTAAATTAAACAAGTAAATGAGGTAGGTACCAAATTTCTAATGCCACGTGCGCCTCCGGTCACATGTCCAATGTTAAGGAACTGAAGCTGGAAAATTTTATAGAACAATGTTTAAGGAAACAATATGAAATTTCACTTGCAAACTTTCTTATGAAATGTCATGTAAAAAAAAGTCCTAATAATACCCTTTTATATTTCTGTAACAGACTGTTATATAAAAATAGTGAGGTGAAATAACTGCGGGATTTTATTTTTATATTTGTTAATTATTATTCTAACAACGGGATTAACAATTTTGTTCTAAAAACATAAATCCTAAATTTATAAGAATTTTATTGTTTAGTTTCACGGTTACGAGAAAACACATAACCATATTAAGACAATTATAAAATGTTAGATTTACGAGACCGTGAGAGACCTCGCATGAAACACAAATGTCAAAAGAGGACTCAGTTCGGTAAGCTCAGATCAGTAAGCTTAAGTGGCAGTGGGCCGGAGTATGTTACAGGTGACTTTTATTAAATGTAATTTTATTTTTCGTAATAGTGATCTTTTAGTGTAATACATTTAAAATATCTTTTTTCAAAGCTTAAAATTTTCTCTAAAAAACTCTTATCCCTGAGCACCTAAAATTCTTATACAGTAGCGACTAGTTCTTCATCATTTTCAAATCTCTGTCCTGTTCAAATGTCTGACCAGTGGCATTTGAAAAAATAAATAAATAAATTATCTTTACTTATTACCGGTAAATTAAAATTTTGATTAAAAGTAAAAATCGAATACAAAGAACTAAAAAGAATAACTTAATTTCGACATGATAGCTTCTAAAGTCTTGGGTTTAAATTCTTCGATACCCTGTGTCGTAGCTTCTTTATTATCTTATTTCTTTTATTTTATTATTTCATTACTTTGAAGTCAATTTTTACTTTCTTAAAAGTTTAATTTTGTATTACACGTATTGATATTACAATTTCTTATCCGGACTGGTTAGCGATCAAATTAACCGCTTAAAAATTTATTACAGTTTTAACTTATTTGCAATATATTTTATTTCGGACAGAAAGATAGTAAGCAGGTGTAAATTTTAAAGAGAATAAAAGGAAGGAGAAAAAAGAATAGTTAACGGTGTCTAGACCTAATATTCAGAAAATTCTATAGCCGGTAAATGTATGCCTTGCTGTTCTCTGTATCTACTTTCCTTAGTCCTGGTGCCAGCACTACTTATATAGCTGTAATTTTTAGGCAACTTTAAGGACAACAACTAAATATAACATAATATCTCCGGGGTAAATTTATTGTACTCACTCGATAAATTTACCCCGGAGATATTTCAGTGGTGCTTCCTTATAATTTCAATATCTAATAAAAGTTACAATTTACAATTTGTAATTACGATTTACATTTAGCATTTCTATATATTTCTGTTCAATTAAGTTTAAAGTTGTTTAGTTTCAAATTTAACTAAAAGTAAGGTTTTCAATTAAGTTTAAATTGATCTAACTCACAAACTGGCCAAAATAGTCATTTTGGGATTTAAACTACAACTATCAAACAACTATGAAAGACTTCTGAAAAATAACGAGTAACCTCAAAATATAAATATAGGTCCATTTATGAGTATTGTTATTACTACTTGTTCAACATACACAGTAAGAAAAATATCGCACGTACATTTTTGCAACATGAAGTTAAATTTTTAATGTGGATGACTCCAAGGCAAGAGTGTACAAAACTATTTAACACCAGGTGGGATAGTAATCAATTCAAGCACTGGTGTAATAGGTAAAAAAATGACCAACTTTGAGCTTCACGGCAGAATTTTCGGCTCTAAGGTTGGGTGTTCCAAGAGCATTAGGTATTTACAAGCGGTCGTCGCAAAAATCGAGTCGGGCCGCGCATATGATCGTGATTTTTCAAAATAATCACAAAAATATTGTTTTAAAGTTATAAATAAATATTTACTCAATGAGAAATAAACACACAAACAAAAGCTTAACTATAATCTATATAAGTTCCATAAAACTATAGTTATTTACAATTTATAAGAGTATTAGTACTTATTTAAAGTGAAATTTGGTTTGTAAAAAAACTGCAAATCGAACGTAGTTCGGAAATTTTTTCTATCGAGAAAAAGTATTGTATCGTATATTGACCGGGTGCATTGGAAGGAGAAAAAATGTATCTAAAACATATATATTTTTCAGATTCTAAATGTAATAATTTGGCTATCAAAAACTAATTTTAGAACGTACAAAAACAGGAACACCTTAATATTGAAACGAAGCCAGTGGTCTTGCTGAGAATCAAAACTTCGATGGACTTTTTTAAATAAAATTGAAGTGACAAACGAAATTACAGTCCACCTGATGGTATGGACACTGCAACTATCTTAAAACATAGAAGACTGCAGATTCGTTTTCACATTGAGGACTAAAATGGAATACGTCATAACCTGTCGTCATATTGGCTCGCTAACACCGAAACATACCAGTACATAGACTACTGCTTGGCGGCAGAAATAGATAACAGGGAGGTACCTACCCAGATGGACATCTAGGTAGAATACGAATCCTACCATCTTATTTCAAAATCTTTTTAGATTCGTTCACGGTTTTATCTGCGTGGATTTTACTGCATATATGCAACCCGAATCCTATTATGAAACAACGAAGTTTTTCTAGATCTAATTTAAGACAGACAGATAATTTTTTGCATCATATTTATGTAGATTATAGTATTTACATTATAATCGAAAATCACAGATATGACTATTTCAAGTTTTCGTTTTATATGACATAACGCACACTTTAGTATGTTATTTAAGTGTTATTAGGTTAATATAATATGTGTAACGCAGTATTTTACATTCTCGGTTTAGGCGACCTTTTTTCATTTTAAGTTTTAAAACAGGTAAGCGTTACTGCGAAGTTCTTATCAAGTTTATTTAACCTAAAATTACATCATCCACAGCGTGTTGTGTCTGTTGATTGAATTTAGAGATAGTTACGTATATCGGTCGGAGTTACGCAATTCGATACGGAATTGCGACAGGTTTATCGGATGACTTGATATGAGTTATTAGTAAGTACACACAATATATGACAATGATTTCAATTGGATTTTGTTATGTGACGTTTTTTTATATTACCGGCGGTGTAAGAATATCCACTACAACATATCGTCCCGTGGGTGTCGTAAGAGGCGGCAGAGGGAAACAAATCAGGAGATGGGCAGCAGCATTTGGCATCCAAAAGACGGTGGAATAACGATTATATACAAGTATATGCTACATGTGAGATGCCCAGACCTGTGATTGGAAAACGGCGTCAAAGTTAAATTGTGCCAAGCTCTGTGTCCCTATTTTTGCTGCGTGTTCTTGACACTCATCGGCCTACTACCCTTTATATGGACAAACCTAATCACACCTCTGCGAAGGAAATCCATAACCCTCCTGTGAGGCTTGTACCTTTAAAGGCTGGTACTTCACTTTAAATATATTCTTATACTATTATCAATCGCGGAAAGGCAAGTGACGTGAAAGTGTTTATTAGAAAATGGGACGCAGCATGACAAAGGGCGGAGGGCGAAGGCGTAAAAAATTCAGTGTGATTTTGGTCTCAAACGCCTGTGTCATTATAACGCGAGATGATTATTTCGTAATCTCTTGTCGACCAGTAAGTGTATCATATATGTGTATGTACGGACACATAAATTCCGTATGTAAAATCCATCGAGCCAAATGGTATAATAAAACTATGCGTTCTTTGAATTCTAGTTGCTTGCGTATCAGCAGATAAGCTTTGATATTTTCGTATATTATATGTGTTATTTAATTTTCTATTAATAGAATTTGCAGTGAAGTTTATTGAATACGAGACTAAATTGAATGTTATGCCATATTTTAGCGATGTAAGCTAGACCTCATTCATTATCATCATTACAGCCCTTAAAATATCTACTGCTAAACAAAGGCCTTTTAATATTATTATTATTAACTTATAAGTTTCAGAATAAAACCTTTTTAATGATGACAATTAAACATAATCTTAGGCATGTAACCTGATTTAAAAATTCTTATGGTAAACTGTCTAGTACATTCCCGGACTTACCCCGGGAATCGCGGTACTTTCCGACCGATAACAGCGTGACGTAAGACGCCGCTGAAATGCACAGCGTGTCACGTGTCGGTCGTGCCACGTGAAACGCGGTCACATTGCCTATTTGCCGACGTTTCCTAACCACACATAGTGCTATTGTAGTCTTTGGGAGTTGATCGGGAATTGTTGGGAGAGAATATTTTTAAAGAACAATTTATACTTCGCAAATTTTCGAGCATCTGGTTTAGCTCAATACACCGGATGCTCGAAAAGGCACTACCAAAGATGGTAACTGACCTATCTTAACAAGAACCTATTTACTGCCTCGGAGACACCCGATTTATCATCACTATCGTCATCATCATTATCTTCAAAGCAGCCTAACAAAGTCCACTGCTGAACACAGGCCACCCCATAGAATGTCTCATGGAGGGGATATTTGCCATAGTTGCCTCGCATGGTTGACCGAAAGGTTAGTTAATCTGGAAGATGCTGCTGCCCATCTCCTTTTATAGTATTCCTCTGTCTCCATTTAGGACTGATGATATGCGGTCGTGGATTCTCTCACGCTGCCACTACACGGTGAACCCATTGTACGAAAGAAAGACAGATCGGTGGCAAAAAAGTCTACGTTAAGACTGGCCGCTGTGACTGAAATTCGGTCTGGAGGACATTACTATACTGTATGAATTTACGTATTTATTAGTTTGAAATAATCCAAAACATGCGAAAGCTAATATAGGAAGAGATATCTTTTTTTTAATCATATTGTTGTGTTTTAAGTAGCGTAGCACGGTACTTTAAACAGGATATTTTGTTTATTAATAGTTTGTTTGTTCTATTTAAGTGTTTTCGTTATCTGTGCCCTTTAATTATTTATTATCTGTTGCTAGCTTTTTTAATAGCTATATCCATTAGTAATAAAATATGATGTAAGTTTTAGTAATTGTTTGAAATTACCTACGTAAATATAAAATATATAAAATTGATGTCATAACTACGACCATATCCAGAAATAATAGGCCCAATACGGCTTTGCTTAATCAATCTAAAAATAAAGTTTTGTTGGAAGTGTAAAACGTGGCCAAAATTCGCGCAAAGAAGTTTATTTTCAAAACATCGCGTTGCTTTGATTAAGGTGGTGTTGTTTCCTAATATTCTATTTATATTTTGTGTTATAATTATTCACTGTGTTGTGGCGGTGTAAGAATATCCACTACCCCATTACATCCCGTGGGTCTGTAAGAGGCGACAGAGGGACACAAAACTGGGTGTGGGCAGCAGCGTCTTTCTACTAACAAATAAATATTAAAAAACTGGGGTAACCAACCCGCCTGCCGAGCGTGGCAGCTATGGCAAATATGGGGCAATTTTTTTTTTATAGAATAAGGGTGACAAACTAGTACACAGTCCACCTGATGGTAAGTGGTTGCTGTGGCACATAGACATCTACATCTATCTTCGTTTGCGAATTTAAATGCAGATGCGTTGTCAGCCGTGAGGACTAAGATAGAATGCTTCTTTTCCACTAAAAAGGGTCTCCAGTTCTCTACACTCACCATACGAAACACAGCAGCATTCAGGTTCTATTTTACGCTGGTATTCTGTGAGAGCGTGGTGGCGAGCCGACCCATTCGTGCTACAAATATACTATTAATATAGCTGCAGCATGGCTCTACCGGGTAAAAAAATCTATGGAGGAGGTCTATAATCAGCAGTGAACTTTTGATAGGCCCTAACGGTATCGGTAACGATAACGGTAATAAGTATAGTTATCAGTTATAAAAGCTCTTGTCAATTATGAGTCATCCAGTCATAATATCTATTGACCGATCGGGACGGGATATTTTTTTTATATAATAGTGGTGACAAACGAGCACACAGTTCACCTGATGGTAAGTAGATGATGTTGCCTATGGACACCTACATGTATTCTCGATAAAGAATCAAAATGCAGATACGTTGTCACCCCTCATGGTAAGATGGAATGCCTCGTTTCCAGTATATAGGTTCTTCGGCACTCTACACTCACCATACGAAACACAGCACGATTAAACTGCTATTTAACGCTGGTATTCTGTAAGAGCGTGGCTCTCCCCCGGTCGAGCCAACCCATTCGTCCTATAACCATAATATAGCTGCAGAGTGTCCCAAACCCAAATCTTAAAAATAAAAGACATAAATTTCGACGCGATTGATACATTATACAAAAGGATAGAAAGGAACCTTTGAATCAGAGCGATAATCACAGGCTTTCAATAATCGAGAGCATGGGGATTATACGTACTTTAATAAATTTATAGGTAGATTAATAATAGTGCTGTGGTAGCTTAAGAAATAAGTGTCCGCGCATAGTACGCGAAGAAAACGTTAAAAGCTCTTCAAAATTTGATTTCCAACAAGACAAGAAGAAAAGTTCATTGCATGCGTTGGGCATCACAGAACTCATATAGTAGTGGAAATATGGTCGATCATAGTCAGAATAGGTACTTTAGGTAGTACTTCTACTTAAAGTACCTTACCATTTCGCAATGTATTTTTTTACTCTTTTTTAACAGCCCTTAGTAACCACGGAAAGTTCGTTGTGACGTAGGAAGGAGAAAATATGCAAAGTAATACGGACACTCGCGCGCAGCGATAAAGTTTTATTTAGCTGGCGTGCGCGATTTATCTGATTAATAATAATTATGTAGGCGATTAAAAGGTCGGCAAGCAGTCAACATGAAAGGAGTGCAACTTCTGTACGTAGTACTATTATCCTAGATTTATATAATATCACAACTCTTTACTGTTAATATATTTAAGAACTACATAATAAAGTTTACATTGGCATATGAGCTATTCCGCCTATGAGTAATGTAAGGATCAGCAGCAATTTTAAAGGCACATCTACGGGAAAGAAAAACATAGCCCGCCTTTTTGCATTACATTTGCACATCATCTATCGATGACACTGCTTAACTATTGTACTCTTTTTATAACTTAGATAGAACATTATTTTCTTTTAATTATGATTTCTGAGATTAGATTAAAATGTACTTGATGACTCTACGCCACCATTGAATAAATTTGTACCTTTACTTCATACCCATACGTCAGAATATTAATCATAAATTTTGATAGAATGAACAGATTTTAATAAAACAAAGACTAACTCGAATATACGCTTATGATTTTCTTAACGATTCTTTTGAAAAATATTAGTACTTTATACGTGATGATGATTCATAAACAAACAGACAGACAGACAATTCTAAGAATGATAGAAATGTATTTAATTGCTTATTTTTAATCACACCCTTTCAATCACTCACACACTCTTGATATTATCACGTTCTTACGTAATGAATATTTTCTGCTCATTTTTATCGTGGAATGCTTATAATACGTGTTTTTTTCACGTTCAGGAAAAACAGGTATTTGTGTTGTCTACATCTAATTTATGTATATCATTGTACTATATATTACTGGAAAATAAGTTTTTAAAAGATTTGAAGTCATATAGTTTGCAAGCGTCTTCGCTCGCGTGCAGGTCGGAAATTCGTTAATCAGAACATACATTAATTTTCCGCTTAGACGTGCAAGATTTGGGCGTTCAATACCATAGAGCAACACGAGCCACCGGCGGAAGGAAGGGGAGTAGCCATAGCGTTTTTCCCCGATACAGAAGTGTCTGTCATTTTTTGGGGGGAAATTTGCTCACACTGAAACAATCGTCTGTCACTATGAAACTTACATATAAGATTTAAAACAATAAACTAACAATTTCACACACACACATACGAGTAGATACATAACAATATCGCTTGTGACAGCGACAGCTCGGTTACAGACTCGGATCAGTCGCTCCACCGATCTGCATAATGTATCAAGGCGAGCGGCATGTATTGGTAAACAAATCCGAAACAACACGTCCGTTACTATTGTAATTTTTAAATTTAATAAGAAGTTAATAGCAATAATGTGATTAAAATTACATAAATATGAATAGTAACGCCATCTTTTTGTAAATGTGATGAGTCAGATCTCTTTTGCAGCAAAAAACTGAACAATTCGGCATTTTTGTAGGACGTCGATTCAGCCGCGCAACTAGATTTAGTCTAGTGAGCAGTGCGGCACATACAAAATAGGACCGCGTGGACTTATACTGAGGGAAACGCCTGCGTATGGCTACTCCCCTCCGATCCGTCGGTGGCCCGTGGTACTCTATGGTTTAATACTCTCGCACATCATCTTTCTCTTATTTTATAGATTTGCATAACTATTGTTTCTAGAAATTTATCTACGGTATACGTGCGTATGATTTGAATAGAATATACCTTATACACAGAACACAATTACTCTCTACCGAGAGACCCTATGTATACGCATCTATGTATGTAGATCGGGTACGAGATATCTGTCACGTTTATAGGCCGCACGTACTAATTGTATTGTTCGCATCAAACGAAAATTTAATTACAATTCACTTCAAGGGAGTATTTAACCACCTACATATTAAAATATTCAAAATTACGTACAAGAGCATAACACGTTATGAACTTAATATTCGCTTTATTTAAATTTATAATGTAGTTTTTACTGGCCGAAAAGTTACCACAAAAACACGAATGTATTTTTTTTTATTTAGAGTAACAAACAAGCTAACAAAACAGTTATCTTATGGTTATCGGCTACGACCCATGTACACCTGCAACCTATTTCAATCACTCCTCGAGGACTAAAAGATGTCTTAAAGATTTTTTTAAAGAATTGAAATAATAAATGAAATTACTGTCAACCTGATGGAAGTACTGGTGGTGGCTTCTGTAGTCCGTGGACCAAGTGTCTATGGGCTCATTTTGAAGAAGGTTACAAGTGCGTTGTCACCTAACTTACACAAAATGCTTCACAGCCTGTAATTATTTTGACTCTCTATCACCTTCAGGCCGGAACACAGCAGTGCACGCAAGGCTGCTTGGCGATAGAAAAAGGTAAGAGGGTAATAACTACCCAGAGGACAGAAAGGGAGTCCTACCAACTAGAATAATATTTATAGAAATTTTACTGGTTTTCTTACCTAAACTGGACTGGACAGCAGTGCGTGTTCTGCTACTTGATGGCAGTAACAGGTAAGAGAGCAGTACCAAACAACAGATGAGACAGGTATATACCATCCATCACATTACACGTTACAGCCTATAAAAGTCCACTGTTGAACATAGGCCTCTCCCATAGATTGCCTCATAGGGAGGATTTTGCCATAGTTGCCACGCTTGGCACGGATTGGCAACCACAGCTTTTTATTATTTTGAGTTGTTATAAGGAAGATGCTGCTGCCCATCTCCTGTTTCAGTTTCCCTCTGTCGCCTCTTACGACACCCATGGGACGATATGGGAACATACACTGGCGGATATTAACTATTGTTACCTACTGCGCTTGGCAGGCGGGCTAGCAACCGCAACTTTTTATTACATTAACACTTTCACTGTCCGGTCTTCAGACACAATAGAAGACAAAAGCAATGACCTATATGTAGTGCACGGGACAGCGAAAGGGTTGCTTTGTAATCAGGAAGATGTTGCTGTCCAACTGTTTCATTTCCTTCTGTCTTCTGTTACGACACCTATAAGATGTAATTGCGAAGTAGTAGATTATCTTACGCCGTCACTACACGGCATGGTGGTCATACTCTCGATCAAGATGGAAAAACCATCAATACAAGAACATGTTACTGTTAAAAGAGGTATAAATATCGCAGACATTTTATTTTCTTGTGCAATGTATTTTTGCTTCACACTCGTAATTTCCTTAGAGTCCAGACTTAACAGTTGCAAAATTATAGTAAATGCAGGCGAGGAATCCAAGGCTTTAAGCTGATTCTCCTGTCGTGAGTCAGGGTAAGATCCAAAGTCCATTCGTTACTATGCTCTGTACAATTTGCGAAATAAATAAGCTTGCGAAATTTCTCCTGTTATATTAATAGTAGCATGTTTTCCGATCTAATTTTATTTGAAACTGCAAGCCTGAATAAGTTGCTTACCTTGAAATTGTTCGCAATGCGAAAAATTACGTAATACTAGTTTACGCTGTATAATTTTAACAGTAGTCGTAATGTGCTTATCAAGTCGGAAAGAAAATTAGTAACCTTTGTAAGTACCTTTGTTTGTTGTAAATTGTTCCACTAAATGTGAATGTAATTGACCAGCTAATTCCTACCGAGCATACACTTGGTAAATTAACCATTACCGTACAGATAACAAGGCGCCGCTTTTTTGTACATTTCATTCCACTAGTTTTGGACAAATATAATTTATTTGAAGACTTTTTCATAATGACTTTAATGCCTTTATGAATGGACTAAAGAGATACTCCTTCATTCTCATGTGTTATTGATGGGAGCCCTAATAATAAGAATCACAGTAAAGCAAATATAAATACGAGAAGCAAGGAGACCGTTATAGAGCATCCAAGATGAACTAGTAATTTGCAATGCAGTTTAAAATATTTCATAAATACTTCATCCTTGCAATATACCCAAAGAATTTTTAAAGAATAACATTCAGAAAAACAATAATAAGAAATTACAAAGTAGATGTTTGGACAAGCAAAGGTGGGCAGATAAACTATAATATTTTTCAATATAGTTTATTAAATTCAATATACTTAGTACAAAGTAGTAACAGCCATCATTCAGATTTTTGCCATGTTTTTAGTCATACTCTTTTTTTTTGCAATATTGCAGTTGATATTTAGAAAATTAAGCGTAATACTTGGCAAAAGTTGTTTATGAAATATTGTAATTTATAAAACAAATAGCTTATAGCCAAACATGATATATGGAAGTCTAGCTGTTAAGATGCTGTAATATGTGGGGATAGACGGACAAAATTGTAATTATAGCTTTTAACAAAAAGTAAAAACCGACTTCAAATTACTAAAAAAGAAGTTATTTATTTGTTACCCTTAGGGGTGAAATTTCTTTTTATGGGACTACCCTTAAAGTATAACCTATTTAATAAACTGCCTCGTTGGTCTAGTGGTTGTAGTAGTGCGACTGCTGGTCATGAGGTCCGGGTTCGAATCCCGGGTCGGGCCAAAAAATCAGTTATTGAGCTTTTCCATCAAGAAACTCTCAGTAGCTGCCCGGAGTCAGGAAACTGGCGGTGTTTCAACCCCGTGTCTCGGAAAGCACTTAAAACCATCGGTCCTGCGCCTGATCTCTCTCCGGTCGTGTCGGTTTACCGTCCAATCGGACTATGAGAGCGAGGAATAGAGAGTGCAAATTCGGTCTGAAGGACATTATTATTATTATTATTATTTAATAAAAAAAGAATCATCAAAATTGGTTCCCAATCTGCGAAGATATCGCGTAACATACATACAAAAAAAACATTCACTCGAATTGAGAACCTCCTCCTTTTTGGTTGGTTAAAAATAAGAATAACGGTTTTTTATAATGATTTCTTATATTTACGCGAACACTACACATTGAATTAAACTACTTTTACGGATTATATCGCGTTTAATTAACTTATTTTATTAATTCCCGACGTTTCGGGTGCTTTACAGCACCCATGGTCACGGGGGACTGAGGTGATTGACGTCCCAATGTCAAAGTTAATACGGAGTACCTTCAGCTTTTTTAATTATTAACGTCGGGAATTAATAAAATAAGTTGATTAAACGCGATATAATCCGTAAAAGTAGTTTAATTTAATGGTTTTTTAGGTAAGGATCAGAAAATGATGTAATATAAATACTTTTTTTAAATAATTTGTGTTTGTATAGGAATTAATCCTAACAACGTACACTACGTAACGTACTACTAGTACTAGTGTTTACAAGGGCGCCACTTGCGTGATATACTTTTAATTATTTTGAACATTACAAGTGAAGCTCTATAAGTATAATAGTTTAAACTACACGTCTTTGAATGCTATAATCGCTTTATCGATAATTGTGAAAATTATTGACATATTTACGCGTTTTCAATGAATACAATTATAATTTATATGTATTAAGAGAAAATTATAATCAATTCGATTGACATTGAATAGATTATTAAGAATAAGATATGATTACTTAAGTTAACTACAAGGACTGGAGACTTAACTCGATTGCAAAATAACAATTTATTTGACGTATCATGATCAACGCGTGTTGATTAAGTTTTTTTAAACTTCAATAATTTTCAATTAATTTAAACTAAAATAATTAAATTTCGATTCTCGATAATGAGTGGTTTTCAGATTGTATCATTCAAATAAAATTCAAGAACTTTCTTATATTTAAGGTGTTCAAAACTACAACTGTGTAGGTCTAATCGTTAGAGTTATGGGAGTTCGAAAGTGACTCGAAATGGTTCGTGTGAATATGTATTCAAAAAAAGGCATCATATGCGATGCCTTTCCTTTTCCGAACTTGTCTGACACACTGCCTATGCGATGCTTTTCCTTTTCCGAACTTGTCTGAAGCACTGCCTGTGTGATGCCTTTCCTTTTTCGAACTTGTCTGACACACTGCCTATGCGATGTCTTTCCTTTTTCGAACTTGTCTGATGTACTGCCTATGCAATGCCTTTCTTTTATCAAACATGTCTGAGACATTGCATATGCTATGCTTTTCTTTTTTCGAACTTGTCTGATACACTGTCTATGCTATGCCTTTCCTTTTCCGAACTTGTCTGATACACTGCCGTATATCTAGATAAATAAATAAATTATTCAATTCGGACAAATAGCAATCCTAACAAATATTATTTTGCACATTACAACTTAAAAACCAGGAAAAATATAAGACCAAACGTTTTACGTTTCACGATTATGTAACAACATTGTTTTCAAAAATTATGTGACAGGTTTTCTGTGTCCGCGGCGACCAGCTCAAGGTTACAAAAAGGCGTGCTTTTAAATTTTGATACAAAAACATAATCAATTCGGCACGTGAGTCGTTCACATTTATTTAAATAGATTTTGGGTTGATATGAATTATATATTATATTTACGGTATTTTAAATTTAAATAACATTTGAAATAATTATTTGAATTCGAATTTAAGGCAACGTTGTAGTTTTTTTAAATTTTTTTGAACCTCTGTAAATTCCATTTATTTCATTGCAGCCTGTCAAAGTCCACTGCTGAACATAGGGTCCTCATAGATTGCCTCATTAAAGGGATATTTACCATAGTTACAACGCGAGCCAGGCGGGTTGACAACCGGTTTCTTTATTTGTAGTTGTTATTAGGAAGAAGCTGCTGCCCATCTCCTAGTTTTCTTCTGTCGGCTCTTACGATTTATAAAAATTAACACACGGACAAGGGTTGCGTGAAAACGAAAACGCGAATTATAATAATTGTCACATAAAAATTATAAAGATAACGCTTTTTAAAATGTACCATTCAGAGATTACATAATAAAATCGTGTAAAACATAAATCAAATGAAAAGGCTTATTATTTTTTAGGTCACATTGAGAACGGGTTTTACAAATTCGTCGTAAATCGTCGTCAAAGTCATCGTAAAATGATTCAAACTTGAGGAAGTACTTTTTCTTCGAAATTACCTTTTCAGAAAATTTGTTTGAAAATTTTTTTGGCGATTGCTATTTTAGTTGGAATTCCGTTGATGATTCATACTTTTTAAAGGTTATATATGTATTGATTTGCTATGTCAAGGTGTTTTCAAAAGTTGTATATGGTATATGATAGCAGTGCTACGACGATGTTGATTTATTATTTTAAAAAGAAATTGCAATAATTTGAAGCGACAGTAGCCTCATGGTGGAGTGTGGCCCGCTAAATAAAAAAGTCGCGTTCATATTTGCCTGTCTGCTATTTTTTGACAATTCGTTTGTTTCTTTGCTTATATTAAAGAGTTGGGTTTCGAAATTGCAAGTTATTTATTTACTTATCTTTTGTACATCAAGTAATAAAGAATGTTTTGAATAAACATTTGTTAAACTAAAATGGCAATGGGCTGACCATACAAGCTCAAGAACCGACAACCAATGAAGTCGAAAATTTTTCGAGTGGCCTCGTACCGGTAAGCGAAGTACGGACGGACGGTCCTCCACTAGAGGGAAGCCACGACTCAAATTCTCTACATTTCGCTTACCAGTACGTGACTGCCACTCGAGAACCTTTCTTTTTTCATCGGTTGTTGCTTCAAGTTATATGTCCGGCCCATTATCACTTAAGCTTACTGATTTCAATATTGTACCGTGTAGTGACGCTGTAAGAATATCCACTACTCTATACCGTGCTGTAAGCGTCGTAAGTGGCGACAGAGAGAACAAACCGGGATATGGGAGGCAGCGTCTCCCTAATAAATATAACAACTTAAAGAAACCTGTAGTTACCAACCCGCCTGTCAATCGTGGCAACTATGGCAAATAAAATAGGTAGCAAGGAAATCGATCAATAGATTTTGGTGTCCATTTTACGTTGGCACCTGCCTAAGTTTTTCTGCTTACCTCGTGGTTGACTGGTAGAGAATGCCTAAAGGCATTAAATCCGCTAATTGTAAACTGTATGTGCAATAAAAAAATTTAAATACATAAATAATGATCGCAGATTTTAAGTTATACTAAGGACTTTAATAATTAACTAAGGCCTGAAATAATAATTTAATAATTTTTCACCGTATAAATATATAGTCGGTCCGTAAAATAATAACATTCATAGCATCTGCAACACCCTATTTCAACCATAGGGTTTGAATTTTCAAATATCTATGAGAAAAGGTCTATGTTCAGCAGTGGGCTTTTGATAGACCGTATTCGTTAGGATGGTAACTTTCTATTAGGAGTTCATTTCTAGTTAAAGTGATACTCGTTTGGGTTGGGACCTAAAAAAAAAAAATTCTTGAAATCATGAAAATATTTTCGGCTGCAAAAACTCGCAGTTTAATAAAACATGATATTAAAATCGTGCTTTGATAAATATCATAAAGCTATTTATATTTAGTATAAAACTTAAATGTTATTTGTGATTGTTTCACAATTTTCACCAGGTACATTTTATGTACCTATTCAATAAGTCGTACTATATGATTATATTACGTTCAAACAGCCATGATAAGGATTTCTTCATATCCCCATTGTTCTCACGATTGCGGTTTTAGTAATTAGGTAACAATATTTATATGTCGACACTTATTTCCTATTTCCGACAGCGATAATAATAATACAATGAACTTGCAACGTTGGGCTGTGTGTTACAAAACAATTGCACAATAATAACAATTATTTGTTCTCGTTACAGTTAACGTGTTTCGAAAATGTCTCTTTGATTCTGCCTCTCACGTGCGGGTATGCAAAGATTTCGATATGGCGAGGAACGTGTTACAATTCCATTCAGTTTTCCCCCTATCTAAGTGTTTACTAACACGTCTTGTGAACAATGGGCCGTAAAGTAGTGCGGATACAGTTAATGACTTTAAACGCTGAAAATAAAGGTGCTGTTGAAAACATGCGATATCTCCTCTTAAAACAGGACGGTATTACATACGTGAAACCATTCATTAGTTGATAAGGAATAGTGTGCAGTTTCTTTTTGAGTATGGTAGGGCGTGATAAAATAATCCATCAGTCCATTTCGTCACGTGGGTGTTGTAAGAGGCAACTATGGGGTATGCCAAAAAGATGCCATGGTAAAATATACAGACCGGTGATGTTTAGCAGCAGCAAGGATAGGAAATGTCTCCATCGACAGGAGAGGCCCATGACCAGCTGTGGAATTTTATGGGCTAATGAAGACGTAGAATATTGTATTATAAATGAAAAACTGAATAGAGCCTATTGAATGTACTATTATTTTATTTACTATATACAAAACATCCATCCATTACAGCCTATAAAAGTCCACTGTTGAGCATAGGCCTCCCTCATAAATTGCTTTATGGGGGGACTTTGCCATAGGTGCCACGCTTGGTAAGCGGGTTGGCAACAGCAGTTTTTTTATTATTTTGGGTTGTTATCAGGAAGATCCTGCTGCCCATATCCTGTTTCATTTTGCCTCTGTCGGCTCTTACGACACCCTCAGGATGACATGGCGTAGTGGATATTCTTACACCGCCACTACACGGTTGTACGATTATACGAAACACTAACGAAATAATTACTCGTAAATTAGATTATAGGACCTTCGAAGTATTAAATTTTATAAACACTACTGTTATTCTTCTGTAAATCACATCAATTATTACTGTAATAATAACGTCCTTCAGACCGATTTTCAGTCTTTCTGTCTCAACGGAGACTAGCCATCTACGCATGATAAGATTATAGTGACCGAAAGAGCACTCTCTATTCCCTCACTCTTATAGTCCGATGGGACGGTTATCCGACACGACTGAAAAGAGATCAGGCTCAGGACCAACGGCTTTACGTGCTTTCCGTGGCACGGGGTGAAATACCGAAAATTCCAGACTCCGGACTGTTAAACCCAATAAAATTCGGCTCAAAAACCCAATAACTGATTTTGCTTCGATTCGGAATTCGAACCCTGGACCTCATGATCAGCAACCGCGTTTATGACCACTAGACCAACGAGGCGACTGCCTTAACGCTTACGGCATTAGTCGAATGACGAATAAAAACTCACGACTTTTTCAGTTTGCAGTCTGTCTTCTTAACCATTAGGCTACTTTCAAATTATTACTGTACCATAAAAATATTATTGCGTTAGTTTTATTTACCTTTTGAAAACAAGCAACGTAACGAAATATGTAGCATTTTAGAATGGACTATATTTAGTTGAGGCAGCTTAGAAGCAAGGCGCCAGTATTAAATTTCACACTATCACTAATATTATGCAACTAAAATATTAATTGCTGATTTACTAAATACATGTAACATCTCAGTATTTGTTTAAGTAGTAAGAAGAGCCGTGGTAGCTCAGGTGGTTTAGCGCTCGCTATAAATTTCACAATATGAGAGCAAACCGGGTTCGATCCCCGCCGGCACCAATGAAATCGTTAGTTGCAATTTTAAGTGCTGATTTACCACGTGCTCGGTGGTGAAGGAAAACATCGTGAGGAAACCGGCATGTCTGAGAAATAAGAAAAAAAATCTTTCGAAGACATGTGAAGTTCGCCAACACATGTTGGGCCAGCGCGGCGAACATTTCCTTGCCCTAAAACCCTCTCAGAAATGAGGGGAGGCCTGTGCCCAGCAATGGGACGTATATAAGCTGTAACTTTAACTTTTAATAAGATATGTAGCGTTTCACTACAATCCCACCTGATGGTAAGAGGCGATTCAGCTAAGGGCGATAACCGCACTAGCTTAGTAAAAACCTATTCAACTGCCTCTTTAAAATATACTCTCTTAAGACAGGAAAATTGATGCAAGCAAATTATTCTTATCCTTTCCTGTATCCATTATAAATCATTAAACAAGCAGGAAGCAACATTGCATGCAAGTTAAACTTCGTAAAGGGAAAATTATACCAGGAACAATTGTATGATTGGTTAAAAACTAAAAAATATTGTGACTTAAAGATTATTTGATAGTAGGTAATATTGTCATATGAATAGTTTCAAAGATTGTATGCTACTATTGCCAGCGAAAGGCTGCAATAGCTAAATTGTAACATGTACATGTGTAATAACCGTGATTCTTACAATTGTAAAGATTTATGATTTACGAAATCAGTTACTACATAATTTTGAACTGGAACTAAGAGCTAGATTCTTGGAACTAATCTCTAAAAATTAACTCTATCTGGATGTACTGTTAAAGACGTAGAAAAAGAAAGGTTTCCTACCTTTCTATTTATTTATAGTTATTACAAGATCCATATTATATACTTAAATTTCACAAGATGGTAGGAGTAATTTTGAAAAGGTAAACAAAGGACCGTAAATTCGGTTTGTCCTATATTAAATATTAAAAGTCATAAGTAAAATTATTAAAAAAAGAAAGTGCGGAGAGTACATACTCTACTAATATAATCCTATTACTTGTGGACTATGATACCGGTAAAATTTAATCAATATTCTTATCGAGATAAATAATGGTTGCACATTGAACTTCATCGTCTATTCTAGGTTATCTAGAATGTTGTCATGCATGTTCTCATATGCGTTAATTAAACGGTCTGCGAGATATTCGCGTTGTTTGTACTCGCATAAATCAAGTGATTATATAGCTCCTGGATTAGTGTATTTGCTCGGTAAGCAATTTTGTATTCGAAAATCGATTGTATCAAAATACTATTTGTGCAATAAAAAATGATCGATTATACGAATAAGAATTTTTTAGTTTTTTTTTAATATCAGCTTTCTACATCAAATAACTATTTTATTCTATTCTGTAAGCGAATAAGTGAATTTATTTTTCTATAGTTCTCTATAGTTCATTGCTGTATTTGGAAATAATTCTAGGAAGGGTTTGCTGTAATCGCCAAGGTAAGAGAATTGGCGATTGCAATACCTGGTCAAGTTATTTTACATTTGGTATAACGAACATATATCACACTCGTCTCCTGTAGATCATGAAGTCTTTCTTTCCTTTCATATAGTTATCTCTTACGGCACTTACGGTACGAAAATTGGGTGATGCATTTTTAACGCCTTATATATTTTATAATTATAGCAAAATAATGTACTTGGAAACCGTGAAGTGGCGGTGTAAGAATATTTACTACCCCATATCGTCTCGTGGGTGTCGTAAGAGGCGACAGAAAATTAAAATTAAACAGGAGATGGGCAGCAGCATCTTCCTGATAACAACTCAAAATTAATAAACTGTGGTCGCCAACCCGCCTGCCAAGCGTGGCCACTATGGCAAAATCCAACCTATGACGCAATTTATTGGAGAGGTCTATGTTCAGCAGTGGACTTTTATAAGCTATAATGGATGAATGGGAATTTACCTGGTTATTTATTTTTCAATAAAACCTATTAGCCATGGGTGCGCTCGGCATGTTTGCAAAAACTGGGTTGAGTTTCGTGATGGGTCTTTCCAGTATAGAGGTTTTTCCCGAACCAGTGGTAAAACTATAAATGACTTTCAATAATTATTCTTGTAATCTATATTGAATAAAATTATTGATTTTTGCAGGAACTAAGATCCGCGTCTCATTACGATGCGAAACGTCGCACAATCACGAGGGCGGCCTTCGTAGCGGTCACTCCGTTAAGGGTCACGACTGACTTGCAATTTTTCCTATTACATTAGAAGTTTGCGCACATTATGTGTCACAGGAAGTGGTTTCGTAACCTCGCTTCTTAATGGCATATACTGCGATATTTATAGCTTTTTATTGAAGCTGTGCGAACAGATAGTAAATATTAATGAAAATGAGTAAGACAGATACAGTATATACTATCTACTTCGGTTTAGTCGTAGCACCCCGCCATACAAGACTTTATTCATTATTATTTTTCCGAAAATCTATAATATGAATCTTTAAATTTTATTATGTTTTTTTCCTTTGATATTACACCTATCAACATTAAAAAAAACATAGTAGAAATATGTCTGTCTCCTAAATTGTAATTAAATCCATTTTGAACTTTAAGCGGGATTGAGTATCATAAACTCAAACATACGTTTTTATATTTTTATTAATAGTAAGATAATAATCTAAGACTGAAAAAACTTTTCCACTTGACCGCATCCAGCGCTGAGCGGCTCGAATCGTCGACGACCGAGTCCTTACCGATCGGCTCGATTCACTGGCGCTGCGAAGAGATGTTGCATCCCTTTGCATTTTCTTTCGCATCTACCACGGGGAGTGCTCTGAGGAATTGTTCATATTAATCCCAGCCACCAAATTTCACGAACGCACATCGCGGCAAAGCTCCCGGTACCATCCACATCATCTGGATGCTTGGCGGTCCACCACTGTGCGTTTCACTAGGAGTTTTCTTTCACGTACGACCTCTCTGTGGAATAATTTACCATCGGCGATTTTTCCGGACCGATACGACTTAGGGACCTTCAAGAAAAGAGCTTACTCCTTTTTAAAGGCCGGCAACGCACTTGCAATTCCCTTGGTGTTGCAGTTGTTCATGGGCGGCGGCAGTTACTTACCATCAGGTGAGCCGCATGCTCGTTTGCCCCCTCTCCAATATAAAAAAAAGATGACGTGATAAATGAGTTTTAATACTAAATTTAGATGATTTTATAAAATCCTGTATTATTATACAGTACAAATGGGTTGTCAGTTATGAAAACCCATTCGTAGGACAAACTTTTTTTTGACAATTTGAGACTTTTTTTACTTGTAACGAGGTATTCTATCATGGTTAGTTATGAATATTCTTAATCGATATTAGGTGTAGGTGTTTACGAGCTATACTTACGAGTACTATGATATCCACATATCATTTATTCTTATCTGATCTTTCGTTACCCTTATTTCTATAAAAAAAAAAACAGCAGACATTTTGTATTATGTCTTAATATTTTTCTAAAACGGATTTTCTATGCATAATTGTAGCTAAAGGATATATGTAATAGGAAACAGATAAGCAAGTACAGGTTTTATTATTCGTGTCACTTCGGGAAACGATCTGGCGGCTCAATGAAGCCTTGATGTAAAAGGAAAAAGTTCAATATGGATATAGCACTGTATAGAAATAAATAATCTGGCCTTTACATATGAGGACGAGTAGAAGGAAACCTATTTAAAATACGCAATTAATTAATATGGTACGTAAGAATAGAAAATACTCTACAATAAATATGTCCTGGCCGATTTTGGCCTTAATAACTGCTTAATAGTTTTGGTAGGAGTTATTGGCTCTACAGATTAGGGCAACAAATGTACGCGCAAACGTGAAGAAACTCCCTCGTCCCGATTAAGGCTGTTCTATCCGGATGCCTCTACGAAAATTGGCGTGCTAAACAGCATTTCACGTCCGCACACCACTTGCTACTTCACAAGTAGTAAGTTTGACCTCACATGGAATCTGTTCTTGTCCTATTTTTTATAGAATAAGGGTGACAAACGAGCGCACAGTCCACCTGATGGTAAGTAAATGCTGTGGCCCATATACATCTTCTATATCTTTCCTCGATTAAGAATCAAAATGCAGATGCGTTGTCATCCCTGAGGATTAAGATGAAATGCCTCGTTTCCAGTAAAAAGGGTCTCTGGTTCTCTTCACTCACCGTACAAAACACAGCGGCATTATGATGATATTTCACGCTGGTATTCTGTGAGGGCGTGGTTCTTCTCCCGGTCGAGCCGACTCTTTCGTGCTACAACCATAACATTATTATAGCCGCAGCATGGCTCTACCACGTAAAAATTAAAAATAACATATACTCGTATAAAATTGTAAAATTTAAAAAAGGAAACATATTATTAATAAAGTCGTTTTTCACCCTTTATTCTATAAAATCAGAAAGTTAACATGACTCCCAATGATTTTTATCTTCATTACCGTGATGAGTTATTGAGGAAATCGGCCATGTCCTAGGAATTAAAACATTTCCGAAGATATCAGAAGCTAGCCAACACACATACTGCCCAGCGTTGGGGTATATATATATAGGCTGTATCCTTACTTTACTTTTAACTTACATTGATTATAAATTGGATATTGTTTTTACACAATACCGACATAGACTGTATAAAAGGATATTCAATTTATTTATCTCTATAGCCTTTGGCTCCACAGATTCAACAGAATGATGAAACAGATACCTGTGTCCATAGACACGTGTTCCAATATACATGATACAGACACGATCACGTTTGGGTCTGCTAGTGAAACAAAACTAATTTACTTCATTCACGTGCAAATATTTCGAGCAAAAGGTCCACAGCGATGTAATATCAATGGACAGACTGTTTTGACGTATTTTATTTGTTTTACATATTAAATTATCGTTTTTCGCAAATTAGATTGGTCCAATTTTGATATTTAAAAGTTTTTGTTTTATTTTATATAAAGATGAAGTATGCATTTTTGGGAATATTTTAAGTTGTAAATCCATACACGTTATTTCTGCTACATAAACAGTACAGCCGTGGTAACTCAGGGGTTAGCGCTCGCTGTAAATTTTACATTATGCGTACGACCTGGGTTATACGCCATTAATGTTCACTGCTAAACTAAGGCATAAATTGTCTTATGAGGGGGATATTTGCCATGGTAGCCACGCTTGGCAGGCGGGTTGGCGACCGCAGTTTTAATTTTTAATTTCATTAAGAAGAGGCTTATCCTCTGTCGCCTCTTACAACACCCATGGGACGATATGGGGTAGTGGATATTCTTACACCGCCACTACACGCTTAATTTTCCGGATCGATAATGAATAATGGCAGACGGATTAACAATTGCACTTGTAATGTATTACAGTCTAGCGTAGCTTCATATCGTCGATCTAGTTGTTTTGCTTCTGGCATATACGAGATGTATACTGTACTGGCATCTGATCCGGCATTTTACATAATTTATAACTATAAATATAATAATTCGTGTAGGAACACTTGACTACTCCATCGTGGGTTCTAGTTATCTAGCTCTAATTCTGGCTAAGATTTCTGGAAAAACACAAATTTGGTTGGTTTTCTCGTTTGGATGTTTTGTAATTATCTCCATATCACTGACACTTCCGCTTGGTTTCTTGCTGATTCTTCCTAGGAGAGAGGTATTTTCCGAATCAGTGGTAATTGATAATGAATAGATTATAAATAATGCTAACTTCAAGTCATTCTTATGTTTAATAAGAATGACTTTAAGTTAGCATTATTATTTACAATCTTCCGTTACCGTTACAGCCTATTAAAAGTATACTGCTGAATATAGGCCTCTTCCATAGATTCCCTTCACAGGGAGGGTATTTGCCGTAGTTGCCACGCTTGGCAGGCGGGTTGGCCAACCGCAGTTTGTTATTTTTAGCCGTTATTAGGAAGACGATGCTGCCCATCTCCTGGTTTGTTTCTCACTGTATACACGGTTTGTAACACACGGTTGTTTTTTTATTTATTAATTTATATTCATTGACGGCGCCGTGGCGCAGTGGCTTCGGGTTCGAATCCCGCACGGAACAATATGGCCTACAAATAATGGTTCGGGGTCTGGACAATTACCGAACCTATGGGAACAAAGGTTCTTGAGTGGCCTTGTACTGTAAGCGAAATGTAGGGCGACCTCCTACTTGACAGAGTAACGACCTGGTAAGAGACATGGTTCAGGACCGTGCTTTGTGAAATTCCTTGGGGGAGACCTATGTTCAGTAGTGACATGTAAAGTAATAAATTATGAGGGTTGGGATTTCCACTTACAACACATTTTACACTTTGTCATCTGTTATAAAAGTTCCCGTAGGAATTTATGACTGAAGTTACTCCTTCCGTTTTATTAATACAACAATTATCATGTCGAGCACACCAGTGAACACATATAAAACATGAAAGCATTCCTCGCTCCAGAAAATGATTCAACGCAAATTAAGCTAAGGAATGATCCTCCCCCCTCTCCCACTGGGTCTCCGGTTTGCTACACTCACCATACAAAACATAACAGCATTGAGCTGCTGTTTGATGCTGGTAGTCTGTGTAAACGTGGTCCTTCCCCGGTCAAGCCGACCCATCCGTGCTACAACCATATATAGATTGCCATAGTAGCACGACTCTATTTCGATATATTCGATATACTCGATAAAATGATTATACGTAAACAATACTATATTTGAGAGCTCCAATTTGAAAGAAGAGAATAGAGAGAAGAGAATTATATAGCCAAATGGTTTTTAAACAAGAAATATTCGTTCTCAGCGATCATACAAAAACAACACCAAATACTGTAGAAATTAATTAAAAATAATTTTAGCAAACAAAACATGTAAATGACTATTCTAGCACGTTTCACTCTATTATACAAATCTGAGATCGTTACGTAATTGCATAACGGAGCACGTGGCTTGTTTCTATGTTCACGTGTGGCTTACGTCAGTTGGGGAGGAGGGACTCGTTATTCAAGGCTGCCCTCCTGTTTGTGTTGATTAGCAAATCGTTTTTATATTTAAAACTTTGTAATTTATAGTTGCAGTTGAACAATGATTATGTTCTTTATAGACAATTTAAGGAAAACTAATTTTCATATATTTTTTTTAATAATTTCTATAAATGGCCAACTCGATCATGCCAGAAGTAAAATATCCAGAACGGCGATGGGGAAATTATTATTACAAAGGTGTCTTTGGGAAAAAATATATTTCCCAAAGACACCTTTGACGACACTCACATGACATAATAGGGCGGTGGATTTTCTTACGCCGTCGCCCCACGGCAAATACAATATTATGTAATATTTCATATTAAAAGTTATACAATATTAAAGCTACAAACGAGTCAACAGTTCACTAAATAGTAAGTGGTTATTGTTCGAGTAACTAATGTTAAACTTAAAATGATTATATTGAGGCTTGTACATAGAAAGTTCTGCGCTCTTGGCCGCTTATAAATATTAGAATTTCGAATGTTGTATTTTTAAAACATAAGTAGCTTATATATTTGATTAAAATAATTTATGACCGGAAGTCGCGTGGCAATTATTTTTATCACAAGTTGAAGCGCAACGATTTATTGGATTTTAAAAGTTCACTCTTTCCGCAAGATTGCTCTGCTCGTCTACAAAATGTTTTTGGGAGTGAAGCACCTCATTTTAACACCATTAGCGTTGGTGCGCAGAATTTGATAATTGCCGTGTTTCTCTTCATGATGATATTTGTGACGGCCGACCCTCAAGTGCGATCACTGAGGAAAAAGTGGCTACTGTCAGGCGACTAATTGAAGAAAACCGGCTCATCAGCCTCATGAGGAGATTCGAGAACATATGGTTATTAGCGAAATAAAAAAAAAATCATCAACATTTAAAAGTTACAAAACTTTGTTGCGGCTGGATTCCTCACGAACTCACCCCAGAACAAAAACGGGCTCGGTTGATTGGTGTAAAAAATGTTGTTAAGGTATGATCAACTTCAAACGCTGTGTATGGCATTGTGTCAGGAGATAAGACATGGATATGTTCCCGAAAGAAAGTAACAGTCTTCTGTATGGATGTTCGAAGGCGACAGCAAACCATCAAAATGGATGTAGGCAAGAAGCGTGGGCAAAGAAATTATTGTTTTTTTTTCCCAAACGGGTCTTGTCTACACGATCCCACTTGAGCTCTCACGATGAGCAAAAGTCAGTTAATGCTGAGTGGTACATCGCCATTTATTTCTCTAGTGTCTTAGAAAAAATTAGAGAACAACGACCGAGAAGTTGCATAGTATTGCACCATCACAGTGCTTCGGCGCATGCCACGAACATGACAAAGTAATTTCTGGCTTCTGAAAAAAAAATGTGGAGCTCGTGACCCATCCCGCAGTCCAGATCTCGCACTATGCGATTTGTTTATCTCCCAAAAATAAAATATTTGATGAATGGTTTGACATTTTTACGGAGCCAGGAGAAGCATGCCCTCAGACAATGGGTCCTTGTGTTTTAAAAATGATTTGAACGAATGATAAAGTATTTAAAATGTAATGGGCAATAATTTGAAAAGCAATAATAAAAAATAAACTAATATATGTTTACTTATAATTTGCTTTTTTTTTAGAGTTACATAAAACTTCAAGTGTACCCCACGTACACCTCTTAAAACAAAACACCCATAAACACACATACAACATACGCATAACGACGGTAAGTAGAGCAGTGAGAAATCATTTGCAATCGTACATACATATGTACATATGTATACATGACCGTAAAGTGGCGGTGTAAGAATATCCACTAAGCCATATCGTCTCATGGGTGTCGTGACACAGGGGAAATAGGAAAGAGGCGACAGAGGAAAACTGAAACAGGGGATGGATAGCAGCGCCTGCCAAGCGTAGCAACTATGGCAAAATCCCCACTTTGAGGTAATTTATGGGGAAGGCCTATCTATGTTCAGCAGTGGACTTTTATAGGCTTTTATAGGATATGATAGACGTTGAAACACAGGAGCAGAATGTGTCAACATTATTGGGATTAAAAATTATAAGAGTGCCAGCAAACAAACTAATAATTTAGGTATAGGAATAATGGAACCGAAAAGTTATTGTTTAAACTAAGAGATTTTTAAATTAAACTACTAACTTCTGAATAGAAATTTGCATTAAATTAAATAATATATTAATGTTAGCATGTAAAATATTCCTTAATTCTGGAGTGACATTACAGCATATTTTAATTTTCCGCAATACTTCGATTGACGTGGTTAACTATACCTATAGTAGAGATTATTATAAACTGAAAAAAAAAGATTGCGTGATTATGTCAATATATTCTCCATACACTCTCTAAGAATGTATTAAAAATATACACATTGTTGACTTTATAATAATGAAAAATTGCTCAATTTGTTTACCGTTAGCGTGTTTAAAAATGCGTCTTACTGTCTGGGCTTACTTATTGCCTTTTTCTTTAAATAATGAGTTATAAGCGCTTAGACTTAAACACCGGTAGCGAAAAATAATTTTGCGCAGCTGTGTGTTCTTCCATTACACGTGACTGAAATGAAAGAATGGTTTTGTCCGATTCCACTCGTGATTGCAGCTGTACAATATTATAAAATACAAGGTTTTCTGCAGGTTTGCTTTTAATTTGTAATATTATCTTGTTTACGTAAGCTAACTCAATGATGTTTGACGTAATGAGGCCACTTATTATAAAGGCACAAGTGTTAGACTGTTGTTATTCTAGATTTACATAGTTATAGGGTCTCTCTACTCTCTCAATGGATGATTCTTTTACCCCCGACGCAAAAAACGGGGTGTTATAAGTTTGACCGCTATGTGTGTCTGTCTGTCTGTGACACCGTAGCTCTTAAACGGGTGAACCGATTTGGATGCGGTTTTTTTTTAATTTAAGAGCAGGATTTCTAGCAGTAGCTCTTAAACATGGTTCAGCCGTTTGAAGATCATCTGCTCTTTTTGTTTCGGGGGTTTTATAAATTTTAAATTTAAATTATATATAAACATTTTACTCCATCAAAAGTACACTGTTGAATATAAGCTATAGATTGACTCGTAGGTGAGATATTTCATAGTTGCCACTCTTGGCTGGCAGGTTGCCAACAACCGTTTTATTACTATTATTATAGAGTTGTTTTTAGGAAGATGCTGTTGCCTATCATCTGTTTCTTTTTCCATCTGACGCCTCTCACAACACCCACAGGATGATAATATGAGTTAGTGTGTATGCTTACGCCGCCATCACACGGCTAAACTGCTACATAGCAGCAGAAAGAGGTTAGAGGTAGCAAGCTCGACGGACTCCTAGGTAGAAAGATTAAAAATTTTGTTAAAAATATTTTAGTGGAAACAATGTTGGCTTTATGTATTAACTCAATGTTCAATTAATCATATGTATTGACTATATTTATGATTTATGTTTTTCTTAAATAAAAAAATAAAAAATTTAGAAAATATATTTAGCAAACTTCGTCCACCGAACGGTTACGGCCACTGCTGCTCATGGAAATACAACAATCAAATTTATAAAATTATTATTTAGATATTCTTCATAAGAATTACTTTATATTAAAGCTTATCATCTAGGAATACTTAGAAGGTAAAATTTTTATTTAGAGACGCAGACGCTTTAGATGTCTGCCTCTCTCTCTTCCATGTTACTTTCTTTACTCATGTGATATTACTATGCCTGGAAAGGCACATGTCATGCGCAATGAGCGCATCCACGACTTTTTCTGCCACCAGAACAAACAAAGTTTCTAGGTGTTTCTAGGCGAAACAAGAGAATTAGTTCTTCTGCTTATGCGCTCTATAAACACGCATCCGTCGTAGGTACCGATGCGCTTCTCACGGCTTACGAGTACCACGGTATTGTTGACTCCATCTTGAGGTTTGGCATCATATTCTGGGGAAATTCTACTAATAAGGAAATTATATTTAAGTCCCAAAAAAGGTGCATCAGGGCTACTGATAGCTGCAAAGCATATTTTATTGAGCACAAAATTATGAGCTTGCCTTCCCTATTTATATATGAAGTAGCAAACTTCGTTCAAAGTAACCCTAAATTGTTTAACAAACTATCAGACGTTAGGTACAATTCAAAATCGCCGGGATAATAAGAGGTTATGTGCAATTGGACCATGAACGGCATTGATGCATAAAAGTATTTTCTATCTGGCGCCAATAATATACAATAAAATCCCTAAACCCATCAAACAATTCCCTACTACACTTTTTAAGCTACATCTTAAAAATATCTGATAGCCAAATGTTATTACAGCTTGCCTGATTTCTTGAATGATTGATTTTTTTAAGCTAAATGTTCAATTGCGACATTTCTTTAATGCAATGTTAGGAGATGCCATTTAAATTGTTGCACATCTAGAATTATGTGTGTAGGGTTAGTTAATTTATCTTGTAGAATTAATATATTATGTAGTATATTTTATATACGCCATAAATGGCAAAATATGTAGCTCGTTTTAAGTTTTTAACACCTTTATATTTTTGCTCATTTATCTTTATCTCTACCAGGGCGGCGCTATTTAAAAATGAGGTGTAATATTTGACAGATTTTATAGCAGGAAAGTAGTTATATTTTATATTAATTAGATTAAAATAAATAAACCAAACCACAGATATTCATCATAGTTGTAAAATTAAAAAAAAGAGTTAAATATGTGCAAAAAATTAAAAAGCAAACCACTGAGGCATTGTTTTGTGTATTACTTTAGAAACTGATAAACCTTTATTAAATACTAACTTCTAAATTAAATAACATTGCGTAACAAAAAACTTCACCACAGTGTCAACTAGCGACATCTGGTGAGCGGAAGATTATTAGCCCTCGTTGTCTTGTGTAATGTCTATGTCATTATAATATCTCGTATCACAATGCAATTATTAAATAAATAGATAAATAGGTCCAAACAAAGAAAGCCACATGTGCTTTACAATACAATACAATACTCTTTATTACACATCAGAAAAAAATTACATACAAAAGAAAACAAATATAGAGAGAGAACATTGTACATTAAATAAATTATATATTAAGAAAACATTTATTTAATTTATAAATAAAAGGACTGCCTTTTATTTATAAATTAAATAAATGTTTTCTTGCTGCATTGCATTATTGCTTGCTGAAAAGCAATTTCTTCCGGACAACGTACAAAAAGGAAATAAAGAAAGAAGAAATATTACTGATCATAAAAGGGAGAGAAGGGAGAATTTAGAGGTAAAGAAATACGTATTGCAAAACTTAAATAAATGCATCAGTTGTAATCATTAGATAGATAGTTTTCTCTAAATATTAATGTGCTTATCTTCATTTATTAGTGCGGTTTATTGACTACTTCATTGGTTTAGTGGTCGCAAATGCCATTGCCGGTCAAGATTGCCGATTTTATACGTGGTAGAGTCACGCTGAAGCTATATTAGGGTTGCAGCACGAATGGGTCGGCTCGACCGGGTTAGAACCACGCTCTCACAGAATACCAGCGTAAAATAGTAGCTTAATGCTGCTGTGTTTCGTATGGTGAGTGTAGAGAACCGGTGACCCTTTTTACTGGAAATGAGACATTCCATCTTAGTCCTCAGGTGTGACAACGCATCTGCATTTTGATTCTTAATTGAGCGTAAATGTTCACAGCATCCACTTACCATCAGGGTGACAAACGAGCACATAGTGCACTATGTGCTCGTTTGTCACCCTATTCTATAAAAAAAGAGGTCCTGGGTTAAATGTCAGGTCGAGCCAACTTCAGTTATTGAGTTTTTCTGCTGACTATGAGAGCACTATAATCCGTAATTTGTTCTGGAGGACATTATTATTATTAGTGCGGCTTAAAAATAATATACCGAATTTAATGAGAGCGGATAGCGTGACCTTGTCAAGTCGTCAGTAAACCTTGTAAAGCCCAATCTCTCTCGCTTCTTGTTCGAGGCGCGCAATATTGTTACTTAACTTGTATTTAAAGTGATCTATTGTTTGCTGCTTTGTCACACTACTAAGAACTGAGAAATAATATCTCATAGCCCTCGATATTGCTTGCTGTCTCAAAACACAACACCTGCAGCTAACTCTAAAACTCTAAGCGGCCTAGCCTATCTCTAAGTAGCCTGTTCAGTAGTGGAGTTTTAATAGGTTGTAATGAACACAGACATTCTATGTTACGGCGGTGTAAGAATATCCACTACTTCATTACGCCCCGTGAGTGTCGAGACAGAGTGAAAACAAATCAGAAGATGGGCATAAGAATCTTCCTATTAACAACTAAAAATAAAAACATGCGTGAGTGTCGTGGAACACTCGGTTGGAACGAAGTTCCTTTCGTATATAGTATATTATTATTGATAAACGTATTATATTATTGATTAACAAATACAAATAAATGAATTACTAGCGTCTATTAAAATGAAGCTTCATTTAAAATACAGTCGTCTTTCATGGCAAGATAAGAAAAAGTGCGAGGGAGATGGATATTATTCCATCTCGCTTCCTTGTAGCTGCCAAGGCCGTCTACACTAAGTCAGAAGGGGTCGTGACAGAAAAATCTTACACTTTTTCTCGCCTAGCCCCCATTCGCCAAATTCGTACCGTCCGATAAGGAACTTCGTTCCCAAAAATCGCGGTTGCCAACCTGTCAAGCGTGGTAACTATGGTAAATACCCCACCTATTAGGCAATCTATGTGCTATGTTCAGCGGTGGACTTTCGATAGGCTGTAATAAAGGTAGCAGTGCAACTATTTCTGTGTTCCGGTTTGAAGGAAAGAGATATTGGCTCCTTCTTTAACTTTAGGCTGTGAGGTATTTCACGTTAGTCCTCGAAGTGACATATTTGGTGTTGGTTTCTGTAGTTGCGACTTACAATATAGTGATATTTGCTGTTTTTACACCCTTATATTAAGAACAAACTTTTTTTTATAGAATTAGGGTGACAAACGAGCACACATAGATACATCTACACTTATCCTCGATTAAGAATCAAAATGCAGATGCGTTGTCACCCCTGAGGACTTACACGGAATGCCTCGTTTCCAGTTAAAAGGGTCTCCGGTTCCCTACACTCACCATACGAAACACAGCAATAAAAGCTACTATTTTATGCCATTATTTTGTAAGAGCGTAGTTCTTTACGTTCCCATTCCTTCTACAACCATATAATATAGCTGCAGCGTGGGTGTGCCACGTAAAAGCTCATAACTTTCGCTAATTCAAACCAATAATACATATTTAATTACCTCTGACACTTTTTTGTTTGTATTCGGTTTGGTTTTATTTCAACATTAGCGAACCGCTCCGTCTTTGCCTGAATAGTCTAGTAATGTTGCGTTATATAGATTTAAGATAATCAAAGACTATTTTACTTTAGCAATTTTTCGTTTAAAAAAAATCATCAAGTATTTCGGATAAAATATAGCCTAAATCACTCCTAGCTTTGCTCTCTATCTTTTCATCAAGTTTTATCGCAATCGGTTCAGCCATTTCGAAGATTAGCCCGGACAGACAGATCGACAGAAATGTGACACACAGACAGAAAAATGGCTAACGAATGAAAGCTTCAATTTTATTTATATATTATATATAGATTAAAATTAAATTGTAGCTGATCTAAACTATTTTGTAATTTAACATTAAAGCCAAATAACATCTGAAGAAACAATAAAAGCACCAAAAAACTTAACTACAACTTATCAGCTATCAAAGATTGGTCTACTCGTCATGGAGTTTTGGTCAATATTTGAAATGCCAAGCTATACTGGTGGGAAGCTCAAGGATGCTGGCTAAGATTAATCTTGCAGACTTACCTCCTATTTATTATGATAGTATTATAATTCCGTTCAGTAATTCTGTAAAAAAACTTGGCCTACACATCGACAGCACGTTTAATTGGAGAACCCAGTTTTCAGAAGTGAGTCGTAAAGTCATTGTCACGTTATGCTCTCTGTATCGTTTAAAACATTTTCTTCCCACAAAATCTAAGATTATGCTTGTCCAATCGCTCATTTTACCCACAATTGATTATGCAGATCTGTTCCAAGATCTTCTGAACAGAATAGAATAGAATAGAATAGAATAGAATAATTTTTTATTCAATATAGATTACATGTGTAATTCTTATTGAAAGTCATTTTCTACTTTACCACTGGTTCGAAAAAAAAACCTCTGTCCTGGGAAGAACCAGCAAGAAACCCAGCGGGACTTTTTTTTTAAAGTAAATTTTACATTAATGGTTGTACAAACTATTTAAGTACAAAATTTATTTTAGAAACTGCTTGGAAGCGACCACCTCATTCCCGCGGGGGTTATTATCAACCATGTATTCATTTATACTATAATAACCCTTTTTATATAGTTTCAGCTTAACAAAACATTTAAACTTGGTAATAGAGAGAGCCTGTACACTTTCCGGGACCTTGTTGTAAAAGCGTATACATTGCCCCAAGACTGAATTACTGACTCTGTGGAGTCGAGAAACTGGTATCACTAGCTTGTGTTTGTTCCTAGTGTTTACAGAATATCACTTTTTACTAAAACTACCTTTGTTTTTGTGAACTTACATTAAATTTTCGTAAATATACTGAGAGGCCAAAGTTAATATATTTATTTCTTTAAATTTATCTCTAAGAGACTCTCTCGGTTTTAGGTTGTAAATAGCTCTAATGGCCCTCTTCTGTAAAACAAAAATAGTTTCCGAATCAGTTGCATTTCCCATAGCAAAATCCCATAAGACATTATGCTATGGAAATAACTGAAATAAACTAATCTAGCTGTCTCGACACTAGTGAGACCTCTAATCTTTTTTACAGCATAGGCTGCAAAACTTAGTCTGCTTGCTAATTTGGATATATGGGGGCCCCACTGAAGCTTTGCGTCGAGAGTGGTGCCAAGAAAATAGTGGATTCGACAGGGCTCAGTTCTCTCCCATTTAAAAAGACATTGGTATTCAGATTTTTAACATTCGTTGTTGTAAATTTAATACATTTAGTTTTATATCCGTTTAAATGTAGATTATTAACGTTAAACCAATGCACTAATTTTGATATAGCATAATTCACTTCGTCACATTTAAATGAACAAGCTGGAACGCCTTCTCAATAACTGTATAAGATTTATTTTCGGGCTTCGTAAGTATGACCATATTTCGCAATATAGATCTAAGCTAAATTGGCTTACAATCCGTCAGAGGCGCAATTCCAGAATATTGCTTGTTCTTTTTTCCATTTTAAATGACCCATCTCCGCCTTCTTATCTTAAGAGTAAATTTAACTATCTCTCCTCATCTCTTGATAGCATTCTTCTTCTAACAACAAAATCTGTATTTCTGTTCACTTCACTGAGTTCTATGGTAACTCCTTCAGTTCAGGCTACACGCCTTTGGTACTCCTTGCCCGATGACATCAGAAAAGCGCCCAATAAGTACGCTTTTAAAAAATTGGTTGTAATCATCTATTGAAGACAACGCATTTTATATGATTCATCAATTTAATATGTATTGCTAAACAGACGCATATATTCATAGTTATTTGTATGTACTAATTATATATGTATTTAAATATGTATATTTGTATGTATATATTTGTATACATATGTCATATATTTGTATATATGTATGTATAGGTCATATGTATAGTTTATTTATTAGTAAAATGTATATATTATGTAGTTAATTATCATTTTGTGTAGTGTTATTTTATTCTATATTGCCACACCTACGTCAAATTCTCACCACTTCATGGGTTGACTGGTAGAGAATGCCTCAAGGCATTAAGCCCGCCCTTTGTATTCTTTTGTTTTTAAGGAATGCAATAAAGAATAAAAAAATTAAAAAATATATATAACAATTGTACTCAATAATTTCATAATAACTTCGCAACGTAATTTATCGCGATCAATGTTGCAAAGTGGCTCGCATATTGCACGAATTGGCACACATTTTAACCTGATTACTACACGAATGTAATTTAGAGTAACGTTTTACATAATATGAGATTCGGCTGTGTTAATCTAGAAAGCCGTATTAAATTATAGTAGAAAATCCTTGGACTATTTTATTATTAAATGGCGATAAAAGTACATGTCTATGGGCATTCACTTACCATCAGGTGAACTGTGTGCTCGTTTGTCACCTTATTCTATTAGAAAAACGCTTAGATCACAGTAGTATTAGTAACAGTTTTTAAATGAATAGAACGGGGGCCTGTTCTATTTATCAACGTCAACCTTAACTAAAAATGGTAGAGCCATGCTGCATCTATATTATGGTTGTAACATGAATGGGTCGGCTCGACCGGGGAAGGACCACGCACTCACAGAATACCAGCATAAAATAGTAGCTTAATACTACTGTGTTTCGTATGGTGAGTGTACAGAACCGGAGACCCTTTTTACTGGAGATGAGGCATTCCATCTTAGTCCTCAGGGGTGACAACGGATCTGCATTTTGATTCTTAATCGAGGATAAATGTAGATGTCTACGGGCCACAACATCCACTTACCATCAGGTGGACTGTGTGCTCGTTTTCACCTTATTCAAATAAAAAAATCGTACCTGGTGTACCCTGCTAATTAACAAACGAGTCTCAGGGGACATCAGTAATGACTATATTGCCATTTATCAAAATGGCAATATAGTCATTAGAAAATGCCGGACCCACCACTACTAGGTAGGACTCCTTTTTTGCCTAGGATTTCGTTTGGGTAGGTACTATTCACTTACCTATTTATGCCACCATGCAACTTTGCGTGCACTGCTATATCCCAAATAAATGTGACATTGTTGACAAGTAATTATTATAATTAACTAAACATTGGGGATGAAACTGGCTCCTGAAATATAGGTGTTATAACTTAGTTTGTAGGACCTCTGCATATTTTATAAATGTAATATGTTTATCAATAAAGATTATCAATGTTGTTTTGTTTGTTAAAAAGAAGTTTTATAGTATTGACTTGTTTGGGATCTAAATCTATTCATACATATAAATAAAAATGAAGTGTCTATCTATAATACTGAAATAACTAGCTTCTATTAAGCTCAGGGTGCTATTTACATGGTATTAAGACATTAGCAACCATTTTTAAAATTTATGTCTGTCCGGGCTAATCTTCAGAATGGCTGAACCGATTTTGATGAAGCTTTACGAACAGATAGAGCAATGCCCGAAGGGATCCAGGCTATTGTTAATCTGAAAAATAATTTTAAAAAAGTGGTAAAATTAAAAATTTTGTACAACCGACTTCAATACGTAAAATGAGAACGTCATCAATGTAGTCAAAGTCAAATAAATACGCATTATTAAGGATAACTCAAAACTACTGGTCATATGTTGATCAAATTTATATGGGACCACATGAAAAGCAACAGCTTATCATCAAAATCGGTTTACCTAGAAAAAAGTTCTGAGGTAACACACATAAAAAATACATTCTAATTGAGTACCTCCTCCTTTTTTTAAGTCGGTAAAAAAACGAACAATTGATAAAATAAATGGTCTTTGATTACATATCTTAAATCTAAATAACGCCACATTCATGGATACTACCTAGGCGCAGCCGCGGCGGGGCAATCAACAACATGGTTTTAGGTGCATATGAGTGCGCTCAGCAGAGAACTTATAGGATACGGATAAAGAAAGAAAAAAGGAAGATGTGTGCGTGAGTGCGTGTCGAGAAGTTGAGCATAGTTTTGGCATCACTTGTGTCTTTCTTTCTTATTTGGTATGAGATTATAATAAAATATTTATTATAACAAATTTGCGTTTTTTTGGGAACGAAGTTCCTTATCGCACGGTACGAACTTGACGGATGGGGCTAGGCGAGAAAAAGTGTAAGATTTTTCCGTCACGACCCCCTTTCTATAGTTTTTCTTATCTTGCCATGAAAGAAATATTATTTTAAATGACGCTTTATTTTAATATACGTTAGTAATTCATTTATTTGTATTTGTTAATCAATAATATAATACGTTTATCAATAATAATATACTACGAAAGGAACTTTGTTCCAACCGAGTGTTCCACGACACTCACGCATGTTTTTTTATTAAATCGTCGTTTCGGCGTCAAAATCGTTGTCTCTGTATCAACCACAGGGTGGTCTGCGACCTTACATTATATTCATTTTATTAAGGCCAGGCTTGACGCTCGAAAATTGATACCTCTTGAAATATTATATGCTCAAAAAATTTAATTGCGCTTGTGAAATACTAAATTTTATTCTTAATCGAATGAATTTTTAAAATACTTTATATTAATAGCGATCAAAACATTTGCCAGGAATAAACTTTGACGTTCGAGTTCTCGTATTAAGCGATAACCATATCATATTTTTTGATAATGTGAAAGGCATTTAATTGAATTAGATTCTTAATCGGCTACATTTTTATTTAGATCCTTTTTTTCCTGATAATAAGCAAAAACGTTTCAAATTAAGTGACTTTTTGTCCACCAAATGTCGCACGCTTACCTACTGCCGCACAAATATGCATTCATTGGACAAGGGAGCGTTTTGAGCTTTTAACGTAGGAAATCTTCGCCTTAAACATTGTGCACCCGAGAGCTCTAGTTACGCAGTCGTCTTCATGTTCGTGTCGTAGCTGCGCTGCAAATGTGTCGCAATTTCAACGGCTCAAGGTCACGCGCTCATTCAATCCCAATTAGTGAATGCATCTGCGATACATCTCTTTTGTTGCTACACGAAAATTATAGTATTTAGGCAGGGTGAAAAGGGCGCTGCTTTATCGACGCCATTTTAACAGTTGACATTATAGTAAATATTTAAGTCGATTTTAGTATTGAGTACGACCTTGTGTTTTAGTCTCTGTCCTCCTCCTAGTTTTGGTTTTATAGGGCGGCAAAGCTTTAGGTGGCCATATTACCCTCACGTACCTTATTTTATCTTTATATACGGAAACACTCTTAAAATAAACCTATTTAATAAAAGAAGAATCGTCAACATCAGTTCATAAGCGACAAGATATACCCGAACAAACATAACAAATATATCAAACAAATAAATTGAAAACCTCCTTCTTTTTTGAAGTCGGTTAAAAAGCAGATTTAAAATCACAATCTCAAAATTTAACTCACGGCTATCTCTTATTTCTGAGAGGGTTATGCACTACGCCATTTTGTAAGCCACATACTTGTCTACTAAATCACTTGATGGTAAGCGGTGATGTAAAAATGAAATTGTCTTATACTCGTAAAGGACTCTTACAGAGCTAAGTGCAAGTATTGCAGCTTCCTTCTTCTTCTCCAGCCTGTAATAGTCAACTGTGGGACATGGATCCCTCCCTTAATCATCAAGCTTGGCAGGCTGATTGATATTCACAGTACCAGAAGTCTCGCGTCTTTGACGCTGCTGCCTGTCACCGGTTGGATATTTTACGGCAGGCGTAAAAAAAAATTCTCGTACTACAAGAATCCATGAGTGTTAGTAAAACTTAATAACTAATGTTAGTACCTAATAACTAAGAGTGACTTAGTGAGCCTGCATAGGTGCTCGACAAGTGGACATTCCCCACTGTCAGCGATAGCCTTCAGAAAAATTGAGCCGGCTTTCTTCCGCAGTATGTTCGGGAAACTGTCGACCCCAGCGTGTGCGAACATGCTAGAGGCACTGTAGTATCGTGGCAGCCCCAACACTTCCCTAAATGCATTATTGTACTGTATACGCAGGGCAATATATGACTTTTAAGTTGTGTTTTAGGTACGTGGTACGTTATATCACTAGTATAGTTGACCCACAGACTGCTCGAGTAAAATGAAGTACAGTAGGCTTTCAAAAGCGTAACTTCGACAGGTGTTGAGCAACGAGCAAATCTGCAAGCCAACATGTTCGCAATGTAAAGAACAACATATACAAATAACTTTAAGTTGTGTCTGGCGTTTCCCGTAATCGCCTTTTACGAAACCCCCGGGACGAATTGCAGTTATGCTTACATAATCCTAAAGTTTGGAAATTAACGAGTTTTCCAACCGTGGTATTTGCATCGATTGCACATTCTATTACGTTACGAATCTCGGGCCCATTAAAGTTGTCCTTGATCACTACTTTCCGGTGCTGTTTCGACAGCGATTGAATAGAAATATCGTTTCGATTACTCGAAATCAATGTTTGCGTGTAGAGTCTGTATTGTTTCAGGCAAAAGAGAAACTTATGAAGATTGCTTAAAATAAGAAAGATAATATGTTTATTACAAATATATTCTTTTATATCAAAATATATGAAGCTATTTTTTGTTTTAAATCTCATTTAACACTTGTATTTAAATATATTAAATTCGAGGAAAAGAAAAGTGACATATATTTGGGTTTTAAGAGATTTTTGAGTATTTTTCATGAAAAAACCTTTTTATTCAATAGATATTTTAGAAAAATCATTAACAATAGAAGAACAGGAGCAGCTCTCTGGAACTGGAGGATAGTTATAGTTCTAACAATGTAACAATTAATGTAGCAGAGTCATGTTGCAGCTATATTATGGTTGTAGCATGAATGAGTCGGCTCGACTAAGGAAGGACCAAGCTCTCACAGAATACCAAGTGTAATAGTAGCTTATTGCTGCTATGTTTCATATGGTGAGTGTAGAGAACTGAAGACTTTTTTTACTGGAAACGAGGCATTCCATCTTAGTCCTAAGTACTTAGACTAACATGCAACGCATCTACATTTTAATTATTAATCGAGGATTATTGTAGATGTCTATAGGCCACTTATTCTATAAATAAATAAATAAACTTTATATAACAAGTAATTAAAGGAATCTTCTGACATCCGTAGTGCAGAGAACTATTCTGACTCTGACCCCGGTCGAGCAGACCCATTCGTGCTATATCCATAATATAGCCGCAGCGTGGCTCTAACACGTAAAAAAAGTTGAACTTAAGATACCGATTAGAGATACTGTAATGCAATGTGCATTAGAACCAAAATTGAAATTATTTATTGTGTAATATTTTATCGCTACTGGATTATTTTTTTCTATAAGTATTTTTGCACGAACTTTACTGTATTCTTCAAACACATGAACTCCGCACGTGACGCTTTGTCAAAGTTAAGCATTTAATTAAATCGTGTATTTTATACGTATCGCAATCGCGTAATCGAGTATGTTGTAATTCTATCCGACTTGTTCACTTGCACACTAAACTTTAACTCACTACATTCATTGTTTACATTAATTAAGTCACTTAAAATTAACCCTTTCCCTGTCCCATGAATCATATATTATGAACATTACAATTGTTTAACTATTGTGTCTGTTTCGCGGACAGGGAAACTGTTAAGTTAAAATTTAGTTAATTACTTAACAACTTTATACGTGTAAATTGTAGTAGAATAGTAATGTATATTACAGGTTTTCTTCAGACATGACATTTTCTGTCGAATTCTTTTTATAAAAAAAATCTGTTGTGACAAATGAAGATGTATAACTATTTATAACAACATTCCCTGTAATACTATGATTTGCCATTGCATAAATTCAAATGTACTCTTATGAAGAAAGAATATTTTAAATTAGATGACTATTTAAAATAAAAGAATGCACGGACATAATGACTTTCCTTAAATTTTATTTTATATTTTACTGGCTGGTACCCGGCGCGTTGCTGCCACAGAAGAAACAATCGTGGAGATAGCGTTTTAAATTTAAAAGAGTTATATTGTTTAATTATGAATGATAATACATGCATTGAAGTTGAATGATATGTAACTTTCAAATAAATTTGTCGTTACGATACGCGCGCCACCTACTGTAAGTTAATTGTACTATGCCTATAACCTTCCCGCAAGTGCAAGCATTAAGCCGACAAGGATTTACTGCAATCTGATGAACGGTATGGCACGCATAAAATACGAACAAACAAAAATATTTTTTATATATTAGATAAAGATAATATTGTAACTGTTGGGAGAAAATAGTCTACGCGTGAGTTTTTTGCCGCTCCTTCTTACAAGGTCTCCTCGCAGTAGGGACTTGTTGAAGCGATGTCTTAGCATTTGATTTTCAAAAAGTGATATTGTAAAAGCCAATTTTGAAAATAATAATATTTGAATTTAACTTTGACAACTGTTCACCTCATTTTAAGTAGTGAATGCAGTTTATGGACATTTGCAGCCAACTTCAAGCAAAGATAGCTACAGATGCGTTGTCACTTCTGAGGACTAAGTTGTAATGCCTCATAGCCTGTAATTATTCTGGTTCTCTATACCTTTCACATCAGAACACAGCAGTGCAAGTGCTGCTATTTGGCGGTAGAAAAAGGTAATATGGTGGTGATACCCAGACGGACTACCAGACAGAAAGGTGGACATTTCTATAAAACTTATATAATGTTTTCTATTATCTGCCTATAGTCCCTACGTATCGTGTCAGGAACTTGCATAAGATCCATATCCCAACCCATAAATTGATTTTACTCTTTATATACTAGACTATGATACTAGATTATGAAGTCTGCTGCTGCTGCTGTAAGAATCTCGCATGGAACAACTATTTGTACGACCTACAACGGTTGCTACGGTCTGGTGTTTGCCTTTGAGTAATTTAGATTTCTAATGTGTAGATAATGTATTGTATATATAAAAAGAAGTTTTTACGTATAAATAAACGATTTTACCGTAGAACTAAATCTAGTCGCTAACTGTTAGGCGAAACAATTATTGTGATATTTCAGTATAGGCATTGACCTATAAATATTTTGTGCCAGTCGAATGAATGTATTAATAATGTTTAACTATAATTATTGCTTGTAACTCTGTTGTCAACCTTTAATATAATATTGCCCAATAATTGCATAGCTACGACAAAACATTGAATAACTTCAAAGTGGTAATATCTCACCTTTAGCTAACGAAATTATAATGATAACCCTCCCAGACTACGCAGGATACTTGCCACTGGTAATATTATTGGTGTGTCGAAACCCTAGTTCCGTAGGTATGTCAACATCAACGCACATACGACCGCTGTATTACCTCACCCCCGCTTTGTGGATATACATATAAGTGTTATATTTCATACGACTGTATGAATTGCAACTATTAAGTATATGCATTTAAATTTAATGCTTGTAAAATTTTGAAAATGAATTTTACTGTACATGCTTACTGTACATGGGCCAGCGTTTAAACGGTGGCTCTTTCTGCCTACGAGTCCGTCTTAAACACTTTTGTATTTATTTTTGTCTAGTAGATTTGTTGTGTTTTCAGAGGTAAAATTACAAATTTTGTACAACCGACTTCAATATAAATAAAATGAGAACATCATCAATGTAGTCGAAGTCAATCAAATATAATATTAAGGATAACTCAAAAACTACTAGTCAGATCGTGATCAAATTCATATGGGACCACATGAGAAGCACTAGCTTTCAAACAGAAAAAATAATCATCAAAATCGGTTCACCTAGAAAAAAGTTCTGAGGTAACACACATAAAAAGGAAAATACAGTCGAATTGAGAACCTCGTCCTCTTTTTGAGGTCTGTCGAAAAATATTTTATTTCTTTTTTAATATTCACGTTAACACTATCTACATTAAATAAAATATTATAATGGTGTTAGCGTGAGACAAAGTGGGGTAATGGTTCATTACCCCACTTTGTCCCGTGGGTGGCGTAATAGGTGACTATGAGAATTGTCAAAAAAATCTGATGGTTTCCGATATCTTTCGAATCCAATATAATATCCGATCCAGCCGTGGACATGCATCATTTTATTAACTACTTATCATAGTTGGAGATTTTTTTATCAAATAAAATTGTTTTTTTTTTATAGGATAAGGGTGACAAACGAGCACACAGTCCACCTGATGGTAAGTGGTTGCTGTGGCCCATAGACAGCTACATCTATTTTCGATTACGAATCAAAATGCAGATGCGTTGTCACCCGTGAGGACTAAGATGGAATGCCTCGTTTCCAGTAAAAAGGGTCTCCGGTTCTCTACACTCACCATACGAAACACAGCGGCATTAAGCTGCTATTTCACGCTGGTATTCTGTGAGAGCGTGGTCCTTCCCCGGTCGAGCCGACCCATTCGTGCTACAACTATACAATTAATATAGCTGCAGCATGGCTCTACCACGAAAGAAAGAAGTGTAAGAAGATGTGTTATAATATTAAATAATACATGACGGATAATGGGAACGAGGTAATCGCTATCATGCTCTTTCTAAATGTTTTTATGATTAAGTGTACTACATACAGAAAGGTCCTTAAATATCTATTAGCAGTAAACATGATCTTAAGGGTACTCAGATATTTCATATCCTGACCTATCTTCAACTAATTATTTTTGATCCGATCTACGTAAACTGAGCTTACAATATTACTCTTGTGTGTGTTTCGGTGGTGGGTTTTTTATATTATTATTAATACAAATTAAATTTTATGAATTGGATCCCAAGCTGCTGATAACGATGATAATGATCACCATTTCTTTTCCATTTAACTTCTGAAAAGCTGAAATTTAAAGGAATCTGTTTAAATCACTCTTCATAATTATGTTTAGTTAAGACTAGAAGGCATCGGCAAGAGTTGCGAGAGAGCGCTTAAATTTAGCCTATATACATTCCATAATTGGGCACAGGTTTCCTCTAACTTCTGAGAGGGTTATGAATCAATTGGTCCACCGCTATGTTCCAGTGCGTGTTTGCGGACTTAACATGTTTTTGAAATTCTGTTTTTCCTTAGACGTGCAGGTTTCGTCAAGATTTTTTCCTTCACCATAGAGCATATAGCAAACAAGCATTTGAAATCATAACTAACAATTTCATTGGTGCCGGCGAGGAACGAAACTAGCCTGCTACCGCAGTGTGAAATTTATAGCGAGCGCTTAGCCCCTGAGCTACCTCGCTAAGCTACTGCTATTCATTACGAGCATATTATATTTATTTGCAGTAATTACTCCTTCGATGTTTATAGCATTATTTACTTGTATTTGATTCGCTTGACATATACCACTTAGAATGATATATAATGTAATATAATATTTAATATACTATCTGGCCCGGCAGACGTTATTCTGCCCTTTCCGATAGGTCGCACGATGAGTTTGATTTTTTAATTACATACGTGTTCAGTCCGTATTTTTCACAATGTAGGTATATGTTAGTTTTCCTTGAGTCCGACCTTGGACGGTCGCTTAATAGGTATTTTCGAATTTTCGACATTTTCATTTAGAATTAGTGTAATTCTATTAATGGTACTTTTTACATTTCCTAGTACCATTCAGGAATTGCATTATATGTTAACGGCCAAACCTAATTTTAATATATTTATATTAATTTAAAATTTATTATTAACGCGCCACCTATAAGGTCCAGATTTTATGATTTTTTTAGCACTAAACGAACATAATAAATTTTCAATATACATCATTTTTATGTACACCACCACTTATCCACAGATATTTTGTATAAATACTTATAACCTTAATCGGTTAAATCAATTTTTGACGTGGTAGAGCCATGCTGCAGCTTGCATAGTTACAACACGAATGGATCGGCTTGACCGGGGAAGGACCACGCTGTCACAGAATACCGGCGTAAAATATCAGCTTAATATCTGCTGTGTTTGATATGGTGAGTGTTGGAAACCGGAGACCACTTTTGCTGGAGACGAGGCATTCCATCTTAGTCCTCTGGGGTGACAACGCATCTGCATATATCGGCCACAGGTGGACAGTGTGTTCTTTTGTCACCCTTATTCTGTAAAAATAATCGTTCAGAAGTTATACGATCACTACCAGACAGAAATGATTATAATATATAGATTTATATTCAATTTACATTAAGAAATACCCTGAGAGCTGAAGAGGAGCGGCGTTAAAAAGTACAAGACATTTGGTACCACGATTATTAAGCCGCAAGCCAAACATGGCGATTACAGAAATTTTTAATATTATATGTATTTTTGTGTAAGAGAAACCTCTACCCTATAATATCACGTGTATGTCGTAAGACGACTCCTCCTGTTTCCTGTTTAGAAGAAATAATGTAAATTTGCCGTTGCCGAACACAATCCCCGCCCCCCTCCGTACGGAATCCATGGGGGAGTGTTATGTTTAGCAGTGGAATTTTGATGAGATTTAACAATGGTAATAATAATGATAATGATATGACATACAAATAGTAATATATTTTTAAATCTATGTTAACTATAAATTAAGAGGGGCCACACTTTGTCAAATAGCAGCAGTAAAGTACGTCCTCTTAAAACAGTTACTAAATTACAAAAGAGATTGGGAACAAAAAAGCTATTGTGTGGAAATGGAGGTTACACTATATTTGACGGAAAAAAATCATGATGATGATGATGAAGATTTGACTTCAACACCGCAGCCAAATCCATAGCCACTGCTCTATCAAGTTACCAGTACATACTCGTATATCGTAGATTAAAGATATATAGTAGGAAATAAGTTTCGTCTCGCAAACCAGTAATTACTCAAACTTTTCTCACAAACAAGTAGAAAACTTGAAACTGAACTTGCTTAAAACAAAGGAGCTTGCAATTAAACACTATGTCTTAGCACCGACTTTAGATGTGAAATTATTTTATTCTTTTTAATTCTTTGAAACCGGCTTTTACTTTTTATTAAAAGTGATTTAGAAGTCATTAGGCAATACTACAAGGTGCAAAGATTTAAAGCGCAAAAAAAAGTGTGTGCGTGCTATTGCAAATATACCGAGTACAGAAAGCTATAAACCACAATTATAAAAATTAAAATTATTGACATTTCCCGCACTGTTTATTTATGAACTTGTGACGTTTGTAAAAACGAATCCTGAAATATTTAATGATTACTTAAAAATGAACAATCGATGTAAAAATAAAATTCATACAATTTCATCAGAGGCAGCTTTACTTAGAAAAAGCGTTTTCGGTGTATTATTTTAAATCTACAATAAAGTTCCATCTATGTTTCATGAAATGGAAAATATTCATAAGCTTGAAAAGGAATTTAAAACATTTCTAATTGAGAAATACTACTACTCAATTAATGAATATTTAAGGCATATTATAATGACATTGCATAAATTATATCGTTTTTTCACATTCGATTAGACTTGTAAAAATCCTATTCTAATTAATAATTACATCATTGTCAAACATTCTAATATAATTATAATATAAATAATATAATGAAATAATTTAATTTTAGAAATGTAATAGATTTAATTATCACTATAATATTTGTATACCTAAGGGTTGAATGCAGCGAACATCTTTTTTTTAAGATCTATTGTCTCATTACCTGTATTCTTAATAAATAAATAAATTTTAAATTTTTGAATTGAAATTTTGAATTAGTTTTGTTACAGAATTATGAAAGGAAATAAGTCAATATCCAATAATGAAGAGTGTATCATCATCATCATCATAACAAGCCCTACTCCAAGTAGTCCATCATAACAATGCCCTTAGCACGGTCCTGAGCTACCTGCATCTATCGAATTTCTGCATGGTTTACCAGGTCGTCACGCCATCTTATGGTTGGCCGTCCTAAAATCCACTTATCGGTAAGAGATTGCCACTCTGGAATTTCTTCCTAATCGGTTGTCGGTTTGTCGAGCTAAGCATATACAATTCTATTACGCTACGTAGAAAGAAGGAATTTCCTCTAAAATTAGTTGAAAACACCTGTTGTTTAATAAATATTTAAATAGAATATTTCTTCCTCGCACAACCTCTTTGTGGAATCGTTTACCACCGGCGATTTTTCCCGAACGTTACGACTTGGGGACCTTCAAGAAAAGAACTTTTTTAGAGCTTACTCCTTTCTAAAAGGCCGGCAACGCACCTGTAATTCCCCTGGTGTTGCAGTTGTTCATGGGCGGCGGTAGTCACTTACAATCAGGTGAGCTACATGATCGTTTGCCCCCTATACAATTTAAAAAAAACATCGTTGTCTATACATTATGACGTTACATCATATAACTTAATAGTATTTATGTATAAATTTATTTAAAACCTTTATTGTGTTTACCTTGACAAGGTTATAAAGGGCAGACTTAATGCCAGTTGGCATTCTCTACCAGCCAACCCTAAAAATAGATGTTTTTAGATGTGGTAGAGCCATGCTGCATCTATATTAATTGTATAGTTGTTGCACGAATGGGTCGGCTCAACCGGGAAAATACCACGCTCTCACAGGATATCACCGTAAAATAGCAGCTTAATGCTGCTGTGTTTCGTATGGTGAGTATAGAGAACCGGAGACCCTTTTTACTGGAAAAGAGGCATTCCAATTTAGTCCTCACGGCTGACAATGCATCTGCATTTCGATTCGCAAACGAGGATATATGTAGATGTCTATGGGCCACAGCAGCTACTTACCATCAGGTGGACTGTGTACTCGCTTGTCACCCTTATCCTATAAAAAAACCATATAATATGCCGTATAGAAGAAATAATTTTTTTTTCATCCTTAAATATATAAATTATACGTAAACATACACATAACATACATAAATACATACAAACATAAATATAACCTTGTTAAAAAATTCAAATAAAGGTACTAAACTGGTAATAATTATATTTATCAGTAAGTGTGTTTTCAAAAAGCGTTCTCGAACGAGATATTAATATATTAGACGAATATAGTAAATTACCAACATGTCGTCCGCTCGGAGCGATGTTGCAACGCATCGGAACACGTTGCGTTGCGAGATTGCATGCGATTTAATGAAATGCAACACGTGTGGTAACGTGCGGATCGTTATGGTTATTTTTATTGCATTTTGTTGCTACTCGCGACCGTAAGCATTTACTCCGGGATACTTACACGTGGCCAAGCAAGCAAGCAACCCCGATAATGGAGGTAGGCTCCGACAGTGGTCTTCTACGCAGAATCAATACCAAATACCGTAAAGAGCGTTTCTAATTTGTTAGCTGTGGTAGCTCAGATGGTTAGCGCTCGCTGTAAGTTTCACAGTACGCGAACAACCCGGGTTCGGGCCCCGCCGGCACCTATGAAATTGTTAATTGCAATTTTAAGTGCTGATTTGCCACGTGCTCGGCGGTGAAAGAAAACATCGTGAGGAAACCTGCATGTCTGAGAAATAAGAAAAAAATATTTCGAAGACATGTGAAATTCGCCAACACGCATTAGGGCAGCGCGGCGGACATTTCCTTGCCCTAAATGAGAGGAGGCCTGTGCCCAGCAGTGGGACGTATATAGGCTGTAACTTTTTAACGTTTAATTTGATAGTACGTGAGCTACTTGTGTTTGATTCCCGAAGTCACAAATGTATTAGTTAATAGTAATTTTAAGTTTTCTAGTGGAACGTCTCCTTTTCTGCCTAGGAGTCTCTAGGTAGGTACCACTCGCTCACCTATCTCTGACAGTAGCAGTATTTGCACAGCTGTGTGAAAATTTGAGTTGCGATTTGAATGGTATAGAGATCCAGTATGATTACAGGCTGTGAGGTATTAAGTCCTCAGAAGTGATTATGCATCTGTATGCTTCTTTGTTGAAAGTGTTATACGTGGTAGAGCCACGCTGCAGCTGTATTATAGAAATAGGACCACGCTCTCACAGAATACCAGAGTAAAATAGCAGCTTTATGCTGCTGTGTTTCGTATGGTGAGTGTAGAAAACCGAGTGTAGGAAACGAGGCATTCCATCTAAGTTCTCAGAGTTGACAACACATCTCCATTTTGATACAAAGTAGATGTCTATGGGCCACAGCCTCCATTTATTATCAGGTGGGCTGTTGGCTCGTTTGTCACTTCAGCATAATCATAAAAAATAAAAATAAATTTTACTATCCAGAAATGCTGGAGCTGCGTAGCGAAATGAAATGGGGCTTGTGATTGTTGTTGATGTCTAGATTTTATTGAAATCGTGTCACATCGTAGCTATTTCGCGATAACACATTTTCTGGAAGATATAATCAGGATTATGATTAATGCATCATAAAATTTACTGTAGCCAGTAAGTCATGCTAACTTCGTCTAAAATTGGTTGTCGTTAAATTCAGTGCTTGAAATCGACCTATCACGAATGAGACCTGTTATTGAGAATATATTCTCAAATCTCTGGGTACGATTATGTTCAATTTACTATCGACTTCAAAATGGAGGAGGTACTCAATTCGACTGTATGTTTTTTTTTTAATGTGTGTTACCTCATAACTTTTTCTGGGTGAAGCGATTTCAATGATTCTTTTTTTATTTGAAAGCTGGTGCTTCACATGTGCTACAAATTTGATCAAGGTCTGACCAATAGTTTTTGAGTTATTCTTAATAATGTACATTGGAGTCGGTTGTATAAAATTTTTAATTTTAAATTATTAATTCAAACCCTTCACGAAATTATAAAAAAAGTCAAATTATTAGCACAAGATATATAAAACGACCATAGAATAAACTTTTACAATACAATATAAAGATATTGTATATCTTTAACCTAATCTACAAGTATGAATGTATTTTTGCCCCTTTTAAATATAAATACCTGTGCTAGGAGAACTCGCTCTTGCGTAACAATGTAACATATAAACAAATAGGTTGTTATATAATATATAAGTAGTAGAACGCTCAATACACAACTTTTCAATAATCTACTAAATAAGGCATAGATGTAATATCTACATAATAACATCTCAAAAAATATACAAGGCTCATCTAATAACAAGTTGGATCAGTTTAATAAAAAACAGCTCTATAAACATAATTCTTTATCTTTCTCAACCCGTAAAAGTCACAGTACAGTTAGACACAAACATCTCCCGTTGTAAGATAGCAGGGTTTGCCATAACAGACACATTTGGTAAGCAGATTAACGATCGCAATAGACGTCTTGCACGTTTTACGCAGTTCTCCGTTTCAAGACTGTGTATTTTACACCTGACGTGAACAAGATAGTTATACCAACCTATCAGAAGTAATGAGATCTTACAGTTACTACGTATTTTACAACACCCATGGGATGAAATGGGGTGATGAATTGCCTCCACCACACAGCAACATATAATGTACTTAAATAAAATGTGATAAAAAATCATGATTACTTCTTCTAGGAATCACCGCCTCGTTCATGTAGTGATCGTGAGCGCGACTGCCGATCATGTGGTTCTGGCTTCGAATCTCTGCTTGGATCAAAAGTGAAACCCAATAACGGGTTTTTATGTCTAGAAATTCTATGGCGTATTTTTATAGAATAAGAGTGACAAACGAGCACACAGTCCACCTGATGGTAAGTGGTTGCTGTGGCACATAGACATCTACTTCTATCTTCGTTTGCGAATTTAAATGCAGATGCGTTGTCAGCCGTGAGGACTAAGATAGAATGCCTCTTTTCCAGTAAAAAGGGTCTCCGGTTCTCTACACTCACCATACGAAACACAGCAGCATTAAGCTGCTATTTTACGCTGGTATTCTGTGAGAGCGTGGTCCTTCCTCGGTCGAGCCGAACCATTCGTGCTACAACTATACTATTAATATAGCTGCAGCATGGCTCTACCACGTAAAAAACCTGCGTAACGTGCGTTTCAACCTCGTCGCTCGAAAAGCACGTTAGCCGTTGCTCCTGCGCCTGATCTCTCTCCAATTGTGTCGGATTGCCCATCGGACTATGAGAGTGAGGTAATAGGGATTGCACCTGTGCTTGCGCACACACTCGGGCACTATAATCCTGTCCTGCGCAGATTGTTATAGTTTCCGTTGAGACGTGCCACCGTTTTTTAAAGTTGGTAGCAGGTGTCTATGGATTGCAGTAGCCACTTGTCTCAGATCAAAATAATAAGATAGACGGAGTGCCTAAGGTTAATAAATTAAGCCAGGAAAAGGAATCCGCTGATCAATTTGCATTTAATAATTTTTTACGAGAAAGTAGGTACTATACATTACAAAATTTTGTTGCAGTAATTATATAGGTACGATCCGAATAGCGGTAGTGAACACTGATGGCTGCTATTAATTTGCTATATGGTATTTTTTTTGGCTTCACTTCATTGTTCTACTCACTCCATCTATCTTAGTTGTTGGTCTGAGATGGTGGTTATCACACTTACAGATTTTGACTGACTGATTACTGACTTCTTTTCTAACAATCACTGAGCGTTTCACAATTTAATAAGACAAAAACGCGACGCGAAATGACAAAACGAGCCGTTGCGTTGCCACAGCGTTATTTGCAGGTTTTGTAACGATAATTATAGATGCGGTTACACAAGGGTTACATAATCGCGCACTAGTTACCGATCTTCACCTTGGCACAGTGATGTAACATGTGTCAAGGTCCGCACCGGAGACTGCAAGTGATGCAACACACAACTGCTTTACGTATTCTCAACTCTGTTTTGCAATATGTTGTGTTCGAGATCGCAAATCGAATCTACGGAGAGAATAGTGTCATGTTGCCAGCAATATACTCGTATTCGATTGAAATCAGTCTATTGGCTATTAGACATTGCGGCCCATAAAAACCGCATATTCGATTAAGAATCAAAATGAAGATGCGTTATCGATTTTTTTTATAGAATAATGGTGACAAACGAGCACACCTGATGGTACACATCTACATTTATCCTCGATTAAGAATCAAAATGCAGATGCGTTGTGACCCCCGAAGTAAAAAGAATCTCCGGTTTTCTACACTCACCGTACGAAACACAGCAGCATTAAGCTGCTATTTGTTGCCGTTGCCAGTGAAAATGAACTCGAGTTTTCGTCACTAAACACACGAAACACAACAGCTAATAAGTACTTGTCCAACCAAACGCCTAATTGTGTGAAACGGGGGCCAAGTTCGCTACAAACGACGTTCGGGGTTGTCGATTTCGTCGATATGAGACTCGGGCGACAAGCTCAGCAATTGCTTAAATGATAGGATCTATAGTCTGTGACTGCCTCGTTGGTCTCGTTGTCATAAACGCGACTGCTGATGAGGTCCCGAGTTCAAATTTCGGGTCGGACCAAAAAAATAATAAATAAGTTATTGAGTTTTTCTGTCAAGAAATTCTCAGTAGCTGCCTGGAGTTAGGAAGTTGCCGGTGTCTCACCCCCGTACCTCTGAAAGCACGTAAAGCCGTTGATCCTGCGCCTGATCTCTCTCCAGCCGTGTCGGTTTTCTGTCCCATCGGACTATGAGAGTGCATTTGTGCTTGCGTATACACTCGGGCACTATAATGCTGTCCTACGCAGATGGCTAGTCTCCGTTGAGACTGGCCGCCGTGACCGAAATTCGGTTTTTAGGAGATTTACAAGACCACACACTGCACAACAAACAACCACTAAGTTAGATGAGCTACAATTGGAATGTCTGCTACATCCAGCGTACTCCCCGGACCTTGCTCCAACAGATTACCATTTTTTCCGGAATTTGGACAATTTCTTACAAGGAAAAAAATTCAAATCCGATGCGGCAGTTCAAACCGCCTTCAAAGAGTTTATTGATTCTCGCCCCCATGTTTTTTTTAGTAAAGTGATCAATGAACTACCTATGAGATGGCAAAAGTGCATAGATAACAACGGTGCATACTTTGATTAATTAAATATATTTTACAAAAAAATTGACTTTATATTCCTCCCGTACAAAACGCCAATTTCATATGCAAGGACCTAATATATATTTCATTCCCTCTTTTATAAGTCTCCTAGTATGAGTAAGTATTAATACTGTATACTCCTATAAATTGCAACCCAGTAGACAAAAAAGAATATTAGTACAAAGGGTTTTTATCTTGAAATAACAGCAAAAACTCTATGAATGTTATATTTATTTTTTCGCTCATTTTGAAGCTAATGTTGAATTATTAACTAGCACGTAAGTTATGATTGCAGTTCTTAACATGTTGAAACATAAACAACAGTTCTCAGAGACTCCCATTTTCGCCATTAACCTCTGGGCAGAGGTCATAACGAAATCGTTAATACGATCACTTGAATGTAGAAATTTAAGATGCGTTTACATTAGGTTAATGGATCACAAGATATTTTCTAGTTATTTCTCTAATGAAATCGACTGGTCTTGGAAGTCTGAAAATGATCTTATCTTTTTAGTAATTGTCTGAATGTAGCCCTTCCCCATAGATTTTCTCATATTTTCATAATATTATTTTGCCATAATTTTAACGCTGGGCGAGCGGGCACGCTTTGTTGGTATAGTGGTCGTAAACGGGACTGCTGATCATGTGTTCTCGAGTTCGAATCGCTGATCGGGCCGAAATCATTTATTGGTTTTTTCAGCCAAAAAATTCTCAATAGTAGCCCGGAGTCAGGGAGTTGGCGGCATTTCACCCTCGTTCCTCGGACAGCACGCAAGTCGTTGGTCATGTGCCTGATCTGTCCCATCGTGTCAGATTGCCGTCTAATCGGACTATGATAGTGAGGAATTAAAGAGTGCACTTGTGCTTGTGTATACACTCGTGCACTGTAATCACAGTCGCTAATAGAAGCCAGTAAAAACCAGCTCTCCCTTCAGTTAAAAATATTGGAAATCCTCTTGTCTTCCTCTTGGGTCCTTAAATAGCGGCGAAGGCTTATGTAAACATCATCATCATGTTCAGCCCAAAATATTTCACTGCTGGACATGGGCCTTTGTGGGGGAGTTTACTTAAATAACACCATTGGCACCTTTAACGCGTCCATCGCCGGTCTGCGTATTTTACGTTCAGCATAAAGGAGATGTGTATAACGCCATCTATTGGAAACTATGAGGTTTTTGGCATTTCCTATAGTCATCTCTTATGACACCCAAAGGACGAAATGGGGTGATGGATTCTCTAACGCCGCTACCACACGGCACTGTGTAAATGTCAGCTAAGAAAAAAGTGAATGCAGTTGTTTTTCCATAATAGCGATTAAGAGAGAGGGAGAGAGGGAGTGTGTGTGAGAGAGAGAGAGAGAGAGAGAGCAAGAGAAAGGGTGAGTGTGTGTGAGAGAGAGACACTATGTTCTAGAGTAAAGAAGAGGCTGTCTGTGAATTTTTCAGGGATAATGACTTCTCTCTTCTAATGATGTCTTCAGGGATAGTTACCGTGTAGAGGCGGTGTAAGAATATCCACTACCTCATATCATCCCGTGGGTGTCGTAAGAGGCGACAGAGGGAAATAAATCAGAAGATTGGCAACAGCGTCTTCCTAATAACGACTAAAAACAAAAAACTGCGGTTGCCATTCCGTTTGCCAAGCGTGGAAACTATGGCAAATATCCCCCCAATGAGATAATCTATGGGGGAAGCCTATATTCAACAGTGCATTGTTTAGACTGTAACGGTAACAGTAATAAAGTCTAAAATTGTCATGGATCCAATGCGATTTTAATTTCTGAATTCATTGTTCCGTTATTGTTGTTTTAGAAATATTTAGTCAGAGAAAAGTGTGAACATACCTTAATAAGTTCAAAGTTACATATTCAACAGAGGCGAGTTCACTCCTCCCTGATCTATCACGACTTATGGTGTAAAGGTTTACTGTGAATCAGAAATAATCGAAAGTCTTAATAATGGTTCGCGAATAGCTCTTATTCTAACACTAAAATGTAATCCATTCCTTGTCCTAGACACGGGTCATTCATTAATTAGAAGTGACCCGATCATTCATGAATTGATTCGTCTTACAAACCGGGTTCATTAGACGAATCAATTCGAGTTTCAGTACTCGGTGATCTGTGAGACCCGCTCGATAATGTCGGTCGTCGGACATTACTCTTTGTTCTTAGGTTCTGTCAATCGTTTGATCCTGTATGTTCAAAAAGTGTAATTGCAATAATCAATACTTTGATGCCACCCGGGTTAAATGAACGGATCATTCATGATTGACACATATCTACTTGTTTCATGTATCAGGCTAAATGTGTTAAGTGTGCACTGAAGCTTGTCTATAAAATGAGTGTGGCTGCAATTTCAGTAGTTAACTTTATTTAATTTTTTAAAAAAAAACAAAAAAGATTCTAATGAGAAGCTGCCAACCTGCGCTGTAATTGATCGCCCGACGAATGTGCGATAAATTCTATGACTGGCCGATCACAATCGGCTGATGACATTTGCTTCCATGCATGGAAAGTTTTAGTGTACTTGAGTACGACCATTTTTAATTTTTAATAATAACACATATATAATCAAGGAAACTCAAACCGTACTGATATTCTCAAACTATTTAAAATTCAAGGTCACCAGGAAAGTCAGTAGACTTGAAGGGCATTTCAAACTCATGGAAATTTATAATGTGTTGCCCCCAATGTTTATAAAATAAATTGCTTTGTTTGGTATTTGGCAAACAATGATGTCATTTCCTAAAATATATCTTAAAACGTGTTTGTGTTTACTTTACTAAAATATATTTACTTAATGATGTATCCCTTTTTAGCTTAAAAATAGGAGGAGATTCACAATTCAACTGTATATTTTGTATATAAAAAGGTTCTTCGGTTCTTTACACTCAGCATACGAAACATAGCAGTATTAAGCTCCTTCTCCCGGTCGGGCCGACCCATTCGTACTGCAGCTATGTAAAAGTAAAGTAAAGAATTCCTCTCATTTCTGAGAAAGCGTGTAGGCGGACTTCGTTTTTTAATCTTCAAAAAAGGAGAAGGTTTAATTTGGCTGTGTTTTTTTTGTACCTATATTACGCGACATTATCGTCATTTGTGAACCTATTTCAATATTATATTAAATAGGTTATACTTCAGGAGTGGTCCCATATATATTTTGATAAAAAAATCCAGCCCTAAGGGTGGCAAAATAGGGGTGAAGTTTTTAATGTAACTAGTAACACATAGCGATTGTAATTTCCTCAGTGCAAAAAGAGTAAAGAAAAGGGTAAAGAACTTTTAATAAAAAAAACTAAAAAGAGTGAAATAATTTCACATTCTGACTCGTTGGTTCTAAGACAGCGTGTAGAAAAATTAAGGAATAAATTAATTATCTATCATAATATTTTTATCAAAAGTTAATCTTTTTTCTTAGGACGTTTCGCTAAATGTATAGCGTGAAAGTGTTCAATTAAATCAGAAAGCTTACTATGGGGTGGAATACTATTCCAATATACATAAAACATAAACACTCACGCCTGTTACCCAAAGAGTTGGCAGAGAATATGGACTTCGTAGTATGCGTAGGTATATGGATGTGGAGGAGGCGAGAGAGGTGTGTCAGGATCGTGCCAAATGGAAGTCCATAGTCTCTATTCTAATATATCGTGGCAAAATGCAATAATAGAAAATTTTTTTAGTTACCATGTAGTATTCTATTTTATTCTATAGAAAAAGGGTGACCAACCAGCACAGTCCACCTGACAGTAAGTGGATGCTGTGGCCCATAGACATCTACATTTATCCTCAATTAAGAATCAAAATATAGATGCGTTTTCACCCCTGAGTACTGAGATGGAATGCCTCATTTCGAGTAAAATGGTCTCCGGTTCTCTACACTCACCATACGAAACATAGCAGCATTAAGCTGCTATTTTACGCTTGTGTTCTGTGAGAGCGTGGTCCTACTCTGGTCGAGCCGATGCATTCATGCTACAAACATAATATAGCTGCAGCATGGCTCTACAACGTATAAAGTTGTTTACACCAGACGTAAAATACCCTAATCAGCGATAGGCTGCTGCCTCAAAACTGCAAGACGTCTGTCACTGCGATCTTCAATTCGCATGCCAAGCGTGATGATTTAGACAAATTCCCCCTATAACGGGAGAAGCTTATGTCCATCTGTGGATTTATATTCGCTGATGAAGAAGAAGTATTTTTAAGTAAGAATTCCCCCGGTGTTGCAGTTCATGGGCGGCGGTCAACACTTACCATCTTTTCTATAAAAAAAAGTATGTAGCTCTAAAGATCCGCCTGTTCTTTACACTACCCTATCATTTTATCTTACCACAGAAAGCCACACTTTAACAGCGTATTGCTTAACACCGCTAATCAACTGCTTTATCTACCCGTCGGTCACTACGCATCGCTATGATGTAACGTCGTAGACAGCACTCATAAATATATGCCAAGGTCCCAACTGACACGTTTCGCTAGCCGCGATAATGATATAGAGAATTATATTGACAAATTCGAATCGAATTATTTGATTTGTACTTATAAAATGCGCGCTTGCGTAAACCGCTGTGCTCGTATTGTGAAGGAAATGTGGGATTTTGAAATATTACAGCTTAAGACTGGCAATATTTCACTTACGTATTTTCCCATTGAATATCTGGTGATTAAGGATGTCAGAATTATTAATGTATATGACTTCCTGCGTGATATTACGGTGTCAACCGAAATTTGTAGGCTATGCAGAATAATTATAGTCAGCAAAGTCAAGCCAGTGCTTGACTTTAATACCACCTGACGGGAAGTAGTATTAAAGACTAAATATGCAGTCGGTATATATAGTCGTACGAAGGAGACGTCTAGACAGGGCAATCGTACAATTGTGCGGAGTGAGACCGTATGGGGAAGGGGGGCAGAATTATTTGAAAAGTTAAGTTTTTGATTTTAACCTAACCTAACTGCCTGAATAGAATTTATGGAAATTAATGCATTTAACGTTTTCTCCATTTAGGCAAAAAAAATGTGCTTAGCTATGTTGAGCGCAATAACGTTTTGAGATGAAAGAAATAAAGTTAATTTTATAACGTTTATTTTATGTTCATTTTTATTCGAATTTTAAAGTTGTAGTATATAGCTAAAGTCTAATAACTATAAAGATATCGCATGTATCATTTAAAGTTTTCTAGAAACATCCGATGATGACGAGGTAATTTTCGTAACGCATTTTTTTTGAAAAAACTGGGTCAAAAACACCCAAATTTTTTGAATTTATTGCCTTCTTGTTTTGTGGTATATTATTATTAACCGACTCATTTGTAGGATAAGGCGGCGCACGGGCTCGTGACGCCAACTTGACAACGGCGTCCCGGGAAACCTTCCTAGCCCGGGTCGCTTCCTAAGGATGCCACTGCATATAGTTTACCCTCTGCATCACTTCGTATTCAAAGATACATTTGCGAAAATTAAGTTCACGACTCTTCCACTTGGCCTTATCAAGAAAGAAGGAAAGAACGCAATATTCATTGCTACAAACACTTAAAAAAATATTAATAACAAAATAACCTTATAAAAGAAACGCAACCTAGGCTTGACCGCGCCTTCACCGAATACTAGCGTTGCTGCCGTATGGTAAGTGAGAAGAACAAGAAACAAATAAACCCTTTTTGTTGACGACAAAAAGTTTTCCATTTTCGTCTTCAGAGGCGATATTGCACTTAAATTTGATGATTCTTATTCGAATTTTTATCAGCCACGGCATCAACTAATTAGTAATCACCAATAACGAATGTTCTCGTTTGTAACCATTATTTTTTTTAAAAAGAAGTTCAAAAATCGAGATATTATCTTGATATAATTTTAAATTAACTAATGCAGACCTGTTTGTTTTAAATGTACATTGTTGACAAAGCCTAACTAATGAAAATAGAACGAATTTCGGGCACGGTGGTCTGTTTCAACAGAGACTAATCATCTACTGAAGATACGATTATAGTGCACAGCACAGGTGCACTCTCTATTCCTTCACTCCCATAGTCCGAAGGGACAACGGGTTTACGTGCTTTCTAAGGCACGGTGGTGAAACATCGCTAACCTCTTAACGCCCGGAGTCAAAAGGTAAGCGATATTTCACCACCGTGTTACTGAGAATATCGTCCCGGAATTCGAACCCGGGATCACATGATAAGCAGTCGTGTTTAAGACCACTAGTTCAACGAGGCATACCAAAAAGGTTAGGCTAAGTATACATAATATACATAAACACTCACGCCTGTCACCCAGAGGGGTAGGCAGAGATTACGGACTTCCATTTGGCACGATCCTGACACACTTCTCTCGCCTCCTTTACATCCATATATCTACGCATACACGCTCGTTAGGCTTTGGTTATTGGAAATTATTAAACTACATAATCTCGTTAGGCTAGGCTATGTAGTAGCTGACAAAGTTAAAAATGAAGTAAAAACCGTCACTAATCAACGTCATTCAGATCTAATGAAGCTATTATGTTTATTTCTAGTTACACATAAGTACGGTATATCCTTGAACGTTTGTAGCGATTAGGACTTACCGCAAATATTGTGCCATTGCGTAACCGATATGTACGGATGAGTCACGCGCGGCTCACGTTATATGAGTATACTACGTCGTAGTGTAGTAGTGTGAAGTAAATATTTATTTGTAACTAATACGCAAATATTACATAAGTTCTTTATTTAACCGATTTATTTCCTGTTACAATCATCAGCGTAATTAAAGCCATTACAAATGCGCTGGTGACCATCGTTTTCTCCTACAGATTGCCATAAAGCATGGAGAGCATGGATGACAACTCTCTAAATAAACTTCTATTATTTAGAGAGTTGTCCTCTGCTCTAAAAGTAATAAAAGTAAAAACTAAAGATGCAGACACAAGGTTCCTCACGATGTTTTCCTTTACCACCAAACATTTGATAGATCAGCACTTAAAATTACCGTTACCGTTACAGCCTATTAAAGTCCACTGCTGAACATAGGCCTCCCCTATAGATTGCCTCATAGGGGGGATATTTGCCATAGCGTGGCAAACGTGAAAGTGGGTTGGCAACCGCAGTTATTAATTTTTAGTCGTTATTGGGAAGACGCTGCTGTCATCTCCTGATTTGTTTCCCCCTCTCACCTCTTACGACACCCACGGGATGATATTATGGAGTAGTGGATATTCTTACACCGCCACTATACGGTAAACTTAAAATTGCATTTTACAATTTCATGGCTATCGCGAATCGAACACGGATTACTAGAGTACTGACAAATTTACGACGAGCGCCTGTGCTAGCTCTATAAGTGAAGCGTATTTTTTAACCATCATAAGCCACTGCTTCGCTACTATCACATCTGATAGTAAGTTGTGATGTAGCCGAAGATGATCCACTATTTTAGCATAACAAAAACCTATTCACTCTTGCCTTAAAGACACCTACAAATGTAGAGTTACTTATGTTATTATATGACCTAGGTAACACAACAGAAGAAAAGTAAAGACATAGCAATCATTTATAATTATCATTTCCTCTTTTAGAAAGGAAGAAGATACTCCTCATTTGTCAAAGCTAGGCGACACTAAGCGTTTAAACTAGTCTGTTTCAATAAAGAAATGTCGTAGAAAATATGCGATATAAAATGGTATAGAATACATACATACGTACATAAATTCATATCGTCACTATTATCTACGAAAGGGTAGGCATAGTCCAAAGCAAAGTAAAGGTAAAGCAGCTAGTTACTCGGACCTTTTAAAATTTGATATTATCTAAATTTGGTTGGTAGAGAATTCGACAGCAAAAGTCAATTTCCCCGAAGACTGGTATCGCGGCTAAGGGACTCCTTTCGTACACTCTTCTTCAACTTACCTTTATGTCTGAGACTAAAGAGTTTATAATTACAACGTTTTATCCGAGACTTAACTAAACTATGTTTTGTTATAAGGCAGAAGTCAAGTGCACACTTAGTTATCTGCCTTGAGACAACGTATTTGATAAAAACGTACGTGTCTTATAGTGTACATGTGAAGAATAATAAAAAGAGTAAATAGATATAATAAAACATGTAAATAAATAAATAGCCAAATTACGATATAACGATCGTTATTACTAGCTTTACCCTAATTATCAAAAATTCTAAGTGATTACCAAAATATACAATATTTCTTTTTTATATAATAAGGGTGACAAACGAGTACACAGTCCAGCTGATTGTAGATAGTTAGTGGATGGTGTGGCCTATAAAATCTACATCTATCCTCGATTAGGGATCAAAATGCAGATGCGTGGTCACCCCTGAACTAAGATGGAATGCCTCGTTTCAAGTAAAAAGAGTCTCCAGTTCCCTACACTTGCCATAGGAAACACAGCATTAAGCTGCTATTTTACGTTGGTATATTCTTTGTGAGCGTGGTCCTTCCCCGGTTGAGCCGACCCATTTGTGCTACAACTATAATATAGCTGCAACGTTTAAGTAAAGACTTTACACATCATCAATTGACGAAACTTAACTCGCATAGAATTATTACGTAATGGTTGATACTGGGTGATAATTCTATGTTAACTCGGTTCTTCCGCGTTTTACGTAAGATACGGCTTTAGTAAAGTAATATCTTCCTGTTTTTGTGTCTAATGATTTGTGGACGGTATAAAATTGTTTTTGTTTATTGTATAACGCGACAGGAAGCATCTTTAATGATACGCGTTAAACGTGTTAAAAATTTCCTACACATAGACACGTTTTTTAAATACGTATTAAAAACATATTTTAGTTACAAAATGCTATAGTACCGTAAGGGCTGGGCATTTAGGTATAATAATAAAAAACTTGCGTGAGTGTCGTGGAACACTCGGTTAGAAAGAAGTTCCTTTCGTGGTATTTTTTTTAATACTAGTAATGCTATCAAATAATACTATCATACCCTTAAACCACTTCTGGTAAGCTTAAAATGCTTGTGTTAGAAGTGGTTCACGACAGTAGTTGAATTTTACCCTCGACCCACGAAACTTTTTGAACCCACGACCTTTCGAGTTCGCGGTCCGCGCCCTGCCATTAGTCTACTGACGCTTCTAATATATTATTATTGATAATCGTATTATAATATAATTAAGAAATACAAATAAATGAATTACTAGCGTCTATTAAAATGAAGCGTCATTTAAAATAAAATAATATAGTACGTGGGGGTAATATAGTCATCCGGTTAATATGGTCACTTTCTTATAACTCGAAAACTACAGCCTTATTTGCATAGATAGCTTTGTGATACGATAGCTCTTCATCAGTCATTCAAATAATAAAGGATCAAAAGGGCGCCGCTATATCGACGCCATTTCGACAATTGATATTATAATAAATATTTTAGTCGATTTTAGTATTGGGTAGTGTAGTTAGTTTCTTTAAGTTGATTTTTCGAAGTGTTCCTAATTATTGCAAAGGCTTTTTTTGCTATTTTTTTCTTAATATATTAGTTATAGTATTCGACATTGTGTATTTGTCTCTGTCCTCCTCCTAGTTTTGGTTTTATAGGGCGGCAAAGCTTAAGGTGACCATATTACCCTCACGTACCTTATTTCTTTTATAGCAAGATAAGAAAAAGTGCGAGGGAGATGGATATTATTCCATTCTGCTTCCTTATAGCTGCGAGGGCCGTCTACACTACATCAGAAGGAGTCGTGACGGAAAAATCTTAAACTTTTTCTCTCCTAGCCTCCATCCGCCAAATTCGTACCGTCCGATAAAGAACTTCGTTCTAATATTACCGAGACCGAAATACGGTTACGGCGGCCAGTTTCGACGGCAACTAGCCATTTGCTCAGGACAGAATTACAGTGCACGAGTGTCTGCGCATACACAGGTGCACTCTTTGTTCCCTCACTCTTACATGCTGATGAGACAGCGAGCGATATGACCAGAGAGAGATCAGGCTCAGGACCAACGGCTTTACGTGCTTTCGAAGCACGGGAGTGAAACATCGCGAACTTCCTGACTCCGCAATGCTACTGAGAATTTCGTGACAGAAAAACTAACCTTATTTGAAAAGTTTCATATGTGGTGACATTGTGTAACAAACACAATACATTGTGATTGTGCGGCTGACAACGCATCTACATTTTGATTCTTCATTGAGGTTAGATGTAGATGTCTCTGAGTCACAGCAACCACTTACAATCAGGTGGACTGTGTGCTCGTTTGTTACCCTATGCTATAAAAAAATATCTTCATCTCGCTTCCAACTAGCGACATCTGGTGAGTGGGAAATTATAAGCCCTCTTTGAGGGAATTTAGGCAAAGATTGATTTTTTCGGCACCCTTCAACGTTGTGTTGTCGAATAACTCAAAGTTTTAGGGAAATATAACTTATAGGTATGTACGCAATTTATACCATTGTATGTTTGTCTGAGACTGAATATATCAAAATAAATTCTTAGATCTTTTTCAGTTAACAGATACGAACTACATATATAATCTTGACAAAATTGCTTAGTTGGCGTCCAGATATATTTATTACAAGGATACTGGAAGAATTTAATGTAATGCAAGTAAAGTAACGTATGAGAAAGCTTATCGTCGCTCAGTGAACTATGCTCGAAGTTTCTCTGCGTGGTAGAATTAGACATAGTTCAACGGATTGATATGCTGAAGTGGCAATTGGCCGGCCATATATTTCGAAGAACCTACAGCCGATGGGAAGAAAGATTCTCGAGTGGAAGCCTGGTACCGGTAAGCGAAGTGTAGGGTGCCCTCCCACTAGATGTAGTGACGATCTGGTAAGAAGATGCAGGAAGTCAATAATTGCAGGTGGCTCAGGGCGTACATTGAGGTATTCCTTGGAAGTGGCCTATGTTCAGCAGTGGACTTGTGATGATGAAGTAAAGTAACAACCTATATCATTATCCCACTGTCGGCTGCAGTAGCCACTTCGTTTGTCACCTCAGTTTTATATAGAATAATAATCTATAATCTATTAGAACAACTGTAGAACATAAAAATAGAAGCCAAGACCTGAGAAGAACCGATGGGGTGCACACTTTCACAAAATAAAGGTAATTTATAGTGGCAATACAAAAAATAATTTTGTTAATCAGAGACTATTTGAAAGTTTTCTTTTTTAATTTTTAGTTGATTAACGTGAATGCTGTGTTTCAACTATCCATTAATCATTACCATTACAGCTTTTTACAAGCATTTTTATATAGGTTTATCACATTTTGATTCACATGTCCACAACATCCACTTTTCATCAAGTGGATCATGTTAACCTTTCTCATATAAAATTATATATATTTAGATTGTATGTCCCAGATTTGTATATTGCCTTATAGATTTTTCACAGTCATAACTGTGTGTTACCGTATCAGTTACTTAACATTACATTTTCCAGCATATTCACGCATTCCATCACATTATGAATTCATCCACACATAATTATACTCGATACCGACCGTTGCAAACGGTCCGTTTGACTAACCCAATTCGATACGGCGTCTGCGGTAGCAACAAAACTTCATCTCTGTTACTTTATAAATAAAGTTTGTAATACATTGAGACCTACGCCAGGTTTTAGTTTACTGTTACGTAAGACAATTTAAGGTCACTACGATTGCATAACGCTTGTACATTACTGTGAGAGCGACCAGAATCAAAAGATCTCTACTCCTTATACAAGATGACTTCTTCATCGTTGTGTTTGGAAGGACGCGGAGCGGGTGAGGGGGTCAACGGCTACGGTTGGGGTATGCGTTTAATTTTAGATTGTGGAAGTTTTGTAATGTTGCTATATGTTTTCAAACGATATATTGGCAAATTTTCATTTAGTTTGGGCTTGAGTTTTGTAAGGAATCCAAATTCACTTTGATGTACAGTTTTGGTACATTTATTCATTCATCTAGTCATCTAGTCTATTGAAAGTCCACTGTTGAAAATAGGTCTCCCCTTTAAAAAACTCATATGCTAAGTTCAGTAGAGTTGGTTGGATAACTACTTGGAATATTAGAACGACTTATAACGTGACTTTAAATATGCAGTTTAGATTTAGTATTAGGTTTTATTTCAGTAGTCGATTTTATATTACCTTCCTTACCTAAGCTATGTTGTGGCTTATGTACGTGGCTATGTTGTAAGTACTGTTCTAATAATTATTTTTGAAATATACGAATTTCACCTAACAGGCTATTTAAATTGCCTGCCATGTTAGCCTTGGCTGTTGCAATTATACTTATATATATATGTATGTATGTGAATTGGTGCACAATCTGCGAAATCTTCGCAGATTGTGCACCAATTCACATACATACAAAAAAAAAAACATACAATCGAATTGAGAATTTCCTCCTTCTTGAAGTCGGTTAATAAATGCCCCGACTTCAAGGTATTTTATTAAATTATTTTTAAATCGGTGTAAGATTATCCACTACCTCATATCATCCCGTGGGTGTCGTAAGAGGCGACAGAGGGAAACAAATCAATTTTAATAACGACTAAAAAAAAAACTGCGGTTGCCAACCCGCTTGCCCAACAAGCAACTACGGCAAATATCCCCTATGAGACAATCTATGGGGAAGGCCTATGTTCAGCAGTGGACTTTAATAGGCAGTAACGATATAACGGTGTTTTAAAGTCGGTTAAAATTTATTTTTACCCTTTTGAGTGGACTAAGTCGAATCTAAGACAATAAATGTCGTTTAAACAGTCAAATTACCAACTTCATTCCCTATTTTGCCACCCTTGAGGTTGAAATTTTTCTCCCAAAATTTATATGGGACCACCCTTGAACTATGAAAATTTAATTAAAAAGCAATCACCAAAATCGGTTTATAATTGACAAATGTATCCCGAGCATACATACAAAATAAAACATACAGTCGAATTGTTAACCTCCTCATTTTTTTGGAGTCGGCTAAATAATACTGTAATAATTACGAATTCAAAGGGCTGCTTAGTTTTAGTGTCTTAATAAATCCAAATTTATATACAAATTCAAGCATATGTGTACGTATCTACATACACTTACAAGCACGTGCATATCACACATCACACACCCCTCAAGTTTAAGCACTAGAGTGAACTATAATAATGAATTAATTAACCAAGAGCTATAATTACATAATAATTAATTAGACAGTGGTAATACTTTCTGTTTTACGCTTATTATATTACTATCTTTCAGTACACGGTATATATGAATATATATGTATATATGACATGCACACTTCGATATATCCGATGTGTTTATTCAAACAACGTTGCATCTCTTTTACAGATCATAAAAGTTGTATTTTTCTCATTTCAGCTTCTACATAATATTGAGAAAATAATTATGACATACGAATGTTATAAAGGCCTTCAAAAGACAAGTTTTTGTTTTGAAAGAAAACAGTGACCTAATCTCAAAACCTTGACTGCGATGCACACAACTGGACTGACGGTTATGCAAAGCTTACATCACTCCTTTCTTACCGCTTAATCAACAGATCTATGACCTAGATACGAACGCAAGAAGACTTATATGTTGCAAGAGACAATTTGATTGCTTGGGGCTTTGTGATTTATGCTTTTGATGTATTATTACAGTAAGAAGGTTACTATGATGGTTGGTTTAAAACAGTATTACTCATCATCATTTAACACGAATTTTATATGCGGTAGAGCCACTTATATTTATATAACTATTCATAAATCATGACATATGTATGTAGTCCTTATAGACTAAGTATATTATAACGTAGTCCTTTTGGAATACGTATATTATGACTACCGCACAACTGGGTTTATTTACATATATATAACTAGTCATAAATCATAATATATGTAGTCCTTATAGACTAGGTATAATAACGTAGTCCTTTTGGAGTACGTATATTATATGACTACAGGACAACTTGGTCGGCTTGACCAAGGAAGTACTATATTCTGTGAGATGGTTGAATGTCTTATGTGGTAGGAGTCCTTTCTGCCAAGGTGTCCATCTTGATACCAACCTGTTACCTATTTCTGTCGCCAATCAGCAGTGCGTGCACCGCTGTGTTCCGGTCTGAAGGGTATAGAGACCCAGTATGATTACAGGCTGTTAGGCATTCCACCTAGGTCATTAGAGGCGACTGTAGACTTCACTTATTGAAGTTGGTAGCAGGTGTCCATGGACTGCAGTAGCCACGTTCCAACAGGTGAACTATAAACAAGACAAGTGGTAAAATTAAACATTTTGTACCACCGACTTCAATATAAATAAAATCAAAACATCATCAATGTAGTCGAAGTCAATTTTTTTTTATATAGGATAGGGTGACAAACGAGCACACAGTCCACCTGATGGTAAGTGGCTGCTGTGACCCATAGACATCTACATATATCCTCAATAAAGAATCAAAATGCAGATGCATTGTCACCCGTGAGTACTAAGAAAATGCCTCTTTTCCAGTAAAAAGTGTCTCCGGTTCTCTACACTCAACATGCGAAACACAGTAGTGTTAAGCTGCTATTTTACGTTAGTATTCTGTGAGTAAATACGCATTATTAAGGATAAATCAAAAACTACTGAAGATAGTTATATAATTATACTATAAGATGTTCAGTACTCATGATGTACCGAACATCTTATTAACTGGGCACCACGAGGTATTCCATTTTAGTCCTGGGAGGTAACAACGCATCCTTAGCCATCTTTGTTTAAAGTTGTCTGCAGGTGTCTGTGGACTGCAGTTGTATAAAAAATAACGCACTGAGCAGGCGAGCTAGTAAACCCACTTTCAATTTTGAATAACACATAACTAGATAAATTTTTAAGGGTCATTAATAATAATCCATAATAACTTCTTATAATATTCAGGAATACATGAATGAAAATAAACTTTCGGAATTAGGTGATTGCTACCAAGTTAAAGTTATATAAAATTAATCATTAAAAAATTAAGTCGGGGCTTTACTATGGAATATCTTAGCACCGACTTCAGAATGTGAAATTATTTTATACTTTTTAGTGGTGTGGTGGTCAGCTATTACTTTTTATTTAAAGTATTTTTAACGCTTTTAAAAAAATAGTTACATTAAAACTTTATTCTCTATTTTGCCACCCTTAGAATTTGGTATTTTGTTCCAAATGTTGTAATTTTTTCTCCAAAATTTTATTGGGACCACTTCTGAACGAACCCCTAAGAAATAAAAAAAAACATCAAGTTAACAATTGACGAAAATATTGCGTAACATACATACAAAAACATACAGTTGAATTGTTTACCTCTTCTTTTTTTTGAACTCAAAATAGTCTCGCTAGCTTTGTTGTTGATTCTTCCCAGGACAGATTTTCCGAAATAGTGATAAATAAAAAACTAATTTCAAAAAATATTTAGTAGTAATCTATATTTAATATGAAACATTATATTCTATTCTAAAATCGAGGATCAATGATTTACGAACCCGCAGAACCGTTCTTAGAACTAGGTCTCCATTACCCAGACTGTGTAAGCTGCCAAATAGCTACCTACAAACACATAGTAGAAGTAAACTTTGATTCCACTTACAGTTTCCGTAAATAGATTGTCGACAGTATAACTAGTACTTAATTTCGTTCAACCAGCTCGTGTATACTATTACCAAACGGGAAACTACGTTCTTTTAAAATTGTTAACTTTATTTACAAATTGAAACCTACTTAAGTCATTGTTTTAGAGAATTCAGTGTTTACTAGTAAGTAGTCACTACACTTAGCTTAAGTAAATAATCTATTATTTAAGATGTCATTGTGTAAGTTGACTGTGAGTATAGCTATATTAATAAAATAAAAACAAGTGAAAATTTTTGAAATTAAAAAAATATTACCACGTTTTTAGCAAATTCTTGAATTGTCATCAGAATTAGAGCTATAATCAAAATTTCAAGTTTGCAACTCATCGGGAAGTTAGTTTGAAATCAATTAGTAAATTCCACCCGGAACGACAGTCAGACAGACAAACAAGAAAGTGACTTAATAAAAAGTGGTAAAATAATCACCGGGTGGACTGGGTGCTCGTTTGTCACAACTTGCATAAATCTATTGGTGCAAATAAAACTTTCCGATACTAACCTAATCGAGAGAAATGACCATTTTTGTACCATTTTATTGGTGGGTTGCTGACAGCAGTATCTCGATACGTGCAAAAAGATACTATAAAACATTATCTAGCTTTAAAACTTTTGCTGTAGAAATAGATAAAAATTATGCCCTACAGACAATTTTGGTCACAGCGGTCCCTCAACGGAGACTAGGTATCTGCTCAGGACAGGATTACAGTTCACAAGTGTATGTGCAAGCACAGGTGCACTCTATATTCTTTCATTCTCATAGTCTTATTGGACGGCAATTCGACAAGACCGGAGGGAGCGGGCGCAGGACCAACAGCTTTACGTGCCTTCGTGGGTAAAACACCGCCAATTTCCTAACTCCAGGTTAGCTGCTACTGAGAAATTCCTAATAGAAAAAACCAGTAACTGATTTTGGTCAGACCCAAGATTCGAACTCGGGATACTAGACCAACGAGGCAGTCAATAAATAAGTAAGAGAGTGGGAGCAACCTAAAACCTAGATAGAGGCTAAGCAGAAGTGTGCGAGTAGGAAAGGAAGACTTTTGTCTGTTTTTTTTTATAGAATGGGAGTGACAAACGAGCACACAGTCCACTTAATAGTAAGAGGATGCTGTGGCCCATAGACATCTACATTTATCCTGGGTTAAGAATAAAAATGCAGATGCGTTGTCATGTTGTTTCCAGTATAAAGGGTCTCCGGTTAGAAAATTATTTATTTTTATAATAAACTATGTAATTTATGTTGTTAACATAGTTAATTATTATTTGACGAAATAAATTACAAATTTGATGTGTTAATATGATGATGTTTCGATAGTTCAGAATTTTATTAATAACTAGTTTTATAAAATGTATTTTTTTTTGTTTTAGTCTTTCTCTTTCCCAGAAAATTGTCTAGCAGTACTTATTCATTTAAGTTAAGTCTAATTATAATTATAATCATAACGTTACTTGATGAATACGTTTATGAGATACGCAGTGCTTAAAGAAGGACAGGCAGTCCCGGATAAGATCGGTATTCCGATTATGACGGTGAATGCATCCAGCTCCGTTACACACATAGATTAAAGCAATCGCTATAATACATTTTCTTTTTTGCCCTACATTCTTGTCTTAGTATAGATAAACAAATATTTTACTTAACTGTATCCGTGATAGAACAAGGGCCGAGGTCTCGCTTTAGTTTCATAGGATCTTCGTACTCAACTTCGAATTTGGGTAATACAGTCGCACTCACAGAATACCATCGTAAAATTTAGTTTAGTTTAGTTTTATTTCAAATCGGTAGATCCTCAGATTAATTAACAGAGTAGTTAGTAGAGCTACTAACAGATCTAGATAAATAATTAACCAAACGAAGAGCAAACAGGAGTGGTTCATAACAGAACTATACGAATTTAGGTACCTAAAAATATTTCACATACGCACAAAAATACAAATCAAATCAAATCAAAAATCTTTATTTCATTAACTTAAGTCTAAAAATACAAGTTTACTATGTTTAGAGATTCCTTTTGAGCGAAATAAATTGCTAACATTTATTTATTTATTTGCTTTTTCGTATGTATGTTACATGAGAGTCAGAAGCTTTAGTCAAAGCGATCATCATTCAAGATACTCTTTTTTATAGAATAAATGTGAAAAACGAGCACACTGTTCACCTATTAAGTAAGAAGATGCTGTGGCTCATAGACATGTACATTTATCATCGATTAAAAATCAAAATGCAGAATGCATTGTCAGACTTGAGGACTAAGATGGAATGCCTCGTTTCCAGTAAAAAAGGGTGATATTATTAACTTCTGCTCGCACAGTCTATTCAACACGAAAGAAACATTTGCTTAACAATCCCGTCATCTTTGAAAAACTGGCATTAAAATATCAATATCAAGTGATTGAGATACGTTATCAAATCGCTCACTAGTTCGGTAGATGAAGCTATTTTGTCCGTAGTTTGTATTGATCTGAGACATGTATGATTAGTCATCCTGTCTTTATCAATGAATTTTGACTCATTATTGTACATGTCGCTATAGGCTACAACATTCAGTTACTCTCAGTTAGACTGTGTGGTCGATTATATAAAAAAGAATCTCTAAAATCACAATTTAATGTCTGTCAGTAATCTGTAGAACTCCCTAACTTCCTTGACACATTCAAAGCATTTAGATAAATTCAATGACCCTTTCATGGCTAGTTAAGTAATGTGTTTTACTAGACCAAGCGGTAGTAGGTAGCTCTTTTCAAGTTCCTGGTTTAGCTCTAGGGCCATCGATGTCGATGTGCCGCTTAAGTGTAGGGCGACTCGACATTTCAAGATAGATGAGACTATATAAGTACCTAAGAGAGCATTTAATTAAATAAAGTTAAGCTTTAACTATTCAAGGATAAAAAGAAAGTCTTAAATCGTTCAGACTGGGCCAATCATTTTTGTTCTATACCAGTACTGGCTTCGTGGGGATATCGAACTTGCGGTACGAGGCGCCGAAGCTTAACGCGTAGTACGCAACGAACTTTTTTAGAGTTCGTTGGTATTGGTTCCCAGAAAAAAGTTTCTCCGGTTCTGTATACTTACCATACGAACACGGCAGCATTAAGCAATATGTATGTCACATTATTATGATGATCCATTAATGTTATGCGTGAAAACAGTGCAAATAAAATAAATAAATTGACATAAATATTTTTTTAAATGAAGTGACCGATGAGAATGAAAGGTTCTTTAGTTACAGCTTCGTACGACGTATAAGCGAAATTGGGGGAGGTGCCGCAATAGAAAGAGACGACCTGGTAAGACATCCAAGAAGTCGATTAATGCAGGTGATTCAGCACCATTTTTTGTGGCATTCCTTGACGGAGGTCTATGTTCAACAGTGGACTTGTAAAGTGAATGATGATGATGATGATGACCAACGGTTGGGTAAGCCTAATTGGCGATAAGCCGATACATCTAATGATTAATATTTTTTGTATACATTTAATTGCCATAATAGGAGACCATATATATTAGGAGAGTCCCTTTGCCTTCATTTTCATGGTCGCCATCGGCATGGTAAACAATGCTTGCGCCTGTGCGCTCGTACAGTTCCCACCGCGAGGCTGTTACACGCGTCTGCACCGTGACATAATCCGCTTACCCAGTAACGAGCCGGATACAGACCAGGGCTGCTACACGTCTGTGGCATATACTGTATAAGAACTGAATATTGCTGATGTTTTGGTGCAAAATATTAAAAAAAATATCTCAAACGGCCTTTTTTCAGTATGAAACTATCTTTTCTAAAGTTATTTTTGTGAACAAAATATGTAGTAAACACTTTAAGAAAAGTTTTTACTCGTATTTGGATTTACCTTGTATATTTCCTTCTTTAAATTTAAATAAAAGTGTATAAAAAATTGACTGGATATTTGCTCGGAGAATATAATTAAAAATTAAAATTATGTACAACCGACTTCAATATAAATTATTAAGAATAACTCAAAAACTATTGGTCAGACCTTGATCAAATTTATATAGGACCACATGAGAAGCACCAGATTTCAAATAAAAAAATAATCATCGTAATCGGTTGACCCTAAAAAAAGTTATGAGGTAACATATATAAAAAGAAGAACATACAGTCTAATTGAGTACCGTCTGCTTTTTGAAGTCGGTAGAAAATGTATATTTAATTTGATTGAAAAATATACAATATTAAAAAACTATAATAAAAAAAACTAATAACTTAAATTATCATACAGTCCTACTCCCTGTGGTAGCGTGCCAAGAACGCTGGCTGCGTTTCCTCGCTGAATGGCTATACTAGTCATAAGAGGGCTGGTTCTATTCTCGCATTGGAGCGAGAAAAGAACCAGCCCTCATATGACCAGCAGCAACGATCAGTCACGGCTAGAGTTCCTTTAGGAACTTCACCGCACGTGGACTGCACGGACCGATAGTCTCTACAGCAAATGGCACAAATATGTAATATTTGATTTAATTTAAGCTTTTGTATCATATATTATGATATTTATGGTGCTGTAAGGTGGCCTTGTAAGAGAATCTTTCCTCTTTGACCACCACTGGTTTTAAGAAAACTTATATAAATATATCGTCAGTTCTTTTTAACAACACAAAGACGAACATAGAGTCAAATAGATAACTGTTAAAACATTGCTCTATCTAAGCCACATAATCAGCATTCACGCTTACGACCACTTAAACAACGAGGTATTCAAATATCTAAAACAGTTTACAGTATAAGCCTATATATTTGCTTCTAAAATTTATTTTTTAGATATATGATAGGTGTCTTTAGGGGGTCAACATGTTCTCATTCATTTTTCAATCATATTAATCTAAATAATTTTAAAGATATCAAACACATTATAGGAAAAAAAACTATTGCTATATAAATTACTAGAATCCCACCCCGACTTCACCTGGGTGGGATGTATTATTGTGGCGATTTTTAAAATTAAACATCAATAACCATTAATTTTATCAATTTGATTTTAAAATAAGCTAAGATCACTAATTGTTCTCTATCTATTCGTGAAGTTTCCTCACAATCGGCTTAACCATTCTGAAGATTAGCCCAGACATGGCTATTGATGTCATTTCGATATTTTGGACAGACGCTTGTATTTTATTTATATATATATATATAAAATTATATTGAATATAATTTTGTACTCTTAAGTAATTTTTTTACTTTTAAGTAAAATTTGATAAGCATTTCTGAACTCGTGCCCTCGCACGGTGATGCTGTTCGTGGGATTTGGGTTTAATATGTAGAATGTACTGCGTCATTACAATTGTGAGATGCAACCCTAACTCTGCATCACAGGGATGTGCTCGGCGGATGTTAACCTACTACTACGAGTTTGTAACGGGATTGTTTACGAAAGACAAAATGGACACGCCGTTTACTCGAATTTTAACAAAATTTTTCTTTTATAACTAAGTTTAACATTTAGGTGGTACGTAGGGCTCTTTTTCTGCCAAGGAGTCTGATCAAATTATATGTTATGATCTCAAGGTTGGTGAAACTGGTGTTTTTTTTTATTAAAAATATTGTTCACGTGGGTAAAAGCGCATCTATGAATTTCTCGTTGAAGTTGTTTGCTGTTGATTATATTCTAATAAACAATAATTACTATTATCATCGTTATAGTCCATCACAAGCATAATGTAGCACTCAAGTCTCCTCCGTATACTGCCAGAAAGAAATCGTAATATCGAGCCAACTGCATCCAATACCAGCATCGTCAAGTAGCTCTATACTTAGTGTTATATTGCGCTAGCTGATACGACTTAATTAATATTATTCTGTAAAGAACTTGATATTTTTAGCGTAGAAAAGTATGGGCTCTAATAGGGCTTATAAAAAATTAGGTGGATCAAATCCGCAACCACTGTGGTACAAATTCTTTTAGTAATAGTAGGTAAGAGGATTTATTATTAATTAAACATTTTGATTTATAGTTTAACAAATTTTATTGGGCATATCCATATTTAGTCGAGTGTAGTTTACGAGCATAGTGTGCCGCGAGTTGGCACACTGCTCTACATTCACGCATATTGATAAAAATGCCGAGATAACACTAATTTTTTCACCAATCACATCTTTATACCGTATACGTTCAACTGTAATTAAGTTATAATTGTTTACTCAAATCACAACGTTATTTCTATCTAAAAAAGACAGAATTTCAATTAAGAGTTATGATAACAGCTTATGTTTCAATTTTTCGTTAATTATCTGTTATGACCTATTTTATGTAAGCTTATTTAATTTTAAATATCAGTTGCTTATTATTAATTTATTTAAACTTTTTGTCTTTTTGTTTGTGATTTAAGATCATTTTAAAGGTTTTTTTTAGGTATAAAGGCGACAAACGAGCTCACAGCCCTCCTGATGGTAAGTAGCTACTGCAATCCATGGACACCTGCAGCCATCTTCAAACAAAAAAGGCTACAGATGCGTTGTCACCCCAGAGAACCAAGATGGTATGCCTCGTTTTCAGTAAAAATGGTCTCCGGTTCTATACACTCACCATACAAAACACAGTAGCATTAGGCTATTTTACGCTGGTATTCTGTCAGAGCGTAGGCTTACCCCGGTCAAGCCGACCCATTCGTGCTACCATAACATAGTCGGAACGTGGTTCTCCCACGTTTAAGATAAGGTTCGATTGAAATGCAATACAGATTCTTCCTCCTTAATTTACGGATATCGTATTCTAATGCCGTAAATAAAAACTATACGATTTCGAAATTCAGTAAGTAGTAACGTCTGCATCGTACTACTCGTAACCTTTTTCTACTTCATCAAAAGTCCAGAGCTGGACACAGCCCTTCTTTCACTTTTGAGGGGGTTATAGCGTGGTAAGCCCCCTGCGATACTTCAGTACGTGCTGGCGGACTTAAGATGTCCTCGAAACATTTTTTGATATGCAGGTTTTCTAACGATGTTTTCTTTAACTGCCGAGATGTGTACTTAAAATAATTTTAGGCAAAAAATTATTATATAACCGTTATGTTTGGTAACAATGTCACCAAAGCTATTTCGAAAATAAACTATCTTTTGTATTTTGTACATTGCATTTTGAAAGTCTTACATTATTTGACAAATTTTAATCGTTCATGCAAACCCTTAACGTGCTGTTATTGCATTAACTCGAAATCATTCTCAGAACCCAACTTGCAACGATGTTGTATCTGATAATTTTAACTGTATATATTGAACGAAAAAGTTTAAAATTGTCAAATTAAATCAATTTATTAAATCGGACACCATGAAGTTCATTACGTGTGTGCTTATTTTAAAAGTGAGTATTTTAAATAACAGTATTTTTAATATTTTGATATAAGTAAGTCTTATTGTCACGTGATGGCAGCGTGATAGAACCCATTTCCCTTTTCGTCCTGTGAGAAGAGATATGCATTCACGGCTTGTAGAATACAGTTCCGAGTGAAAAATTGCTTGATTTTATTTTTCTGTTTGTGAAAATCTCTCTATATATCAATTTATTCTCAGGGCTGTATTCTCTAAAATTTATGGTCATCATTGAAAATCAGCATTATGGTATCACCACAATACATGCTAAGTGCCTGCCTTTATTGCCATGTATTTGATAACATGACAAAGTCAAACTTAATAAATCCACGTGTTTTAAGTTATAAATTTGTATGTTATGTGAGTCAATGGTCTGTGTCAAATAAAGTTTCTTTCATCTTCTTCATATAAGGAAACTATGAGAATGCTAGAAAAATCTTATGGTTTCCCATAGGAACGGTATACCCATCGCTACACCATGGTACGGACGGTACACTGTACCGTCGCCAGTATTTTAGATCTAGTGAGACTTAAAATACTGGCGACGGTCAGCAGCGTCAAAACTGTGAGATATCTGAGACTGCGATCATCAATATGCTTTCCAGGCGTGATGATTAAGGCAAATCCATCCTACAAAGAACGACGCTCATGCCCAACATTGGACTTTTACCGGTGGAAGATGAAGAAGAACAAGTGTTCTTGAGAATTCAAATGCAGATGCATTGACGCCCCTGAGTACTAAGACGGAACCTTTCGCTACCAGTAAAAATGCCTTTTGTTCTCGTTAGTTACGAATTATGCTTATATTTTACCTCGGATGTAAAAGTAATATGGACGTGATGTTACGCTAAAAATGTATGAAGCACCCTAGGTCCTAATAACACACATATACATCATATTCTTACACACATTATCTGACGCGCGCTGCATACTGGTGACCTTTGTGTGCGTGTACTATCTCACGTATGACAAACAAAATTTTAGGACCCAAGGTGTTTTACATATTTTCAATGTAACATTACGTCCGTGTATTTTACGCATATATTCTGTAAAAGCATGGTTCTTTAGGGATGGGATGGCATTCCATGAGGGAGGCCTACGTTCAGCAGTGGACTTGTTAAGGGCTGCAATGATGATGATGATGATGATGGTGGTCCTTTCTTGATCGTGCTGAACCATTGGTGCTGCTTTAATTTCTGAGATGGTAAATAAGTAGCTTATGACGGCTCGATGGCTTAGTGGTTCCGTATTAGTATGCGGCGCTGCGAGTCGTCGGTTGCAATCTCGTATAGAACAAGTATTTGTATGGCCCTATAACTTTAATTACCTATGTAATTGTTCCGGATTTGGTTTGTCCATGAGCATTTTATGACATGCATGTTTTTTCACGAAGTTTCCTTTACCGCCCAATATGTCTTCAGCACTAAAATGGCATTAATATTTTATTTTTCAGGATTTTCATTTTACTAAATTTTGTATCGCTTCAAAATTTCAGGTAATGATTACAAACGCCTGCATGAAACCTTTAACATCGATTCAAATTCAAAATTACGACGGTCCTATATATCTGCACGCGCCAATGACATCTTGTAAGGAAGATGCATCAAAAATACTGCACGTTTCCAAAGATCATAACTGTCAAACGTGCACATCGTGTGAATCGGATTGTACATGTGTTAGTAAGCATTCGACGACTTGTGTTCCGATTAATACGGCGTCGGAAAGCTCTTGTACCGGTGGAACATATTACATCGGGGCATATCCACAGTATTCCAATGTTGGCTTTTATCCAGCTCAAGGAGACACCCAAATTTATTACGCTATAGATGGGCAGTGGAAGCCAAGTTCTGGCTCAAGGCCATCAGATTGTGGTCATTCGGAACATAGTTCTCGTGATGATAAGTGTCTGCATCGCTGTTGTAATAGATGTGGTAATAGTTGTAGTTACTAAAAGTTTGTAATATATATAAACGAAGTATGCATAAACTCATAGTATATGTTATATGTTTTTAAATTATATGAATGTCACATCAATAAATGTTATTTTTCGACGTACCCTACATCTATATATATATCATCCAGGGTTGACTGATGTCTCAGTACCTTGTTACCTTTGGTTTCATTAATAATATTAGATATTAATACAAACTAAACACAATAAAGACCATGTAGTGGCAGCGTAACAATATCTACTCCCCCATATCATCGCCTGGTTCTCGTAAGAGGCGATATAGGAAAATGAAATAGAAATAGGCAGCATCTTCCTGATATCAACTCAAAATAATTAAAAAAAAACTAAAAAAACTTGCGGTCGCCAACCCGTCTGCTCAGCGTAGCAACTGTGGTAAATGTCCTCCATATGTGGCAATCTATGGGGGAGGCCTATAGCAGTAGACTTTTAATAGGCTGTAATAATTGTGATGATTATGACGATGAGAAACAATCCAAATTAACCACTGTTGCAGTTGCTATATTTGCAACGGTTGTTAATTTGCATTAACACAAAGCAACAAACATAACTACGAGAAAGTTTTGGCGGGAACTGAAATTTTGTATGTTAAAAGTCATCGCATGTAAACTATTAGTGGTGTGATGTTATAAATGCTTCGATGGTGCTATAAATCTCAAGTTTTTTTTGGAGATTTGGGGCGGATTGTGATACTATCGTCATCAACTGTCCGCTGGGAAAACTGTCGTCAAAATCTCTCAAAAACTTCGCAATGTGACACATCAGCATTTTGTGAAGAATTTCGTGAATAATAAATCAAACTAGGCGGAACTTTTCACTAATATTGTGACTAAAGTACCTTGTATCCATGGCCATGTAATAAATAAAAAAGAAAACGTAACCACGAGTAATTCTAACTTTTCGCAAGCAATGCACACATTTCGTAAAAAAGTTGCAATTCTCCGCCGCTCGAAGTTTAACAAACTCGCGTTTGCTAAACCGCTGCCGACATCGCTCCCAACGGTTTTGTTTTTCATAATTCCCAATTTGTTTTGTTACACTTAATCCGTTAACAATGAATTGGCGTATACGGTTGCAAATTGATAGTTATAGCGATTTGAGCGTGTATGTATTGCGATTTTATTAAGATTTTTCAGGCATTTCCCATATACGCTTCTTAGGACACCCACGGGACGAAATGAGGTGAAGAGTTCTCTTAAATCTTAAATGGTGGTGTAAGGGAATTCATCACCCCATTTACACTTTGTATGAAGATATAATACTATTATACCTGGTAGAGCCATGCTGCAGCTATATTATGGTTTAGGCACGAATGAGTCGGCTCGACCAGGGAAGGGCTATAGGACCATACTCTCACAATACCAGTGTAAAATAGCGGCTCAATGCTGCTGTGTTTCGTATGTTGAGTGTAGAGAACCGGAGACTCTTTTTACTAGAAATGAGGCATTCCATCTTAGTTCTCAGGGGTGACAATGTATCTGCATTTGGATTCTTAATCGAGGATAGATTTGGATGTAAGGATAAAGATGTAGATCTAAGGGCCACACTATCCACTTAGTATCACGTGCACTATGTGCTCATTTGTCACCATTATTCTATAAAAAAATATTTACTAACATTCTGAGGTATGTTTGATTGTACACAAATTTATAAAATACTTGTAGATTCTTTAACTCTCCCAAAGAAATGTTTTAAATATTTTATCGTCCAACTGATAGATCCAGAAGACCTGTGTTACCTCGTTTCTGATTAGCTTTTGGAGCAGTAAAAACACATTGCGTGATATTAGACTTTACATGCCCTTAAACATTTATAACTTCTCAGACTTGTAGTGTACATTATCTTACGATGCTTTCCTTAATGGCTGATCACGTGATGTCAGCATTTAGAATTACGATTAATAATAATATACTGAGGTTTAGGGCTTAAAGTTTAGGCGGAGATCGAACTGGAGTTGCTTACATATGGTGTAAATTGATTGAATTACCAAGGTTCTTAAACAGTAGCAGAATTAAAAAAAATAGTCAAGATTAAATAGGACTTGCGGCTTGTTGTGATAAGTTAAAAATAAACCAAGGTAATATAAACATAAATTCGATTATTTCAAAGAAAGTATTTTACAACATTCCTTGAGTCATTAATTCACTTTGACCCACATATCTGACCGACTTGTGAAATATATAAACATTACTAACTAGGCGTCAGAAGCATTGAATTAAAAAAAAACAGTTCATTAACTTGAGGTCATTCCTCTCTACGATATACTCAATCGAGTCAATCAACTCTGCCCACCATAATACATGTTACAACCTTCAAGAATGTATGTATCACTGCTTGCCCACAAGTATAAAGCGTAACGACTGACAGTGGTACGTTCCTTCTCTTTCTTGTAGCAACAATCCTATGTTATAAACAGTGATAGCTGTATATATGATGAACATAGGCCTTCCATATAGATTGATTTATAGGGGGGATTTTTTTTATTGTTATTACGAAGACGCTGCTGCCCGTCTCCTGGTTTGCTTCCCTCTGTCGTCTCCTACGACACACACGGGACGACACGGGATAGTGGATATTGTTACACCGCCACTATACGGTCAATCTACTGCTGTCAAGGTCAAAATTGAAGAAAAGCTGTGCGTTATAATTTGCTCGAAAATATTACCAAATTTGCTTGATATGCATATTATACTACACCGCACGCCATCTATTACACAAAGTTGTAACAACCCGTAACCAGTGTGAAGTAACTGGTTACGCAAACCTCAAGGATACAGCAACCGAGTAGCGTGGCGCTGGGTTGCGAAACGTCAAATGTCGACTTAGGAAAGGAGCGGCTGTCGTGTCAAGGCGTTTTGGAGTAACGCTTGGTTCCTTTCGATTTCGTTGGGCAATGGGATCTACCCTGCGAAATGCCAATGGGGCTTTGCTTAGAACTAATTCATCTGAGCTAGGATTCCAGAATCGGGTTTGAAGGACCATGTTTTGTAATAATTCATAGCAGGCTGATATTTAATACCGGAATCAAAGACCCATCGTTAATTTTTTTTTATTGAAACACGTGGAAAGAAAAAAAATCATGAAGGAATTGACGTAAGAAATAAAATGAATATTTTTTAAACAAAACATCAGAAAGAGAATGTACTAATAAAGTCACATGACTGACCTTATTCGAAGACGGTAAATGTTGCAAAGACAATCATGTGTGAAAATAAAATTAACACTGATATAATAAATAGCAATAGAATTCTAGACGAAATAAATCATATTAATAATTGAATTACAGATAATTAAGCAGTTCTAATAGCAGAGTCATTATCGGTTGTAGTATTTAAATTATTTAGTGTGCAAAATATGAAGGAATAAATAATATTAACGAATATTTAAAAAAAAGAAATGAGCAGATAGATGGGCAGCAGCGTCTTTCTAAAAACAAGTAAAATTAAAAAAAAAAAAAACTATGTGTATGTATCTATGGGGGAGTCTTATCTTCAGCAGTGGACTTTAATATGCTGCAACGGTAACGAGTATTAAGTACTTCGAAGCAAAGCGTTTTAGTCAAAACTTCCACAGAAGGCAACTTTTAACATCTCTTTATTTTAAAAGTTGAATCGAGATTAAAGGGGCCCACACAGACTGATTAGGCATTCATAAAGGTGTCAGACAGGGTTGTGTACCTTCCCCAATCAAATAATGCTTTTTCAATCTGCTGTCTGTCATTGTCATCATCATCGTATAACATTTTTAATTTCCTTGGTGTTCCAGTTGTTTATGGGCGGCGGTCGACATTTACTATCAGGCGAGCTGCATAAAAAATATATCGTGCTATAGCGTGGCAACGCTTGGCAGGCGGGTTGGCAACCGTAATTTTCTATTATTTTGAGTTGTTATTAGGAAGCTGCTGCTGCCCGTCTCCTGTCTCATTTCCCACTGTCACCACTTCACGGCGTATTCGTATGAGTACATTTTTGTATTCATAATAATAGTGTTGATTATTATCATGTGTTGTAGATTAAAGAAATGGAATCATCTATCATCACAGGTAATAGAGCTCTTATTTCTTTGTTCTGTCCAGGTAGGCGTGGTACTCTTACCTATTGCATCTGTCGCCTAGTGGCTGTGCACCGACTTATGTGTTTTGATTTGAATGAAAAAAGAGCTAGTATTGGAAAATCTATGACTCGCAAAGAGCTCTTTGCTGACTGGTTAATAATGACGAAATTGATAAAGGTAACTAAAGAGTAGAATAAATAAATTTATAACAACGTCTTCTAAACAAAAGTAATTTTTACTTGATTTATTGACGTACACTCGTTGTATTAAGTCCGTAGACTAGGTTTCGTAGTCGGTTATAATTCCTCTGAGTCCTTCGGCGCTGCAAAGTACTCGAAACGTTGTATAGCAATATGTTTAAAATAAACGCGTTAAAATCCGAAAATTAATTAAATTCTATTACTAATTCTAATACTAGAACTGCTACAAAACCGAAATGACATACGATCTTACAGTCCACCTTAGAATATTATTAAATTATTATTCTAAGCAGTCCACATGATGGTAAGTATCTACTGCAGTCCATGGACATCTGTAGTCAACTTCAAACGTGTTGTCACCTCTGACAACTTAGGTGGAATGCCTTATAGCTTGTAATTATACTTTCTCTGTATATCCTTCAGACCTAAAACTACAGTGCAGGCACTCCAACTACTCCACACTAGAAACAGGTAAGAAGGTGTTAACTACCCAGAAGGACTAGGCAAAAGGAGTCCTACCTTGTTGGTCTTAGCCGTCGTGACCTAAATCCGGTCTCGGGGACATTAATCATATAACGAGCTGCGCCAGCACGCACGCCAGGTATGGTTAATATTGTGGTATACCCAAGCGCAAACATAAAAAATCTCAATAATATTTGTAAGTTTATTTAAAAGTCATGGTCAAGGCGGAGTTTAAAGTCTTGTTTGTTTTATTTTTAACGTTAACACTAACTTCCTCGGAGTACAAATTTACAACTTCCTGTAACATGCTTTATAAGTATTTGTATATAAAACTGGTATTATTTTATTATAATATTATGTTACTTTATTGTTATCATTTTATGATAACTGGGGAATTGTTTTAATGGCAGAAGAAAAAAATTATGAATAAATTGTACCTCGCATCCATATCAACAGCCACTTTTAATCCGTTGTACGCATCTGGTATTCATCACTTACTAGACTGACCCATACTCACCAGGCGGCCAAGCAGTTTGGCTTGAAATCTACGCTGATATAGTTGCCGGCGTTTAACTTGGCAAGATTCGTCATATGCGCAGAAGTCGTTTTTTCGATCTCTTTGGTTATCAAGCAGCATTTGGTTATCAAGCAGGAACGAAGTAGCATCAACATTGGCCAGTCGACTTCCGAGCGCGCGATTGGTTGGCCAGTCGACTACCGAGCGCGCGATTGGTACGTCCCGTTGTACATGCGCAAACTTTCCCCCACTACGCCAAAACCTTGCCAAGTTAGTTGCCGTATACTATACCTTCACACTGCTTTATCTTCGTCATCCATTTGTAAAAGTCAAGGTTTTTGTGATGGATCTAAGCCTATTCGGACATCGAACCATCTCGGACCGGCGCTTAACCTCATACCAGCTATGTGGAATCTACTTCATTCACCGTGGGTAAGCCAAGTCACGGCTACTAAGCCTGCTCTCTATGATAAGGCAGAAATCCGTTCTCAACTTACTACTGTAATCTTAAATTATTATTTTTATCTATAATAATATGTGACTGATTGTATATGAGTATATATGAATATAATATATAGTTTTTATGTATTGCTAAATAAATGTTTATTTTCTTATTTTACTGCTTTTACGAGTACATTACATTTTTACACCTGTCACAATAGTTCACCACTCTACGAGTTAACTGACAGAGAATGCCGACAAGCATTAGTCTACCCATTGTTACCTTCGAAATTTTTGGGTGTAACAATAAAGAGTAAATAATGGCCACAAAGGGCGGACCTAATGCCATAGGGCATTCTCTACCATTTTAAGAATTGTAATACGGCTGACTTTATGGAGTCAGATTTAAATTTATACGATCTATCAACCGTATTTATATTTCGTGCCTATTTCTTTTAGAGAGAAAGAACATATTTATTTAATGTTTATTTATTGCTGCAATTTTCAGAACATCAATTTTATAAAAAAAATGGGTTGCAACAACAAAAAGGTCACCCAACTCAGCATAATTTTACGCTGATATTCTGTCGGAGCAGAATAATTTAGTCGACTCACGAGCAATCGCTGGACATAATTTAGTACCTATTATAAAACTTATGATCACTAAGAGTAATAAGAGTAATGATCACTAGAGTGACCGACATAGCCCAACGGATGGGCCGGCCATATAGATCGAAGAACCGAAATCCGATGGGGAAAAAAGTTTCTCGAGTGGCAGCCTCGTACCGGTAGGCGAAGTGTAGGGCAACCCCCCGCTAGATGGAGTGACGACCTGGTAAGACATGCAGGAAGTCGATGGAGGCAGGTGGCTCAAGACCGTGCTTTGTGGAATTCCTTGGTGGAGGCCTATGTTCATCAGTATACTTGTGAAGGGCAGTAATGATGATGATGAATGATGATCACTAAGAACTTAATCAAAGTTAATATTAAGTCTAATAGTTTTAGATAATAAATTGTGTACATTAAACTAGCTAACTTACTCTGTGCTACGTTACTATACTCTATGACTTTAAAACAAATCAGAGGATTATATCCAGATGTTTCCTTATAGGAAGTAAAGACCTCGACGTCACCTTGCTACAAGCGTTCCATAGCTGATAGCTTCGATGATACGTGTTAATTATATTACATCGATGCTAACAATGCGGTCGTTGTAGTATGTAATAATTTGTAACACTCGTAATTGATCTCTCGTAATGTTTTTTATTGGCAGTCGGAAGTAAGTTATAATTATTTATAATATTTACTTAGCCCTATATGTTCGTTACCATACGTGTTTTTAATAATAATATTTTATAAGAATGAAAAACGAGCCAGCAACACACACACGACCATTCACAACACAATCAGACGCGAAAATCAACTTGGGTTTTTGCTTAAAACTTTTGGACCCCGAGAGTTGGTCGTTTGCAACACGCATTAAAGCCTATGGGTCCAAAGTTACTTAGACTGTGCTATAAAATGGTACTCTGTGCCGCATTTCACGTTCTGCATGCTGATCCATATCAAGGTCAAGCCTATCCATTCGTACCACAACCATCATATAACTGCAGCGTGGCTTTACCACGTATAAAATAACTGCAAACATTTATCTCAATGATGAAACAGAAACAGAAACAGAAAAACCTTTTTATTCAATATAGATTATAAATAATACTTATTGAAAGTCACTTTTGTTTAATTACCACTGGTTCGAAAAAACCTCTGTCCTGGGAAGAACCAGCAAGAAACCCAGCGGGACTTTTTAAATAACAGCTTACAATCATGTATGTTACACAATTAACCACACAAAACAAATTAGAAATAGCTTAGTAGTGAACACCTCATTCCCAGGGTTATTATCATCCATAAATTCCTTAATATTATAATAACCTTTTATACAAACTATGTTTAATAAAGTTTTTGAATTTTGAGCAGGAATTAGGAGCAGGATGGGCATCAGTGTCTTCCTAATAACATCTAGAGAATAAAAATGTGTGGTTGCCCACAGTCAAATGTAACAACTATGGGAAATGTTGTTATAAACTCCCTTATGAGACAATGTATGGGCAGGTCTACCGTCAACACCAGACTTTGACAGGCTGTTAGGAACGAATGAATTGTTTATCTCAATATTTGACTTCACATCCAGATTTGACAAGTCGGAAGCTGCTTTAACGGCTTAGATGGTCTGGCGGTTATATTTTAAAATATAGCTCTGAATCACTATTTAACGTTGGCAATATGAAGTGCCAACGACGAGTACAATGGCCTTAAAAATAGATATATTGAGATAAATCAACGGTCACTACGATAGTATTCTATAAATAAGCGATGACATTACTCTGTCACATAATTGTTGACATTATCTGTGCGGTTACGTGTATGGACATACCTACTGGGTTAAGGCGATGTTGGTTACATAGCCACAATCTAACAATATGTTAGATAGGTAATTTATTAATCACGTAGTGGCAGCGTAAGAAAATAAACTACCCTATATAATTCCGTGGCAGTATACTGATCTATTCCTGTATCTGGTCAGTGATGATTGAGGTGTTGATTGAAGTTTTGTCGTCCGAGATACGCGTGTTTTTGATGAAGGACTTGCAAAATCGTAAATGTCATCGCAAGAATTGGTATGCTCATCCATGTTGAGTCGAGGAGAATAACAACTCAAAATGATTTAAAAAAAATTGCGGTTGTTAACCCGCCTGCCAAGCGTGGCAACTATGGTAAATATCCCCCATATAAAACAATCTAGAGGGTGACTTGTGTTAAGCGGACTTAGGCTGTTATAAAAAGTGATAAGAGGGCTGGTTCTTTTCTCACTCAAAGTTATGTATTCAGCGAGGAAACGTAGCCACTACTACTGGTTTCTGATGATGTTTGTGCTGTTAACCTTTTGGCTTTACAGCTTCATCGGTCTCAGGGCTCGCAACCTGAAAGGCCGCAAGCTAAGTTCTTGGCACGATACCATGGGGAGTAGGATTGTATGATAATTTAAGTTATTAGTCTTAGTTTTTTCTAAAGTTTTTTCGTTCTAAAGATATCGCGCGACAAAATTTTGTTTACATACATATATTTAAAAAAAAAAATGTATATACACACCCACACACACACAGACGGCCGGACGTCCAGCCGGGAATAGTCGGAACGGCTTTCTAGGACCTCAAAACGTGGAGATCTGATGAAAAATGGCATTCTCAAAATCGGACCGAAATCTATAACTTCCTACTTTTGAAAATTATTAATTTAGCGGGAAGTTAAAAATAAAATGAATGATGAAAATAAATAATCAAAATCACGTGATTTTGCTTTGTAACAAGACCTGATTCGAAAATAACAGCAGTGAGTTCGCCAAATGCACTTCGGGTCAGCAACTCCATTTATATTGCAACGCTCGAAATCGAATTCCGATTTGATTCGTTTGTTACGTAACATATATTTCAAGCTAATGCTCTCAGTTAGTACTCACTTTTACAGTGTTTTTTTAGAGGTGATTACTTCGTTAAAAATAGTTTTCGTACTAGCTTATAATTTTCATTATTACGATTGGTTTGATATTTATTTATTTCATAGAATAAAGGTAACAAACGAGAGCGCAGTCCACCAGATGGTAAGTGGATGATGTGGCCCATAGCATCTTTCCTCAATTAAGAATCAAAACGCAGATGCGTTGTCGTCTCTGAGGACAAAGAAGGAATGCCTCGTTTCCAGTAAAAAGGGCTTTTGGTTCTTTACACAAACCATACGAAACAGAGCAGCATTAAGCTACTGTTTTACGCTGGTATTGTGTGAGCGCGTTCCTTCCCCGTCGAGCTGACCCTCTCGTGTTACAACTATAATATAGTTGCAGCGTGGCTCCTCCACACACTGTCATACACTTAATAATAATTTGCTATTAAATTAAAGCAAAAATTAATCTTCACATTATACAATCGCCAAACGTTAGTGCATGATATTTAAAAAAGCGAATAAAAGTTAATTAAGAATAACTGGTATATTAACAAAAACATCTTTTTGATGTTGTAAAACACTGTAACCTCTGGGAAATAAAAAAAAAAATTGATGATTTGTATCTAACATAACGTGGAGCTCACGTTATGTTTGATGGGCCGCTCTAAAACTTTTTCCTCTATCCAGATATGAGTTTATTTATAAATCATCATCATCATTACAGCCATTCACAAGTCCACTGCTGAACATAGACCTCCCCCAAGGAATGCCACAAAGCACGGTCCTAAGCCACCATCGACTTCCTGCATGTTTTACCAGGTCGTCACTCCATCTAGTAGGGGGTCGCCCTACATTTCGCCTACCGGTACGACGCTGCCACTCGAGAATCTTTTTTCCCCATCGGTTGTCGGTTCTTCGAGCTATATGGCCAGCCCATTGCTACTTTAGCTTACTAATCCAGTTATGACCTATGGAACTGAGACGTGGTCCTTCACTGCTGGCCGTATGAGGAAGCTCAAGTTCGCTCAGCGAGCTATGGAGAGGGCTATGCTCGGGGTTTCTCTGCGTGATAAACTTAGAAATGAGGATATCCGCAGTAGGACCAGAGTAACCGACATAGCCCAACGGATTAGTATTTATAAATAGATCAATATAATTTTTAAATTATACTAAAATGTATTCGTGCGTGTCCGATATACACCTTATATGGGTTAAAGCTGCACTGCGTCAAATATCTCAGAAACAAATTTTTATTCAAAATATCAGCGTTTTCTCCTAATTCAGGGTAGACATAACAGTTCGCTTTGTATAAACAAATCACTCAAAGTCAAAGTTCAAATATTTTTATTTGAAATTGGTCTTTAAAGAACACCTTTTGAAAGTTAAAAAAGTACGCCATCACTTTAACACGTTACTACTGCGGGCGACTTTGTGAGAAGAAGCGACAAGAAAATTATAAGTAGAATATTTTTCTCCCAATAGTTGCAATTTAAACTTTAAAAAAATATACAGGGTTGTTTTTCAAAGAGTAGTCACTTAAGTTCAAATATAAATGATATACCGCTATTGCAGTTTTTGAAAATACAAGTAAATAAGGCTTCAATTTTTATTTGAAATTATCCCAAATTGAATGTGATTTATGGGCAACAATGTTTTTGTCTACCCTTACGAATGTGTGCAGTAAAATCAGTTAAAATAATGCATTACCACGCATTTTGCATTTAAGAAATAAAAAGGAGCTTTTAAGGAAAAGGATGTTTGCGATTTTTTTAAATTAATTTTTCCTCACCATTTGCCTATATTATTTATTCTGAACTTTCTCTGCAAATTTGGCCGGTTCTTGCAAAATAACCCTGTATACACAAATCAAGAAAATCTAAGAAAGCACATTAATCAATTCAAACTCAACACTCGTGGAAAAGCAAAAAAGAAACACCAGGAAGAAAACAATATCTAGTTTAGCCTGCATGTACTCAGTCTAATCATTAAAGGACAACCGGAACACAATAAGGTTGCATGTACATGCCCGTATATCGGAAGTGGACGCACCTATTTCTCTCTCAAGGCACACTCGTAAGCGTGATGTAAGAGTTGCAAGGTGAGCTGGAGGAAAACGACATCACAATTAAATTCTGTTGTTGCGTACTAATGTTCTGATTTTATTATCTCCTAGTATATTCAGTCACGCTGTTCAGTTCTTTAAACAAAATGTTAGTTAAAAAAAATTGACAAACGAATACATAACGACAGTCCTACACTAGGCAAGGTTACAGATACGTTTTAACCTCTAAGGACTAAGATGGAATGCTTCACAGCTTATAATTACATATACTCGCTCTTCAGACCTGAACACAGCAGTAAAAGCACTGCTATTTAGCGGCATAAATAAGTAAGATGGTGGTACCTACCCAGAGGGATTCGTAGGCAGTAAAGGCAATAAAAGGCATAACGTATTATGTATAACGTATTAAACCAGCAGCATCGATGTTCGGCTAGGCCAAGGAAGAATCAAGTCTCACAAAATACTAGCGAAAAAATTACATTAGGTGATTGCTACTTATTAATTAAAAAACATAATATATGACAGTAAACTGTACATTTTTGTTAAAAACCCGCTGGGTTTCATAATAAGAAACTGGATTTTAAACTGGCCCGGAAAATATTTAAATTATAGTCGTAGTGTAGTTTTATTCTGTTTACTAACATAGGTTGTAAGTACAAATTTTGTAATAACACTTTTATGGACCAAAAGTCTGAAATAAATTCATTTTTTTTATAATGGCTCTTCCCTTTACAGGGGCATTTTCCGAACCAGTGATAAATTTAAAGTAAGAATGAGATTCAATAACGATTATTTCTTTGGATACGGAATAGAAATGGTGAGTGTAGAGAGCCGAAGACGTTTTTTACTTTAAAAGAAGCGAGTAGTCACCAAAAGAAAAGTAGTAAACTAATCTACGATTTGAATTTTTATTATCATTTATCTGCTGCAATGGCCAAACCTTTTACAAGCTTTTCATTACATGTTAATACTCTAAATGAAACGGGATCTTGTCTCAGTTATTTGATCCAATACCGCCATCTTCCTAACATCATCAATATTACTACAACCTAAGAGCATGACCAACGAACCATAGAGTAAACGCTATATATGTTTACAATTACCTAAACCGACCGAACAATAGTATATCGAAATAGTTCAGGCGGTTATGCAAGGGACTGTCGGCCAGTGGCGCAATACGACTTAGATACGACGGAACTGGGCCAGTTGCCGCCTCGCTACGTCGAAATTTTTATGACGGATTCGGTGATGAACACCGAACACTACCGTAAAGTTAGTTACTAAGCTAATATTTATTAATATTAGTATATTGTTCTCACTTTAACAGCTGCGTTGTGGTAGCTTAAGAAAATTTGTCACCCCTTCCTTCATCATCATCATCATCATTACAGCCCTTCACAATTCCACTACTGAACATAGGCCTCCCCCAAGGAATGCCACAAAGCACGGTCCTGAGCCACTTGCATCCATCGACTTCCTGCATGTCTTACCAGGTCGTCACTCCATCTTGTAGGGGCACGCCCTACACTTCGTATCTTATCGCCCCTTCCTTATCTTATCTAAAATAAAAGAGTCAAGTATGAGTATTTTCCATTAGAGCCTATAAAAATCAATTGCTGAATATAGCCACTATTATAGATCGTCTCCTATGAGGGATTCTGCCATAGTTGCACGCTTGACAGACACAGGGTTAGCAATCGCAGTTGTTTTTATAATTTTTAGTTGTTAATCAGTAAGATGCTGCTGCCTATCTCCTGTTTCAGTTCCCCTCTGTCGTCTTTTACGACACCCACGAGACGATATGGGATAGTGGATGTTCTAAAACCGCCACTACATGTTTAGTATGAGTATAAGAGAGTGTAAAAAGCGAAAGATCCAATAAATACACAGACAGCTATGAAATGGAATGATAGATAATGTTACGCTGGGTAACGTGGTAGAGCCACGCTGGAGCAGCGTGGCTCTATGAATGCAGCACGAATGGGTCAACCGGGGAAGGACTTTGTTTCACAAAATACTAGCGTGAAATAGCAGCTTAATGCTGCGTGTTTCGTGACTGTTGAGAACTGGAGACCCTTTTTACTGAAATTAGACATGTGAAAACGCATCGGCATTTTAATTCTTAACACTGGATAGATGTAGACGTCTATAGGCCACATCATCTACTTACCATCATGTTCACTGTTTTCTCGTTAGTCACCCTTATTCTATAAAAAAATCACCCTATTTCCACCATACGTGTTTTAAGACTTATTTACGGGGTAGAGCCACGCTGTAGCTATATTATGGTTGTTGCACGAATGGGTCGGCTAAACCGCGGTAGGATCACCCTCCACTTAATGCCACTGTGTTTCGTATGGTGGTAAATGTAGAGAACCGGAGGCTCTTTTTACTGGAAACAAGGCATTTCATCTTAGTACTCAGAGGTGAGAACGCATCTGCATTTTAATTCTTAATCGTGGATAAATGTAGATGTCTATAGGCCACAGCATCCCCTTACCATCAGGTGGACAGTGTGCTCGTTTATCACCCTTATTTTATAAAAAAAAACATAACTTTTTTATTTCAAATCTAAAATTCAAGCGCTTGCATAGTGGTATAATTTCAAAAAGGTTTATTATGAATAATATAAATGATGGATAATATAATGGATTTCTGCAAAGTAACGCTTAATTCTATTAAGATATCTCCACGTTTTTTATTATATTATAAAAGTGATTATTAAAATTAATAATTTGTACCTATCTTTCGAAATATCAAGACAGCAAATGAATAAAGTGGTTTATGGAATTTTAAAATTATTTAATTATTACACGTGGTAGAGCCATGCTGCAGCTATATTAATTGTATAGTTGTAGCACGAATGTGTCGGCTCGACCGGGGAAGGACCACGCTCTCACAGAATACCAGCGTAAAATAGCAGCTTAACACTGCTGTGTTTCGTATGGTGAGTGTAGAGAACCGGAGACCCTTTTTACTAGAAAAGAGGCATTCCATCTTAGTCCTCACGGGTGACAACGCATCTGCATTTTGATTCTTTATTGAGGATAGATGTAGATGTCTATGGGTCACAGCAACCACTTACCGTCATGTGGACTGTGTGCTAGTTTGTCACCCTATCCTATAAAAAGTTAAAGTTACATCCCACATACGTCCCACTGCTGGCACAGGCCTCCTCTCATTTCTGAGAGGGTTTTAGGCAAGGAAGTGTCCGCCGCGCTGCCCCAATGCGTGTGGTAAGACTTCACATGTTCGAAATATTTTTTTCTTATTTCTCAGACATGCTGGTTTCACGATGTTTTACCACGTGCTCGGCGGTGAAGGAAAACCCTATCCCATAAAAATATATTTAACGGACGGTAGGCCTACTTTCTGCCTCGGCGTCCATTTGAATTGGTACCATCTTTTTATCAATTTCTACCACAAAACAGCAGTATATCTAACATAGTATTTCGGTTTGAAGGATAAATTACTTAGTATAATTACAGGATGTGGATATTCCTATTTAATCCCCAGGTACAAGGCATTCATAGCCTTTTTTGTTCGAAGCTGATGTTCATAGGCTTTAGTAGGCATTTACATGGATTGTTATCTTGTTTTCCTTTACAGTATTGGAACGAAGTTCTTTATCGGACGGCACGGATTTGGCGGATGGGAGCTAGGCGACAAAAAGTGTAAGATTATTCCGTCACGTTCCCTTATGACGTAGTGTAGACGGCCTTGGCGGCTATAAGGAAGCGAGATGGAATAACATCTATCTCCCTCGCACTTTTCTTATCTTGCTGTGAAAGAAATATTATTTTATTTTAAATGACGCTTCATTTATACGTTTATCAATAATAATATACTACGAAAGGAACTTCGTTCCAACCGAGTGTTCCGCGACACTCACGCATGTTTTTTTAAAAATATATAATCGAAATAAAATGATATCCTCTTATCTAAAAATCGAAATCGAAACTTTTGCAGAAACTCTGTCATAAGAACGTATTGTATTGTACCTTTGTTGCTTATGTATACTCTAAGGTATTTTTCAATTTTTATGGAATGAGGTTAATACGATTAGCTGTGTGACATTATCAGAGAGCTGTGTCAGAATGAAATGATAATGGTTTCTAATATGACAGGGTATTCCTGAACTTTGAATCAACTCAAATTCTTTACAAATTTATAAAGTAAAATTTTGCTTATTTTAATTTTACGATCAATAAGTTATGTTAAAAGCGGCAAAATCCGTTAAAAGAATTTAAGAGTACCCTAAACCGATGAGCATATACTATGCGTTGATATATAGATGTTAAAGAAGCGAGACAGCAAGAGAGGACGTGCCAAATGGAAGTCCGTAGTTTCTGCTTACCCCTCTGTGTAATAGGCGCGAAAGTTTTATGTTGTTATGTTATAAAATTCGTATTTTTGCCGTGGTATTTGCGTAAATACTTGTGTTTTTCAGAAATATTGGGTTCAGCTTCAGCTGCATTCAACTTCTAAATTTGCGGTGTAAAAGTTAGGTATTCAGACTACTTAAATATTTAGTCAGTTAAAAGTAGCATAAATAATTTTAAAAAAAATGTTTTTATATGAGCTAAGAAATTAAAAAAAACTTACGGTGCGTTTTTATAAAGCGGAACATAAGTATCATTTTAAGTCATAAACTTTATTAGGTAGTTTTATTTTCTAATGTAAAAATGTTTCTGTAAATCTTAAACGGTTAAATAATAAATACAAAAAATATATGTAAGAAAATAACAAAATAATGCAATGAAAATGGTTTTGCTTTAAACGGAATCAGAGCTCCTTCAATCGATATTTAAAAGTTAGCACAACCACAGCTACACATTCTTCTTCTCCGTCATCATCAGCCTGTTTTATACATTGCTAGACATAGATCTACACAAAGGTGTTGGACGAAATTTGCCATAATCGCCAAGCTTGGCAGGCGGGTTGGCAAGCGTAGTGCCGGACGTTTCGCTACCCGTTTCTACCCGTCATTTGCCTTGGTAGTTTAGGTCAAACGAAAATGGTATGGTTATACTGTAATATGACGGAAGTCATATTATGATCCATATGACATCTCCCATAGTCACCTCTTGCGACTCTCTCGGGGCGGAATGGAATGATGGTTTCATATTATGGTGGTAACTTTTTTTTCAAAGAAAGTAAGGTGTATCACATTGTATTTTATTAAAATTAATTCTCAATTCTAAGTAGGTTGGAGGAGTACGTGAATGCATTAATTGAAATAATTATTTAAAAAAATATAAAACAGGTCAAGCACAGTCCGGTTATAAGTTACATCAGCGGCATTTGTAAACAATTGAATTACGAAAATCCACCAAATTATTGAACCAAGTTGTGTAGTAGCACCTACCTTTCATTGTGAACTGATTTTAATGCAAACATTTTTAACATTGCTAGTGAAGACAATAGGAAGAGACGGGCATTGTTCCAAAAAGTTGTACATTCCTGTAGATCCAATACGTGGTAGCGCCACACTGCAGCTATATGGTTGTAACACGAATGGGTCGGCTCGACCGCGATAGGACCACGTTCTCACAGAATATCAACGTAAAATGGCAGCTTAATGCTGCTGTGTTTGGTATGGTGAGTGTAGAGAACCGAGACCCTTTTACTAGAAAAGAGGCATTCCATCTTAGTCCTCACGGGTGACAACGCATCTGCATTTTGATTCTTTATTGAGGATAGATGTAGATGTCTATGGGTCACAGCAACCACTTACCGTCATGTGGACTGTGTGCTAGTTTGTCACCCTATCCTATAAAGTTAAAAAAGTTAAAGTTACATTCTACATACGTCCCACTGCTGGGCACAGGCCTCCTCTCATTTCTGAGAGGGTTTTTAGGGCAAGGAAGTGTCCGCCGCGCTGCCCCAATGCGTGGTGGCGCACTTCACATGTCTTCGAAATATTTTTTTTTCTTATTTCTCAGACATGCTGGTTTCCTCACGATGTTTTACCACGTGCTCGGCGGTGAAGGAAAACCCTATCCCATAAAAAATATATTTAACGGACGGTAGGCCTACTTTTCTGCCTCGGCGTCCATTTGAATTGGTACCATCTTTTTATCAATTTCTACCACAAAACAGCAGTATATCTAACATAGTATTTCGGTTTGAAGGATAAATTACTTAGTATAATTACAGGATGTGGGATATTCCTATTTAATCCCCAGGTACAAGGCATTCATAGCCTTTTTTGTTCGAAGCTGATGTTCATAGGCTTTAGTAGGCATTTACATGGATTGTTATCTTGTTTTCCTTTACAGTATTGGAACGAAGTTCTTTATCGGACGGCACGGATTTGGCGGATGGGAGCTAGGCGACAAAAAGTGTAAGATTATTCCGTCACGTTCCTTATGACGTAGTGTAGACGGCCTTGGCGGCTATAAGGAAGCGAGATGGAATAACATCTCTCGCACTTTTCTTATCTTGCTGTGAAAGAAATATTATTTTATTTTAAATGACGCTTCATTTATACGTTTATCAATAATAATATACTACGAAAGGAACTTCGTTCCAACCGAGTGTTCACGACACTCACGCATGTTTTAAAAAATATATAATCGAAATAAAATGATATCCTCTTATCTAAAATCGAAATCGAAACTTTTGCAGAAACTCTGTCATAAGAACGTATTGTATTGTACCTTGTTGCTTATGTATACTCTAAGGTATTTTTCAATTTTTATGGAATGAGGTTAATACGATTAGCTGTGTGACATTATCAGAGAGCTGTGTCAGAATGAAATGATAATGGTTTCTAATATGACAGGGTATTCCTGAACTTTGAATCAACTCAAATTCTTTACAAATTTATAAAGTAAAATTTTGCTTATTTTAATTTTACGATCAATAAGTTATGTTAAAAGCGGCAAAATCCGTTAAAAGAATTTAAGAGTACCCTAAACCGATGAGCATATACTATGCGTTGATATATAGATGTTAAAGAAGCGAGACAGCAAGAGAGGACGTGCCAAATGGAAGTCCGTAGTTTCTGCTTACCCCTCTGTGTAATAGGCGCGAAAGTTTTATGTTGTTATGTTATAAAATTCGTATTTTTGCCGTGGTATTTGCGTAAATACTTGTGTTTTTCAGAAATATTGGGTTCAGCTTCAGCTGCATTCAACTTCTAAATTTGCGGTGTAAAAGTTAGGTATTCAGACTACTTAAATATTTAGTCAGTTAAAAGTAGCATAAATAATTTAAAAAAAATGTTTTTATATGAGCTAAGAAATTAAAAAAAACTTACGGTGCGTTTTTATAAAGCGGAACATAAGTATCATTTTAAGTCATAAACTTTATTAGGTAGTTTTATTTTCTAATGTAAAAATGTTTCTGTAAATCTTTAAACGGTTAAATAATAAATACAAAAAATATATGTAAGAAAATAACAAAATAATGCAATGAAAAATGGTTTTGCTTAAAACGGAATCAGAGCTCCTTCAATCGATATTTAAAAGTTAGCACAACTACAGCTACACATTCTTCTTCTCCGTCATCATCAGCCTGTTTTATACATTGCTAGACATAGATCTACACAAAGGTGTTGGACGAAATTTGCCATAATCGCCAAGCTTGGCAGGCGGGTTGGCAAGCGTAGTGCCGGACGTTTCGCTACCCGTTTCTACCCGTCATTTGCCTTGGTAGTTTACGTCAAACGAAAATGGTATGGTTATACTGTAATATGACGGAAGTCATATTATGATCCATATGACATCTCCCATAGTCACTTCTTGCGACTCTCTCGGGGCGGAATGGAATGATGGTTTCATATTATGGTGGTAACTTTTTTTTCAAAGAAAGTAAGGTGTATCATTGTATTTTATTAAAATTAATTCTCAATTCTAAGTAGGTTGGAGGTACGTGAATGCATTAATTAAAATAATTATTTTAAAAAATACTGCAGCTTTATATAAAACAGGTCAAACACAGCCCGGTTATAAGTTACATCAGCGGCATTTGTAAACAATTGAATTACGAAAATCCACCAAATTATTGAACCAAGTTGTGTAGTAGCACCTACCTTTCATTGTGAACTGATTTTAATGCAAACATTTTTAACATTGCTAGTGAAGACAATAGGAAGAGACGGGCATTGTTCCAAAAAGTTGTACATTCCTGTAGATCCAATACGTGGTAGCGCCACACTGCAGCTATATGGTTGTAACACGAATGGGTCGGCTCGACCGCGATAGGACCACGTTCTCACAGAATATCAACGTAAAATGGCAGCTTAATGCTGCTGTGTTTGGTATGGTGAGTGTAGAGAACCGGAGACCCTTTTTACTGGAAACGGGGCATTCCGTCTTAGTCTAGATTAATTATGTCTAGATTAGGATAAATGTAGATGTCTATGGACTACAGCATCCACTTACCATCAGATGTACTATGTGCCCGTTTGTCACCCTTATTCTATAAAAAAATTAAGCAACTGCTTTGGAGCTTGGCGCCCGTTCAGAGCTTAACTCCTTTATCGGCGATGGCGACAACCCCGAACGTCGAACTACCCTTTTACATTTATGTTTTTGGTAGGGTTAATATTTAAATTAAGCGACAATCAACGATTATAAGAGACGCCGTAATTGTTCATTACACTCAAAATACCGTTCTAAAATTTGATTGACAAATTATTTTGCACCATCTTTAAAAAAATGTTTGATGGGACTTGTAATAAACAATTTCAGCAGTGTCGATGAGTATTGAACTCAGTTCGCATGCGTACTTTAAAATTTTAAGGCAAGCAATAATTCCTTAACCTATCACAGCTTTTCAAAACGAACCGAAGTCATTAAAATATAAATATCATTCATTTCTAATTTATACTTGGGATTATTGTCATTTGGCGAAACTCCATCTTCATTTCTGTGATTTGGATATGCATTATACTTGCTTTTTTTTATAGGATAAGTGTGACAAGCGAGCACACAGTCCACCTGATGATAAGTGGTTGCTGTGGCCCATAGACATCTTCATCTATCCTCGTTTGCGAATCAAAATGCAGATGCGTTGTCAGCCGTGAGGACTAAGACGGAATGCCTCTTTTCCAGTAAAAAGGGTCGTCGGTTCTCTACACTCACCATACAAAACACAGCAGTTTTAAACTCCTATTTTACGCTGGTATTCTGTTATTCTGTGAGAGCGTGGTCCTTCCCCGTTCGAGCCGACACATTCGTGCTACAAATATACAATTAATATAGCTGCAGCATTGCTCTACCGCGTTAAAAAGTACAATATTTATCTTAAGTTTTGTTTTACAATATTTATTTTAAGTTATTAATTTATTGACATAAATACTCTGATGATGCCGTGAGGCGAAATCGTGCACATCCAAGTCTCAAAAATTATTCCAAAAGTCCACTGAACATCGTCCACGGCTCTATCATATATTGCCATATAGGGGAGATATTTCTCATAGTTGCCAAGCTAGGCAGGCGGCTTCGCAACCGTTGCTTTTTTAAAAAATTTTGTTATCGGGAAGATGTTGCTATTCATCTTCTGTTTCATTTCGTACTGTCTCCTGCTACGACACCCATGGGATGATATTATGGAGTATTGAAATTCTAGAGCATTTAACCTTAGCTTTTTTAACAAAACCGAATTCATTATATATATATAGGGTTATTTTTCAAAGAGTAAAGTAAGTAGCCAATTTTTAAACTTAACTTCAAATATATAAATAATAATGTATCGTTATTGCAGTTTTTGAAAATACGAGTAAATAAGGCTTCTACTTTTATTTTAAATTATCCCAAATTGAATGTTATTTATGGGCAACAACGTTTTTGCTTATCGATCGATCCTTACGAATGTGTGCGTGCGCAGAAAAATCAGTTAAAATAATGCATTACCACGCATTTTGAATTTAAAAGTTAAAAGGATAGTGTTTGAGATTTTTTTTAATTAATTTTTCTTCACCATTTGCCTATATTACTTATTCTGAACCTTCTCTGCAAATTTGGCCGGTTATTGCAAAATGACCCTGTATAGATAAGATATAACCAATTTATTCGCTTGTACATTATTAACTGGTGTTTACTTAGACTAATTTGCATTCATATAAAGAACACATTTTGAGTGATTACTATGAAAACATAATATAACAATTGAAACATCAAGTATTTGTCATCTTAGTTTGTTTATTGTATGATTTCATTATCTACTATGGTCGCCCGCGGCTCCGCCAGCGTGGTTGTCGGTTACCGCTGCAAAAGCCTACCCAGGAATGACACGGTCAGCAAACAAAATGATTCCCAGGTCAATTCACAGACACCGACACTAACATCGACGAAGCAGTCACTATCCGCAGGCTGAACAGATTTTCTTTCTGTGGATGTTATTTGTTAAGTCCCGAGTGCAACCTGTTGTTTTAGGATAGAAAACTTAAGCTATTATTGTAGAGCTTCTCTATACACAACATTTGACGTTATATTATTTTCTGGTAACAAAATATACTGATGGTCGGGAGCCCCATTCCCGTGATAGGGCAACGTAAAGTTGCCCATGCGTAAAACATTCTTTTCGTAAATCAATTCCTACTAATTTGAATGTTTGGCCCTGGATTTGTTTATCGTGAGTGAAAGAAATTTTACTGGAAATTGGAGCCTTTTGAAGGTATAGGCAAAACAGTAGGGATCATGGTATTCTTGGTATATGAGCTAATTCACCAGCTGCAGGGCCGGTGATAATCTTCGCAACTATTAAATTATCTTTTAGCTCCTTTATAAGAAGTCTCGTGCCATTACACATGTTGGGGGTCTTAAATTTCTGAGAAGCATTATCGGCTTGCCAACTTTTAACGACAGTTCATGAGGTGGAAGCCCAGCGGGTTCAGAGAATTTAAAATTCCTGGGGTAGTGCACTGCGTCCTCGATGTTAGTGACGGTGTCTATGGATTTATAGCACTTAACTTCACCCGGTACTTTCTGCATAATTAAATTGTTTATTTCGTTGACTGTTTCATTCCTGGGAGAAACTATTGCTCTACAACACAGCCAACGAAAATCATTTTGATGTAAGTTTTCGATGTCAGGATATATAGCATCTATCAGACTATCTAAATTATAGACTATTTGCCCTAGAGACTCATCCAAAGTAACCGCATAATCGGTGCCCAAATTTAAAGATGGAAAAATTCCTTCTCCCAGTTTCAGCAGCTGTTGTGGAAAATTGCTATGCGTATTTCCATGTAGATGAGCTCTCATATTAGTACGCAAATTCAAACGTTGAACAGATGTCCAAAGGTGAGACGATTTTAAACATGCCTTCATAATATCTGCTCGCGTACCTCTGTTGACGACAGGAAGCGTTTGTCGGAAATCTCCAGCAAATACAAAAGTGATACCACCCATGACATTAGCAGAGCTGGAGGTCTTTAAAGTACGGTCCACGGCCTCCACATGAGCTCTATGACTCATGGTGCATTCATCCCATATTACCAACGACGCGTCTTGCAGCAACTTACCAAGAGGCCCATTTTCCGAATAGAGCACGTAGACCGTTGATCTAAAGATACGGATAGCGGGAGTTTAAACGTAGAGTGAGCAGTTTTTCCTTCGTTCAAGAGAGTTGCAGCAATTCCTGACGAAGCAACTGCAATCGCTATCTTCCCTGATTGCCGTATCTTAGCAAGTATCAAATTTGCGAGAAAAGTCTTTCCGGTGCCTCCTGGTGCGTCCAAAAAAAATAATCTCCCCATGTTATTGTTCACGCTGTCCACAATAGTCTCATAAGCATGTCTTTGATCTGGTACTAATTTTGGCACATTGTCATTAACAAACGCTGTTAGATCATTGCTGTTATACTGTTGTACCATTGTGTCAATAGTATTATTCTGGGTACGAACGGGAGAAGGTAATCCAAAATCACTTAAATTTTTGTCGTTTAGTTCTGAAGTTTGTTTTCTATTTCAATTAATACTTCATTATAAATGACTTCAGTGAAGGGTGAAGTGTTATCCTGATTTTGTTGTCTGATACGATGTCTAATATCTTCACAGAACTGATCTTTGAAAGTATCCCATAACTTCAATGGTTCCGATGGTTGACAAAATAAAAGTATGACTACGAACAACTCCTTAGTTTTTGGACAATGTGATAACGAAGCTTCGCTTAAAGTGTTACCCCAATGATCATCGTTTTCAAGTAAACCTCGGTCACGGCAAGCTGCTTGATACTTCTCTTTGACAATACCGTTTACAGTTTTAAGGTATGCAAATGAGGTTGACCGCGTACGTGGTGCAGTAGAATCCTAAGATAAAAACACTCTGATTGGGATGGATGTATCCCGTAGACTCTACCTAAAGCGGCATCTTTTTTTATCCCCGGATGTCCAACTACATCTTCACCACGCTTCCTTCTAGTGAATGTATTATTTGCCCATGTATAGTATTGCGGGACTTCATGATACAGAAGAGTTTTCGCGAATTCATCTTCATTACAGAGAGCAAAAAATGCCAGTAATGTGGTATTGCGTGGGTTTTGGACAACTTGATGAGCTGTCCCTGGTGTAAAATACACCCTTTGACCGTTCTCTAGATGAACGGCCAAATGCACTACAGTAGGATGCCGCTCGTGAATGGGAAATTCAAATAAGCGCCAGACAGCTTCAGATGTGCTTATGTACCTGCCATTTAAATAGTTTTCGACCTCATCGTGTGGGTTTCTAAGGCTAAAGTTGCCTGATCTGAACCTTTATTTATATACTTACATATATATTTAATGGCTTGACAGAGTGGCAATACTCCACGTTTATATGAGCGTTAAAAGTCTTACATAGTAGCGGGGAGTATGGAACAATCCACCTATTATCTATCGTCACCATGTTGCCCCTGATTTGTAGCGTAGTGCCCGACCGCCATTTCGTATCGCGCCTACGATAACTGGATACCCATCCTCTCCGGTCTGGGTATCGTTCATGAAACGGCGAGGGTATGTTTTGTGCAGACACCGTTCTTCATGCATGGTGCAGCTAAATTATGTTCTCCGCAGGTCCATGTACCATATTTTTAGTTATAATGTCGTGTAGTACCGGATCAATTTGTTGATCGGGTAGCTCCGCAACTATGACACTGTCGATCTCATCTGGTTGTATTTTAGTTTCTAGCCAGAACAGCAAATGACAATGAGGTAAACCGCGCTTTTGCCACTCCACACTTGCCATATAACATTTTACTTTACCGAATATCTGTTCTTTGACAAATAATTTGATGAATTTCTTCATCTTTAAATGAAATACACGTGAAATTATGTCATGACGGTCGAAAGACCGTTGTCCTGGTAGCAGCTCTTTATTTCAGGCCATTCGGGGTTACATGTAAAAGTGACAAATAAGTCAGGTCTACCATAATTTCGAAAGTACGTCATCGCGTCCTGCGTTTTCTCGTGCATGAAACGCGGAGAACCCGTAAATGACGATGGCAATATGACATGTTGACCGATATTTGATGGGTCAACATTTGCGTCATGATTTAAGGCATCTCTGAGATGAATGTAGTCATCAGCCCTCAGTCTTTGTTGATTCCGACAAATATAATTTAATCTTTCCGATATCATTTTCGCCATCATGTCAACACAATATTGACTAAATAAGTCTCTGTAATAATGTAACGGATTAAAAGAGTTAGTTCTAATCATTAATCTAAATGCATAAAATTGCATACACGAAACAGTTTTATTACGCGCAGAACCCTGCTGAGGATAGTCAAATAATAACCGTCTTCTCCTGTCACAAACATTATAGGATACTGTAGTGGATCATAGGACCGATGTAGCTCAGAAACTCTTTTGAGCTGCCCGTCTCTACCGTAAGACTATATCCCTGGGACCTTTGTCTTCATCGACCAAGAGAACAGCTACCTCGTTTACAGTAGGAGCATTATATCTGCCTCTGTGTGCTGTCTGTGAGTGCGATCTGAATGAATAATTAACTTTAAATTATCTGAGGAGTTAAGTTCTAAGTTTTGTTTAAAACTTCGTATGTACACGTTATGATTATTTAAAGCGGTCTGTAATTCGTGAATTAAATCCATTTTAAGGTTGGTGCGATGCTTGATCGCAACGATAACTGGTCTGCATCCGAAATAAAATATATTTGCAAGAACTGTGGGTTTTGGCCTGATGGTGGTAAAGGCTACCAATTAGATGATACACTTGTCCTTCAATTTTAAAAGTGGGCATAAAATTTTTTTTTTTGCACCAAACGAAGTCATTTGAAAAAGACTATTGTATTTACGTATGTTTGTTAAAAATGCCCAGATAATGGATGGTTATTAGTCAAAAGATTTTTATTGGTTGTGGCGGCTCCTGCAGGTTAGGAAGACAAACTTTACCTGAAGCACAGCACATACCATTAGGTTCGTCCGCCCATTTCTTGGCAGAGCAGTTAGAGCAGATCTTATTCATGACCTGATTTGGACGGACGCTTGTTGTGCATAATCAAACTGCGGATCATATCTGAAAGCCAGTCTGTTGCTGTTAGCTAAAATTCGATTGCGAACTCTATTTGTGGACAACTGCTGTCTCTCTGCCTGAGCTCTAAGTCGCTGCAAACGCTCGACACTCGACTCTCTTTCGTGCAACTGAGAGGTCCTTATATTTTGTTCATGAAGACGTTGGGAACGCTCCAGGCTCGACTCTTGAGCGCGTAGCTCAGAGGTTCTCAAGCTTTGTACGGCAAGGCGTTGCGAACGCTCGACACTCGACTCGTTCGCGTAAGTCAGAGGTCCTTACATTTTGTTCATGAAGACGTTGGGAACGCTCCAGCCTCGACTCTTGAGCGCGTAGCTCAGAGGTTCTCAAGCTTTGTACGGCAGGCGTTGCGAACGCTCGACACTCGACTCTCGTTCGCGTAAGTCAGAGGTTCTTACATTTTGTTCATGAAGACGTTGGGAACGCTCCAGCCTCGACTCTCGTGCACGTAACTCAGAGGTTCTCAGATTTTGTTTTGCAAGGCGTTGTGAACGTTCGACACTCGACTCGTGCGCGTACCTGAGAGTTTCTCTGATTTTGTTCAGCAAGGCGTTGTGAACGTTCAGGTGAAGATTCTCCCATACGACGTATTTTGCTGCCCGTGCTTAGAACTATGTTTAGAAAGTTGAGACCTGGCTCTCTTAGGCATTTTCAAATGTTTAAGATAATGTTATTAGCGTGTAATATTCTAGCTCTAAAAGAACTGTTGGTTAGCCCTGAAAAGAACTGTTGGTAAGCCCTGAAAAGAACTGTTGGTTAGCCCTGAAAAGAACTGTTGTTTAGCTCTAAGAAGAACTGTTGTTTAGCTCTAAGAAGAACTGTTGTTTAGCTCTAAGAAGAACTGTTGTTTAGCTCTAAGAAGAACTTTTGCGTAGGTGTAGTTTAAAGAACGAAACCTAAAAAAATCGCACGAAAATTATTAGACTTCACGCACGACCGCTGCGTGAGGGCCGACCGCGCGACAGAGCCGCGCGGGTATCTTACTCATGATCCTCCCACACGCTCACCGGGCCTTGGTAACGCCTACTTCGCAACGGGCCGTGCAGCAGAAATCGTAATATTTTAATTTCGCTATAACTTCAGAACCAAACGTCCAATTTTAATCATTCAAAGATCAAATATTATCTACATTAACTGTACTTAGTGATGAAATAATTTATTTTGATAAGGATTAATATTATGAGTAAAATAAACGCGTTTAAATGTAGTCCAAAAAAAATCAAGATTTTCAATAAAAATGGTTATTGTGCCTCACTCGACATAGATAGGTATAGTGTGTCGCGGACTTTTTGTAGATATTTATAAGATCTACAATTACTTAGAACATTTTATAGGTTCTATCTTTAATAGTTTAGGCAGGGTACGCAAAATAAGTAACTTTTTGGTTGATTTTTACACCTTGTGTCCGAAAAACCTAATATCTTACGGAACCCTATTTTTGTTCAAAATTAAATATAGCCTATATTACTCGTGGATAATGTAGCTTTCGAATGGTGAAAGAATTTTAAAATCGGTCCAGTAGTTTATGAGCCTATTCATTACAATCAAACAAACAAACAAACAAAGTTTTCCTCTTTATAATATTAGTGTAGATAAATGTAAGAGAATTTTTCTTTAGAATTAGGCTTAGAAATTGGGTATTTGATAATCTAGTGTAAAATCAACAGTTGCTTTATGCTTCAGTACATTTAATCACTTGTTAAATAAACAGTTACTTTATGCTTCAATACATTTAACCACTCATATTTGCAGTATTTAAGTTAATATTAATAAGACAAGTTGCACGCGCTGACGCTCGATACGAAGTGAAGTGACCGTGATGCCTCGCCGCGACCGGGCGGCGCCGGCGCGCTCGGCATTACTCGGGTGTTTCCGGTATCGACTCGTAACATCGGCCATCCTGCAAAGTGAATACCATAAGGTATTCACGAAGAGGCATTAGATAACGTTCAGAATATTTTCTACAGCTGAAATGACTGATGTACATCGATTACCAACAGTTTATGACAGATTAACTTTCTAACAGATTAAATCAGATCTGGCGTATCCACTAATTCTTTACCAGTATCAGCAGAATCTGTTTCTTGAATCTTAGAAAGACAGGCCTTTGTGGAAGCACATAAGCAAAATGTATTAAAGCCGTTATGTACCAATGTTCATAATAGTGAAAATAAAAATACTAGCTATAAGTTCCGCTGCTAACTCTTAGTCAGTCATATAATAAATACAAAATATATGTAAGAAAATAACAAAATAATACAATGAAAAAAGGTTTTAAGCAAAGTCAGAGCTCCTTCAATCGATATTTAAAAGTTAGCACAACTACAGCTACACATTCTTTTTCTCCGTCATCATCAGCCTGTTTTATACATTGCTAGACATAGATCTACATAAAGGTGTTGGACGAAATTTGCCATAATCGCCAAGCTTGGCAGGCGGGTTGGCAGCGTAGTGCCGGACGTTTCGCTACCGTTTCTACCCGTCATTTGCATTGGTAGTTTACGTCAAACGAAAATGGTATGGTTATACTGTAATATGACGGAGTCAGTATGATCCATATGACATCTCCATAGTCACCTCTTGAGACTCTCTCGGGCGGAATGGAATGATGGTTTCATATTATGGTGGTAACTTTTTTTTCAAAGAAAGTAAGGTGTATCACATTGTATTTTATTAAAATTAATTCTCAATTCTAAGTAGGTTGGAGGAGTACGTGAATGCATTAATTGAAATAATTATTTAAAAAAATATAAAACAGGTCAAACACAGTCCGGTTATAAGTTACATCAGCGGCATTTGTAAACAATTGAATTACGAAAATCCAACAAATTATTGAACCAAGTTGTGTAGTAGCACCTACCTTTCATTGTGAACTGATTTTAATGCAAACGTTTTTAACATTGCTAGTGAAGACAATAGGAAGAGACGGGCATTGTTCCAAAAGTTGTACATTTCTGTAGATCAATACGTGGTAGCGCCACACTGCAACTATATGGTTGTAACACAGAATGGGTCGGCTCGACCGCGATAGGACCACGTTCTCACAGAATACCAGCGTAAAATGGCAGCTTAATGCTGCTGTTTTGGTATGGTGATGTAGAGAACCGGAGACCCTTTTACTGGAAACAGGGTAATCCGTCTTAGTCCCGATTTGATTCTTAATTTAGGATAAATGTAGATGTCTATGGACTACAGCATCCACTTACCATCAGATGTACTGTGTGCCCGTTTGTCACCCTTATTCTATAAAAATTAAGAGCGTCTGATGGTGTCAGCTAAATTAAGTCACCTTCAAGTGTCAGGAGTAAACTTGTGTATGTACACTTAATACGATAATTAGAAGTGTTTTATTTAGTGTTTAAAGGCCGTCGGGAGCCATACATATCAATTACTTTGCAAGTAGTTGAGGCATGGTAAACGGATACTCCAATGTATTTTGTTATTTCCAGTATCTGTCTTTCCATCAAATTACAATGTGGGTGCATTCAAGGCAAGAGTGAATAGGCTTTTGTTTGGCGAACATTGCGCTTTACCATCTTCGGCGGCGTCATCAGGTGGGATAGTAGTTTTAACGGAGACTAGCAATACTACGCAGGATAGGATTGTAGTGCACAAGTGTATGCGCAAACCCAGTTGCCCTATCTATTCCTTCACTCTTCATAGTCTAATAGTACGAAAATTCGGCTCGAATGAAAATAGATCAAACGCAGTAGTAATATTACGTGCTTTTCGAGGCACGGTGGTAAAACACCGTCAACTTCCGAAATCTAGGCTGCTGCTTAAATATCTTGACAATAAAACCCAATAACTGATTTTGGCCAGAATCGAAAATTTAACACTATATGTACACACAAACAACGGAAAGGATACAACATGATGCAGAGTTTGTACAAGGGCGCTACTTATCTCGTAATGAAATTTCTTCCCGTAGGCCAGTTAAAAAGATATGTGATAAATAAAAGATAATAAGGTGTGCACTTTGTTATTATACAATACATACAAGATAAAATAAATACAATATATAGTCATAATTATACTTATATATATATATATATATATATATATATATATATATATATATATATATATATATATATATATATATATATATATATATAATAAAAAATATAGTGAATATCAAAGATATGAAACTTACAAAATTTCATGTTCAGCAGTCGCGCTTACTACCACTACTTCAACAAGGCAGTCAACTAATTACATCGCAACTTGCAAAGTAAGAAAGAAAGAAAGAAAACTATATATTAGACATCATAATATCATAGCAATAACACAAAAAAAAATTAAAAAAGAAATATATGACGTAAAATTGGGTATCGTACATATTACTTTAATGATACCAGAGTTAATATCTAACTGCAATGTAATACAATTATACAGTGTTATTTTGCTTTGTTTGACATTTCTTAAAAAGCATTTCAATTGACTAGATTATCAAATACCCAATTCTCTAAGCCTAATCTCTAAAGAAAAAATTCTCTTACATTTATAGATAATGAAATCATACAATAAACAAACTAAGATAACAAATACTTGATGTTTCAATTGTTATATTATGTTTTCATAGTAATCACTCAAAATGTGTTCTTTATTGGAATGCAAATTAGTCTAAGTAAACACCAGTTAATAATGTACAAGCGAATAAATTGGTTATATCTTATCTATACAGGGTCATTTTGCAATAACCCGCCAAATTTGCAGAGAAGGTTCAGAATAAGTAATATAGGCAAATGGTGAAGATAAATTAATTTAAATAAATCTCAAACACTCTGTCCTTTTAACTTTTGAATTCAAAACGCGTGGTAATGCATTATTTTTACTGATTTTCTGCGCACGCACACATTCGTAAGGATCGTTCGGTAAGCAAAACGTTCTTGCCCATAAATAACATTCAATTTGGGATAATTTCAAATAAAAGTAGAAGCCTTATTTACTCGTATTTTCAAAACTGCAATAACGATATATCATTATTTATATATTTGAAGTTAAGTTTAAAATTGGCTACTTACTCTTTGAAAAGTAACCCTATATATATATATATATATATATATATATATATATATATAATAATTCAGTTTTGTTAAAAAGCTAAGGTAAGGTCTTAAGTGCTAGAATTTCAATTTCAAAGTACGCAAGAGAACCAAGTTTAATCCCCACCAACACCACTGAAATTGTTAGTTGAAATTTTATGTTGACTTGCCCCATGCTTGGTGGTAGGCATTATCAAAAACTGCGTGACTTAAAATATTACGAAGTCATTATCTAGGAATATGAGGACGTGCGAGAAGGCCCCAATACTCCATAATATCATCCCATATCATATCATAGCGGGTGACAGTACGAAATGAAACAGAAGATGAATAGCAACATCTTCCTGATAAAAACAACGGTTGCGAAGCCGCCTGCCTAGCGTGGCAACTATGAGAAATATCTCCCCTATAAAGCAATATATGATAGAGCCTATGTTCAGTGGACTTTTGGAATAATTTTTGTGATTTGGATGTGCACGATTTCACCTCATGGCATTTTCAGGGTATTTATGTCAATAAATTAATAACTTAAAATAAATATTGTAAAACAAAACTTAAAATAAATACTGTAATTTTTAACGTGGTAGAGCCATGCTACAGCTATATTAATTGTATATTTGTAGCACGAATATGTCGGCTCGGCCGGGGAAGAACCACGCTCTCACAGAATAACAGAATACCAGCGTAAAATAGCAGCTTAAAGCTGCTGTGTTTCGTATGGTAAGTGTAGAGAACCGGAGATCCTTTTTACTGGAAAAGAAGCATTCCTTAGTCCTCACGGCTGACAACGCATCTGCATTTTGATTCGCAAACGAGGATAGATGAAGATATCTATGGGCCACAGCAACCACTTATCATCAGGTGGACTGTGTGCTCGCTTGTCACACTTATCCTATAAAAAAAAGCAAGTATAATGCATATCCAAATCACAGAAATGAAGATGGAGTTTCGCCAAATGACAATAATCATAAGTATAAATTAGAAATGAATGATATTTATATTTTAATGACCTCAGTTCGGTTTGAAAAGCTATGGTAGTTAAGAATTAGTGCTTGCCTTAAAATTTTAAAATACGCATGCGAACTGATTTCAATACGATGAGTATTGAAATAGACACTACTGAAATTGTTTATTACAAGTCCCATCAAATATTTTTTAAATCTGGTGCAAAATAATTTGTCAATAAAACTTTAGAACAGTATTTTGAGTGTAATGAACAATTACGGCCTCTCTTATAATCGTTGATTGTCGCTTAATTTAAGTATTAACCCTACCAAAACATAAATGTAAAAGGGTAGTTCGACGTTCGGGGTTGTCGCTATCGCCGATAAAGGTTAAGCTCTGAACAGGCGCCAAGCTCAAAGCAGTTACTCGCTCTTAGCAACCCACGGACCGTATGCGTGGTGAGATTGCAAGTAGGTCGCGAGACCGAGTCGAACGTTATGTAACGCAACGGATAGGTGACCGTTGGATTAAAATAGAAATAAATCTTAAAACAATTAATATGCTCGTACTGAACTAACTGATTTCAGTCTCTGAATATATTTAATAATAACTTCTGGTCTTTCGTCAATTATTTTTTATGTCGAGCCTATAAACTGAACTCCTTTTTTTACTATACCGACTAAGACTAATTTCAGGAATTGTTTTCCATGCCAAAGTAGGTGAATAGAATCCTTTTTTTGGAATTCGTACTCCTATTAAAAATAACATCAAAAGGCACACTTTACTTCGTCGTGTGGTTTCGACGTCAAATAAGCCACCATCCTTTTCTACTCCGGTGTTTCCTATAGTCTTTTATCATTACTATGGGAAATACCAGAGTATGACATGATTCTTTTATAGATTATGGTATCACCATTTTACATAAGTGAAGCTAAGTTGCAGGTGGATCATGACTGCAGCACCTAAAGGTCGACTCGACCGGGAATAAAACACTCGCACAGAACAGCAGTGTAAAAAAGCAGCATAATACTGCTCGAAGGACCACGTCCACATAAGTTATCAGCGTGAAATAGCAGCATAATGCTGTTGTGTTTCGTGTGGTGAGAGACGAGAACCAAAGACCCTTTAACTGAAAACGAGGCATTTTTTCTTTATCTTACTCTTGAGTAACGACGCATCTGTATTTCGATTCTTAGCCGAGGATTGATGTAAGTGCTTGTGAGCTACAACATTCTCTTAACATCTCAATCAATTTGCTCCTTTTTGTAATTTATTAATTAATATAAATCTGCGTGTCATCATCATCATCATCATCATCATTACAGCCCTTCACAAGTCCACTGCTGAACATAGGCCTCCCCCACGGAATGCCACAAAGCACGGTCCCGAGCCACCTGCATCCATTGACTTCCTGCATTTCTTACCAGGTCGTCACTCCATCTAGTGGGGGGACGCCCTACACTTCGCCTGCCGGTACGAGGCTGCCACTCGAGAACCTTTCTTCCCCATCGGTTGTCGGTTCTTCGAGCTATATGGCCGGCCCATTGCCACTTCAGCTTACTAATCCTTTGGGCTATGTCGGTTACTCTGGTTCTACTGCGGATATCCTTACTTCTAAGTTTATCACGCAGAGAAACCCGAGCATAGCCCTCTCCATAACTCGCTGAGCGAACTTGAGCTTCCTCATACGGCCAGTAGTGAAGGACCACGTCTCAGTTTCATATGTCATTACTGGCAACACGCACTGGTTGTACAATTTAGTTTTGCGGCATATCTCAAGTATGCCTGACGAGAAGATGTGTAGTAATCTCCCGAACGCTGCCCAACCGAGTTGAATCCGTCGATTGACCTCTCGGTCGAAGTTGGACTTACCTAGTCGGACTATTTGTCTCAGGTAAACATATTCGTCAACAACTTCGAGCTTAGTGCTCCCAACAACTACCGGCATAGGTGTGACATGGACATTAAACATGATTTTTGTTTTGTCCATGTTCATCTTGAGACCTATCCGTTGGGAGACACTATTGAGGTCATTGAGCATAGTGCTGAGGTCCTCCAGCGATTCTGCCATAAGGACTATATCGTCGGCAAATCAAAGGTGAGTGATGTACTCGCCATTGATGTTAATACCGTATCCTTTCCAGTCCAGTAGCTTGAAAACGTCTTCCAATGCAGCGGTGAAGAGTTTCGGGGATATTACGTCACCCTGTCTTACACCTCTCTGCAGTTGGATAGGTTTCGTACTCTGGTTCTGTACTTGGATAGCCATCGTAGCCCTACTGTACAAACACTTCAGCACTTCGATATACCAACAGTCCACTTGACACCGCTGAAGGGACTGCAGCACCATAAATTTCGACGGAATCAAGGCTTTCTCATAGTCCACATACGCAAGGCAAAGTGGCAGATTGTACTCGTCGGTCTTCTGTACAATTTGCCGAAGGGTATGTATGTGGTCTATGGTGCTAAAGCCTTTTCGGAAACCGGCTTGTTCGGGAGGCTGGAAGTCGTCGAGTCTGCATGCGAGACGATTCGTAATGACTCTCGAAAACAGCACGTAGACGCGGCTCAGAAGGAAATCGGTCTGTAGTTCTTCAAGAGCGTTGTCGCCTTTCTTGAAGAACAAGACCACCGCACTTCTGCTCCACGCCTCCGGTGTAATGCCACCATGGAGGAAGGAATTAAAGAGCTTCTGAAGTACTTCAAGTACCGCTTTTCCACCCGCTTTCAGAAGCTCCGCTGTAATTCCATCCTTGCCTCGCCGTTTTAAGGTGCTGGAGAGCTATTCTAATCTCGCTCAGACTGACGTCCGGGATATCATCGGAATAGTATCGGATAAGACTTGCTCTTGGATCGTTACTCACACTTGCGTGTGGCTCCAACAATGACGTGTACAGCTGCCCATAGAACCTCTCAATCTCACTCAAAATCTCAGGTGACCCGGAAACGATGCTGCCTCAATCGGTCTTCAGCTTCGACAGTTGGCTCTTTCTGGCAGACAGATCTCTGGCAAAGACTTTGGAGCCCTGGTTCCGCTCGATCGCTTCTTCAATACGAGCTGTGAAGTTGCGCAAATCCCGCCGCATGCATTTGGAGATCTGTCTGTTCAGTTGCCTGTATGCTGTCAAATCTGTGCTGAAGACTGCAGCTTCATCTCCCGTCTAACAACCATGAGATTAAGTGTGATCGGAGAGTTTTGTGTTCTTCTGCGACGGGTCTTACAGAACTTAGCTCTGACCGCATGGACAGTTTCCACAAGCTTGTCATTCATATCGTCCACTTCATTGCAAACTTCTAGGCACTGAAAACGATATTGTAACTCGAGCTGAAAGTTTTCGGGACTTTGGTTAGAGCTCGAGGGGACGGGCGTTGACTTCATTAGACGTGACCTCTCCAACAACGTTTAGGTTCAGTGTGCCTCTCACCATTCGGTGATCGCTGCCAGTTTTCACCCTCGCGATCACTGAGACATCACTGAACAGTGTTCAATTTTAATTAATGGAAAAAAACTAAAAATCTTAACGATTTTAGTTTTTAGAAAAAATGTTTTGTCACAAATCGTTGAACATATAAGTAACATGAACTGAAATGAAACTATTAATGAATATAAATTGAACATTAAATGTACGCGTTAAAGTATATTTTATAAAACTGTAGTGACAAACAATGTTACAGTTCACCTGATGGTAAGTGGCTATTGCATTTCTTGGACACCTAAAGTAAAAAAGTAAGCTACAGATGCGTTGTCACCTCTGAAAAATTGTAATGCCTCATGGCCTGCAATGATACTGGTTCCTCAGTGTTCAGATCTTGCACTGCAAAGCAAGCTCTGCTGTTTGGTGGCAAAAAAGGTAGGAGGGTGGTACTTACCCAGACGCAAGATAAGCAGAAAAGGAGTTCTAACATCTAGTGATTTTCTCACCTTGAAAACTTTTATTTTCTTTGTTCTTTCTTTCTTATCGGTCCGATAGAATCCACAGCCAGACATGATTCTCCTGTTATGTGAGAATTTGCCTTAATCGTCACGTTTGGAGGATTGATTTGACGATTGCAGTGCCATAAGTCGCACATCTTTGACGCTGCTGACAGTCGCCGGCTTCGTTATTTAAAGTCTAACGCTAATGAGATTTGATACGTGGTAGAGCCATGCTGTAGCTATACTAGTGGTATAGTTGTAGCACGAATGGGTCGGCTCGACCGGGGAAGGACCACGCTCTCACAGAATACCAGCAAAATTTCATTAAAATCGGTTGAGCCGTTTTTGAGTTTTAGCGAGACTAACGGACAGCAATCGATTTTATATAAAATATTATTCAGTACTTGTTACTTAAAGTGCAATAATAATCGGGAAATAATAATGTAATGTAAATAGTTATACGTGGTAGAGCCACGCTGCAGCTACGTTATGGTTGTTGCAGGAATGGATCGGCTCGACCGGGGGAGGACCACGCTTTTACAGAATACCGGTAAAGTAGCAGCTAAATGCTGCTGTATTTTGGGAGTGTAGAGAACCAGAAGCTCTTTTTACTCGAAACGAGGCATTCCATCCTAGTACTTACGGGAGACAACGCAACTGTATTTTGATTTTTAATCGATGATAGCTGCAAATGTCTATGGGCTACGCCAGCCATTTGCCATTTATTTGGACTGTGTGCTCGTTTGTCAGCCTTATTCAATAAAAAATGTTTTTTTTTAAATAAGTGTTACATCCATATTTTTGTATTAAGTCGATCAACGGTTATTACGAAATAATTAATCGCTAACTAATGAATTCTTTCGCTAGGTATAAAACCGCTGATACAAATTCGTGTCATATAATATATCAAGCGAATTCTTGAGCCCACACTTTATAATAACACAATTACATAACAATGCTTACATAATAATTAATATTTATATGTATATTTGATGCAATTTATATAGAAACTCTAGAGTTGTTAGTGTAATTTTTAGGGCAATTATCGTATGAAGCAAAAAATTATTGATTATTTAATTTTGATTTTATAATTATTTGTTAATAGGCAAATATGGGTTAGCCTATAATAAAAGATATGCCGAAAGATGTCTAGCAGTGTCCTTTTACGGGCTTGTGAAAAAGTAGATCATTATAAAATATGACCTTATAAACAAAGAAATTTTTCATCTAGCGATCTACTCATTAACTTAAGCGCGATAGTAGCCTAATTGTTCAGGTTTGAAACCGCCATTCGACTTTTATCGTGGACGAGTGGTCCATACCACTACCACTTTAAATTTAGGTCTAAACACCCAGTCTTATAGTTTACTGGAAAACAGGAAACTCTGCAATAAATGAGCACTTCAACTCCTAGTGCACATTATTAACTTGCAACTTGCAGACTGCAAGCCCTGTAACCAATGAATGTCAAGAACGTCTTTCGGCATATCATCTCAATCTTACCCCCATGAGGCATTATATGGAGGCCTAACCCATATTTGCTTATTAATAAATAATTATAAAATCAAAAGTAATACGCATGAAGATTCTCTATAATCCTGTCAGATAAGAATCGAAGACACTGAAGAAATTCTAATATATAACCTTATAAATCTGTCATGTTGTGTCTCGTCACTTTTCTCGTTGTTAAAGGCTCCTCTCATTGTTGTGGGGCAATTAGTCTAGTGTTGGCAGACTTCAAATTTATATAAAAAAAATAGTATTTCAAGGAAATTCAGTCGGACTCAGACTCAGACTTGCAAGTTTTTCACGAGGTATTTTTTCAACGCCGAGTACGTGTTAAATCAGTTCTTATTTCATTTTATTTTTATAGAATAAGGGTGACAAATGAACACATAGTCCACCTCACGGTAAGTGGATGCTATGTCCCTTAGACATCCACATTTATCCTCGATTAAGAATCAAAATGCAAATGCATTGTCACCACTGAAGACTAAGATCGATGCCTCGTTTCCAGTTAAAAGGGTCTCCGGTCCTCTACGCTCATTATTCGAAACACAACAGCATTGAGCTGCTATTTTACGCAGGTATAATGTAAGAGGGTGGTCCTTCCCCGGTCGAGCCGACCCATTCTTGCTGCAACTGTAATATAGCTGCAGCATGGCTCTACCGCGTAAAATTGAAAACAACAATTTTTAAAATTGAAAATATTAATTTTAATGTTGCCGATGGGATCAAACCCGCGTACTGTGAAATTTACAGCAAGCGCTTATTTGTTTACTTTTTCACTGTTATATAAGAACAACATTGAAGCGAGACAATACGGTGTTACGAGAAATAATGAGGATGCACCCTACTTCAATATAACTACTAAAGCTTCATCAAACGAAGAATTGCATAACGATGTCTGAGTCACGGCCGACACAAGCGTCGGTTAACGTCGCGTCATTGTCACAAGGGGAGCCAGACTGAGGGGAGCGATGGAACAGAAGGGGGAGGGGGAGGGGGAGACGTCGCGACGCACGTGAGTCAGTATTCCAGGAACGTGAGCTGGTTTGCAGCGGTTATGGACTTAAAGTAAAGGTTGCGATTGTTATGGATGAGGTTATTAATGTCTGTTATGTTTTAGTTTATTCATTGAATATTAACTTAGCATTCAAATATATAATTATTATAATAATATATTAATTATTATTAGCTTATTCTAATTGCGAAGTAATTTCTGATTCGTTTAAGATCATTAAGCGAAATAGTGTTTATATTTCGAACGTAATGTTTGATATCAAGTAAGAATTTAATTTACGACCGTGAATATTAGTTTTAGTTTTATCTTATCAGTATTTATAAATAGATATACATTTATTGAGTAGAGCCGTGGTAGCTCAGGGGCTAAGCGTTCGCTGTAAATTTTCACACTACACGAGCAACGATCGCCGTCGGCATTAATGAAATTTTTAATTGAAATTTGAAGTGCTGATTGACCACGTGCTCGGCGGTGAAGGAAAAATCATGACGAAGGCTGCATGTCTGACAAATTAAAAAAATATTTCGAAGACATATGAAGTCCGCCAACAGGCATTGGGGTAGTGAGGTGGACACATCTTTCCTAACACCCTCTCAGAAATGAGAGGAGGACTAAGCCCAGGAGTGGGATACAATAAGCTGTTACTTTTTTGTTTACTTTTAAACATATATCAAACACTTAGTATATTATAATTACCATATTAACTGATATATTTATTATAAGGTTACCATTAAAACCATGTCAAAAAAATGTAAAATCCCCAGCATATCCTCATTGGTAACCCTATTTGAAGCATTTCACGAAAACGGGAGGTTTTTCTTTTTATAAATAATTTTTGGTTTTTGAATTTTTCGTGTTATATTATACTCATTATATATTAGATTTGCTTTGTTTTAAGCAACAATGCGTTGTTATTGCTTTTCGATGTGTTACGAAGTAGTTTCAAGGTAGAATTGCAGAAGCCACTTACAATGTTGGACTGTGAGTTCGTGTGTCACTTCAGTTTCTAAAAGATAAATGAATGAAAGTTTATTTTGTATTTATCTTACTAATATTATAAATGTGAAAGTTTGTGAGGATGTATGGATGTTTTTTACTCTTTTACACAAAAACTACTGAATGGATTTTAATGAAACTTTAGAATAATATAGCTCATACATCAGAATAATACATAACTCTTAAAAATTAAATTGTAAATTGGTCAAAGTATAACGAAAGGTTAAGTAAGTCTGAAAGAAATCTGTCATCTGCGAGCTATTTTGGCGTGAACATGCATCACGTAAAAACCTGTAAACCGATTTGGATGGGACTTTTACAGACAGATAGCTGATGTTATAAGGAGTAACTTAGGCTATTTTTATTTTAGGGTTCCGCGCAAAAAAAAATCCACGCGGGCGAAGTCGCGGGGAATAGCTAGTAACTAATAATTCTTTTGGTTAAAATTTAATATTTTTATGAAGTTATTAACTCACCTATCCTATACCTGTGTTTAATGAGGATATGCCAAATTAATAGCTCTTTAATTTTTATTTTATATCGTTTATGTAATTAGAAAGTGCAACTACAAAAATAATACTATAATATATTGTTAAAAAATATAGGTATTAAGATGCCTCTCCTTCTTCCTTGAGGGTCGCTTATGTTCAGCAGTATACTTGTAAACGGCTGTGTTGGAAATGGATTCAGAAATATTAAATGAGTGAAAGCATAAAGGAATGACGCCTTCGTAAGATAGGAGAAAGCACGTAGAAGAGGACAGCAACCCAGTTGTGGACTGACTTAATGGACCATAACCTTAACATTGTTAGTTAATTAATACATCATTCAGTATGATATAAGGATTCTCCCTCCCTGCGGTCTTTAATAAGATTATTCAATACAATCTTTGTTATTTTTACATATTAAAAAGAACTTTAACAGTAAATTTGTATTTAAAATCAAACATAAAGAAAAAAAACAAACACTCAAGTTATTCACAAAATAATGTTAAGAAAACTTAATAGCCACTTGTGAAAAAAGGCACACTATATAACGATCTTCCAGCAAAATTGCACCACACAGGGCTGAGCTTGCGACTGAATCACAGAGGGGGACCCTTATAGGCAGCTGCTAGGAATGCAGGGTTAAAATTTCTAAAATAGAGGAGTTTTAGTTTTGGAACATGCCTTGGGGTAGAATATACCTCACACGAGTAATTAAGGGTTAATTTGCAAACAGTTTATCGTGTAGTGGCTGTGTAAGTATATCTACTACCCTATATCATCCCATGGGTGTCGTAAGAGATGACAGAGGGAAACAAATCAGGAGATGGGCAGCAACGTCTTCCTAATAACGACTAAAAATAAAAATAAACTGCGGTTGCCAACCGGCTTGTCAAGCGTGGCCACTATGGCAAATATTGAAAGCCTATGTTCAGCAGTGGACTTTAATAGACTAACGTAACGGTTAACAAACAGTACTATATTACAGGGCTGACCTATAATTTGTTGATGCAGATATTATCTCGTCTTCGTTTCGTTTCTTTTTCTTCACGGATTGTAAAAGTCCATTTCTGGACTCCCTGAACCATTTGTGGGAAAGTTTGCCTTAGCCGTTACGCTTGACAGGCGGACTAACGATTGTATTACCCGAAGTTTTGTTTAATATAATAGAGACAACAAACAAGCATACAGTCCAAATGATGGGAAGTGAATGCTGTTGCCCATAAACATCTACACCTATCGTCGATTAAGATACAAAATGCAGAGGCGTCCTCTGAGGACTAAGATGGAATGCCTCGTTACGAGAAAAGTGGCTAAGGTTTTACATGGTGGAGCCACACTGCAGCTATATAATGGTTGTAGCACAAATGGGTTGGTTCAACCAGGGAAAGATCGCGCTCTTTACTAGACCCATCGATTATTAGAAAGCTCGTTGCTGCAACTTGTAAGCAATAAGCGTCTGGCTACGGGCTCAAATACAACTCAGATAAAAGTCAATTGCTCATCTTTTTGTAAATAGAAGAGCCATGCTGCAGCTATAGCACGAATGGGGGGACCACGCCCGCACAGAAGAATACCAGCATAAATAGCAGCTGTTGAACACAACACTCACCATACGAAACATCGTATGGTAAGTGTAGAGAACTGGAGATCCTTTTTACTGGAAAAGAGGCATTTCATCTTAGTCCTCAAGGTGATAGCGCATCTGCATTATGATTCTTCTGCATTAATAGAAAATCATCATCGGGTGGACTGCGTGCTCGTTTGTCACCCTCATTCCATTAAAAAGGGTATATTCCTATAGTTGTGAGCATTCGATGAAGGCGTGACACATGAAGCCCTTAAAGTTTCACACATGGATATTATAATAATAAAGGGAAAACCCAAAAAGGTGTTGCCTGCATGGACCCGACCTTCTGAGTCATAATCACACACTTCCCGATTTTCTGCTTTGTGAGTCAACATTACGTGCAATGACTTTACGTTATGAATTCATTGATTATGTAAAATTCTTCACGCAACTGATTTTTTTTTTCTAAACCGCCTCGGCTTGCATACACAAATTACACAAGGACAAACATGCAGAGCAAGAACAATTATTTGTAGGCTACAAAACTTGTACCCGATTGATTCAAGCCCACGGTATAGCCGAACCTTTAGCCACCGCGTAGTCAAAATCATGTATTAATAAAATTAGTTGTTACTTTGCGGAAATCCATTATATCAAAGTTGGAAAAATTTACTTTGCCAATATCCGCTCAATAAAATAAAATGATGTGTCTTACCTAGTTTGAAGTGCACCTCCCGCCCTCCCTCAATTGCGTGCATTATCCCCGTCACAACTAATCCCAGCACCACTACTCCCACTAAGACTACTCCGACTACCACTACTCCCACCACCACTACACTAGGAAGGACACACCACCGACGATAAAACTAAAATCATGTATGTGTGTGGTTTTTAAGTAATTATTATTGCCATGATCAATTTTAGCAAATACATTTAAATAATTATTCATGTTTCATATTTATATTGTTACATGTTCCAAACGGAACATTATTATACATAATATCGACATTGTCTTAAAACATAGATTAGATTAGGACTAGTTTTTATAGTAGTAAATTATTTACAGCACAGACACGTATGGCTAGACTGATTTTGTTAGAGCCACGCGGCAGATGCAGGTAACCTTGCGGTGCACTTGTGTTTAGGGAGTGAGCAGAGTGTGGCAAATTAAAAAAAATCTGTATCGACGGAATTGTTTTCTTTAAGAATTGTTTCATTGTTTTATTCACAATATCCATCGACGTTATCATCATCATCATACATCTGTCATCATGTAAATATTCTATAAATAATAAAAACACGGTCAAGTGCGAGTCGGACTTGCGCATGAAGGGTTCCGTACCGTTGTACAAGATTTAATACTATGTAGGTAAAAAACACGTTTCTTAGGGGAGCCCTCTTTAATTTTTAATATATTTTTACTTTTATTATTTGTTGTTATAGCGGCAACCTACATACACATTCTGTGAAAATTTCAAGTGTCTACCTATTACGGATCATGAGATATAGCCCGCTAACAGACAGACGGACGGACGGACGGACGGACAGCGGAGGCTTTGTAATAGGGTCCCGTTGGTTACCCTTCGGGTACGGAACCCTAAAACGATTCTTATCTATGATTAGCAACTTTTTTATTACACTACATATACATACTAAATATGATGAATTAATAAATGAATAATGTAATGGAAATAAAAAAAAACTTTAAAAGTATTTTTTTTCTTCATTTTACTACCAATATTTTGGAAGACATATATGGATAAATAAGTTTGTGAAATCTAAAAATAATTTGTCACTGGATTCATTTGCAAACAAAGAAGGCACCATTGTCTACAGGTACACAATGTACCTTATGTACTAAGCTGGAGTTAATTTAGCCTTAGCCTTAACTAAGAGCATCTTTTCTAGTAAAAAGGCCCTAGCCCTAACTATACGAAATACAGCAGCATTTAGCTGCTATTTTACACGAGACCGTGGTCTTTCCCCGGTCGAGCCAACCCATTCGCGCTACAACCATAACACAGCCTAAGAAGAACATACAGTCAGTCATCGCGTCTGATGTTGTCGGAAAAGCCGACATAAACAATAAATTGCTAGGATTGTCAGGACATTTGAATTTGTTTGTTTTAATCGCAAATGTAGTGTAAACCATTTTAATTTATTTACGTGATAGGACAACCGGAGCGTTCCACCCGCGTCTCGCCCCGCACCGCAGCGCACGATTGCCCCGTCTAGACGCCTTCGATGACCGACTGTTAAAGAACGGTCGCGGAGCAGGATTTTTTTATTGCTTTGCATTTTTAAACTTAATTACCATCATAAAAAGTTTTATTTCTATTGCAACTAAGATAGTTTTAGAACCTTTTAAACAGTATTTGTGATTCGAAATCCGAGTTTATTCTCAAGTTATTAAAGTTCACATTTGTATGAATTGCAATAATTTGATCTTCCTGCTCCGCAATCACGCCATAGTAGTAAGACTGTGACCATAACATAGCTGCAGCATGGCTCTACCACGTGAAGTCGACTACAAACATATTGATGGTTCATAACAACTTTAAAGATACCATTTTTCCATCCGTCTTAGCGTTATCATATCTTATCCGCTTCGCTTATCTGTAAGCTACCGCTCTAACGGGACAATCGCAAACAAGTCTAGACGTAATTCCAGGAAGGGAGTAAAACAATGTCGAATGCAAGGTAAAGTGAATCACGATGCCGCCATGTTGCGTCACTTCATGTGTTATTATAATTACGTCGTACAAGTTCTGGACATGACATTTGTGATGCCGAAGGTATATAGCCACTATTAGAGAACCGGAGACACCTTTTACTCGAAACAAGGCATTTTTAATCGAGGATAAATGTAGATGTCTATTGGCCACAGTATCCACTTACCATCAGGTGGACTGTATGCTCGTTTGTCACCCTTATTCTATAAAAATAGTTTAAGATTTTATTTTACTAATTAATACTAATAACTGATTATTCTACCATCGCTTGCATAACAAACCAAAATAATAAGTTTCCGAATTTCGGTCACGGAAGCTAGTTTCTACGAAGTCTCCGTTGAGACTGGCCGCCGCGCCGTCTATGCAAGAGCGAGTGTGTCTGCAAGCACAGGTGCAGTCCTACGGAGACAACAAGAGCGATAAGGCGTAGGACCAACGGCTTTTCGTCCTTTCCGAGGCACGGGGGTGAAACACAGAATTTCTTGACAGAAAAACTTATTGCGTATTGTGTTTCTTATAGTGAGTGTTGAGAACCAGAGACCCTTTTTTTGGAAACGAAGCATTCCATCTTAGTTCTCAGGGGTGACAACGCATCTGCATTTTCGATTCTTAATTGGGGATAAATGCAGATGTCTATAGGCCACTACATCCACTTACCAACAGGTGGACTATGTGCTCGTTTGTCACCCTTATTCTATAAAAAAAGACAAACAAGTACCGACTGAATATAAAATTTAAATAATTGAACTGTTTTTCATACAATTCATACCAATTTATTATTTAATTTGTATAATACTAGCGATCAGCCCAGGATTCGTATGGATGCTTTCTGGATCTCAACAACAGCTCCACCTAACGGGTCCAATTGTGAATCATAGCTTTCTAGGAACCCGTTCAAACCACACGAGTAAAGAAACCGTACCGCTCAAACGCACACAAAAATTTTCATCAAAATCGTTTGATCAGTTTTCGAATTTTAGCGAGGCTAGCGGACAGAAATTGGTTTTTATGTAGAAGATGCATGTATTATGCATGTAAACCTTACTCTTGAATCATTCTGTCTATTGAACGAAAAATTTCGTGGTCTTTTATACAAGACACTTTTGAAGTTCTTTACGTGGTAGAGCCATGCTGCAGCTATATTATGGTTGTAGCACGAATGGGTCGGCTCGACCGGGGTGGGACCACGCTCTCACAGAATACCAGCGTAAAATAGCAGCTTAATACTGCCGTGTTTCGTATGGTGAGTGTAGAGAACCGGAGATCCTTTTTACTGGAAACGAGGCACTCCATCTTAGTCCGCAGGGGTGACAACGCATCTGCAATTTGATTCTTAATCGAAGATAAATGTAGATGTCTATGGGCCACAGCATCCACTTACCATCAGGTGGACTGTGTGCTCGTTTGTCACCCTTATTCTATAAAAAAAGGTAATTTGTCACCTCAGTCACATTATAATACCATTGTTTACCATACTCGGACTCTTATAGAATACGTTGTACAGCTGCAGGTTTCCTAGTGTCTTAATTATCTATTCCAAGAGGTAATCTGTGAACAGCACTGTGGGCTGCATTATTGCGTATATCAAGTTACCCTAGTTTTTGTAATATATATAATGTAGCTGTTAGCTGCTCCACTTTGAATAAAATACAAAATAAAATGAAATTGATGCAAACCGCATCAAAATCTGTAGCTAAGTTTAAAAGATCTAAGCGTACAGACGTCGGGAAAAGACTTTGGTTTATACTATGTATAGAAGAGGCGTTGTTTTTACCCTATGAATAACTTTAATGTTTTATACAAAAACACAACAAAAAGAGTACAAAAGCGCCGGGTAGATCTGCCTGATGATATCTGATAAATGAACAATATTATCTTTAATTTTCCACCGTAAACAAATAATGTATGCTGGTAATAATATATTGTTCAAAACAATTACGTAAGCCCGCCATAAAATTATTCCATTCCAATTTAAGGAAACTTTAATGTTCATATTCCTCAATAACACAGAGTTAATGAGAGGAAATTGAACGTAAACAAATATGAATATACACTAGTCACAAACATTAAGGGATATAAAAAATATTTAAATTTTTGGGTAATTTTCAACAAGCTGTAACTCCAAGGAAAATGATCGTACAGCAAAAAAATCAAAAAAATTTCATGGCCAGATCTGAAAAGTGGACACTTGGAGCTACAATTTGCTTTTTTTTGCTGTACGATCATTTTCGTCGGAGTAACAGCTTGTTGAAAATCACCCAAAAATTTTGATTTTTTTATATCCCTTAATTTTGTGAGTAGTGTATTTATTAATTTCATTATCACGTCTTTCGTCATGGGAGGTTGCCACAGTTGCCAGGCTTGGCAAGCGGGTTGGCAACCGCAGTATTTGTTATAGTTTTCCTCTTGCAAGAAAAATGCTGCAGCCCATCTCCTGGTTTGTTAGTCGATTTTTTTTTATAGGAGAGGGGGCAAACGAGCATGCGGCTCACCTGATGGTAAGTGACTACCGCCGCCCATGAACAACTGCAACACCAGGGGAATTGCAGATGCGTTGCCGGCCTTTAAAGCCTGTTAGTCGATGGATGCCTTCCTTGGGAAGACCAGGACAATTAGCTGTGGACTTGTGAATGGGACTAATGATAATGAATGACTATGACGTCGGAAATCAAATGTGCTTATTTAACAATCTCATTTTCTTCATTACCTTGTAATAGTTCACTGCTTCACACGAAACGCTTCCATTGTAGGGGGTATATGTTTTAACACTTTCAATGTCCCCTGACCTACATATGGGTCATTGTTGTTGTCTTACTATTGTGTCTGGAATCCGGACAGCGAAAGTGTTAATTGCTACGCATAGCACCAACTCGCAATTGGCACCGATACACCTCACCTTCGTGGTCACAGTTCCAGATATCTAGCACCTTTGGACACTGATTCCCTTCTCCGTTCGGGGTGCTTTATGTCTGGCATTTACGATATCGTTATACTAATATCTATCGGCAGCTAAAAATCTTCCTAGCATGGCATTTGACGTAGGTAGAATCCTCTAGAAATATGTTTAGTTGAAAGAGTAAATCGGTAACGTGACGTCAGTGATGGATTTAGATTACAGTGATTTTCATTTATTTCTCCGTTTCTATTAATCCTATAATGAACAGGAAACATTATTACAGGAAGAGCGAATTCCTATAAAAGTTGTTATGCTCCCCAATTAATTTATGTAGTCTTGATAAAATGCTACACGGAAATTAAGTAATTATTTCCCCTGTCATAAATATTAGGAAATCTGTGAAATTTATATATTTTTGTATATTTATTTTCCTTAACGTAAGCAATTATTTATAAAATTACGTAAAGCAGCAAAAAACAAATGATGAAGAGACTTACATGGTAGTTACCATGCTCGAATAGGGAAAGGCTATGCTCGAATGGGGAAAGGCCATGCTCTCACAGAATATCGGCAAACAATATATGAATATATGTTTTGTATTTTAGGTGTAGAAAACCGAAAATCCTTTTAACGAGCAATAGCTAATAAGGCATTCCTTGTTAGTCGTTAGAGGTGATGTGATAACGCACCTGCGTTTTGATTCTTTATCTATACAAATAAATAAAAGTGTCTGTTTGTAATGTCAAAATACTTATTATACACAATTTTTTAAATTTTTGTCTGTCTGTTTGTTCCAGCTAATCTCCGAAATAGCTGGACCGATTTTAACGGGACTTTCACTGGCAGATAGCTGATATTAAAAGCAGTAACTTATGCTACTTTCATTTAAGAAAAATAATTAGAGTTTCGCGCAAAAAAATTAAAACCCTAAATTACACGCGAAGTCGCGGGCAACAGCTAGTCTATAATAAATGTAGTTGTCTATGGGCTATAACATGTACTTACCAACAGACGGGCTATTCATATTTTCTACCGACTTCAAAAAGGAGACGGTACTTAATTCGACTGTATGTTCTTTTTTTGTTTGTTTTTTTTTTAATGTGTGTTACCTCATAACTTTTTTCTGGGTGAACCGATTTCGATGATTATTTTTTTTTATTTGAAAGCTGGTGCTTTTTTAGTTATTCTTAATAATTTATATTGAAGTCGGTTGTACAAAATTTTTAATTTTAAATTATGTATGTTATTGCTTCTTAGCCGATTTCAAGAAAAGGAGGTTCTCAATTCGACTGTATGTTCTTTTATTTTCTTGTATGGATGTTACGCGATATCTTCGCCAATTGAGTATCGATTTTGATGATTCTTTTTATTCATTACGTTATATTTAAGAGGTGGTATTCCTTTAAATTTTGTGATTTTGGGAAGTAGAACTACTTAGGCAACATTTTAGTTGTGTGTTACGTTGAGCTTGTGATATTCCTTAGTCCATTTAAAAGACTAAAAAAATTATTAAGATATAAATAATATATATATATATATATATATGTGTGTGTGTGTGTGTGTTTGTGTGTGTGTTTCGACACGACTATAAAATACTGGTCAGATCGAGAGTGAAGGTTTTACTCTAGCGAAGCGTCGTATCTGTGGTAACGTGGGACTGATTATAATAGTGGGCAGCCAACTGTTGGCTACACCGTGACGAAATTAAAACATAAATTTTTGCACAATATTAAAAGTATTAATAATCACTACTTACAAATTTACTAAATATTCTTTAAAGTGTTGACTTCAAACTCGAAATATAGTGAAGATAATAAAATTTACTGGTTCTGAAAACGCAGTAAAGTTTCAACGCACTCAATCCCACGATTTATTAATGGCATCACCAACGGTCTTTGAGTCAATTGTAGGCGACTTCAGCAATATGTGGCTGGTAACACTTTTTCTGGTACTATGACCACTGGGAAGGCACTGTTTCCTGAGATACAGGTGATAACCTAGTTCAGAAGACAGAGCTCCTTTGTATCTAGAAAAATTTGGTTGTTAATAGACGTTATTTTATTTTTATTTATTTATTATGACCTTGTGCAAGCGTGTGATACGACGAATGGAATATAGTCGCTTTCGTGCCACTTAGTTTTTTTCCCAGTAAGTTTGACAAACCAAAAAAAAAGACAAGAAGAGCAAATACACTCGGTTATAAAACAACGCAACTGGTTTAGAAGTCCTCTGGTTTAGTCGGGACTTTAAAAGTAGACTGGTTTAACCCTTATTCTCAATTCGAAATACGACAAAAGGAAAGACGTATACACATTATTATATATATTGAGTACCTTTGATTCAGTAGGATAAAAGTGCTAACGGTGCACTACATATAATAACAGAGCTCCAAGATCTCCGCCAAAGGATGCAGAACCGAAGGCTAACGGGTCAACGCCCAACAAGGTGACCTTAAAGTCACTGTGACCTACCCTAACGCCGTCTGGTCCCGGGTTCGATTCCCAGAACACAATAATAGTCTGGAAGTCTTTTGGCGGTCCGGTTTTGGAACAAAAAATTTTAGATCGAATAGAGGTAGGTTATGTATAGTTGCGCAAGGTCGTCTGTCTGTCTGAGATTATTATTTTGGTCTCGCGCGTTGTGGGGCGACCGTTTTTAGTAGTCTGCGAAGCAATTATTGTCGGGAATGATTTTTTTCATTGACCTTATTTCTTCATAATTCTCGTACAGTTCTTTATTCATTACTAAGTGTGCCCGCGACTTCGTTCGCATAAAGTATTTTTCATCGATTGTTTAAAAGCCGATTAATTGGTAATTTACTATGTTCGAAATTGTATTAAGTTAGGCCTATAGACCCTGTTAAAACTTAAAAAGTGATGGTTCAGATATGTTTATACTTTTTTTTTAACAATTATATGGTTTTATTAGTTTGTTTATAAATTTTAATATTATTAATGTAAGATTTAGTTTAGAATGAACATGAGGACAATATTGCATTGGGTTTGACCCGTAAGTTTCTTAAGTAATAAATGAATAAATTAAAAGGTGTTATTTCATCATAAAACAAATCAAGCGGTGGATCAAATGGTGGAAAAACAGAATAACAACGTAAAATAGCAGCTTAATGCTGATGTTACGTATGGTGACTGTAGAAAACCGGTGACCATTTTTACTAGATACGAGGCATTCCATCGTAGTCCTCAGTGGTGACAACGCATCTGTATATTGATTCTTAATTAAGAATAAATGTAGATGTCAATGGGCCACAGTATCCACTTACCATCAAGTGGATAGCTATTGCGAGAGGCCTATGTTTTGCTCTACTGCTTAACATAGGCCTCCCCCATAGTTTGATTTTAATGGAGGGGGGTATCAGGCGGGCTTGAGACCGCAGTTTTTTTATATCCTGTTTTATACTCCCACGGAATGCATGAAGACAGGTTATGGGGTAGTGGATTCCTTTTCGCCAACACCACAAGGCTCATTGTTTAACTTTTGGAATGGAAAGACGGACCTAAAAGCCTCCGATGGGTGGCAGTACCACTATCTCGTATAATAGATTTAAAAAAATTGTGACCGACTGCGGGAAGGGGCGTTAAAGTTGGCGATTAGCAAATCCTTTATGCAGTAGAAAAGCTCCATGGCCAGCAATGGACTGTTACAGGTTGATGGTGATGAAAATAGTTAATATATAAGGCGCTTACGGTGTTCCCGTGCGCCTCCATATGAATAAGGTGTGCAGAACTCCAGCTTCACTCCCTAAGCGAGAAGAAGCGTGTATGCTCACTGCCACATTCCCGGCTGTGGTATTGTGCAATAGTGATCCCTTAGCCCCGGAAAAGGGCGAGGAGATTAATACCGTGAGGTTTAGCTGAATTTCCACACGTAGTAAAAGAATGTTAGTCAATGATCAGATTAACCTCAATATTTATGGTAAATTAAAAATCAATTCTACATATTAACGAGATCAAGTTGCTCTTTACATATTTAAAGCTAATTCATTTATTTTTCACTCTTCCCAATTTTAGCTAAAATATCTTCCTTACCAACTACTTAATTTATTTACAACTGAACCGGTCTGCCCTCGAATGCTCACAATACTAAAACAAATCCGAGGAAACCCAGACGGATGAAAGCCCTAGAAAAACCGCCTGTATTCATCCCAATACTGAATACAGGTGTACCGTTACTTTTGTAAAGGTTTTGGAGCAAGAGTCTGCATTGCCTCAACGTATGCTTGCAGACTTGCCAAGTCACAGACAAGCAGGTTATCTTGTCGAACGATGTTTGTTATCAACACTGAGCATTTTAGTGGTGACATTAAAGATCGAAATCGCATTGCTCTTAAAATTTCTTTTTTTCTAGTAATATTATTAACATCACCACTCCTAGTAAGCTTTAAATGCTTGTGTTAGGTGGATTTCACGACAGTAGTCGAATAGTGGATTCAAACCCATGACTTTTAAGTTTGCAGTCCACATTATATCTTAGGTTACTGTCGTTTATCTTGATTATTCAATTTGTTTTTTGTAGGATCTAACCGCTTCAATATGGAGTTTATAAAGGGTTGATACAAGGTATATAAAGCAACCCAAATTTCGCTAAAAATTTGTATAATACACATTAGTGTTAAAATATATTTAACTTAGCGTAAAATAACTTTTATTCTAAAATAAAAGTTATTGGGGAGGGGGAGGTGTTTGACGTCCTGATGTCAAAGTTAACGAAGGCTTCCTTCAACTTTTAATTATAAATTTTTGGTCCGATCTACGCAAAATGAGCTTACAGTATCTTGAAGTCTTGTAGTATGTAGTAGTAGTATGTTTGGGATCTAATCTAATTATGGGATTTCAAGCAGGTGGCCATCCTCTCATCTCATCACCTAGCCATCCTCTCTATTGAAATTAGGATGTTTTAAAATTAAACGCGATAAAAATCCGTAAAATTAGTTTTATTCAAGTTTGTAGCATTCGCGTAAATATAAGAAATCATTAGCCGTAGAATGTTACAATGGTTGTTTGTACTATGTACAACACAAATTGAGTTGTATTTGAATAATAGTAGAAAATTATTCCTTTCTTACACAATAAAGCCCTCTGGTAGAGTTTTAACGAATAATTTCAATCGATTAAGGCCAGTCATTGGAATGAAAGACGAACAAAAAGTTATTACGCAAGCGGGCGACGACGAACAAGGTGACCTGCTATTGTCTGGCCCTAAGCCGCCCGGGTGCATATACGTTCCTAAGTTTTATTGGCATACCTACAAATAGTGCGCAGTTCTATGCTATGTACCTTTGTCTACAACAAGTGGTAAAATTAAAAATTTTGTACAACCTACTTCATTGTAAATAAAATGAGAACATAATCAATGTAGTCGAAGTCAATTAAATACGCATTATTAAGGATAACTCAAAAACTACTGGTCAGATCTTCATCAAATTTATATGAAACCACACGAGAAGCACCAGCTTTCAAATAAAAAAATAATCATCAAAATCGGATCATATAGAAAAAAGTTCTGAGGTAACACACATAAAAAAACAGTTGAATTGAGAACCTCCTCCTTTTTTGAAGTCGGCTGAAAATAATACTCGAATTCGCTTTCTGATCATTGACTAACATTTGATATTTTAGCAAGCTGTGTTAATAAAATTGTTGGTTATAAAAAGTCCAGAAGCTATTAAAATAGCTGTTCCAACATGCGTTTGGTAATTTTTTTTTTTAATAATAAATCAAGGACACAATTGTAAAGGCATTGCACTTGGATATGCGAGAAATTAACATAAAAAATAAAAGATCTTTATCGAAAACATGTTTATTAAACTACTCGTCCTATAATAAAAATGTTGTTTAACATTTAACGCACTGAGTGCTTTTGAGTACGTTATTTTGTTATTGATGAATGTGACATAACTATTTATAAGATTGCCTTTTGAAATTGACATTTGTGACGTAGAGCAATAAAGTTGTTTGTACAACTGCCTATTTATTCATGCATTCAAACGTCATATAATTTTTTCACATTTATATTAGCTTGAAATGTAAGTATCTATGTATGTATGAATGTAATGGAAATTTATAATTGAGTTTTCACCCAATGCAACAACCCATTAAGGACGTACTAAGGACCGATAATGATACAATAAATTCTATGACCTAGTATTTTCCTCGAACATTCAAGTTTATAATCAAGGTGCGTTGGTTAAGTTTTTCTTAGAAATAAGGGTGTTAAACGAGCACACAGTCCACCTGATAGTAAGTGGATGCTGTAGCTTATAGACACCTACATTATACTCGATTAAGAATCAAAATGCAGACGCAATGAACTCCGAGAACAATGCCTGAAAGCCTCGTTACCAGTAAAATTCCAATTCGAACCGTCACCATACGAAATACAGCAATATTATGCTGTTATTTTATGCTGTTATTCTGTACAAATGTTACTCTACCATATATAATATGCTGTAGCAAGGCCCTATCAAGAATAATACGTAGCAACGTTGCTCTACTATATATTATACGCTATAGCGTAGCTCTACCATATATAATACGCTGCGGCGTGGCCCTACGCTGCAGCGTATTATATCGAAATGTGAAGTCTGCCAACACGCACTGGATCAGCGGCGACACATTCCTCGAAATATTAAAAACTTCTAGCTAAAAGTTTCAGTATATCCTGGCCACATGTCAATTTGTCTATTAGTCGGATAACTTCGTCACCGATCAATCGGCGCACGATCAACTGGAAATATTCTGAAAATATGATATATTATATAAAATATAATATTTTTAGACAAACCATCCATTGCTGAATAGTTTTATTTATTTTCCACGCTCTCACAGAATACCAGCGTAAAATAGCAGCATAACGCTGCTGTAATACGCTGCAGCATGACCCTAACATGTATAATAAGCTGCAGCGTGGCCCTACCATATATAGTACGCTGTAGCGTAACTCTACATCTAAAATACGCTGCAGTGTGGGCCTACTATGTATGTATAATACGTTGTAGCTTGGCTCTACCATGTATAATACGCCGTAGCGCGGTTCTACCATCTAAAATACGCTGCAGCGTGGTCCTATCATGTATATATAATACGGTGTAGCGTGGTTCTACCGTCTAAAGTACGCTGCAGCGTGGCCCTACCATGTATAATACGCTGTGACGTGGCTCTACCATCTAAAATACGCTGCAGCGTGGCCCTATCATGAATATATAATACGCTTTAGGATGGCTCTATCGTCTAAAATACGCTGCACCGTATCCTACTATGTATAATACGCTGTGACGTGGCTCTACCATCTAGCAGCGTAGCCTTATCATGTTTCATAGGCTGCAACGTGGGGTCTATTATGTATTCTGAACCGAGCTTTATTGAAGATTTTGGGAATGTTTTTATAGAAGAGGAGGCAAACGAGCATGCGGCTCACCTGATGGTAAGTAGGCTCTTTTCTTGAAGGTCCTTAAGTCGTATCGGTCCGGAAAAATCGCTGGTGGTAAAGTTCCACAAGGAAGTTGCGCGAGGAAAACTTCTTCTAAATCGCACAGTGGTGGACCGCTAATCATCCAGATGGTATGGATGGTATCGCGAGTTTTGTCGCGATACCATCCATACTATAGAAGAAAAAAACATTTTTATTCTTATAGTATTAGTAGTATAATTTCACCCATTTTCATGAATTATATCTCTTTTTTTTTTTTGTTATAGGAGAGGGGCAAACGAGCCTGCGGTTCACCTGATGTTAAGTGACTACCGCCGCCGCGAACAACTGCAACACCAGGAATTGCAGATGCGTTGCCGGCCTTTTAAAAGGAGTAGGCTCTTTTCTTGAAGGTCCCTAAGTCGTATCGGTCCGGAAAAATCGCTGGTGGTAAAGTTCCACAAGGAAGTTGCGCGAGGAAAACTTCTTCTAAATCGCACAGTGGTGGACCGCTAATCATCCAGATGGTATGGATGGTATCGCGAGTTTGTCGCGATGTGCGATGGTGAAATTGAGCGGCTGGAATTGGTCGAACAATTCCTCAGAACAATCCCGTGATAGATGCGATAGAATACGCAAAGGATGCAACATCTCTACGCGGTGCCAGTGAGTCCAGCCGATCGGATGGAACTCGGTCGTCGATGATTCGAGCCGCTCTGCGCTGGATGCGGTCAAGTGGAAGGAGCTGGCACTGGGGCTCCTGCCCAGAGATGGAACAGTATTCCATGTGGGGCCGAATCTGCGCCTTGTAAAGTTGCAAGCGGTGTGCTGGCATGAAATACTGTCCCGCTCTGCTGAGCACGCCAAGCTTTTAGAGGCCAATTTGGCCTTCTCTTCAAGTGACCACGAAACTGCACATCAATGTCGACACCGAGGATTCCGATACTAGCTGAGTAACAAGGGAGTGCCTGAAACTGAGGACATACGACAAGGGGTTCTTTTAACGGTAAACGCGTAAACTTGTGTCTTCTGGGGATTGAACTGGACTAGATGGTCGCCCCAGTCTGAGACTTTGTTCAACAAAGTCTCGAGTTCAAACAAGTTTGTTCCGGTACTCAGCGACGTTTTCCGAGAAATATTGGCACGGCTGGTGTATAAAGCACACTAGTGCTGTCGTCTGCATAGCAATGAATGTTACCGGTTTGCAATATATCATTGATATGCAGAAGAAACAGCGTTGGTGATAGCACGCAGACTTGTGAAACACCAACGTTAATGGGTTTGTAATCGAAGCTTGCACCGTCTACAACGACCTTGATGCTCGATCTGCAAAAAGCTGGTGATCCAATTGCACAATTTCTCAGGAAGCCCATAGGAAGGAGCTTCGAAAGAAGCGCTTTGTGCTAAATCCGATCGAAGGCCTTTGCAACGTCAAACTAACGGCCAACGCCTCCCCTTGGACTCCACTGCCTCCGCCCATCTATGAGTTAGGTAACCTGAAAGATCACCAATTGAGCGACCTCGACGGAAACCGCACTGGCGGTCACTAATCAGCTGGTGATCCTCAAGGTACCGCATGAGCTGGCAGTTAATAATAGTTTCCATTACTTTGGAGAACAAGGAGGTGATAGCGATGGGCCTGTAGTTCGATAGCGATAGGACGGATCTGAGTGGTCGCCTGGGGATCAGGTGCACCAAATCTGTCTTCCATGAGTTCAGGACTACGCCTAGGAGTAGGAGTACCGGAAAAGATGCGTTAAAACCGGTCTCAACTCCGGGCACGTCTTCAGCACAATAGGTGGGACTCCATCAGACTCACTCGAATTGTTGACGTCCAGGAGAAGAGTGCTTTACGCACCGAGCGCTGTGTAAACAGCACTTCCAGCAAGGAGCACTCACACCGCTGGATGGTCGGCGGTGTGTTCCCCGTCATCGAGTCGAGTTGGAAGCAAAAGAGAGCCTAGCAGATCGGCTTTCTCCTTTGCGTCATGGGCCAGTGAGTCGTCCACCCTGTGCAGAGATGGCAGAAATGGCTGACAGAGTTCCTTGGACAGCCTTGGCGAGAGACCAGAATGCACGTGTTCCGAAGGAGGCGAACTAGTTTCTCGCCAATTCTGCCAATGTGCTCTGACTTTGCCTTGGCAATGACGCTTTGGAGGACCTGGAGGCAGAATTATACTTCTTTTAAGAGCGCTGGTGTTTACATCTAGGGACGTTGATGCGTCAGCCCAGGCCCGTAGCACTCCTGCTTATAGCGTGATGCAATTTTACAGGAGTGACCAAACCATGGCTGAGTTCTGCCTCCGATAGGCACCACAGATGATAGAATAAATAATTCCATTTCCTGAAGCACCATCAGCGACAGAATCAGCAACAACGTTGGGATCATCCGGCGCGAAGCAAACCAAGGGTAGGTGCCCCAAGGGTAGGATGCAAAAAGCCCGCATCCCGTCCCAATCGGCCAACCTATAGTGCCAAACACGGCGGCGAGCTGCAGATCGCAACTGCGATGGGAACGTGGTGGCACCGTACTCCAGATCAGACAATGGTCGAAGAGCCGAAGGGCATCGACGAAGACCTGATATCCGTCCGGATGAGAGGTCAACAGAAATCAACAGGGAAGGTACATGATCCTCCACATCTGGGTCCGCGTAGGCGAAGTAACCAGTTGTGTCAGACCATATGCAAGGCAAAGTCATAAACAGACCTACCCGCATGATCGGTTAAACGGGAACCAAGCCATTTGGCGTGGTGGGCGTTAAAATCACCGAGTATCACGATCTCTGCGGATGGGACCTGTTGCACGGAGTCTGCAGCCATTTGGACGTGGTCGATGAGTCGGTCTGTGTCGGCATTACCGCTATGGGACCTATAGAGCACCCGTAGACGCAGGCATGGTTGTCGCTGTCTACGCGCAGCCATAGGATGGAAAGGTCCGTACCTGCCGAGGCGTCGAAAACAGATGTCCTCTCTGACGTACACGTAAACTCCAGCCCGGGGCATAAAGGTGTGTTCTAATTTGTACCCCGGGTAGGAGAGATACGAAGTATCAGCCGGAGAGGACACCTGCGTCTCGGTTAGAAAGAGCAAGGCCGGCTTTGCCGTCTACAGTGACAAAGCCTACATACGTTCCATTGGATGGTAACGGTCTTTTCTCATTTCTGAGAAGGTTATGGGACGAAGTAGTCCTTCCCGGTCGAGCCTACCAATTCATGTTGCAACCATAATATGGTCTTATTTATGTTCATGATCTAAGTGTATTTTCTGCTTACAAGACCAACACATAATTCTTTCACCTATCTGTTTGACAGCTCTCATAATATAAAGTCACTTGGCTATGCAATATGTTAGCCAAATTTCAATCTACATAAAAACAATCTATAACTAAATATTATCCACGTGAATTCACGGCACTTAGGGATACAAACTTATTCGAGCACGTGTGCGGTGCCGAAATTATAAACTATGTTTTACATAGCGTGTGCTTGTCTGACGTATACCGACTTCATATTATTTATATTTATATATATTATAATATTGTGCCCGTGTCTGTTTGTGGGCACGTGACTTAACTCGTTCAAAAAATAGTTCATGTCTTCATTAAGCTAGGGCCTATTTCAAGTCTTTTTTATGGAAGATAGGACAATCGAGTATGCGGCTCACCCGATTGTAAGTGTCGACCGCAGAAGAAGTAAGCAAAATTCCCGTTAGTAAACCATAGCACAAAGAAGTCGTGCGAGGAAGAAAAGTCCTAGTAACCAGATGGTGTGCGATGTGCGTTGGTGGAATTTGGCAGTAAACTCTAGACTATAAATTAATATCAATAAGCCACATATTGTAATAAGATGGATGATTTTTGTTGTTTGTTTTTGTTTGTTTTTGTTGTTTGTTTTGTTTTCCCATTACTCTTATTTTTATTCTTTTAAATAAGAGCGGGAAAGGGGCACACAGTCCATTAGATGGTAAGTGAATACGGTGGCCCATAGACACCTACATCTATCTTCAATTAAGTACCAAAATACACATGCGTTGTCAGCCTTGCGGACTAAGATGGAATGGCTCATTTCTGATAATAAGGTTCTCCGGTTCACAATTTACGATGGTATACTGTAAGATCGTGGTCCTGCCCCTGTTGAGCCGACCTATTCCTGCTACAACCACTACAAGCTGCAGAGTGGCTCTACCACGTATAGCCTTATTCTCCTTCTTTCTACCAAGCTGTGTATATACCATAGTTGGGTTGATGGTCTGTTTCTTATGGATATATACTTACAACTTTGTTTTTGTTAGTGATTGTAGACTGTTTAAATAAAATACGAGTATACATTCTACAACATTACATTACATTACAGGAGTTTAAAAAATCTAGAAGTCAGAAAAAATCTAGACATTTTTACGTGGTAGAGCCATGCTGCAGTTATATTGTGATTGTAGCACGAATGGGTCGGCTCGACCGAGGATGGACTACGCTCTCACAGAATACTAGCGTAAAAAGCAGCTCAATGCTGCTGTGTTTCGTATGGTGAGTGTAGAGAACCGGAGACCTTTTTTACTGGAAACGAGGCATTTCATCTTAGTCCTCAGGGGTGGCAACGCATCTGCATTTTGATTCTTAATCGAGGAGACACAGAATCCACTTACCATCAAGTTGGCTGTGTGCTCGTTTGTCACCCTTATTCTATAAAAAAAATTATTTTGCTTAGAGATAACATCATTATATTTTTCAATCGATCACGAAATCTTGGTCTTCGGTTTATAAAGGAGCTAAATTTTTGAATATAAGGTCGATGATTATTTTAAATATAATTTAACTAGCCGTGGTAGCTCAGATGGTTAGCGCTCGCTGTAAATAATGATTACTTATATTTACGCGAAGACTACACATTAAATGAAACTAATTTTTACGGATTATATCGCGTTTAATTTAACTTTTTAATTCCAGAAGTTTCGTGTGCTTTACAGCACCCATGGTCACGGGGGGGTCTGAGGTGTTTGACGTCCCGACGTCATAGTTAGCCCAGCTACCTTCAGTTTTTGAATTTTTTTTTTAAATTTGGTTCGATGGCTTCTTGGGATCCATCGATCACTAATATTTTCATTAGTGATCGATGTTGGGATCCTATAATTAATAGAATTAAATCCAAACCGAAGAATACCACTACAAGATTTCAAGATACTGTAAGCTCATTCTGCGTAGATCGGACCAAAAATTAAAATAATAATAATAATAATAACAAAATATCTGGACCTGGCTCATGAGTTAACCGACATGTGGGGTGGTCTGCCGACTGAAATTATTCCTGTAGTCGTTTCTGCGAACGGGCTAATCCCAGTCAGCCTCTCGGGTCATCTGAGGCGACTAGGACTCCGTGACGGACCGCTCCGTGCTCAAATGCAGAAAAAATGCGTCCTCGACACCGCCCGCATCGTCCGCCGGTTTCTTTCCCTTTCCCCCTAACCCTCGGCCGTTTGGTTTCCCCTGCCGAGGGCTTCCATCTGGCTGGGCTTTTATTAATTATGTATTATTTATGTTAGTATTTTTAATATATGTGTGTGTGTGTGTGTGTGTGTGTGTGTATGTATATATATGTATATTTATGTATATTTCTTTTCCTATCCTTCCTATTTTTCTATATATTTATTCAGCACAACCAGATGAGAATACTTACTTTATAATTACCCAGATAATTCCCCGCCGGCTCCAATGAAATTGTTAATTGCAAGTTGAAGTGCTGATTTACCACGTAAGTACACGGCGATGAAAGAAAACATCGTGAGGAAACCTGAATGTCTGAGATATAAGAAAAATTTTTTTTCGAAGACATGTGAAGTTTGCCAATACGCATTGGAGCAGCGCGGCGGACACTTCCTTGCCCTAAAACCCTCTCATTAATAACTGAACTTTTCGGTGAGATTTAAAGCTAAAAGTTATTAAAGACATTTTTCTAAAATTGGAATTGCCTTTACATGTGATAGATGTGCAGACAGACAGATAATCGCTACGCTCTACTTCATCTATAAGTTTATATTTATACTTATGGGATCATTTTTTTAAATAAACCTGCCTCCTTATAAAACAAAAAACATGATATCGATTATTATTCGCCTAATGAATACGAAACAAAGCATAAAAAGAAACCCATTCGACAATCTCGGTCGTTTTTCCATGTCCTTACTAAACCTTCAAAGGGCTTCAAGGTCCATGGGTCACCTTAGGGTCAACGACCCCTTGCGTAAGTGTTGCGTCACGTCGCAGAAATGCACGCCGATACCGCCCTTTCGACAAGATATTTACTAGCTCTTTCTTTAAAGTAGAAATGCCAGTAAGTGTGAAAGAGATGCTAACAAATCCTTACGTCACTCTACCTAGCAATAGTTTTATTAGTTTTTTTCTTTCGTCTCCAATTAAAATGCATACGGACTATCTGAATCAATGCAGCCTGAGTAAAGTTTTACTCCGTCGTTGGAATTTTACCTAAGCTGAGAAATGTTTTGAGGAATTCTTCTACACAATTATCCCTTTTTTATCTTTTAAATTTATAGCATAGCATAAATTAATATTTTTTTTCCTTTGAACTGTACAAAAACCTTCAAAGTTCTCCAAAAGATGAGAACTAGGCCACCCGGAAGGCGGAAATACTATCTAGAAATCTCGAATCTAAACGCATAAGTTATTTTACTGTTAAATAATATACAAAACGACCTACCTAAATACAAGTCCGCCTGGGTAGGTACTACTCTCTTTTACCTATTTCTGCTGTCAACTTGCAGTCCTTGTGTTGATGTCGTAAGGGTATAGGGAGCCAGTATAATAACAAGCTGTGAGGCATTCCATCTTAGTCTTCAGATGTGACGCCGCATCTGTAGCCTTCTTTGTTTCATTTGGTTGCAGGTGTCAGACTGCAGTACTTCAATATAATAAAAAAAAACTAACATAAAAATGTTTAAGTTGTAAATAAATATTGGCGGCATTCCAATAGTTTTAAATATACTTTTTTCCTTATAAAATACAACATTAAAGTAACACAATACATACGGAAACTTAAAAATAAAACGACATGTAGTTCACACGTCAGTGTGCATGTGTCCGCATGTGTGCGTAATATATAAAGTCGCATAGTGTAGTATATGGATACTTAAGCTCAGTGGTTAAAAATTGAAATCTTAGAATTCGTTTTAAAACATATTTATTTATTATCATTATGATTTAGGGCCTAAATATTAAAAATAGAATATAATAGCCAGTATCTTCGGAACCTTGCCTAAGGTCCTCCTTTTAATAATATATTTTAGTTATTGTAATATATTTTTTAAGGTTTTAGTTTTAGGTTCATTGTTCTAGTATATATTTTGTTTTAATATTGTATATAATAAAATATTGTATATTATGTTATGTAAATAAACACGACTATAATATTATAGGTTTATGAAACATCAAATCGTAGTAACATGTAAGCCGACGAATCGCCCCAGATTTTGTAGGACAAGCCCGCAATAGAAAATAAAATTTTAAGATATACGTCACATGTATTCAACATTCCTTACAAAATTATGCTCTATGCTGTGTTTGGCTTCAATACGTTGAATTATACCAACGGACATAACGTTTATTAAATATATTTGAACTCGTTTTGCGTAATTTTTACAGAACTTGAATGATAAGTGATGCCATGGCCCATAGATATTATATGCATTTCACGCTGAAATTCTGTCTGTGAGTAACACAATTTTCAATTGTGTATTTAAAAAAATTATAATTTCATAACTATATTTAAAAATATAGTTATGCATTTTTTTCTATTATTCTGAATGAAATATCCAAAACAAACCTTTAACCAAAACCTTTTAACCTTGCTAAGCTTTTTAAACTTCAAAGCTTATAAACATATTTTATGACATTTTGAATAAGATAATTTAAGTGTGTGTCTAATTTTGAATCTCCTCCTAACGCTAAGGTCACTGTTGTAGAGGTGCGTGTTATACTTTTCGACATGACTTCTGCCAAAATATCTGTCTTTATGAATTAAATTTTAATAACACATAAACCAGTCGTAAATATTACTTGTCGAGCTTTTGAATGAGTGAAATATTGGCCATAATCGTCTTCGTAGAGCGTCGTCTCTATCGCAAGAAGTACTGTCTAATATCTACAAAGAATTGAATAATCACATTGTCTGTAATTGAAAAAAACTTGTATTAATTACAGATTATACCACTCCATATATCATGTATATATATATTTTGAAAAGGTTGGCCGCATGCAAAGCCATCAATTGTATAAAAATTGTACAATGTGATCCACTGAGTAATGTATTTTGTAGTAGATTTTTTAAATCTATTTTGTAATGAACATGGGTGATAAACAAGCACATAGTCTACCTGATGGTAAAAATAGACATCTATATCTATCGTTGATCAAGAAACAAAATGCAGATGCATTGTCACCCCTGAGGACTAAGCTAGGTGGATTACCTCGTTACCAGTAAAAAGGATCTCCAGTTCTCTACACAAAACACACCAGTAATTTTCTGCTGTTTCATACTGATATTCTGTGATAGCGTGGTCCTACAAGTGAAGCTGGCCTATTAGTGCTGCAGCGTATCTCTACACGTAAAATTCTAATCTTTTTACTGTAATAGTTTTTGACGTTATATCACTGCCCCTAGGTTGACTGGCACATAATGATTTTAGCACTAAGCCTTTTGTTCCCATAAATTGTATAAAGTTTAATAAAAATAAACCTTTAAACAACAAAAGTTACTGATTGTAGTCGATAGATAGTCTCTTTCTAAGGCTTGATATGTAAATTTCACGACCACGTAATTTACACCCAGTCTTTCTCGTTCGTGTCAATGTGTGCATGTGTGTATATGTGAGTGTGTTCGTTCGTGTTGCGTTTGTGTGTGCGCCGCGACGCGACCTTGGTCGCTGGGGTCGCCGTCCAGCCGCAACCAAGGGCGCAGTACTACATACACTGCAACAGGGACGTGACTGGGACGTATTCAAATATACTGTCGATTTTTATTATTATCTTTTACATATTTACGCATCATCTCTTCCTCTTTGTTTACGCATCACTCGGGTATTTGCAACAGGAAGTTTTAAAAACATGTTATTGGATTTAAATAGCTAACAGATCGATTGAGTTTTAATAAAATGGGAGAAAAACACACACACACACACACACACACACACACACAGTCCACCTGACGGTAATAGACACCCACACTTATCCTTAATTGGTAGTAAAAGTACGTTGTCGCTTCTAAAGAAAAAATGAAATGTTTATTCATTTATTTATTTATTGGCCATATCGTTACATTACATAATATTGGTACGTCAAATATTACAATTCAAATGATATACGATTACATTAGATTATTAAAATTACAAATTAAAATACATCTACATTTACATTTACATTATTTTGCATGTCAATCAAGTCAAAAAATGAACATTTCATATATTCTTCTATATTATAGAAAGCGTGATTCGAAAAGAATGTTTTTGTCACTTGTCGAAACGCGTTTAATGGAAGTCTTGTTATTCCTAAAGGCAATTTATTGTACATTTTGATTTTTAATGGAAAACCTTGCTTCGACGCTTTTACTAATCTGGTTATTGGAACAACAAATTTTCGCGATTTCTTGTATTGTAGTTGTGTACGTGCATCTTCATTGTTAGTTCACTTTTTGATGGTGCACTTCCAGAAGCGAACTATAAATATACAACGACACGACAGTCATAATTTTCGCTTTTTGAAAATAGGCTCTTTTGTCAATCTTTGCAGTCCATGTATAATTCTAATCGACCTTTTGACAAATCAATAGTCTTTCTATTTGTGGAGCATTTCCCATATCGTAATTGCGTAGCTAATAATTGAGAGACAATATGCAAAATAGACGAATATTAGAGTTTTCTTGTCAATAATGGGCTTAAGCTTAAATAAGGCGTAATTTGCATTGGCTAACTTTTACAAACATTATCTATATGGGTTTCATAATTTAAAGTAGAATCGAGTACACCTAAAAATGTGACTTCACTATTTGTTACTTTATTTGATTTTTGCTTGCATAATTAATTATGGTATTTTTTCTGCATTCAAAATTTTCCGTTTGCTTCAAACCATTTTCTAAGTACATTTAAAATTTCATCTGTCTTCTTAGCTACTTGAAATGCGTTTTATCTTTAACACCAACCTGTGTATCATCCGCAAATAGTGTAACCATCGCCCAGTCAGGCAAATTATTTGCAAGGTCATTCACGCATACTAAAACAGCAATGATCCCAGGATGGAGCCCTGCGGTACGCCAATGTAACTATGTTGTGAATCAGTTCGAAACAATCGAAACCCACAAAAATAACCTCTGTTTCTCTATATTTACAATACGAAACATAGCAGCAGCATGCTGCTTTTTGACGATGATGTTCTGCGAGAGCGTGGTCCTTTCCTGTTCGAGCCGACCCATTCGTACTGCAGCCACAGCACAGTTGCATCGTAGTATTACCACGTATAACATCAGCTTGAAAAATTCCACTACTTGATTCTGGGATTTGTGGTTCTAATGGCTTTAACTTCTGTACCTTTGACACTGCTACCTGTCGAAGGTATATCATATCACGAAACGAGATTATTAAACTCACTTGAAGCTACGAGGTCAAAATGTCTAGTGCTAGTCGTGGGCCTCCCCCGTTGGAATTGCCACTCTTGGCTGGCGGATAGGTGATCACAGTAAGCCATAAGGCTTTTGCACACATCGAACGCGAAGCGGAGATGTAGTGCTTTATTGTCACCAAATCAAAAATCGCGATTCAATCAAATCACTTCCACCAGCTTTATATTGCACTTATTTAATAAAAAAAGGTACACCAATAGCAAGAGGAAATGTCAATTAATACTTCTGACGTAGTTATAAAAATATTTATTTCGATTATTATTAAAAAAAAATGAAAATAATTTCACTTGGACGTCAGTTGGTCGGTATGGATGTGAAAAAGATATCTTTCGAAAAACTGAACTTATCACTCTGCTTTTTTTAAATTAGTTTTAGTTTTTAATCTGAGAAAGCCTTTTGAATTTCATTATTGTAAACCGTCCCGTTCGAGGTGTGCACTTTTGGATTTTCCAAATTTTTTTGCATTTCCCATGCTTGCATCGAGTTGGTAAGTAATTAGTAAAACCTCCCTCCTTGTTATTCACTAAAAGAACAAAATAAACATAAGAAAAACATCGATATTGCAATTCACCGTCAACCTTCACCTTTGGAATGTCGAATACAGGGAAGAATGTACAAATAACTATAATTACGAGTTCATTTGCCTACCTTATAAATGAAATATTACTGTGTTGCAATTATAACAGGCATTATTAATTAGGTTTTAAAGTATTTTTAAAGTGCAAAATTTCATACAATAATTCAAATGTTTATATAGGTAATATATTGCTTTATAGGAGTGATTTTGTTATATTTCCATAGTTGCCACGCTTGGCAGGTGGGTTGGCAACGCAAGTTTTAATAATTTAGAGTTGTTATCAGGAATGTGCTGCTGCCAATTACCTGTCTCAGTTTCCCTCTGTCGCCTCTAACGACACCCATGGGACGATATGGGATATTGGATATTCTTGCACCGTCACTATGCGGTTTAAATTATATTATTAAAATCGATTTTTGGAACGAAGTTCCTTATCGGACGGTACAAATTTGGCGGATGGGGCTAGGCGAGAAAAAGTGTAAGATTTTTACGTCACGACCCCTTTTGACGTAGTGTAGACGGCCTTGGCGGCTATAAGGAAGCGAGATGGAGTAATATCCATTTCCCTCGCACTTTTTCTTATCTTGCCATGAAAGCAATATCATTTTATTTTAAATGACGCTTCATTTTAACAGACGCTAGTAATTAATTTATTTGTATTTGTTAATCAATAATATAATACGTTAATGAATAATAAAATACTACGAAAGGAACTTCGTTCTAACAGAGTGTTCTACGACACTCACGCATGTTTTTAAACTTGGATATATAGTCGCAACACTACATGTCTAATGTGAGGAGTGCAGTTATGGGTAACACAAAGGTGAGTACGAAATGTTTTAACGCTTATAAATTATGTAAAAGTAAAATAAAGTTACAGCCTACATACGTCCCACTACTGGCCACAGATCTCTTTTTATTTCTGAAAGAGGTATGGAGTAATAAGCCCCCCGCGCTGTTACAGTACTTATTGTTGGACTTCACATTTCACATGTCCTCGAAATATTTAAATATTTTAACTCAATAAACATGCAGGGATTGTTAGTTAACCACTTGCTCATATTTACAAAAAAAAAAAACATAATTTCTATATGTGATGTATGTCATTGATTTGTTTTACAAAATAGCCAAATACAGAATAGTATTTGTATAATAATCGGAGATCCTCGTATTCTTATTGACTCACTTAAAATTGCAATTAAGAATTCCATTGGTGTCGGCGAGAATCGAATAAGATCGAATACGGGGTGCTCGAGTACTATGAAATTTACTTGAGTGCTTAACCGCTGAGCTACCGCAGCTCATAACTATTGCACAAACATGTATTTATGGGGAATAATAAGCAATTCTCTTAAGCAACGATGTTATTTTGGTGTACTTTGATCTAAACTGTAAACACTGAATAACTAAAGTATTTTTCAAGGTAGGTTAGGGATGCATACTTAGAAAAACATGAATATATTGTTTAGACAGTTATTACTAATGATTCATCAGATTTTGACGTCTTATAGCTTCAATAATATTATGTCTACACGGTAATACTAATAACTAATGAAAAGAGCGTTTATAATGATATATATGGAGCTCTGATAGAATGAGGCACTACACGCACTTGGCCGGTTTTTATTTCAGTAGTTTGTGAAATACAAACATTCAAAACCAGCCTGTATTTTATTACGTAATAGAGTCATGCTACAACACGAATGGGTGGACTCGACCGGGAAAAGTTCACGTAATTACAGAATACCAACGTAAAAATACATGATTTGATCGCTACTAATCTATTTCTAATATGATTTATACATTGATATATATATGTACTACGCACTAGATTTCGCATTCCGAACATTCACTATGTTCAACTGAACTGTACTGCAATCCGTACACCTTACTTTAGTGTCATTTACTGTGGCTTCAATATTCGTGCAGTGTGGATCGACGATAATAATACGAGATTTCAAATTAAAGTTTAAACCTTACGTAAATAACAATTCAGTAGTCAGGTAAGTAAAATTTTTGTTGTTCAAGTGAATAAATAGGTAATAATGTCGTAATATTTTACTATCTACCGCGCATGCGCGAAGACATAGAGTAGCGCACATTTTTGTTTGGAATAGCTTCTCTAGTACGTAGTACATATAACTCAATGGATTTATACTGTTAATTGTAGAACATAATACATGATGGTAAATAGAACGCTCTGTTTATTGTTGGCTTATCCCAGAGGAACTAATTATAATAAGTGTAATTTTCTTAATCTTTATTAAATTAAAACATTCAAATTTTTATTTCTATTTGTTAAGTCTGCATTATGATAATGCTGCTGTGTTTCATGGCACGATTGAGACCGGGATGTTCTTTTATCTGTAATGAGGCATTCTGTCAGGAGAAGCATCTGCATTTTGATTCTTAATCGATAATAGATGTAGGTCTATGGTCGCCTTCAGCCACTTAGCATTTTACTATGTGGTAGTACTCCTATTCTGCCTACGAGTGTAGGTTTCAAACTAAGGGGTATAGAGAGCTAGTATAATTACAGGATGTAAGGCCTTTCATCTTATTCCACTAAGGTAACAACGTATCTGTAGCCTTCTTTTCTTTATGTTGGTTACAGGTGTCCATGGGCTGCAGCTGCTACTTACCTTTAGGAGGACTGTAAGTCCGTTTAGAGTAAATTAAAGTAAAGTTACAGCCTATATACGTCCCACTGCTGGGCACAGGCCTCCTCTCACTTCTGAAATGGTTTTAGGACAAGGAAGTGTCCGCCGCGCTGCACCAATGCATGTTGGCGGACTTCACATCTCTTTGAAATATTTTTTTGAATTTCTCAGACATGCAGGTTTCCTCACGATATTTTCCTTCACTGCAGAGCACGTGGTAAATCAGCACTTAAAACTGCAATTAACAATGTCATTTGTACCGGCCGGGATTGAACCCGGGTTGTTCGTGTACTGTGAAATTTAAAGCGAGCGCCAAGCCTCTGAGCCACCATGCCTCAAATAAGTTCGTTTGTCACTTCAATTTAAAAAAAACATCAAGTGGACTTTGTGTCCACTTATTACCTACCCTTATTAAATGAAACTAATTTTTGCGGATTATATCGCGTTTAATTTATAATAATTAAACGCGATATAATCCGTAAAAATTAGTTTCATTTAATATGTAGTCTTCGCGTAAATATAAGAAAACATTATGTGACCTACCCTTATTATTAAAAATATTACGGATATTAATTTAATGTATTTGTAATGCCCGATGTTTCGATTCCCTCCGCGGCCAAGGGTGCTGAAAAAGCTTGAAACGCTAGAAATAAAAAATAAGTAATAGTAACGTTAAGAGCTGTTTTACTAAGTGCTCGGTCGTGAAGAAAAAAAGCATCGTGAGGAAACTTGAGCGTCAACAAGAATTATTACCACAGATATTTTTCTATACCAAACTTTATTTTAAAAGTCAATAACATAAGATCACATTCCTACAGCAGCTATATTATGGTTGTAGCACAAATGGGTCGGCTTGACCGGAGAAGGACCATGCTCTTACAAAATACCACCGTGCAATAGTAGGTCAATGCTGCTGTGTTTCGGATGGTGAGTGTAGGGAACCGGAGACCCTTTTTACTGGACAAGAGGCCATCTCAGCCTTCAATAGGTGACAACGCATCTGTATATTGATTCTTAATCGAGGATAGATGTAGATGTCTATGATTTTTTAACTTATTATACTTTACTACAATCCCACCTAATGGTAAGTGATGCTGTAGCTCTTTGTTGTAAATCGCACAATTTTAACGTTAATAATGTTTTGGTTATTTTTTTTGAGACACACTATGAGCCGGGGTCTTAAATAAATAAATAAATGTGTCATGAACCACTCCATCGGACTCATCCACAAATTGATAATTAGTGGGGAGACTCCAAGACGATCGTTCCCAGGACAATGATTATATCGCTAATAAAGTAATTGATGGTTCAAGAGTTTTTTTATTAAAATATAGGCTGTACTCCCACCAAGCGGTTGTAGCTCAGGAGTTTGGTGTATGCAATATATTCATAACATGCAAACAAACCGTGTGATGTTTTTTTTTTTATTTCAATGCCATTGATACCAGTATTTGGATTTACACATTGCTTGGTGTTTAAATCCTTAAGAAATTGTTACGTTAACTTTAAGCATTCTTCTTTCCTGACGTCTAATTCTACGAGATTATGAAACTTTAAATTTTCTTTAAAAATAAATATTAGGAAATCTTTCTTAAGTAAACGTTAGTAAAAATCGTTTAGCTGTTTCCAGAGAGCCGTGTTAGCTCAGAGGCTAAGCGCTCGCTGAATATCACAGTATGCAAGCAAACCGGATAGGATATGTAAAGTCCATGAGCTCACTGGAACTCAGATTAAAGAGGTTACTGTGCCCAGAAATGTGATGTATAAAGACTGTAACATTTTCTCCTTAGAAATATTTGGTTTTATTTACTGATAAGAGAAAAAAAAACTTTTGATCTTGGGATCCAGTAAGGGTCTAGTCCAATCTTATTACATGAGCGTTACATCAGACAAGATAAGTAAGCAAGGCAGACAAGATAGCTGAGACCTTTTTTTACGTAAGCAAGTGTGACAGGATAGAGTTGACACCATGTAGTGGCGGCGTAGAATCCACTACTCAATATCATCCCGTAGGTGTCGTGTCGTAACAGGCGTAAGGAAAATGAAACAGCAGATGGGCAGCAGCATCTTCCTAACAACAACTCAAAATAATAAACTAATAAAACTATGTAAAATATCCCCCATATAAGGCAATCTAAGAGGAGGTCATTGGTCAGAAGTAGAATTTGATAGAACGTAATGATGATGACGATAAAGGGTGACAAACGGACACACAGTTCATTCATGGTACGTGGATTTTGTGGCTCATAGATAGTTACATCCGTCTTCGGTAGGAATAAAAACGCAGATGCGTTGTAAGATGAGGTTCTGAGGCTCTGAGGACTAAGGTGGTATGCATATTGAGTATGCCTATTGAGATATGCCTCTGAGTTTCCAGTTGTTGTTAGTAAGGTCGTCTCCGTCTATAGCTCCAATCGCCACCCACATTTGCCATAGGTTTTTCCTGGCTTTTCCCATAGCCAACTTTTACGACGCCCTTAAGCTATCTCTTAAGATTTTACATTTAATTTCCTATTACCGATTTGAAAATAGTAGCTATAATATCCTAACAAATTAAGAAAAGGCCTTATTAATGTCTTTTGATAAACGATTTTTATCGAAGAGTACGCGGTTTAAATGAAATAAGTTTTTAAAAGTTGCAGATATATTGCCAGTCTCAACACGTCGCGTAGCAGATGTCCGATGAGATATTAGGTCCTTACATATGAAATTAGCGTTTTGTACGGGAGGAATATAAAGTCAATTTTTTTTTTGTAAAATATATTTAATTAATCAAAGTATGCACTGTTGTTATCTATGCACTTTTGCCATCTCATAGGTAGTTCATTGATCCCTTTAATAAAAAAAACCATGGGGGCGAGAATCAATAAACTCTTTGAAGGCGGTTTGAACTGCCGCAACGCAGTTGAATTTTTTTCCTTGTAAGAAGTTGTCCAAATTCCGTAAAAAATGGTAATCTGTTGGGGCAAGGTCCGGGGAGTACGGTGGATGTCGCAGACATTTCAATTGTAGCTCATCTAACTTAGTGGTTGTTTGTTGTGCAGTGTGTGGTCTTGCGTTGTCGTGAAGCAGCAGTGGCCTAGAGCGATTGACCAATCTCGGTTGCTTAGCGGCTAGTTCTTCCTTCATGGTTTGCAGTTGCTGACAATAGATATCTGCCGTAATCGTTTGGCCAGATTTTAGAAAGCTGTAGTGAACGACACCGGCGCTAGTCCACCAAACACTCACAAGTAATTTTTCTGAGTCAATTTTCGTTTAGGGCAGGATTTGGCTGGGTCTCCAGGGTTCAGCCATTGCGACGAGCGCTTCCGATTATCGTACAGTATCTACTTTTCATCACAAGTAATGATTCGATTTAAAATCCCTTCATTATTGTATCGGTTGAGCAAAGTAACACAGCAGTCGACGCGTGTTTGCAAGTTCGATTCACTCAATTCATAAGGTACCCATCGTTCAAGTTTTTTACTTTCCCGATTTGCTATTGCTTGCTTTCTAGTGGATTAATACAGTTTTATCACTTACCCCGAAACCTGCAGCTATCTCTGAAGTGCTTTGTGATGGATCCGCTTCCACAATAGCCTTTAATTCTTCATTTTCCACTTTGGTCTCCGGCCGTCCACGGGGTTGGTTCTGAAGGTCAAAATTTCCAGAACGAAAACGTTGAAACAAAAAACGTACGGTGCTTTCTTTTGCGACACCAGCACCGTACACATCATTAATGCTGGTGTCACGGTAGAACTCGTACTCGTAAATATACCGATATTTCATGTTTTCCATTGTGCGGTAATAAGCGACGCCAAAGAAAAAAATAATGAGGAAAAACAAATGAATGACTGTTTTCAAAACTCAAATGTACCAGCTAAATGAATTTATAAATTTGAATTTGGAATTCTTAACCAAAGAGGAGATATTTCAGATCAAAGTGGTCAGTACGACAAAACGCTAATTTCATATGTAAGGACCTAATATTTAGAGGATACGATTCGGCAACGGAAACGATTTCTGAATGCTCTATACTGAGTGATTGATGGGACAACTATTTTATTTAGATCATCATTCACTTCTATCTTCGATCACTGCTGTAGAAATCTTATATTTAATTACAATTAACAGTTTTGTTTGGTCCGGACATAAGAGTGCCTTCTAAAATAAACTGACACAGTCCATCTGATTGTAAGTTGTGATTGCATGACACAATTCTTCCCACCCCTTAGTTTTTATAGTCTTGTAGTCCATAGTTGATCAGTAGTGTACTTTGATAGTTGAGATGAGTTCGGTCTAGGCATCAGAACACAAGCGAATTTTCTTTGTCAATACTCACCGTAATGTCTTGTGATTTTTATTATTTTGTTGTCATTATATATTTCCATTTCTTTTCATTACAGTCGATCTAAGTTCTATGCTAAGCAAAGGCCTCCTTCATAGATATACATTTATAACTTTATCCCATATTTTCCAAGAGTGGCCACTTGGCAACCGTAGACTTTTTATTTTGTGTAGTTATCAGGAAGATGCTGCTGCTCATCACTTGTTTCAGTTTCCCTCTGTCGCCTCTTACGATACCTATGGGATGCTCTGGGATAGTGGATTCTCTTACGTCATTGCCACTACATGGCATATGAGAAATTTATTATTTCGCGTCATCTTTATTTATTGACTGTACAATAACTTCATGACTATGGTCTAGTATTCTCACTAGATATTCATAGCACATCATCAAAGTGTCTTGATTGGTTTTCAAACTCCTAATTTAAATTATACCACTTGAAGTAAGTAGATACAGTTTATTTTTCTAAGTATAAAAGAGTAAAACATTTGATTTCTTAACTATATCTATTGACGTCTTATTTTCTAAAGTGAATTTAAAGTAATTCAGTATCTTTTATTTTGTTATACCTTATAATTATTATATTTACTAACACTATCTTAACTCACTAAAATAATGGTAAGACTTCTTCCTCAGGGTAGTAACTACACTCTTACCAGTTTTTCGCTACAGTAAGGGTATAAAGAACCAGCGTAGTTATAGAATGTCAGGTAAAATACCTGACTCGTATAATGTAACGTATCTGGGGCTTTTTTGTTTAAAGTTGGTTGCAAGTGTCCAGTAGGTGCAATCTGCAGTTGCGTTTTTAACCATTATAAGCATTGATATACATTTTTTGTATATCAATGATTATAATCCAGTGTTTGACCACTATCTCATCTGATGGTAAGTGGCGATGTGGCTGAAAATGGTAAAACGTACTGACCTGGCTTTATAAAATTCTATTGATTCGTGTTTATTTATTTTATTATATTTTAGTAATGTATTTATTTATATAAATTGGCCCTTGAATTAGAACTTCTTGCCTTGAAGTCACCCACATTGTTCTTTGCTGTACGCATTTTGAACGACAAAACAAAGCGGTCATGTCGAGCAGTTGAGTCAAAAGCGAATCTGATCTGGAACGTCTGGTTATCCAATAGTGGGAGGAAGAGGGAAGAATTAAGTCATGCAATCACAACTTACCACCATATGGACTGTAAGTTCGTTTGATATTAGAATAGGACCTTTATGCTCTGACCAAACGAAACTTCTTTTTCTTTACTTATAGACGTTGTTTATCGCTTACTTAAATTATGTAGTATTTATCTCAATACCTGTTTCTTTCTAATGTTATTTAGTGAAAAAAGAGAAAACAGCTTTAAGCATTTCTTAATTTGACGTCGACTTTTATGGGTATAGTCGTTAGTTATCACGAAACCCACAGATGAATCAATGGTCAATGACATAGCCTTCTGTATTTACAAACTGAAGTGGCAATAGGCTGGTTACAGAAAGCAATAGCAGACGCGATAACCGTTGGAGAAGACATGTCATTGAGTTGAGATCACGCTTAGATAAATATACATTCATATATAGTTATAATACATGTGTCGTGATCCTTAAATACATCAGGAAATTCATTTCGTGTAGTATAAATACGCCAAGATATCAACGCAACGTATGGTCAGGTGCAATGCGGGCACCGAGTAAAATTAAAAATAGAAAAGTTTGGTATTGCAACATCTTCTGCATGATATTTTATCGAAATTGTGTTTACTTTATTTATACAACTTGTTCTTAAATAATGTTTACTTTAACGAATGGACTAATTATAAATTATATCCATTGTAACTAAGTAATATTATTAAATATGTGATCCGTGGTAGCTCAGGGGCTAAGTTTTTATGTGGTAGAGCTAGAGCCACGCTGCAGCTATATTATGGTTGTAGCACGAATGGGTCGTCTCGACCGGGGAAGGACCACGCTTTAACAGAATACTAGCGTAGAATAGCAGCCTAATGCTGCTGTGTTTCGTATGGTGAGGGTAGAGAACCGGAGACCATGTTTTACTGGAAAGGAGGCATTCCTTCTTAGTCTTCAGGGGTGACAATACTTCTACGTTTTTACACTTAATCGAGCATAGATATATGTATGATAGATATAGATATGTATATATATATATATATATATATATATATATATATATATATATATGAGCATAGATATATGATGACGTGAGGGTGACTTTTTCTATAATTCCGCGTAATAACGCGATTAATTTTTATGGAATAACTCAAATAGCCACGCTTCGATAGGTGATTGTCGATCGCAATACCAGACGTATCGCACCTTTGAGTTGCTTTTGGTAAATATTACGAGATGGTTATAAAATCTTGTATGTAAGGACATAAGATCTTCTTGGCCTTTTCACGGTGAATTTGACGACACCCCCGGGACGTAATGGACGATGAAGGTATTGCCATACGATAGATCTAGATAAATTAATCTATTATGTTATAATTTACTTTTGTATTACACTGAATTAAAGTACCTAATAACTACCGTGTGGAGGTGGCATGATAGAATCCATCACTCTATTTTGACCCGTAGGTATCTTAAGAGGCGACTACAGGAAATGCTTGATCTTGAACTATCTGGATGACATCTTATTTACGCCAGGCGTAAACTTTTCAGACCAACGCCGAAGAGCAGTTTTAAAAGTGCAAGATGTGTGATACTACGCTAGTTTATCCAAGAAAGAAGAAGAAGTAAAAGAATCAGGCGTTATATTGCGGAAGTCTATTATGTTATAGATGTTAAAATTAATTAGCCAAGACGAGCGAAAACAATTAAAAATGATTTATCTTTTGTCTTACTGCCTAGCTTGAAGATGCGTTCTCTCCTGATCGCATCTCCAAGCTAGGACATAGAACAGCGAGTCCATTTTTCCCGATGATGCCTCGTTTCGAGGCAAAACACGTGTCGTATTATCGATGGTGCCGTTCCCAGTGTAGTGGTAGGTCAAATCATTTCTATTTTTCAAGCAGATCTTAGCTAATTTATTTTTACATTTTTAAAAAGAAGTATAAGGTCTGGTGTGAGATTATTCCGCGGGGCGTGCGGCATAACTGCACACTGTAATTAAAATTGATTATGCTTGTCACGCACGCCAAACGCTCCGTCCAACTGCACGCTTGTCATGCAATTTCTACTTTTAAATCTCCTGAATAACTGTACTGTTCAGATAAGATCACATAAGATTTCTCATCTATATGTGCAGCCATTAGGAAACCAGTTTCAATTGACCAGTTGCTCTAAATAGTGTAAACTTTGTAACAGCTCATCGTTACTGGTGTTTGTTTATCAGTTATACGCCAGGTAGTGGAGACAGAATTTTATGTTAGTAGGATCACGGACTAACAGTAGTTCAAGTCTGACAGGTGTCTGTGTGGATACCGGTTCCTAAGCGATCGCATAATCTACTGAATTATTTCACAATATAACCAATTCTGCTTCTTATGTCTCAGATATAAGGGATATATTCGTGGAAGTTCTGCACAGAATGCTTAGCTTGTAGCTGTGGCATAATTGGTTTTGTTTTAATTAGTAGACGGGACCGCTATAATTATTGGCCTTCATTTTTTTAAATTGTTAAGAACATACCGGGTGCTTCTTGCCAGCATTTTTGCAGTCAATAAGGTTACGTTGGTTATGTGATCACATTAATTACACTACAACTCCTTTAATTAGGCTAAAAATGTAAGAAATTAAATGTAATATACTTATCTATACATCTATACAAATAAATAAAATTGAAGTGTATGTTTGTAACATCGAAATAACTGCCTTTTATTGAGCTGACTTATATATGCATGCTATTAAGACGTGAATAACCATTTTAAATTTTTGTCTGGCTGTCTGTCTGTCTGTCCGGCCTATCTTTGGATTGACTTAACTGATTGTAATAAATCTTCATAAACAGATAAAGATCAATGTCACAAGTGATATAGGCAATATATTATCCGAAAAACTTGGAGATTTTCCTTCTTCGAGATTCATGTAAAATGTGAAAATGTATTTATGTAAAAATGTGACTTTTTCATTACGGTTTTTCTCATTATTCTGTAAACCGTCATTTTGGACATAAGCCTCTCTCATTAGCACATGCTCTGTGGTTGCCTACTCCACGATCCAAGTCACGTTTAGCAAGTTTGTCCAAATTTATTAAATACAAAAATGTGCATTAATTAATACAAAAGTACTCTCGACTCGCGGACACTATTAAAATGTAGTTGCGTAGTTTCAGTGAGGTAGTCGTGAATTACCGTAAAACAACAGATGCTGGGTAATCACATAGATATGCCATTCTTCTAAATAAATTAAGCATCAATTTGAGACATAGTTATTCCCTATAAGGTTCATCAACTTAAATAGTTCTTATGTTTTGGAGCGAAGTTCCTTATCGCACGGTACGAATTTGGCGGAGGGGGGCTAGGCGAGAAAAAGTGAAAGATTTTTCCGTCACGACCCCCTTTCTATAGTGCGAGTGAGATGGTGTAATATCCATCTACCACGCACTTTATCTTATCTTGCCATGAATGAAATATTATTTTAAATGACGCTTCATTTTAATGGAATTTAATTGTATTTGTCAATTAATAATATAATAAGTTTATCAATAATAATAAACAACGAAAGCAACTTCGTTCCAACCGAGTGTTCCACGACCCGACCCTGTCCGCACGCATGTTTTTTATTTGTATTATTTGTATTTGCATTGAGACTGGTCCTGGACATTTTTACAGCAAAGGAATTTTGTACTTCATACGTGTGAATAGACAAGTATTATAAACCCTAGTTTATACACTCGTCGTGTTGTTAATATTACGAAATACATACACAAAATATCATAACCGTGCATTTGACGCGAGCGCAACAGATCGCATCACATCTGATTAGAGTCGGTAAGTGGGTGTAATGTGTGCGGGACAGCCGCTTACTAAGCAGACTAAGGCTGTATCACACTGGTTCAAAACAATGTTTGATAACCAATATTAAATAAATAATGGAGATAAACTCGGTGAACACTCTCCCTTAACGCTTTCCAAAAGATCGCTTTATAATCATATTTATTACTAGCTGTTCCCCGCGACTTCGCCCGCGTGTAAGTTAAGGTTCTAATTTTTTTGCGCGGAACGGAACCCTAATTCTTTTTCTAAATAAAAGTAGCCTAAGTTACTCCTTATAGCATCAGCTATCTGCCAGTGAAAGTCCCGTCAAAATCGGTCCAGCCATTTCCAAGATTAGCTAAGATTATTTCCAACATTAAGGAATAAACAGACAGACAGAGAAAAAATTAAAAAATTGTGTTTTTGTTGTAAGTACCATATATAATTTCGTATGCATTTAGTATAAAGCTGTTATTTTGACATTACAATGAGACACTCCAATTTTATTTATTTGTATAGATATAAATATAGATTTTAATAGAAGAAAGGGTGATGACCATCCGCAATACCAGAAGGATTGCAGGTGCATTGCCGGCCTTTTCAAAAGGCATAGACTCTTTTAAAGGTTCCTAAGTTAGTCTACGACTCTTCAGTTAGAAAAACTTGTGTATTTATCTTGTATAACATCGATACATTACAGCCTGTAAAACTCCACTGCTCATATGCCTCTCCCATAGATTGCCTAATTGGAGGGATTTTGCCATAGTTGCTACGCTTGGCAAGGCGGGTTAGCAACCACAGTTTTTATATTTTGAGCCGTTATCAGGAGGATGCTGCCCATCTCCTGTTTCAGTTGTCAATGAACAATATAGAATAGTTAATATTCTCATCCCACCACTACACGATGATGTATAGATATGCCAAATATTAGGCCAACAACGTGAAGTTTAAACTTTTAATTTTTTTTGTCGTTTTATAATGGAATATCCTTCTAATACTTGAAGATATACATTTTCATTTTTGACGAATAATATTATATATCCGGCTTTTAAATAGGGCATAAAAAAGGATACATATGAAGTTTCTTTAACCGTATTTTCTGCGAGCACAGAAACATTTTGTTATAAATTTAAAAATATGGTGACGTTTGTAAAAAATTAATAAAAAATATTTTTAATTATGCGTAGACACTTTAGAGCCGGGGCGGCATCAGAGGCAACTGGACTATTAAGCAAGTGGCGCAAATATGAGTCCCTGAGGATGACTATATATTTGTGCCATTTTCTGTAGAAACTATCGGTCCGTGAGGTCCACGTGCGGTGAAGTTCCTAAAGGAACTGTATCCGCAACTGGCCGTCGCTGCTGGTGATAAGAAAGCTGCTTCTTTTCTCGCTCAAAGGCTAAATATAGCCATTCAGCGAGGAAACGCAGACAGCGTTCTTGGCTTGATACCATGGGGAGGATATTTTAATATTGTATATATTTCCGTGTTTTGTAAATAATATTTTTTATTTAATTTAATTTCAAAGTTTCGGGCCTTCTGTTACTACGAATACTAATGAGCACGGAAAGCTTGGTTGCCTGTTGATAATAAGCATAGAAACCTATTATATAAGACAACTAGATAGGGAGGCAGTGATCTTTTAAAGCTTGTGAAGGGGGAGAGTTTTTACCAGTAATAATTTGAAATTGCCGAGTTAACCGAAAAACTATGGCAGCCTCTAAAAATTTTAAGTAGGTCGCACTATAATACTTTGGAAATAAAATAAGGATGAAGATGATAAAATCTTTATCATCTTCAACAGCCCATCGTAAATCCACTGCTGTACATAGGCCTCCTCCAAAGAACGCCTTGGAACTAGATATCTACAGCAAAACATATAAGGAAAGTTCTTACATTTCAATTGATTACAAATTTTTAACTCCCTTAAATTATGAGGAAACAGAGATATTATTACAATACAGATACTAAAAGAAAATATACACATACATACACCCATACTCAGTACATACTCACACTACTCACACAACATGCACAAATTTATATAGCACACCACATACGTGAGCCGTGGTAGCTCAGATGGTTAGCGCTCGCTGTAAGTTACACAGTACGCGAGTAACCCGGGTTCGATCCCCGCCGGCACCAATGAAATTGTTAATTGCAATTTTAAGTGCTGATTTACCACGTGCTCGGCGGTGAAGGAAAACATCGTGAGGAAACCTGCATGTCTGAGAAACCTCTCAGAAATGAGAGGAGGCCTGTGCCCAACAGTGGGACGTATATAGGCTGTAACTTTACTTTTTAACTTTACCACATACTACAACTATCATATACACTTACACACTATATATATATATATAGACCGCATCCAGCGCAGTTCCAATTTTATGCGCCCGCACGCATTCATATGATAGAAGAAATGTACGAGGCCTATGTTTAGCAGTGGACTTTTATATAGACATCTACATCTACCGTACATTAAAAACATTAAAATATATATATATATATATATATATATATATATATATATATATATATATATATATATATATAATTCTATGAGACTGATGGTAGGATACTAAAGTCATGTTTTTACTATTTTTATTATTTCCTATAAGTTACTTTATTTCGTTAATAATACTATAATTTTTAGACATGGAAGAGCGAAGACACCTGTTACAGGGATTATTTTGTTTACTAGGTGACTTCGATCTCTGATTATATAATGTAATTTCAATAATTCACGAAATAGATAATTTATTATTATTAATTTATTAACAATGTCAGCATAAATGTAAACTTGCGATTTAATTAAAAGTTTTTTGGTTTCTAGTGTATGTATTACACAAACAAAATGCCACAAAGGACCGCCCTGAGCTACCTGTATCCATCGACTTCCTGCATCTCTTACCAGGTTATCAATCCTTCTAAAGGAGCGCCGGCTTTCACTTCGATTACCGATACGAGGCTGCCACTCGAGAACCCTTCTTTCCCATCAGACCGCCTTTTTTCCCCGCTTCAAACTACTGATCCGTTGGGCTACATCGGTTTCACACCTTGATAGATAATATTTATTTTAATTTCTTTATTTATTTTTTAGTAAATAAATAACTTTAAAAATGGTAATGGCTGGAAATAAAACAACGAATGGCCAGTTTAGATGATCAGTGTAGAAAAGCCTTAACGAGTTATAACGGTGTTTGTTACGGTAAGTTAGTCAAGATAATAAAAGAGCTTGTAATATAGGAGGTACCATATTCAAGGCCTTTTAATGTGCGTTAAATTAAAAAGAAAAAAGTATTTAAGATCAGCTATCACATCTAAGTATAATTGGTAAACTTACTCGTATGTTTACGACACTTCACTATTGGATAGTTACACGAGAAGCTGCGACTTTTAAAACTGGTTAGTTTACAGTTCGATATTTTGCTTTAGACGACTAGTCGTAGTTGTTAGTGATAAGAGGGCTGGTTCTTTTCTCACTTAAAGGCTAAGTATAGCCATTCAGCGAGGAAACGCAGCCAGCGTTCTTGGCACGATACCACGGGGAGTAAGTGGTTGCTGTGACCCATAGACATCTACATATATCCTTAATAAAGAATCGAAATACAGATGCGTTGTCACCCGTGAGTACTAAGATGGAATGCTTCTTTTCCAGTAAAAAGGGTCTCCGGTTCTCTACACTCACCGTACGAAACACAGCAGTATTAAGCTGCTGTTTTACGCTGGTATTCTGTGAGAGCGTGGTCCTTCCCCGGTCGAGCCGACCCATTCGTGTTACAACTATACAACTAATATAGCTGCAGCATGGTTCTACCACTCATAAAATGTATTATAGTTTTCTTTTTAATATTGTGTGTAACCTTTTAGTTAGATTTAATTTTATACTATGTTTGATCAATGTTAATAAATAGGCTTTATGCTTGCAATTCCAAATTCAAATTAACTTCATATTAAAGTTAGGAATGACATAGCTTTTAGAAAATTTTATTCGTGTTGCAGCTATATTATGGCTTCAGCGTGAATGGGTCGGCTTGACCGAGGAAGGATCACGCTCTCACGGAATACCAGTGTGAGGAGACCCTCCTGATAAACAAACAGGTAGTCGATGGATGCTGGTGGCCCAGAATCGTACTTTGTAGCAATCTATGGACAAGCCTATGTTCAGCAGTGGACTTGTGATCTGAATATATAATATTATGTGATAGTGATTGTGAATGCTGCTGTGTTTTGTGCAGGAAGTGTATAAGTGGGGACACCGCTTTTATCAACTAATAACGTGACATTCTATTTTAGTCCTCAGGGTTCACAGCGGCGGTAGTAACGTGTGATAGAAACGTGAGGTAGTTACGGTGGTTAGGTGCAGTGTGTTCGTTTGTCCCCTTACTACTATAAGAAAATCAATTATTTTTGTTTTCATCACTATTTTTGACCTTAACAATGTATATGATATATAAGTTGGGAACTTAAGTCGATAATGACGAATTAAAAGCGAACGAAAAAATTATGTCTATATGTCATCAAACACTATGTGTTTGTTTTTATTACAAGTGCTGGCGAAAATCCAGCTGAGACGTAGACTAAGTAGGAAGAAACAAGAAAGGAAACATCTGGTACTAGTATTGCCAATCATGGTAAGCTAAGCATGGTAATGCCTAATGGCAAATTTTCTCTTACATGGGAGATCCTTGTCCACCAATGGACTGCTGATAGGCTAATAATGACAGTTGATTATAGTGGCTCGATACAAAAAATACCGTTGTCACCAGTTTTTAAAAATAAAAATTAATGTAATTATATGAAAGTCTACACCCCGTGACATTATTTAGGTATTATAACGAAAGTGCAGTTAGAATTCGTTAATAATACGACCGTCTCGCCGAATGATTTACCCGCCTTTGTTGTCTGGCCGCCGCTCAGACAGTTTTGCGTTCAACATTATATTGAATACATAAATTTCAGTCGTAAGCGACATTCATTATACAATGAAAATGAACTTGAAGCGAGTTTGTGAATGGATCATCATATTACCCGATAATGAGGTGAATTATTACTTAAATAATAAGATTCAAGGGGAATATTTTTAACAAATGCAATAAGTAAGCTGATTAGGAATATGGATTTCTATTATTCGATAAAGCATTGTTTAAAAAAAAGAGTAGGTACTAGAAATGCTATCAACATATATAAATATTTCCGTTTACCACTCCATGTAATCTTATAATCGTTTAAGGAGTTACTTTTTTAGATTGCAATCCGTACTATTAGCCATTAGGTTATGTATGTGCTGTACCAAGTAATTTTTTTTTTCAATAGGATAGGGTGACAAACGAGCACACAGTCTACCTGATGGTAAGTGGTTACTGTGACCCATAGACATCTACATTTATCCTCAATAAAGAATCAAAATGCAGATGCGTCGTCACCCGTGAGGACTAAGATGGAATGCCTCTTTTCCAGTAAAATGGGTCTCCGGTTCTCTACACTCACCATACGAAACACAGCAGTGTCAAGCTGCCATTTTACGCTGGTATTCTGTGAGAGCGTGGTCCTTCCCCGGTCGAGCCGACCCATTCGTGCTACAACTATACTACTAATATAGCTGCAGCATGGCTCTACCACGTATGAAAATTTTCAACGTACGAAAACGTTGGAATGAAATCATACGTGGTATGAAAATTTAGACTTCTTCCAACGTTTTTCTTCTTATGCTAATATCACTTGCACGCAGAATATCCTGTTGATAGAAGTACGAGACCTGATTGCGGAAACACCATATGTCAGCTCTGCACTTACCAACTCGTTTGTGCAGCGTGGTGAATATGTTTAAATTTAATCTCCCAAGCAATGCATACCAACTGACCCATTCTTGGAAAGTCAATGTTCATCAGTGGACTTAAAAATTATTGCAGGCCTGAGAAATTGAAAAAAAGCCGGCTAAGTGCGAGTCGGACTCGCGCATGAAGGGTTCCGTACCATCGTAATACACGTTTCTAGTAGAGGAGCCCCCTTTAATTTTCAATTTATTTTTATTTTTATTATTTGTTATTATAGCGGCAACAGAAATACATATTCTGTGTTCAACAAAATTTCAACTGTCTACCTATTACGGATCTTGAGATACAGCTCGCTGACAGACAGACGCACGGACGGACGGACGGACGGACGGACGGACGGATGGACAGCGGAGGCTTAGTAATAGGGTCCCGTTGGTTATCCTTTGGGTACGGTACCCTAAAAAACTGAAGTCGTTTTAAATTTTATTACTTCGGCCTGTATGTACTCTTTTCACAAGTGTGAAGCATGGCACAGACCACATAAATACGGGAATTTGTAGCATATAGACATTTATATCTATTCTCGATTGAGAATAGAAATAATAATAATAATAATAATAATAAGGCGTAGGAAGTGACGACCCATCGCCCGCTGACGTAACAGTTAAGTGACAAAACTGCTACGTCGGCGCAGTCAGTCAGCGCCTTGCCAAGAGGTGTGAGCGCCGTGCCTCGCCAGAAATGAGGGTGCTAATTTGGGCCCGTTTGTGCTTACAGCCAAATCATGAAACGGTGCCGGGTCTGGGCGTCTCCCGTTAATTGACGCCCACGTAATGGATGATGGAAGAAAATAGAACGCGCATAGGGCCGCTGCCTGGGGGTCGCCGGGGCGCGTCTGGAGCTGGCGCTGGACGCGACAGCATGCGGACCGCCAGCCGAGCGCGAGGTGCTGCACGACCACCTAGCAGCCCCTCGCATCCATCATCCCCACCAGATGGCTTGGTGTCGGCAGGGTCCTCTCGGACTCGGCAAGCGGCACCCGCCGCTGGTGGGTAGTGCGCCGCATGCGTTGGACAAAAATATGAACACAAACGCATTGCGGGCGTACTATAGGGCGAAGGAGGAAGAAACTGGAGGGATAGCGTATCGGGCCCGGATGCATCGCTTTTTGCTGAACGCAAATCAGGTGATGTCGCGCGCTCAAAATGGATGTCGGGCAATGGTCGTGAACCAAGGAACCACCTCATTGACGCGGTCATTGGCAAGGTGGTTAAACGCAACCGTCGGAACCTCTCCGCCGCCTGGATAGACTACAAAGGCATTCGACTCGGTGCCTCATACATGGCTTAAGAGGGTCCTCGAGCTGTACAAGGTTGACTGTACAGTTCGAGACTTCTCAGGCAGTGTATGGGGCAGTGAGTCTGATCCTTTGTCATCTGGGCGAGCGGTTGACGGCTCGGAGAACCACATAAGGATAAGAAGGGTATTTTCCAGGGCGATTGTCTGGGTCAATCTGGTTCTGCCTCTCTCTGAACCCTCTCAGTACCTTACTGGAGGTTCTGGGAGGATTTCAGCTTCGGAAAGGAGGTACAAAAGTGACCCACCTTTTCTATATGGATGATCTCAAGTTATTCGCCTCCAGTCGCTCACATCTTGTGGAATTGCTAAACATCACTTGTGATTTTAGCAATTCTATTGGAATGGAGCTGGGACGGATAAGTGTGCAGTCCTCCATGTCGAAAGGGTAGGGTTGCTAACTCTGAGGGCATAGACTTATCTGCCCATCAACATAAGGACCCTTTCCGAGGCTGAAACATACCGATACCTGGGTATGTCACAGAACATAGGTATCGATGAGGCGGATATGAAACAGTCAGTTTACGATGTGTTTTATGCACGCTTGACAAAAGTGCTCAACAGTCTTTGTCGGGTGTGAATAAGACACACGCATATAACGGTTGGGTCATGCCTGTCCTCATATATACCTTCGGCATGCTCAGGTGGACTCAGACCGAACTGAACGCTCTGGATAGAAAAGTCCGCACTGTTATGACGTCACACAGAATGCATCACCGAGATCGTCAGTAATGAGGCTGTACTTGCCGCGGAAACATGGTGGGCGCGGCTTTTGGCTGCTCTCACCATGCATAATCGCGAAGTGTGCAGCCTCCGTAATTACTTTCAGGCGAGATCGGATGATCCATTCTACAGGGACGTCATTTCGTGTGATAAAGGGCTTACTCCTCTATCCTTAGCCAACGAGCAATGGCAAGACCCAGCAGTACAGTGCATTTCCGACCGGGAGACCGTATGGAAGGAGAAGGAGCTCCACGGAGGTTCTACAAGGCTCTACATGAGCCTTTCGTAATTCTGGCGCCTCCCTCCACTGGCTACGTTTCGGTGACCTCTTTGGAAACCGAGGGTTTTGTCTGTGCGATACAGGATCAGGTTATTAAGACCAACAATTATCGAGATACATCCTAAGGATGGCGCCGTCGACATCTGTCGAGCTTGTCGCCATCCCGGCGAGTCACCAGGCATGTCATCTCCGGTTGTTCGGCGCTTTCTAACACTGAGTATTTGCACAGACACAACCTAGTAGCCAGGATTCTACACCAGGAGCTCGCTCTGAAATACGGTCTCGTGGATAGGAAAATGCCATATTATAAGTACTTGCCGGAAGCCGTGCTCGAAATGACCGCGCCAGGCTCTACTGGGACCGGGCCATCATCACAGACAGGACTATTCTTGCGAATAAGCCTGATATTGTGCTGATGGACCGGGCACAATCAGATTTTGGTCGATATTACCATTCCTTATGACGAGAACCTCGTGAAAGCCGAAACAGATAAGCTGACAAAATATCTAGACCTGGCTCACGGGGTGACCGACATGTGGGGTGGTCTGCCGACCGAAATTATTCCTGTGGTCGTTTCTGCGAACAGGCTAATCCCGGTCAGCCTCTCGGGTCATCTGAGGCGACTGGGACTCCGTGACGGACCGCTCCGTGCTCAAATGCAGAAGGCGGTGCTCCTTGACACCGCCCGCATCGTCCGCCGGTTTCTTTCCTTTCCCCTAACCCTCGGCCGTTTGGTCTCCCCTGCCGAGGGCTTCCATTGGTTGGGTTTTATTTATTTATGTAATTTTTATGTATTTATTTATTTTATTGATATTTATGTATTTTATCATTTTAATTTACAATTATATATTTATACAGCCAACCAGATGAGAAAACTATAGATACCCACATAATAATAATTCGTATTTATTTTCTCCCACATATTACGATCAGTACATCACAATAAATTTATTAAAAATGAACTATACAAATAAATAACAGCTATAAATAGTAGCTAAATAAAATCTAGGTGGGAGACCCAAACTATGTAGAGTGCCCAAACTATGTAGGTTGCCCTGTGCTATGGGATCACCAGGCCTCTCTATCAACAGAAGTGATATTGCTGTAAAACACTTAATAATCAATATAGCTACGTGTAATAAAATTACATTAAAATATACTTGTTCAGTTTGGAGAAACTGTGTAAAAATTACTTATTAGGTACATACAAAGGAGAAAAACATGCTTTAAATACTAGTAAAGGTAAGCAAGTGTATTAAGTGTTAATAATGTGGTGTGTGTGTGTGTGTGTGTGTGCGTGTGCGTGCGTGTGTGTGTGTGTGCGTGCGTGCGTGCGTGTGTGTGCGTGTGTGTGCGTGCGTGTGTGTGTGTGTGTGTGTGTGTGTGCGCGCGTGTGTGCTTGTGTGTATGCATGTGGTGAGTAATTCACAGAATTTGTAAAGTTCGTTTGTTGAAAATAATCTATGTTTTTTATAAGATATTTTAAGTATAAGTCTTTGTGCTTGCTCTAACCTAATCATGTGGGTTTTTGCTGCGCCACCCCAAGACGTTATGCTATGGTTAATAATAGACTGACATAAGGCAGTATTAACAAATTTTATGATACTGGTATCAGCAAGATGACGAAGCTGCTTAAAATGTATGTAAGTTTACGAATTCTGAAAGAAATGTGGTTTATATGCTCTTCGAAAGAAAATCTGTGGTCTATTATAACACCTAAGTATTTTGTGTTCGTGGTCTTTTAGAAAAAAAAAAACGACACGTACAGGAACTAAGCGGTGGTAATCAGCAATCATGGACATATAAGTTTAAGTTCTCTTGGCCTTTTAATGCTGTTGTGCTAATACAAATGGGAATGTATTTAGTTTTGGTTGCATTAAAAGATAGGTAATATGTAGCAAGCCATTGTTGGACTGTATTAAGACCAGTTTGTGCAACAGAATAAACTTCTTCCCAAGATTGACCGCAAAAGGTAAGTGCGGTGTCATCAGCCTAGCACATAACCTTACAATTAAGAATATTAATTTGACAGAGGTTATTAATACAGCATAAAAAGACGGTATGGCCCAGAACACTCCCTTGGAGAATTCCGCGCGTTATACAGCAATCGTCGCTCAAAATATCATCAATTTTGGTGCACTGAGTGCGATTGTGTAGGTAGTCGCTTAGCAATTGGAGTTGGGTACCTCTGATGCCTAATTTCTCCATAATTGCTAAAAGTTCTGGGAAAGAGACTGTATCAAACGCTTTAGCAAGATCCAAAAATATAGTCAAGACTTTTGAATGAGAATCTAGGTTTATTGCAACGAAATCTACAAACATTCTTACTGCTTCTTCTGCAGATTTAAATTTTCTAAAACCAAATTGATTTTCAGACAGTAATTTACTTGTTTCTAAATATTCTAAAAGTCTTTTATTTATAATGCAGATGCATTGACAACTCTGAGGGTGGAACGCCGCATTACCAGAAAAGGGCTCATCGGTTCTTTTAATTATTTATTTATTTTATTTAATATTTTTTGTTGCACACCATACAAAATCACAGAAATTATATATATAAAGAAGTATGCAATGGGCGGTCTTATTGCTGACAGCAATTTCTTCCAGACAACCAATGAATGGACAGGATTGCACGAATATGACTGGGGTAGGGCAAATTGGTGTGATAGAAAAAAAAGTGGTAAAAAAGAATAAACTACAAACATATATACATACAAAAATAAAATACATATATATTGAATTATTTAATTAATTAAATGCAATCGATATGCTACATATAATATTATATTTAATGGCTAGTGTGGAAGCGAAGTTACAATTTAAAGTGCGAGGTAATGACTCTTGACAAGTTTCTTAAATACCGGTAGGGATGGTGCGCGTTTTACTGCCAATGGGAGTTCATTCCATAAATGAACAGCCTGTACAGTAAAAGACTTGTTCATAAATTTTCTAGTGTATAGTGGAAAATTCAACTTCAAGCTCTCTGCTGATCTCAAGTTACGCGAATGGGAATCACGTAGAAACTCAAAACGATTTTTGAGGTAAGAAGGGTAAGAAGGATTAAAGAGAACACTATAGAGAAGATGAAGTATGTGATGAGCATTCCGATGAAGTCGTATGGCAACCACTTGAGCTTAGTACGAAAAAGAGAGACATTGTCATATTTGCGCAATCCAAATATAAGCCTTATGCAAAATTCTGAATTCGCTCAAGTTTATCAGGCTGAGTTTCGGTGAGATCTAGATAGCTGACGTCTGCATAGTCAAAATAGGGAAGAAGGGACTTGGCAATCATAGTTTTGGTGGAAATGGGAAGAAAGTTACGTAATCTACGCAAGGAGGCTGCCGAAGCATCAACTTTACAGATTCTTATCTATGTGGATCCCCAAGTTCTTTACCGAATCTCTGTAATTTCTGTAATTTTAATCTCTGTAATTTTACCAAATACTATATGATGCAGTAATCTAGGCTCGACTTAACCAACATTTGCGCTGCCCACGATAATGCCTTGCGATTTTGCTGGGTTAACGTGAAGGCCGTATGAATTACTCCACTCAAAATTCGATCGAGATCTGCATTAATGACATTGATAGCATTGGGAGATCGTTGGGACAATTTTTGTATATATTTGTATAAAGGTGGTAGGAAGAAGTTAAATTATTGGATATTGAGTTTATAAAAAGTGCAAAAAGTAAAGGCGATAAAACGCCTCCCTGCGGTACACCAACACATACGTTACACCAAGATGATAATGTATCGTCGATACGTATACGTTGCTGGCGACCAGATAGGTAACTCCAAAACCAACAAATCGCTGTTGGATGTACGTTAAGAGAGCGCATGATGCCGAGTAGGACGTCATGGTCAACGGTATTAAAAGCATTACTAAAATCTAATAAACAAAGAACAGTCACTTCACCGTGTTCCATTCCTAATCGGATATCATCGGTGGTCTGTATCCTGACTGTAAAGGATTAAGAAGAGCATTTGCGTAAAGAAAACTGTTGAACTGTGTATAAACAAGGCGTTCAAGGACTTTAGATAAGAAGGGCAGTAAAGAGATAGGACGATATTCAGAAAAGGATGCAGGATTACTTTTCTTTGGAATAGGAATAATTTCAGCATTTTTGAGAAGTTAAGGATATGACAAATAATAGGAAGTATAATATCAAGAATGGGAAAAATCATGTTACGACTGACACAGTCACTTCCCACTGCATTGGATGTAATAGATAGAACGCTCTTCTTAACGTCACAAACAGAGAATGGTTTGAAAACAAAAGAGGAATGATTGGGAGTGGGAATAGTTGAAAGATATGTTAATTTTTTTTTATGGAAAAGTGTGGCAAACGAGCACATTGTCCACCTGATAGTACGTGAATGCTGTGGCGCATAGACATATACACCTATCCTCGATTAAGAATCAAAATGCAGATGCGTTGTCACCCTTGAGGACTACGATGGAATGCTTCGTTTACAATAAAAATAATCTCGGTTTCTGTACACTCACCATACGAAACACAGCAGCATTAAGTTGCTATTTTACGCTGGTATTTTGTGAGAGCGTGATGCTTCCCCGGTCAAGCCGACACATTCGTGCTACAACCATAATATAGCTGTAGCGTGGCTCTACCACATATAAAATTTCATTCTCCAAAACACTGCAGTATTATTCTACTCAGATAAAGTCTTACTACGTTCCTGACCTTCGCTGGCCTCTTTTCAGCTAAATGGGCAAACCTCATCCTCTACGGCCCCTGTATTGATTGTATTTGTAAAATATGGACTAAAGCGTTTTTTTACTACATCTTTGGTTTAATGTATTCATGATATCATTTCTCTATATAATTATTTATCTTTTATATTAATTTACTGCGCATAGCTAACGATAAGTGACACATTAGATAGATTGTTTACCAGTTGGTCTATCAACGTTTGTCAACCTTCTATAAATAAATACTAAGTTAGTATTTTAATGGACATATACCGCACACAATTCGAGCTATGTAGACCTTGGAGACTTTATTTAGTTCATCATGATCATCATCGTCATTATTACAGCCCTTCACAAGTCCACAACAAAGGCTTACCCCAAGGATGTCCTGAGCCACTTGTATCCATTGATATTCTGCATGTCTTACCAACTTCATCCGGTGGGGGTTAAATTAATTGACGATTTTAATACTTCCTTTTAAAATTGTCTTTAAATTATACATCGTTCATATGTTCTCACATTTTCTCCAAAAAAACCTTACCTATGCGTGATGAAATGAAATCATTAATGGTTTAGGCTCTGGTGACCGACTAATGTCGTAATGTGAAGTCAATTAAAGGCGTTTAATTCTCTTAAAATGTGAAAGATGGGCAGCAGCATCTTCCTGATAATATCTCAAAATAATAGAAAACGGCGGTTGCCAAGCGTGTAAACTATGACAAAATCCCCTCATGAGACAATCTAATGGATGGAATTATTTTACAGACTGGTGATGGGGTACAGACTAACCAATGCGAGAGTATCAGGTCTGCATATATCAACCCACCTGTCTTATGTGGTGTATAATAACAAATATCAATCAATCAAATCTTTCAATTAAATAAAACTAATTTTACGGATTTTATCGAGTTATGTTTTAACTTTTTAGGTCACAGGGGATAAAATCCGTAAAATTAGACTAATTTAATTTTCAGTATTTGAGTAAATATTAGAAATCATCAAATCTTCTAAGTTATGCGTGCTTGGTGCTTCTTAAAACGACCTTTGTCCGGCAATGGATTAAAAAAAAACATGTGCGCAGTTCACACGCGGTAGTAGTGAAACCTATAGAAAATTTACTTCGAGAGAATGAGACTAATGCAGATTGTCAGGAGCCGGATAATTGTAGGGTATGTAATCAAAATATAAATAAATTTATAATACACACTTTATACTGTACTCTATCTCATTCTCTCTCAGGCTTAATCCTATCGATGTATATGTCGCTTTGTAGTTTCATCGAGTTTCAAAAGAAGTTTTCTCTTCAAAAGTTGATGACAAACAATCGTTCATTCCTTCTGCCATTTTAACAGCATCCAGAAAGCAAAGGCAGCAGTCTTCTATACCTAGCATTTTTTAATAAATCAGTGAATCGGCCCGAACCGTGTATTACGTAAATGCAAACATTGCTAATGAGAATGGGGCAATAAAACTTCGAACTAGGCTATCTACAGTTCGACGACCGATAAACCGACGCCCGATTGAATCACATTTTTTATGTTTACAATTGTTTAAGATAAGAGTAATTTTCGTCTGTGTATTCAGAGCACGTCTGGTGGTTTGCAATAGGGTTATCATCTAGAATAGCTCGCAGACATGTAATATTAATCTTTACTCGCATAGCGACAATTTGCGTTGGTGGAGCAATAAAAATATTAGGCACAATATTACATTACATGCGATAATATGCTAACATCCTCATAGGTTAGTGGTTAAAACTACAACTTCTTAGATTCTAAGTTTCAATTCGAAGTCGTGTTTTTTTAAAGGAGAGGCGGTAAACGAGTATACGTCTCACCTGATGGTAAGTGTCGCTGTCATACCAGTGTGTGTAATACCAGGGGAATTTCAGGAACGTTGCCGACCTTTCAAAAAGAGTAAGCTTATTTATAGAAGGTCCCTATCAGTCTGGAAAAATCGCTGGTGGTAGATTTCATAGCACTTCGTACCGCAGGTGTCATAAAAGGCTCCTGTGGGAAATGTAATAAGATAATTTGTTTTTGTCACTCTTTTTTCATACGTTCTTAATACGTATCTAGATCACCAAAGCATTATTTTCTTAATCCTAGTCACATCTTGCAACACACTTTCTTCTTTTTCTTTCATGCCACTGCTGGGCACAGGCCTCCTCTCATTTCTGAGAGAGTTTTAGAGCATTCAGTGTTACCCCTAAAATATTTCATGAATTTCATGCTTCTTCTGCCACAACGTAAAACTATTATTGATGTAATAAATAAAAAGAATAAAACCATGTGACATGAATTTAAATTTTTTTGATTTACATGATATTACGATAAAATGGTCGAGACTTTTTTATCGATAAATAGAAAATTATGTATATGAGATTAAGATAATGTGCAAAATATTTTAACAGGTAAATACTTTTAAATTAGCCTTAATGATCTATTATTGATCGTATACGTATATATTTTATTATACTTTACTCTTATCCTTTTTGTAAATATTACTGCTTAGTGATCTGGAAAGATTATTAAATTTATTTATGAAAATTATTATTAAATATAAAAATTGAAAATATTATTATTATTATTAATGATTATTATCAAATATTAGAAGAAAGGTTACCAGTGGCAGCCTCATACCGGCAGGTGATGTAGGGCGTCCCCACTAGATGGAATAACTACTTGCTAAGACATGCAGGAAGTCAATGGATGCAGGTGGCTCAGGACCGTGCTGTGGCGTTCCTTGGGGGCCTATGTTCAGCAGTGGACTTGTGAAGGCTGTAATGATAATGATAACTACACACTATTGAATATTATTATGTGAACTACACACTAAATAGAATTAAACCGTTTAGTGGCGGTGTAAGTATAATTACTACCCCAGGCGACAGAGTGACATTGACATGATAGATGATGCATCATGTTATTTTATTTTATATTATATTATTTTATATTTATTTAAAGATTTTGTATATATAAGTATCCGTTTATATATTTACTATTCATTCTTTCTTTATTACAAAGTAGATATTAAGTTTTATATTTTAAAATATTTTATTTATTTGCATTTTGTTGTTAGATATAATCTTTTACTTATTTATTAATTTATGGAGTGATTTTACACCTGCCACAGCTTCTCAAATCATCCAGGGTTGACTGGTGAGAATGCCACAAGGCATTAAGTCCGCCCTTTATCCCTTAGTATAAGGTAGAAGTAAAAAGATTAAATAAATAAATAGATGGGCAGTATCATCTTCCTTATAATAACTCAAAATAATAAAAAAACTGCGGTTGCAAACCCGCCTGCCAAGCGTGGCAACTATGGCAAAATCCTCCCTATGAGGGAGATGGATGAGAATGGGGGAGAACTATGTTCAGCAGTGGACTTTTATGAGCTGTAATGGATGAATGAAATAGAACTAATAATTTGTACAATTTGATCATTATTATAAGACAAAAATTTAATGTTACAACTTATATACGTCCCACTGCTGGACAGTCCTACCTACTATCAGACTTCCTCTCTTCTCTCTTTAAATGTAGATTTCTATGGGCTACAGTATCTCTTAGTTACCATCAGGTTGACTGTGTGCTCGTTTCTCACCTTTTATTCTATTTAAAAAAACTCTTCTGTAGCAGAGGCAGACTTTATATGTTCTCGAAATATTTTTCTTTCTAGACTTAAGAACTTAAAATGCAATTAACAATGTTTTTAGTGTTGGCGGGAATCGAACTTCGATTGATCCCGTTTTATGAAATTTTTGAAAGCGCTTTTGCCCCGATAAAACTTATATCTTATATTTAAGGATTTTTTTATTATACATACCTATTGCAGATTTTATTACCACTAGTAAAAACGATAAGAATTCACGCATGTATTGTTTTATAAGCTAAAGTAATTTTATTTCACTATCAAAACGTACTAAATAATGTAACTCCAAAATAAGGTCTACGAGGGGTTATCGTCCTTGTTGCTAGAGCACCGCCTTATCAAGTGCTACGACGCTACGCACAAGGGTCAATGGCATTGTAGACAATCTACGAAAGTCGTTAGCTTGGAACCTTTTAACGTTCAATGCAAGATGTAAATACGTGGTTGTGTTTTATGATAATTTTAGTATATCTACCATCTTTATTGAGGTTTAATTTGGGTAGAAATAGGACTATGCTAAAAATGATTAAGTATTTAAAAAAATACTTTCTTTCGCTGCTATTGTACGGTATTATAGGCATGTATTTCAAACTAACATGATCAAGTAATTAGATTAATTCTAAGGAAAAAACTACTTTTACATATTTTATTTTTTACAGCGTTTTTAATTAAAAACTAGTAATATTAAATGAATAAACATATAACACATTTATAAAATAGCATTTATAATTGTATTTAAAATATATAAAGAATAAAATGCAGTTGAATTGCTTACGGGATTAAAATTTAATAACGTGATCGTAAGTTGAACCTTAATTTCTATAATTTATTTATTTAGGATTTATTAAATACAAGTTCGTGTACCCGAATGTCAATAGAAGCTCCACGGGCGCCGGTGCGGCAGTCAGGTGAATGCACGCGCTGGGATTCTGAATTTTATTTCAGACGGCTACCAAGTAAACGAACTTGCCTCTTTCTCAATACAGGGCTGTATTTGAAAAGTTTCAATGCGTAAAATATTACACTTCATAGTGATAATCGTGTTATGTTGGTGTAAGAATATCCACTACCCCATAATGTCCGGTGGGAGTCATAAGAGGCGATAGGAATACAAGCCAGGAGACGGACAGCAGCGTCTTCTTAATAACAACTAAAAATTGTAAACTGCGGTTGCCAATCTGCCTGAAAAGCGTGGAAATTATGGCACAAGTCCCCCCTATGAGGCAATCTATGGAGGAGGCCTATATTCAGCAGTGGACTTTAATAGGCTGTAACGCCACGGACGAATAACGGATAGTAATAAACAAAACAAAAATAACAAAATAGTGTGGTGACGGCTTAACATAATTCCATTACCCCATTCTGTCCTGAGGGTATGTATGGTAAGAAGCGAATATCGAAAAATGTCAAAAATATTATTGCTTCCAATAGATGGCAGTACGCCGGACCTATTACATATCATTTACGTCACACGTAAAATACGCATATCAGCCAAGGGCAGCAGCGTCAAAAGTGCAAGACTTCTGGTACTGCGATAGTCATTCCGCCTGTCAAGCGCGACTAATAAGATAAATCCTTCCTACAACGGGAAAAGCACATGCTCAGCATTGAGCTCCTAAGGGCTGAGAAATAATAAGAGCAGTAATTAAATTGTATTTTTGCAAAATAAAATATTTTTTTTGGCAAAATAGAAGATAATTTTTATTTTATATATTTTAAAAAAATTGCACAATGTATTACAATTTCCCACAACTAGCTTATTTTAACTGGGGATTTACGTAATAAAACAAGGAAGTGATATCTATATCTGATATAACGTTGTGAACTTATTTCGCGTAGAAGTTACATTGCAACAATATATAACTGATTGGGTTAAGGGGGTTTGAATACTTATTTTTCAGGTTTATAAAATTGGAAATATATATTATGTAATTTTATTATAAGGAAAAGTTATTAAACAGTATGCGTATGTATTTTTTATATAAGCGGGGGCAAACAAGCATGTTCACCTGAGCAGGCTCACCTGATGGTAAGTGACTACCGTCGCCCATGAACAACTGCAACATCAGGGGAACTACAGGTGCGTATGTATACGCCCTTCCCGTCATGAACACGGCATGCTTTCAAACTTCTCCAAACACAAACTTTAACTACCCACGGTGTACCCTGCTGATCAACGAACGAGGCTTTGACGACCGATAAATATTGATATTTTGAAAAGGGTTTTCAATTCATACCTACATTCCAAAACACAATCTCACACAGACTGTTAACCACCAACACCACCAGCATCTCTAGTATGAGGGTAACAGACTCGGTGGTAAAATTTCTTTTATCGCTAGGAGTCCACCTGGATAGAGACCACCTTTTTAACTACTTCTGTTGCCAAAAAGCAGTGACTACACTGCTGTGTTACGACCAGAATAGAGACTGAATAGAGAGCCAGTATAGTCATAGGCCGTGAGGCATTTCATCTTAGTCCTCAGAGGTGCCACCGCTCTGTAGCCTTCTTTGTTTGAAGTTGGCTGCAGGTGTCGATGGACTGTAGTAGCAGGTACTATCTACTTACCATCAAGTGGACTGAAAACCGGTTTGACTAGTGTCAGTAAGGCAAATCTTTCTAAATCTGGGTTTCTTGCTGGTTTTCTTGGTTTCTTGCTGGTTCTTCCCAGGACAGAGGTATTTTCCGAACCAGTGGTAAATAAAAAATGACTTTCAATAAGTATTATGTCATAATCTATATTGAAAAAAAATTATTCTATTCTATTCTTTTAAGGTATTAAGGTATTTGCGCATTCTTAAATATACTCATGTCCCACTGAATATCGAACACTAAATATCTCAATCTATTGCTTATTTCTATTAAGCGAAGACTCACCGACGCACATACCAACGGACGGCAGTATGTTATTAGTATATTTTTCAATTACATTTTTGTTATGTAATCTAAAGTGAATCAATTACAAAATAAACTAATCTTATAATTCAATGCCTGTAGTTATTGTAACGTTAATAAAAATATGGATTTGATGTCTAGCTAAAGTATAAGAACCATTTTATGTAGCGAAATTGAGGTATGGCCACATATCGAGAGTAGATCACTCCCTCACGTTTTGAGGCGTGCAAAAGGCTAAAGAAGAAAACTAGAATATGGCACATGTTAAATGTTTTTTTTTGTTAAATATGAGTAACTTCTTTTATGCAACAGTATTATTTTTCTTCTATATGAATTACCTACTAACGGGGGTAAGGTGTATATAATTTTTTCAACTTTAGTACGATGCCACTAATGAAGAAATATTTAAATAACTATGTCATTTTCAAAATAACTAGTTTTATGTAGATATTTTTATTGTTTTATACGTGGTGGAGCCATGGTGCAGTTATATTAAGGTTGTAGCACGTATGGGTCGGCCTCGACCGGGGTGGGACCACGCTCTTACAGAAAACCACCGTAAAAGAGCAGCATAATGCTGCTGTGTCGTATGGTGAGTGTAGAGAACCGGAGACCCTTTACGGAAACGAGGCATTCCACCTTAGTCCTCAGGGGTGACAACGACAAAATTTTGATTCGTAATCGAGGATAAATATACAGATTTCTATGGTCCACAGTATCCACATACAATCAGGTGGACTGTATATACTATAAAAAAATGTATAAAATATGGGAGAATATAGGAGCTTTTAGATAAATATAAAATATAGGAATGACAAACGGGCTAACAATCCTGTTTGGAAGGATCTACTGCAGCCCATGGACATCTCCATTCATGATCCTTTTAACACGATAAAAAATTTACTTATAATTTTTGCGTTATTAAATATGGTTTTGCATATATTTTAAGCGTTTTTGATAAAAATATGAAAAAAAAACTCAAACATATTCCTGAAAAACCCTCAAAAGAACATCCAGAATTCGACCCTTTTTCTACTAAAGATTTAAACAGCATCCTAATCGATCGGTCGCTCACCGCCGCCACCCTATACCGTCTGTCCTAAGCAATAATATAATTTTTAAATTCACGCACACATACGTCTGCCTGTATATAAATACTTGAGGTCTGCGAACCTATTTACGCACACTTGCAAAGGCATTGAACATTTAAATGTTATGCAAATAATTGTTATTCAAAGTGTGTAACTCGAGACCTTGGCATATCTTAGAGGTCTTGAGATTCTATTGTTAAGCACAGTAAGTAACTTACTAAGTTTATTATACATAGATTGTCGTATAGTAGCGGCGAAAAATAATCTATCAACACACTTGATACCGTGGGTGTCATAAAAGGCGACTACGGGAAAAGTCAGAAAAAATCTAATAGCTTCTGGTAGGTGGCGATATCCCAAACCATCTCGCTTACATCAGACTTAAAATACCCAAAAACCATCGTCTGCAATCATCAATCCGCCTGCCAAGCGTGACGATTAACACAAATGCTCCCTACAACGGCAGAGACGATATCCAGCAGTAGACTTTCACGGGCTGATGATGATGAGGAAGAAGAAATTGGATTAATATTCTTATCTTTAAGCTAAGCAAGAAGACTAGCGTCCGGAATCGCAGCCTACCCTCTCAACCTCTGATGATTTGACTGTCTGGACGTTGGTGTCTAGTGAATTTCTTCGCGCGAATTTCCCCTCAATCGTTTAGACATACTAAAATAGAATTAAAAAGAGGCTGGACATACAGCACAGTAAATGATTTTAATAACGTAAGATGGTAGAGTCAGTTGGGAGAAAGAATCTCGAGTGACAGCCTCGCACCCGTAAGCTAATAGAGAATTAGAGATTGTTTTATATGAGAGGGGGCAAACGAGCATGCGGGGAACACCAGGGGAATTGCAGATGCGCTGCCGGCCTTTTGTAAAATAGTGGGCTTTTTTCTTGAAGGTTCCTATGTCGTATCGGTCCGAAAAAATCACTGGTGGTAGTCGTTTTCACTAGGAAGTTGTGCGAGGAAGAAAACTTCTTGTAAATCGCACAGTGGTGGACCGCCAATCATCCAAATGGTATGGATGGTAACTCGAGTTTTGTCACGATGTGCGATAGTGAAATGCAGGAAGTCAATGGATGCAAGCTTGGGGGAGGTCCAAGGAATATTTTAAAGCCTATCTTCAGCAGTGAACTTGTGAGTGAGTGAGTAGCTGTAATGATGATGATGAGGTCGTAAAGTCATGCCGTAGCTTTGTTCGTATCGAGAACTTGAAACCCTTTTTATTGGTAACAAGGCATTCCATTTAAGTCTAGAGGCCAGACAACGCATCTTCATTTTGAATTTCAATGGACAATAGATGTAGGTGTCTATGGGCCAGAGCATCCGCTTTACCTAGGCCTTCAGGTGGACTGCGTACTTGTTTATCATGAAAACTGAAATCCAGTTTAGATCATTTTAACGTGACATAATATATTAGATGTAACTTAGTTTACATTTCTCAATTCGTTCTTTTTATCGTTGTTTTGGGAGAAAAAATCTTTCGAGTAATACAACATCTACAATCAGGATAGCATAAATCTTCACGTAGCTATAGTCGCTGTTTTTTTTGGTTTGTTTTTAATTTATTGTATAAAAATAAATAAAATAATTTTTTGTTTCTTTTTACTGTTTATAAGCCTTTTTTGTTTTGTTTTTTTTTTTTTGTAAAATTAGATACCAAAACACTCCTTAAAACACTCCTTAAAACATGGGTGTAAAGAAAAGTTAACTGCAACAATCGAGACACTTATACTCTAATTTACCCGACTGGGTACATGGTTGAATAAGTAAATTTTAAAATAAAAACAAAACTTTTATTTTCAGCAAAGACCTCTCTTATTTCCTTAGCTATTTTTATTACTCTTCTATCTATGGGGTGGTCTCTCCTCCATTCTCCGACTCAAGTCCGCTATATCACTAATACCTCGTGGCTTTCTTCTGTTATACAGTGAAACCTGTATAACTGGGACCTTAAGGGACCTGCAAATTTGTCTCACTTAAAGAGGTATTCCACTTACCCAGTGTCTCAGATATCCAGGTATAAATAAATATCTGTCTCATCTACAGAGAGTTCCATTAATAGAAGTGAGAATAGAGGTTATTTCAGTTATAGAGGTGTGATTATTAAATAAAATTACGTACATTTTCAAATAAACATCCGGACGATAGCAAAACCAAACTAAAACTGGAGGTCACTTTTACACAATTAGCAAAGTGCGGAATTTGCGGTTACAATAAGAATTAGTAAACAAAACGGTACACAAAATATAGTCCCAGTAAAAGAGGTAAAATATACTCGTTGTCTCAATTATAGAGGTAATTATGACGAATAAAATCGAAAGAACTAATCTTTAAACTATAGTCTCAGTAAAAGAGGTAAAATACACTAGCTGTCTCAATTATAGAGATAATTATGAAGATAAAACCGAAGGAACTAATCCCAGATATAGAGGTTTGTTTTGTCCCACTAATAGAGGTAATTCAGTGCTAAAGTTTCATGACCTAAGCATGAGTTCCAGCTATGGAGGTTTCTCACTTATCCAGGTCCCACTTAACCAAGTTTTACTATATATGCGCCATCCATCGCCATTCTAGAATTCTTTTACTTCTTTGATAACAGCCGCTGTTTTAATAAGAGAAAATTTGTACGGCTTTCTAAACACGAATTTGTCAATGCTTAAATAAAAATAAAAAACGAAATTTTTAAAATAACCTGCGCGTAGTTGAATAAAATGCATAACCTTCATTGTTTTTTCTTCGTAAGTATGCAAAGTAAAATGTAGGTGCGGTAAAAAAAGGAAAATAAACAAAATCATGGCTGCGGTCAATGAACTGCCGAGGCGACATAAAATAAAACACCTAAAGCGTCATTTTATGCAAAAGAGATTAATGCAATATAACCTTCGAATTAGGTTCAGCATATGTTCCGTCCAAATGGTGCGCACGGTGAAATATATCTTGTCGTGTTGCATGCAAATTTAGACTTTATTACTAACGAGGAGTAGGAGCAAATTGGCGTCCTTGACGATGACAAACGCCGTGTATAGGACCCGTGTGCAGTACCAAGATTGCTGGGGAACGAGAGCATCCAATAAACACATGAAATCAAATCATTTTGTTTTTATAGCTGAACGCATTTTAAGTATAACAAGATAAAGAGCTTCGAACCTTTAGAATTGTATGAAAAATAAAACATTTAAATGAACAGGCTATAATCGTCCGTTGGTTGCCGATCATTCAGATCAGTCGGCTGAAAGAAACCAGTGTTAAGAGGTTAGAGCCAGGGTAACTCTGTTAAGTTTTAAATGCTTTTTTTAGTAACTTGTGGACTTTTCGGGCTTAAATTTTGATATAAAGTTCATCACGGAAATATCTTTCTTAATACAGTAAAGGATGACAAACGAGCACAAAGTCGGCTTGTACTAAGAAAGATTGCCTCGTTATCAATAAAAAAGGTCTGCAGTTCTCGTCCCTCGCCAAGAAAGACATCAGATTTTGCTGCTATTTTACATTGGTATTCTTTGCGAACTGGGTTCTTCTGAATTTTACGTGGTAGAACCTTGCTGCTGCTATATTACGGTTGTAGCACGAATGGGTCGGCTCGACCTATGAAGGACCACGCTCTCACAGAATACCAGCGTAAAATAACAGCTCAATGCATGTTTCGTATAGTAAGTGTAGACTCACTATACGAAACGTGAACCGGAGACCCTTTTTTACTGGAAACGAGGCATTTCATCTTAGTCTTCAGGGCTCGCAACGCATCCGCATTTCGATTCTTAATCGAGCATAGATGTAGATGTCTATGGGCCACAGCATCCACTTATCATAAGGTGGACTGTGTGCTCGTTTCTCACCCTTATTCTATTGTTACCAGAATTGTGCACTTAACCTTAGAATATAAAATAAACTCAAACAAACACATAGTCAACAGACGGCTATGACCGTGTCTAAACGATGAATAACTCTAAGTTGGCAGTTAGTGCAACGGCCGACCGCCCTTGCACCGACCGCGCGCCACTCTTATGTAAAGCCAATGCACGCTTCCCGCGTCTCCATTGTCTTAGCCCATTGTTTAAAATGTATTATAAGAATAATATTGCAATCAGCTGCTGTCACAACTGTTTGTATAAAGTTATGCGGAAGCTACCTTACAATATCAACATAATTGTTATTGTAATTATATAAAAGGTATTAACATTGTAAATTTTCTTTTAACGCCACTCAAAAAATTATTTAATTTGAAGTATTATCATATCGTGCATTTCCTATAATTAATTTTAGTCTGCTAAGAGAAGCTTTGTAAACAGACATGAACTCAGCTATATTAGTTTTAACTCACGTCCTGGTCCTGATAATTAACACCCTATGACATAATAATGACTTATAACTTGTGATATTCTCTGCCAGTCAATTCTTGACTTGGAACAAAAAGAAAGATGTTAGTTGGTGCAAAACATCTAGCAGCCAATGAAATATAATGCAAACATCAATAATTATTTTATCAGACATATTTATTTAATACACATCAAATATATTTACACATATCTGATCAAAGCAAATCTTGACAGGCGCGAAGTAGCCAGCATTCGGTGTTCTACAGAATACATTTTGGCGTGTGTGTGTGCGTTTCTTCTTCTCCCTAGCATCGTCGGACAACCAAATGCTTGGCCAGTATCCACCCCTTTTTTGTCGGCATAACATGCATTCGAACCAAACGATTTGCTTCGTCGTTTGTCATGCGTATAGCAATGAAGAAAAATAACTTGCCAGCATCTGTTTTTCCAGCCGTATATAATGTGTGTGTCTTCAAGGCAAGAGAGAACTTCGACTACATCATTACTTATGATCAGTTAGTATAGTAATCAAGTACTGGCACATAATAATAAAAAAAAAACATAAAAAATACGAATATGATATAATGGAGAAATATGGAGAAGAAAATATCAGATTGGAATTACCTTGAAGTCATTCTGTTGAATGTTGTTAAGTAGCTTTTATTTGAGATATTCTTGATACCACTGGAGAAAAATGGAGGATCCAAAGAAATATTAGCCTGTTCTGTAAAAGAGGAGCTTAAAAATTTCTGTACAGTGCTGTAGAGTAATGATATCTTGAGACGGTTTGATTTGCGACGTTTTCCACCATGAATACAACGAATAAATAATAGTGAGATCATAATTTAAATGTCAAAAAGAATTTGAAGTATGTTTAATGGTAAGACTGTATGCGTTATTTTGTAATTACATTGTTCAATTAATAGGCTACAAATAGATTTAATTTCGTGACGTATGAAAACGCAAACGCGCAATAATCCGCCTGCGCCGGAGTTCGTCAGATCATCGCTGATTTTATCTCATCACAGATGCTAACAAAAAGTAAAAGCTCTTGGCATTGCATTACGATGTTTGTACGCCGTGTAATTTACTTTGTGACGCGTCGGCCATTGTGAATCTGGGATTCAATCGCACGTGAATTGCAAAAAGGCTCCATATATGATCATACTTGGTGGTGGGATTTCGAGAACTCATGTTCCCTTTTCTTTTACATTAGTATAAATATCACATGAAGTGTGCGAATATTTTTGTGGTGTGTGGTGGGAGGCAAGGGAATCCATTATTTTCGTTCTTCAGCGATTACTGGAAAGAAAGTCATCGTAGCCTCCAATAGATGGCGTTAATACCATCTAGATGCTAAATATAAGTTACTTAGATGAACTTTTTTATTTTACACGGGTGCACAAGGATGTTATGAAATTATTAAGAAATGAAAAATATCCCAAACTGTTACAGTAACAGAAGTCAATTGACGAACTTAACTCGGCTGGCAGCGTTCGTGTAGCTACGAAACATCTTTTGTCAGTATTCCTCGAAGTCCTATGTTGGTCTGGGACATATAAGGACTCATCCTATGTTTGTGGGACTTATAACGAAAAGATATATCAATTGTGTACTTGCCAAGCATGTCGCAAAAGGCGACTATTACTTCTTTCACAATTCCCACCTAAACCCATTTTTTGGCTAAGCGCGGTCCGATAAGCTCGCCGCTCTTTAGACTCTGCCTACCCCCTATGCATGTATGTCTTCAAAGTCCTACAACAAAAGTGTACAGTTAGTTACTAACGTGCCAGTACTGGATCTGTTTGCTAAATTATATTATATACATATATTGCACCGATAATAGAGCTCGAAGAATCATGAATTAGGAATTCATTAATCAAAAGCCGTTCTTCCTGGGCCTGATCTCTCTGCTTGTCTTCTCTCCAGTCGTGTCGGATAACCGTTCCATCGGACTATGAGAGTGAGAGAATAGATAGTGCACATGTCCTTGCGTATACACTGTGGAACTATTGTCCTGCGCAGAAGGAGTTTGCGTTGAGACTGGTCACCGTCATCGAAATTCGGTCTGGAGGACATTGTTTTAATTAAGCGTTTGACAAACTCTTCCAATCTTTAGTGTGGCTACAATTTAAGAGGATTTTAATGGGAGATCGCTAGATTTTGTCCACGGTATCGTTATATTTTTGCGTGGTAGAGCCATGGTGCAGTTATATTAGTAGTATAGTTGTAATGGGTCGGCTCGACTGGGGAAGGACCACGCTGTCGCAGAATACCAGCATAAAATAGCAGCTTAACGCTGCTATGTTTCGTATGGTGAGAGTAGAGAACCGGAAACCCTATTTACTAGTAACGAGGCATTCCATCTTAGTCCTCACGGGTGAAAACGCATCTGTATTTTGATTCGTAATCGAGGATAGATGCAGATGTCTATGAGCCACAACAACCACTTATCATAATTATCCTATAAAATTTTTTTTTTCGTTATGTGATTATGGCATCTCCTTCCAATTCAAAAAAAACCGTTTAGAATACACACATTTTTTTCAGAATTCAGCGTAAAATAGCAACTTAATGCTGCCGTGTTTCGTATGGCGAATTTTGAGAAACGGAGACCCTTTTTACTGTAATCATGGCATTCTTGAGGACTAAGATAAGTCCTCAGGGGTGATATGCAAATATATTTTGATTTTTAAATCGAGAATAAGTGTAGATGGCTATGCGCCTAAGCATCCACTTACTATAAGGTGGACTGTGTGCTAGTTTGTCACTCTTATTCTATATAAAACAGTTCTTTTTTATAGCACATGAATTTCTCCCATAAGACAAATAATAATATAGTTAATTATATTAATAATATAGAATTAACTAGCACTTTTTAGTAGTATCAATTAGATCTATAATATGGTACAGGCTTGATTATAATCAATCATATAAAAATAGTTTTAAGAGCTTAAATCAGTGAATATTGACTGTCAGAGAATGCCGTAATTAAGTCCGTCCATTGTAACCCTTTTAGTGGCGGTTGTAAGAATATCCACTACCCCATACCGTCCCGACATACCGTCCGTAAACACCGACCATACGTTCGTAAGAAGCGGCAGAGGGAAAATGAAACAGGAAATGGGCGGCAGCATCTTCCTGTTAACAGCTCAAAATAACAAAAAACTGCGGTTGCCAACCCGCTTACCAAGCGTGGCAGCTATGAGGCAATCTATGAGGTAGGCCTATGTTCAGCAGTGGACTTTTATAGGCTGTGATGGATAAATTGTAACCTTTAGTTTAAGGTCTCTTACAATAAAGATCAATAAAAAAAAAAAAAAACGTGCAAGAATGGAAAGTTAAAAGTACATACAAATAAAAATACATTAACAAGATGCTCAAAAATTTAAACATTGGAATTAATCTTTAACTAAATTATATGAACGCGTACATTAGATATAATTCTAATCTATTTTCTATAAAATATCGCTGAATAAATAATATTAAGTTAACCCTTGAACAAATATTTTCAGAGGTTCATTCAACTCCGAGGGCAGTCACCTAACACGATTCATAGACCTTTAGTTTTTCTTTTATTATTTTGCGAGGATTTCTTTAATACCTGGTCTTGTATGTGTATTGTGTTTTATTTTGTTAAAAGTTCTATTATTAGTATTCATTAGCCAAAGGTGTATATTATAATATAGTGAAGTTAATTTGCCGTGTGGCGTATTTCGTCCCCGTAAGAGGCGTCTATTGGAAATTCCAGGAAAATCCTACGGCTTTCGATATATGGCGGTATAACCCGACCCTTTACCATCCATTACCATTCCATAACAGCCTATCAAAGTCCACTGTTGAACACAGCCATAGTTTCCATTCTTGTCAGGCGGATTGTTACAATTGATTTTAAACTAGAACCTTTAAACTTTAAATATACCTTAGGACTAGAAAGAAATGTATAAAAAAGTTGCCATTTTTAATAATAAATATTTATTATCTAGGTATTACTAGGAATACAATGGTGCTCATCTGGTTTGTTTCCATGTGTCGCCTCTTCCGACACCTACGAGATGATTTGGGTGATATCCACTATATTATTACACTGCCACAATATTGTTTTACGCAGTAGAGCCAGAGTAACCGACTTAGCCCGGCCATATAGCTCGAAGAACCGACAACCGAATGGGCGAAGTGTAAGGCGGTCCCCACTAGATGGAGTGACGACCTGGTAAGAGTTGTAGGAAATCGGTGGATACTGGTAGCTCAGGATTGTGCTGTATGGCATTCCTTGGGGGAGGATAGGCCTCCCCAGCAGAGGAATTGTGATGTGCTCTAATGATGGTGATTATTCGGTGTTACAACTGTATTCAATTTATTAAGTCAAACTCCGGTCTCTATACCTCCAACTTTCTATTCAAAGACAACTTTATAAGTAATGGATGTAAGTGAAAAAGAATAGTCACAAAATAACAACTACTATATTGTCGCAAGTCGCTTAGTTATATTATGACAAAATTACGCAGTAAAAAGCAATGGTCTAGTAGAGTTGCAAAATGTTGGATATGTATGTACATGGCATTAATATTTTATTACGACACACAAGCATTCCCACATACATAACTTTATACAAAGTTCAAGAATGTGTGGTTTTACATGTACAGAGAAATGCACATGCGTTATGCATGTGTTTGTTTTCGGATAATCTTATTGCGTAGTTCGGTAAAGATCTTTTTGAATTTCGAATACAAAATACCTACGTTGCGAGAATCTTGAAGCTCCGTACAAAGAAGTATTTGTGTGAGTGCCGACTGCACTGTATTCGTACGAGCGTCTACCTTTTCATGTGTGCGTGCACCCTTCCCGTCTCGCACAACGTATTTTTTAGTTTCAAAATTGTAACCAGGTTCGTAAATGTTGAAAACTAAAGTTGAAAATTGCGTGTTTTCTTCTTTTGCGGCTGCTAATGCACTTTGCATGGTTGTTATTTTGATTCACATACGACGTAGGGAGCGTGTGCATATATGTTGTGCATGTGTGCGTTCACCTTGAAAAGCGCCAGTTCTTTGTGCAATGGGTTATTCGGTTAATGGCATCAAGAAAGTCAATGGCGCGATGCTTTGTACGTAACGTTGGCAGATGCGGCTTCACTTTCAAACTGTTTTATATTACTAGGCCTCAAAACAAATCAATCTGTTGTTGTTTGTTTAAACAAGTATTATAAACAATGGGCTACATTGCTTATAATATTTATGATGATTTGTATTTTTGTATAAACTAAGGGTGACAAACGAGCACATAGTCAACCTGATGAATAATGGATGCTGTGGCCCATGAACATCTACATCCTTGATTGGGAATTAGAGTGTAGAATCGTTTTCACCTCTGAGGACTAGATGGAATGCCTCTTTGGGTGCTGATTCCTTTCCTATATTTGCCATGATACGGCAAACAATAGAATGTATGCAATCTTAGTTGTATTTATTAATATGATATATACTTATTTATAACTAGATTTAATAGTCTAATATTGTAAGATAAATATGGAAAGTTTGAGCACTCTTTGTCTTTTTTAGGTAATATAATTTTTATATAATTTTTTGTTAGTGACAGTTTCTGCCAAAGCAGAGTGAATAATAATGCTTATAAAAGTGATATGATGAAATTAATATAAGGTAATTGATGTAACGTTTTTATTTTCTTTTATAATTTTTTTCAAACAAATACTCTAATAAAACAATTGTTATAATGCTATTTCATTTGAATACTTTCTATTTTTATTTACTGCCAGTTTTAACATTCAACTTCATAAAATACAATATTGTAAAAATGATAGTTTTATGCAATGGATGTTTGTGGCATAATTACGCTTAAAATGTTTTAATTGAAATTCGGCAATAAGTTAAATTATGTCAGAAAATAGGGAATGCTTTATGTTATCCCACTGTGGGATTAAAGTCTAGCACTGGCTTTATAAGTAAAAAAATTAAAGAGACCTTCGCCTTTTCACACTTACCCAAGTAACAGAAGCTTAAATTGAAAGAGTCCTTTTTTGAAAAATATTCCAACTATTAAGACGGTTGTTTTGCCGTTAAGTGGCAGCGTAGGGAATCCTAGTGGACTCCCTACGCTGGGGTAGTCCCCATATTGCCCTCCACCATAGGTGTCGCAAGAGGCGACAGAGGGAAATGTAACAGGATATATGAAGCAGTATCTTCCTGATAGTAATTCAAATAATAAAAAACTGCGGTTGCCAACCCGCATGCCATGTTTGGCAGCTATTAGGCAATCTATGAGAGACGACTCGATTTTGATGGGTTAAATGAATAAATTTATAGGTATGGGAGGATGGGACTTTATTGTCTTGGTTGGACTATCATTGATATCGATAGAAACGGAAAACTAATATTAAATTATATAAAATATTAATGTAAGATTTATCAAATCTCGAGCCTCCTATTCCCTTAAATTATTGAAAATTATTGAATAAATCTAATTTTTCGGATTTTATCGCGTACATTTTTTTTTATTTCTCCGACCTTTCGAGTTATTTACAGGAGTCATGGTCAAGGAGACTCGAACATGCATTGCAAGCGTCTGGAATTAAAAACAAGATAAATGAAACGCAATTAAATTCGTAGAATCAGTTTTATTCAATGTGTAAGTACAGAATTATTATGAAAATTTAATTTATAAATAATATCAATAATTGATTTAACATATTTAAGCCTAAATGTACCTCCTATAAGTAATTTTAAATAGTTTTAAAACCAAATAATAACAGATATATGACATATTAAATTAAGCTACAGAATATTGAAATTATGGAAAAATTGTCAAGAATATCAAAATTTATTTTGCCGACGACATTACGTCTTAAAATACCCGGTTGCGCGTCCTGTCCTACCGCACTCACGCGCAGTCACGCACACATCGTTTGCATATTAAGTTAAGTCCATGTACACCGCGCGCGGACTAGTGTGTGTGACTTGAGGTAGGTCCAGTACCGTTTTGAGAACTAGACTGTGAGCGCTTTTGCTGATACCCTTATTGAGGCACTTGACTTTTTATTTTATTCCCTAGTGCTTTTAACATTATTAAAATGTTATAATTCAAATTGTACTCTCGTGCATTTTTTCTAGCAATTTTTAAACCCTATTTTCTACAGCTTTTGGAATCTTCGCTCACGAAAAATAACTTTTAAACAAAAACTATGTTAAAAGAATTGTCATGAAATGTTACAAATAGAAATGTGTACATAATGTGAATAAAGTATTAAAGATATTATGATATCTCAGAAATGTTAAAATTATAATCCAATATTTAGAATCACAGAAAAGTTTGAACATTTTTTTTTATAAACACCACGCCTACATGGATTGGAGATGGCAGATATTGGTTATTAATCAATTTAATCATGGCATTTTTGGACGTCTTTAGATTTGCCCGGCATTTCGTTTAGCTGATTTTACGATATTATGAGAAAAATAATGCAATGTTGATAAGTTTAATTAATGTTATAATTCACGTTGATTACAATGTTAATTTTATTGGAATTATTGGAAATATTTATTAGACCAAGGCACCTGCTTATTAACATGTTTTTCTTAGCTTGTCTTATATGTATGTATTTATCAATAAACGTAATATAATTTTATAATACACTTTTCACTTACATCCAGACGTCTGAATAATCTAAAATATGTTAGACGGTTTTTCATAGAACCATGGTTGATAAACGAGCACATAGTTCACCTGATACTGGATGTTGTGGCCCATAGACATCTATATATCCGCGATTAACAATCAAAATGTAGATGCATTGCCACCCTTGAGAACTAAAGGTGAAATGGTTTTACCGGGCGTTGTTCTTTAACGGTCGAGCCAACCCAATCGTGCTGCAGCTTTAATGTAGCTGCAGCGTTGCTCTACCACGATAATTAAGACGACGCATCAACACGATAGTTAAGACGGATTAAGAATCGATAGCTGAGAGCATTTTAAGTTCTTATAATATTTTTTCTATTTATTAAAACGTTACCCCTACACTAGGACTTTCTCTTGTTTCGTAGAGGCAGTTTACATACATAATTTGCGCAAGGAAAAACATCCAGACCCGGAACAATTACTTGTAGGCTATACAAATACTGAGCCGTGGTAGCTCAGATGGTTAGCGCTCGCTGTAAGTTTCACAGTACGCGAGCAACCTGGGTTCGATTCCCGCCGGCACCAATGAAATTGTTAATTGCAATTTTAAGTGCTTTAAATTTACCACGTGCTCGGCGGTGAAGGAAAACATGGTGAGGAAACCTGCATGTCTGAGAAATCAAAAAAAAAATATTTCGAAGACGTGAAGTTTGCCAACACGCATTGGGGCAGCGCGGCGGACATTTCCTTGCCCTAAAACTCTCCCAGAAATGAGAGGAGGCCTGTGCCCAGCAGTGGGACGTATATAGGCTGTAACTTTACTTTTACTTTACTTATACAAATACTTGTTCCATGCGGGATTCGAACCCGCGGCCATCAGCGCCGTAACTCATTGCTAAGCCACTGCGCCACGGAGCCGTCAATAGATAACATTTTGTTTTTAAATAAATAAAAAATATATATTTTGTTTTCTGTTGACTTCTGCTTTCCTATTGTAGTAGTGGTAGAGCCATGCTGCAGCTATATTATAGTTGTAGCACGAAAGGGTCGTCTCGACCGGGGAAGGACCACGCTCTCACAGAATATCGGCGTAAAATCTGCAGCACAATGCTGCTGTGTTTCGTATGGTAAGTGTAGAGAACCGGAGACCCTTTTTACTGAAAACGAAGCATTCAATCTTAATTCTCAGGGGTGGCAACGCATTTGCATTTTGATTCTTATTCAAGGATAGATGTAGATGTCTATGGGCCACAGCATGAACTTACCATCAGGTGGACTGTGTGCTCGTTTGTCACCCTGATTCTATAAAACAGCAACTCGTGTTTGTTACATATGTAAATGTTTATGTAAATTGCTGCTGTTTATCGTATGGAGTTCTTTGTGTTTTTTATTGACGTCTTCATCATCTGCCTTTCCTATTGTAGAGAGGACCCTGGCAGGAGGATTGACGATCGCTGTGGGGCAAAACCAGACGTCTAGAATCCTCGATGCTGCTAACTGCCATTCGATTAGGTATTTTACGCTTAGCATAAAAATATGGTATCGTTTCCTTAATGAAATATAAAAACAGTGAAATAGTATAGGTAAAGCCGTAGACATGACCTATACTATATTCCAATTGCAAATCCATTTTCAAGGTCAGCATAATCGTTACTACCTATTTTGCTTACGCCAGCCTATCCATTATAATTACGATAAATAGAGTTACTAACATGTTTATTGCTTTATTTATTATTTCTTACATTATTTACGAGTGATGACTGCCCATTAAAGGTTCGAAAGTATTAAATAAAACTTGGATATCTTATTTTGTTTTTATTTTAAAGAAAAATAATGGTCGGTGTGTTATTACTGGACATTATTATTAATTGGATACAATAATATATGCCAGGGAGTTCACGTACCAATAACTTTTAAAATTAAGAGTGATAAACGAACAGATAATCCGCCTGAATATTAATGGATGCTAGCCCAAAGGCTATCCTCAATTAAGAATCACAATGTAGATGCGTGTCGCCATGTAGTGGCGGCATAATATATCCACTACCTCATATCATACCGTGGGTGTTGTAAGTGGTGACAGAGGGAAATAAAGCAGAAGATATGCAGCAGCATCTTCGTGATAACAACTGTGATTGCCAACCCGACTATGAAGCGTGGAAACTATGGCAAATATCCACCTTACAAGTCGAGTGGGGGAGATGTATGTTAAGCAGCGGATTTTGGATAGGCTCTAATAAATGAATGCAGATTACACCTCTAAGGATGGAATGTCACAGTGGTACACACATTATGTATATACGAGTATTCTGTATGATCGTAACCCAGCCCCTACCCAAACTATTCGTACTGCAGTCATAACGCAGCTACAGTGTGACTCTACCATGTAGAATATAGACAAATCATTCCAATTGTGCATGTTCTAGTCATCATACATAATCATGTTTGAGAAAAGGCAGTAGTCAGTAACTCCAGCCGTGCACTTACGAAGACTAATGATTGAGGTGCCTACTAATTCACTGCCTATCGTAACCGCGACTGATGATCTTGAGGACGGGTTTGAATCCCGGGTCGCGACAAAATCAATTTTTGGATTTTTCTGACAAGAAATTCTCAGTAGCAGTCCGGAGTCAGGAAGTTGGCGGTGTGCCTCGATAAGCAGGTAAAGCCGATGGTTCTGATCTATCTCCGGTCGTTTAAGATTACCGTCCCATCAGATTATGGGAGTAAGAGATTAGAGAGTGCACCTGTGCTTGCGCATACACTCGGGCACTATAATCCTGTCAGATGGCTAGTTTCCATTGAGATTGGCAGTCGTGACCGAAATTCGGTCTGGAGGACATTATAGTATTCACATTTCATTAATAAAACTTAAGTCACAAATGTAAGTACAGTCCAACTGATGGCAAATGGCTACTGCCGCCTATGGACACCTGCAGCCAACGCTAAACAAAGGTGCATTGTCACCTCTGAGGACTAAGATGGAATGTCTCACAGCCTGCAATATAGCTCATTATACTTTAAGACCGGAACACAGCAGTGCAGGTACTGCTATTTGACTGCTAAAATAGTTTGAGGACAGTTCTTACCCAGACGCATTCTTAGGCAGGAAAGGAACATACATTTCTTAAGTGGTAGAGCCATGCTGCAGCTATATGAATTGTATAGTTGTAGCACGAATTGGTCGGCTCGACCAGAAGCTCGACAGAGTACCAGCGTAAAATAGCATCTCAACGCTGTTGTGTTTTGTATGGTGAGTGTAGAGAACCGAAGACCCTTTTTACTGGAAAAGGGGCATTCCATATTAGTCCTCACGGCTGACAGCGAATCTGCATTTTGATTCGCAAACGAGCCAAAGCAACCACCTACCATTAAGTGGACTGTGTGCTTGCTTGTCACCCTTATCCTATAAAAAAAACATAGTAATTAAATCATTATATCGTGTTAGCAATCAGCATGCATACTTTTCATCCGCAAAGACACTTCGTATCCTTGCTCCAGTTTTTATGTCTTTCGTAATTGAAGATTAAGAGGATACTTGCCGAGGGTTCTGCAAACAACATTATCTGGGCTGTAAGGAAGGCAAACATTTCATCTCTGCACCACGTTAGCTTTGGTCTAATATTTGTCAAGTTTTACGTGCGTAATTATAGTTCACTCTTTGTTCGGTTTTTATTAATAATATATGATTTTGTTACTTCAACTTGTTGGATCGAAGTTCTTTATCGGATGGTACGAATTTGGTGGATGGGGGCTAGGCGAGAAAAAGTGTATGATTTTTCCGTCGCGACCCCTTCTGACGCAGTGATGGCCTTGGCGGCTATAAGAAACCGAGATGGAATGATATCCATCTCCCTCGCACTTTTCTTATCTTGCCATGAAAGAAATATTATTTTAAATGTCGCTTCATTTTAATAGATGCTAGTAATTCATTTATTTGTATTTGATAATCAATAATATAATATGCTTATCACTAATAATATACTACGAAAGGAACTTCGTTCCAACCGAGTGTTCCACGACACTCACGCATGTTTTTTTTTTTACACTTCGTCCACGTTCTCACAGATTACTTACCAGCGTAAGGTGAGTAACTGGTTGCTGTGGCCCATAGACATCTACATTATGAATCAAAATGCAGATGCGTTGTCACCCGTGAGAAGCTGCTATTTTACGCTTGTGTTCTGTGAGAGCGTGGTCCTTCCCCGGTTAAGCCGACCCATTCGAGTTACAACTATACCAGTAATATAGCTGCAGCATGGCTTTAAAACATATAATATTTTGTTAATGCTGCTGTGTTTCGTATAGTGAGTGTAGAGAACCGGAGACCCTTTTTATTGGTTACGAGGCATTCGATCTTAGTCCTCAGGGGTGACAACGCTTTCTTTGGTTCTTAAGAGGTAGGTGTCTATGGGCCACAGAATCCACTTACCACCAGGTGGACTGTGTGCTCGTTTGTCACCCTTATTCTATTAAAAAAACTTGCACCTTGGTGACATAAAATAAAATGGTTTATGTCACCAAGACGGTGACATAAAATACTAATGAAAAAAATATTTCTACACTTGGGCAACGTGAGCATATTTTATTATTTGTGTAAGTGTTAGAAAATAAAATTTTAATAAAAAGTAAGGACTGACTTCAAAAACTAAAAAGAATTGCCACAGAATAGCTTCTGAAGTTGGTGCTTAGACATTATTAATGTATCAATTAATTAAGGCTCCCAACTTCAAAAGCTGTTATGTTAAAAAATATTTATTAATTTGAAGTATTTTTTTATTAAAAGTTAAATCTTTAGACTCTTGAGTGGACTAAGGTATATCACAAGATCAAGTTAAAAAACTAGAATATCGTCTACAGTTACACAGTCTAACAATTACGTTAGAAACTTCATTCCCTATTTTCAACCCTAGAGGTAGAACCTATTTAATAAATAAAATCATCAAGATCGGTTCACAATAATTTGCATAGATTTCTCGTCACATACATACAATAAAAACATACAGTTGAAATAAAAACCTCCTCTTTTTATAGAGTATGATTCAAATGTTTGCTAGATAAAGCAGCAGTTCTTTTTTGTTTTCGAACTAAACAATATCTGTGTGCAAGTGCTGCGCCAACTTACACAACATGCGTGTTACTTCCTGCAATATGAATAACAAAAATAAGTATTAATCATAAGTTAAAAATAAATCATTTTACATAAGATTGCGTAGCTTGCTGTTAACAATTGCGCAGTAAACCTTATCACTTTTAAACGAAACTAAACTTTCGTCCTTTTTTAAAGCTAATAGGGCTCATTCTTGCGTGAAACAAAGTGAAAACTTTGTTATGCACGGTTATTATATGTTGAACATTTTTTCCTTCGCAATTTGTCCTTTATGATACATTCATCCTGTTACAACAATAAATTATTTGTCATCTGATAATGTCCACTTTCAAATAAAATACGAGTATAACTTGTTCGTTTTAAAAACTGAATTATTATTAAAACAGGTAGCTTATGTAAGTAGAAAGGTTAATATTTAAAACTAGTAAATATGAAATTATTGCACCGTGTAGTGGCGGTGTAAGTACGAGTATATCAACTATGTGGGCATAGTAAGGGAAGGCATAGGAAATAAACCAGAAGATGGGCAGCAGCGTCTTCCTATTAACAATAAAAAAATGCTGTGGTTGACAACCCGCCTGCCAAGCGTGGTAACTATGGCAAATATCGCTCCTATAAGGGTAATCTATGGGGGATGGGAATCTATGTTCTATCATATATCCAGTGGTATTTGGTAGGCTGTAACAGTAACGGAAGCACATTTTACGTCTATTTTCCTCAACATCTACTTAGATATGTTTCTGTTTGTGAAATGTAGCATTATCGTAATGCAAAAAACTGTCTTATTTTCTCTTATAATTTTCTCCCTGGTAAATGTAAAGAAATAACTTTCAATAAGATTTACTTGAAACTATATTGAATTTAAAATTATTCTATAATATTCTTAAATATTTTGTTAAGACATAAATTAAAGACGGTTGGTACAGTTTTCGCTATGCAATAGATTATTTAGTAAGCCGTGGTAGTTCAAAGGATAAGTGCTCGTCATAAAATTTCATAACACCCAGTTCGATGTCCTCAAACACCAATGTCAAAGTCAAAGTTAAAATATTTTTATTCAAATTGAACCATTACAAAGCATTTTTTAAGGTCAAAAAAGCTACGTCATGGCTTCAATAAGTGCCTACTGCGGGAGAACTTGTGAGAAGAAGCGGCAAGAAATTCACAAGTAGGCAATTTTTTTCCAAGAGTTGCAATTTAACCTTATAAAATGTACATAAACAAATCAAGAAAATTTAAGAAACGTCATTACGACCAATGAACTTGTTGATTGAAAATTGAATAGTAAAAGTGCTGAAATTTATTATTTGCTCATAGTGAAGAAAAATATCGTGAGGAAATAAATGAAAATAGTAATTATATATTTTGAGGAAAAGTAAAGTCTACCAACTCGCTTTGGGACAGCACAACGGACTCTTCCTTTCCTACCCTAAACGTACGTAGAAATGAAAGGCTGCGCCCAGCAGAAGCTTAATAGATAGTTATTGCTTTGTTATAATGCTTAATGAAATAAATATATTAACTTTAACCTCCCAGTATATTTAGGAAAATGTATTGTATGCACACAAAAACAAAAATAGGCTTATTAAAAATAGTGATGCACATTCTGTAAATACTAGGAACAAGTACAAGCTCGTTATACTAGTTACTCGAGTGTAAGTAATTCTTTAATGGCACTCTGTACATAATGTTTTTACGACAAAGTCCTAAAAAATATGCAGGACTTGTCCACAAAAAGTTTAAAACTTTAATCAAGCAAAAACTGTGTAAAGTTTATTATACTATTAAAAAGTCCACGATTGATAAAACCACTAGGAAAGCGATGATCGCTACCATGATGTTTTATATGTTTTCATTTTTAATTTCACAACATAATATATTGTTAATTAATGTAAAAAAAAGTCCCGCAGTTTTTCTTGCACGTTTTTCCAGGACTGAGGTTTTATCCGAACAGATGGTAAAAGCATAAATTACTTTCAATAATTATTCTTGTAATCTACTCCTTTTAGTTTCTATTTCTTTTTGTTACGAACCATTTACCAAATTTAAAATATGCTATTGTTGTACGCAAATTGTTACAATGTGTTCTCCTAAACAAACTTATTTTCTTTCTTTCATGCTTTTTTTCTTCCTCCAAAAAATATTATCTATTCTATTCTGCTTCAACGGTTAGACAATTAGGATATTTTCACATCAGCCCCAAAAACATGTTTTTTATTATGGTAATAAAAATTGTATATTTTAATGCTATTATTATTTTGAATTTAGAACATGTTTATTTCTGAAGTCATTTGTTTCAAGTCACATGAATAAGTAAATACGTATTATATAAAACAACTAGTGACTCGACTTTACTAACCGTGTTATAGTAAAGTGTGTTTTATTCCACTGATTTACAACTTAACAAACAACATGAATTTTATTGTATCACTGACCTTGCCCACTCGACACTGTGTTGTTGGTCGAATGCAATGAATTCATCATTATTGTTTTATATGATGCAATATAATGACTGCTATACAAAACAACATAGAGGACCCAACACGGTGATAATTGCTTTTTATATATGAGAAACTTCCATGTTTACGTTGAGTAACACTGTTTTGCAAAACTAAAGCTGAGAACGAGCACACACTTTACCTAATAATACGGTAAAGTGCTAATAGACCCGGAGTGTATACTATGCTCATAGATGTGAATATAAATGCTCAACTAGGAATCAAAATGCAGGTTCGTTGTCAAAATTAGTAATTATAATTTAAAATTAAAAACTTCGTACAACCGACTTCAATATAAATTATTAAGAATAACTCAAAAACTATTGGTCAGACCTTGATCAAATTTATATGGGACCATATGAGAAGCACCAGTTTCAAATAAAAAAAGAATCATGGAAATCGGTTCACCCAGAAAAAAGTTACACACACAAATAAAAAAAAGAACATTTTTTTTTTATATAGAAATAGGGTGACAAACGAGCACACAGTCCACCTGATGGTAAGTGGTTGCTGTGGCCCATAGACATCTACATCTATCCTCGTTTGCGAATCAAACTGCAGATGCGTTGTCAGCCTTGAGGACTAAGATGGAATGCCTCTTTTCCAGTAAAAAGGGTCTCCGGTTCTCTACACTCACCCTACGTACGAAACACAGCAGCATTAAGCTGCTATTTTACGCTGGTATTCTGTGAGAGCGTGGTCCTTCCCCGGTCGAGCCGACCCATTCGTGCTACAACTATATTATAAATATAGCTGCAGCTTGGCTCTACCACGTACAGTCAACATACAGTCGAATTGAGTACCGTCTCCTTTTCGAAGTCAGTAGAAAATGGAATGCCTTATTACCGATAAAATAGGATCTCCAATTCTTACAGCCGACTATAAAAAACAGCAGTATTATTCTACTGTTTTATGCTATCATTTAATGTAAGATTATTTTATAAAAATGAAATAATAAACGAGCTCACAGTCCGCCTGATGGTAAGTGGCTTCTGCAGCCCATAGACCACTGCAACCAAATTCAAACAAAGAAGGCTACAGATGTGTTGTCACCTCTAAGGACTAAGATTGGATGCCTCACACGTTGTAATTTTACTTCGTCTCTGTAGCGTTTAAACCGAATACGCCAAATGAGGTGAACAAATAGCAGTTCTAGGCTGCTGTTTTGGGGTATAAATAGGTAAGGTAAAGTGGTAAAGGTAAGGTAAGGGTAGTGTTTAATCAGACGAACTCCTCGGCAGTTGTCATCATGTAGTTACTCCTCAGGACTCGGGAGTATTGTTACACAGGACTGTGCTTTGTGGCATTCCTTGGGGAAGGCCTATGTTCAGCAATGGACTTGTGAAGGGCTGTAATGGTGATGATGATTATACTTCTCGCGGGCCATGAGTGGCGTGTAGTGGAGGTGTAAGATATCCACTACCCCATATCATCCCATGAGTGTCGTAAAAGGCAACAGAGGTAAATGAAACAGGTGATGGGCCTGGTCTTCCTGGTATTAAAGCTGCGGCTGCTAACCCGCCTGAAAGCGAAAGAATTATGGCAAATATCTCCCAATCAATCAAAGCAAATATCTGTATGAGGCAATTTAAAGGCGTGGAATATGTTCAGCAGTGGACTGTTGATAGGCTGTAATAATGTTGATTATAATAACTTCTCATGGACAGCAGCTATCTTATTCACCCTCGGGTAAAAAATTTGTTGTGATTGCCAAAATTATCGTCAGAACCTTAGTCTATAAAAAGCGAAATTACAAACAAATGGAAACAGATCAATGAGTATATTCATTATTCATTCAAACTTTAAATGTTAACATGCCACAAGTAGCTTTTTGTGGGTTGCATACTTTTTGCGTAACGTCGCGTCGTCCTTTTTCATATTTAAGGATACATTTTACACTGGCAAAAGTGCTAATCATACGACCATAACCAAAAAAAAATTTTTTTTTGATTAACTATAGAACAAAATAGAATTGAATCATGTTTATACAATACTAGCTGTGCCCCGCGGTTTCACCCGCGTAATCACGCGTCTAAGCCGCGTGACATAACGTGACACCTTTTTTTAGATAGCAATGTAGGGAAAATTGGCAAAATTAATGGAGATCTTTTATCTATCGGCTTAAGTACGTTATAGAGCAAAGTAACATTGTATCCACTCTCCTCACACTACACACTTTTCATTTATCGTGTACAGTTTTCTTTAAAACTGAAAAAAACAGCGCTACGGAACACTTTTTGGGGCGCGGGAGGAGGACGCTCACCGGGGTGGAGAGTGGATAAAATTTAATTTCGCTCTATGACGTACATACGAGTATGCCGATAAATAAAAATACTCCATTAATTTTGGCAATTTTTAGCTAAAATGGTTGAACTAACCTAGCATATAGAAGAGTTCACTGCTGGTTTCTCTCGGTTGTCATAGGGCGGTTAGAGTTTATGCGTCGTACGCGCGCCGAGCCGAGTGTTGAATTATTTTAATTTTTCTTTTTCTCTTAAACTATGCATCCAAATAACATGCTATAAAGAGCAAAGTTTATCTTCATAAAATTGTTTTGATGATGAAGTAACTTTCGTTTGTAAAGATTAATATGTCATGCCTAATAATAACGCTCATAAATCACTTTTTAATTTTCATTATTTTTTTGTCAAAAATTATCTTATTGTGGCTTATGTATAAGAAATAGGCATATAATATCAATACTTTTTTTTGAGAGGGTAAAGATCTATATTTTTGTAGAACATTGTATTTACGTATCACTAACTATTACGCCTCATCATCTTCAGATCATGTTTAATGTCCATGTCACACCTATACCGGTAGTTGTTGGGAGCACTAAGCTCGAAGTTGTTGACGAGTATGTTTACCTGGGACAAATAGTCCGACTAGGTAAGTCCAACTTCGACCGAGAGGTCTATCGACGGATTCAACTCGGCTGGGCAGCGTTCGGGAAATTACGACACATCTTCTCGTCAGGTATACCTCAAAACCTGAAAACGAGATTGTACAACCAGTGCGTGTTACCAGTGATGACTAATGGATCTAAAACGTGGTCCTTCACTGCTGGCCGTATGAGGACGCTCAAGGTCGCTCAGCGAGCTATGGAGAGGGCTATGCTCGAGGTTTCTCTGCGTGATAAACTTAGAAATGAGGATATCCGTCGTAGAACCAGAGTAGCTGACATAGCCCAACGGATTAGTAAGCTGAAGTGGCAATGGGCCGGCCATATAGCTCGAAGAACCGACAACCGATGGGGAAAAAAGGTTCTCGAGTGGCAGCCTCGTATCGGTAGGCGAAGTGTAGGGCGACCCCTCACTAGATGGAGTGCCGACCTGGTAAGGCATGCAGGAAGTCGATGGATGCAGGTGGCTCGGACCGTGCTTTGTGGCATTCCGTGGGAGAGGCCTATGTTCAGCAGTGGACTTGTGAAAGGCTGTTATGATGATGATGATGATGAACTATTACGCGCATGCGGATAAATCATTTCGGGAGTGTCACAACAAAAATTTAAGGCTAGTTGAAAAATGTAGCCTAATGCTAAGTAGCCTATACTATTTCTCATGAATCTGGCTATAATATACAAAAATAATTTTTCAAATCGGACTGGTAGTTCCAGATATTAGCGTGTTAAACAATCAAAAAAAAACTCTTCCACTTTATTATATTAGTATAGATTTTATTATACAGTAGTAGATTACACGTAATTCTTATTGAAAGTCCTTTCCTACCGACTTCAAAAAGGAGGTACTCAATTCGACTGTGTGTGTGTGTGTTTTTTTATGTGTGTTACCTCCTAACTTTTTTCTGGGTGAACCGATTTCGATTATTCTTTTTTTATTTGGAAGCTGGTGCTTTTCATGTGGTTATATCATAAATTTGATTTAGGTCTGACCAATAGTTTTTGAGTTATTCTTAATAATTTATATTAAAGTCGGTTGTACAAAATTTTTAATTTTTAATTACTTTTACCAATGGTTTGGAAAAAACCTATGTCCTGGGAAGAACCAGCAAGAAACCTAGTGGGACTTTTTTTAAAGCATAATTTACAATATAATATTTGATACAATTGTTATGAAGACATTTAGAAACAGCATGGTAGCGACCACCTCATTCCCAGGAGTTACAATCATGTACTCTTTAGTAATCTTTAGTAGTATAATAACCCTTAACAAACAATTTTTGCTTAATAAATATTTTAAAACTTTTGATAAATAAGGTCTGCACATTTTCTTGGACTTTGTTGTAAAATTGCCCTATGTTATGTAAACAGAACTTTAATGTAGATGAATTTTGTAACAATTCACTTGTCAATACGTTTGTATACGTATGTATAAATAAATTATAATACATTTAAATACATTACCTTCTGAACGCAAAAGTACCTAAATATTATCTCTACTGACATTACTTGCCCTTGTCTACCTTCATGTAACAAACACATTAGTAATTCCTTATTTACCGACGCTATAATAAAAACCAAAGCGCCTTGAACGGCTTATCAGCAACGTGACACATATTGCACAGAACAATAAAATGACCGTTTATTACTATAACGCTATTTTTAAATAAAATAAGGATGACAAACGAGCACACAGTCCACCTGTGGTAAGTGGATGCTGTGGCCCATAGATTCTTAATCTATCCTTGATTAAGAATCAAAATGCAGATGCGTTGTCACCCCTAAGAACTAAGACGGAATGCCCCGTTTCCATGAGTGTAGACTCACCATACGAAACACAGCAGCTGCTATTTATGCTGGTATTCTTCTGTGGGCGTGGTCTTCCCCGGTTGAGCCGGCCTTTCGTGCTACACCTATAATATAGCTGCAGCATGGCTCTTTTATGTATAAAATGATGAACAGTTTACTTTTATCCGAGTTGTATTTGAGCCCGTAGCCAGAAGCATATTGTAAACAAGTTGCAGCAAGGAGCTTTCTAATAATCGATGGGCCCAGCAGTAGCATATCGTCAGCGTAACTTATATTATTGCCATATACACAGAGAAGATTACAAATGAGCTCAAATGTTGCATTACACGACACTTCTAACAGTGGAAGCTTTTTGCGCAATGTGCGAGTTAAACAGTGCCGTTGCGTACTCCTACGGCATCTTTAATAGTCTTTTTTAGGGTTCCGTACCCAAAGGGTAACGAATGGGACCCTATTACTAAGCCTCCGCTGGCCGTCCGTCTGTCTGTCAGCGGGCTGTATCTCATGATCCGTGATAGGTAGACAGTTGAGATTTTCACAGGATGTGTATTTCTGTTGCTGCTATAACAACAAATAAAAATATAAATAAATTAAAAATTAAAGGGGCCTCCCCTACCAGAAACGTGTTTTACGATGGTACGGAACCCTTCATGCGCGAGTCCGACTCGCACTTGGCCGATTTTTCTATAGTGAAAGATATCGCTTTAATCGAAATTAGTCAGAACATCAACAACCGTTATTGTTAGGTTATACGTGGTAGTGCCACGTTGCAGCTATATTATAGTTATAGCACGAATGGGTCGGCTCGACCTAGGCAGGACCACGCTCTCACAGAATACCAGCGTTAAATAGCAGCTTAATTCTGCTGTGTTTCGTATGGTGAGTACAGAGAACCTGAGACCCTTTTTACTGGAAACGAGGCATTCCATCTTAGTCCTCAGGGGTGACATCGCATCTGCATTGTGATTCTTAATTGAGGATTAGTGTAAATGTCTTTGGGCCACAGTATCCACTTACCACCAGGTGGACTGTGTGCTCGTTTGTTACCCTTATTCTATAAACAAAAAGGTGTGTGTTTCGATCCATTTCCAAGGGCCCCCAACGTATGATAAGTAAGGTAACAAGTGATTAAACCCAACTATTTATTTTGCATTAAAGTATGTTTATGCCCTCTTTATAAAAACATAATACTAAAAAAACCATTTCGTTTTTACCTGATAAACGAGGCGTTGGCTGACCTAATCTCGACAGGCTTATGCTAATATGTACACAGGCCCAGACAATGAAATTTCTCAATAATATGCTAATGCAAGTGCGTTGACGTCGGCACATCGACGCTCTGTGTAATGCTCGTGCAATCAACCCCACTAACAATTAAGCCAGAGACATAATAAAATGATAAATTATTTATGTATCTATTACATATGTAACAAACAACTTATATACGTGATAGAGCCACACTGCAGCTATATTATGGTTGTAGCACGAATGAAATAACAGCTTGATGCTGCTGTATTTCGTATGGTAAGTGTAGAGAACCGGAGACCCTTTTACTGGAAACGAAGCATTCCATCTTTGTCCTCGGAGGTGACGACGCATCTGCATTTTGATACTTAATCTAGGATAGGTGTAAGTGTCTGGGACACAGCATCCACTTACCATCAGGTGGACTGTGTGCTCGATTGTGACCCTTATTCTATAAAACAGCAATTACGTATGTAAATGTTTATGTACTTCATGTACAATAACATAATTGCTGCTGTGTTTCGTATGGAGAGTGTAGAGAACCGGAGACCCTTTTTGCTGGATACGAGGCATTCCATCTTAGTCCTCGTGTTTGTTATATATGAAAATGTTAATGTTTTCCATGTACAATAACATAAAGGCACAGTCTTCTTCTTCGTCATCAGTCCATAAAAATCCATTGCTGAATGCTCATATTTCCTGTTGTAGGGAGTATTTTGCATAATCACCATGCTTGATAAGTGCCAGGATACCATTTCTTAAAGTTTATTTTGGAAGAACTTTGCTTTAGTGAAAAAAAACCTACTTTGTTCTAAAATCTACTTTTTCATAATATCTGCCGTAGTACCGGTAGTGTATTAGCACAAGCAATAACTCCTTACCATTATGTGAGTTTAGCTTATTTTCGCTCAAATTTTATACGAAATATGTAAAAAAAAAACATATTTGTTAATTGTTCATTCATTACCTAACAAATTAAACATGAATCGTGACAAAATGGAGACAGCCGCCGAATCGGCGTAAGGTCGACAGTTACAAATGTTTTATCATTGTCCTCTATATTTCGTTGTATCACGAAAGTAGGTCATCGTGTTAAGGATGCGTTTGTTTACCCACTTTAATTATCTGGCCGAGTTTTTATCATTTGTTCTCTGCTTTCGCGGCCGCTTGCGATGTCACGCGAGCAAATATTCCAGGTAGTACTGTCACCTAGGTATTATATTTATAGTTTATATATTATAAAAAGATTGGTCATAATATCACTCAGTTTTAGCATAGGTGCCTTACCAATGTGATAGCGCTGTTATCGCGTCACAATAGCGTCTGCTTACCTTGTATCTAGACTGGTAGAGAATGTCTTGTTGCATTAAGTCCGTTTTTTTGTACTTGGTGTGCAAATATAGCCTATATATATATGTATAAATAGAGACGGAGCTACAATGAAGGCCTAAATCAGGCTTCGGAGTTTTCGGACTACTCTGTATATACAGAACAAGCTGCCTGCTAGCACAGGAAACTTTGCCTGCTTCTCGGCAGGAGATCGCATGAAACAACGGAACAATCAGAAAACGTAGTCGCGCCACAAGCGTAACCGAAACCTAGTCACGCTACGTTTCCGAACGACCCTGCGTCTTAAGAACAAGCTCCGTACTACCACTTGGAGCATTGTCCGCTCCCAGGGCTAAACACCTTGGCGGTGGGAGATATTCCCTTTTCTTCCACTGCTGAGCCGACTTTAGTTTCCGCCAGACTGAATTACGTTCATGGCAGCTTGTCTCAACGGAGATTAGCCATTTGCGCAGGAGAGGATTTTAGTGACCGAGTGTATGCGCATTGCGCAAGCACAGGTGTACTCTCTATTCCCTTACTCTCAAATTTCGATGGGATGGCAATCCGAAACTACTGAAGGGAGACAGGCTTTACGTGCTTTCCGAGAGGTGGGAGTGAAACATCGCCAATATCCTGACTATGGCTGCTACTGAGAATTTCTCGATAGAAAAATTCAATAACTGATTATTAGTCCGATCCAGGCAAACCCGGATCAAACTTGGAACCACATGATCAATTGCCGCATTTATGATCACTAAATCAACGAGGCAGTCAAATCATATCAGAATTTCTAACCTTGGTTACACATGGTATACACCTTATTCGAGGCTTTACCACTTACTTTGAACAGAAACACAGCTTTATGTTCATTGTTCATTGACGAGAGAAATAGTAACTGAAAATATTAAAAAAACTTCTCTCCCACCTATCGCAACTATGGCAAAAACTCCTTTGCGGCAATCTATCGATTGATAGTAACAGAGTGATACAAAGGAACAAAGCCCTACGCAGAAGAGAAATTATACCACGGAGTAAAACTAAGTATTCGTACATTCGTACAGTGTTCGGAGCTGTAATAGGTAGATTTAAATTTGGTGAGAATGAGTTAGCAGTTTGGTTCACAACATCCAAAGACATAAACAGCTACAATGAACAATGCTAATTTGTTCGCTTTTATATTATTTTAACTGGTGTTTGCTTGGCCTCATTCCAATAAAGAACACATTTTAATGATCACTATAAAAACATAATTCAATAATTGAAACATCAAGTGTACACTCGTATGTTATCTTAGTTTATTTATTGTATGATTTCAAAGATTTATTGATGTACAAGCATTTTTACCTTAGAGATTAGGCTTAGAAACAGAGTATTTGATAATCTAGTTAATTGAAATGTTTTAACACGCTTTGATTAGTTTCGCGTGTATCTATCTATCTATCTATGTAGCGGAATTTTTTAATGTTATCTTCACCAAATTGTAGACGGCCGATTGATTTAAAAATTTGCACTCGTATCAAGAACCAATGAAAATACAATAATTTAATAACTTTATCCTAGTATACTCCGTGCTCTAATTCAAAGCTCTGAAAACTTTCAGCTCGAGTTACAAAATCGTCTTCAGTGCCTAGAAGAGTACAATACAGTTGATTGTTAGTATATCAAAGTGCTGAAGTGTTTATACTGTAAAGCTACGATGGCTATCTGAGTACAAAACCAGAGTACGAAACCTATCCAACTGCAGAGAGCCGTAAGACAGGGTGACATAATATCCCCGAAACTCTTCACCGCTGCATTGGAAAACGTTTCCAAGCTACTGGACTGGAAAGGATGCGGATTTGCCGACGATATAGTCCTTATAGCAGAATTACTGAAGGACCTAAGCACCATGCTCAATGACCTCAATAGTGTGTCCCAATGGATAGGTCTTAAGATGAATATGGACAAAACAAAAGTCATGTGTAACGTCCATGTCACACCTATACCGGTAGTTGTTGGGAGCACTTAGCTCAAAGTTGTTGAAGTGTAGTAGTGCTTACCTGGGACAAATATTCCGACTAGATAATTCCAACTTCGACCGAGAGGTCAATCGACGCCCAGCCGAGTTGAATACTCGGCTGGGCGTCGATTTCCACTTTAAAATAAAATGGAAATCGACCAAGATTTAAGACAATACATAAAGTAGCAAATTCAAATTATATGATGTAGATATTTATCAAAAGTAAAAGTTAAAGTTACAGCCTATATACATACCACAGATGGGCACAGGCCTCTCCTAATTTCTGAGAGGATTTTAGGGCAAGGAAATGTCCGCCGCGATGCCTCAATGTGTTTGGCGGACTTCACGTGTCTTCGAATATTTTTTTTTAATTTCTCTAACATGCAGATTTTCTCACGATGTTTTCCCTCACCGCCAAGCACGTACAAAAGCAGCACTTAAAATTGCAATTAACAATTTTATTGGTGCCGGCCGGGATCAAACCCGGGTTGCTCGCATACCCGGGTGAAATTTACAGTGAGCGCTAAGCCCCTGACCTACTACGGCTCTATATACGGCGGGATATTTATAAAAGGGTAGAATCAAATAACCAATTGAACAATCATCTTAAAATGCAAGAGGAGACATTTTACAATTCCTTCATTCATTCACTGCAGTCAATCAAAAGTCAACTGCTCTAAATAAATAATTGATAAATTTATTTTCAGCAGTTGATAAATTTATTTGCAGTGAATTGCCCCAAAGAAGGGGATTTTGCCATAGTTGTCAAGCTTGGCAGGCGGGTTGGCTATGTTGATGCTGCTGCCCATTTGTTTATGTTTCCCTTTGTCGCTTCTTACCAAAGAGAATATAATCACTACGTTTACTTCTTACGACAAACACAGGTTGATATAATTGATATTGGATTATCGTAGTGGATATTCTTACTGGCGGTGTACAATTAACTACACGGTAATATAATTTTATTATATAGGTACACGATAATATATAACATATTATTATTTTTAATTTCTCAGATATGAGATATCAAATAGATAATGATAGACCTTATTCACGTGGTCTCTTACCGTCGATTATATAGTACAAGAAATGAGAACTTAAAATTGCAATTAACAATATTGGTGATGATCGGCGAATGCTTATTACTTGTGCTAGCTACCACATCCATTATCCTTTTCCTGAAAAAACTGAATGTTTTGTTACGTCCATTTTTTCATTATTTTTTCATTTTAACCTATCAAATGTCCATGTCTTAACATAGACATTTATACGAGGTAGAGCCATGCTGCAGCTATATTAGTAGTATAGTTGTAGCACAAATGGGTCGGCTCGACCGGGGAAGGACCACGCTCTCACAGAATACCAATTTAAAATAGCAGCTTAACACTGCTGTGTTTCGTATGGTGAGTGTAGAGAACCTGAGACCCTTTTTACTGGAATAGAGGCATTCCATCTTAGTCCTCACGGGTGACAACGCATCTGCAATTTGATTCTTTATTGAAGATAGATGTAGATGTCTATGGGTCACAGCAACCACTTACCATCAGGTGGACTGTGTGCTCGTTTGTTACTCTATCCTATAAAAAAAATAGGCCTCCTGCATAGATTGCCTCATAGGGGCTATTATTTGCCATAATAGATTTTGCTATACGCGTATCGGGAAGATAATGCTGCCCATCTCCGGTTTCATTTCCCTCCGACGCCTCTTACGACGCCAAAGGGGTGATATAGGATATGTGATTTTCTTACACAGCCACTACACGCTTTAAGAGTTAGGTTCATTATTCTCATAACCCAATCTCAACTTACCTAAATCGAAACTACTACAACAATATTAATAAAAAAATCCAACGTATTCATAAAATTGATTTTTATTATTAAGAACCAGCTGGTACCCGGCGCGTTGCTGAAGAAATAATTGTGGAAATGTCGTTTTAAATTTCGAAGAATTACATTGTTTAATTAGGAATGATAATACAATCATTGAAGTTGAATATTACATAACTTTCAAATAAATTTGTCGGGACGATACGTGCGCCATCTATTGTAAGTTAATTGCCTACATTAATAATAATAATAAAATCTTTAATTAGAATAACAAATGAGAACCATATAAGACAAGAAATTAGAAAAAACACAAAATATTAATAACCATACAGCTAGGTGGACGGAGGAGGTAAAATGAAACACACACAGATAAGTCAGCCGCACAAGACCTTCACAATTTGTCTTATTAGGACAGTCATATTTTTAAGACAGCCTTCGCGCAAATGCAAGCAATATGTTGACAAAATTTTAACGCAATCTGACGAACGTTATGGCAGCGCAAACTCATAAAATACGAACGAATAACATTATTTTTTATTATTAAGAATATTATCATAAAAAATATCGACACTGCTTATTGATGAAACGATAACATACTACAATGTTATTGATGTAACTCATTCGTTTACAAGTGAACGGTCCGGAGGTGATCTGGAGGGCGCAGGACATTGAACTGGAAGGTGGGTTACCTACGCTGTGATTTTTTTTCTTCGTTTTGCTGAACTATCGGCTTTTCATACTAACTATGTCTTCTCAGTGGTGTGATTGTATTTGGATTTAATTTCTTCAAAAAAATTAAATCAATCCCAAGCATATCACTGCAAGACTTCAAGATACAGTGAGCCCCTTCTGCGTAATTTGGATCAAAACTTATAATTAAAAGCTGAATGTACTCTAGGTGAACTATGACATCGGAACGTCATATTCGAAACAATTTTATTTTAGTAAGTTAAAATAAACGTGATTAAATACGTACAAGTAGTTTCATTCATGCGTAGGGTTCGCGTAAATATAAAAAACTATGAAAAAGACCCCATTGATAAAATAATGGTAATTTTTTGTCATATGGGTGATAAATAAAATCAATTGCTGTTAAATTGTGTTTGCAAATGAGTATGAGTTTGTGAAGTCGATATTTTTTTATTTCTTAGGTATTACACGCTGTTGTTTGACTACTATTCAATCATTATGGTAAAAAATATATTTATCGAAGATAGTCAAGTCCATTCACTCTTGCCTTGAAGACACATTATAATCTGATGGTAAACAGATGCTTGCAAATTATATCACTCCCTTGCCGCATGAAATACGTACGGCGAAGCAAGCCGTTTGATTCGATTGCGAAGTTTTGGTATTGACAAGAAATCTATGGAGCCCCGAGGAGGGTCTGGTTATCACATTTGATTATTTATTTTATATTTTTTGTCTACCTTGGTCTGTACCCCTACAGCAGTCTTTATAACAAGTGGTAAAATTAAAAATTTTGTACAACTGATTCCGATATAAATAAAATGAGAACATCATCAATGTTGTCGAAGTCAATTAACTATGCATTATTAAGGATAACTCAAAAACTGCTGATCAGATCTTGATCAAATTCATATGGGACCACATGAGATGCACCAGCTTTCAAATAAAAAAAAGAATCATCAAAATCTGTTCACCTAGAAAAAAAATTCTGAGGTAACACACATAAAAAATAGAGTCTAATTGATAACCTCCTCCTTTTTTGAAGTCGGTTGAAAATAATTACGTTAGTTTGTCTGGCTCGGCTCCCTGAAATGGTATTTGAGGTATTCACAAATTCAATATAGCGTAGAGATTGTCTAATTTAAAACTTTTATATTTCTGGTAGATTTTATCACTTTTATCATGTCAAATGAAATGAAAATACTAAGACCAACTGAAATGCAATAAATAGAAAGACCGCATAAATTTACATTTTATGATAAAATTTGGCAAATCTGACAAAATAAAAAAATACAAGGAAAGCGTGTGCTGTTTTAAATAAGACGATCTGTACATTGAAGTGTAGAGTTAATTGAATTAGTGCAAATGGGTGTAAAGGATTTGGTTTTAACAAATGCTGCCAACGTTAGAGATGCCTTTGTCGCGCTTTAAGTTGGAGAGAATAATAATTATTCCGGTTAATCTAACACTATGAAGTTTAACCGTAAAACCCAAGAAACGCCACAAAGCATGGCTCAGAGCCAATTCTTGTATATAATATGTATTGACCTCCTTGTTGGTCTAGTGATCGTAAAAGCAGTGCAGATCAAGAGGTCCTGTCGAGCTGACCCATTCGTGCTGCAACCATAATCTAGCTGCAGCATGACTCTACTACGTACAAAAATTATGATTTTTTTTATTATAGCACAAGACATTGAAATATACCTATTTTGAATGGTGATTTAAAATGAGTAAAAAATATCTAAAGAAGTATTTCTTGAAGGAAAATTCAATATGTATTTTTATTTTAGAAACCAAACAATGAATTACACGAGTATGGCGTGTAAACGACCGTATAAGGCAAATCTATACAGAATGTGTACAGGCAACTATACAGTCTTTGCTATTTAACTTTAGAGCCCAATTTATTTCAGCGCACAATCCGGAGTAATGTTTGTTTTTATAAAATTCATGGGTGCAATGATTGAATACAGTGCGTTACTTTTAAACCAGTACCAAATGTCAAGTGTCAAGTACCTATGGATCTTGTCAAGATGAGCATGTTTATATTTGAAAACCAGACTTGACTTGACTTTTTGCGTTTGTAAACGTGACTGCTGAACATGTGGTCCCGGGTTCGAATCCTAGGTCAGAGCAAAACCAGTTATTTGGGTTTTCTGTCAAGAATTTTTCAGTAGTAGCCTGAAGTCAGAAAGTTGGCGGTGTCTCACCCCCGTGTCTCGGAAAGCACGTAAAGCCGTTGGTCCAGCGCCTGAACTCTTTCTTGTCGTGTCGGATTTCAGTCCCATTGGACTATGCGCTGGATTATATTACACACTCGTGCGCTGTAATTATGCGCAGATCCGTTGGTCTGGTCTCCGTTGGGATTGGCCTCCGTGACCGAAATTTGGTCTGAAGGACATTTATATTAAAGTGCAAATTAGTGGTTCCTCGTCCTACGCCTTAGCATAAACGCTGTTTACTACATGAACAAAAAACATGGAGCTCCCCATAGTAGAGAGGATTTGCAATTATTGCCACGATTGGCAGATTGCAATCACAGTATCAGAAGTAAGCACGTTTAACACTGCTCTATCGCCGGGGCTATCTGGCGTAAACGAGATGGATATATTGCCGTCTTTTGCTGTGTGGTGGTGTCATAAGAAAATACTATACTCCATTTCGCCCCGTGGGCAAGTGGGTTAGTAGACTTATGAAAATAACAATACTTAAAAAATAATTTATAGCTTCCGTAAGGTGGTGGTAAGCACGCATAGAAATATAAAAAACAAAGCACGTGTCAAGAAATTAAAACAGTAATAAAACAAATTGAAACAATAAAATATTAATAATTATACAAAACTTAAAAAGAGAAAGGTTGCATGGTGGTATTAAAGAACAAATGTTATTCTAACTAACCTATGTCATTTCAATAAAGCCTTTTAATACACCCACGTGTCAAATTGTAATCGTTCCTTTACTCTGTTACTATACAGTACTTATATTTATATTTATTAATCCTGTAATAAATTAAATAGTTCGACGCCCTAAAGCGCCTCGGCTAAAGACTCTCTGCTCGGTGACCCTTGTGATTCTTCTGCGAACTCACGCTTACTAATGCATTGAACCCAAATGGCATAACTACGTCTTACAATTAATAATTTTCGAACGGATTATGTTTTTCGAAAAGTTGCTTTATTAAACTTTTCTAATGTTTATTTTTAATTCCTTTCTAGTACAGATGTTCTAGTCCTAGATGAGTAGCTAGTGAAGATATTTGTGTACCTCCGAATTAATAGAGCTTCACGTATGTTTCTTATCGTAAGTACCTAATTAACGCTTCGATTGGCTCAATAAAATACGTGGTAGAGACATGGTGCAGCTATAATAATGTCCCCAGACCGAATTTCAGACATAGCGGCCAGTCTCAAGGAGACTAGCCATCTGCGCAGGATATGATTATAGTGCCCGAGTGTTTGCGCAGGCACAGCTGCACTCTTTATTCCCTCACTCTCATTGTCTGATTGGACGGTTATCCGACACGACCGGAGAGAGATCAGGCGCAGGATCAACGGCTTTACGTGCTTTCCGAGGCACGGGGGTGAAACACCGGCAACTGACTCCGGGCTGCTACTAAGAATTTCTTGACAGAAATACCCAATAACTGGATTTGGCCCGACCCGGGATTCAAACCCGGGACCTCATGATCAGCAACCGCGTTTTCGACCTCTAGGCCAACAAAGCAGTCTGCAGTTATTATGGTTGTAGCACGAATGTGTCGGCTCGACCGGGTAAGGACTACACTTTTTCAATGCCATAGTAAAATAGCAGTTTAATGCTGCTGTGTTTCGTATTGTGAGTATAGAAAACTGTAAACGAAGCATTCCATCTTAGTCCTAAGGGGTGACAACGCATCTGCATTTTGATTCTTAATAGACGATAGATGTAGATGTGTATGGGCTACAGCATCCACTTACCATCAGATAGAATGTATGCTTGTTTGTTACCCTTATCCTAAAAAAAAAGGTTATTTTGCCAAAATAATGGGAGGATCAAACGAACACTTGATTGATTGAGGACCTGTGATCGATGTGGGCTAAAGTCATAATCTATGGCCCACATTAACTACTTCGAGAACCGCTCGTGTCGATCCATTCAAGCTGCAATAATTGTACGATGCACCATGGCTTTACCGCGTAAAATAGTTATTTCATCTTCTTCTTCTTCTTCTTTACTAGCCCGTTAAATTTCACGGCTCAACATGAGCATTTCCCGCAGGATAAATCATCCCTGGATTGATTTAATTGTCGGTCTTAGTACACTTGTATTTGGCTAAAATTTCATCCGGACGGTTGTCTTTTCGACTTTAAGAGTATTTTCATTGGAAAATACTTTTAAATGTTTTCAAATATGATATTTTTGACTTTATTCGTAGTTCAATCAAAAACGCCAAAAAATTGTCAGTTCTTGTAAAACCTATGATTATAAAGAAAAACATAACACACTCAAATTTAGATTTCCTTGGATAGATACAAATGTTACCCGAATGTGTAACATACGTGATAAACTATTTAGCTAATGGAAAAAAAGTAACAATGATCCTAAATTAAGGTTAAAGTAAAATAAAATCCGTAATAAAGTACATAAAATTTTAAAAATTAAAAGGAGCTTGTATTATATTAATAAAATTAATAACAACTTTATGAATACTAAAAAAAGTGTATAATATTGTTAATCAAATGCTAGGACGAGTACAATCATCGATCGATGCGATTCTGAAAGCGTTTGATGCACAAAAGCTACTAAACCCTATTACTAAAACCATTGCCGATAAGTTTGTAAACAGTTTTAACAGGGCAGTGAAGGATATAATTTTTAAGTGCAGTATAAACATACTGGATGCTAATACATACAACATAAAAATCGACTCAAGTTTATAATTTCAAAAAGCTTCAGGTTGTAAAATAAATAAAATCGTAAGTAAATTCAACGCGAATAAGGCCCCAGGGCTAGACAATATAAGCGTGTCCGATATTAAAATGGTAGGGGAAGACATAACATCGGCTGTTGCTAACCTGATCAACTGTGATGTGAGATCTGGCTTGTACCCTGACGAAATAAAACTTGGTTGTATAAGAGCAATTCATAAAAAGGGTTCCAACTATCGCCATATCACATTACTTTCTTCCATAGACAAAATAGTTCAAAAATATGTTCGTGGACAAGTGCACAAATTCTATAGGAAATATGACGTAATTTACCAGAATCAATTCGGCTTTCAAATGGGCAAAGGCGCAACAGAGCTCCGATCGAAATTTACTGATGATGTCAATGAACACTTTAATAAAGAAAATATTGTGTTTATTTTATTTATTGATTTTTCACATGAGTTTGATATTCTAGAAACCCAGAAACTAATAAATGCTGACCCGTGGCTATGCTGATGCGTGGCCCGCTGCTGAGATGGTGCGAAAACTACCTCAAAAATAGGAGATATACAGTAAAAATTGAAAATTCATTAAGTGAACGCTTAAAAATGACGGTAGGCACCGCTCAAGGATCAGTTTTGGAGCTCTTACACTTTTTAACTATTGTTAATGATATGAATAACTGCCTTAATTACTGCACGTGATATCAGTTTGTAGACGACACATGCCTTTTAGCAACGGATGAGGATCCACAAAAAGCCTCTGAACTTCTGCAGTTTGATGTAGATTCTCTATTAAGATGGTGCCATGATGCCGGTCTAGTACTAAATACCGAAGAAACATAACTGTTAGTCATCAAATCTCCGCACATCAAGCGCCATCCTGCCAAAAACATAGTTACACACAACCATAGTCAGGCCGTGCAAGAAGCATGGCCTGACTACTACATGTGACTGCCCTCTCATAGAAACTGTGGACACTCGGACATATCTTGGTCTTGTTATAGATAACAAATTTAATAGGAACTATCATATAGAATACGTTTGTAATAAGCTACGGCACTTTTTAGCGAATATTATAATTCTACAAAGTTAAGTAAATGACTCATTAGCTGAATCTTTTATACAATACGGTTTGTTTATAACAACAATTAGTAAATAACAATTAAATTCCCCGATTAATAAACAACTTACCCTCTACTTTACGTAATAACATTACACGAAAAAATATTAACACAAAATTAAAACCTTACTTTTGAACATTAATTAAAATAATGTTTTCTTATATTTACGCGAAGACTACACATTAAATGAAACTAATTTTTACGGATTATATCGCGTTTAATTTTACTTTTTTATTTCCCGACGTTTCGGGTGCTTTACAGCACCCATGATCACGGGGGTGACTGAGGTGTTTGACGTCCTAATGTCATAGTTAGCCCGGCTACCTTCAGTTTTTTAATATTACTTTTTGGTTCGATCTACGCAGAATGAGCTTACAGTATCTTGAAGTCTAGCAGTGGTATACTTGGGTTTGGATTTAATTTTATTAATTATAGGATCCCAAGCAGATGGCAGCACCCATCCATCTTCTCTATTGAAATTAGGATGTTATTTAATTTCAATAGCCTCGCGAATCATCCTAGGTAGGAATCGGTGTTCTTTTGCGAGGATTTGTGGTCTATCAAATCTAATGTAGTGGCGGGGACGATCTTGAACATGTTCACAAAACTGCAGACTTCCAGATACTGTAAGCTCATTCTGCCTAGATTGAACCAAAAATTAATATTAAAAAACTGAAGGTAGCCGGGCTAACTATGACATTAGGACGTCAAACACCTCAGTCCCCCCCGTGATCATGGGTGCTGTAAAGCACCCGAAACGTCGGGAATTAAAAAGTAAAATTAAACGCGATATAATCCGTAAAAATTAGTTTCATTTAATGTGTAGTCTTCGCGTAAATATAAGAAAACATTATTTTAATTAATGTTCAAAAGTAAGGTTTTAATTTTGTGTTAATATTTTTTCGTGTAATGTTATTACGTAAAGTAGAGGGTAAGTAGAAATTACCGTGGTATCAGCCTTCTTAGCATTGTGGGAAAACTGTATGTTAAGGTACTAATTGAAGGAGTTATGAAAGACACTGATGGAAAAATTTGGGATGTGCAAGCGGGATTTAGAAAGGGAATGGGATGTATGGATCAGGTCTTTTCCATGCGCATGATTGCGGAGAAGTTTTTGGTCAAAAACCAAAAGGTTTTTTGTGCGTTCGTGGACTTGGAAAAGGCTTATGACAGAGTGGACAGGTATGTGTTATGGCAAACACTGAACTCATTTGGGTTGAGCGCTGGGTTGATACAAGCATTGAAGTCTCTGTATAGGGACTCCAAGCACTCCAGTGCTTGTGTCAGGATCAACGGGGCCTACTCGGACTGGTTTGGCATCCATAAAGGGGTCAGACAGGGCTGTGTGGCTTCGCCGTGGCTGTTCAACCTATTTATGGACAGTTGTTTGGAAAATTTGAAAGTTGAAGAATGCGGGTTAAGAATGGGTGAGTTAACCGTCAAATGCCTTTTGTACGCCGATGATCAAGTCATACTCACGTCGTCGGCGACCGAGTTGCAAATAATGATTACATTAATGAACAGTTCATTAAAAGAAAGGGGAATTAAAGTGAACGCAAGTAAGACGAAAGTTATGGTTTTTGAAAGAGAAGAATGTAAAACGATATGTGAAATAAGAATAGAAGAGGAATTGGTCGGTCGAGCAAGTAGATGAGTTTGTGTATTTGGGATGTGTATTTAGCAGGGATGGTAGATATGATAAGGATATAGAACGACGAGTGAACGCAGGATATAAAGTAAATGGGGCTCTACACTCTGTTGTGGAAAGTCAGAATGTGTCCAAAAAGGCACGTATGGCAATTCACAATGCTGTTAGTCCCTACTTTAATGTATGGTAGTGAAAGTTGGCTGTGGCAGAAGAAGCACGAGAGTAGAATAAATGCTGTAGAAATGCGGTCATTAAGGAGTATGTTAGGGCAGAATCTGAATGACAGAGTGAGAAATTGTGTGATAAGAGAAGAGTGTGGTTTGCAAGATGATGTTATGACCAGGATTAATAAAGGAATGCTTCGGTGGTTTGGTCATGTAGAAAGAATGAATGAGGAAAGAGTGACAAAGCAAATTTATTTGGCAGAGGTGAATGGCAGAGTCGGGAAGGGACGCCCTAGGCGAAAATTTATCGACCAAATCGGTGATATATTGAAAATGGACCAAATTAAGAGTACCCTTAACCGACGAGCGTGTATGCGTAGGTAGTATATGGATGTAGAGGAGGCGAGAGAGGTGTGTCAGGATCGTGCTAAATGGAAGTCCATAGTCTCTGCCTACCCCTCTGGGTGCCAGGCATGAGTGTTTATGTTGTGTTATGTTAAAATCTTACTACTTAACACTGATCTTGACACTTAGAAGTGAACTTACCAAGCATCTAGTTATTTAATTACCTAAGTTATCAAAATTATGAATTTAGCCCGATTTTTAAACTATTTGCAACACAATGTACTAATACGTATAATATTCTATTTTTGAAACGAAGTTCCTTATCGGACGGTACGAATTTGGCGGATGGGGGCTAGGCGAGAAAAAGTGTAAGATTTTTCCGTCACGACCCCTTCTGACGTAGTGTAGACGTACTTGGCAGCTATAAGGAAGCGAGATGGAATAATATCCATCTCCCTCGCACTTTTTCTTATCTTGCCATAAATAAAAATATTATTTTATTTTAAATGACGCGTCATTTTAATAGACGCTAGTAATTTATTTATTTGTATTTGTTAATCAATAATATAATACGTTTATCAATAATAATATACTACGAAAGGAACTTCGCTCCAACCGAGTGTTCCACGACACTCACGCATGTTTTTTCTTTATCAAACCTGGAAATATCAATGTAGATGATAGCATTATTTACAAACCTTTGTGCTTTATAGATGCTATCAAAGAGAATATAATCACTACGTTTAGATGCTATTTTACTTGGTTTGTATATAAATGAAGAAAAAAAAACCTGATAATATAAAATTGTTTGCAAAATATCTGGCAACAGTTTATTTATTACTTTTAAGCGATTGGCGTAAATGCTGGCATACAGTTTGTGGTTTCCTAATTGAATCCTACTTTATACTACTGAATATTTGGTATTCCATACTTCCGAGGCTTTTTATTTCTGAAAGCAGTTTTTACAAAAAAATATAATGCTATAATACATTCTAAAATAATATTCCAACTATATGTACCTAATGAAAAAGATAGAGTTACTGAACTTTCAAATAACTACATAATAAATACGCACATGACGGTGGCTTAAAGTCAGAAATCATCATTATACCATTACACCCCATCACAAGCCCATTGCTGAACACAGGCCTCCCATGAATGCTGCAAAGTTGACGGCTCCGTGGCGCAGTGGGTTAGCAAATGAGTTGCAGGGCCGCGGGTTCGAATCCCGCACGGAACACGTATTTGTATAGCCTACAAATAATTGTTCTGGGTCTGGATGTTTATCCTTGTGAAATGTATGTATGTAAACTGCCGCCGCGATACAGGAGAAAATCCTAGTGTGGAGGTAACGTTCTTTTTATTAAAAAGAAGAAAACCAAAAAAAAATGTACGGCCCTGAGACACCTGCATTCATCCACTTCCAGCCTCTAAATCCTTCTTGCATTTGTAAATAAAAAATATTTTTGCTGAAAAAGATGAATGATTTTGAACACTTCAGATGAACACATTAATATTCTTTCAGTTTCAGAATAAAATTAATGAACTGTGTCTTCCTGAAACTTTGTCCTCGATTTCATTTTGACGTTTTGTTGTGACGTTGTTCAATCTCTTGATACTTACAGCCGTGGCTTTTGTTTACGTCCGCGGCTTTAAACTTGTTATTTACTGTGTGACAGCGGAGAAAGCACATAACTACCAAAATATCCGTTGTAAAGTGCTTTTGTACATATTTTGTTTTATTTGTAATTTGACAAAGAAATATGATCTTTTGTGACATTAAACAAATAACCCTTGTTTTATATCATTCTCACATCATTAAAATATCACCTTGTGTTATTGCTTATGTAAAAACGTACGTCGATCATCAACGGATCCGACTGAAATTTATAGGTTGAATTCGAATATCTAGCTGAATATATTACATTTTTTTATTAAGTATAATGTTTTCTTATATTTACGCGAAGACTACACATTAAATGAAACTGCTAGACTTCAAGATACTGTAAGCTCATTCTGCGTAGATCGAACCAAAAATTAATATTAAAAAACTGAAGGTAGCCGGGCTAATTATGACATCGGGACGTCAAACACCTCAGTCCCCTCCGTGACCATGGGTGCGTCGGGAATTAAAAAGTTAAAATTAAACGCGATATAATCCGTAAAAATTAGTTTCATTTAAAGTATAATAATAACTTCATCCAGACCGAATTTTGATTACGGCGGCAAGTCTCAACTAGACTTCCTGTGTAGACTAGCCATCTACGCAGGATAGAGTATAGTGCATGAAAGTGTGCGCAAGCACAGGTTTAGATATATTCCCTCACTCTCTTAGTCCAATGGAACAACAATCCGATACGACCGCCTAAGATCAGGCACAGGACCGACGACTTCGCTCATCTCAGCAGTCGCTCTAACGACCACTAAACTAACGAGGCAGTCAAGACTGTTAACTATATTAAAAACACCTATCAATTAAGGAGTAACCTTTGGATCACCCTAAATCTGCGATCAATTATATAATATATAAATTACTTGGTCTTTACCCAAAAACCACTGCTAATTCTAAGAAAAACCTTATATCAACAGGTTTTTAAATATATCTAAAAAGTAAATTTGAATTGATAAAATCCTCATTGAATGAAACAAGTTTTTACGGACTAGTTTAATTAAATGTGTAGTGTTAGCGTAAATATAAGAAAACATAATACCCTCAATTTTGAAGTAGGGTTAAAAATAATAAGGCTTTTCATAACAATTCATCACCCCATTTCGTCCCATGTGTGACTTAAAATACGGCTCTGAGAAAAGCCGGATCTTTAGTATCCGACAGATGGCATTTTCTACCGTCTTCAAACAGGAGGTACTAAAGAAGATTATGAAGAAGTTATGAAGTAACACACGTTTTTATGTGTGTTACTTCATAACTTCTTTCTGGGTGAACCGATTTCGATGATTATTTTTTTATTTGAAAGCTGGTGCTTCACATATGGTCCCATATAAATTTGATCCAGGTCTGACGAACAGTTTTGAGTTATTTTTAATAATTTATATTGAAGTCGGTTGTACAAATTTTTTAATTTTAATGTTAATTTATGTTCATTTGTTTAAGCTAAACGTAAAATAGGATATAGGTATACCGTCAACGGTTCGAATATAGGTATATTCAAACCGGTGATGGGAAACAGCGTTATAAGTACAATACTTCTGGTACTATCATCCATCCGCTCGACAAGCGTCATGATCAAGGCAAACCCTCCCTGGGAGAGAGGTGCATATCAAGCAGTGGGCTTTAAGAAGAAGTAGAAAGAAGATTGTAGTTCGCAGGTAGTCTTTGAAATAAATAAGAACGAAAGATTCATAAAATAAATCGTCTTAGATAATCTTAAATCCAAATAACGCCACATCAATATAACCTATCCAGACGAAGCCGGGGCGGGTCGTTAGTCTTACGTTAAAATATGTCATTCATCTATATATAGGGGGATGAGTTACTGCGTCCGTAGGCTTCGACCACCTAACCCTAAGCCCACCCTACACGTGTCCCCAGGTGGTGCTAAACAAGCGACAAAGTTGAAAGAACAGACTTGGCTCCTCGCCGTGTGGTAACGGCGTAAAAATACCACCTCTACTTTCGCACCATGAGACACAAAATAAAAGAAGTGGCCCTGAGTTCCCGGCGCCCCTTAATGGGGCAGGGTGCGAAGAATTCCGGAGGAAAACCAGCGACGAGGTTCACCACCCGTTACGTTCTGTCTCCCGAAGGGCGAAAAGTGGATTGAAGAAGCCTGTCTGGCTACGCTGAATGTATGTTGAGCAATGAATGATAAGATGGATGAAGTATGCGATATGATGAATGATAAAGGAATAGATGTGTTATGTGTAAATGAGACGAACGAAAGGGAGGATGCCACCACACATGGCATGTGTAACGCGTACTAGTCTGGTGTAGACGAGACCGAGCGGGCATGCTAGGGAGTCGGTATCATCCTTTCAGAAAGAATGGGTCAGTGAAAGAGTATGAATGTGTAAGCCTGAGACTGCTATGAATATGAATGAAAGTGGGATTAAAGAAGTTGTTTGTTCTAGGGTTGTTTGTTCTAAGCCCACTTATATCCGAGAGCAGTTTTGGGAGATAGTAAGGATGGTGCTAATGAAATGTAAGGGTAATGAAAATATTGTTATATTAGGAGATTTTAATGGAAGGGTTGGCGTGAAGAGGCTTGGTTATGAAAGGATATTGGGAACGTTTGGTGATGAAAGTATAAATGAGAATGGTGAAAGCCTCCTCACCGTATGTGTGGAAAAGAATATTTTGTGACGAATACTTTCTTCCTCATAAGAAGATTCATGTATATAAGAGGTGGTGATAGAAGCATGATAGATTTCATAATTGTGGATGAAAGAATGAAGAGCGCAGTGGTAGATACAAGGGTTTACCGGGGTCCAACGTAGGACGGATCATTACTTGGTCTTATGCCGAATTAATGGTCTATTCAGACGTTGGCGGCATCGGAAATTGTGTCTACCACTGCGTTACAGCGTATAAGAACAAAGAGGTTACAAGATGAAGGTGCGAAAGAGAAGTTCAAATGCAGACTGAGAGAAAATATAAGTGGTATGGATGAATTGTGTATGAATGATTTAGACTTGGAGACTGAGTGGTTTAATGTCAAGAAAGGTATGGTGGATGCAGCTACCAAAGTATGTGGTGTAAGTAAGAGAACGAATGAAAGGAAAAATAACACTTTATGGTGGGATGATGAGGTACGGATGGAAGTAGAAGCAAAGAAGAGAGCATGGCTAGATTTATTAGCAACCAACGCTAGTTATTCTAGCGGTATGAATGATGATATTGAAAGAAAAAGGCAGTCTTTAGACATCTAAATGAGAGAGTAAAAGAAGAAGTTGAAAGGAAAAGCAAGAAAGAACGGATAAGAATGATAGGAGAATATCGGATAACTTCCAGGCAAATATTAAATGTTCTGGAAACTCGTAAGAACTGCCAGGGACATTCAAAACAGCCTAGAATGAATGCTATACGAGACCAGAATGGCTGTATTCTGAATGACGAAGTTTGAGTTTAAGGAGATGGAAGGAATACTTTGAAAGCGTGTTTATGAGTGATGGGACGTTTGAATTAAATGAAATAGAAATTCGAAAGAAGAGGAAAGAGAAAGAGAGATAAGTATAGATGAAATAATGAAAGCAATAAAAAGTATGAAAGCAGGTAAGGCAGCCGGATATGATAGAGTATCACTCGAAATGCTAAGGGCTGAGAGGGAGTGGTGGCAGACCTGCTGAACACCTTGTTTAATTTGTGTTGGGAACTTAAGCGGGTACCGGGAGACTGGTGCAAAGCCGTGATAGTCCCATTATATAAAGGAAAAGCATCGCAGCAGGACTGTAAAACTACCGTGGTATCAGCCTTCTTAGCATTGTGGGAAAACTGTATGCTAAGGTATTAATTGAAAGAGTTATGAAAGATACTGATGGAAAAGTTTGGGATGTGCGCGGGATTTAGAAAGGGATGTACGGATCAGATTTTTCCATGCGCATGATCGCGGAGAAGTTTTGGCCAAAACCAAAAGGTTTTTGTGTTCGTGGACTTGGAAAAGGCTTATGACAGAGTGGACAGGGATGTTATGGCAAACACTGAACTCATTTGGGTTGAGCGCTGGGTTGATACAGGCATTGAAGTCTCTGTATAGGCACCCAGTGCTTGTGTCAGGATCAACGGGCCTACTGAACTGGTTTGGCATCCATAAAGGGGTCAGACAGGGCTGTGTGGCTTCGCTGTGGCTGTTCAACCTATTTATGGACAGTTGTTTGGAAAATTTGAAAGTTGAAGAATGCGGGTTAAGAATGGGTGAGTTAACCGTCAAATGCCTTTGTACGCCGATGATCAAGTCATACTCGCGTCGTCGGCGGCCGAGTTGCAGATGATGGTTTAATTAATGAACATTTAATTAAAAGAAAGGGAATGAAAGTGAAAGCAAGTAAGACGAAAGTTATGGTTTTTGAAAGAGAAGAATGTAAAACGATATGTGAAATAAGAATAGAAGGGAATTGGTCAAGCAAGTAGATGAGTTTGTATATTTGGGATGTTTATTTAGCAGGGATGGTAGATATGACAAGGATATAGAACGACGAGTGAACGCAGGAAATAGAGTGAATGGGGCTCTACACGCTATTGTGAAGAGTCAGAATGTGTCAAAAAGGCACGTTTGGCAATTCATAATGCTGTGTTAGTCCCTACTTTATTAACGTATGGTAGTGAAAGTTGGGTCTGGCAGAAGAAGCATGAGAGTAGAATAAATGCTGTAGAAATGCGGTCATTAGGAGTATGCTAGGATGAATCTGAATGACAAGGTGAGAAATAGTGTGATAAGAGAAAAGTGTGGTTTGCAAGATGACGTTTTGACCAGGATTAAGAAAGGAATGCTTCGGTGGTTTGGTCGTAGAAAGAATGAACGAGGAAAGAGTGACAAAGCAAATTTATGTTGCAGAAGTGAACGGCAGAGTCGGAAGGGACGCCCTAGACGAAGGTCTATCGACCAAATTGACGATATATTGAAAATGGACCAGATTAGGAGTACCCTCAACCGACGAGCGTGTATGTAGATGTATGGATGTGGAGGAGGCGAGAGGTGTGTCAGATCGTGCCAAATGGAAGTCCGTAGTCTCTACCTACTCCTCTGGGTGACAGGCGTGAGTGTTTATGTTATGTATGTATGTATGTATATATATATATATATATATATATATATATATATATATGTGTGTGTGTGTATATTTATATGTATATATAAATTTGAAGTGTTGGTTATTAATACAACTGTCTGTCTATCTGTCTGTCTGGGTTTGTTTTTACATAACTGTTTATTTAAAATTTTTACATAATCGCTTTCGGGTGAACCAATTATGATTAAATTTTACGAACAGATAGGGAGCAATTCCAGAAGGGATCTAACCAATATTTTATCCGAAAAGATGTTTTTAAAAAATAAACGAAGAATTGATAAAATAAATAGACTTTGATTATCTTAAATATAAATAACATCATATCCTCCAGGCGAAGCCGGGGCGGGTCTCTAGTCTTGCGTTACAAACATTTAACTTAACTTTATAAATAATAAATAACTTTTATTAAGCTGAGTGGGTTATTTGCATATCATTAAAACATCTCTTAAAATTTTTGTCTATCCGTCTGTCTGATAGAGGGCTATACCAGGAATTATCAAGACTATATTCTATCCAAAGACCTTGGATTTTTTGAGAAATCGTAAATTGTTAAAATAAATAGTCTTTGATGATCTTAAATACGGCCACATTAATTGATCCTACCCAGATGAAGCCGGGGCGGTTCGCTAGTTTTTTGAATAAAGAACGATCTTTGTGGGCCAGTTTCCTTGTTACAGACGCGTTGTACTTTGCCAATCTATAGGAATGTATAACGTTCATGGAACTGTTATGAAGCTTGAACATCGTTTGTACGGAAGTTTGCCCTTATTTCACATTTTGTGTTTTTGATAGGAATTTACAAACAACAACCAAAATACAAGAAACAAAATGTGAAACGTATAAAGAAAACATCTAAGTAATGTTTTATTAGTTTTTACTTTTTAATTCTTTTTTAAATATTATCATTTATTCCTGCTGGTAACACCGTACGTAGCCCGTTCTGCGCATGATTCAGCCGCAAGCAATTTCCGCCGCGCGCTGCTCTAATTTTAAAATCGAACCCCTTTCCCAAAACGGAATAAAATCCGGCGGCGTGCGGGAACGCATCCTTTTATTATTTTAGACGCAACCCGACGCTACGATTGCCAGTTATAAAACAAAAAAAGCAGGATATTTTGAAAGCTGCGCCGATAGAATAACAAAATTGCCATTACATCAATAATTGTATATTATCCTGAATTGTTTACATTGTACAGGGGTTTATTTATGGTATAAGTTTGGCAAACGGGCACACAGTCCGTGATGGTAAGTGGACGCTGTGACACATAGACATTTACATCTATCCTCGGTTAATAATCAAAATTTAGATGCGTTGTTGCCCCTGAGGACTAAGATGGAAGCCTCATTTTTAGTAAAAATGGTCTCTGGTTCTTTGCACTTACCATACACAGCAGTATAAAGCTAGTTATCTCTGAACATCCGAAAATAAAAGCTGTTTAATCTTATTTAGGCCTCAAATGAATTTCAAAATCTTTCACTGGCTCCAAAAAGACCTGCAGAAAAATATCTTCATTTTTCTTTTATAACGTTACGAATATTGCATGACCTAACATTATCATAGTGACATTAACCCTGACCTTCCTAATTTAATCCCAAAGCCTGGTCGCCCTATTTACATCCGACAATGGTTTCGGCTTAACAGATTGATGGCCAAACGCTTTGACTGTTTCATCACAGAGATCACGCGGACAACGGAAACGATAATTTACCAAACGTTATAACAAACTGTTCAGACCCGACTACAATAGTGTTGTTTCTTTATGTAAGGATGAAATTATTACCGATCCCTTAATAGTTTCCTGCATTCCAGAACTCGACTGAGTATCTTGTGATTTGATTTTTACCCGACTGCCCCAGAAGAAGTATAATGTTTTTCGAGAGAATACATACAACATAAACATACATGTATGTATGTTTGGCCGTGGAAGGAAAAGGGGAGATCTCCCGCCAGGCAAGGTGTTCTGCCCAGTGAGCGGCTAACGCTTCGTGTGTTATTTCGAAGCTATTCTATATATAGCACGTTAACTTCTGAACTTTGATAGCGCGATTTAGGCTTTGATGTGTTTCTAGCGAGGACAGCGCCGCCACATATTATGTATGTATGTCTATTTCATTGGCAGGCTCTGTAGCCTAAACGGATTGATGGATTTTAACAAATGAGGTGTTGTTAGATTCGTCTTAGTTGTGGAAGTCACATAGACTATACTCGTATAATATTTATATATTGCATCTGCAACTACAAAAAAAAAGGGTGGTTAAGGTTTTTTTTTCAGTTTACTTTTTAACGCAGTCGGGTTTTTTTATTACTGTTTTAACCATTAAGCTTGTTTTCTTAACAGTAATGGTGACAAACGAACACACTGATGGTATGTCTTGCCCACGTAATGCTTTGTAGTGCCTTGGCCCATGGCCAACACAGACCTAATTTTGTCCATGGTTCAAATTCAAAATATAGATGCGTTGTCATCCCTGAGGACTTAGAGGAATGCCACCTTACCAGTATAAAGGGTCTTCGTTGTATTGTTGTATTCTATGTGAACCTGGTCCTACTCTGGTCAAACCAACCCATTCTTACTACAATAGTTGGAGAATAGCTCTATAAAAATAAAATAAAATTTACATTTTGGGATGAGGTAAAAGAGAATATGCAAACTTTATCTCAAAACGCAAAACCTCATCTGCATGCGCTACAGACAGCAGGGTGGCCAACAGTGTTCTGGCGAACAATTGATAGCGGAAATTTTTTCTAAACAGGATTAATATTGTCCAGACCGAATTTCAGTCACGGCGGCCATTCACAACGGAGACTAGCCATCTGCACAGAATATGGTTATAGTGCCCGAGTGTATGCGCAAGCACAGATACACTCTCTATTCCCACACTCTCATAGTCAGTAAAGCGATCCCATACGATCAGAGAGAAAACCAGGCGCAGGCGTCCAACAGTTTTACGTGCTTTTCTTTCTTAACTTTCTAATTCCAGGCTGCTACTGAGATTTTATTGACAGATAAACCTAATAATTGATTTTTATCCGACCTGAAATTCGAACCCAGTATCTCATGATGAGCAGTCGCGCTTACGACAACTAGAAAAACGAGGCACGTAAGACTCTGCGGTGGCTGACCGCTAAGACTTCACTTAGCGGTCAGCCACCGCAGAGACTACTTCACCTGAGGATGCCTCGTGTAGAGGCGAAACACATGTCGTATTATCTTCGGTGGTGTGTCTTTGTAGTGATGTTGGGAGTAGTGGTGCTGGGATTAGTGGTGACGGAGATAGTGCACGCAATTGAGGGATGGCGGGAGGTACTCTTCTAACTAGGTTAGGCACATCATTTTATTTCATGAAGAGGATATAGGCAAAGGAATTGTTACTAACTTTAATTTATAATAACCCTTTTTCGACAGCTTTTGTTTAATTTTTTTTTAATAAATTTTTGGCGAGAAACTAGTTCGACTTCCTTCGAGAACACATGTATTATGGTCTCTCGCCAAGGCTGTCTAAGGGAACTTCCGTCAGCCATCTCTGCCATCTCACTGGCCCATGCCACAAAAGAGAAAGCTGATCTGCTAGGCTCTCTCTTTGCGTTCAACTCGACTCTCGATGACGGGGGGAACACACCGCCGACTATCCCGCGTTGTGATTGCTCCATGCAGAATGTATTGTTTACACAGCGCTTGGTGCGCAAAGCACTCCTCTCCATGGACATCAAGAAAATGAGTGGGCCTGATGGAGTCCCTCCTATTGTGCTGTGTTTCCTGGAATTGACACCGGTTTTAATGCGTCTTTTTCGATACTCCTTTGATTTAGTCCACCCGATCCCTAAAAACGGCGACCACTCAGACCCGTCATACTACAGGCCTATCGCCATCACCTCCTTGTTCTCCAAAATAATGGAATCAATTATAAACTGCCAGCTCATGAGGTACCTTGAGGATCACCAGCTGATTAGTGACCGCCAATACTTGACTCACTGGCACTGCGAAGAGATGTTGCATGTCTTTGCGTATTTTATCGCATCTACTACGGGGAGTGCTCTGAGGTATTTATTGTTCGGACTGATTCCAGTCACTCAATTTTAGCATCACACATCGCGACAATACTCGCGATACCATCCATACCATCTGGATGATTGGCGGTCCACCACTGTGCGATTTACAAGAAATTTTCTTCCTCGCACTACTTTCTTGTGGAATCATCTACCACCAGCGATTTTTCCGGACCAATACGATATAGGCACCTTCAAGAAAAGAGCCTACTCTTTTTTAAAAGGCCGTTAACGCACCTGCGATTCCCTTGGCGTTGCAGTTGTTCACGAGCGATTGTCGACATTTACCATCAGGTGAGCCGTATGCTCGTTTGCCCCCTCTTCTATTAAAAAAACTACGCTGAGTACATTGCAAATGACACAAAAACCAAAGCAAATCCATGCTAAACTTATTGTAAAAACTTACGTAAAATCATTTGCAACCTAAAACTTGGTTTAAGGTATATCTGTGCATTTAGTGGTAAACTTTTACGGGCTGAAAAAGAAAGAAAGAAGTAAGATGTGTGCGTGAGTTTGTGTCAAGGAGTTGAACATGGTTTTCGACATCACTTGAAATATTCACAGCGCTCCGTCTATCTTACTTTGTAGGTCTGAGTAGTGATTCAGGAATGATATGTAAACGCTTTAAGCGCTTGATTGTCTTTGTTGTAAGTGTAGTCGCTATAGGCTATTAAAACTTTTTAACATTAGCATCAGTAATAAGTTAAATACTATAGTTAAGCTTAATTGCTCGTCATAACATACATTGCGAGTAATTCCAATTCTATTTCTACCGGCACCATACACTCATAAATGAGAGAAAATTTGTTCCCAACTGCAGGGCGTTTAATAAGATGTAATTTTAAAGTCCAGTTTTGTGTGTATAGAGTAGAATAGAATCGAATCGTATAAAATAATTTTTACCACATATAGAATAAAAATAATTCGTATTAAAAGTAATTTTTTACTCTTAACACTAGTTCGGGAAAAAAAGCCTCTGTCCTGGAAGGAACCATCAAGAAACCACCCTGGAATTTCTATCCACAGTAAAATTATACAATATGAATTGTATTGTGATTGTACAATTATTAACAAAACTCATTTAAGAAACAACTTGAAAGCATAGCTTGTGATTATACTTACTACGTTGGGGAGGCAGTTTGGTGAACAAAATGTCAATGCTGTCGTACCATTAATGCTCCTTATTAGCAGTCTATAGAAAGAGATTAGATTATCCATCACCCAAAAGTAATAAAAGGCAACTATTGTTAATATCAGAAAACTCCATGGGTCCTGATAGATTTTTATAGGATAAGGGTGACAACGAGCACTCAGTTCACCTGATGGTAAGTGGATACTGTGGCCCATAGACACCTACATCTATCCTTGATCAAGAATCAAAATGCAGGTTCTTTGTCACCTCTGAATAGTATGATAAAATACCTCGTTTCCTGTGAAATGTGTCTCCGGTTCTCTCACCATAAGAAACATAGCAGCATTAAGCTACTATTTTACGCTGGTATTCTGTGAGAGCGTGGTCTTTCCCCGGTCAAGATGGAATGGATCGGATATTGGTGAAACCATAATATACCTGTAGCGTGGCTTTACCACGACAAAAATAACCATCTTGACGAAATACTAATAATGACTAATAACAAGGAGTGGCGTCAAAGGTTTAAGATATCTGTGAGATATATCCCTTTCAAGCGTAGTGATTAACGCAAATTCTCCCTACAACGAGTGGGGCCTATGTCTAACAGTAAACGTTATTGTCTTATCAAGAAGAAGAATCAAAAGAAATACTAGATAGTATTTGTTAATGGATTAAAAAATCAAGTCCAATATAACATGCAATATTTGAACATAAGTATTCGTAAAATTATGGATAATGTGGTTCGTGAACAGTTTAATATGATGTATTCGAAACCGTGTGCGCAGTATCAGATGTGTTCTAAAATTAGCTCCAACTTCCTGATAGACCAATTATAATTACGTTCATGACGAATTATAAACAAAGTCACAAATTATATTTGCGTTGGTAAATTAAACAAACTTTGTAGAGATGCAAGTTGAGTATTTTATTAAAATCAATCAAGTAAGAGTATGTCTCGTTCATCGAACGTTCTGTACGAAGATTTTTATAACAACAATAATATTTAATTTTCCGTGCTGTGGTAGCTCAGGGGCTAAACGTTCGCTGTAAATTTCACAGTAAGCGAGCAACCCGGGTTCGATCCCCACCTGCACAAATGAAATTGTTAATTGCAATTTTAAGTGCAGATTTACCACATGCTCGGCGGTGAAGGAAAATATCGTGAGGAAACCTGCATGTCTGAGAAATAAGAAGAAAATATTTCAAAAGCTTGTGAAGTTCGCCAACATGCATTGGGGCAGCGCGGCGGATATTTCTTTGCCCTAAAACCCTCTCAGAAATGAGATGAGGCTTGTGCCCAGCAGTAGGACGTATATAAACTGTAGCTTTAACTTTTTAACTTTTATTTGTTTTTCAGAAAGAAAGAAGGAAAACATGTATTGAAACTAACACCACAACACATGTCACAAAATACAAATAGTTTGGAAAATCCAAAAGCATCATGAGCGTTTCATTTAATTTTGATGAAAAAAATAAAAATAGTGCTTGACGATCATTTTTACAAGAAAACAATAAACAGAGAATCTGATCGACTTTCATTAATAACTTTTAAACGGTGTTGAGTTCAATAACAAAAATCAATAGGGATCCTCCTTAGTATATAAAGAATCTTAGTTAATACTATATATCTCAATATATTGCTTACATTTCTATTAAGCGAGAAGACTCACCGACACACATACCAACGGACGGCAGTCTATATATTTTTTCAATTACATTTTTTGTTGTGTAATCTAAAGTGAATCGATTAGAAAATAAACTAATGTTATAATTCAATATTTGTAGTTATTGTAACGTTAATAATAATATGGATTTGATGTCTAGCTGAAAGTATAAGAACGATTTTATGTAGCGAAATTGAGGTATGGCCACATATCGAGAGTAGAGCACTCCCTCACGTTGTGAGGCGTGCAATATAATAATCAACTTGTAACTACAAAACTAAATCATAAATGTGCAATCATAAGCTTTACATATGCGGGATTGGTATAAAAGAACTACACTCAGCGTGATTTCGTGGTATTATTCACGATTGTTTCAGTGCGCCCTTTAAAAGTAACGAATGGACGAATGTGCAACAACAAGTACAGCTATTACTACAAATACAACTGTTTCTACTACACATAAACATATTTCATATATAAATTACAAATCGTCCTCCTTCCTCTCTTTATCTTGCCGATACAGTCCTACTGGACAATAAGCTCAGCTTTGTAGGGAGAATTTTCCCTAATCCCAATGCTTGGTTTTGTGATCACAACACTATATGTTCTACTAGACTCTAGGTCTTTGACTTAAACAACATCATAAAGAAACCTATACTTATTTAAACTAGGTGTCGGGACTTATTAACTGTCTAGAAGTCCATCTGAGTTAATAGGTACTATCTTTTTACTTATTTTGCCGCTCAGTAGCATTGCATTCATTGCTGTGTTCCAGTTTGAAAGCTGAAGTGTGAAGGCAGATGGCCAAAATAATGGCAGGTTATGATAGTCTATTATTATAGTCCTTAGGTGTGATAATACACTTGTTGTCTTCATATTTTTTTTAATTTAAGGTCTATTGGCTGCAGTCGCCACTATCCATCTGTTCTTTTAAAGATAATGATTACTAAATTACTAACACTCCAGTAAACAACACCACGTAAGCTTAAATATATGGTCACCCGAGGCAAGTGTGACATAAATTAATTAAAACTATAATGAACATTTAAATACTTCTACTCTGTAAGGATTTAACATAGAGAATTCAGTTTCATAACATCAATTATTAAGTGCATGTTTATTTGATCAAGCATTTTAGTATCTACAAGTAAGATTTTGTAATTTAAGGTAATTAAAACTAATTGAGGTGGAAGACTGTCACACTTACCCCATCAATGAGGCAAGTATGACAATACGTTTCTTTTTGTAATTATGTACTTTATTATTATCTGTGGTTTTCGACAAAATTGAAGAGATGATATTAATGTCAAAATATTTTAAGATCGATAAACGATTTGAACGTCTATTTTTGTGTAACAATGAGTTTTTCCCACACACATGGGGCAAGTTTTCTGACTAGTTTTAAAAAAATGACGTCTGTAGATAAAATAGTTGAAGCTATGTTCTTAACTGTCGGTATAGTCAAAATCGTAAAAGTTCCTGCGTTGTTCAATAGATAGAATTTAACCAAAAAAACGTGTTTATGCCGCATAATTTGCATTTGTTACACTTGCCCCACTGTCACACTTGCCTCGGGTGACCTTGTAGTAAGAGTGGTCACGGCAGTAGTCGCAGCGAGGATTCGAACTCGCGACTTCTATGGTTTGCAAAGTGCATCTGTTAGCTTGTTTGTAACTTTAATTTTATTAAATAAAAAAATGTATTTCTTGTATGCTCATTAAGTATTTAGTTAAAGGGACATGTAGCTAATGCTACAAATAACTGAAATTAATTGAATGTCTCTCATATAATTGATTGTCTTTTTATACTGTCGTATTATTCCGGAGTTTTGCAAACAAATAAGCAATTGCAATATTTTAGTTCTTATTTAAATAAAACCTTTTTTTACTTATTTCATTGATTGAACAACTATGGCCAAGAATGGGCATATCCCTTTCAACTTATTACGTACAAAAGTATTGCGCAATATTTATGCAGGTTGTGATAGCTGCCAGTATTGAAAATAATAGCTAGATAGGGTGCGATAGTATATTTTATACACGCATTAATTTTAGTCAAAAACACAACAGACATGCATATGAAAGTAAAGTTTACATTATTATAGAATGCACCATGAAAGGGTCAACTTGTAAGGACCACATTCGCACGGAATCATCAACAACAATCATTACAGCACTTCACAAGTCTACAGCTGAACATAGGCCTCCTCCAAAGAATGCCACAAAGTACAGTCCTGAGCCAGTAAATTGCAGCATATTAAAATAAAGAATATCAATAAATAAATAAATGATTGAAAAAGAACATAACAAAAAGATTATTTGATTTCGCATTTCGCATGATCAGGTATTTATCCTACGCGGTAGGTCCGATCTTAGTGCATACAGGTTCACGCACTAAGATCGAATACTCGGAAATGTTTTTCAGGGTCGTGGCGGCAGTCAGTGGCCAGCGGCGCAGCCGACCTTCGAGCTGCTTCATCTCTCCTTAGTCACACGAGCAAAGTCTATTAAGAGCCGACATTGCACTGAAATTTTCCACAAGAGCTTTTCTTCTTCGTTTATTTTCCTATATGTAACATAAACTTTTTCATATATTTTTTTTAATTATTACGCATCAATAAAAAGGCTTATGAAGTGATTTCGGTATGCGTCCATCTGAATGTTGTTCTAACTGTTAGTATATAATATAAACGTAATAATTTGAAATTAAGCACAGAGATAGAGTCTTATGTCCGAAATATATACGAGAAGTAAACGAAATAAATATTTGAAGATAATTTCAGTGCAAAAATTGTGAATAAGAAATTTTAAGTATAATATAGAGGGTATTAAATAAAAGCTTATTAAAGCACGAAATTAAGTAATAAATACCATATTTTTTATTAAACCCTTATACCCTTATCTATGTAGAACTCAGACCGACAAAGAAAGAGAGACGAAGCGCTGCGTATATTTCAAGTGATGCCGAAACCATGCATTCTTGACACGCACTCACGTACACGTCTCTGTTCTTTCTTTCTTTATCAACCCGTAAAAGTTCACTGCTGGAGGCACACATGTGCACCTAAAACCATGACATTGGTTGCAAATTATTTTAGATGCACCAGTGTACATACGTGTTTGTACGTACAATAAGTTGAGCATGGTTTTGACTTGGTTTTTGCATCACTTGAAATGTACGCAGCGCTCTGTATTTCTTTGTTATTGGTCTGTGATTTAGAAGCAAAAGTATCTGTTGAAAGGATTGTAATTAAACATTTTAAGCCTACTCTCGGGTCTGATGCATTTTATCTCTGTCCACGCACCGGATGACGCGTCGTGTGTAAATTTAGCGTCGCCCAGGTTCACGGACAAGCGCGGGCGCAGACGTCGGCCGCCATCTTGCTTTTGTTGCAAAACTGCTGATTGCATTGTATACGTTGCAGCAGCGAATTAGCTCTGCTCGCTCGTTTACTTTATTTAACACCTCTCGTTTATAACTAGCTTAAGATACGGGATTGCAGCAATCATGGCTGAATAAAAATCATTGCAGTTAAATATTTCGCTGTTAAAATTAAAAAGGCAATAATTAATTATATAATGATTTCTGTATTTAAATGTGACTCTTTTGTTTTAAAAATTAGATGCTTTCTAAAGCCAAAGTCGAAATTTTATATTTAATTTAGTTTTGTTATCTTATCTCTTCAGAACGTCAAAATCTACACCGGTTCGCAAAAACAAGAGAAGAACCGGCAAGAAACAGTGTGGTCTTTTTTCAAAGCCGTGTTACAATTTCATTTAGAATAATTACAACTTTTATTACATTGTTAAAGGTCAATTTAACATTTCTAAAATGTCAGGTTGAACAAAAAATAATATATAAGTATATATATTTACTTAATACTTATATATTATTTAACCAAATAGTACATTTACTTATAAAAATTAGAAAGATAGATAGATACTTAGATAATTCTTTATTGCAAGCACCAAAAACAAAGTAAGAGAAAAAAAAATTCTAGTAAAATAGGCGTCTTATCGCTTTACAACCTGGAAAATTAAGTGTTGGAAAAAAGATTGACTATGTTTGGGGTTTCTCTGCATGATAAACTTAGAAATGAGGATATCCGCAATAAAACCAGAGTAACCGACATAGCCCAACGGATTAGTAAGCTGAAGTGACAATGGGCCGGCCATGTAGCTCGAAGAACCATCATCATTTGGCACCCATAATTCTATATAAAATAATAATGAAACGTAGCAAGTATTTAGCCGCTATTATTCCGTAGTATTTGTAAATGCATTGTATTCACTAGATCGAAGCAACGTGATTTGCTAGGATGTTGCTTCAGCAGGCTTCATAAAGAAGGAAAAAATGCTTTAATGAATCAAAATAAATAAATAATTTACTCAACATGTCGCAGTGTATCATCAGTCGTCATACTCTGCAAAGAGCGGAAGGTAAATATTGGATGAGACAATTAGTGCAGGAGAAAAATCAACACATAAACTTAACTGCTAACATAAAAAGTCCTTAGAGGATTTCATTAGTTTACTTGAAAAATAAAGAAATGATTTTATTTAAAACTGATAATACAGGTCATAGTATTGTTCAGTGGTGTTGGCTTGTTTGCATGACAGAAAAAGTGACCAAGCTTTTATAAAATACAGATGTCAAGTATTTCATTTTATGTTTGGTGAAAATCGGAGACCCGTAATAGGAACATGGTATCATAGGTGTTAGGATTAAAACACATATTCCCGAATCTTGTTAATTCATTCACAAAATGGTAATTACACACATTTTTAAACGCATATTAGACACTAGGCTAAAGTTCGCCGTATAATGGCGGCGTAAGACAATCTACCACCTCATAGCATCCCGTGCGTGTTGTAAGAGGCGACAGTAGGAAACTGGAACAGGAACTCAAAATAATACGGTTGCCAACCCGCCTGATAAGCGTGGCAACTATGACAAAATTCCCCTTATGGAGCAATCTATGGGGTCTCTATGTTCGTGGTGTATATGGAATTTGATAAGCTGTAATGATGATGATGAGGCTAAAAGTCAGTAAGTAAAATTATCTAGAGTTACGTTAGAATGTAAGGGCGATGTTACAATTCTTCTTCAAAGTTCTCCCTCGTTTTTTTTTATACACTTTGCTAATTTGTGAACAAGGCTCTAACAACCGACTAGTTACGGTTTATATATCCATGCGAAAATGTAGATTCTTAAATCGCTCAGGTTATGAAACAGCATTACCAGTGCGTGGGTATTCGGCTCACACCAACTCCCTGTCCAGCGAAGTGAATATGGGCAAATATTTCTCAAAAGTGTTATATCCAGTAGTGAATTAAACTTTGGTAGATAAATGACAAAGAAAACTTACAACTGAATAGTCACAGTAGAACTAGCCAATAATATAGCTAAGATAGTTTGAATATCAAAAATGCAAATAAATGGAGATTATCATAATTGTTAAGAACATTTTATAGGGCAAAACGCGGTATGGTGTCAGTGTAAGGAAATTCACCAGCCCATATCATCTCATGTACACGGTAAGAGACTACAAAGAGAAATCAAACAGATGGGCAGTATCTTACCGGAAATAACCGAAAATAATACAGACTGCGGTTGCCAGTCCGTCTGCCAAGCGTGGCAACTATTGCAAATATCCTTACTATGATGCAATCTTTGAGGAAAGTCTATGTTCAGCAGCGGACTTTTGATGCTGTAATTAATGTTACATTTCTGAACCTCTTTATTAACCTTCTTCCTCTTTAATAAAGGAGGATTTACTGTAATCGCCAAGCTTGACGCAGATTGATGCTGCTCTCCGTCGTCGGTCTGTGTATTACGTATGTAATTTATATAGTCTTTCACGCAGAAAAAGAAGATTATAATGATTTCCACATAATAGCTTCTGTAATCTGGTCTTTACACACATCTCAACATTCAAGGGACGGATCCTATTACACCTTTACCTCACCACGAAAATTGTATTCTTGGTTTTCCCTAAATTTGACGGTTACGTAGCTAAGTTTTAAGTTATATACGTGGTAGAGCCATGCTGCTATATTATGGTTGTAGCACGAATGGGTCGACCAGACCGGTGAAGGACCACGCTCTCACAGAATACCAGCGTAAAATAGCAGCTTAACGCTGCTGTGTTTTGTATGGGGAGTGTAGAGAACCGGAGACCCTTTTTACTGGAAACGAGGCATTCCATCTTAGTCCTCACGGGTGACAACGCATCTGCATTTTGATTCGTAATCGAAGATAGATGTAGATGTCTATGGGCCACAGCAACCACTTACCATCATGTGGACTGTGTGCTCGTTTGTCACCCATATCCTATAAAAAAAGTGGCTAAGCGTTTGATCGCGACGCTGTAGGGCCGCGACTTTGAATACCGCACGGAGCAAGTGTTTGTATAGCCTACAAACTATTGTTCCGAGTCTGGATGGTTCTTGTGCAATTTACGTATGTAAACCGCCGTCACGATACAGGAGAAAATCCTACTGTAGGGAAAACGATTTTTAATGAAATATTACATTCTTCTTCATTGTTCACGTTAAACCAAGTCTCTTTCTTGGAGTCCAACTAATTGGAAAGGTTGTTCCAAACTGGCCAAAGGTGCAAAACGCCGGTCAGGGCATTCGCATATTCGTAGAGACGACAGAGGACTTCCGCAGTGTGACAAATTACCTGCGCGCACAAAAAGTTAGTTTCTAAACCTACGCTCTCTCAGAGGAGCGTAACCTTAGCATGGTCGTCCGCGGACTACCCTAGTAGCTCGAGACCGTCCACGTAACAAATGACCTCAAGGCCCAAAATCTCCCGGTCCAGGAGGAGAAGAAACAGCGCGAAGGTAAAAGCCGTCCTGGATGCGCGAGACAAGCCTGCATGTTCCGCTCTCGGCAGCCTGCCCTCAAACTTGCACCATTCTCGGTGCCTACACCTCACCTCAAACTGTCACCAAGCCCGCCCACGGCGCCAGGGTCTCCGTGTAAGATGTAAGCCTTCGCGCGTCTCCCGCGCCGAAACTCAATGCTTGGATAAAGCCTCCGGCACTTGTCCCCTAACGGCCAATGTCATCTCCCCAGGCCCGTAAAGCCGTAAACCCAAGCCTGCGGTTTTATTAGTCTGCGGCTTTATCAGCAACATTAACATTGCTGAATTATCTTCTTTGGCCCGCAAGTTCCGTGGAGCTACCACTCCTCAGGACAAGCTCAACGCTATGATTGAGCATATAGGACTCATAGACACAATCTGGTCTTTCCACTACGCTTAATCACCTCATTAAAATATCATAATGGTAGTACAACAGTTAGGTAGAACTAAACCACGCTCTCTGACTGTCGCGTTCCTTAACGCAAACGGCCTCAGAAACGAAAAAGACGAGATCGCGCTCTTCCTGCGTAACCACGATGTAGATGTTATGCTAGTGCAAGAGACCTTCTTGAAGCCTAGCCACCGCGATCCTAAGATCGCAAACTGCACCTTAGTTAGAAATGATAGGTTTACCAGCCGTAGAGGCGGCACCTTGATCTGCTATAAAAAGTCCTTGCACTGCGTACCGATCGACGCTCCCATTAATAAACTTAGAAGTGTCAATTTGTAGGATAGCTTTGACTAGTAATCCGCCACTAACCATTGTATCGGCGTACCTACCGTCACTTAAGCAATTATTAGAGTCCCAAAACTCAGATTTATTAAATCTAGGCCTGGGTGGGCTAAACCGGGGAAGGACCACGCTCTCAGAGATTACCAGCGTAAAATAGCATCTCAATTCCGCTGTGTTTCGTATGATGAGTATAGAGAACCGGAGACCCTTTTTTACTGGATATGAGGCATTCCATCTTAGTCCTCAGGGATGTCATCGCATCATCTGCATTTTGATTCTTAATCGAGGATAAATGTAAATATCTATGGGCCACAGCACTTACCATCACTCTTATTCTATAAAAAAATATTTTAGTGCAACGTTATTTTCGTAAGGTTGCACTAAAATAATAATAAAATAAATATTCCTAATCCACTTTTTAGCCCTGAGTCCGATGAAGCTGCAAAATCCAAAAGGCTAACAGCACTAGCATTATCAGAAACCAGAAGAATTAAATTCTTCTAGATGATTTTCAAATTATCAACTTAACACAATTTACGTAAACCTTTCATTGGAAATGAAATCTCTGAATCAATTATTATATAAGCTTACTCTGAACTAAGGTGATGTAGGTCATAATAAAAGAATAACACGGTTCTGCTAACACCCGTTAATAATTAGAAGCGTCTTCAGCCGAACGAAATGACGTCTAAAAATCGATTAAGTTTTTAGAACAATCCGTTACCCGACATTTAATTGGCCAGAGTTAATGATCGTCTCATAAGCCGTTATTTTGTTTCTTTTTAATCGACTACAAAGGAGGAGCTTCTTAATTCGACTGTATATTCTTTTTTGAATGTATGCTACACGATATCTTCGTCAGCGTGAAGTGCTCGCTTTTCCTGGCCCCATAGCCTTCGCGTACCAGACTTAGGCCCTCTCCTAAGTCTAGGATGCTCAAGTAAAGTTGGAGCCCGCGGAGGAGACACCAGAACATAAGGTGCGCCTTACCTCAGAAGAAGAAAGTGAGGAGTTCTCCTCTCCTGAAGAGAGGCCACGGAAGCGCTCCCTTGGCCATGCTAATATTCGGCAAAGGTGGAATGGGGTTTTATTCGGTGCGAGTTAGACATAACTCGCCCTTGCCTATGCGAAGCGGGTTGCGTAGGCATTTTCCCATGTAAAAAAATCCACTGCTGGGCACAGGCCTCCTCTCACTTTTGAGAGGGTTAGATAGAGGGTGGGTAAAGCCATTAGGTGGAATCATTTTATTATTTTCAGTTCTTTGAAGTCGGTTTTTACTTTTAATTTGTATACTACAGGTTGTTGAAACCACAAACACACAAACGGAGTTATATTCCGATGATGATTATTTAATTAAATATGATTTTAATCAATCCGTATGTCTCCGTTCCTAATGTACCTTGACATTGAGTTTAGAATTTAATAGGTGTTTTCATCTTTAATATTCTGTGGAGTGTTTGTCAAGGCAAAAAAAGCATTTTTTAATATTTTGTATTTAAGATGTCTGTGTTTTATATATTAATGTGCAGATGAAAGTGATATACAGCTTGATTAATAAACAAACTTAAAAAAATTATGAATAAAAGAAAATTTAAAATTCGACCTCTGGGCGATTACTAGTTTTTAAGAATTTAAGAGAATCCTAGTGGATTACTACCATGTACATACCTATTTACCCATGGATATAGTAACAGGTCAGAAATGTCTCTAAATTGAGATTATCATAATTGTCAGGAACATTTTAAAGGGTATCTTAACGCGGTGTTGGCGTAAGTTAATCCACTACCCCAATCATCCATGAGACGAAAGAGAGCAATGAAACAGGAGATGGGTAGTAGCGTCTTCCTAATAACATCTAGAAAATAAAAAAACTTCAGTTGCCAAACGTGGCAGCTATGGCAAATGGCTTATGAGGCAATCTCTGGGAGAGGCACATGTTCAGCAATGAACTTACGATAGCCTGTAATGAATCAATGCCTAAAGAAATGTACGAAATAGCAAAATCATGAAAATTAATTTTCGTTTTATTTTTTTATTACTTGATGTTAATAATCCTTCCAAGGTTTTATTTTATAACAAAAATGGTGACTATCACGCTCAAGTTGCTTAATTCACAGAGTGATAAACGTCTTGAAAAGGTCTATAATTACATTTAAATACACGACCAAATGCATATTTTATAAAACCAGGATCGCCATCGCAGAAGTGGGTAACATTGAAAAGTTCGTTGGTATTACATGCACTTCCTGGCTCACCGAGGCCGCAGCGGCGCCGGTCGGCCATCTTGCATTTTTTGACGTTTATTTTTGGCGCGCTTTTGTACTTACACAAGACGTTCAGTAGTAAGGACATTACAGCCGTACAATATGATTTTTAAAATATTATTTATTATCGATACAGGCTACGTTGACGTAATCGGTATAACGTAATTACTTAAAATTCTGAAATAAAATTGTCTCCGTGTATTACAAAATATGAATTGTTTAATAAGGTAAGTAAATAAATGTCACATGTTACTTGATCATACGATTACAGGTTTATTGGTTTTAAGAAACTACAGTCTTAAAAATATTACTTTTGTTTGTTTGGGCATTAGTAAAAACTTTATACTCCAAATATCTTCATTATTCACCAGCTACGGAAAATCCACTGATGAGCATGGCCTTTCCCGTTATAAGGAGTATCTGAATATATTATAAACCGTAAAGTGGCGTTGTAAGATGCGAGGGAAACTAACCAGGAGATGAGGAGCAGGGTCTTAATAATAATAATAACTAAAAAATAAAATACTGTATTTGCCAACTCGCCTGGCAATCTGTGGGGAGGCCTATGTTCAGCAGTGGACTTTTGATAAAAATTAGAGAAAAGCTTTTTTTTAATATGCCACAAATAAAACAAAAAATATGATTATGTGTCGCAATATGTTATAATTTCCTAACTTTATTTTCATTTAAAATATGTATGAAGAGACTTATAAATCATTAAAGGTTTTTAAAGCGTTTTTTGCTAGTTAAGATTCAGGGAAAATATGAAGGTATATATTATGTATGTACAAATGTGACGGAAACAAAGTTTTGTCACCCATAATAAGCTAATTAGCCATAATTTCGCCTTCATCATACACAAGGAAAGGCAGCTTTTGTACTCTATACGAGAGACAGATAATTTGTTTTTAATTTTCTTTCATTGTTCTTTGATAATTTTTACTACCCATAACTATACAATCACAATATTACTTTTTTTACTTCATTTTGGCAAAAGTCAACTCAGTATTTCAACCTCTTTGTATGTGTACTCTACACAGACAGTGATCAACTACATAGACTACACAGATGTTAAACATAAACATGTACGATATAATTTCTATTTCTTGTAGTAGCCAAATATGCACTATCCAATATCGTTGTGGGTATCGTAAGAGGCGTCTTCTTAATAACAACTAGAAAATTAAAAAAAAACATGCGTGGTGTCGTGGAACACTCGGTTGGAACGAAGTTCCTTTCGTAGTATATTATTATTGATAAACGTATTATATTATTGATTAACAAATACAAATAAATGAATTACTAGCGTCTATTAAAATGAAGCGTCATTTAAAATTAAATAATATTTCTTTCATGGCAAGATAAGAAAAAGTGCGAGGGAGATGGATATTATTCCATTTCGCTTCTTTATAGCCGCCTAAGCAGTCTACACTACGTTTGAAGGGGTCGTGACGGAAAAATCTTACACTTTTTCTCGCCTAGCCCCCATCCGCCAAATTCTTACCGTCCGATAAGGAACTTCGTCCCAAAAAACTGCGGTTGTAAGCCCGCTTGTCAAGGGTGGCTACTGCTAACTATGTTAAATATGAGGCAACCTAAGGGGAAACCTGTGTTCAGCAGGACTTTTACAGGCTTTGATTGATGGTGGAATAAGCACATGCAGCATAACCACATGGCTAAAAATGTACGTACGTGTAGGTTTAATATTAAAATTGAAACTAAAAACTACTTTTCGAAAATTCAATAATTAAAACTTGACGTACAAAATTTAACTTTATGATCCTTGGCCAAGGCAGGTGCATTCGTGAGCCGAAAGTACATGCTAACAATGCTTAAAGCTGCAGTTACAATTTACCTACGATCGCTGTTAACGAACGGCCATGAATCGGATGATATCTTCAAAGGCTACTTGTCGCTGGCACAACGCAAAAAAAACCTTTTAACATAAATAATATATTAATGTAAAACGCATAGGTATGTTAAGTACGCTGTCAGCTTTTAAGGCAAGATGTTAACAATATCGGTAATCATAATTAGGCCTATTATTTCTTTATTTTGTCCGTAAAGTGATGGTTTATTTCATAAAGAAACTACTGTTCCTGTTAGTTAGTACCTCCTTTCTACAATTTATAATTTATAATTATTTATTTGCATAGAATGTATTTCTTACAAAAAATTATTACGCTAACTTAAAAGATTAGATTTCATTACATTCTGCTAATTTAAAATAAATAAGTATTTATAACAAATTTTTTAATATTTTTTAATTAATAATTTGATTATTACTGTTATTAGTATATATATTATAATAATAATAATGTCTTCCAGACCGAATTTCGGTCACGGCGGCCAGCCTCAACGCAGACTATCTGCGCCTGGCAGTATTATAGGCCCCAAGTGTATGCGCTAGCACAGGTGAACTCTCTATTCCCTCACTCTCATAGTCCGATGGGACAGTAAACCGTAACGATCGGGGAGAGATCAGGCGCAGGACCTATGGCTTTATGTGCTTTCCGAGGCACGGGGTTGAGATACCGCCAATTTTTTGACTCCGGGCAGCTACTGAGAACTTCTTGACAGAAAAACTCAATAACTGATATTTTTTCATAAAAAGTAAAACAAATTTTCAGAATCAAGAGTTGCTGCAAAGACAGAATATCCTAGCGTTATTTATTGTAAGTTTTTGTCCTTGCCAAAATGAGCAAAACTGAATAATCACTTCGGTGTCCGTCCGTCTATCTGTAAGCTTTAAAACTATTTTCTTCTCAACCATCGTGCGATTATTATGTCGGAAAAGGCGACCATAGAAAATTCCAGAAAAATCTTATGGGTTCCGATAGATGGCGGTATACATTCTCGGACGTAAAAAGTACCTTAACTGAAAACGGGCAGCAGGAAGAAAGATATAGGACGTCCTCACGATAGCATGCTAAGCGTCGCGATTAAAGTAAATCCTCCCTACTTGGGGAGAAACCAAATCCAATTAGGTGGTTGCTTCCAAGCTGTTTCTAAAATAAATTTTGTTAATAGTTTGTAAAATTTACTCAAAAAAAGCCTCGCAGTGTTGGTTCTTCCCAGGGCAAAGGTTTTTTTCCGAACCAGTGGTAAAGTAAAAATTTTTGTTTCTTTATAGAATAAGAGTAACAAACGGGCACACAGTCCACCTGATTATAAGTGGATGCTGTAGTCCATAGATATCTACATTTATCCTCAATTAAGAATCAAAATGCAGTTGCGTTTTCACCTCTGAGGACTGAGATGGAATGCCTCGTTTCGTTATAGGGCAATACGATAGTACAAGACAAGGGTGTCGGTTCCAGTAAAAAGGGTCTCCAGTTCTCTACACTCACCATACGAAACACAGCAGCATTAAGCTGCTATTTTATGCTGTTATTCTGTGAGAGCGTGGTCCTACCCCGGTCGAGTCGACCCATTCGTGCTACAACCATAATATAGCTGCAGCATGGCTCTACCACGTAAAAACTTTCAATAAGAATTACATGTGATCTACATTGAATAAAAATTATTCTATTCTATTTATTAGTGGACTTTTACTGGCTATCGAAGAAGAAGCAGAGAGTCATATACATACGAAAAGTAGAGTCTGCGTGACGTAAAAATCTAAAAAAAATAAACATGAATTTTGTATTTTCTAATAAAAATTGTGGAATCATTTCGATGGTGGATTAACTATTTCTATAGATACAATTGCTAGACCGAGTTTAGTCAAGTGGACTTTCTACAATATTTTACGCAGATAGAAAACTATAGAAATAAATGACTCAACTTTAAAAATTAAAGAAATAAACGTGACAGACACGTGATCCAACGTTGATTTGATTAATAAGTTTTCAATTATTTTATTTTATTTACTATATAAGTTTTTTGAAGTTATACTTCTTTTGGGGTGTTTGGGAAAAATGATGAGAGTGAATTTTTAAAACCGACACCATGAAGTTGTTACCATGCGCGCGCACACCTAAAACACCTAAAAGCGACAACTTCAGTGGGTAATTGTCTCTTGTAATTGTAATGTAATATGATTAAAACAAAAAAATATGCCAGCACACATTAACGTTCTTATGATTGTCGTGATCGAACTTTTCCTGCTAAAGTGAATGACCGCAATAAAGTTGCTTCATTCGAGGCCAAAACGCTGACGCAATTATTTGCCTGAAATACTCAGAAAAATAATTCCTTGGTTGAAGTACAATGAAGGGTAATGTTTAAGTAAGTCATTAAGGATTTTAGCACCAGTATTGTACTGCCCTTATCACCAAAACCACCGCTGGGCACATTAAATCATCATTCATTACAGTCTATAAAATACCACGAAACATAGGTTTTCTCCATAGATTGCTTCATAGAGATTTTGCCATGGTTACCGCGTTTAGCAGGCAGGTTCGCAACCCCAGTTTTTTTTTTAATTTAAGCTTTTAACAAGAAGATGCTTCTGCCCATTTTCTGTTTCAGTTTCTCTCTGACACATGTTACGACACCCACAGGATGATACGGGGTAGAAGTACTATTGGTGGACAGAGTTATGGAGCAATTATTCCACCGCGCTGCACCAGTACGTGTAAGCGAACTTCACATGTTTTTTTTTTTTTTTTATAGAATAAGGGTGACAAACGAGCACACAGTCCACCTGATGGTAAGTGGATGCTGTGGCCCATAGACATCTACATCTATCTTCGTTTTCGAATTTAAATGCAGATGCGTTGTCAGTCGTGAGGACTAAGATAGAATGCCTCTTTTCCAGTAAAAAGGGTCTCCGGTTCTCTACACTCACCATTCGAAACACAGCAGCATTAAGCTGCTATTTTACGCTGGTATTCTGTGAGAGCGTGGTCCTTCCCCGGTCGAGCCGACCCATTCGTGCTAAAACTATACTATTAATATAGCTGCAGCATGGCTCTACCACGTAAAATACCACGTAAAACATGTCCTCAAAATATTGTATTTCTTAGACATGCAGGTTTCCTCACAATTTTTTCTTTCACAAACTAACACATGGTTAATGCACCAGCACTTGGATGATTTGGCCATACTTACACGCTGGACTGAAACACAATACCAGTGTAATATAGCAGCTTAATTCTGATGTGTTTTGTATGGTGTGAATAGAGAACCGAAAACACTTTTACTGGATACGAGGTATTGCATTTGAGTCCTCAGGGGTGACGAAGCATCTGCATTTTGATTATTAATCAAAAATTGATGTAGATACCTTGGACTACATCATCCACCTACCATCACGTAGACTGTGAGCTCGTTTGTCACTATGATCCTATAATAAATAAAAAATTATACTTATTTCGAATCTCAAAGCGAGTATTACCAAATTGCTGGAAAAATGTACACATAGTACTATCAAAGTGAATACTTTACTACCAAATATGACATCAGGCAATTGAAGAGGTATCGATGTACACGGTTGCATGCGGCTCATGCAAGTGAGATTCTTGAGCCATAACTGTATGAACGGCTTGCGCGGTCTCGACCTGCCGCAACGCGTTCGCGCTCAAGGGCACGGACATCGACTGTGTGGAGTGGATTTAGTATTGAAATTTTTAAAATTTTAAACTAATTAACTCCTATAAATAGAAAGTAGTATCCAACTCTGCCACAGCACTAAATAATGAATAGTACCAGACTCCTTCGCCAGCCCGTAAAAGTTAACTTTTGTAATTACACTGTCTCTCGTACTATTTAAACCAGTATGTAAAAGAAGTTACAGAAGTTGAAGGCAGCCCCCCACTAGATGGAGTGACGACCTGGTAAGACATGCAGGAAGTTTATGGATGCAGATGTCTCAAAGCCGTGCTTTTTGGTATTCCTTGGGGAGGCCTATGTTCAGCAGTGGACTTGTGAAGGGCTGTAATGATGATGATAATGAGAACCATGCTGCAGATATATTATTATGGTCGCACGAGTGGATTGACTCAACCGGTGAAGGATAGTGCTCTCACAGAATATTTAATTCTACTGTGTTGTGTATGGTGAGTGTAGAAAACCGAAGACTCTTTTTACTGGAAACGGGATGATGTACGTGGGGTAAACTAATATTTTTACCACTTTCAAAATATTCTCCATTATACCATTTTTAAAAACAAGTACAGCTGGTTCAAAACTATCTCAGCCTCTTCTGTCTCCGTAAATGTGAAGTCTCTCGTCAAATAGTTGATTTTTGGGAAAATAAAGAAATCGCATGGTGGGAGGTCTGGACTGTATGTGGGATGGATCACGAGGTCTACCATTTCAGAAGTCAAAAATGACTTTTTCTTGTTCCCGTCCCGAAGCATTGTCATAGTGCAATAGGGTGCGAGTTCTTGGCCCTTTTCCCTCACTTTTTCAAAGCCACTGGGCAAACAAATGGTGGTGTTCCAATCAGCATTAACTTTATTTTGCTGAAGACGAACAGTGCAATCGTGCGGGAAGAGTGAACTCTTAAAATAAAAAAAAATCATCGCTCTGAAATCTTTTCGCGTTCATTTCATTTTTTTATTAGAAATGGGCTACTCTTGATCTTTATCTGGCCCAAGGGCAAAGATGAGGTCTACGATGGAGCGAGTTTGCCCAGGAGAAGCCTGTTCACATGCGCCTCGACACGTGACTTCTTGACTGTGAGCATTATAAAAGATGACTTAAAGCGCTTACGTCTGGTAGTCCGATAATAGAATGGAGACGGCGGTATTAGCTTATGAAGCTGATATGTACACTCTCCAAAGTACAAGACTGAAATCGAATTTGCTACGGATGACGAACTTCAACTTGTGATAAAAACAATTGACACGCGACTTCCCGCCAAATATTATTTAATCAATAAATGAAATTCTTATATTTAAAAAAAATATTAATATTACGTCAGGAGCGCAAATCTTTAAGTATGTCCTATGTACGGGTGGGTTGTTTGTCACCCTTTAAGGGTTTTTTAACACCCCGAGTTTTCACGGGAACTTGACTGCTAGTGGATTGCTGCATCTTGCATATATTTTATCGTTTGAATAATGGTTTAAAGTCGGTTTTTATACGTAAAAGTGGTGCGATTTTGTGTATTTAATGCCAACGCATATGAAATATTAGTGGGAAAGATGAAACAAGTGTTCCTATGGTGATGTGAAACTCAAGTTATTGTGTCTACTTTGGCGCCTTGAGATACTGTCGTCATTAACTATCTACTGGCTCAAACACCCGTCAAAATCTCTCAAAAACTTCGCAATGTGACGCATCAACATATTGTGAAGAAATTTTTAAACAAATTATATTAAAGGATAATTTCTTATTACTTGACACTGGTACAAAAGCACAAGAGTACGAGCCATTACCAATGAAAAAAATAACACCCCACACAGACTCCTAGGCAAAAACATTTTTGAACTTTTGAAAGAATTTGTATCTACAGAACCAGCTCTAGAGATTCCCCTGTTCTGCTTACGAGCGTTGAATATACAATCATGGGCTCACGAATCGGACGTCAAGGCCGGACGTCGTTGTCCGCAGCGACGTCGTTAACTCGACAGTTTCGTTAACAATCCCGGTGATTTTCACTTTCATCTTTTATGTATTATCTTGATGCTTACATTACTAATGTCCGTTAATAATTTCTGTATTTGACAAACGTTTTGTTATGCCTTACGACTCATTCAACAGTGCCGAAAGGTAGAAAGTGCATGTAGAAAAAATTGTAAGAAAATTATTCTTAAGAAATTTACAACAGTTAAAGTTATTTCATTTTGAAAATAGTTACTTAAATGTATTTTGTCATCCATTATCCATTACAGCCTATAAAAGTTCACCATTGAACATAGGTCTCCCTATGTTCAATGGTGGACCTTTATAGGGGTTTTTTTGCCATATTTTTTAGGGCGTTTTTGCCATAGTTGCTATAGTTGCCAGGCTTGGCAAGCGGGTTGGCAACCGCAGTTTTTTATTATTTATAGTTGTTATCAGGAAAATGCTGTAGCACGTCTGTTCCAGTTTCCCTCTGTCGCCTCTTACGACATCCACGGGATGATATGTAGTAGTGGATATTCTTATACCGCTACTACACGGTAAAAGTATTTTGTAATACAATAAAATAGATTATAAAATTTTATTCATTTATTACAGCCTATCAAGACTTCACGGATGAGCATAGGCCTCATAGACTGCCTCATAGGGGTGATTATGCCATGGTTGCCAAGCTTGGCACGCGGGTTGGCAACCGCAGTTCTTTTAACTATTGTCTATTGTTATCTCTTACGACACCCACCGGATGATATAGGGTAGTAGATATTCTCACGTCGCCAATACATAGCAAATTTATAATTAATTGTATAAATACGTTTTATTATATATAATATATAACTGGAGAATGAAACTTTGCTTGAATTAGAAAGGAACTGAGTATTAATATTTAATAGGTAAAACCCAAGGAAATTCAAATTTTTACTATGTGATGTATTTGTTAGAAGTAATATTAATAATGTCCTCCAGACCAAATTACTTGCTCGCGGCGGTCAGTCTCAACTGAGACTTGTCATCTGCGCAGGACAGGTAGACGAATATAATTCACGATGGTCACCTTCTGTTTCCTTTCTCTAATAATCCAATGGGATGGCAATCTGACACGACCTAAGAGAGATCAGGCTCAGGACCATCAGCTTTACGTGCTTTGCAAGGCACGGGGGTAAAATACCGCCAGCTTCCTGACCTCGGCTGCTGCTAAGATTTTCTTGACAGAAAAAACATTACCTGATTTTTTGAAAGAAAAGCCCCTCTCGGGATTTGAATCTCAGAACCCCATGATAAGCAGTTATGCTCACCACCACCGTACCAACGATGCAGAAGTAATATATTACCGATATGTCATTAGGTAACTTCAAGAATGAGCCTACTCCTTTCTCAAAGGCCGTCTACAATTGTCCGATTGGTGTTGAAGATTTTCATGGGAAGCGGTGATTACTCACCACCAAATGAGTCGTGTGCTTATTAGCTCCTTCTTCCTTAAAATATATTAAAAATATTGCAATAGAATAGTACATTCTGTGGTTGTGGAATTTTAAAAACGTATAACACTGGTCCTACGCTTTTAATATTTTAGTTTGAATATATAATAATGCATTTCTTATCATCTGGATTGGTGCCATCCTTAATGCTTAAGTTTTTTAATGCGTTCACTTGATACTTAGACCAGATAAGACCAACCTGAGGTTTTATGACGTTTGAATAAAAACCTAATTTGCATTCCATCTGATGACAAGAAGCCACTACACCTTGTCCACAATTCCACTGCTGAACATAGGGGAGTCCTATGGTTTAATATCGGATGCATCTATTGAGTTCCTGCATTCACTTTCCTTTCTTACCAAATCATCCGGAGAGATGGAGATATAGTAGGCAGTCGCTCTGCACTTCGTTTACCGGTACAAGACTGCAACATTAGAATCTTCCTTCCCCCTTGGTTGTTGGTACTTCAAGCTGGCTTCGAGATGGCCGACCATTGCCACTTCAACTTATTGACCCTTTGGGTAATATCGATTACTGCGGATGGATTTATCATTGTTTAGGTCAACATATATCAGTAGCCTAGATGGTGCTCGTCACTTAAAGTTAAAGTTACAGCCTATATATGTCCCACTGCTGGGCACAGGCCTCCTCTCATCTCTGAGAGAGTTTCAGGTTTTAGGGCAACCTCACAGAAATGAGAGGAGGCCTGTGCCCAGCAGTGGGCGTATATAGGCTGCTCGTCACTTGTCAGGATAATATTTGAATTTAACAATTTTATTTTTTTATACGTCGGTAAAGTTAATGATACTTTTTTTAAATAACTGGCCATCTGTCAAAGTACTTGACTTTTACTGGCGTTTAATCGACATTGAGCAACGGTATGGAATCGAGTGGCATATTCCATTACACCTGCTACATATGATTCATCAGCGAGCAAATCAGACAGTTGCATTATCAAAATAACTCAAAAACTTTTACGAAGTCCGGCAGGCTTTAATAAGTCCTTCAATCAACCTGCTGGTGAATTTTATATTAATTTTAAAATGGGATATTTTTTTATAATATGCTGAGCAAATAACTTTTTGCTTATCACCAAGAGCTCCAAGCTTATCGAGGATTAGATACAATGTAGCTCGTGGATTACAAAATTATGTCTAACTCTTCCCCCTTCAAAGAGTAAGGGAAGTAAGGTTCTCGAATGCAGCCGTGTACGGGCAAGCGCAGTGTTATGCGATCTGATGGAATACGCAAGCATTCGATGGATGGTGGTAGCTCAGGTCCGTACTTTGTGGCAATATATGGGGGAGGCCAATGTTCAGCAGAGGACTTATGATAGGTTGTAGTAGTAGTTGTTGTAGCAGTAACTTCTCCGTGCGACTTTGCTGCGAAACAGAAACACCTTCATATTAATTTTCCCGTGATAAATTTTATTTACTTATTATAATGCAGTACTTGACTACAATCCCCTATCAAATAGAGGGTACTCGCTCTGCAAAGCGTCTCCTCAAGGCTGGAGTCCCACAGGGCTCCGTCCTCTCCCCACTTCTCTTTACACTCTTCACGAGTGAGTAGTGAATACTGCTCTTTTCGCCGATGACAATGCACTTTTCGTCGCCCATCATAACAAAAAAACTCTCACCGAGATGCTCCAAACAGTCTTCAACCGCTTAGGCGGTTGGTTCCGTTTATGGAGAATCGAAGTGAATTCTGAGAAAAGTGTAGCAATACACTTTCAAAGTACCCACACTCTCAATCGTCAAAACAAAAATCCCAAGAAATCCATAAGTACGATCACCCTGTACGGCCGCTAGGTCCCCTAGCAATCAAAGGCCAAATATCTAGGGGTCACATTTGACCACGGTATGACATTCGCGAAACACATTTGCATTGTCCGCAACCGTGCCAAATTCGTCACTAGTCGCCTCCACCCGCTAGTTAACAGCAAGAGCCAACTGTCCTTAAGACACAAGCTCTATCTTTACACAGCGTGCGTAAGACCTACCATATCTTACGCAAGCGTAGTTTTCATGCACGCGGCCCATAGAAATTTGTACGACCTCCAAGTCGTCCAAAATAGATTAATTCGCATAGCCACCGGAGCTCGGTGGTACCAGCGAAACTCCAACTTACACAGAGACTGTCAACTTCCGACGATCTCTGAATATTTCAAGGAATGTCTCGGCGCTATTTCGAGAGGGCCGAGACACATCCCAACCTACTAGTAATAAACGGAGCCACCTACGCTCCGATTCCGAACGTTACGGAAACTCTCCGGAGGCCCCGTAACGTTATAATCGAACCCCCCGTTCCGCTAGATTCCGACGACCGAAATGTCGCCGGCCATTCACACATAAACACTACACACTCCCCAAGTGCCACAAACACTGTTAGGACAACAACGGATGGGACGCAGCGAGTCCGCAGACGGGCGCGCTGCACACCCGTCTACACCGTGTACAACCCGCGTCCCCGGGCGGTTTTCACCGCCCAGAACCCGCGTCCCCGGGCGGTTTTCACCGCCCAGAACATCGAACGATACGAGTTAGCCGTCAGAGCCGGGATCCGCCGCTCCCTGTTCGGACGGCCGTTAGATAACTCATCTACGTGTACTGTCCTAGGAGTCATCGTTACGCATGTAACGATGCAGTGTAATATAAACTCACTCCTTTTTAGCTCGTGGCCTTTCAGGCTGAGACCGATGAAGCTGTTAAAGTCAAAAGGCTAACAGCACAAACAGCATCAGAAACCAGAGGACCACAATCCCACTTGGTGGCTTATACTCGTACTTATGGTGATGTAGCCCTAGATGGTAAATCGCACTGTCTTAGCGTAACAAAAGCCTATTCACTCTTGCCTTGAAGACGCCCAGATTGTATTCGGACGGAAAGATAAACGCCGGGAAATTGGATTTATGAATAGTCACTGAATCTTTTTGCAAACCTTGTGAATACTTCATTTTCTGATAGCAACACGGAGAATATAAATGAAAAATCCGGAATTTGCTACAGAATTCCAAATCAGAATAAATGAATGCATGTTTTTTTTTTCATCGTACATTTATCGCGCGAATATCGCAGAACGGTTGCGATAAAATTTACATATATTTAAATTTACAGCTTCAATATTTCTTAGTTTTTATTCATGATTCGCCATTCAGTTTCGCAGATTTTGATCTAACAATGAGTCTATCCATAAACAAATAAATTCTATATTACTACGATACTATATTTATTAATCTATAGATATAAATTAAATAAAAGTGTCTGTTTGTAATATTGAAATAAGTGACTTCTATTAAGCTCAAGGGTTATTTGCATGCTATACATAAATAACCCTTTTAAAAAGTTTTGTTTGTCTGTCTGTCTGCCTGTCTTGGCTAATCTTCGTAAAGGCTGAACCAATTGTGATTAAGCTTTACGAATAAATAGAGAGCAATACAAGGTTATATTTTTATCGAACAACTTTGTTTGGTGACAAAGGTGACAAACGATCACAAAGTCCATCTGATGGTAAGTGGTTGCTGAGACCCATAGATATCTACATCTATCCTCAATAAATAATCAAAATTCAGATGCGTTGTCCCCGGTGAGGACTAAGATGGAATGCTTCTTTTCCAGTAAAAAGGGTCTCCGGTTCTCTACACTCACCATACGAAACACGTTATTTTACGCTGGTATTCTGTCCTTGATTTTTTTGAAAAAACTTATGATTGATAAAATAAATGGTTCTGAATTTAAATAACGCTACAATAATAAATTTTCTCCAGGCGAAGCCGGGGCGCGTCGCCAGTATATAATAGTCCGCCAACACGCATTGAAACAGCGCTGCGGACGTAGTCTGTAACTAGATAGAATTATCTTGTGAGCTTTAGGTGTTGTGAAAATAATAGGCTATACAAAGTATACTATATATAATTTTCCAAAACTACAACAGTAAATTGGAACCAATTAAATTGAAATCATCATAGGCTTCCCTATAGATTGCAATATCATGTTCTAACATACTTCCTCATAGTACACAACGCGAATTATTGGAACGAAGTTCCTTATCGGACGGTACGAATTTGGCGGATGGGGGCTAGGCGAGAAAAAGTGTAAGATTTTTCCGTCACGACCCCTTCTGACGTAGTGTAGACGGCCTTGGCGGCTATAAGGAGGCGAGATGGAATAATATCCATCTCCCTCGCACTTTTTCTTATCTTGCCATGAAAGAAATATTATTTTAAATGACGCTTCATTTTAATAGACGTTAGTAATTCATTTATTTGTATTAATTTGTTAATCAATAATATAGTACGTTAATCAATAATAATATATTAGAAGCGTCAGTAGCCTAATGGCAGGGCGCGGAACGCGAACTCGAAAGGTCGTGGGTTCGAATCTGCCATTCGACTACTATCGTGAACCACTTCTAACACAAACATTTTAATCTTATCAGAAGTGGTTTAAGAGAATATTGGGATCAAAGACATTTATTCTCATAAGAATTTACATAAATTCACTTAAATGAGAAATACATTAAAAACAAAATACATATTGAGTGTTAGGTAGTAAGTGGTCACCGAGCGTGCCAGGCAAAGTACACAAATATTTTATGTTACAAAAATAAATAAATAGTGCGGGTAGAAATATTACCGTTATGTGGCAGAGACAAAAAACTCTTTAAAAATAAATTTATTTAATACTTTTAAACTAACTTAAAATATAGTAGTTGATACAGAGAACTTGGGAATGGAATATCCCAAGTTGTTTAGTTTTATGTTGAGGATCGAAAGATTTGGTTTAAATAGTGTAGGAAGCTAGGAGGTGGGGGTAAACATAAGGGAACAACATTGTTCTTGGTGTTATGGTTAACTTATGGTAAACCATAAACATTAGCACATAATATTACAATCGAATTAGTGTGGCTTCTAAGGAAGTAAACAATATGATTTATAAAGTATACATGTCTTATAACATAAAGTAAATAGTATCCTATGACATAACATTAGTTTGGCTTCTAAGAAAGTAATTTAGCTTTTAAGTAAATAAACAATATAAAGTATACAAGACTTATAATATAAAGTAAATAGTATCTATGACATAACAACCATCATAACAGGATCGAAGATCGGCTGTGCAAACAAAAACAAACGGGGCAGGCGAACACAGATACATGGATTTAAAGCTGTTTAACTAGAATTGACTAGCCATCACAATGAGAATGATTGTAATATTGTTATATTTTATTAATTATTAATATGAATGTTTAATGATGGTTGATAACCGTAACCATGGTTATGGTGTTTACTATTTATCTGTTCATTATATATTTATTTGTTTGTTGTTTTTTTTTATTAAGTAGTTAAAGTGTTATTATAGTTGGTGATTTTGTAAGCTGTTTTTAACAGTCTTTTAAATGTTAGCATACTTTTAGCTTCCTTGATATCTGTAGGCAATTTTTAATAATATTAGTAATGTTTAATAGCATTACTAGTATTTTAAAAAATACTACGAAAGGAACTTCGTTCCAACCGAGTGTTTCACGACACTCACGCATGATTTTATTGATTTCCGACAAATTATCGTTATTTTTCTCTATATCTCTTGTAATTTTGTGACCTGAGATCAGACAGACACCAGGCAAGTATTATTGCCTTTTAGTGAATTAGTTTAAAAATACATAATCACTTTCATAGTTCAAATCTAATATATAAAAATAATTTTTTGTTTGTTCGTATTTTACACGCTGCCATACCGTCCACCAGATTGCGATAAAACTGTCTCAACTTATTACTTGCACTTGAAGGTTATAGGCATAGTACCATTACCTTACAGTATACGGCGCGCGTGTCCTACCGACAGATTTATTTGAAAGTTATACCACATGAGGTTATACATCATTCAATTTCAATGAATGTATTATCATTCCTTAATAAACAATATAACTGTTCCAAATTTAAAACTATATTTCCACAATTATTTCTTCTGCCGCAGCAACGGGCCGGGTACCAGCCAGTAATGAAATAAAATAAACCATGAACTTTTTAAAGAAGTTTTATTCTACTTCTTCTTCATCAGCTCATAAAAGTGCACTGCTGGAAATGGGTCTCTTGCGTTGTAGGGAGTATTTTCCTTAATCGTCACATTTGGCGAGCGCATTGACAATCGCATTTCCAGACCTTTCGATAGAAAGAAAGAAAGAATTTTATAAAACATTAGGTACTTTTACAAAAAAAGAAAAACTACTTAATAACTAATTACTTAAAAAAGTATGGATCACAGCAACAAAAAGGCCGACTCAGCATAATGTAACAGAGTTACCGCAGCGCTGATATTTTTTCGCATCTACATATATTATACGAGTACGTGGTAGAGCCACGCTACAGCTATATTATGGTTATAGCACGAATGGGTCGGCTCGACCGGGGTACGACCACGCTCTCACAGAATAATACCGTGAAATAGCAGCTTAATGCTGCTGTGTCTCGTATGGTGAGTGTAGAGAACCGGAGACCCTTTTTACTGGAAACGAGGCATTCCATCTCAGTCCTCAGGGGTGACAACGCATCTGCATTTCGATTCTTAATCGAGGATAAATGTAGATGTCTATGGGCTACAAACGACTGTGTACCCGTTTGTAACTCTTATTCTATAAAAAAATATCTTCTATGCTTCCCATCGCCTGTTTGTGTATTTTACTGTTTGTTATAACGCCATCCTTCGGAAGCCATAAGATGTTTTTTATCTCATAGTCACCTTTTCCGCCCTTGAGTCGATATGGGGTAATGGGTTCCCTTACATCGCCACCGCACGCCAAAAATTTGTGTTTACTAAAACTAAATTATCAATAAAATGGCACTTCACCAGTATAATAATAAACCCAGAGCTTTTAAATTCGATAATAAAAACTAAGTTATTAGGTCGACAACTCATCCATCTCGTTTCACAAGCGGTCAAATTTTATTAGCAATCATAAACGCGGATGTATGCAAAAATATCTCTAACGTTCACTCTATAGATACTTGTGATTTGACTAAATTTGGCTGCCACAATTACGCTAAAAATCCGCACGATGAGGGTCAATGTACAGAGTTTCAGTGTTTCAGTTAGGCCCGAAATTGTGTTAACCTGTGTCGTTGACCCCATGTGTAGGACGTCTAAACATGAGTTATCTCCGCTGGTTGCTATCCGCCTCCGTTTAGAAACAGCGTGGAAGATATTTTGTGTTCTACAGGGAAATTGTATTGTATTGTGGAAATAAATATAGCGTCCATTCTGTTCTTCGATGAAAAAATGATAGAGCTTCCAAATTAGTTACGTTGTTTACTTGGGATCGCCACCAAAGGTGAGGAGATTACATTCTATTATTCTTTTTTTACGAAATATGGTTTTCCTCGGTTTCTGTGCTGCTTTGTTATCATATATTTTAAGAAAAGTAGTAATCATAATTTTTATATCTTTATCTAAGGAAAAAGATAGTCGACTTTGAAGCTCGTTGCCAAACAGTACAGAGGAAATAAAAATTTCTGAGATATTTATAACCATTTTAATACGCTTTTATTAGCTTGGTATGTATCTATGTTTTTGAATGTGATTTCATCCCCTTCAAAACGCCGGATTGATTTGAAACTTTGCACACTTATCAAGGACCAATGACAATGCAATAATTTAATTAATAGCTTGTCCCATTATCCTTGTCAGGATCCTCAGGATTTGCGAATAATTCATAAAATTTCTGCCAGTTCAATCTACTGTAAGCCGCGTAAAAGAACATCGTTTCATAAAGAAACACGCCTTTGTTGTCATTTGCTTTTTCAGATATTTTTATGATGACGTTAATTTTACAAATAGCCAAAAAAATATTTACAACAAATGACATCAAGCACCCCACGCTTTTTTACAAAGAAGGATTTTTTTATGTTGATCACTATTTTCTTAATTTAAACTTATTGAAAATTATTTTCTACTTTTTAGTTCGGTTATCTAGAAAAGCGTGTTTTTTTAGTTTTTTTAAACTATTATTTTTAATAGTGACATGTTCTTGTATTGACAGTTTTACCCCTTTTGATCGAACACTGAACAGAACTTAAATATGAATGTCATGCCATGTAGTGGTGGCGTAAGATCCACTAACCCATAATATCGTCCCGTGTGTATCGTAAGAGGTGATAGAGGAAAATGAAACAGGAGATAGCCAGCAGAATCTTCCTGACTGCAACAAAAACCAACCAACCCTTCTGCAACAGGTTGTAACCATGACATTACAGGATAGCATATAGCTATGTATATAGCTTGGTAAATACAGTTGGGAGTGAAAAATGCTTTACATTTTTGCTAACAAGTTCTATCAATTGGACTCGGGGCTGTATTCTTAAGGGTCTCGGTCATCAAATAAATGATGACCTCTTTGACCCACGACGTACAAAGCAAAGATAAAATTTAATTAACATAACATTGTGCTATATCCATCACTGTTGTGTCGTGTACGTAATTGGTTTGTGTCAAATAATTTTTTTTCTTTTACTAATAACTAGAGCTCCTTTACTGTCTCGGAGACCACCTGGTTAGATTTTTTTAAATAAAATTGTGGTGGCAAACGAACTTACTGTCCACCTGATGGTAAATATGGTTGGTGCAGTCCATTGATACCTGCAGCATACTTCAAACTAAGAAAGCTACTGATACGTCGTCACCTCTAAGGACTAACATGGAATGTCTCACAGCCTGTCATTTTACTGGCGCTCTATACCATTCAGATCGGAACACATCATTACTGGCAGTGATATTCGGAACACATCATTACTGGCAGTGATATTTGTCGGCAGAAAATGGTAAGAGGTTCCTACCTATCCAGACGGACTCTTACGGATAAAGTAAATCTTAAACATAGTAAATCTTATACTTATCTATTACCTCTGAACTTTTTTCTAGGTGAACCGATTTAATTGATTCTTTTTTATTAAAGTTTGTAAAAATTTACTTTGCCAATATTTAACGCAATCATAATTTTTCCAACCTTAATATAATGGATTTCCGCAAAACAACGCCTGATTCTATGAATTAGATTCTTTTTTAATTGAAAGCTGGTGCTTCTCATATGGTCCCATAAAAATTTGATCAAAATATGACCAGTAGTTTTTGAGTTATCCTTAATAATGCGTATTTAATTGACTTCGACTACATTGATGATGTTCTCATTTTATTTATATTGAAGTCGGTTACACAAAATGTTTAATTTTACCCCTTATTGCTACCAAATAGCAGCACTTGCAGTACTGTGTTCCGGTCTGAAGGGTATGAAAACCAGTATACTTACAGGCTGCGAGACATTCCATCCAAGTCCTCGGCGGTGTGACCACCATGTGGACTGTAAGTTCCTTTGTCATTTCAGTTTTTTCAAATTTGGTGAAAAAACTCCACCCCAAAGGGTGGCAAAATAGGGAATGAAGTTTTTAATGCAACTATTTAGACGGCATTGAGATATTCCTTAAATTCTTTATATATTCCTCCACTCAAAAGGGTATAAAATAAGTGCTAAGACATATATACCTTACAAATAAATAAAATTGAAGTGTCTGTTTGTAATGTCAAAATTACAGCTTTTTACTAAATGCATATGAAATCATACTTAACTAAAATAAATGATTAATAATAATAAAATATGGAAGTATATACGGTACTTATATAACAAAAATATAATTTTTAAATTTTTGTCTGTCTGTCTGTTTGTTCCGACTAATCTTCATAACGGCTGGACCGATTTTGACATTTTGTTGTGTTCTGATTTCAAGGTTAGTAAATACCATTAAAAACGAGCATTACATCTAAGTCCATAGTTTTGGAACGAAGTTCCTTATCGCACGGTACGAATTTGACGGATGGGGGCTAGGCGTGAAAAAGTGTAAGATTTTTTCGTCACGACCCCCTTTCTATAGTGCGAGTGAGATGGAATAATATCCATGTCCCTGGCACTTTTTCTTATTTTGCCATGAAAGAAATATTATTTTAAATGACGCTTCATTTTAATAGACGCTAGTAATTCATTTTTTTTTTTTGTATTTGTTAATCAATAATATAATACGTTTATCAATAATAATATACTCGTACTACGAAAGGAACTTAGTTCCCACCGAGTGTTCCACGACACTCACGCATGTAAAATTTTTTTCTTTTTTCATAGCCCCGTAAAATCCAATGTTGGTCACGGACCTTTCGCTTAATTGGCGGGATTTGTCCTAATCGCGACGCTTGGCAGGCGGCTTGAAAATGGCAGTTCCAGATGTCTCGCACCTTTGACGCTGCTTCCTGTCGCTGGTCTGGGTGTTTTACGTCGAGCGTAAAGGCTGAGTTAACACCGCCATCTATCGGAAACTATATATTTTTTTCTAATTAAGTGTGACCCACATAAAGAAAATACTCTAAAAGTATAAATAAAATATTTTTTTTACTAATTGGGTCTTATTAAAATTTGAAACTCTTAGTAGTGTCTCTTATTCAGTCTAAGATTTTTGTAGTTACATTTTTTGTTATTGAAAATACTCAAATTTTTTTTTTCTTTTTAATACGTAGAAATGTGTTTGTTTGTTACGAAAACGTAGCTTGCTTGAAAAATATGTTTTTTTATATGACTGCTAGCTACAGTTGATGAGACACATTAGGACAGAACGAAATTATAAGTGTTTATTGTATTTATTTACCAGCTGTTCCCCGCGACTTCGCCCGCGTGTAATTTAGTGTTTTAATTTCTTTTTGCGCGGAACCCTAATTCTTTTTCTACAACAAAAGTAGCCTAACTTACTCCTTATAATGTCAGCTATCTGCCAGTGAATGTCCCGTCAAAATCGGTCCAGCCATTTTGGAGATTAGCCGGAACAAGCAGACAGACAGACAGACAAAAATTTTAAAAATTCTGTTTTTGTTATAAGTACCGTATATACTTTCATCTGCATTTAGTAAAAAGCTGTTATTTTGACATTACAAACAAACACTTCAATTTTGTTTATTTGTATAGATGTATAGAAGATTTCCACCAACAATATATAATATAAAGAGAGCAACAATGAATAATACTTAATCTGATACAATACTATTGATAGGTGGAAAAACGGTACCTAAACTAAGTAAAACCTATATCTTAGGTCACCAGGTCTTCACCTGTAGACCTCCGTGGACAAACTATATAGATGTAGCTACGATAAAGGATTCCCTTCATAATTAAATAATAATAAAATATAAGTATACTTATATTCTAGTTAAAGAAAGAAAAGAGAAAAAAAGACAATGACGTACTAAGTATCAAAAAACATTGTATGCCAACGTAACCGTAAAAATGATTGAAAAGGTCAAAATTTTTCTTTATGTTTGCATAGCGAGGCACGCGGTTAGTTCACGCGCGATGACGTCACGTGATGCGAGTTCCGCGCGCTTTCCTCACGCTTCCGCCCGCTTTCCCAGGGGCGTTGACCGCGCGCGGATTGCGAATGTGCCGTATTTGACAACGAGCAAAATAGCGAATGTATTTACTTGCTCGTTTTACCATTATTCTGACTGCATTTGTAATATCAAAAACGAGACAGGTACAATGATACTATGATTACATGGGTGGATCCGTCCGTCAATCAATAAAAATCCACCGCTGGACGAAAAGAGGCATTTCATCTTAGTCCTCACGGGTGGCAACGCATCTGCATTTTGATTCGTAATCGAGGATAGATGTAGATGTCTATGCGCCAAAGCAACCACTTACTATCAGGTGGAATTCGTGCTCTTTTGTCACCTTTATCCTTAAAAAAAAGTGTCTGTACTCACCATACGAAACACAGTAGCATTATGCTACTATTTTACGCTGGTATTCTGTGAAAGCGCGGTCTTTTCCCCATCAAGCCGACCTATTCATGCCGCAGCCTTAATACAACTACAGTGTGGCTCTACCAAGTACGTGCACTTACTTTATTCATTCATTCATAACCGTCTACTGCTGAACATAGGCCTCCCCCACAGATTGTTAAGGGGGGACAGAATTTGCCATAGTTGCCACGCTTGGTAGGCGGGTTGGCTACTGCAGTACTTTATTGCTATGAGTTTTATCAGAAAGATGCTGCCGAATATCTCCTGTTTTTTTGCCCCTTTGAATCCTCTTATGATACCGGTTAAGTTTTTAAGATTTAAGATTATAACAATTCAGTTTATAGATTAATATTAACAAGAATTAACTTCCTTCATTTGGTCCCTTTTTAGGGTTCCGTACCCAAAGGGTTACCAACGGCACCCTATTACTAAGGCTCCGCTGTCCTTCCGTCTGTCTGTCAGCGAGCTGTATCTCATGATCCGTAATATGTAGACAATTGAAATTTTCACAGGATGTGTATTTCTGTTGCCGTTGCCGTACTAGAAACGTGTATTACGATGGTACGGAATCATTATTGCACGAGTCCGCCTCGCGCTTGGCCGGTTTTTTAAGTTCTAAATAAAATAAATAATCGTCATATTTTCACATTAAAATAAATCACGTGTATTATAAAATACATTTTCAATCTTACCAACATTACATAGCGGTAGTCACTTACCATCAGGTGAGCCGCATGCTCGTTTGCCCCCTTTAAATAACATAAAAAATAACATTTCCCGCCTAGACCGTCTCACTTTTTATTTCAAGTCATCGATTAAAAAATTCAGCCTTTTTATCGAATGATGAATTGACATTGACACGTCAAACAATGTAATTAATGTCGCTGAGTTATGTTTGTGTTTCATTTAAAAAATCAATTGCTTGTAGGAAGGCTAAATTGGCTCACAGCGCGGTCATCGTAACTTTTGTGGGCTGCCAGTTCTTTAACCTAATGTTAGCGTGATGTCATTTTTATAGTTAGCGGCTTGATGTATGCCGTTTCCAATCGATTGCGCATGCGTGGTAATATCTTCAATATTTACACATGTATGTTATCTGTTATATTTAATATACTGTCAATTGTGTTAAATAATTAATTAAAATAATGAAACAGATCTCATATCGTAGTTACTCGACTCAAAGGAACGCAAAGCCAAGAGGCTTATCGGCGACGGCTGGTGGAAACTTAGCTTCACAGCTTAGCTCACCGCCGCCAAGTTGCTTGTTTGTCGGTCTTCTACAGATTGTACTTCGGAGAGCGTGCCTATGAGCTTCATAAACTCATACCGCCATCTTCATTCACCTATCGGAGTACGTGATGGACTGCAGGTTACCATCCACACTTGGTTGACTTTCCGAATATTCGTACTAAGCGCTTTAAATGTTCTTATCTTCTATCTTTTATAATGCACACAGCCAAGGAGTGGAATGCCCTGCCGGCGTCTGTTTTTCCGAGTGCCTATAACCTGGACCTCTTCAAGGTGCGTGTTAACAGGCTTCTCTTGGGAAAAGTCGCTCAATCGTAGACCTCATCTTTGCCCTCGGGCCAGAAGGAGGTAAAGAGTGAACCCATTTATAATTTTAAAAAAACGTAAATAGTCACTGCTGTCATGTGAAACAACAGTATTATGGTGCTATTTGATATAAATATTCTATGATAACATAGCCATTCCATGATCGAACCGACGCATACATTGTTTTTTTTATAGGATAAGGGTGACAAACGAGCGCAGTCCACCGGATGGTAAGTAGTTTCTGTGGCCCATAGACATCTACATCCATCCTCGACTACGAATCAAAATGCAGATGCGTTGTCACCCGTGAGATAGAATGCCTCGTTTCCAGTAAAAGGTGTATCTGGTTCTCTACACTCACCATACGAAACACAGCAGAGTTAAAATGCTATTTTATGCTGATATTCTGTGAAAGCGTGGTACTTCCCCGGTCGAGCCGACCCATTCGTGCTACAACTATACTACTGATATAGCTGCAGCATGGCTCTACCACGTGTGAAATAACACGTTGTTATAAGTAGCAGTGTCACGCAGTAGCATGTTATGAGTGCAGAACAAATGAATTAGCTTGACCGAGGAAGGACCAAGTTTGCATAGAATACCAGCGTGAAATAACAGTATAATACTGTTGTGTTACAGTGTTACTTATGGTAAGTAACAAGAACCAAAGACCCTTTTTACTAGTAACGAAGTATTGCACCTCGTCCATCCATCCCGTGGGTATCGCAAAAGACGACAGGGGAACGGAAGTAGGAGATGGGCAGCGGTATCTTTCTGATAACTGCTCAAATTAATAAAAAACTGCGGTTGCCAACTTGCCAGCCAAGCGTGGCAACAATGTCGAATGTCCCTCTTTCCCTCTGTGAGGCAATTTATAGAGAGGTCTACGTTCAGCGCCGGACTTTAAATAGTCTGTAATAAATGAATAATTGAATGAGACATTTAATCTCAGGCCTCAGGGGTGAAATTACCTGCATTTTGATGAAAAATCTTCACGGTCCAAAAACCATACATTTCCCTTTATACGGACGCGGTACGAACCATCGCGCCGCGAATTACCTATAAATTCTTCTTATTTTTTAAATATATCTCAGTGTGTAATAAACACTTAAAGTAACAACACGTGTCCTTATTTTATACGCCACCCATACTTACGTAATATCGTCTTAAACTATCTTTAAACTACATAACTACAAACTAATTTAACTATCAAAGAAGCTGTACAATAACTATTATTTTTCAAATACAACTCTGTGTAAAAAGTATCGAATATGTCAATAAAAAGACCCGTAAAAGAGGTCGTTCTAATTTTTTACTGCATGTTGGTAGCACTGTACTGATTTAGCGCAAAGTTTGAGCGGGATCTGTCATTTAATTTGTTTTAAACTACACTTTTGTTGGTCATAGTTTTGAGTTATCGGCGATTTTACAATGGAAAATATTGTTGAACAAAGAGTGCCTTAAATTTTGTGTTTCGAATGATATTTCATGTGGTGAATCACTAAAATGTTGTGAAATACCTACGGCGAATCGTGTATATCGAAAACAAGGGCTTATGAATGGTATAAGGCTTTTAAAGAAGGCCGAGAAGTAGTAGTAGACTTGCCTCGTTCTGGTAGACCTTCAACCGCTACGACCAAAGAAAACATCGACAAAATCAAGAAGCTAGTGCTCGAAAATCGACGTATGAGTCTGAGAGTTGGCTAGTGAGGTGAACATATCTTTTAAGTCCGTCCACAACATTCTCATTGACATTTTAGGCATGAAACGCGTCGCCGCTCGACTAGTTCCAAAAGAGCTCAATTTTGTTCAAAGAGCGCAGCGAAAGCATGTCGCTGAAGACATGGTTTCCCGAGCTTCTACGGATCCGACCTTTATGAAACGTATAATAACTGGCGACGAGACATGGGTTTATGAGTACGACATGCAAACAAGCCAACAGTCTTCAGAATGGCGTCTCGAAAACGAGCCGAAACCCAAAAAACCGCGGCAAAGTCGCTCCAAAATCAAGGTGATGCTGACAGTTTTTTGACTACCGTGGTGTGGTTCACTCCGAATTCCTTCCAAAGGGAGAAACAGTGAATAAAGAATATTATTTAGGCGTCATGAAGCGTTTGCGAGAGTATCCGCCGAAAACGTCCAGATTTGTGGCAACACAACTCATGGATGCTGCACCATGATAATGCACCATCACACACAGCCATTATAGTGAAAGAGTTTTAGCGAAACATTCAACAAAAGTTCTCGACCAAGCACCGTATTCACCTGATATGGCTCCGTCTGACTTTTTTATTTCCCAAGTTAAAATTACCACTTCGAGGAAAACGTTTTGAGTCGATAGAAGCTATAACAAAAATTCGCTGAATGAGCTAAAGGCCATACCGCAAATAGCCTATGAAAATGTATGGAAGACTGGGTGAAGCGTTGGAGATGTTGTATTGCAAGCGATGGGGCCTACTTTGAAGGCGATAAAATAAATTTAGATGAATAATTTGTATTTTTGTTTTATTGACAAATTCCGATATTTAGTACACAGAATGTATGAACGTTACTCAATATTAACTTAAAAACAAATTGAAAAGCAAACTTAATCACGCTATTTATATTCCAAACGCAAAGCAATGACGCCTAAACGGAATGGGAACATGATTTCTCATAGATTTCGTTTATTGTTGCTATGGAAAACATTCGTTTCAATGGAGCATATAACGCCATTCACAATTGTGTAAATAGACCTAGTTTTCACTTTGACTTTCCGGGTTCAATCCCCGGTTGTAACATAATTTTTAGAGGTCAATGTCCGCGGGGAAATCGCACCTAACTTCTTAAGGTGAAGATACTCGTTTTAGAAATTTTAAAGATTTTATCTGTATTGTTTTTAAAATTACATAATAAGCAAGGAGTTTTATGTAATTTAATTCAAGGTTCCGAAAATATAGCATAAAATTTAAGAATAATCTAAAAAAAAAGAAGGAAAGAAGAATGCATCCTTCTTCGCTTCCAACATCAAGGAGAAAAGGCCATAAAGAAATTATTAAAGTTAAAGTTACAGCCTATATATGTCCCACTGCTGGGCACAGGCCTCCTCTCATTTCTGAGAGGGTTTTAGGGCAAGGTAATAAAGCAAGGCGAACTTCACATTTCGAAATTTTTTCTTATTTCTCAGACATGCAAGTTTCCTCACGATGTTTTTCTTCACCACCGAGCACGTTATAAATCAACACTTAAAATTGCTACTAACAATTTTATTGGTGCCGGCGGGGATCAAACCCGCGTTGCTCGCGTCATGTAAAATTGAGCGCTTAGCCCCTGAGCTACCACGGCGCTAGGATTATTACTATAAAATAAACGTTTCATTTATAAGTTCTTCTTAGTCCTCAGGGGTGGGAACGCATCTGCATTTTTAATTTTTCATTGAGGATAGATGTAGATGTCTATGGACCACAGCATCCACTTCTCATCAGGTGGACTGTGTGCTAGTTTGTCACCTTGACATTGCCATTCATTTGGCATGAAATGAATGGCATTATCTTAATCTAATTAAGAAATATTGGAGGTGACTCTGATTATTAAAGTGAGAAATACGGGAAAAGAGTTTATTTTAGGTTTTTTAAGGTATTTTTAAGTTATAACAATGGTGACAAACTAGCACACAGCCCACCTGATGGGAAGTGGATGCTGTGGTCCATAGACATCGACATCTATCCTCAATTCATTCATGAAAAATTCACGAAAAATGCATGCAATTTAAAGTGCTGATTTTCCACGTGTTCGGCGATGAAGGAAAACATCCTGAGGCAACCTGTCTGTCTGAGGAATAAAATATTTCGAGGGCATGTGAATTGCACGTTGCACGACGAATTAATTGCTCCGTAAGCCTCTCGAAATGATAGGAGGTCGGTGCTTAGCAGTGGTACGTAAGAAGGGTGTAACTAAATTTTTAGCTATATCAAGCCCAGCGTGTAAACCGACTTATGAACATTTCTTTCACGACAGATAACACATTCTTGAAGAAAAAAAAACAATTCGAAGTTCTGTCGATATAAGAAAAATAAGCCAATTTTTTTTTATATTAAAAAAATACTAGTAATGCTAATAGCATACGTTACTGATATTCTCTTAAATCACTTCTGGTAAGCTTAAAATGCTTGTGTTAGGAGTGGTTCACGACAGTGGTCGAATGGCGGATCCGAACCCAGGACCTTTCGAGTTCGCGGTCCGCACCGTGCTATTAGGCTACTGTCAAAGATGATGACGAAATTTAAATTTGATTGGTTGATATTTAAATACCTAATTTATATTTATACCGTTTTCCTTAGCCTTATAAAACAATTTCATGTTCTAACTTCTCCTTAACAGTTAAGCTACCCTTAACACAGATTCAGTACAGCGATCTTCAAAACTGACAGTCTGCTTGCGTCAGTAACCTGGGATTAGTCTTAACAAAGCCGTGTGCCGGGTTCGATACTACATTTAGAAGCGCTGTTAAAAATGATTTAGGTTTCTAACCAGCCTTCTTGGAACGCTTATTGCTTTGTTGTTTACGAAAGGTATGCCTAAACATTTACAATCTGTATAATAAAATATTATTATATATATTATATTGATATAGGTAGGTATATGGTGTACGGATTTCATTCAAGAAGATATTGACTTCTACTAGGTTTTTTTTCTGATTAGAGTTAGCGGGTTCAAAAAATATTTAGTTTTTTTACGAGTAAAGATACTTAATATAACGTAGTCAATTGGGAGAATGTCTTAGACATTCTTAGAAAAATGCGTAACAGTTTATTAGTGACGTCAGTCACATTCATCGTCACGAAATAAATCGTTCTTAGAATATAGTTCTGAAGTGCAAAATTAAAAGGCAAAGGTAAAAGGTCGGGTAATACGTCTTTGTCATGTTATTTTAGGCGGTTTTTATTTTATTTTATATAACTTTGTGTTTTTTATTCTGTAATTAGTTTGTACGGTAATCTTATTTTATTAATTTTGTAAAATATTATAATAAAAATTAAATATTATATTCAAATAATAGCAAATTTATTATTCAAATTCTAGTCGTACAATTATGTTATTTATTGTAGAGCAATACCTGACGACTGCTCGTAGGTCTTGTCAGTGGAGCCGACAGAAAAATAGCGTCGCAGCAACATTGTTGCATTACAATGCTAAAGTCAGTATAACCGTTTATTTTCATGTTAATCTCATATAATATATCTCGTGCCTATGTATTAACTTGTAGTTACTAAGTAAGTTTCTTTCTTTCCATTTATGAGCCCTTGCGGCGATATAATTAGATTTTGTTAATCTGAATTCTTCGGAATTAAAAAAGTAAAATATGAGAAGTTAACAGTCTCCACCACTCGGACATGACGTTCCTTTTATTATTAAAAATAATTCTATTTGTGACACCAACGTGGTAGAGCCATGCTGCAGCTATATTATGCTTGTAGCACAAATGAGTCGGCTCGGGTAGGACCATGCCCTCACAGAATACAAGCGTAAAATAGCAGCTTAATGCTGATGTGTTTCGTATGGTGAGTGTAGAGAATCGGAAATCGGGGAGAAAACGAGACATTCCATCTTAGTCCTCAGGGGTGACAACGCAATTGCATTTGGATACTTAATCAAGGATAAATGCAGGTGGACTGTGTGCTCTGTCACCCTTATTCTATAAAAAAAACACGGGAAGACATGACGCGATAGATTCTTCTAATTCGCCAACACACAACAATCCTTTTACAATCTATTTAGTGATCATATAATATTGTCGCGCCGTGTTGAGTCGGCGTAAAAGAACCCACTACCATATCATTCCGTGGGTATTATGAGAGCCGACAGAGGGAAATGAAAGAGGATATGGGCAGCAGAATCTTCCGGATCACCTGCCGCGTGTGGTAACTATGGCAAATATCCCCGATATGAGTCCTCTCGTTTATGATTGGGTTCTGCGCTGCTCCAGTGTACGTTTACGGACTTCACACATCCTCAAAACATTTAATTCCTCAGATTCCTCACGCTGTTTCCCTTCACTGCCGAACACGTGGTAAATAAGTACTTAAATTTGCAATTAACAATTTCATCGGTACCAAAAGTGATCAAACCGGGTTTCTTGCGTACTGTTAAATTAATAGCAAGCGCTAAACCCCTGAGCTACCATCGCTCACTGTTAATAGATAGTATTTTTTTAAATACGTAATTTTCACCAAAAACGCAATAAGGTTTACCCCAAAGTTCAAGAACCTTAACGAACGATCCTTCACCCTTGACATTTGACTTCGGGTTGGTATTGACCTCAGGTCAATGATACCGTCCAGGGGTCTTATCGATTATGTCATTAGAACATAACACCATCGCAACATTTTTTTATAGAATAAGGGTGACAAACGAGTACACAGTCCACCTGATGGTAAGTGCATGCTGTGGCCCATAGACATTTACATTTATCCTCGATTAAGAATCAAAATGCAGATGCGTTGTCACCTCTGAGGACTAAGATGGAATGCCTCGTTTCCAGTAAAAAGGGTCTCCGGTTCTCTACACTCACCATACGAAATACAGCAGCATTAAGCTGCTATTTTACGCTGGTATTCTGTGAGAGCGTGGTCCCACCCCGGTCGAGCCGACCCATTCGTGCTACAACTAATATAGCTGCAGCGTGGCTCTACCAAGTGTAAAAGAATAGTACTCTACCACATATAAAGAGTGGTATAGAATCGTAAAATATTATAAATGTCCTATAATAGTAAAAAAGTGACGTTAGCTTATATACGTACCGCCACAATACCACCATGTGCTTAGCACAGTGTTTCTCTCATTTTGGCGAGGGTTTTGGATGAATTACCTGTGTAGCGGTGGTGTAAGAATATCTACTACCCCATATCATCCCGTGGGTGTCGTAAGAGGCGACAGAGGGAAACAAACCAGGAAACGGGCACAAGCGTCTTCCTAATAACGACTAAAATTAAAAAACTGCGGTTGTCAACTCGCTTGCCAAGCGTGGCAACTATGATACTCCCGCAATGAGGCAGTCTATAGGGACGGCTTATGTTCAGCAGTGGACTTTAATAGGCTGTAACGGTATGGATCAATTATCCAACGATGTGCTCCAATGCGTGTTGGCAGATGCCTTCAAAGTATTATTCAAACATATAGGTTTCCTCCATTGTCTAATACGAAGTCCCCGCTAGTCTTAACCCTCGTTTGTTTTTAGAAGTCTACAGAGGACGGGCTGTACTAATTATTGAAAAACAGACAATTTTTTTTGATTACCATAATAAAAAGTTTTTATTTTTTAACGGCTCTGTATCACAGTGGCTATGCTTTTGATTGCAGCGCTGTGGAGCAGCGGGTTCGAATCTCGCTTGGAACAAGTGATGGTCTACATATAATAATTTGCTCCGAGTCTGGATGTGTGTCCATATACGATTTATGTATGTTTTAATCTACGATACAGAAGAAAATCTTACTTTGGGGGTAACATTTTTATAAATACAATAAAAAATTAAAACTTTAAGCCTATTACTTATTGATTGATTGAGACCGTGACAGGTTAGGGGATAAGTACATTGAAAGTTCATAGTACGTGAGCAAACTGAGTGCGATGCTCGCAGGCACAAATGAAATAGTTAATTGCAATTTTAAGTGTTGTTTTGAGACGTGCATGGCATTCAAGAAAAACATTAAGAAACCTGTATGTATGAGATATTAAATAATAGATATTCTGAGTGAAATAAATATGTTAAATTTAATAAGCTAAGATCTCTTAATTAAAGCGGTCAGCCATCGCAAAGTCCTGATGATGTCCCTCCTCGTTTAGGGACGAAACACGTGTCGGACTATTGACGGTGGTGTGTCTTTTCTAGTACAGTGGTGCTGGGATTAGTGATGATGCTGATAGTGTACGCAATTGAAATAAGGTGGAAGGTGTTCTTTAAACTAGCCATCACTTTTATTTTTCACGCGTATATTAGCTTATTAATTTCTTTAATTAAAAAAATGGTATTTTGAGGGCATGTAAATAATTCTGGGGAAATTTGTGCTCAACAGCGAGACGCATTAAGAAAGTCCATATTCAATTATATTTCTATACACAAATAGATAGTATATATAGGCTCCATCATGCTCTTACCATAAGGTAAACTTTGTGCACAACTTTGTCCATGGACAAAGTTTGATTTTGAGTAACCACTTACCATCTGGTGGACTATGAGGTCGTTCGTCATTTCAGTTTCACAAAAAAAAAATGTTCACCGATCGTTCAACCGTCGATATGTCAACGCCCGCTGTTTGCTACCGATCTATTGTATGTAAAACGACTACTTGTCTAATTCAAATAATAAAACGTCGATAATTGTACACTTCTTTAGTAGCCTAATCAAGACTGAGATTTATCTACTGTAATACCTGTTACTGTCATTTTTTGTCTTAAAAGGCGACTATGGGAGATGCCTAAAGATTTCATAGCTTTCAGTAGGTTTTTTTTTATATACTTATTCTGTGTAAAATGTATATGTAGTATGTATGGGTGACAAACGAGCACACAGTCCACCTGATGGTAAGTGGTTGCTGTGGCCCATAGACATCTACATCTATCTTCGTTTGCGAATTTAAATGCAGATGCGTTGTCAGCCGTGAGGACTAAGATAGAATACCTCTTTTCCAGTAAAAAGGGTCTCCGGTTCTCTACACTCACCATACGAAACACAGCAGCATTAAGCTGCTATTTTACGCTGGTATTCTATGAGAGCGTGGTCCTTCCCCGGTCGAGCCGACCCATTCGTGCTACAACTATATTATTAATATAGCTGCAGCATGGCTCTACCACGTAAGAAAAGGTAACGGTATAGCCATCCCATTTGCTCCAGACGTACCCATAACGATTAGAAGGAGCAGCATTAAAGGTGTGGGACGTATGTACATTATAATAATAATGTCCTCTAGACCGAATCGCTCACAGCGGCCAGTCTACGAAAATTTGCCACCTGCGCAGGACAGGATTATAGTGCCCGAGTGTATGCGCAAAGGTGCACTCTGTATTCCCTCACTCTCATAGTCTGACGCGACGGGACGGCAATCCGACACGATCGGAGAGAGCAGGCGCAGAACTACGTGTTTTCCGAGGGGCGGATGTGAAACACCGGCAACTTTCTGACTTTGGGCTGCTACTGAGAATTTCTTGTCAGAAAAACAAAATAACAGATATTTGCCCAACCCGGGCTTCGAACCCGGAACCTCATAATCAGCAATCGTGTTTAAAACCACTAGGCCAATAAGTTAATTCACATTCGTAGACATCTACATCAGCTGCAAACTGCCGGCGGTCAAGTTCCCGCCAAAATTCTTTAAGCGTTAATTATTTTTAATGTTTTTTTTTAAATTTGTGCATCATGCAACAGACATTAAGTACGTCCTTCTTAACATTTTTAATTAATGTTAAAAACAAGCGTAACCAAATTAACCTGACATCTTAAATACTGAATGCCATTACCCAAAGCTATAAGATACTGATATGTATTAATTGTAATAGATTACAATGGAAGCAATTTTAAGTGCCTTAAAATTTAAAATTAATTAAAGAGTTCTCTGCCCTGAATGTTTTAATTGTTAGGCAAGATATATTCTATTGAAATATAAGCATACATTGTTTTAAAGTTGTAGAGATATTTAATTGTTGTAGCGAAATAGTATTGACCTTTAATGACGCTCAGGCAAAAAGGCTTAAGTTGTATGATTTTAAAAAATGTAAACATTTAAAAGTAATAGTAGAAGTCGGGAATTAAAAATAAGTAAATTAATCGCGATAAAATCCGTAAAAATAGTTTTATTCAATAATATATTTTACAAATAAGGCGTACGAATAACGAAACTTTGGTTCGTGGATTCAGATGCGTAATTCGACAATTTTTTCCAACAGTCCGTTAGGGTTTACTACTGAACATGAGCCTCTCCACACGATTTTAATATATTTTTTGGGATGTAAGGTTTTTTTAATCTTTTTCTTTTTTCCCATTTTGAAATTTGCCACTTTGGACATTAAAAAATATATTTTTATGGAAGTGGGGACAAAAGAGCATGCGGCTCGCCTATTGGTAAGTGACTGCCACGGTCCACCAACAACTGCAACACCAAGGGAATTGAAGGTGCGGTACCGGCCTTATAAAAAAGAGTAGTACTTTTTTATGAAGGTGCCTAAGTCGTATCGGTTCGGAAAAATCGCTAGTGGTAGCCGGTTCCACAAAGAAGTCATACGAGGAAGGAAACTCCTAGTAAATCTCATAGTGGTGGATACTTGACATACAAATGATATGGATGGTATATACAGGGTTATTTTTCAAAGAGTAGCCAAATTATAAACTTAAGTTCAAATATATAAATAATGATATACCGTTATTGCAGTTTTTAAAATACGAGTAAATAAAGGCTTCTACTTTTATTTGAAATTATCCCAAACTGAATGAGATTTATAGGCAACAACGTTTTTACCTACCGATCGAACCCATTGACAAGTGTGTGCGTGCGCAGTAAAATCAGTTAAAATAATGCATTACCACGCATTTTGAATTTAAAAGACAAAAAGGACAGAATGTTTGAGATTTTTTTAAATAATTTTTCTTCACCATTTACCTATATTACTTATTCTGAACTTTCTCTGCAAATTTGGCCGGTTATTGCAAAATAACCCTATATAGGTAAAGTAAATAGGTATACTTTGCCTACATTTTACACTATAAACAATAAAGATATAAAAGGTGCGTTTTAAATGAGTTCCACAATTGGTGACCTTTGGACGTATGGAAACTTTAAAAAAATATAAAAGAGTATTACGTAACTTAAATTCTCCGTCCAAATAAAGTATTTTTAAATATTTTTTTACAAAATACAGATTAATTAAATTATTTATGTATCTTTAGACTTTCTGCGTAACGCTTTTAACAAATAACACAAACCGTCTAAATTAAGTTGGTGAAAAAAAGATTTAAAAACAAAAATACAAGTAACGTTATTAACATTACCAATATTGCCATGAACTAATTCAAGTAAGCTTAAAATGTTTGTGGTGGGAGTGGTTCATGACAGTAGTCGAATAGCGACTTTCCAGCTTGTATTCCGCAACTTTAACTATTAGGCCGCTTCATCTTCCAAGTAATGCTTGCTTTTTTGAAAAGAAGAGGTATTTCATATTAGTCCTCACGGGTGACAACGCATCTGCATTTTGATTCCTTATTGAGGATAGATGTAGATGGACACAGCAACCACTTACCATCAGGTGGACTGTGTGCTCGTTTGTCACCCTATCCTATAAAAAAACCTACTATGTACCACGTCATCAATCCATCCATCTAGTGCTGTACAGAGATGGATGATAATATATTTTTTATAGAATAAGTGACAAACAAGCACACAGTCCACAGCAGCGTTAAGCTGCTATTTTACGCTGGTATTCTGTGAGAGCGTGGTCCGTCCCCGGTTGAGCTGACCCATTCGTGCTACAATATATAGCTGCGGCCTCTCTGTACCACGTATAACGATATAAAGGAGTGATTAGCAACAGAGTGAATTCCAACCTACTTGCAAGGTTTATTCATCTACAGGTTTTATCAGTTATATAAGCCGACAAGCCATAAGTTTTATGTCTCTGTTTTAATAGTTTTGTGAAGTTTTTCTGTTCAGTTTTTACTAACATATATAACAAAAACTGTACCTACATATATATGGACATGAGTTTAGAGTAGTAGTAGAGAATAATAATGATAATATTGCTACAGGATGATATTTTTAACATACGTTAAAATATTACGACCAATCGTAACTCGATTTACTCGTAAAACAAATGAAATCAGCGCACCGCGTTGTTTTCGTACAGTAATCCGGAAATTTTCTATCGCGGCTTCCGTGTAGATTTAGGTTACACATGATAAGGACGTAAAAATTCGCAGTAATTAAAAACGTAGGTGTTTGCCCGTTACTGCGGTCAGTAACGTTAAAAGCTGTAAGTTGAATAAAACTAATTTTACGGATTTCGGATTTGTTTTTTAAAGAGAATAACTGTGACAAACGAGCACACAGTCCACCTGATGGTAAGTGGTTGATGTGGCCCATAGACATCTACACCTATCCTCGACTACGAATCAAAATGCAGATGCGTTCTCAACCGTGAGGACTAAGATGGAATGCCTCATTTCCAGTAAAAGGGGTCTTCGTTTGTCTACACTCACCATACGAAACACAGCAGCGTTAAGCTGCTATTTTACGCTGGTATTCTTTGAAAGCGTGGTCCTTCTCCGGTCGAGCCGACCCATTCGTGCTACAACTATACTACTAATATAGCTGCAGCATTGCTCTACCACGTATAAAAGTGTTTCTCACCGGGTAGCTCAGGGATTGCTCGTCCTAAATTTTACACTAATAAAAATTTTAATTCCAATTTTATGTGCTGATTTACCACGTGATCGGCGGTGAAGGAAAAACATCGTGGGAATCATTCATGCCATAGAAAAAAAAATTCGAACATGTGAAGTCCGCCAACACGCACTGAAGCAGTGTAACGACCTGATTCTCCATAGCCCTTGCAGAAGAGAGGCCTGTCCTCAGCAGTGCGATAGGCTGTAACTTAAAGTTAAATAATAAGTTATTAGCTTAATAATTTCACCCGTGTAGAAGTAGTGTAATAATATCATCTACCATATCGTCCCATGGGTGTCGTAAGAGGTGACAGAGGGAAGCTGAAACAGGAGATGGGCAGCAGCATCATCCTTATAACAACTCAAAATTATAAAAAATTGTGGTTTGCATCCCGTCTGCCAAGCGTAACAACTATAGCAAAATCCCCCCTATGAGACAATCTATGGGGGGGCCTATGTTGGCGATAATAACAGTTACCAGAAATTGTTAGTATTGCCACGATAATGACAGGTGGGCTGGCGATCGCAGATTCAGTCGTTTAGGACCTGTCGGTCTAGGTAACGTAGGTCTGGCGATATTGCGAGATATTTGATCTGACATATGTTAAAGTCCTTAAAATCTCATATATAAATGTATGTTTGTTTGCTCGTATTTTATGCGCTGCCATATCGTTCATCAGATTGCGCTAAAACTTTGTCAACTTATTGCTAGCACTTACGCGAAGGTTATAGACATAAAACAATTAACTTACAGTGGGTGGCGCGCGTATCGTATCGACAAACTAATTTGAAAGTTATATATCATTCAACTTCATTGCATGTATTATCATTCCTAATTAAACAATATAACTCTCCCAATTTTAAAACGATATTTCCATAATTATTTTTTCTGCGGCAGACCTAGTAATTAATGAAAATGCCGTTTCAGCATTGTGCGATTGAACATAATTGTCATAGTTAATTAACGAAAAATTAAATCGTATACAAATAATGGTAATTTACCTAACTTTCATTTCCATATTATGTATGACACACAATGCTATTAAAAATCAATCGCCATTGTGTAGATTACTGTGGTCTTTCATTGAATTTTGATTTCGCCTGACAGTACGAGGCCGTCAAGGTTATTTATTGAAAAATTGGTTTACATTCATGATTCAGTTGCAATAGTGATAACAATAGAACAAACTTAATGATTTAATAAGATATCTCATTTGTCCTTTAACCAAATGCTTCGTAAAGGTCTACAAATAATTATTCTAAATCGGGATATAAAACAATCAATTGCTGTCCGTTAGTCTCGCTAAAACTCACAAACGGCTCGACCGATTTTGATGATTTTTTTTGTGTGTGTTTGAATGGGTCCTTAGATGGTTTAGATTTACATTAGAACCCGGTAGTTGGCGCTGATATCGAGATCCAGAAATCACCCGTGCGAGGCCGCAGTGGATCGCTACTATGTATATAATTTCTGATTTTATATAGAACGCCTGGCTCTACGACAAGGAGAAATCCTTGTATATGGAATTATGGATAGATATTTTACACAAAAATATAAAAAGAAATACTAAATTATTTACATGAAAATTAAAACTAAATTAACTATCACTGAATATTTACGTACACACTATCATTCTTTAAATAAATTTTTAATCCATTTAAACTCTGCTCTATTTTGATAAGTAAGAATCTTAATATATTATGCGAATTTACGTGAAATGCTCGTAAATTGATACAACGCAATATATGACCATAATTGAGCGCGATCAAAATTGAATGTTTTGGCCGCTTGCGTTCGTCGACCTCCCGGCCGTCGACCTTGTCTCAGCGACCTTGCGTCGGGGGCAACGACTGCCGCATTTTCGGGTGTTTTTCTCTTAGGAAAATTCCCCATTCTTCGAAAGAACTTCCCCACCCCCTTCACAATTATGCAGTATAGGCGACAGAGGGGAAAGAAAACGACATCTAAGAAGCAAAAAAATGTGGTACCCATTTCTAGAGGGCATTGGTTTCACCCGCCTACGTAAGTCAACACTGTTTTACCGCCATAAAATAAACAACGTATACTAAATAAAATAATATTTATTTCTAATAAATTATTTCTCTAAATACATTTATAATTTTGTATTTTAATATAGTGTGCATATTATTTAAATATTTTATAATAATTTAAATATTATATTAATTGTTCAAATAACCAAATTCTTTATATTTTATTCATTTTGCTTACATTTTGACATACCATACTTTCATGCTTATAGACTATTTGAGGCGGGCAGTCTCTCTGTAAAATAAGATCAAAATGCAGATTACGTTTTAAAATAAGGATGAGGGTTTTTTTTTAACTTTTATTCAGAATAAGTACTATATAAAATATAAGCAATGCTAAAATTATTAACATAACTAATACTAAAAAGCTAGAATTTCATTCCATCTTAGTCTTTGAAGGTGACAAATGTGTAGCCCTCTTTGTTTGAAGTTAGCTACAGGTGTTCATACTTCAGTAGCCACTTACCATCAGGTGGACAGTTAGTTTGTCACTTCAGTTTTGTTAAAATAATACCTTTGACTTATGCAGGTAAGTTAAAGTGCTTGTAGGCTTATACCTCGAGAGTAGTCGAATTATTAGGATTTAATCTTATGACTTTTAAGTTTGCGATCCACATATCCATACCATATTTTCGCTTCGTTGTATGAATTTACAACATATATATACAGAAAGAATACCAGCCTGTTTTGAACAGGAAAAAGTGCTCCGAAAAGCGTTAATGTATGTAGTGGTCATTTCAATCAAGAAATTGATCGAATATATTGCGATAAAATTATTGGGTACTTAAAATAAAATGTTACATTGATCGTAATTTTACAACAAAGACAGCGTCTATAAGCAATTAGGAACTTATTGCTTGTCAATAATGTTTACATTTTTTTTACAGAATAAGGGTGACAAACGAGCACACAGTCCACATGATGTTAAATGGAAGCGGTGGTCCTTAGACATCTACATCTATCCTCGAATAAGAATCAAAATGCAGATGCGTAGTCACACCTGAGGACTAAGATGGAGACACTCACCATACGAAACATAGCGTTATGCTGCTATTTTACGCTGGCATTCTGTGAGAGCGTGACCCTTTCCCGGTTGAGCCGACCAATTCGTGCTACAACCATACTATAACTGCAGTATGGCTCTACCACTTAAAAAAATAAATTTATTAAATTAGTATAGGATTAAATTGTGTAACCTATAATAACAACACTTGAATATATAAAAATGTGTTGTTTATCCTTGTATTTTAGTGGGAATTTTTAAGTAAATAAATGAACGTGGTAATAATTATAATGACAATTTTGACGGGAGTGTGGTGTATTGATCAGAGTATTTGACCACCATGTGGCGGGAACTCCGATTTGTATCCCATCCCGTGACAAAATGTGCATGAACAAAAGTTGTTGAATTTTGAGTTTTTTACGTTGCGATTATCCCTGATACTGTGAAGTGGCGGTGTAAGAATATCTACTACCCAATATCGTCCCTCGATTGTCGTAAGAGGCGACAGAGGAAAATAGAAACAGGTGATGGACAGCAGCATCTTTCTAATAACAACTCAAAATAATAAGAACTGCGGTTGCCAAGACAGGTTGGCAACCGCAGTGGCAACTATGGCAAAATTCCCCCCCTTGGGGCAATCTGTGGTGAAGGACTATGTTCAGTAGTGGACTTTTATAGGCTGTAATTGATGGATGATGTATGATTATGCCTGTATTCCCGTCACTACGCATTTTAGCCTTCCAACCTAGCCTTTAAAAAATCAGATTTTTATAAAGAAGTATGTATGACAGCTAAGCGAATACACAGTCCACCATGGTGAGTGAATACTGTGTTCTGGGGTTAATATCGTGACAGCGCTATCAGTGATAATGTGATTGACCGGCTCTGACGTCAGAGGTTGCTCGTGCCTTTTGCGAAACTGTATTCACGCAGTGACGCAAATAAGACCTTGGATTGCTATATTCTTTTCCAGATCGATAAAAATTAGGCGTTGATGAAAGCTGTTTTTTTTTTAAATTGACAATAAGTATGTATATACTACTCAGTTCCTATCTTGGCTAGACTCGCCCATTTACACCACCACATATCTCGTCACTTATGTACGGTAACCGGAGACTCTTTTTACTGGTAAAAAGCCATACGAAACATAGAGACATGCATATCTTAGTCCTCAGGGGTGACAACGCATCTGCATTTTTATTCTTAATCGAGATAGATGTAGATGTCTATGGTCCATGCTACAGCAGCCACTAGCCGCCCATAGTTCGCTCTATAGAAATTTATGTTTTTGGTATAAAATTTAATCAAAGCGTAATCAAGTACATTATAATGAAAACTCAATTGTGGTGTTCTTTACGTGACGCATTTATTTTGTTCGCACGATATTGCATAAATGAGGTGGTCGCTTTCAAGCTGTTTCTTAAATAAGTTTTGTAAGCAGTCTGTATAACCTGTGTTCTTACTGTATAATTTTACTTTGAAAATTAGTCCCGCTGGGTTTCTTGCTGGTTCTTCCCAGGACAAAGGTATTTCCGAACCAATGGTACTTAAAAGTAAAAAATAACTTTCAATAAGAATTACTTGTACCTAATCTATAACGAATTAAAAAAAAAATCTATTGTATTCTATACAAACATTTGAATCTAATTCTACGGTTCAAAAATCGGACAATCACAACAACTTCCCAATGTAAAATGAATAAAAAAAAGAAATTATACTAACGAGTACATAGCATATTAAACTAAATGGCTTTCAATAATGTAAATAGTTAAAACTAACTTTCAATTATGTTTTATTTTTATATCAAAACGACAATAATTTTGTAGCAACAATATAAGTACAAATTGTAAAGTTCGAAAATAAACTGAAACGTGACTTAAAATTGTTTTCTTTCTTTGATTCTTTCTTACCTAGTCTTAATCCCAGCATCACTACTCCCATCACCACTACACTAGGAAAGACACACCAACTTCGATAGTCCGACACGTGTTTCGCCTCTACACGAGGAATCCTCAGGTGAAATAGACTCCGATCCGTACATCATTTTATTTTGTTACACGGACCTGAGCAAATTAATTAATTTTTAAACTTTAATATAATGGACTTCCGCAAAGTAACGCCTGATTATATTAATAGTCCTCCTGATGGTAAGTAGCTACCGCATTCCATGGTCAACTGTGGTCAACTTCAATTAAAGAATGCTTCAGATTCGTTGTTACTTCTGTAGACTAAGATAGAATGCCGTACAGCCTGTACTTATACTGATTCTCTACAACCTTCAGACCGGGACACAGTAGTGCAAGCACTGCTATTTGACTGCAGAATATGTAAGAGAGTGGTACCTACCAAGACGGACTTTTAGCTATCATCATCATTATTAAAGCCCTTCACAAGTCCACTGCTGAACATAGGCCTCCCCCAAGGAATGCCACAAAACACGGTCCTGAGCCACCTGCATCCATCGATTTCCTGCATGTCTTACCAGATCGTCACTCCATCTAGTGGGGGGACGCCTTAGTATAGACGCCCTATATACGCCCTCTTAGATATAGTCTAATATAATAAAAATATAACATTAGTGTATACAGTTATTTTGAAATATATTTTAATAAGTATTAAAAATATGTCTTTAACTGAAATTAAATAAATCAATAAATTTCAATAGGATTGTATAACTCGCAAAAACCAATAAAAGTCATAAATTGCCAAAGTTGAGTTACCGCCACCCTATTTGCCCTCAATACAATGTACTCTAACACACACACGCGCGCATCTATTTTCGGCCTGTAAAAATATACTTGTAATTGTGTGCGTCGCGTTCGTATACGTGTACAGCGTCGACACTTGCGTGTGTTTGCGTAATAATATTACAGAGGTCGTCAACCGGTGAATTTTCGGTGGTGTGGACTGTTGCACAATAATTCCACGCCTTTAACAGTGTCCAATTTACATTAACCTTCCCAACCCTTATACGCTGTTAATCTCCTACAAAAAATATAAGACTGAATCTAAACGAAGGTCTTGTTCAACTGGTTCTACACGTGTGAAAGAAAAATGAAAATGTATTTAAAATATGACGCATGAAAATATAATTAAATATTTCTTTATATTTTTATCATACTTGATTTGTCTACACTGCCGTGTAGTGGCGACCTTCGAAGATCCATCACCCCATTTTGTGCTGTGATTACCCTAAGTAGCGAAGGGTATGAGTCGTCTTGCACTACCTGAATGTCAATTCACCTGTCAAGCATTTGCCATGACGCAAATCAAGAGAGATTGAGAAAACCAGGAACTGACCAGCAGTTTACGGAAGGAAGAATACAAAATTATTTTATTACGATTGTTATTGTTATTTGACGGCTCAGTGGCGCAATGCCTTAGAAATGAATTGCAGTGCTGGGGGCCGCGGGTTCGAATCCCGCACGGAACAAGTATTTGTATGACCTGAAAATAATTGTTTGTTTTTGTACAATTTATGTTTGTAAACTGCATCTACGATATAGGAGAAAGTCCTAGTGTAACGTTTTTTAAACAATAATTACAACAAATTTTTTTTATAGAAGAGGGGGCAAACGAGCATGCGGCTCACCTGATGGTAAGTGACTACCGTCAGGTAACCAGGGGTATTGCAGATACGTTGCCGGCCTTGTAGAAAGGAGCTCTTTTCTTGAAGGTCCCTAAGTCGTATCGGTCCGGAAAAATCGAAATTTAAAAGTAATGATCGGAAAGGGCGTCCATGATATATCCAAATTTGGAAACGAATGTTTATTTTGACGAAAAAATATATAACACTTTCTTTTTAAAATATATTGTGTATTTTTCACTTGGCTCCGAACTTGAAAAGAGCAAAATTCAGCAGAATTGTTCCTTGACTACTTCGCCATACAGTCGTTAAATATAAAGCATGGTTAATTTACTTTGATTATGATGCCAAGTGCGTCATCATGTTGCGCAATAAAAACATATATTGAGAGAGATACAGTCGACTCGAAAACGTTTTCCCGAAAGATACAATTACACATTGCTACGTGACTAAGATCACGCCATTGTAAGCACACTAACAAAAGTCAGTATTAACCTGATATTAACACATTACAACTTCTCGTCCCGAGCCCAAGGAAAATTCTTGAAAACTTGCGCCAACTGTGTCTACTTCTAAGCGAAAGGCACATATCGAGCTATCAAAATATTATTACAGTTTGACGTTCCCTTGTTGTTATTACGTAAAAAAACAACTTTATTTCATGCAATAAAAAACAAATACTCATGAACAGGAATAACAATGAAAAATACAAACTGTCAAGTAATAATAACAATGCAAAACTACTGGCTGACTAGTACACTTTTTACATTTAAAAAAAAAAATATTATGACGTCAGGAAAACACAGTTCTCAGCCAGTTGCAGACATTGACATCCCAGATAGAATAAGGTACTTGTTTACGTATTCAACAATCGATGATGAGATGTTTTATAGTACACAGATGGCTATGATTCATCCACAACCTACGATAACATTACGCAAGTAATGCTTTTTCTAGTAGATTCTATATTTTATTAGTGCATATGATATGGACCAATATACCATTATAGAATTATTAATTTATGTGTGTATTATTATTGTATTGACACGGCCCAAAACTTTTTATAACTTTTCGTAACGTCATTGACGTAATTGCTGTAAAAATTGACACAATAAAGGATTCTGTTTTGTTTTTCCGCTACGTTCTCTTTGAAGGGTTCTATCTGTAGATAATATGCCTACGTAATAATATACGTAACATTGTCTTATATTCAAAAATTACGTCTAACGCTTGCATTGTAGGACAAGGGAGTCTGTGATTTAGTAAACGTCTGCTAAAGGAAAGGTATACAAGAGTCAGTTATTTACAAATTACCAGATTTAAAAATTTTAGAATAAGAAAAAGAGATCATGAACTATATTCATGAACTCATGTGCCTAGTATTACCATTTTTTATAGAAATAAGGGTCACAAACGAGCATTCACCTGATGGTAAATTGATGCAGTGGCCCATAGATACTTCTACCTACTCTTGATTAACAATCAAAATGCAAATGTGTTGTTACCCCTGAGGACTAAGATGTGTAACTTCGTTACCACAGTTACACGTTGGAATTCTTTTCCCCGATCGAACCGACCCACTCGTGTTGCATCATAGCTCTACCAAGTATAATATAAGATTATGGTTCTTTTAAGGGTGAGGCCTACGTCCAGCTTTTTCTCCCCTTCTTTTCCTTCAGCCCGAAATAGTATACTGACCATGACACTTTTTCTGCACATCAGACCTTTATATTACGTAAACTTAATCTTTGCACCGAATTATCCTAGGTTAGTTAGGTTGTTTATCGAATGTAAGATTGTATTTGAATTAACACTAAATGTATAACACTTAACGTACAACAAATATTTTGAATTTGAATTTATGAATATGTGTTTGGAATATCCTTTGACCCTTAGACCTGCACAGCCTAACCTCGGCGATGGTGCGTCTCCACCTCTTTGTTGTCCACTTACCACGCATTCGAACCGAACGATTTGCTTCGTTGTTAATAATGTGTACAGCTAAGAAGTGGAATAATTTGGCAGCATCAGTCTTTCCATCCGAATACAATGTGGGTCTGCCTTTAAGGCAAGAATAGGCTCTTGTAAAGAAAGCTAAGTCAGTGCGCTATACCATCTTCGGTTGCATCACCTCTTTCCATTAGGTGGGATTGTAGTCAAACACTAAGTTATAATAGTAAAAGGTTAATAGGTGTCGTGACATTCGTCTTATTCCGTCTTATTATTATTATTTTATATCGCCTATATTTTACTGTAAACAAACGTGTAAATCTGTTTGATTGTTGTTCATCTTCTTCATTATCATCCCGTGAAATTCCATTGCTGGATTGGATCTTCCGTTCAGGAGAGGGTTTGCCTTAATCCTCTCACTTGGCAGGCACATTCACGATCGCAGTAATAGACGCCGCGAACTTTTGACACTTTTGCACTGGGTATTTTACGTCTAACATAAAGGCCCATACCGCATCAAACAGTCGTCCATCGGAAGCCATAAGGTTATATCACGCTGACTTTATCACTCTAAGTCAAAATGATTGTGACACCATGAGACTTAACGACATCTTAATATTGAGTAGCGTTTGAGTATTTGGCCATTAGAGGCATATCCCATAGTCTCCAACAGTACCCACAGGACGAGGGTGGTAATGTAGTTTCTCACGCCATCCCTATACGGAACGGCCGGGATCTTCTAGTGATTATAACCCTACATCGTGTAAATTTGCGATTTAATAGTAAATCACTTCGATCAAGTTCTTCGTTTTAATAGCTATTTATTTGTTTATTTTAAATGGATTATTTCCGAGATTCGTCACTTTAGATTATATTCAACGACTAGAAAATACGTCGTTTATTGATTTTCAATTAACCTTTTATTATCAACATATTCATTTAATTTATCAACGAAACGACAATGTGCGAATTTGACCCATAACTCAATCTAAATCGCTCACTGTACATCATATTCGCGCAGGCCGTTCAACTCGCAGTTGTATCGGAAAGATGTACATCTCGGTTCATTGAACTCTATTGAAAATAAAATATAATATGTAACGTAATGACATGACGCATTGTCTTCTGCTTAGTGATGTTACGTTGCGAAAACGAGCGCGAAACGGCTTGGACACGCTGAATCAAGTTTTATTTTTCTGTGACGTCATTTGACGTTGCTGGCTTAAAAGTTTTATTTTTAATTGTATGTAATTAATTAGGTGTTTGATTAAAAACAAGCATTTTGAAATAAGAATTCATCTTGTGTTCTTTTTTCTTTTAAAGGTATTTAAAAGAAAAAATATATGAAAAATATGTACATGATACAGTGAAGCTGCTGATGTATTATGGCTGCAGAAAGAAAGCGTCAGCTCGATTGGGAAGTACTTTTCTTTTACAGAATAGAATAGAATGGTTTTAATCAATATAGATTACAAGAATACATAATGAAAGCTCAAATATGCTTTAACCACTAGTTCGGAAAAACCTCTGTCCTGGGAAGAAAAAGCAAGAAACCCAGAGGAACTTTTTTTAAGTACAATTAAATGTAAAAAAATTAGAAACAGCATGGTAGCGATCACCTCATACCTAAGGGTTATTTATCATTCAGAAGAAGGGTTATTATAATATCAATGAAAATAATGTAAATAATACATAATAATTATGAATAAAAAAAACCCCTGGGAATAAGGTGATCGTCACCATGCTGGTTCTATGAAAATTCATATAAAAATTGAACAAACAAAATTATTGTTAAGTATCTTTAAAAAAAAAAGTATCGCTGGGTTTCTTGCTGGTTCTTCCCAGAACAGAGGAATTTTCGGAACCAGCGGTAAATAAAAAAATGACTTTCAATAAGTATTATGTAATAACCAAGATTGAATAAAAAATCATTCTATTCTATTCTATTCACTCTTAGTATAGTACCCTTTTAAACAATTTTTGCTACATAAAAAACTTTACAGTTTTGATAGATATGTCCTACACATTTTCTGGGCCTATGTTATAAAAGCGTATACAATGCCCCATGACGGAATTACTGACGCTTTGAAGTTTGAAGTGGAGTAACAGCTAGTACCTACCTAATAACTGACTTCTGTTAAATTTACTTTTTTTTTATTTATTTAAAAGGACAACCAACAAGACGAACACTATTACATGGAATTTAAAGTAACATGAATATCAAACTAAAGCTAAGTGTCATCTTAATTATAGGCTGCCACGTCATGCAAATGTGGACTATGCAAATAAAACTTAAATAGGTTAGTTAATACTAAGCAAATGAAAACTTAAACATTTTAATCCTTATTTTTTATGTTAAAAAAGTCAAACCATAGGTATAAATACTTAAATCAAACAGACTCCATTGACTCGAGAAACTGACCGAGCTTGAGTCTAAATTTCATCGGCTTGTCAGAAAAGATGTCGATGTTGTAAGACTTAGATATTAAGTTGTACTGTCTCTGTAAGCGATTCATGGTGGCGTGGTGACCTAAGCTACTTTTGGCACCTTTTGGTGAGAAAGGAACGTAACGTAACGTACAAAACTATAGACAAAAGCTATAAACATGAAAGCACATATCAAGTAATATTAGCTACACAGGGTTAAGGTGCGGCTAATTTCCTTACCATACCGATAGCAGTTTAAAAAAATTGTTGTAATTTTAACGATTCCATTCGTGCTCGTCACTAACTCTATGTTTTAACTACCTACCACGGTATGCATTATTAAGATATATTTAAAAAAAACGTAAACACTAATTAACATTTTATACTTCTTAATCGTTGTTGTGTGTCGGTACCAAGGCGGCGCGGCGGACATGGGAAAGGCCCGAAACACCTCATAGCATCCAATAGAAGGCGGCATATTATCTCGTGTATGTCTGATGTACAAGCAATTTAAATTGGTGATACACGATGATTGACGATTGAGATCATGGAGAAGCTTGAAAATATTATGAAGATACTAGATGTTCGCCAAAATGCAACGTGCAAGTACGGTGGTTTTATTTCTGCTTCAAACCCCTTCCAGAAGTAAAAGAAAACCTGTCCTGTTGGAGATGGCTCAGTTAAGAACCAAAATGCAGATGCGTTGTTACCTCTGAGGACTGAGATGGAATGCTTCGTTTCCAGTAAAAAGGGTCTCTGGTTATTTTACGCTGGTATTCTGGTCTGGTCCTACCCTGGTCGAGCCGACCCATTCGTGCTACAACCATAATATAGCTGCAGCGTGGCTCTACCACATATAAGCTATCTTTATTTTTAAGCTTATAAAAAAAAATAGTCATAATACACTTGAACTATACCAGTACCTAATAACGTTTGTCTAAACGGAAACCTCACGTCTAGCTATTACAGAGTCAAAATAACGAAGCTTAACCTCAAATAACCTCAATAAAGTTTAGCTCACAATTACAAGTAATTGTTACAAATTAATTCGCCAAAATCGATCGATTGACTCAATAGCGGCAACCGCACTAAACCACAATGACAGTATATGACCTAGCATTTTTTTCTTTTAACTCGTTTTCCTTTTAGTTCCAATCAGGAACAACTTAGGCCGTTTTCGAATTAGTCGGTACTAAAGAGATGCAACAAACGACTGGTGTAACGAGCCAATACGAGTATCGAGCACATAAACATATGAACAAAAGTTATTTCTTCATAATTTGACACCAGACAACAACGACATTATGATGCGTTTTCAATATAGGTATTGCCTAAAAAGTAGTGATTATATACAACAATATATAGTAATGACAATAATTTGTATCGCATTGTCATTAGTCGTAAGTTAAAGGTCAAAAAATATCTTGCTTTAACAAATTGCCAGTTATGGTTTTATTTATGTATGGATATCGCCAAACTCGTACTTGTACGTGGTAGAGCCATGCTGCAGCTATATTACTGGTATAGTTGTAGCACGAATGGGTCGGCTCGGCCGGGGAGGGACCACGCTCTCACAGAATACCAGCGCAAAATAGCAGCTTAACGCTGCTGTGTTTCGTATGGTGAGTGTAGAGAACCGGAGACCCGTTTTACTGGAAACGAGGCATTCCATCTTAGTCCTAACGGGTGTATGTAGTCATCGAGGAAAGATGTCGATGTCTATGGGCCACAGCAACCACTTACCATCAGGTGGACTGTGTGCTCGTTTGTCACCCTTATCCTATAAAAAAAATAACTCTCCTTTCTTCGTCGCAATTATAATCATATCGCAGAGCCTTGCCTTCAAACTATAAGTCACATCGACGGTGATCACTTCGGTCTACAGATCGGATTAGCAATAGAGATCTCTATTGGTTTTGATTCGCTGTCTCACTATCCGATCTGTTCGAATTGAACCCACTGTAGATTCTAATGGTGAGCGCATGGGTGGAACCGAAGCAGCCCAAGCCTTTGCGAAGTTTTTTCGCTGTCTGACTTTGCCACACTATGCCTCGCGCTAGATCTCCAATACCACGGTCATCATCCGTTCTGTATAAACTGCTGGCCGATTTTCCCTTTTGTGATTAACTTGTCTGTTGAAGACGATATATTAAAAGAGATGTATGCGATGTCGACATTGGTAATACCTATATTGGTCATACATTCTATCGCTATCTCGAACAATATGAAAAGGGCCGTTTTGGACACAACACGGCTTCGGGGCGATTTGTCTTCGACATTATATCGCATCGCGGCATCACACTTCGTAGCACATTTTTATAAAATAATGTAAAAAAGTGAAAAATTACCCAAATTGAAAACATAATTTAATTTAAGCCTTGTTATAGAAAACTATTTTTAACTGTATTACATTATCATATGCTAGAACAAAAATATAGTATCTGTATACCACTGACGTGATTAACTAGATACTTACCAACTTATACCTAAATGAATGAAGTAAATATATTTTAATACAAAAATAATAAATATGATCATGTGTCAGATTTTCGTAAAAGGCTCAAGTGGTTGCCAATCCGTCTTCACCGGAATGCTCATATTCTCTCGCTTCTTTATAATATTCTTTTTAATCCTTTCTATCCTTCTTACCTAAAAAATCGGTTTGAATTCCTCCATGACTCATATTTGAGACATTTGAGATCATCAGAAAATTTGATATTAAAAATGCCTGCTCACACTACCAAATTTTTGGACAGATCATTCACAATACAAGCTGTCCGATTATGGAATGACTTGCCGTTATCAGCAAGACGCGCTCAATCCCTACCGGTTTTTAAGAAACATGTACATGATTACTTTTTTCAACTTTGATTCTATCCAGTTCATTTGTATATAATTATTCTACCTTTATCTAGTTATACTATTTGTTTATATGAATGGCACATTTATGTTATATGTAATAGTTTTAAAGTATATATTTGTACTTTTATATATTTATATTTATAAAAATATATATTTACATGTATATATATACATATATATATTAATAAGTATGTATGTATTTATCTTATCTATGTACTTATATATCCATCCCATATTTCTATTTTATGGCTATAATAAAAATAATGTTACTTTTGTCGCCAAACCACACACATGTTTTTATTGTTTTCTTGCAACCCTGTCCATCCAAAGGTTGTCTGGAAGAGATCGCTCTTAGCGATAAGACCGCCCATTGTACCACATTTCTATTTCTCCTTTTTTGTTAATATTTATGTTATTTTTTGGCGTGCAATAAAGTGTTATCTATCTATCTATCTATCTACTTTGACTTGGATGCAAATTTACTTCCTTTGATCACTAAGCCACGGGGTCACATAAATAATAATAAATAATAAATAAATAATGCGTTTATTTCGGTAATCTTGTTAACAACATATTGCTGAGACTTCCCAGTGAGTAATCAGAGGATACTCGTGTTGGGAATGACCCGCTACTTCCCAAAAGAAAGATTACAAAATGTTTTACGTCTAGAGAATTTGTAATTATTACGTGTAAGTAATATTAAGGAGTGTGTGAATGTGAGTGTAGGAGTGTTGTTGTATGTATGATGTGGGGGTGTGTGTGTATGTGTTGGCGGATGAAGAAAGCATAAGTAAGAAGAATAGTTGCCTTGCAAAATAAAATATATATCAGTAGCAACAGGCAGTAGCAACATATAAAAAACACATAATGAACACCCTCTACAATATAAATTAAATTATTTTTCACTATAATTACATTATTACAATATTATTTACATTTGGTTTACACTTACATTTTGTTACACACATAATAAATATAAAAATGATAGTTGACTTTGATTATATTATCCTCCTTAAATGGAATTTCCAAGTGCCGGAATTTTTCGGATCAACAATCGCAAGGTGCCCGAACGAACCACATTTACAACAATTTAACAATTTTATTGATCACTATCGTCGGTTTTTTAAAATAATTTAATGCATAATCAACAAATGTTGATTCGCTCACTGTAAATTAAGCATCAAATGGCATTTTTTTGATGGCGCACTAAAGTCCTTCAGTGCGTGAAGAAATCTTTATCTTGCCCAAAGGAAAATGGAGAAGTGATATAGAAATAATGATCGTTTGAAAAAACGTGCAGCGTGGCGTCATTACAAACATACGAGTACGGTCTTGTATTACAGTGTGACTACTAGAAATTTGCACTAATTGCACAGCTATACCACAAGTCCCACGAAACGCTCATCACTGAGGTCTAAGCTGGCGCTCAGAGTCAGCTCTGAGCTTAGCTGAGCTGGGGGGTCGGAGTTGGGTATATTGGGACTAAATCCCATCCAAATAAGTAAGCAAGTTGAAGAGAAATCACCTTTTTATAACCTAACCTAATAGTGCCCAAGAATGCAACAGTGTCCAATGGACAACTTCAAGCAAAGGAGGTTACAGATGCGTTTTCATGCCTATTGACTTTTTATAAAAGGGTGACAAACGATTCGATTAAGAATCAAAATGTAACAACCCACCTTTTTAAATAGCAAGGCATACTAAAATGCTTCTTGGTGACCTTGGTTAAAATAATCAATCGAGCACAGGTGCAGTATTTCCGTGTTTTACAGGAAATACTTTGCACCTATATATAAGCGCAGGAACTGCATGACTTAATGTATTCCTCTCTCTCTCTTCGACCGTAGGAAAACCGGAAGCTCCGACAGTCTCTAGGTTTCCACCTCTTTGTTGTTCACGTAGCACGCATTTGAACCAAACGGTTTGGTTCGATAAGAATTCAATTCAAATAGATATATAATAGGGTGGAATAATTTGCCAGTATTTCCATCTTATGAAAATTGAGTGTCTTCAATTCGAAAGTGAATATATAATATATTGTGGGTGATGCAGGCGAGCAACTTGTAAATTCGATCACTAAATTAATCAACTTTATGTATTCCGGTAATGTCAATCCAGAAATTGTTCCCATTCTTTTCGGCGCGAACCTCATTGCCCTCACCAAAAAGGACGGAGGGGTGAGACCAATTGCTGTTGGATCAACACTACGACGCCTGGCCTCCAAAATTGCTGTTCGACATATTTTACCAAAATTAAATTCGCAATTTGAACCCGTACAGTTAGGCTTCGGTGTAAAAGGAGGGTGTGAGGCAGCCGTCCATGCCCTACGCTCTTTCCTAACTTTCGGACATCCTGACGTGTTGCTCAAAATTGATGTCAAAAATGCTTTCAATTCAGTAAATAGGGATACCCTGCTGACGGAAATAAAACAACATATACCGGAAATATACAATTATCTTTTTCTCAGTTACGCTGACCCAACAAAATTGTTATATCGTTCTAATGAACTGTCCTCGGAAGTAGGTTGTCAACAAGGTGATCCCCTTGGGCCAGCAATTTTTAGTTTGGCTATAAATCCGATAATCAAAAATTTAAATTCTAAATTCAACGTTTGGTATTTGGACGACGGAACTCTAGGAGGTGATATGGATACTGTGTTTTCGGATCCTTTTTAATCAAAAATAAATTTGAAGCCATTGGTTTGGAGCTTAATTTTAGCAAATGCGAACTTTTTATAAATAACTGCAACTTAAATTTAAATGACGTAAAACAAAAATTTTATATTTTGGCTCCAAATATTAAAATAGTTAACAGTAATTCCCTTTACCTTTTAGGTTCTCCAATTTTTAATGAATCTATTTCTAAATATATTAATAATTCAATTACTAAATTTCAAAATTCCGCTGACCGTCTCCTTGAAATTAGTCCATATTATGCACTTTGCATCTTAAAATTCTGTCTTTTCGTCCCAAAATTTACGTATGTGCTCCGTTGCTGCTCCTTTTGGAATCACCCAGATCTCTTGACACAAGTAGACAGCTTAATCAAAATTAGTTGACGTACGAGCAATCTTGGACCCAAGCATCCCTACCCATCCGTTATGGTGGTTTAGGATTCGCAATATTTCAGTGTCTCTTTACCAGCCTTCCTATCTTCTGTCCATAGTTCAGCAAATCTCATAAGTAAAATTTTAAGGGCATCCTTCAAACTTTGAGATTGCTGGCCTGGAAAAAGCTAGAAACGCTTTCTTAATTGCATGCCCAGGTCAAAATTTTCCCGTTTCTCCAAATTCACAAAGGAGCTGGGACGACATAAACTGCAAATTGACTTATGACAATCTTTTGAGCTGTAGTACAGGTTCGGCGCGTGCTAGGCTTTTGGCCGTGGGTACGCATGAGGCTGGCTACTGGCTTCACGCGTACCCTTCGTCAAATACAGGAACATTTCTTGAGCCTGACACGCTCCGAATTGCAACCTGTCTACGGGTTCCGGTCTGCGTTTCTCATAAATGTCCGTGTGGCAGTGACGTCGACAAGCTAGGACATCATGGACTGTCATGCCAAAAAAGTGCAGGCCGCTTCTCGAGACATGCAGCACTTAACGATATCATACGCCGGTCTCTTGCCACCGTCAACGTGCCAAGTCTGGTCTTGAAAAAAGGCCAGGTCAAGAGTACCCTAAACCGAAGAGCATGTATGAAGGGAATAATGAAAGTGGACGAAGCGAAACAAGTATGTAAGGATCGTAGCAAGTGGAAAGAAGTGGTCTCTGCCTACCCCTACGGGAAAGAGGCGTGATCATATGTATGTATGTATGTATGTATTATTTTAACAGGTAGTGTTACCTATCGCCCATCTATGATCTATCTGACTCATAGATGGGCGAAGGCAGTAGAGTCCAAGGGGGAGGCATTGGCCGTTAGTTTGAACATTGCGAAGGCTTTCGATCGGGTTTGGCACAAAGCGCTTCTTTCGAAGCTCCCTTACTATGGGCTTCCTGAGAAATTGTGCAATTGATCACCAGCTTTTGCAGATCGGAGCATCAAGGTCGTTGTAGACGGTGCATGCTCCGACCAAGTTTATTAACGCTGGTGTTCCACAAGGCTGCGTGCTATCACCAACGCTGTTTCTTCTGCATATCAATGATATGTTGCAAACCGGTAGCATTCATTGCTATGCGGATGATAACACTGGTGATGCTCTATACGCCGGCCGTGCGAATATTTCTCGGGAAAACGTCGCCGAGTACCGGAACAAACTTGTGTCTGAAGTCGAGTCTTTGCTGAACAAAGTCTCGGATTGGGGCGACTAAATCTAGTCCAGTTTAATCCTCAGAAGACACAAGTTTGCGCGTTTACCGCTAAAAGAACTCCTTGTCGTATCTCCTCAGTTTCAAGGCACTCCTTGTTGCCTCAGCCAGTATCGGAACTCGGCGTCGACATGTCGGTTTCGCGGTCACTTGGAAGAAAAGGCCAAATAGGCCTCTAAAGCTTGGCGTGCTCAGCAGAGCGGGACAGTATTTCATGCCGGCACAACGCCTGCAACTTTACAAGGCGCAGGTTCGGCCTCATGGAATACTGTTCCCATCTCTGCTGGGCTCCCCAGTGCCAGCTCCTTCCACTTGACCGCATCCAGCGCAGAGCGGCTCGAATCGTCGACGACCGAGTTCTTTCCGATCGGCTGGACTCACTGGCACTGCGTAGAGATGTTGCATCTCTTTGCGTATGTTATCGCATCTATCACGGGGAGTGCTCTGAGGAATTGTTCGGATTAATCCCAGCCGCCAAATTTCACGAAAGCACATCGCGGCAGAACTCCCGATACCATCCACACCATCTGGATAATTGGCGGTCCACCACTGTGCGATTTAGAAGATGTTTTCTTCCTCGCACAACTTTCTTGTGGAATAGTTTACCACCAGCGATTTTTCCGGACCGATACGACTTAGGGACCTTCAAGAAAAGAGCCTACTCCTTTTTAAAAGGCCGGCAACGCATCTGCAATTCCTTTGGTTCCCCTGGTGTTGCAGTTGTTCATGGGCGGCGGTAGTCACTTACCATCAGGTAATCCGCATGCTCGTTTGCCCCCTCTCCTATAAAAAAAAATACCTACAGGGAAAAAATTGTTTACCAAAATAACACAATTTTACACAAAGTATAAAATCAATATAAACTGTATGATACATTTGTCTTTTGTCTATCAAGGGCTAAAAAATATGAAAGCGTGTTTAAATTTTTTATAGCAATAAAACTTATTAAAGTTGAAAATCATTTTATCTTACTAGGCTATTGATATGAAATAGGGAACCAGTTGATATAATTCTAAAGCTAATAAAAAACGCGGTCTCGATACGTCCACGTAAAAATTTTTCCAAACTTTTTTTTTTTCAAAGTAGCAGTTTAAAATGATTTTTTAGAAAATATAAGATGGATTAATTAGAGTGTTTTCTTGATATACGGCTACTTATATTATCGTGTAAGTGCAATATGGTTATGATAGAGGCATTTTAAGAACACATAATTGCTTGACCTTGACGTGACGAGAGTAAAGCACTACCAAATAACGCTTTGCGTTATGTGGCGTGCGTATTGCAAAACTTAAAAGAAGCATCAGGCTTTTTTACGTGTTTGTGAGATAAACAATAAAAAAAACTGATTTAATGGGAGCAGGTAGCGTCCTTGACAAGTCGACAATAAAGCTCAACCTCTCCTCTCAAAAATGTACCCAAGGGACGCCTGTAACCAACTTCAAATAAAGATGGTTACAGGTGCATTGTCACCGGTGATATCTAGTTTGGATTAACTTTACCTGGCTCTGTGCCTTGTTTCTTAGTGGCAGAAACTGGTAAAAGGGTTTTAACTATTACAAATGAAAAAGTAGCCTTTCGATTTTTTAAAGGATACATTTCCGTGAGAGTGCGCAGGGATTGCATAACTTTATTCCTCCTTCGCCATTTGCTCGGCCGGTCTTCATTTGAGCCAAAGAGTCTGTTTTCTTGCTCATAATGCGTACAGCAGAGGAGTGGAATAATTTACCAGCTTCTATCGTTCCATCTAATCATAATATTGGTGTCTCAAGGCAAGAGTGAATAGGCTTTTGTTAAGCTAAGTCAGTGCGCTTCACCATCTTCGGCTGCATCACCACTTACTATCAGGCGGGATCGTAGTTAAGCACTAGCTTATTAAATAAAAAAAGAACGGAATGAGACGTAACAGGGCCCTACTTATTTCTTTGATAAATTATCTATTTATTTCTTTGATAGGTTCGATAAAATTATTCGCGCCCCAGGCATACATAGCTACTCTACCTCACGCGATTTACCGAATTTTAACATCGTACACATGTTATTCTGCATCATTGCACGATATTGAAAATGAACAACTTTCCTAAAGAAATTTATCAATCCACGTAGTATATATTTTTGCGGAGGGCTTTGACTCGCGGAGTGGAGGTCATGGACCCCGTTTTTGTTAATGTGTGTATTCAACTGATTGAAAGTGAAGCGTGCTCGAGAAGTTTTTCTTTCCGACAAATATCGCAAGAAACGAGGAAATAAATTCTAGTCGTAATAACAACACTATTCAAGACAAAAACAAATGAATACATACATAAATTATCACACCGTTACCCAGAGGGGTAGGCAGAGACTACGTACTTCCATTTGACACGATCCACATCCATATACCTACGCATACATGCTTGTCGGTTAAATTTGCCCTTTTATTTGCATCGCATCATCATTACGTTGATAACAATTAAACATAAATAAACAAATCTTTTTATTACCTCATTAAATATTTTGATTATCGTTTAGTAGCGGTAACGGTGTAAGAATATCCACCACCCCATATCATCCCGTGGGTGTCGTAAAAGGCGACAAAAGGAAAATGAACCAGGAGATGGATTGATGGGCAGCAGCATCTTCCTGATAACAGCTGAATAAAAAAAACTGCGGTTGCCAACCGTGGCAACTATGGAAAACATTATGAGGTAATCTATTGGGAGGTATAGGTTTAGCAGTGGACTTTTGATAGGCTGTAATGGAAACAGTAAACTGAAAAACTTCAAAGTTGCTTCCATTCTGCAGAACAAAAGTAAGACGTGGTGGAGTGTGCATACTCAAAGATAAAACACTTCCTCTAAGCCCATAAATTTATGTAATGAAATATCGGTTGAAAAATATTTTGAATGTTGTGGAATTGAGGTACCAGCCTACAAATGCAAAATTGTCTGCGTGTATAGAATACCGCAATCACCAGCTTCCGTATTTTTTAATAAGCTGGATACACTACTCTTTAAGCTAACGACTAAGAGCAACATGAAACTTATTCTATGCGGTGATTTCAATATTGACACGCTAAAAGACAACAGCACAACCGAACAGTTATCAAACTTAATGCATAACTATAATCTTAAACTTCACATTAATAAACCGACTCGTCAAAACACATGCATTGATCATATAGCCAGTAACATAGAACATCCCTATAGTTCCTTATATGGGTTCAACATGTCAGACCATAATACAAGTCAATTACTAAGCTTTCCGGTAATAAAACAAGAAAAACTTAAATATATGTATGTTACTAAAAGAAATTATAGCAAAGAGAACAAACAGAAGTTCAAAACGTCAATGGCAGCGCTTTCCTGGAAGGAAATCGACGTAGAAGATCTTAATATAGCATTCAATAACTTTCATGAAATGTTTTGCTTACTATATAATCTTTGCTTTCCTATTCAAAGATGTAAGATAAATTTTAGCACTCAAGCACCTGAATGGATTACTACAGGTATTAAAATATCATGTATTACCAAAAGAAAATTGAGATACATCTATTATAAAAACAAAAATACTAAAAACAAAGAACGGTATGTTAAGTATTCAAAATTACTCAAATCTTGTATTATTTGGTCAAAAAGGAAAATAAATAACAATTTAATTAAAAAATCCAAGAATGTATGTAAGACGACCTGGGATATCATTAAAAATAATGAATATGACTATACAAATAATAAAGATATTGATTGGATTAATAGTGACGGCATAAAAATTGTGAATCCTAATGACATTGCAGAAAAATTTAATAACTATTTTATTGACATCTCTGACATAAAAGTTGATAAAAAAATACAGAAACATAGAATGCGCTTAGACAACCTCGAACATAGCATATTTTTACGACCATGCTCTGTAAATGAAATTATAAGAATAATTAAATCCTAAACAACACAAAATCTGTGGGTAATGATTCAGTCTCTACTCATATACTAAAGGATTGTGCCGATATTATAGGTCCTATTCTTTCAAAACTAATAAATCTATCGTTCACACAGGGTACATTTCCCGAGAAACTAAAAACTTCGATTGTGAAACCACTCTATAAAAAGGTGATCATCACGAATTAACCAATTACAGACCCATTACACTAATACCAATTTTTTCGAAAATATTTGAGAAGCGATGCATAGTAAATTTACAACTACTTGTCTAAATATAATATTCTCCGTAAAGAACAGAACGGATTCCAAAAAGGAAAATCCACAACACATGCCGCATTTTCTTTAATACATAGAGTAACTGATTACATAAACAAAAAAGTACCAGTGGTTGCTATATTTTATGACATGTCAAAGGCATTTGACTGTGTTGATCACATTATTCTAATAGATAAGTGTGAAGATATGGAATTCGTGGACCAGCATTAAATTGGCTAAAATCATATTTGGAAAATCGACAACAATGTGTTGAAATGACACGTATTGATAAAAAACATAACCGCACGTCATTTAGATCTTCTTTTACTCACAATAAAAATGGTGTACCACAGGGCAGTGTATTGGGTCCACTTTTATTTCTATTATATATAAATGACTTACCGACTATGACGCCTCATCAGTCTATTCTTTTTGCTGATGATATTTCCGTTGTCATACCAAAACTAAATAAAATTTACCGCAAGTGACTTCGAAATAACCTTAAATTCTTCTATAGAATCCATAATGACCTGGTTAGAAACCAATAATCTGCGTGCGAATGTTTCAAAAACAAAATTCATAACGTTTTCCAATTACAATGCACCCAATGAAAAACTAAATATTTCATATAATAATGAATATTTGAAAGAGGTCTCAGAAACACAATTTTAGGTCTATATGTTGATAACCATTGCAACTGGAAGTCGCATGTGAAAATGTCTGCACCAAATTAAATAAATTTGTGTATGCACTGCGTAGACTACAGTGCGTCGCTGGGAAAGGGCTGCGCTTACTGCATACTACGGATACGTTGAATCTGTGTTGAGGTATGGTCTGTTGATATGGGAAACTCGACTGATATAAACAAGGCATTTATCAGTCAAAAGAAATGTATACGAGCTTTATGCAACGTCGGGCCCCTTGAATCATGTAGATCTTTATTTAAAATAACAATTTGCTAACGCTGACTGGACTGTATATATTAGAGGTGTATATTTGTCAAAAAAAATCAGTGTTTATTTCATAGCGCTCGCGACAATTCTATTATAGGTAAAAGGATCCAACTAGATTGTTAATGCCTGCCTGCAAGACAGCTTTGTTTCATAAATTGTTACGTAATGTGTGTAAAGTTTTTAATAAGATACCTAAAGCGATTAGAGAGTTACCAACAATGAGAATGAAAACTCACCTCAAAAATGGCTCATTCAGAAATCCTTTTACTCAATTAAAGATTTCTTTGCAGATAAGTAGACGATACATTTTAGAATTTGACACAATGTTTAAATTATGTCATTCTTATAAATTAAAAATTTTATTTATTTAATTAATAAATTTGATATAAATATTGAAATAAATTAATGACAATTCGATATGTAACATTTATAATTGACATTTTATATTTACTGGCATAAGAACATTAATATTTGACATTGAGTTATAATAATACTTATACATCTTATTGGTAATTTATTCTTCTGACACTGTTGCGTAATTAATTAATGATAAAAAAATGATTAAAAAATCATCAAATCAACTGAGTAATGTTAAAAAATTATGTTAGAAATCGATAAGTATTGTTATATAAGTTACGGGTACTTGACTATTAATATTTGCACACCAATGAGGTAGAATATGTAGAACAAATTATTTTCGAACACCATTGTAAAACCATATTCTTGCAAATAAAAGATTATTATTATTATTATTATTATTATTATTACGTTTCTCATAAATGTCCGTGTGGCAGTGACGTCGACAAGCTAGGACATCATGGACTGTCATGCCAAAAAAGTGCAGGCCGCTTCTCGAGACATGCAGCACTTAACGATATCATACGCCGGTCTCTTGCCACCGTCAACGTGCCAAGTCTGGTCTTGAAAAAAGGCCAGGTCAAGAGTACCCTAAACCGAAGAGCATGTATGAAGGGAATAATGAAAGTGGACGAAGCGAAACAAGTATGTAAGGATCGTAGCAAGTGGAAAGAAGTGGTCTCTGCCTACGGGGAAGAAAGCGATTATAATATATGTATGTATGTATGTATGTATTATTTTAACAGGTAGTGTTACCTATCGCCCATCTATGATCTATCTGACTCATAGATGGGCGGCTAATAAGTCAAGGGAGGCATGGCCGTTAGTTTGAACATTGCGAAGGCTTTCGATCGGGTTTGGCACAAGCGCTTCTCAGCTCCTTACTATGGGCTTCCCGGGTGTGCAATTGGATCACCAGCTTTCTTGCAGATCGGAGCATCAAGGTCGTTGTAGACGGTGCATGCTCCGACTACAAGTCTATTAACGCTGGTGTTCCACAAGGCTGCGTGCTATCACCAACGCTGTTTCTTCTGCATATCAATGATATGTTGCAAACCGGTAGCATTCATTGCTATGCGGATGATAGCACTGGTGATGCTCTATACGCCGGCCGTGCGAATATTTCTCGGGAAAACGTCGCCGAGTACCGGAACAAACTTGTGTCTGAAGTCGAGTCTTTGCTGAACAAAGTCTCGGATTGGGGGCGTTTACCGCTAAAAAGAACTCCTTTGTCGTATCTCCTCAGTTTCAAGGCACTCCCCTTGTTGCCTCAGCCAGTATCGGAATCCTCGGCGTCGACATGTCGGTTTCGCGGTCACTTGGAAGAAAAGGCCAAATAGGCCTCTAAAAAGCTTGGCGTGCTCAGCAGAGCGGGACAGTATTTCATGCCGGCACAACGCCTGCAACTTTACAAGGCGCAGGTTCGGCCTCACATGGAATACTGTTCCCATCTCTGGGCTGGGGCTCCCCAGTGCCAGCTCCTTCCACTTGACCGCATCCAGCGCAGAGCGGCTCGAATCGTCGACGACCGAGTTCTTTCCGATCGGCTGGACTCACTGGCACTGCGTAGAGATGTTGCATCTGTTTGCGTATGTTATCGCATCTATCACGGGGAGTGCTCTGAGGAATGGTTCGGATTAATCCCAGCCGCCAAATTTCACGAAAGCACATCGCGGCAGAACTCCCGATACCATCCACACCATCTGGATGATTGGCGGTCCACCACTGTGCGATTTAGAAGATGTTTTCTTCCTCGCACAACTTCCTTGTGGAATAGTTTACCACCAGCGATTTTTCCGGACCGATACGACTTAGGGACCTTCAAGAAAAGAGCCTACTCCTTTTTAAAAGGCCGGCAACGCATCTGCAATTCCTTTGGTTCCCCTGGTGTTGCAGTTGTTCATGGGCGGCGGTAGTCACTTACCATCAGGTAATCCGCATGCTCGTTTGCCCCCTCTCCTATAAAAAAAAAATACCTACAGGGAAAAAATTGTTTACCAAAATAACACAATTTTACACAAAGTATAAAATCAATATAAACTGTATGATACATTTGTCTTGATAGATTAGATCAAGGGCTAAAAAATATGAAAGCGTGTTTAAATTTTTTATAGCAATAAAACTTATAAAAGTTGAAAATCATTTTATCTTACTAGGATATTGATATGAAATAGGGAACCAGTTGATATAATTCTAAAGCTAATAAAAAACGCGGTCTCGATACGTCCACGTAAAAATTTTTCCATACTTTTTTTTTTCAAAGTAGCAGTTTAAAATGATTTTTTAGAAAATATAAGATGGATTAATTAGAGTGTTTTCTTGATATACGGCTACTTATATTATCGTGTAAGTGCAATATGGTTATGATAGAGGCATTTTAAGAACACATAATTGCTTGACCTTGACGTGACGAGAGTAAAGCACTACCAAATAACGCTTTGCGTTATGTGGCGTGCGTATTGCAAAACTTAAAAGAAGCATCAGGCTTTTTTACGTGTTTGTGAGATAAACAATAAAAAAAACTGATTTAATGGGAGCAGGTAGCGTCCTTGACAAGTCGACAATAAAGCTCAACCTCTCCTCTCTCAAATAATACCCAGGGACGCCTGTAACCAACTTCAAATAAAGATGGTTACAGGTGCGTTATCTCAGTGATATCTAGTTTGGATTAACTTTACCTGGCTCTGTGCCTTGTTTCTTAGTGGCAAAACTGGTAAAGGGTTTTAACTATTACAAATGAAAAAAGTAGCCTTTCGATTTTTAAAGGATACATTTCCGTGAGTGCGCAGGGATTGCATAACTTTATTCCTCCTTCGCCATTTGCTCGGCCGGTCTTCATTTGAGCCAAAGTCTGTTTTCTTGCTCATAATGCGTACAGCAGAGGAGTGGAATAATTTACCAGCTTCTATCGTTCCATCTAATCATAATATTGGTGTCTCAAAGGCAAGAGTGAATAGGCTTTTGTTAAGCTAAGTCAGTGCGCTTCACCATCTTCAGCTGCATCACCACTTACTATCAGGCGGGATCGTAGTTAAGCACTAGCTTATTAAATAAAAAAAGAACGGAATGAGACGTAACAGGGCCCTACTTATTTCTTTGATAAATTATCTATTTATTTCTTTGATAGGTTCGATAAAATTATTCGCGCCCCAGGCATACATAGCTACTCTACCTCACGCGATTTACCGAATTTTAACATCGTACACCTGTTATTCTGCATCATTGCACGATATTGAAAATGAACAACTTTCCTAAAGAAATTTATCAATCCACGTAGTATATATTTTTGCGGAGGGCTTTGACTCGCGGAGTGGAGGTCATGGACCCCGTTTTTGTTAATGTGTGTATTCAACTGATTGAAAGTGAAGCGTGCTCGAGAAGTTTTTCTTTCCGACAAATATCGCAAGAAACGAGGAAATAAATTCTAGTCGTAATAACAACACTATTCAAGACAAAAACAAATGAATACATACATAAATTATCACACCGTTACCCAGAGGGGTAGGCAGAGACTATGTACTTCCATTTGACACGATCCACATCCATATACCTACGCATACATGCTTGTCGGTTAAATTTGCCCTTTTATTTACATCGCATCATCATTACGTTGATAACAATTAATCATAAATAAACAAATCTTTTTATTACCTCATTAAATATTTTGATTATCGTTTAGTAGCAATAACGGTGTAAGAATATCCACCACCCCATATCATCCCGTGGGTGTCGTAAGAGGCGACAAAAGGAAAATGAACCAGGAGATGATGAGATGGGCAGCAGCATCTTCCTGATAACAGCTGAATAAAAAAAACTGCGGTTGCCAACCGTGGCAACTATGGAAAACATTATACATAGTAATCTATTGGGAGGTATAGGTTTAGCAGTGGACTTTTGATAGGCTAACAAATATTTGCAAAAATGGTGTTGAGCAGCTGGGTACAGTTGGTCAGAGCCAAGCGTAGTGAATAATCTTATAAGTGCACACCAACTGTAGCATTATTGGAAAATCCAAGATAGGTCTGATAGCTGTCAATATAATATATACTTTACCATCTTCGGCTGCATCACCACTTACCAACCAGGTGGGACAGTGGTCAAGCACTGTCTACGAATAGTTGAACAAAACCTCAACAAAGCCATGCTGGTCATTCGAAGACAAGTACTACCTAATCTCCGGATTAGGTGCCGGTGTTGCAAAATTACGTGTTATCAAAGCATTTATCAGCTGCCCACGTCTATGTACGAAAATATATCGCGAGACGCGATATGGCTACGACCGCGCGAAGGCCGCCCGGTCTTTGACTCTTAATTATGTAATAGTGACTCAATATTCACTTGACTTCCTCGACGCTAGTAGTGGTGAAACGGTACAGATATTCCTTGATATAAATTAGAAAAACTATTTTTTAAGCTCCCGCACTAGGATTTCCACTGTATCCTGGAGGCAGTTTACGTACATAATTGCAAACATCCGGACCTGAAACAATTAGTTATAGCTTGTATGGCCTATGCTTATTCCTTGCGGGATTGGAACCCTCAGCAAAAAATATGTGTAGGCCATACAAGTACTGGTTTAGTGCGGGACTCGAAACCGCGGTCCTAAGTGGCGCAACTCAATGCCAAGCCTCTGCGCCATGGAGCCGCCAAATGTTATGTAATAACTAATAACCTATAAATGTCACACTGGATACAGTGGTCTCACACTTTTATAAAACTTTGGAGCAGAAATGAGAGAGAGAGAGAGAGAGAGAAATAACTGAATTCCACAGTCATGCAGTTTTTTTTTTCACAATAATGAAAAAGTTGCACCGAATAACTTCTTTCTACTTCTTCTTTATTAGGCCTTCACCATTGTAGTGATTTTGAGTACCACCACGTTGAATTGGCAGATTGGTGATCATAATACCAGATGTCTCGCACCTTTGACACTGCTCCTCTTCTTTGGTTTGGGTATTTTACATCTGGCATCTACGATGGTACATCACCATCTATCAGATTGTATGAAATATTTCGGCGTGGCCATTGTTGTCACTTACGACAAACATGAGACAAAAAGAGGTGATTAGCTAACGCGAACACTAAGCAAATTATTAAATAAAAAGCATTTGCTGATTTACAGTTATTTCTTGACCCCATTTTGACTGCGTGGTTGAGTGGCCAGTGGCCATCTGAACTGTGACGGAGAGTCAACATTTTGTGCGAAAAAATGTTGGCGTTTGAAACCGGACGTTCTAACATTATACTCTTATTAGGTCCTTACATATGAAATTAGCGTTTTGTCGTACTGACCACTTTGATCTGAAATATCTCCTCTTTGGTTAAGAATTCCAAATTCAAATTTATAAATTCATTTAGCTGGTACATTTGAGTTTTGAACAGTCATTCATTTGTTTTTTCCTCATTATTTTATTATTTGCCGTCGCTTATTACCGCACAATGGAAAACATGAAATATCGGTATATTTATGAGTACGAGTTCTACCGTGGCACCAGTGCTGCAGAAACAGCTCGAAGGATTAATGATGTGTACGGCGCTGGTGTCGCAAAGGAAAGCACGGTACGTTTTTTGTTTCAACATTTTCTTTCTGGAAATTTCGACCTTCAGAGCCAACCCCGTGGACGGCCGGAGACCAAAGTGGAAAATGAAGAATTAAAGGCTATTGTGGAAGCGGATCCATCACAAAGCCCTTCAGAGATAGCTGCAGGCTTCGGGGTAAGTGATAAAAGTGTAGTAATCCACTTGAAGCAAATCGGGAAAATAAAAAAACTTGAACGATGGGCACCTCATGAATTGAGTGAATCGAACTTGCAAACACGCGTCGACTGCTGTGTTACTTTGCTCAACCGACACAATAATGAAGGGATTTTAAATCGAATCATTACTTGTGATGAAAAGTGGATACTGTACGATAATCTGAAGCGCTCGTCGCAATGGCTGAACCCTGGAGACCCAGCCAAATCCTGCCCTAAACGAAAATTGACTCAGAAAAAGTTACTTGTGAGTGTTTGGTGGACTAGCGCAGGTGTCGTTCACTACAGCTTTCTAAAATCTGGCCAAAAGATTACGGCAGATATCTATTGTCAGCAACTGCAAACCATGAAGGAAGAACTAGCTGCTAAACAACCGAGATTGGTCAATCGCTCTAGGCCACTGCTGCTTCACGACAACGCAAGACCACACACTGCACAACAAACAACCACTAAGTTCGATGAGCTACAATTGGAATTTCTGCGACATCCATCGTACTCCCCGGACCTTGCTCCAACAGATTACCATTTTTTCCGGAATTTGGACAATTTCTTACAAGGACAAAAATTCAACTCCGATGCGGCAGTCCAAACCGCCTTCAAAGAGTTTATTGATTCTCGCCCCCATGTTTTTTTAGTAAAGGGATCAATGAACTACCCATGAGATGGCAAAAGTGCATAGATAACAACGGTGCATACTTTGATTAATTAAATATATTTTACAAAAAAAAATTGACTTTATATTCCTACCGTACAAAACGCCAATTTCATATGTAAGGACCTAATATCTGTATTTCTAACATATCTTAAACGTGGCAAAGTTACCCCTCAGCTATAATATGGCTGCAGCTCGAATTAATCGGCTCGACCGTGGAAGTATCACGCTCTCACAGAATATCGGCGTAACATAGTAACATAATGCTGTAGTGTTTTCAGCCGACTTCAAAAAAAGGAGGAGGTTCTCAATTCGACTGAATTTTTTTATGTTTTACCTCTGAACTTTTTTCTAGGTGAACCGAATTTGATGATTCTTTTTTTATTTGAAAGCTGGTGCTTTTCATGTGGTCCCATATAATTTGATTAAGATCTGACCAGTAGTTTCTGAGTTATCCTTAATAATGATAAAAACCCCCGTGACGTGAATTAAAAAGTTAAATTAAATGCGATAAAATCCATAAAATTAGTTTCATTTAATGTGTGATGTTTGCGTAAATATAAGAAATCATTAAAGTCTTAAGTTGCTTTAATTTGAAAATACGTACTCGTATAATAGTTCTGGAATAGTCTTTTAGTGAAAAAACTTAGTGACTAGCGTGCAGAGAGGCGGTGTGATTAACGTGTATACTAACTACTATTTATACTATACTAGCACCACCTTTTAATATACAGGGTTATTTTGCAATAACCGGCCAAATTTGCAGAGAAGGTTCAGAATAAGTAATATAGGCAAATGGTGAAGAAAGATTAATTAAAAAAAAATCTCAAACATTCTGTCCTTTTTATCTTTTAAATTCAAAATGCGTGGTAATGCATTATTTTAACTGATTTTACTGCGCACGCACACATTGGTAAGGCTCGATCGGTAGGCAAAAACGTTGTTTCCCATAAATCACATTCAATTTGGGATAATTTCAAATAAAAGTAGAAGCCTTATTTACCCGTATTTTCAAAAACTGCAATAACGGTATATCATTATTTATATATTTGAACTTAAGTTTAAAATTTGGCTACTCTTTGAAAAGTAACCCTGTATAATCCAACTTAAATAAAAGAAAGAAGAAACATTAATTAAATCACAAATATATTATTTATACCCTGTTTGTGCATGCCACAAAAAGGGTGATTTTTAAGGAAAATTTGTATGGTCACAATGAAGAAGTAACAAACAAACTTATCGATAATAAATAAAAAGGGGACGCACATATATCGATTTGAATCAAGATATTATTAAATAGATAGACAAGTCGCATTGACTACAAAACCACTGTTCTCTTATCTGTTAACGTACCTTGCGCAATATGATTTGTTGATTTCATGTCGCAGATACTCTTTAGGGTTCCGTACCCGAAGGTAACCTAACGGGTAACCAACGGGACCCTATTACTAAGGCTCCGCTGTCCGTTCGTCTATCTATCAGCGGGCTGTATCTCATGATCCGTAATAGGTAGACAGTTGAAATTTTCACAGAATGTGTATTTCTGTTGCCGCTAAAACAACAAATAATAAAAATAAAATAAATTAAAAATTAAAGGGCTCCCCTACTAGAAACCTGTTTTACGATGGTACGAAACCCTTCATGCGCGAGTCCGACTCGTAATTGGTCGGCTTTTATTTCTAAAACATGTCTATAATTATGATAAAACTAAATTTCATGTGCTGTAAGAAGCAGCGATGAGAACGAAGATTCAGAAGTATCTCATAGCTTCCGATTTATGACGACATGAGAATCTCTAATATGCCAAGAGAAAGAAAAATATCCAAGAAAAAGAAAAATATCCATAACATTTTTTGTAGTCAATGGACACCTGTATCAAACTCCAAACAAAGAAACTTACACATGCGTTGTCACCTCTGAGGACTAAGACGAAGAAATAGATAGATTTTTTCCCTAAACAGTAGTCCATGACGTATTCTTTTAATTCCTGTACTAAAACCGGCATTTCATTTTAGACTATAAGGTGACAAACATCCGCGGCCTTTTTTTGCCTAAATTTAATTATTGATGTCTTTTCACTGCGGCACCTAGGGACCATGGACTGATAGCTAGTTCGTCACTTATGTTATTAAAAAAACACATATACCCTTCACAAGTCCACTGTTGAAAATAATTCAAGTAAATACGTAACTCGTTTACGTAAGTAACGTCTATATCTATGTCTATGTAAGATAAGATACTACTCGTATCTACACAAAATATCTACACGAAACTATTTTTATAGAGTGTAAAATTTGTCACCGGGATTATAGCGGTACTGTTATGAAGTATGTAACGTCTGCTGTTACTAAATATGTAATCGGCATTCGTGGTCTTATTTCAACCCGAAAAAATGTATTAATCGCTAATTCCATGCGATCACTGGCCACTACACTACCGAGGACCGTGTATTGATGATGTAAGAATATTCACTACCCCATATCGTCCCGTGGGTGTGGCAAGATGCGACAGAGGAAAACAAAATCGGAGATGCAGCTACGGCTTCGTAATAACAAAAAAAACAATAATAAATTCTGATTGCCAACCCGCCTGCCAAGGGTTACAATATCATGGCAAATATCCCCCTATGCGGCAATCTAAGGGGAGGCCTTTGTTCAGCGGTGGACTTTTGGTAAGCTGTAACGGTAATGGTGACAGATCACTAGCCATGGTGCCTTATGTTGGCGGCATAAGGAAATTTATTGTCCCATTCTTCCCGTGGGTATCGTAAAAGGCGACTAAAGGATACGCCAGAAAGATCTCATGGATTTCGATGGATGGTGGTATAATCATCACGTTTACACCAGACGTTAAAAACACAGACCGCAGACCGGGAGTAGCGTGCTCCTTTATGGGAGAGACCCATGTCCGACAGCTGACTTCTTAGGAATGATAAAGAAGAAGGAGAAGATCACTTAAATAATATTATTATTGAGCGATTTACTTCATTATTTGTTTACGAAAACCATTTTGTACACATTTACGTGGTAGAGCCATGCTGCAGCTATATTAGTAGTATAGTTGTATCACGAATGGATCGGCTCGACCAGGGAAGGACCACACTCTCACAGAATACCAGCGTAAAATAGCAGCTTAATGCTGCTGTGATTCGTATAGTGAGTGTAAAGAACTAGAGACCCCTTTTACTGGAAACGAGGCATTCCATCTAAGTCCTCACGGGTGAAAACGCATCTGCATTTTGATTTGTAGTCGAGGATAGATGTAGATGTCTATGGGCCACTGCAACTACGAGTACTTACCATCAGGTGGACTGTGTGCTCGTTTGTCACCCTTATCCTATTAAAAAAAACATGTTCACATTATACCTACATTAAAATAATGAATATAATACAGGGTTATTTTGCAATAACCGGTCAAATTTGCAGAGATGTTTCAGAATAAACGAAGGCGGCAAATGGTTAAGAAAAATTAATTAAAAAAATCTCAAACAATCTATCCTTTTTATCTTTTAAATTCAAGATGCGTGGTAATGCATTATTTTTTAACTGATTGTCATACATAAATATCTAACGCCTACTATTTAACTACGCACGCCCACATTCGTAAGGGTTGATCGGTGGGCAAAAACGTTGTGAATTAAATAGCACACAGAGGATCGCGCGTACGCGTAGTTGTTGCCCATAAATCACATCCAATTTGGGATAATTTCAAATGAAAGCAGTTGCCTTATTTACTCGTATTTTCAAAAACTGCAATAACGGTGCATCATTATTAAATAATGTAATATAAATAATTAATAAACATATAAATTTTATATATTTTAACTTAATTAAATGAAACTAATTTTTACGGATTATATCGCGCTTAATTTAAGTTTTTAATTCCCGACGTTTCGGATGCTTTACAGCACCCATGGTCACGGGGAGGACTGAGATGTTTGACGTCCCGATGTCATAGTTAGCCCGGCTACCTTCAGTTTTTGAATATTAATTTTTGGTTCGATCTACGCAGAATAAGCTTACAATATCTTGAAGTCTTGCAGTGGTATGCTTGGGTTTGGATATAATTTTATGAATTATAGGATCTCAAGCAGATGGCAGCACCCATCCATCTTCTCTATTGAAATTAGGATGTTTTTTAATTTCAATAGCCTCGCGAATCATCCTTGGTAGAAATCGGTGTTCTTTTGCGAGGATTTGTGGTCTATCAAATCTAATGTAATGGCGGGGACGATCTTGAACATGTTCACACACTGCAGTCTTCCCGGAACTTTGATGCTTCAAGTCAGCTATATGTTCTTTTACGCGGGTTTTTATAGATCCTTTTGTTTGTCCTATGTAAGAGAGACCACATTCACAATCCAGCTTGTACATTCCTGCATCTTGTAGAGGGATATGACACTTGACGGATGGTAAAAATTTACTAATCTTCTTCAGCGTCTTGAAGTATGTTTTAATGGAAGCTCGCTTCAAGATGTAGCCAACCTTGTCTGTGACTCCTCTGACATAGGGTAGTACAGCAGGCACACGCTCGACTGTGGCCGGCTTCACTCGGTCACTGTGACGTAGGCGCGGGACCCGAAGCTTGTTGTCTTGCAATACTTGCTCGACGTGCTGAATCTCGGCGGCCAGATGTTTTCTGTCACAGATCCCTCATGCTCTCTGAAACAAAGATTTTCCCACGGTAGCTAACTGTGATGGATGATGGTGCGATTCACCATTTAAATAGCGGTTGGTTTGGGTCTTTTTCCTATACACAGTGTGACCAATAGTGTTATCAGGATTTCGAATGACTAAAACATCTAGGAAAGCTAAAGAACTGTTTGCCTCTAACTCCATTGTGAATTGTATTTTAGAGTTTATGGAATTAAAGTGGTCTAAAAATGCAGTTACTTTGTCAGATAGTAAAATTGTGAAAGTATCGTCTGCGTACCACTTGTACAATCTTGGAATTACAGGAGCAGTAAGAAAGGCTTTCCTCAAAGTCCTCCATGAATATGTCGGCAACTACGGGAGATACAGGTGAGCCCATCGCCACACCATCTACTTGCTTGTAGAAATCTTCCTTCCACAATAGATAGACAGATGTGAGGCAGTGTTTGAGTAATACTGCATATTCTGTAGGCATGTTGTTATCTTCTAGCTTCCTAGTTACAATTGAAATGCAGTCTTCAATAGGTAAGCATGTTGAATAGTGACGGAACATCAAAACTGTCCATAGTTTCATTGTCAGCGAGATGTAGGTCTTTTATCTCATTAACAAAATGGTATGAATCCTTTGTGTGTGCTCTGGTATGTCCACTCAGTGGTGACAGTATTTTTACCAAGTGTTGAGCCAACTTATAAGTTGGTGAATCGATCTGGCTCACTATTGGACGTAGTGGAGCGTTTGGTTTGTGTATTTTCGGTAACCCATACAACCTCGGTGGTTTGGCACATGTATATATATACATATATATAAAATCCGTAAAATTAATTTCATTTAATGTGTAGTCTTCGCGTAAATATAAGAAATCATTATATTTTAACTTAAATTTAAAATTTGGCTACTCTTTGAAAAATAACGCTGTACATAGATGGCGGTATTACCATATTAAAAATATTCAACCAGAGACGTGAAGCGGTGGCCGAGTAGGAATAACCCTTCCTCTAATTTGACAGGTTCATGTCCAGCAGTGAACTGCTACAGACTGATGACGATAAAGAAAAGGAAATAATATTTAGAGTTATAGCTACCTGTCCCTGAGCTAAGATGGCATTGCTATTAATACAGTCATTTTTTTAAATTATAACATTTTCCGGCTAAACTATAGTGCAATATATACGACATAAGCTGGCAATCGTTGCCAATATCATAATACGCAGTTAGGGCGGTGTCGTCACCCTTCAATTAGAGACCTACAAGTCAACACACTCAGGCCGCCACGTGCCTATTACGTGGCCTCAATGACCGTTTGACATCATCGTTGGGTGATACATTTTTAATAAGATTGTCGATTCAAATATATATATTACTTTTCTTGGCGGAAATAAATCAAGAAAAGAATTTGAATTATACAATAATTTTCATCAAAAAATATATATCCAACCTATTTCATAATAGATTAAAAAAATGTTACAATGCGTTTATAGCGAAAATTAAGTACAGATTAAATATGGAGTAAATAAGGTAGAGCAAAGTCCCGTGGTCGTAAGAGGCGACTTTCGAAAAATCTAATGGCTTCCGATTGATGACATTGAATCATCATCATCATCACATCCCTTCACAAGTCCACCGCTGAACATAGGAACCTCCCCAAAGGAATGCCACAAAACACGGTCCTGAGCCACCTGCATCCATCGACTTCCTGCATATCTTACCAGGTCATCACTCTAGCTAGTGGGGGGTCGCCCTACACTTCGCCTACCACTACGAGGCTGCTACTCGAGAACGTGATGACGTTGAATGTTCAGACATAATCGGCATCCTCATCACCATCACCACCACCACCATCATCATCATCACCCCCCCATTTTATATATCTCGCGGCCGATAACGAAAGCCAACTGGCTAATAGCATTACAGAAAATAGAGATCTATCTCGTTTACGCCAGACTAAAAACCCATACCGGTGACGGGCAGTAGCGTCTAAGATACAAGACGTCTGGTACTGCGATAGTCAATCCACCTATCAAGCGTGACGATAAAGACAAATCCTCTGTATAATAGGTTAGTCTCATTTTCAATTCAAGAAGAAGAAGAAGAAGAAGTAATCATTATGGCAACGTCGCGTCGCGGTAATTCCTGCAATCCTTTAATTAATGCTGGACCTTTGCTGGATTTCAATCCCTATTCCAACATTATTCGAAACTTGGCACCGTAACTAGAAAATCAGTGAAGAGGACCATAATCTAATGTTTTGTGTTAAAAAAGAGAAAAATATCAGTAACTCTGCATTTTTTTTTCATTACTTAAATAATATTTAATAAAAACAATTGATAATTACAACTTTTTTCTTTGGTAATGGACTCATACTGTTGTACTATTGCCAGTGTCAAGTATATTAAGAAACTATCTTTTAAAATATTTTTTCAATACTTCTTCTTTCTACATTCTCTTCTTCTTTACAATATGTTGATGTGTCACATTGTGAAGTTTTTAGAAGATTTTAACGGCATATCTCAAGGCACCTAGGCAAATACATTATCTTGAGGTTCACATCACCATCGGAGCATTTGAATCATCGTTTTCACTAATAGTTCACATGCGCAAACACAGAAAATCGCACTACTTTTACGTATCCTAAATCTACTTCAAACCACCATATAAACAATATTACAGGAGCAACACTCCGCCGACGGTGAAGTTCCCGCCAAAAACTGCAAATGATAACTTACAAATTCATTGATTACCTATAAAAAAGTAATGTTACTAACGTTCAATAATATCATGTGATAAAATTTAAAAAAAACTAAAAATACTGGCCAACAATTATCAAAAAAATACAGTACCTACCTAAACGCGCAATAACCAATAACAAAGTTTCGAATTTAAAATAAAAATAAACAGAAGTATATTTTGGCTTTGTAAATAAAGAACGGAATGTCCGTAGACAGGTCCGCATCACGTTTCTAATCTCTAAAAGTGTGCCAATGACCTCTGCCACACCGATTACATACGTATTCGCGTATGCGAACGTCGGTGTTCGAGTGTTCGAGTCGGGTATCGAACTCGCGACCGGACACCGGATGAATAAGCGATCTGTTTGTGAACACATTGTAATATGAATATCACTTCTTCTTCATTACCAGCTTGTGAAAGTCCATAGCTGGATATGGGACTTACCGGTGTAAGGAAGATTAGCCTTAATTACTACGCTTAGCAGGTGGATTGAAATTGCAGCACCAGACATATCGTACTTTCGACGCTGCTCTCCGTCACTGGGTATTTTAAATCTGGCATCAACTAGTCGGATGTCATAAGATGTTTTTGGCATTTCCCTGTTACCTTTTGCGACGGGAAGAAACGGGAAGAAATGTGGTGATGGATTCCCTCACGCTGCCACTACACGGTATATTAAATTAATAGTACTAAGGTACGCGAGGGTAATATGGTCACCTTAAGCTTAGCCACCCTATAAAACTAAAACTAGGAGGAAGACAGAGACAAAAACACTATACTATAACTCGTATACTATAACTAATAAATTAAGAAAAAAAAAATAGCAAATAAGCTTTGGCAATAATTAGGAACAATTCGAAAATTCAACTTAAAAAAACTAACTACACTACACAATACTAAAATCGACTAATATTTTTACTATATTGTCAACTGTCAAAATGGCGTCGATAAAGCAGCACCCTTTGAACCTTTATTATTTAATTGGTTGATAAAAAGCTATCGTTTTACAGAGCCACCTATGCAAACAAGGCTGTAGTTTTTGAGTTTTAAGAAAGTGACCATATTAATTGGATGACCATATTACCCTCAAGTACTATAATATGTTCCTTGTGACTACCCAAAAAGCCTATGAAAACTGATAATTACAATTTTAAGTGTTGATTTGATACGTTGTCACCCCTGAGAACTGAGATGGAATGCTTCGTTTCCAGTAAAAAGGGTCTCCGGTTCTACTCAGCTGCTATTTTACGCTAATACTCTGAAAGAGCATGGTCCTACCCCGGTCGAGGCGACCCATTCGTGCTACAACCATAATATAGCTGCAGCGTGACTTTGATCCCTGGGTGCAGTTCCAAGAATAATGAAAATTAGCGTATCATAACGGCAAAGGTGAATCGAATACCTAAATTAATTTCATGGTAGCCGTGACGATCAATTATGACACGCTTGGAAGGTGGACTGGCAATCACAGTACCTACTAAATGTATCGCACCTTTGACGCTACATTTGACAAATACGAGGAGCATTTGGCATATACTAGCCGGGTAGCTCCGGAGCCGTTTGCCGTAAATTTGTTAATACCCTCGTAACCCGAGTTCTATTCCCACCAGCGCCAATAAAATTGTTGACTGCCATTTTACGTTCTGATATACCACAAGCGCGACTGTAAGCTTAGAACAAACTTATAAAATCTACATGTTTTTTTTATACAGAAAGGGTGACAAACGGGCACACGGTTCAGCTGATCGTAAGTGGATGCTATGGCCCATAGACATCTTCAACTATACACGATTAATAATCAAAATATAGATGCGTTGTTACTCCTAAGGATTAAGATGGAATGCCTCGTTTCCAGTAAGGGTGTCCAGATCTCTACACTCACCACTCAACAAAACACAGCAGCATTAAGCTACTATTTTACGCTGGTATTTTGTGTGAGCGTGGTCCTTCCCCAGTCGAGCTGACCCATTCGTGCTATAACCGTAATATAGCCCTTCAAGAATCAATACATCAATATTCTAAAGCCATGAGGCCTTTCTAGTTTTTCTCATTATCGTCTCTTACTACTCCCACGAGACGGTGGTTGATGAATGTTCTTACGCTGTCTACATACATAACAAAAATATTATTAACTAAAATGAAAAGCTTATTAACACATGGTGTAAAACTATACTAACAAATTACTCTAATATATAAGTATTTCATAAATAGACTAATTGTACATTTTCCGTACAACGATTCATATTTGGCATTGGACCAATCATAAAAACATAGAGCAACGCGTTTCTAGAAGCCTGGGTGTGACGTAAGTTCCTGATCCGACCTTGAACTGACCGCCGTCAGGTCACCTATAGACGTAAACGAGTCACCTTTCTAGGTTTTCAATGTTTTTATTCACTTCCTCGAAAAATATAAGTTCTTTGTTTACGTGGTAGGTTTTTTGTTACGATGATTTTTCAATGATTTAACACCATCGCGACAATTTCCGAATATTCTCAAAAATCTGTGCTCCCCCTAACCTACCTATGAATATTCTCAGTAAATCTTTAAATCATGAATTCGAATCCCCAATTGAAGAAAATGAGCACAGAGATGATGGTACATATCTATCTTAGGCAGAAAAAGAGTATTAGTACCTAGTATATCACTTCATCTCTCCGCATACCACCATTTACCATCAGGTGGACTCTATGATGTTTCCGTGCACACTTCCATTTATGATCTAATGCCTCTTTACCAGTAAAAAGGGTTTCCAGTCCTCGTCACTATACGAAGCACAGTATCATTATGTTGCTATTTCATTTTGGTATTTTGTGCTAGCATAATCCATTCCCGATCGAAATAACCCATTCGTGCTACAACCACAATACTGCTGCAGCGTTGCTCTACCACTGGCCATGTCTTAGCGGTATAGGAGAATCCACCAATCCATTTCCCTGTGTTTTTCCTCGTGTCTCCCGTCGCATCTCAGCCTCCCTTCGGTCTTATCGTATAAGCGTTAGGTACATCTTAGGACAAGTGTCTGTGCTAAAAATGTGTTATAGTGACTGAGCAACCTGAAGCTGTTAGGGAAAGTGGAATATTTTTTATTAATTATATAGTCCACTATTAGACATGGGACACTGCCGTTGTAGAGAAAATTTACCTCATTCGCTTGGCAGGCGAATTTTCGTTCACAGTTGTACTCGTAGACGTCTCGGAAGTTTGCAGCTGCTTCCTGTCGCCAGTCTGCGTATTTTAGGCGTGATGTAAAGAGATGGTTATACTGCCATTTTTACTGGAAAGCATAATATGTTTCCGGTGTACCAATAATTGTCTCTTATGATATGGGGTTACCATATCTTCCCGTGGGTGTCGTAGGAGGCAACAGAGGGAAATAAACCAGGAAATGGGCAGCAGTGTCAGCCTTGTAATAATAATTCCATTTATTCTTTTAATTTAGTTAAATGAAGTAATAAGTAAGTTATTATATTTTTAAAATAACCCCCCCCACATACGTACGTCCCAATAGTGGGATTAGGCATCCTCTTATTTCTAAGAGGATTTTGGGACAAGGAATAATCCGCCGCACTGCTCCTATGCATTTTGGCGGGCTTCCCACATACTCAAAATTTCACATCTATAAAGTTAAAAAGTTAAAGTTACAGCCTATATAGGTCCCACTGCTGGGCATAGCCCTCCACAGACAGGGCACAGGCACAGCACAGGGCTAAAACCCACCCACATCGATAAGAAAGGTAATAAATCAATAAAAAAAACTTATTAGCTATTTGTATATACAAATTATCAATAATTAACAATTTCGCAAATAATAATAGAGTGGTGCTGACGGGGATTGAACTCGAGTTGCTCACGTCTTACGACATAGAAGGCGAGAGCCTGACTTTGAAATACCAGGGCTCAATTAAAACAAGTACAAAATATTCCACTCTAATTCATAATAAGGAAAACCCACGTTGCTTTCAAACTATTCCATACTTCCTTGACGCAGACGACGGATACGTTTCTGACAATTGAGGTACCCATACATATTACATGAACATAATATGTATTACAATTGACACTCTATTTCTTCTGCGTCAGAAACCACTAAACTGAGAGGCATGAATCAGGCTGACCTGACTCATGAAATAAAACTTATTGAGTCACCTATGAGTCATACTTTCACCGTGTGTGCGGAGAAATTGCAGTCGTAAATACATCGCGTAGTTTGTTTACGTTATCGTTACATTGGTTTTATATAAAATAGAACAGCGTAGAAGCTTCGAACAGCTATAATCCAAACTTTTATTTTGTACTATAATTCCCTTTTATGTAAAATAGTGTAATAAGGGTTTTGAAATGTCGGTTTGGTAGAGCAGCAGCTAAGCGAATGAATGGGTTGCTGCGAGTCGTGTTATTAATTCCTGTAAGAATAAATTAGGTCTTCTCCTAGGAATTTGCCGTTTTGCTGGCCACTTTGAACTGTAATAGTGGTTTGACTTAGAGTACTAGATTTTAATTTTTTTTATTTCGTTACTTTCTTTAGGTTTTGTTTCTTCTTCATTGACGCTATATTTATAACCATGGACTCTAAGAAAGTTCGTGTTAGTTTTGAATATGAGTTCCGACGTGGAAACAATTTGAATAACAATTTAATGTACCAATATGTAATGTTATGACGATTTATTAATATGAACTTTGCACTGTGACTGTGTTAAATAAATTCCAGCGATTGCTCGCGAAGTATCTTACACCACTAAAATTATTAAATATATAATATGCATGTATATGTTGCAGCAAATATATTCCCACGACTATTTTTAAGCAATGCGTAATAACTGTAAAGTTAGTTAGGTAATACTCCGAGAGAATATTAAATAAGCGTCTACAAATATCAATGTTGGCCAAAATTCAATTAACCAAGTAAAAACTTCCATACTACGTACAAATAAACTGGATTGCAACGACGTCACATATTTGATAAAAAGTTCGACGTCATAGTGGATAGTAGACACGAATAGAGGCAATCGAATCGATAATCCAAATCGACGGCTACGCGGCGCAGTTGCTTAGCAATGAGTTGCAGTGCTAAGGGCCGCGGGTTCGAATCCCGTACGGAACAAGTATTTGTAAACAATTGTTCAGGGTCTGGATGTTTGTCCTTGTGAAATCTATGTATGTAAACTGCCCCCGCGATACAGGAGAAAATCCTATTGTGTAGGTAACGTAATAACGTTTATCTAAAGAAGAAAAAAGACAAAATCAAATGAATGGATATACAATTTTAAGGGCAAAAAAATGCTGCCTAAGATAATAATGGTAATTAATTAATTAATTGTTTTCATAGGGTATATATAGGTAATAATATATAGATCTGAATCGTGGTCCTGCACGTCGTATAAGAAAACAAACGTGGTCCTACACGTCGTATAAGAAAGCTCAAGGTCATTCAGCGAGCTGTGAAGAGGGATCTCGGAATTTCTCTGCGCAATAGACTTCGTAATGAAAATATCCGCAGTAGAACCAGAGTAAATGACATGGCGCACCGGATCAGTAAGCTGAAGTGGTAATGGGCCGGCCATATAGCACGAAGAACTGAGAGCTGATGGGGAAGAAAGGCTCTTGAGTGGCAGCCTCGTACTCGTTCGACTTCCTGCATCTTTAAAATTGGATGCAGGTAGTTCAGGACGACGCTTTGTGGCATTCCGTGGAAAAGTCCTATATTCAGCAGTGGACTTGTGATAGGTTGTAATGTTCATGATGATGAACCCGCGTAAACGTGTGGTGAACAAGAGAATCCATCACCCCACTTTTTCCCGTGGTTGTCTGGGTGGTGGGTGGGTTAGTTAGATTTTCATTCCATTATAACCCTTTTTACAAATTCAAAAATAATATACTTTTTATGAATATGCTTTAAATTTTAAATACAATTATATCTCAAAAACAACAATGTAAAAATGTATACGTCATGAGTAGAAAATATACACTTTCAGGTTACGAAAGTTAAAAGCGCAAGTGCTTTTACTGAGTCATTTATCGACGCATAGAAATTTCGAGAAAATATTGTACTCGACTAGGGAAACGTTTAAGCTGCACGTGACGTCATCTAATTGGTCTTTCCCTATGACGTAATGGAAGCTTCTACGCATGTACAAAGCTCGGCTGGGGTGATTCATAACAATCCCTTTAAAAAGAAAATTATATTGTGATACATTGTGTGGTTTATTTTATCTTAATATAAATGAGCAATTCTTATAAATTACAAGCTGTAAAAGAAATAATTGTGAAAATATTGTTTTAAATTTGGAAGCGTTATATTGTTTATAATATAATTAGGAATGATAAAACATTCATTGAACTTTCAAATGAATTTGTCGGTACAATACGTGCGCCACCTACTGTAAGTTTAATAGTATTGTATTTTATAACCTTTAACCTTCGCGCAAGTGCAAGCAATAAGTAGACAAAGTTTTACCGCAATCTGATTACGAACAAATAGACATTCATTTTTATATATTAGATTATATGTATATAGTATTGTTATTCATTAGTTTGGTATATTATATTAAACTTTTTGCACAAATTTTACGTGGTAGAGCCACGCTGCAGCTATATTATGGTTGTAGCATGAATGGGACGGCTCGACTTGGATCACGCTCTCACAGAATACCAGCGTAAATTAGTGGCTCAATGATGCTGTGTTTCGTATGGTAAGTGTAGAGAACCGGAGACTCTTTTTACTGGAAACGAGGCATTCCATCTTAGTCCTCAGGGGTGACGACGCATTTGCATTTTGATTCTTAATCGATGATAAATGTAGATGCCTTTGGGCCACAGTATCCGCTTACCATCAGGTGGATGTGTGCTCGTTTGTCACCCTTATACTATAAAAAAAAAACATGTTTAATAATAAATTGCGAGATAAAATCAGCAACAGTGCGAACTTAAAGCTTGAGTGATTCATTGTTAAACATATTAGTACAGTCATTTGGTGCTAAAAAAAGGTTTTCCGGGAGTTTTACATGATTGATGTGCTCTTAATGTTCACGAATGGTTAGGCTGCATAAATATATATATATATATATATATATATATATATATATATAATATATATATATATATATATATAAAATGTGAATTATATAAAATAAACTATATGTTAATTATACATAAATATTGTAAAATAAATAAATTAATAGTAAATAAATAAATAAAAACCCAACCAGATGGAAGCCCTCACAAGGGAGACCAAACGGCCGAGAGTTAGGGGGAAAGGTAAAGAAACGTATCGAGGAGCACCCCCTTCTGCATTTGAGGCCGGAGCGGTCCGTCACGGAGTCCCAGTCGCCTCAGATGACCCGAGAGGCTGACCGGAATTAGTCCGTTTGCAGAAACGACAACTGGAATTTTTGGTCGGCAGACCACCCCACTTATCGGTCACTTCGTGAGCCAAGTCCAGATATTATGTTCTTTGATATGTTTTGGCTTTCACGAGTTTCTCATCCACGCAATATCAGGCTTATTCGCAAGAATGTTCCTGTCTGTGATGATGCCCTGGTCTCAGTAGAGTTATTATTATTATTATTTCAAAATAATTTTAGGAAAATGCTGCCGTGTGGCCTATTTAATAGTAAGTTTTGTGTTCAGAATCCTATTATTTACCTTTGATATTTTTTTACCACAAAACGCTTGCTTGATAAGGCAGCAATTAAGGAAAATTTAAAAAATGATGCTGGAGCGTTGATGGGACTGAAGTTGTTCGCGAACTATAAAATTGGTTGGTGCATCGGCCCGGCAGTTCCGGCGCGTTGCGAAATGGGTTACGATTACTAATTTTGCGGAAGATTCATCTCCAGCAGTGCACTGTTGACTGTTATAATGATGATGTAATGATGATGAACAATGACAATAAACTTCAAATAAGAGGTAGGATTACAAGAAACGAAAGCTAATAACTTAATATTTAAAACTATTACTCAATTCTAATAATAATCCAAGACAATTCAAGAGCTATCTTACATGTTTTGTGTTGCTTTCGCCCCTCAAAAGTTTATTATAATCATAGAATTCAGTTACAAAAAAAACAGAATTTTATTCCACATACTTTTATTTCACATACTTATATTTTGCTATTCTCTTATTAAGAAAACGTTAACCCCACAGTAGGATTTTTTCCTTTATCATGGAGGTATACATGAATTGCACTTGCAACATCATCTAGACTCGGAACTTATTTGTTAGCCATAAAAACACTAGTTCCAGGCGGGATTTGAGTCCACTGCCCGCTAAACCAAACGCTTAGCGCTTACAATCTCCATACTGTTATAACTACTGTTTTAAATACTGTTTCTACTGGTAAAGTAAAAAATTACTTTCAATAAGAATTACACATGTGATCTATATTGAATAAAAAATTATTCTATTCTATTCTATTCTATTCGAATATCATTATCTATTATAAAAAAATCTGTTAAACAAAAGCTGTATAAAAAGGGTTATTATAATATTCAAGTATACATGACTGATAATAACTCTTGGGAAGGACATAATCGCTACCATGCTGTTTCTAATGTATAATTAAATTGGATTACATTGTAAAGGCTTAGCTTTCCATTGACGTCCGTCGAGTTGGGGTTTCGGGGTTAAGAATCGACATCCCTACTGACGATGACAATGGCAATACAAAATAGCGTCAGTTTTACGGTAGGAATTGACATAAATATTGCAAAAATAATTGATTTTCAATATTTTTTCTCAAAAAGTACGCGTCTCCGAATGTTGAAACTTTGCGTATGTGCTTATGATAATGTAACCTTTCTGTAAAAAAAAATATCAACCCCCAACTCGACGGATGTCAATGGAAAGTCGTACCCATTGTAAATTATTATTTGAAAAAAAAAAGAGTTCCACTGGATTTCTTGCTGGTTCTTCCCCAAGGCAGAGGATTTTCTAAAACAGTGGTAAAAGCATAAAAGACTATAAATATGAATTACTTGTAACCTATTACAATTTATAATAATATTTATAAAAATTATTCTATTGCACTACCTCTATTATAACATGCACTAGACAGGTGTGCCCTACTTTGCCCACTTGCTTACGCAGATTGTCGTTTATGTATGCTATCCGCGCGCCCTCTGTTTGGTGAAACTACGAAAACTATTTGCGCACTTTCAGACCGGATACGGATGCACGAATGACGTTCAAGAACCTCTTTGATAACGATAGAGGTCGATGAACTTTTTTACGTATACGTTTTATTACGTGTTTTGAATCTATGGTCACTGTTTGAGATACTATTAATTAACTTTAAGATAAAAAAATATGGGTCTCATAACTTTTCATAATGTACTAAATTAGGTTTTTTGTTATAATATATACAACATAATGTATACAATTTCACTGACTATTTCACGTTTACCTCCTTCTTGTTTGGTTTTTATTCTTATAAGAGTTTAAAAATTAAAGATGTAACTACGAGTACGTCACTTTTTACTTATTGGGTGACACTTTACCCAATAGTAATCTCCATGGTTTATTTTATATTTATTAATTATTAATTTAATCTTTATTACACACGTCTTATATTTATTTATTTAATAACTGCACTATATGTGATATTGCATCTATATAAATATTACACAACATAGACATACACATGTACCTTTTCAGGCATAACAATATGGAAAAGAAGGAGGCAAACATCTAAAGCATTTTATATTCTCTTATAAGTACTCATTGGTGGTATAATAAGCTTTTTGTAAAGTACCTAATTCCTTTATAATTTAATAAATCTACTAAATGTATTTTTTTCTTTTATATTTAAAGGCAGTTTGTAATACACTCTTATAGACCGGAGCTATGTAGAACTAAATTAGATTAATTTTATAGCGCGATTCATAGCGACGGGGCATATCTCCTAGCGCTATATACGGATTTGGGTACTTTCTTAAGAATTAATGACTTATAACTAAGAGTTACAATGGATGGACTTAATGCATACTCTACCAGTCAACCCTGAATAATTTGCAAAACTGTCGCAGGTACTAAATAAAATGAATAATAAACAATAGGAAATCTTCATTCAACCGGGAATGTTCATCGGTAATTTTTTGATAGACCATAACGAAAATAAGCTTAAGATATAAAAGAGAGTATTTGCTATAACGGCCAAATTTGGCCGACGTATTGGCGATCGTATTACCAAACACCTCGCACTGGTGACGCTGCTCCCGTTATTCATCTTTTATAAGCGAGATGATTTTTACCAACTCATATTACACTCAGCACTTACAACTATGTTCCAGTTACGGCACCGCGGCGCAGTGGCTTAGCAATGAGTTGCTGCGCTAAGGGCCGCGGGTTCGAATCCCGCACGGAACAAGTATTTGAGTATGGTCTACAAATAATTGTTCCAGGTCTGGATGTTTGTCCTTGTGAAATTTATGTGTGTAAACTGCCCCCACGATACAGGAGAAAATCCTAGTGTGGAGGTAACGTTAAAAACGTTACAAAACATTATTGCATTAAATACATTATTGCACACGAAAATATAAATATGAACAAGAGGAAAAAAAGGATAACAAAAAAGAAATGTGATACAAATCAAATCGCTAATAGCGATCTAATTGCTAAGAGCGATTTCTTACAGACAAGCTTTGATTAAGATTGTAAGTGAGCAAAACATGTGTGTGGTTTAGCTATACGAACATAGTCAATTTTGTATTTCAATGTAAATATAAAAAATAGGTACTCGTACTATCTGGTCGCACTGATACAGTAGTCGTGATTTTGTTGAAGAATAAAATTCCAAATTTTTACAAAAATTTACCGTAAAATCGACTAATAATAATATTATTAATGTATTTATTTTATCATCGCCTGCTGATGATGATAAAATAAATACATTAATAATATAAATTAATGTAATGTAAATGTCAATTCACCTGCTAAGCGTAAGGATTAAAGCAAACCACCTCTACAAAGGGAGAGGAGAGAGCCCTGTCCAGCAGTGGCCTTTAATGTGGTAATGAAGAAGAAAAAGGAATGAAATGAAATGGAAAAAGAATGTAATGTAATTAATGGCTATATATATTTCATCTACCTCATATTATCCCGTGGATGTCGTAAGAGGCGACAGAGGGAATCAAACCAGGAGGTGGGCAGAAGCGTCTTCCTAATAACAACTAAAACATTTAAAAAAAATTGCTGTTGCCAACCTACCTGCCAAGCGTGGCAACTATAAGAAATAGTTGCCACGCTTGGCGGGTATGTTGGCGGGAAGGCCTATGCTCAGCTGAGGACTTTCAATAGGATGTTACGATAACGATATATTCCATCGGAAAGATTTAGAAACATTACTTGAATGACGACAAAATAACGGCATGAATTTGGTCTCTCGAGGTGTGCCGACACTGTCAGCCCTTTATCACACATAATATCACTTAAATGAAAGTCGGGATGCCATGTGGGGCAAACAACAATAATTGTGTAAGTGCTGAAAATATGAGTCTCTAATAGATAGTAATATATTCATGCCATTAGCTGTAGACACTAACGATCTGAGAAGCCCACGCGCGGTAGTTTCTGAAAGAATGGTAGCTACGACTGTTCGCTTATGCTTGTTATAAAATTTGTTAATTTAAAAAACAACATTAAACACGTATTACTAAGTATGTTTAAAGTAAAAAAAAGTTAATTTACAGCCTGTATTACGTCCCACTCCTGAGCACAGGCCTCCTCTCATTACAGAGAGGTTTTGAGCAAGAAAGTTTTCCTCAAGGTTTCCTCACGAAGTTTTCTTTCACCGCTAGTAGTTAGTAGTCAGCACTAAAAATAGGGAATCAAACCATGATTGCTCGTATACTGTGAAATTTACAGCAAGCGCTAATTCGTTGAGCTATCACGGCTCTAAGTTATGTTTACAGGTAACTAATTATAAGTTATTACTTAGCCGGATGTCTTCTCGGTTTCTCCAAACAGATAGCGCGGGTCGCATCACAAATGGATTCGTGGGCGAGAAAGTATTTCGCGCGTAGCATCTCAAATGTAACTTGATATTGGCAATACTGCTACAAAATAAATTCAGGATGCCAAAAAAAAACATAATTAATTTTTTTAATCTAATATTCATCAAATAATTCTATATGATTAAATAATTCTAAAAAAATTTTTTTTATTATTTTATATATTTATATATAGTATGATACGAGTGTAAATATCTTATATTTTCGCGAACACCACACATTGAACGAGGGGAATGAATTTGAATTGAATAAATATTTATAATCCTAAAGCGTTTATCTTGCGATAGTACATTTATGAAATAACTTGTTTACTCTACTATTATAATCCTTTAGTATTTAGTACTTTTAAAATTAGTCAAGGTTTTATTTGATTTTCTAATTACAGAATGTCGTAGAACCTACCCTGGACGGTTCAATACACTATTGTAATAAATGTTACTTTACCAAAATCTGAATGTAGCTATGCAACAAATTAAAATATGGAACACTTTGGACCATAGTTAAATCGTACATCCTTTTTATATTCAAATAGAACTTGTAATATAATATGTAATATTACTTTCTTAATAAAAATCCTAATAATTTTAACAACAATTGCACGAATAATCTAAGCATGTTGTTCAAAACAATTAAAAAGAATCAATCATTAAAAACTTTAAAAGTTAAAAAAGGCCACAGTTGTACTTTTTCCCTTCTCAAAAGAAAATAAAGATAGGGATATAACAACAAGGATAAGGGAAACACTATTTTATTATTTTGTATTTTAATCTACTCTAACCTGCCCTATTTCGTTTTTTCATCTTAATGTCTGTTATATTCTGTTAAGTTCGGATCTACTCTGCTCTAATATCTACTCTGCTCTAATCTAGTCCTATTCTATTCTATTATATTCTTCTACTCTCCTTTCATCTCCTCTCCTCTCCTCTTCTCTCCTCATAAGAGATGTCATCTTGTTTTATCTTATCTTATGTTACCAAATCTTATCCTAACCTACCTTATTGTATCTTATCTTATCCTATCCTATCCTATCTTATATTATCTTACTGTACAGTACTCTACATTATTCTACTCTATGGTTGTAAAAATATTATAAATTCTATTAAAATTGTATCATCATCATCGTCATCATCATTACAGCCTTTCACAAGTCTACTGCTGAACATAGGCCTCCCCCAAATAATGCAATTAAAAAGAAACGTTTAGTATTGTGATCTCCAACCTGCCGATTTGACGATGTGTGTAAGTAGCTACAAATCCTCTTACTTAAAATGTTATCTTGTCTTGTCTTGTCACGTGTTGCCTTGTCCTGTCCTATCCTGTTCTGTCCTGTTCTATCTTATCCTATCCTATCTTATCCTATCTTATCTTATCTTATCTTACCTCATCTTATCTGATCTGATCTTATTTTATCGTATCCTTTCTTATTTTAACTTATATTTTCTTTCTGTACAGTACTCTTCTCTCGTTTACTCTACCCTACTATAATATTATCTACTTTGTGGTTGTAAAAGATCATAATATCTATTAAAAATTGTATGTAATTTTTTATATCAAGCATTATGAATAGAATTGAATAGATTCATTTTTATTCAATATAGATTATTGTACATAATACTCTTATTGAAAGTAATTTTACCTTTACCACTGGTTTGCAAAAACCTCTGTCCTGGGAAGAACCAGCAAGAAACCCAGCGAGACTTTTTTTAAAAAAATCACAATTTACAGTATAATATTTTATACAATTGTTATGAAAACATTTAGAAACAGCATGGTAGTGATCACCTCATTCCCAAGCGTTATTATCAGTCATGTACTCTTTAGTTGTATAATAACCCTTACTAGACAATTTTTGCTTAATAAATAATTTAAACCTTTTGATAGAAAAGGTTTAAATTATTTATTAAGCAAAATTATGTTATGTATAAATCATTCAATGCAGACTATGTGCTCGTTTATCACCCTTATCCTTTAAAAAAACGTTTGGCATCTCCAATCTGCCGATTTGATATTGTGCTACAAATCCGCTCTACTACATGAGAGGCCTATTTCCAGCAGTAGACTTTTAAGGGTTGAAGAAGAGTTGTTATGACGCTTGTAAACTTATTCCAAAGAGCATGGGATTTCCCCGGTGAAGTCGATCCAGTGTTGCAGCATGGCTCATCCACGTAATGTTAACGCCATAATTAAATATTTTCTTTATTTCTTTTGTCGTGTGTTGTGTTGTGTAGTAGCGGCTTACGAGTGTCCACTATCCCACATCATCGCGTGGGTGTCAAAAGAGGCGACAAATGGAAAAAGTAAAACAAGTAAAGTTACAGCCTATATACGTCCCACTGCTGGGCACAGGCCTCCTCTCATTTCTGAGAGGGTTTTAGGCAAGGAATGTCCGCCGCGCTGCCCCAATGCGTGTTGGCGAACTTCACATGTCTTCGAAATATTTTTTTTGATTTCTTAGACATGCAGGTTTCCTCACGATGTTTTCCTTCACCGCCGAGCACGTGGTAAATCAGCACTTAAAATTGCAATTAACAATTTCATTGGTGCCGGCGGGGATCGAACCCGGGTTGCTCGCGTACTGTGAAACTTACAGCGAGCGCTAACTATCTGACCTACCACGGCAAATGGAAACTGGAGAGAAAATGGGTAGCAGCAGTCTTTCCAATTACAATTTAAAATAATAAGAAAATTATAGTTGCCAACTTGCCTGTCCAGCATGGTAACTATGATAAATATCTCGTTTAAGAGGTAACCAACTAAACTACAAATAGATTAACTACTAAATTAAACTACAACCACATGAGTAAAGAAACGGTTTCTTTACTCATATGCTACAACTATGTTTTATTCTGAATTACAGAACATTTTTTAATGTCAAGGCATTTGTCACAAATCTGTTGCGTTAGTCGCGGATTACTTAGCCCTAATTTCAACAGTATAAAGATTTATAATGTGTTTAAGTTTTACATTGCAGTATTTTAGTCTTTTTTTTTTTATGTCTATTTTGTAGAAGCAACCCGCAGTAGTAAAAACAACAATCAAATTATTCTTTTATGGTTCATGCGGACTAGATTCTTATTGACAAATAAAAAGATTCTGTGATTTAGCTATTTATCTTCTTTCTTTATTATCAATCTATTTTACTAGATGGTACTACCTCCTATTTACCTACCTACCCCATTATCTATTGCGGCCGCCCAATAGCAGTGTTTGCACTGCTGTGTTAAGTTGTACAAAGCCAGTATAATACTAGTTAACCTATTTGTAATGCCTATGTGGACTTTTGATAGGCTGTAATGATGATGATTTAGATTATGACTTGCAAGAATAGCTAAGTTACACTTGGTTGTGTATTTCTGGTGCTTATGGTAAATAATAGTAATGTTTATGATATGTTACTTTATACCAGTGGTCACGCAGTGATTGAAATTCGACGGTAATTCATTCATTTTTGTACATCAACCAAGCTGTATTTCACATTCAACTGCACATGAATATATAAAATACAGATATATAATATCTATCTAACATACATAAATAAACGCTTTGCTTTTTATATACACTCCACAGACTAGGAAAATTTACAGCTCATTTATTTAATCTGGCATTAAATATTTATTAGCAATATTTTAAAATTCTTTGGCGAGATCTCTACTCTGTGCGACTGTTTCACCACACACTATTATATGTTTGACATTGACAGTATGAACGTAAACAAATGACAGACTATTATTTGTTTGACATTGGCAGTATGAACGTAAACAATAAATGTTTTAAGTAATTTTATTTAACATATAATTATTGCTTTCTACACTACTTCACCATATAAAGTTTAACTGCACCAAATCTCACACTCCTCAGTGCTTAAAAAGGTGTACAAAGTTTTCTCTTCACGTATTGATATATAGATTTTTATTTTAGTACATACTTTCACCAATTACCTATTACTTTTAAGTCAAATCAACCTACTTAACTCCAGCTGTTTATTTATTTATTTAAAAAGGTCTACCTAAAATTGATACAATTTAACATACTAAATCTAAAAGTATACCAGAGTCTTAAACTAATTGCACTATTACTTACAGGTAAACACCGCTAACGCTAAGCCATAATTAAAATCTTAATTTACATATTAAATTAATAAAAAAAATATTGATTTAGATATGTGTAAAAAGTATACAAAAAAAAATTTAATTGGAAATTGTATCTAACAAGTGCTTGCAAAACTTGAACGAGGAAACAAAGTTTATATCACCCGGCTACTGTCCCCATTATAAAATTTACTTAACCTAGCTACAGAAAAGTTGTTATCAAGCACAGTCTTATTAAATGTAGGAGCAAGTGGAAGCATGGAAACTCGCGGGAGTGTCCTGAGCACCCTAAAATTAAAGTAACTTAGAAGTTAGGGACAGTTTAGTTGACTTCTTAAAATTTTAAAAATAAATGTTATGTCGATAATAGCTCTGCGTTTTTCAAGAGAGTCTATATTAAAATGTTTTAGTCTGTAGGAGTAAGAGTAAGAAAAGCCCCTTCGTACTATTCCAAAAGAGTACGCCAGGTGCCAAAGGAACCTCTTCTGTATCCTTTCTAGCCATAAATAATGGGTAGTATAGTGCAGTCTATACACTAAATACAATAAATCTTAGCTTTTTCGATACTTTCTTGACAATATGATCCTAATGTGGAATAAATGTCCATTGGCGGTCAAACATTACCCACTAAGTCTAAAACAGTATCTACTTCACATAAATAGTATCATCTATTATATAATGCGAGCTTATAAAGTTATGATTTCGACAAAATTTTATATGGAAACATTTATTTACATGTAGGTTCATTGAGTTTTCTTTACACCAGTGTATCAGCCTATTTAAATCAAATTTATGATTTTTTTGTTTATCAAATTTTACGAGAAAATTTGAAGTCATCTGCATTAAGATAAGGTTTAGAGTAGATAAAACGATCAGTTATATCGTTAATTAAGTTGTTGAAAACAATGGTTCCAAGATGTGATCCTTACGGCACACCAGATGTTATATCGTAAGTATCAGAGTGAAGCCCATCCAAAACTGCATAGAATGAACGATTACTTTAATAAGACTTAAACCAATCCCAAATCTTTCCTGTGAATCCGTAGGAATTTAATTTTTTTAGCAAAATTGAATGTGAAACTTTTAAAAGCCTTGCTAAAATCGGTATAGATAACATCAATTTGATTTCTGTTGTCAATAGCACCTCCAAAATCTTCGACAAAAGTTACAAGATTAAATTTGATCTATTTTTCACGAAACCGTGCTGAGAGTTAGTCATAAATCGTCGAAAATAGTTTTGAATGTAAGGACAAACAAATGATTCAATAAGCTTGGCTAATGTAGAGAGTATCGTGGCTGGCCGATAATTCGAAACTATATTAATATCACCTGATTTAAAAACTGTTACTACCTTTGCAAACTTCCACAGATCTGAAAAGACTCCAGTAATAAATGACTTATTTATAATTTTATACAAAGGAAAAACTAAACTATGAGCACAATTTTTAAGAAATATTGACGCCAATCTATCTGCACCAGTACCTTTGGTAATACCTAAAGTTTTAAGTTTCTTAACAATAACATTGAGATCAACGGTAAGACTAAAAAAACATGAACTCCCATTTTCAATGATTCTAAGACTTTCAAATTCAGAGTGGGGTTCTTTTGGAATGAATACCTATCACAATAAACCTTTGAAAAAGTTGCAGCAAACAATTCACAAATACTGTGGACATTGTTTACGTATTCTATATGTTAACAATATAATTACTATAACACTCTTTATCGAACTTATCACATCTTTGAGTAAAAATTTGTAGTTCAATTTCGTCTAAAGGGTTACTGTATTTTTTATACTTAAGCCGAATATTATTACTTTTTCTTTAGTCTTGCAATCAGCACTTTATTAAACCATGGGGGGTGACGTTTAAGGCTATTAAAATTTTAATTGGGACAAAGTATCATGCCCACTTTCCATACATTGATTGATCTGTCACTTGATTGGTTTTACAGGTCGCGTCTGCCTACAACTAGTGTTGTATAAAAACAATTATTGTTTATAATAACATAACAACTTGTCATCTTTTCATTTAGACGCCAGGGAAAAATGCTATTAATTAAATAAGTTTTTGTGGTTATAAGGTGAGGTCAGATTATAAGGAGAGCTGTCAGATAAGGTCTGACAGCTGTCATAACCTCAAAACTATACGATAATTAAAATCAAATTGTTTCTTAATTGCAGAGAGAGTTACAATCGCTCAGAAATAAATCCCTCTTCAATGTAATATCATCATCAAATCGGCGCGCGGTCGCAAACAGCAGTTATATTCTCGTTATATCTCGCCGATGCTGAGTTTTAAAGATTACCAGCGTGATGATAGGCCATCCTTGATTTCTACAATACTTTGTGCAATTTAGAGGAATATAGGTATAGTTCATTGAATTATCGGTCAAAATCTGTCGTCGAAACGGACCAGACTCCAGGAGTCGGCTTGACAGACAACGCTTTCAGCCATCGAACTCTTAAAAGTCTGATGAACAGACAAGGACGAGTAAATAATACCTAATACCAACATAATACTGCCTCACTGGTGGGCAAAGGCCTCTTCTCATACATTATTTATCTATGGTTAACGCATTGACGTCGTACTGTTCACACAATTAGGTACCTATAGGAGCTTTCTCTTGAACGTTATTCATGTTAAGGGTGCGGGCGACTCAAGGCGACTGAGCCCTTCGCGAAGTAGCACGAGTGTGTAGTCACGTTCTTCGGACTTCGATCGACTTCGACGAGACTTCGTCAAAGTTACTTCGCGAGTAGTGTAGAGGAGGCATTATACTGCTAGAACGAGTGGGAGATTTCAGTTCTACCCTCAGTTTTTCTTATTTTCTTTTACCTTTTTACCCTCATTTCTAACACTAGTTTTAACAATGAATCAAAATTTTTAACTAGAATAAAACCTGAATTTTCACTTTTTCTTACAAAGATACATCCACCCAAACAAATTTAAACCCTTTTTCTTTTGCTGTCTTCCTCGCCACCGAATGCAATGCTTTATTTGCAGCTGACAAGTGCTCTGTCACGTATACCGGAGTCTTAAGACGATTAAAACCAAGGTGACTCGAGTTCAATTTGTTATCCGGGTTAGCTTTATTAAATTTGATTGTGGCTGCTAAGAAGCTATCTCGTGCTCTTGTGTTATTAAATTCAACTATCACCGAGCGAGGACAATCACTGTTCGAATACAGTTTGGCAATTCTTGTTATTCGATTTATCTGTTCAATTTTGATGTCACACTTTACTATAATGCAAATGTCGTTGAAAACCGTGAAAAAATTTTCTGACTTCTTCTCTGACAAGCATTGAAATTTGACGTTGTTTCATTCTATATCTGTTATGTGTCTGAGTTTGTTTTCTAAAAAGGAGATAAGAGCAGTGATTACACAATATATTTACTGAAAATGTACGTATGATAAAAAATTAGAGGTGATGGACCGTCTTCGTACATAAAAGATCGACGTTCGACACCGGAAAATCTGTTTGCATAACATTGTTCTCATGTCAAATCTTAAATGCGATTTCATTAACATATCTAACAAGTCTTAAAAGCATCTAACGGTATTGTTTTGTTAAATTTAGTGAGAAATATAATGAAACAGACTATAAATATCCCGCTGCACTGAGGCTTCCTGTCCATCCTTCATTTACGAGAGGAGGCCTCAGTGTAGCGAAATATTTTTTATCTCTTCTGCATGCTTTCCTTTTCTGTATGGGAGCCTGTCAGGGCAAGCACCATTCTATTTTTTATTTCTCCAACCAAGCAGTGATGCACTCTTTGGTGTATTCCGCTTGGTAGATTACAAAGAGCCAGTATAATTACAAACTTGTACAGAAAACTTAGTTGGTATAGTAAATAAGATACAATTAAGAATAAGACTAAAAACAATACATAAAACAAATAACAAATATATACACAAGATCTATTCAGAGGAGAGCTCTTGACAGTCAACAAAGAGAGTAGACTAAACGACTGAGGGTTAAAGAGAAGAAGAAAAAAAGTGGCAGTCAATGCAGGCGGTATTATGGTGCATTATCACGTCGTCTCTGAATCCTGAGCGATCCATTGAAGGATCACAGTTGCCTGATATATCTCGAACGAGTGGTATCCGGAGCGATTAATCTGCAGAGACGGCTATCCCACCCCACAGTTCATATAAGTATTTTATTAATATTAACGTTTAATTATAGTTTTAGAAGGCAGTTGTAAACTTAAGGCGAAAGTTAAAATCGATACTACTGTCCAATACAATTCCTAGATGATGTAACTTTCAATTTCCTAAAAAACGCTTTTTTGCCTAGCAATTATATTATTTATTTAATAGAAGATACCAATATCTAATCGAGTTGTGGCGGTGTAAGAATATCCACTCACTCATATCGTCCCTTGGGTGTCGTAAGAGGCGACTGAGGAAATTGAAATAGATGGGCAGCAGCATCTTCCTGATAACAACTTAAATTAATAAAAATCTGCGTCTGACAGCTCGCCTACCAAGCGTAGCAACTATAGCAATATCCCCCCATGTGGGGGGCAATCTATGAAGGATTCGTATGTTCAACAATGGACTTTTGAAGATACCAAAATATACCACGACTACTTATCTTATTACACTGTTGTGCTCCGTTTATTTTAAAAAGTACCTCGTACCTTCTCACCTGTCTCTGCCACTATACACAAAAAAAAAGTGTTTCGGTTTTAAGGTACCATCAAAATATTTTTAATCATATTGCCTATGAGGAAATCTAAGATAGAGGCTTATTTTCAGCAATAGACTTTTGATAGGCTGTAACGATAATGTTAAATCAAGTGTAAGTGTTCAAAAGACGTTTGACAAACGAAATATTATTTTTTACGTCGAATAATATATACTCATGTATTTTTTTAATTTCTTTGTAGAAGGCAAACATTCTAAATACGATGCCCGGTACCAGTATCACTGAAAATTGCAATTTTATTTGCTGACTTACCACTGGGTTGCCAGTAATATGAAATATCATGAAGAATCTACATAATATATAAATATTTAAAAATCATCAGTAGCCTGGTAGTTTCGGTCCTCCTTATGAACATATGGCTCCAGTCCTCTTCCAACGCATACCATGCTCCCTGGTCTTGTGATAAACTAATTATCACATCCCTAGACAAAACTAATAATTGTGATTAGGCGTTGTTCAAATACCCTCCTTGTTAGGCAACAGTTCGCCCTTTTAGATTGCCTAATTTTCAAGACTTGCGGCCACGCCAAACCATTTTTACATAATGAAGTATTTGCATTTAATTTTTGTTCGTGAATAGCGCCGATCTTAAACGGAATATTAAAACGCATGTTGGCGCGAAACATAATATTCGCGAGGGCGTCGACCTGCGGATGACGCAACGAGAAATGCTTACGCAACAACTCGCGAGCGAGCCTTGAACTACGCGCCGTTTCTAAACAATTCGTGCTTTATTTTTAAACCAGTAATGCACAGGTAGTGGATATTCTTTTCATATTCGTGATAGTGTAAGAATATCCACTACCCCATATCATTCCGTGGGTGTCGTAAGAGGCGACAGAGGGAAACAAATCAGGAGATGGGCAGCAGAGTCTTTCTAATAACGACTAAAAATAAGAAACTGCGGCTGCCAATCCACTTGCCAAGCGTGATAACTATGGGAAATATCCATCCTATATCCATATATATCGATAGATAGATCCCCAATCATTTCAGTTATTTAAAGGACAAATTAAAAAAATTACAGACGTAGGGGGAGCCGTATGGCGGCCGAGAATCCATCGCCTCATTTCATCCCGAGAGTGTCGTAAGAGGCGACTATGGGATATGCCAGAAAGTTCTTATAGCTTCCGATATATGGTGGTACAATCATTTCGTATACGTTAAATGTAAAATCCACCGACGGGGAGAAGCATAAAAGATGCGTCTTAGGCAAGCGTGGCCATTAACGAAAATCTTTCCTACAACAAAAATTGGTCATGGCAAGCAGTAGACTTGCTGGCTTGTAAAGAAGAAAATAAATATTTACGATATTTATTTTGTTATTTTTTTATACTATACATACATAATACATAAACAATCACGCCTGTCACCCAGAGGGGTAGACAGAGACTACGGACTTCCATTTGGCACGATCCTGGCACACATCTCTCGCCTCCTTTACATCCATATATCTACGAATACACGCTCGTCGGTTAAGGGTACTCCTAATCTGGCCCATTTTCCATATATCGAAAATTTGGTCGATAAACCTTCGTCTAGGGCGTCCCTTTCCGACTCTACCGTTCACTTCTGCAGCATAAATTTGCTTTGTCACTCGTTCTTCGTTTTATAGTATAAGGGTGACAAACGAGCACATAGTCCACCTGATGGTAAGTGGTTGCTGCAGCCCATAGACATCTACATCTATCCTCGATTACAAATCAAAATGCAGATGCGTTGTCACCCGTGAGGACTGCCTCATTTCCAGTAAAAAGGGTCTCCGGTTCTCTACACTCACCATACGAAACACAGGAGCGTTAAGCTGCTGTTTTACGCTGGTATTCTATGAGAGCGTGGTCCTTCCCCGGTCGAGCTGACCCATTCGTGCTACAACTATACTATTAATATAGATGCAGCATAGCTCTACCACGTACAAAAAAGTGTTATGTCAGCTTTTTCTCCAAACGCCAAAGCAAGGCGAAAAAAATGAATCCAAATTTCACAGAGTCTTGACGGTGAGCCGAGTTACCAGCGTTAGGGTATCGACTATGAGCTCACAAGTTACTAGGTGGCAAGAATCATCTAGTACTCAGCGGTCACAACGTATCACAGTGTACTTTTTTGAGGATATTAGGTAGCCATAACATTCACTCATCATTATGTGGTTTTTTAATAGAATAAGGGTGACAAACATGCACAGTCCACCGGATGTTGTGTTGTGTAAAAAGGGTCTAAGGTTCTCTACACTTACTATACGAAACAGCAGCATTAAGCTGCTATTTCACGCTGGTATTTTGTGAGAGCGTGGTCGTTCCCCGGTCGAGCGGACCCATTCGTATAACAACCATAATATAATTGCTCTAACACGTATAAAATTACTTAATTGTCAACCTCACTCCTATAAAAAACTGAATTTTTAATATAGCGAAGGGTAAACCCTAATAATAAACCCATAGATAACTTACTTGCTCTAGTCTAGCTAACCTAGCTTAATTATTGTTTACTTATTTAAAAAATGGAAATATAATATATTGTAACCTTTTCTTCATAAAAAGTAAGTTCTTCTTAAAATTGTCCAATTCTAAATTCAAAATTAATTCAATTAAAAATGTCCCTATTGAATAATAATCACTGATATTTAAAGAATAGAATAGAATAATTTTTTATTCAATATAGATTACATGTGTAATTCTTATTGAAAGTCATTTTTTACTTTACCACTGGTTCGAAAAAAAAACCTCTGTCCTGGGAAGAACCAGCAAGAAACCCAGCAGGACTTTTTTTAAAGTAAGTTTTACATTAATGGTTGTACAAACTATTTAAGTACAAAATTTATTTTAGAAACTGCTTGGTAGCGACCACCTCATTCCCAGGGTTATTATCAATCATATATTCATTTATACTATAATAACCCTTTTATACAGTTTCAGCTTAACAAAACATTTAAACTTGGTAATAGAGAGCCTGTACACTTTCCGGGACCTTGTTGTAATAGCGTATACATTGCCCCAAGAATGAATTACTGACTCTGTGGAGTCGAGAAACTGGTATCACTAGCTTGTGTTTGTTCCTAGTGTTTACAGAATGTATACCACTTTTTTTACTAAAACTACCTTTGTTTTTGTGAACATACATTAAATTTTCGTAAATATACTGAGAGGCCAAAGTTAATATATTTATTTCTTTAAATTTATCTCTAAGAGACTCTCTCGGTTTTAGGTTGTAAATAGCTCTAATGGCCCTCTTCTGTAAAACAAAAATAGTTTCTGAATCAGCCGCATTTCCCCATAGCAAAATCCCATAAACAATCCTATAAATATCAAACATAAGTGAGCAATTTCTTAGTGTACAAAACTGTACGTTTTTTTGAGGACATTGACGCTTTCTCTTCAAATTTCTGCCAATAAACAAATATACAAGCACGAGTTCAAGACCCTTAAAACATTTCACGCATTTCTCATTACGTCAGCCGCCGAACTCTGACTTACTCGTAAAGAATTGTATTGTTCATTGTACTGACTAGCTTTCTACACAAATATAAGACAAATTTTTATAAAAAAAAATACACTTGTCTCAGCCAATATTTAGAGGGATTTGGTTTAATACTAAAAAAACTAAAAGATATCAAAAATATTAACATTACTATTATTTCTACATAATTTTTCTGTCTCTATGTACGGTAGCATCGTGTAAGTATAAAAAAATAAAAAGTTTTAAAACTATGCCTACAAAATAACAAAAAAGGACGAAGTTAGTACGTGTTTCTCATGCCTGACCAATAAATCTTTTTGTTTCTTTTATTTCTAAATAAATCTTTAGAATGACTAAATGTCAGGAGTTAGACTCCACATAGAGTCTGTTAATAACGTTATATCAAATCGTTCCTACAAATGGAAGAGCCCGTGGCTGTTGCGACCTATCAAACATAAGCTTTAGCATTGGGTCGGCTCGGACGTGGAAGGACTTCGTTTTATAAATATGCCATTGTTATAAAATAAAACCTTGTCACTTGGTAGGCGCATTGGGAATCCTGATATATGGGCTAATAGACCTTTCTAGAATTTGCCGTAGTGGCCTCTTACATCACACCTCTTAGGACTAAGATGGATTGCCCTAAAGCCTGTGATTATATTGACTCACTATACCCTTCAGACCGAAACAAAACACGAGCACACTTCTGTGACGCACGCAATAGCTTCCAATAATACGAGTAATACGTAATTGTGAAGTCATCCAGCAGATCATCATGTAGTATCTAATCGTTTAAGGATGAAATTGATTCAAAAGTGATGTTATTTACTCCATTAGAAGCGAAATAAGAAAGGAATAAGCAGAATAACGATGCCTTCCGTATTTTTTAACCATCCTCGATATTGCAGCGCACCGCATCGTTCGCAGAGGATAACGTGCTAAACTTTAACGTAGTGTTACGTTGTCGAACTGCCGGTGTACACAACTTTACGCAACTCGACAAATGAATTAATTTGAGTCGTTGCTCAGATTTCACCTGATAATGTATTGTAAACACTGGCATGGAGACTATATGACTACTACTATTCTTCTCTAATATATAAAAATAATGTTTGTTTGTTCGTATTTTAGGCGCTGCCATACCGTTCATCAGATTGCGGTAAAACTTTGTCAACTTATTCGCAAAGGTTGTATGCCTATTACCTTCGCGAATAAGTTGTTTATTAACTTATTATAGGTGGCGTGCATACAGTATCGACAAATTTATTTGAAAGTTGTATATCATTCAATTTCAGTGAATGTATTATCATTCCTAATAAAACAATATAATTCCACAATTATTTCTTCTGTGACAGCAACGCGCCGGGTACCAGCTAGCACTAAATATAAATTATGCATGGGACACAAAATGGTGGAAATAATTAATTGTGGTATATATTACATATTTTATCGAGTGGCATCCTCGTACCGGTAAGCGAAGTGGAGCTCGTGCTAGAAGTCAATGGATGCAGGTGACTCAGGACTGCGCTCTGTGGCATTTCTTGGCGAATGCTTATGTTTAGCAGTGACCTTGCGATGGGCTGTAATGATGACGATGATATTTTATCATACAATTTAATATTAAGTGTATTTGCATATAATTGGTATTATGATTGATAATATATTGTTTTTAATTCAAAATTTATGACTATAACCAGGTTGATTGACCTTTTCCCAGCTAATTTCACTTACATACATATTTATTTACCTCTTTCACATAGGTAGAGCTAATAGGGTAACGTGTTGTGGGGGAGTAATAACATCCACTACCCATATCGTTCCGTGGGTGTCGTAAAAAGCGACAGGGGGAAACTGAATTGGATATAGACAACAACATTTTTCAGATAACTCAAAGTAATAAAAAACTGCGATTGCCAGCCCACATGCCAAGCGTAGCAATTATGGTAAAAACCCCTTATAAAGCAATCTATGGGGAGGCTTATGTTCAGCAGTGGACTTTATAGGCTGAAATGGAAATGAACATTGGTAGGATTGGGAGTACCGTACAGTGGCGGTGTAAGAATATCCAGTACCCATATCGTCCTGTGGGTGTCGTAAGAGGCGACAGAGGGAAACAAACCAGGAAATGGGTGGCAGCGTCTTCCTAATAACAACTAGTCAATAAAATATGCCTTATGAGGCAATGCTAGGGTAGGCCTATGCTCAGTATTATACTTTAATAGGCTATATGGTAGAGCCACGCTGCATATAATGGGTCAGCTCGACTTCGGTAGGAACACGCTCTCACAGGATACCAGTATAAAACAGCAGCATAAAGATGCTGCGTTTCGTATAAGTGCAAAGAACCTGAGACCCTTTACTGGTAATGAGGCAAATTCGTCTTAGTCCTCAGGGGTTAAAATGCATTCGCATTTTGATTGATAATTGGTAATGGGTGTTGGTGTCTATGGACCACAGCGTCCACTTACCATCAGGAAAACTGTATGTTCGTTTGTCACCTTTACTTCCATCAATAAATATTTGAACGTCAATTAAGACGTCAATTTTAACGTGGTAGAGCCATGCTGCAGCTATATTAGTAGTATAGTTGTAGCACGAATGGGTCGGCTCGACCGGGGAAGGACCACGCTCTCACTGAATACCAGCATAAAATAGCACAGCTTAACACTGCTGTGTTTCGTATGGTGAGTGTAGAGAACCGGAGACCCTTTTTACTGGAAAAGAGGCATTCCATTTTAGTCCTCACGGGTGACAACGCATCTGCATTTTGATTCTTTATTGAGTATAGATGTAGATACTTATATTTTATTTTATTACCACTTACCAAAAAAAGACGGCCGTCGGTTATGAGATCTTGTACCCTACATTTTTCTTAACTAATTGTTCCGTTCTAGATTTTCCAGTGCTTTGAATTTAATTAACCCTTTCCCTGTCCCATTAATCAAACATCCAGTCAAAAAAGTATCGGGAATGGATGATTTGTTTATGGTTCCAAATTCAATTTTTTTTTGTTGTTTTTAGATTGGCACAACTGTTTTCCATTTTGGCGCAGAGTTTGAGTTACATCTGTTATTTAGATTAAATACAGAGCTGTTTTTAGTTATATCATATCTGGTGTGTGTTGCAAATTTCACAATGAACAAAAACATCGAACAAAAAGTTCGTCTTAAATTTTGCATCGCCATTGGATTTTCGTGTTCAGATTCACTGAAAATGTTACAGAAAGCTTACGGTGAATCGACTTTATCAAAAACACGTACTTATGAGTGGTACAAAGCGTTCAAAAGCGGTCGAGATGTGATGGAAGATTTGCCTCGGTCTGGTTAGCCATCAACGTCTGCAACTGAAGTTAACATCACAAAAGTGAGTGAAATAGTGACTGAAAATCCTCATTCAAGTTTGAGATAGATAGCCGCCGAACTTTCTGTGTCTCACTAGTCGATACGTACCATTTTAAATAATCACTTGGGTATGAAACATGTTGACGCTCGGCTAGTCCCAAAAGACCTGAATTTTCTCCAAAAACTCAATCGCATAAGAGTCGCTGAGGACATGCTAGAACGAGTCAATTCCGACCCAACATTCATGAAACGCATTGATACTGGTGACGAGATGTGGGTTTACGAGTTTGACATGCAAACTAGTCAACCTTCCAACTGAACCGAAACCGAAAAAACCACGCCAAAGTCGATCAAAAGTCAAAGTCATGTTGACTGTTTTCTTTAACTATCGCGGTGTTGTACACTCGGAATTCTTGCCGGGAGGTCAAACGGTAAATAAAGAATATTTTTTGAGCATAACGATCAAATAATATTCTTTATTTACCGTTTGAGAGTTTATATTTAAGAGAGCAAATTAGACGAAAAAGGCCAGATTTGTGGAAAGAAAATTCTTGGATTTTGCATCACGATTATGCGCCTTCGCACAAGGTCATCATAGTGAACGAATTTTTGACCAAAATCTCAACAAATACCATCGAGCAACTACTTTATTCACCAGATATGGCTCCAGCGGACTTCTTTCTTTTTCCTAAACTCATATTACCACTTCGTGGCACCCGTTTTCATTCGGTAGAAGACATAAAGGAGAATTCGCAGGGAGAACTGAACTCAATTCCGGAAAAAGCGTTTAAAAATGTTTTTATGAATGGATTATTCGTTGGGAAATTATATCGTTTCTGAAGGAGCATATTTTGAAGGTGATAAAATAAACTTGGATGAATAACTAACATTTTGTGTATTATTGATCTTTTCCCGGAAATTTCTTGACAGAGTATTTTGATCTTGACAGACAATTTCGATTGTTTAACTATTGTGTTTATTTTGCGGACAGGAAAACTGTTAAAATAACGAATTTTTATGTGGCTATAGATAATAATGATTGGTATTCTTACACAAATAACAATAAATACTTAAGAGAAAAGAAAAATAATTTCTTGACAGAGTATTTTGATCTTGACAGACAATTTCGATTGTTTAACTATTGTGTTTATTTTGCGGACAGGAAAACTGTTAAAATAGCGAATTTTTATGTGGCTATAGATAATAATGATTGGTATTCTTACACAAATAACAATAAATACTTAAGAGAAAAGAAAAATAATTTCTTGACAGAGTATTTTGATCTTGACAGACAATTTCGATTGTTTAACTATTGTGTTTATTTTGCGGACAGGAAAACTGTTAAAATAACGAATTTTTATGTGGCTATAGATAATAATGATTGGTATTCTTACACAAATAACAATAAATACTTAAGAGAAAAGAAAAATAATTTCTTGACAGAGTATTTTGATCTTGACAGACAATTTCGATGGTTTAACTATTGTGTTTATTTTGCGGACAGGAAAACTGTTAAAATAACGAATTTTATGTGGCTATAGATAATAATGATTGGTATTCTTACACAAATAACAATAAATACTTAAGAGAAAAGAAAAATAATTTCTTGACAGAGTATTTTGATCTTGACAGACAATTTCGATTGTTTAACTATTGTGTTTATTTTGCGGACAGGAAAACTGTTAAAATAACGAATTTTTATGTGGCTATAGATAATAATGATTGGTATTCTTACACAAATAACAATAAATACTTAAGAGAAAAGAAAAATAATTTCTTGACAGAGTATTTTGATCTTGACAGACAATTTCGATTGTTTAACTATTGTGTTTATTTTGCGGACAGGAAAACTGTTAAAATAACGAATTTTTATGTGGCTATAGATAATAATGATTGGTATTCTTACACAAATAACAATAAATACTTAAGAGAAAAGAAAAATAATCCTGTAAATACGTTTTACAGCTGTGCGTATGTCTCCAATCACTACTGAGCTGTTTTTGGAGCAGTCAACGTGCAAGTCAAACATCCAGACATATAAACAATGCATTGTGTTTGCAATTGCAATTGCAAGTGAATAAGCAGGCACTCACTACCGTACTGTTACAAAGATACGTCATACTCGTAACTTGTCGCGTGTAACATCACTTGCGGGTGCAGTGCAGTTCCTACCGCTTGGTTACCGCGGAGGTTCAAGGCCCGAGTTACGTCAGCTTCCTCGCATTTCTCCTTACGTCACCTGCGGTATTCCGCCCACTGTAGTGCCACCATTTCGCTCGAAAAATAATATAGGACTGTTTTTATTTTAAAGGCACTATTATTATATTATTTAGTAACATGTAGGTATTTTAAAAGTAAATATAAAACGTATTTCTAAGATATGAGATTGTTTGTTAATCAAGTTCATTGATTGACTGCCATTTAGAATATGTCAATGTGGTAGTGATTATTGGAAGTCTGATTTTCTAATTTCGAATTTCATCACCAGCTCATTAACGTCCTCTGCTGGTCATAGACCTCTCTCGTTGTAGGAAGAATTTGCCTTTATCGTCAAGATTGGCATACGGCAACTTTAACGTTGCTCCAAGTACCAATCAGAGTATTTTACGCCTGGCGTTAATGAGCTGATTATATCGCCATTCATCCGAAGCTCTAATTTTTTTTGGCATATCGCGTTTTTCCGTTAAAAGGTCCCTAAAGTCCAATTCTAGAAAAAATGAAAAGAAGAAGGAATTTCATTCGTAGCTACAAAATAATCACCATCATCATTGCATCCCTTCACAAGTCCACTGCTGAAGAAAGGCAATAAGCCAAGCAATAATAAAGGCCCAAGGAATGTCACAAAGCTCGGTCATGAGCCACCTGCGTCCATCGAATACTCACAAAATACCTGCGTAAAATAGTAGCTTAACGCTGCTGTGTTTCGTATAGTGAGTTTAGAGAACCGGAGACCCTTTTTACTGGAAATGAGGCATTCTATCTTAGTCCTCACGGGTTACAACGCATCTGCATTTTGATTCATAATTGAGGATAAATATAGGTGTCCATGGGCCACAGCAACTACATACCATCAGGTGGACTGTGTGCTCGTTTGTCACCCTTAAAAAATCGACTTCCTGTTTCTGTTACCAGAAGACATATTCGCTAATTTTGTTGACAACAAAATGATAGTTACTTTGTAGTACATTGCGTATCCTATATAGCTTTTCTATTAGAGCTACCAAGTCTCATAAAATATAAAACGCAACGTACTACAATGTGCCTATCATTTTAGTGTTAATTGAGTTAGCGAATAGGCCTGCAGGTCGTCACTTCATCTAGCGGAGAGCAGCCCTTTTCGGTTACCGGTACGAGGCTGTCACTCGAGAACCTTTGTTTCCCATCGGTTGTCGGTTCTTCGAACAAAACAATACAGAGATATAAACTATAATAGAAGGGATTAACTTATAGTAAATAGTAGATTGGATTACAACAACGAAAAGTCCACCGATACAGCATCGCGGTGAGTCGGCGTCCTATTTTAAATACCTCTACCTCTGGATCTACTGAAACAGAAACAGAAACTTTTTTATTCAATATAGATTATAAATAATACTTATTGAAAGTCACTCTTTTGTTTAATTACCACTGGTTTGAAAAAAATCTCTGTCCTGGGAAGAACCAGCAAGAAACCCAGCGGGATTTTTTTTTAAATAACAGCTTACAATCATGTATGTTACACAATTAACAACACAAAACAAATTAGAAATAGCTTGGTAGCGAACACCTCATTCCCAGGGGTTATTATCATCCATAAATTCCTTAATAATATAATAACCCTTTTTATACAAACTATGTTTAATAAAGTTTTTGAATTTTGAGCAGGTCGAATTTTGTATACTTTGAATGTATGCCTTATATATATTTATACATGTATGTGTGCGTTTCTACATTTATACCATAGCCTTAGAATATTACGCCAGTATATTCTAAGACTATGATTTATACGATATTGAACTTTTTCTATCTAATTTAATTTGAAACATAATTACCGAATGATTAAGTTTTTAACCGACTTCAAAAAAGGAGGAGGTTTTCAATTCGACTGTATTTTTTTATGTTTGATACCTCAGAACTTTTTTCTATGTGAACCGATTTTGATTATTCTTCTTTTATTTGAAAGCTGGTGCTTCTCATGTGGTCCCATATATTATTATTGATCAACATTATAATTTGATCAAGATCCGATCAGTAGTTTTTGAGTTATTCTTAATAATGCGTATTTGTTTGACTTCGGCTACATTGATGATGTTCTCATTTTACTTATATTTAAGTTGGTTGAACAACATTTTTAATTTTACCACTTGTTACTGACTTTAATTCAGCAGTTTCTTGTATCAAATAAAAGTTCCAATTAGCATTCAGCATCATCAATCATACCTGTTGCTCTTACCAAGCCGTCACGCGATCAATACTTTAAGAGGCCGATCCACACTTCGCTTACATTTATGAAACTGCCTCACGAGAACCATTCTTCCCCATCATTTGTTTATTATTCGAGCTGTTTGGCCGGTCCATTGCCACAGAACCGTTGAACTATGTCGGTTACTCTTTTTTTTTAATATAGAATAAGGGTGACAAACGAGCTCACAGTCCACCTGATGGTAAGTGGATGATGTGGCCCATAAATATCAACATCAATCCCCGATTACGAATTAAAATGCAAATGCGTTACCACCGCTGAGGACCAAGACGGAATGCCTCGTTCCCAGTAAAAAGTGTCTCCGGTTCTCTACACTCACCATAACACAGCAGCATTGAGCTGCTATGTTACGCTAGTATCTTGTGTGGGCGTGGGCCTTCCCCGGTTGAGTCAACCCATTCGTGCTACAGCCATAATATAGCTGCAGCGTGGCTCTATCACATTATTACTTTTATCAAAACATCACGTCTACATAATTACATCTTTATATTATATAATTCCGGTATGCATATATTCGTAATTCGTGTTCGTATTTCAAAAACCGGACCGTCCGGATAATGTTTAGGAATATGGCGCGTCTTACAAAGTACATTGTATTGTGTATTCACTCACGCCTACTTTCTTCGTTACTATTTGTGTACGTATCGTTTCCTTGTTTTTCACGAATTATTGTCGACTTTTTACAAAATTCTGTTATCAATAGACAGGTTGCATTCGCTGATAATGATAAGAAACTGCATTACCAACATAAAAGCGTGAAATTTTTTAAAAGCATGCTTTCAACTGAAATTTATTTAAATTTATTGTTGACTAGCTGTTCCCCGCGACTTCATCATCTTATAACATCAGTTATCTGCCAGTGAAAGTCTCATCGAAATCGCTTCAGCCATTTCGGAGATTAGCCAGAACAAACAGACACACAGACCGACAGACAGACAGACAGACAGACAAAAATTTCAAAAAATATTTTTTTGTTATAAGTAATGTATATACTTGCATATGCATTTAGTTAAAAGCTGTTATTTTGACATTACAAACAGACACTCCAATTTTATTTATTTGTATAGATTGATTGCCCGGCACTACACGGTCGCTGGTGGCTGGTGACCACACGGCTGACCGTGGCGGTGTAAGAATGTTCACTACCCCAAATCTTTGGGTTGATGTATTTCACACATTTTTTAAATTTGATTATGTATCGGTTTTACACCCAATACTATTAAGACCAGTATTATTTTTTCGGTAATCTTATTTTTAATTTTATCTTTGATTATATTTAGGACACAATATGTGATTAACGCATGACTTCTAAAATCGGGGATTTACATAAGTAATAAATACGTCTATGATGTATTCCGCCGATCTAGATATTTAATATCTAGCGAAAACAAGATCTATGTGTAGTGTTCTGATATCTCCTGTAGTTTTCGACGTCAAAACGGTGTGATGGAAATATGATCGTTATTATAATATATTACTAATATTAAGTTAACATATTATCTTATATTAGGTAAAATAAGTAAGTATATGAACGTATTTTGTAAAATTCACGTAGTTAAACAAATCAAAAAAAACTAAGATGAGCCGAGTGGTGACGACGTAAGAGAAGCCATCCATCACGCCATTTCGTCCCGTAGATGTCGTAAGACGCGGCAAAATTTAAAATAATATCCTAATAACAAGTAACATTAATTGCAACAAAAATGTAAAATAACTGGTGCTAGGGTGAATGTCAACTTGAGTAATTATATTATTATAGGTATGTAACGAGGGTATACTGCTTTTCTTTCCAGCTATAGAAGTTTCTAGCACCGGAGATACAGAACGGTGTGACTTACGCCTTTCCTAAGAAGATTTTCGTTAAAACTGCTAATAATTTTGGTAATAAGTTCATAACAGAGTAAGGATATAGAAGAGTGTGCTATAGGATATGCCAGATATATCTTATAGCTTCCTATATATGGCGTTATAATCATTCCGTTTACGCGAGACGTGAAATATCCAAACCGGCGACGGGATGCAGCGTAAATATGTATCAAGAGTTTGATATTACGATCGTCAAACAATCCTGACAAGCGTGATGATTATTGTAAATCCTTCCGATCACGGGATAGGCCAATGTCCAGCAGTGGAGCTTCGTGGGCTGATTGTGAAGATGATTTTACGTGGTAGAGCCTTGCTGCAGCTATATTATAGTTGTAGCACTAACGGGTCGGTTCGACCTGGAAAGGACCACGCTGTCACAGAATACCAGCGTTAAAAAGCAGCTCAATGCTGCTGTGTTTCATATGCTGAGTGTAGAGAACCGGAGACCCTTTTTCAAGCATAGTCGTTAGGTATGACAACGGATGACACGGTTGACGTATCTACATTTTGATTCTTAATCGAGAATAGATGTAGATATATATAGACCACAGCATTCAATTACCATTCGGTGGACTGTGTGCTCGTTTGTCACCCTAATTCTATAAAAAGATGGAACCTCAAAAGTTAATATTAAAACCTCGCAGCAAGATTAAATGATGAACGTGAATAATGACATAGAATCAACTACGAGCATCGATAAACCCTCCGTGGATAAACCTTTTCACACTATGCTATAGCAAGCGAGAAGGAGTACCTATAGCAGTTTTAAGTTCATTCTCCATTATGTGTGTACTACATTGGCTATCTGAAGAGTTACAAAGCAGTCATCTCTGATATTTTTTAAATGTATCTGATAACCTTAACAACCAATAGTGTTACGTAATCATTGGATCCGTAACAATTTAAATCACACGTTTAGCGGACGAGGCACGCAAAACGTCACACCTGAGCTCGCTTCCCGCCATTGCGCAACAGGAAAGCGGGGGTGTGGCGTCGGACGAGTGAAAGTGCGGTCGTCGCACCCGGCCCGCGCGCCGAATGTCAATGCGAAACGCACGCGCCCAGCACACCGTATGAGGAGAGGACGCCGCAGTTCTGCTAGACGAGTTTGAATATGGAACGCTTTTTACCGCGGAAAACTTTTTTTTCTCTTTATTTATTTAAGGATTTTTTGTCCTGTACGAATATGCCAGTCTCATCGAAACTACATACCTGTAGAAAATCCACAAAAAAAAAAACATAAAATAAACATTCTTTAAAACAGCTGTCTATGAATAGCCAAATCATACAACACAAGAGGTTCGTCAGATGCCGGTTGCTGAACAGCTTTGTATTATACACCAAATACCATATACGAACATCTACACGATTTAATTTTAAATTGGCTTTTAAAACATCCCTTCTGACTTTATTCTGGGCACAATCCATCGCGAAAAGTTTGGTATGAAAAATTGGAACTTTCACTTAAGCGTATAGGTTCTACGAAACTTTTAAATGTACTTATATTACATAGAGATATTTGTTTTGATCATAATATAGGTATAGGTAACTATATCATCAACAGTGACTGTTTAATCACTTAGATCATACAAGATATTAGAATAAAATCTGACTATGAGGGAATATTATGAAAGTACAAACAACTGAACATTCATATATATGACGTGAAACACCAACGCTCCGGGAAGTCTGCAGTTTGTGATCATATCCTAGACGGCCCCCGCCATTACATCAGATTTGATAGACCACAAATCCTCGCGAAAGAACATCGATTCCTGCCAAGGATGATACGTGAGGCTATTGAAATTAAAAACATCCTAATTTCAATAGAGAAGAAGGCTGGATACTACTACCTGCTTGGGATCCTGTAATTAATAAAATTAAAACTAAACCCAAGCATACCACTGCAAGACTTCAAGACGAAGTAAGTTCATTCCGCGTAGATCGGACCAAAAGTAATAATTAAAAAGCTGAAGGTACTCCGGGTTAACCCTGACATCGGGACGTCAATCACCTCAGTCCCTCGTGACCTTGGACCGAAACGTCGGGAATTAAAAATAAGTATTATTAAACGCGAATAAATCCGTACAAGTAGTTTTATTTAACTGAACATTATTCATCTATTAGATTTATATTCGACTGTTTCGAATGAAAAAATCTAGACAAGACGCATTTATATTACAGATCATATCGATTTTTCTATGACACATAATAAAGCCTAGAGATTCACTCGGTTGTTCATTTGATATCAACACTACGTAATCCTTAAAAAAGAATAGACGTCGTTTCTGTTTTTAAAATATTGGTACACTTATTTAATAACACTTTTTAGGTCAAGAATATGTATTTTGAATGATAATGTATAAACTAAAATTAACAACGCTATAATTTACTGAAATTTTTGGCACCATTGCCAAGTGTGACCATTATTTTGGTCTTATGGGAATGAGGCGCAAAAAAGTGTGGGAACTGGGAATTCACAATTTCTCGACCAAGGTCAAATTCAAATCAAATTCAAAGGTCATGATGGAAAGATCAATCAGCTGTCGAAAAACTATAGTAGAAGTCACTCAGGGAGTCACTCATCATTTAACCGATTGATAGACAATAGGAACAAGGATGCCGCCAGCCATTGGACTAGGTGGGAGGTGGGGAAAGGATAGATAGACGACATGAACAATAGGTACCAAAGAGACTGCACGTGTGCTTGCACATAGACTCGGGCACTTTAATTCTGTCCCGCGCAGATGGCTAGTCACTATTGAGACTAGCCGCCGTGACCGAAATTTGAACTTACAATCTACCTGATGGTAAGTGGCTTCTGCAGTCCATGGACAGCTGACTTCAAATAAAGAAGACAGATGCATTGTCACCTCTGAAGACTAAGATGGAATGCTTCACAGCCTGTAATCACACTGGCTCTTTATACTCTTCAGACCTGAGTACAGCAGTGCACGCAGTGACTGGCGGCAGAAATAGGTAAGAGGGTGATAATTACTCAGACTCTTAGACTAAAAAGAAGCCCTAGAATCTAGAAAACACATTTCTAATTAAATGAATTTTAACACATTTCTGGATGTCTGTAATTATACTGTTTTTTTTTCTCTATACCCTTCAAATCTGATTAGAAATTAGATTTTTCTGAGTCCACTGCTGTCAACCCTTTGCGATGCTGTTGAATAGGAATATTATACACAACATTCACCTCATCGTCATCATCATCATTACAGTACATCACAAGTCCACTGCTGAACATAGGCCTCCCCCAAAAAATGCCATAAAGCGCGGCCCTGAGCCACCTGCATCACATTCACCTACCGATCATTTAATGCAACAACAGCCTAGTTAATAGCTCAGTATTCACATAAACAGTTTCAGAAGGAGGTGACCGCGATGTGTAGGTGAAATGCGAAAGCGACCTCGAATGCTCTCCGCCGCTTAACGGTATACAAGTGTGTTTTTGTTGCTGCACTAGTATGGAGGCTGTAATTATAGTCTACATTCGAGTTGATACTGTCCATTTGAATACACGCAATAACATAATAATTAAAAAAAATGTTTGTTGTTGTCTGTGTGGTTTTGGTTTTTTCAAAATGTAAAATGTGGCATTTAGGTGCCCGAGCCATGCTGCATTATGGATAAATGGCGGGTCGACAGGGGAAGGACCACCCTCTCACATAATACCAGCGTAAAATAGCAGCTTAATGCTGCTGTGTTTCGTATGGTAAGTGTAGAGAACCAGAGACATTTTATAGTAAAAACCAGGCACTCCATCTTAGTCCTCAGGGGTGACAACGTATTTGCATTTTGATTCTTAATAGATGTCTTTAGGCTACAGCATTCATTTACCATCAGGTGGACTGTGTCTTAACACAGAACTTCACTTAAGAGAATCTATCACCCCATTTCTTCCCGTGGGTTTCGTAAAAGGCAACTATGGGAAATGCCAAAAAGACTTTATAGCTTCCAATAGGTGTTACTTTAACCATCTTATTTACGCCAGACATAAAGTACCCAGACTGGCGACTGCAGAAGAGTCAAAGTTTTGAGACGTCTGGTACTGCGATCGTCAATCCACCTGCCAAGTGTGACGATTCAGGCAAATCTTCTCATGGAACGGAAGAAGACTATGTCCAGCACTGGACTTTTAATGGCTGATGAAGAAAATAAGAAGTAATAATTAAGGCAACATCGCGTTAAGCGATTGAAATGGCGCCAGATTTGACAGCGCGTGCGGATTTTGAAGCTGGTTCGTTGTCCGTTAAATGATCCTGGATTCAGCGAGATTGCGGATTCCTCTTTGCTGGATTTGAATCCCTATTCCAATATTATTCGGAAATTGGCGCGTAGTTAGAAAATCGGCTCGAGACCCATAATTTAATGTTTTACATAAATATCAGTAACGCAATATTTTTCCATTACTTACATAATATTTAATTAAAATGTCTACTAAGTTGATTAACTGCTAGCTTTAATTTCTTCTGTGTCTAATTAATATGTATATCTATGTCTAGACAAGTGCCGCGTTTGCGTATAAGAGATCTACATTCGATAAGAACGTGCAAAGTTGTTTTTGCTACAGAACTTAATCTGCACATCTTTCTTTCAAATATGTATTCGCTGTATAAGAAACAATGCCCATTGACTTCTGACCTAGAATGCGTGTTTACGTAGGTAGTATCTACCATGTCTCTGAGTAGTGTTAAATTTTACTGAGATATGTGTCAGGACTCTATATTTTAGATTAAGATTTTTAAAAATGAGTGTCGCTTCTTTACGCAATTATAGTTTGTAGTCCGTATTTCTTGCCATCAGATTTGTTTTGGCAATAAAAACTTCTTTAGCACCGTTGTGATTTGAAACTCAATGAAACGAAAAGGCGACACTAAAAAGAGAAAAATATATAAATTTATAGGAGAGAATGAGATAGAATCTATACTAAAATTCCTGATAACAGCTCAAAATTATAAAAAACTGCGGTTGCAACCCGCCTACCAAGCGTGGAAACTATGGCAAAATCTCTCCTAAGAGGAAATCTTTGGGGGAGGCCTGTGTTCAGCAGCAGACCTTTATAAGCTGTAGTGGGTGGATGGATATTACTAATTCAAATATCCATACTCCTTACAATGGTAAAGGCTCATATTCATTAATGGACTATTACGGTCTTATGGTAAAGGAGAAGAATATCAGATTAGGAACAGCTTTATCAGTGTGAAAGTCCCGCCTCTGCGCTCTCACACCCACCAGCTCAGCGTTATAGTATGAGCAACTCTTTGAATTTCCGCCGGCGCATTCTTGAAATGGTCAAAGTCCAGTAATGAACTTAAAAAAACAAACAATGATGATGATAGGTACGAGGTCATTGACATCAATATTTTAAAATGTTTATCGTTCGGTAAAGAATTAATTGTAAGGAACATTAGCAATACGATACTTAATTTAAGTATTTTATCCACGCAGAAACGAAGGGATGCAAAACTAAGATGTAAAGGTATTGTCAAAAAGATGTGACGAGTTATTTGGGAGACAAAAAAATGTCATAAAAAAAGAAGAGTGTTAAAATAAGATAAGGAAAATGAAAACTAACTGTACGAGGGAAAATTAAAGAAGAAATTCAAGCCATTTCAATGTTTTATTACGTATTCGTCAGCCCTAAATGTTGACTGATGCTCATGAGCTTCTCTCACTAAGGGAAGATTTGCCTTTATCGTTATGTTTGGCAAACGGACTGACGATCACTGTACCAGACGTCTGAGATAGTTATATCGCCATCTATCGGAAACTACAAGATTTTTCTGGCATTTCATAAAGTCCTCTTTAACGACACCTTTGGGACGAAATAGATTGATGGATTCTCTTACGCAGCCATCAAATAGAAACCACTTCACCTTTATTACGTAATCAGATTATTTTTAACCAACGCTTGTCAATCAAAAGACAAACTAAACTGGTGTTCACACATCACAAAGAAAGTGTCACAGCGCACCACACGTAACGTCAGTAACTGACCCGCTTGCGATCACCTTTCGCCGGACTTTCACCGCTCGTGTGGCCTACTTGTGCGACATGCGCTGTTATGTTGGCATTGCCATTATGTCGACCGTGAACCGATCGTTTCGGGATAGCCTGACTCGGAGAAATGCTTTCTTTTCGTTCGTTGGAACAAAACAAATGAATCACACTCTTTCACGACTTATTTCTACGTAAATTGCGAAAGTCTGATTTATCAAGATAACGTTTATGGATGTTTTGTAATTTTGTTAATTTATTTCTCTTATTAAAAAAGGAAAACTAGTAACGCTATTAACATTATTAATACTCCTGCTTACCGCTCTAGCTTATAAATGCTTGTATTAAGAGTGGTTCACTACAATAGTCGAATGGCGGATTAGAACAACTTTCTGAATTTGCAGTCTGAACCGTACCTTACCTACATATTCTTTAATACACGATAAGCCTAACCTCAAAACGAATTATTCGTAATATCATTTTAATATACCCATTCAGTAGGTATACTAAAACCTTTAACACATTTTATGTCATCAAACTAAAAAATTCAGTCTTGTTCAAAAGCAGCAGCTAATGCTGTCTCTATCTAAGTGGATAGTAACAGATAACCGTATAAAATGGTAACGAGAGAGGCCCGCCGGATGTCCCAGTTACATATCCCGTTAGCGGGAGAAAGTGGCTGCCACGGGCACGCTGCACCGCCTATGCAAATTATGCAATTACTGCGCGCGGTTACATTTCGAAAACGCGCTGAAAATTGTCATTTTCACGTTTGCAGATTATTAATTACATACTATAACGTTTGAATTTGTATATTTTGTAGGATAATTGGAAAGAAATGGATATTAGGAATCTAAGACTGATTTACATAGTTTTGTTCGTAGATTAATGTTCGATAACCATTCGGTTTACAAATTACATAAATGTTCGTGGTTTAGCCGCAACTTAACCTAGTGGAAACCGACTGCATCCAGATTTAGCCATGAATAAATCGAACACACCTAAGCTTAACTCAGTAATAATTCCGAAAATTTATCTGACATTCCTGACATCCGTTTCTTTGCAAATATTTCATTTGTCCGATTATCCATCGACATATTTAAAAATGATAAAGTATAGATACAAAATGAATGCAATTATTTTATATATATTTCCTTTAAAATGCAATTTGCGATTTTTTAAATATAACAAAATTATGACACTCTTGTAGTTTATTAATTTCAAGAAGAATTCGTCAATGTCCGTATAAATAATAATTAAAATTTATCGTTTTGATATATCGCCAAATTGCGATCAAGCAATTTTTAATTACACGGTTTATCGATGCAATGATTAATTACCGGAGAAATTGAAATAATCTGTACATGTCGCATGAAGTGAATGCCGGGGAAATGCAATTTTCTTATGCAACGAACTAAAGCGATGCAACTGATGTATAAAATCAACGTTTCTAATATTACATACTCAAGTTTTAGCTTTCTTCGACATACTCCCGAGTAAAATGCTGTCCGGTAAAAAAAACTAGTGCTTTCTTTTTCAATGTCGAGTGAGTGAGAGACTCGTATGAAATATTTTAAATGTTAAAAGGAGACGGCTGATGTTATGTTATTGCGTGCAACAGTTCTATTCGGTAAGTATTGATGCAAATATAAAATTTAGAGCCAAAGGAATCTGTCATCTGTTCCATTGTAATAAAGTTCTTTATATAATTGCTGTATCGCTATAGAGACGTTAGTTCTGTCGGCTTGCGTGCGGTGAAATGTGGGACAATCGAAAGCCTTTCTCCGTTCAGTGGTTAGGTATTTTATTCCGTTAGTTTTTTCGCGGCCGCCATTACACCAATATGGCGGGCGAGTGGCATCATTTTTTCGCTTTGTCACGTTAGATCATTCTTGTTAGATGCTGTTGGAAAGCTGCGTTCTGCTTCTCGGAATCTGAGTCGCGTAACTGTACATTTTATAGAGAGAAATGACGTAATTGTAATAGTCGATAGTTTTGCTTGATTTTTCTGCATCGCTATTTCCCCTTTAATGTAACAGATAGTATTTTACATATTATGTATTGCTTTATTGCATAATATTTATAAGAATTAAAAAGGGAACTAAATTATATTATTAAATAAAAATATTCTGAATAAATTAAGTAATTTGCTATTACTGTGATTAGAGTTTATTATTATTAGATAGTTACGTAATAATCGTTACAATAAAGCTTAGGCTACTTACTTGATTTTAAAAACTATAATTTAATTTTAAGTATACAGTTAAAAAGTAAGAAAGTAAATAGTAATTAATAATGTTTATTAAGATAACAGTATTTCTGATTATGATCCTTCTCTTTTCTAAGTTCTTATGTAGTCAATATGTTTATATGACAATCACTATGTTTGTACTGGTATAAACAAGGTCACAAGCGTAAATGTGATGACACAATTACACCCTTTATACCAAAATGTTAACAACAAAAGTTATTAAAACGTGCTTGACCCCGTTTGTGCTCCGAACTTGACCATTCTTTACAAGTCGTTACATCGTCTCGAGACAACATCGACATTACTGTTTCTTAGCTAGTGATGCGACTGTTTACGCAACTGTTACACATATTATGTTTTTTTTATTAAACTTTATCATTATGATGTTTTCTATTTTTGATTTTAATTTATAGAACTCAGAATACGTATATCCATCTACTTTCTGCATGTCTTACCAATCCAACATTTTTCTTGGAATTTTTCTTGGAATCACACTAGACGCGAAGTTTCAATGGAGCCCCCATATATCAAAACTAGCAAGCAGACTTAGTTCTGCAGCATATGCTGTAAAAAAGATTAGTAATCTTACCAGTATTGAAACAGCTAGACTAGTTTACTTTAGCTATTTCCATAGCATAATGTCGTATGGTATTTTGCTATGGGGACACGCAGCTGACACTGAAATTATATTTGTTTTACAGAAGAGGGCCATAAGAGCAATTTATGATTTAAAGCCTAAAGAGTCGCTGCGACAAAAATTTAAGGAAATTAATATATTAACTTTGGCCTCTCAATACATTTATGAAAATGTAATGTACGCACACAAAAATAAAAGTAGTTTTACAAAAGTAAGTGATATTCATTCTGTAAATACTAGGAACAGACACAAGCTAGTAGTACCAGTTACTTGACGCTTTTACAACAAAATCCCAGAAAATATGCAAAATTTGACCTGCTCAAAGTTCAAAAACTTTATTAAACAAAGTTTGTATAAAAATGGTTATTATAATATTAAGGAATTTATGGATGATAATAACCCCTGGGAATGAGGTGATCGCTACCAAGCTATTTCTAATTTGTTTTGTGTTCTTAATTGTGTAACATACATTATTGTAAGCTGTTATTTTTAAAAAAAAAAACGCTGGGTTTCTTGATGGTTCTTCCCAGGATAGAGGTTTTTTTTCGAACCAGTGGTAATTAAACAAAAGAGTGACTTTCAATAAGTATTATTTATAATCTATATTGAATAAAAAAGTTTCTGTTTTTGTTTCTGTTACTACGCTTATCGGTACGAGGCTGCCACAAGAGAACCTTATTGATACGTTGAGCTATATTAGTTAGCCTAATTCTTCTGCGAATATCTATATTGTTATGTCCCACAGAGGTACTCCCTCCATAGCTGAGCGTCATTAAGCTTCCCCATACGGCCAGCCACCTACATCCATCAACTTACTGCTATGGATGCAGGTGGCTCAGGACAGTGCTTTGTTATTGTGTGTTTGACCGTGTTCCTTGGACCTATCATCAGCAGTGGATTCATCATGGGCTGTAATGATGATGATAATGATACCGCCAGCAGTAAAGCATCATGTCTGAGATACATAATATGTCATCCCTGCCAACGCAATGATTTGACACTACTTAGTAAATATTAATAATAAATTTAATAGTTTGACAGTAAAATCATAATCTTGATATATTATTGCTCATTTGATAATTTATTTATTGAATTGCACCAAAGATATGATGGCATATATAAAATAGATGGATTTACTGCGTAATCAGTACCTCGCTAACAGAGTATACGAGTCTACCTTAGAGTAATGCAGAGATATTTTTTTTTTCAAAACGGGGCAAACGAGTACGCGGCTCACCTGATGGTAAGTTAGATGTAAAAAAGATGACACAAGAGCACAAAGTAATAAGTATCATGTAATTTATTCGGAAATAAACTATGAAAAGTAGCATTTTAATATTTTTCTAAGTACATCCCTAATCTAAGCGCAAGAGCAAACTTTCTTTGACACGCGCGGCTGAAGCGAAGTATCACGCGCCCTCAAAACTTGCTCCAGTTTTGAGCGAATTGTGCAGCGGATCCGTGCACGACAAAATGGCAACCGAGGATTTGTGACTCCAACTAAGAAGACAACATCATTTTATTTTCTTTAAAGCTTGCAAAACGGATCTATTATATTATGCAAGTTACATAAAATGTTATAAAGTGACAATAAAAAGTTCATAACAGCTCTTAATAAATGGTTTGGTTGAAATTAACCTTTGTTTACCTTTTTTTGTTGTTCTTCGAGCAATATGGCCTAATGTAATGACTTGCGAAGATATACAAAATATTTTTTTCAAATTTTATTAAATCGGTACAGCTACCAATTAAACAAATTTTTTTAACATAATTATTTATTTATATTTAAAAAGTCAGATTAATGATGCTTGCATTCAAGCACTATGTTTAGTGAGGCTGTAGGTAGTAATGATGATGAAAATATGCAGACCTCAATCTCCTTCACAGCAGCTGGGAATAGTTCACGGCTGGACATTAGACCTTACCAACACTTGAAAGATTAAGATTAATCATGATCGTAGGACTAAACATCCCACACTTTACCAACATAGCAAATTAAAATGTCAAGAGTTTGACCACATCTGTCGCCAAAGTGACAACCGGCAAACGTAATATAGGACTTCCTATAGTTAGATGGAGTAACTCCCAATGTTACACAGAAGATTAGACTACGTGGAGCGCCTTAGAAGAAGCCAATAGCCAGGATATGGCTACAGTAGGATGATGATGAATAGATTCACAAAATGTTTATACTGCTATCTATCGGAGGCAATGAGATCTTCCAGACATTTCCTATAGTAGACTCTTACAATTAGTTACAAATGAGGTAATGCATTCTCTTACCCGCCGCCACCCTCATCATATATCACCATAGAATGAGATACTTATAACAGTTTCTGCTACATTTTAACTTAATCCGTGGTCGTTATATTTTAAAGTGTCTGATTTGTGTATTTTTTTTGCATAAACACTTTATAAACCGAAAGTTATAGATACGATCCTGTGTCGATCTAGGTTCATTAATCTTAAATCTGTACCTTAATATTCAAGATTGTTTCCGTTCAGTTTCAATAATTAAGTTTTTGGGTCGATTTACGAATTAGGCAGTGTCATTGAAAACATTACAGTGATTTCTTGAGTACTAATACTCATATAAATCTTAAAATGCCTTTTACACTACAAAAGATATAAATCTCAAAATACCTTTTACACTACTGTGAGTGTTTTAAGAGGCGATTATTGGAAATGCCAGAAAGGTCTTACGGCTTTAGATTGATAGCGAATAAACGCCTCGTTTACGCCAGACGTAAATTACTCAGATAGACAATGAGAATGAGCGTCAAATAGGCAAAACGTCTGGTACGGCTGTTGACAATTCGCCTTGCGTGACGATTAGGGTAATTCCTCTGCTGTATAGTGAACTTTTAGGGGCCGATGATGATGATGATGACAACTCTATATTCGTTTTTACAATAAAAATAAAAAAAACACGTCAACTTTTCGTGATCGTTATCATTATCTAACATACACACATTTAATAGAAGTAGAGACTTAATGTAGAGACGAAACGTATTTATATTTGAATTTGGTTAAACAACAATATCGAAAAATTGATGTAAGTTATGAATAATTGCCGCATCCTACGTAACAGTCGATTAAGTAGCTACGTGACTTTGAAACCGCTGCAATATAATTTCTCGTCTCAAAATCAGAAAGCGCGGCAAACTTACACCGGCTGCATACTTTTACCACGATATTTCCGGGAAAGCAAGCACTTCGACGTGAAATTTTAGTATACAGTGTACATTGCTGTTATGGACAGAATAGCACTAGCTTGAGCGAAGATAACATGGTAATGTATATAGTCACTATAGATATAGTAATAAGGTTAGTTATTGAACCGGTTACGGAATCGCAGCGAAAATGTCGAGCCAATGTGGGTCACTGCCGCGCGTATAACGGCTCGCACTCGATGCCCGCCCGCGTAACGTTACGTGTGGGAAATTATTTGAATTTGGAACGCCAACTTTTTTTCACCGCTTTTATCGGAGTGTTGCCATTGTTATTTTACAATGTATTCGTTTGTGGAGCATATCTGCTATGACTGCAGTGATGACAAAAGTTTACCGTTAACGCCGTTGGTGTATGTATTAATTACGACCTCTCCTGGTTGAAATCTCTTTTTGAAAAAAAAAACATTTTAATTTTAACTTTCAATTATAACTGACATTATGATTTGGAATAATGAATAATGTATGACCGATAAAATAAAACTCACTTTATAATTTGATAAGAATATCAAACATCAAACCTATCAACAATTGGGGATTCCACCATAGTTGCACGATTGGCCGGCGGGTTGGCAACCACATTTGTTTAATTATTTTAAATTGTTGTCAGGAAAATGCTGTTGCCCATCTTCTAATTCAGTTCCCCTCTGTCGCCTTTTACAACACTAACGGAATGATATGGTGGAGTGGATTCTCTAACGCCGCTACTACGCCGCCTATAAACCGTAACTTAAACCTCTTATTATTATTATATTTGCATATTACTCACAAAACATATAAAGGCATAATGATATCTCATTAATTATAATCGGTTTTTTAATTTAGGAGGTTTGAGAAGACGGTTAATGATAACATTTTATAAATATCATAAACATGTTTTTGCTTTCCTGTATCCGGATGAAAAAAATCGCATCATATATATTATATTGATATTTCGGTATATCTAGTTGAATCTAGCACAGTGCAGTCTAGACTCTAGACTAACGGTACCTATCAATAAACACCCACTCAGCCGATTCTAACTTTCCCCAGTTTGAGATCTCTGAGCTGTAACTAATAACTATCAATGTTAAATACTACAACTGAAACTTCCTAATCGTATGATGGATTTATGCATAATAATATAAATGAATACATAGTTGAATAATAACCCTCGAAATGAGGTAGTCGCTTCCAAGCTGTTCCATAAATAAGATTTACAAGTAGTTTGCACATCCTGTGTTCTTATTGTATAATTTACTTTGAAATATAAAGTCACGCTGGGTTTCTTGCTGTTTCTTCCCTGCACAGAGGCTTTATCCGAACAAAAGTGATTAAATAAAAAATGACTTTCTATAAGAATTGTAATCTACATTCATTAAAAATATATTCTATTCTATTCTATAAAAAGAAAGGCATTGCCGAAACTGAAATTAGGGCGTAGCTCTTTTGTAATTAAAATTTAATTAGTGATAATATCATTTAAAAGTTATCGCTTTTCACATGTCTAATACAGACACTAACAAACTGTAGCCCCGTAGCCCGTAGCAGTTAAAAACGCCGTTATAATCAACAGCATCTTCATTACAATTATTACCCAATATTTCTTCTTTACCTGTACATAAAAAATTAGTAGCTGACCCATTAGTGCTGTAAATATATTACGCTACAGTACAACCTGGCACGGTCCGAGTCGTAGAGCAAAAATAGTACCAGAATTGTTATCAATTCATCATCAATTTTAAATTTTAATAAGGTGTTATGGGTGTAGAGAATCGAGGACCTTTTTTACTGGAAACGAGGCATTCTATCTTAGTCCTCAGGGGTGACAACGCATCTGCATTTTGATTCTTAATCGAGGATAAATGTAGATGTCTATGAGCCACAGCATCAATTTACCATCAGGTGGACTGTGTGCTCGTTTTTCACCATTATTCTATTAAAAAAACATAAGGCTACAATTTTAATGGAATGATAAAAATGATTGAAAACAAGCTACCCTTAGACCTCAAGCATGTCAACCAAAACTACGACTTGACTCTATATTGTAGAGAAATTTGGAGTAAAATAAATTTAATATACCTTTTTTAGAGATTTGTCATCGGGAACTGAGACGTTAATTTGACATCAAAAAGGAATTGTAAACGGAATAATTGAATTTTGTTGGAAATGTTGCTGAGAATTAATATTTATGAATCATATGATGTTATTCCAAAAAATATTTATTTTTGTGACTACAATAAACTATTATAATATGTATCATGCATTTAAATAGAATGAATTATAGGAACTAAATGAAATCATAAATTATGCACATAAATAGCGGCAAACGTAAAATGAAACAACATGAATGAATAAAATATTTATTTTCATAAACTTCACAATAAAAAGTCAAAAGAATCAAGAAACATAAATCCTAATGCATGCAGCACGACTACTGCTTTCACTGCAGTCTGCGCAAGGTCCCACCGCCTAGACTCTAGAAACACTAGATCAATGTCATTACATTATTAAAACATTATGCGATATAAAATAAGATGAAAGTCCAATTAGCAGGAATTTTTATTTTTATATTTAATGTACTTTTTTATAATGAGGAAGGTAATTTTTATTTAATAAATCATTCATTATTTTTTTAATAATTTATGTTACTGATAAATAAAGCAACAACATAAGTTACAAACATCCGATTGCTTGGTACAGGCTTCTTCTCATTACTGAGATGGTTTAAGTCTAAGAAAGGGACCGCGCTGCTCTAATAAGTGTTGGTAGATTACACAAGTCCTCGATTTTAGTTTTCCAGTCAGGTTTCTTGATAATGTTTTCCTTCACCACCGAGCATGTGGTAGATCAGCACTTAAAATTGCGGTGAAGAATTTTAGTGATGGATGCGGGGATTGATGCGGGGATCAAACTTTTATCATCCCATTTTTTTCGATCATTTATCATTAGAGTAGAAGTATTTTTAATAATCTGAGATATTTTTTACTTCCCTTTAATAGTTTGAGGGCTACCCAAAAGAATTGCGCCTTTAACACTGCTCATCTTCGCCGGTGTGGTTATTTAAATCTGTCATATACGAGATGTTACTTCACCATATATATCGGAAGTCATTTGTTCCTTCTAGGGTTTTTCATAGTCACCTCTTACGATACCCACGGGATGAAATGAGATGAGGAAATATGCCACCTATTTGTAAACAAAATAATCATCATTGAAAAATATCTAAAAATTTTAAAAATACTATACAATTAAAAAAATTAAAAATACTACATAGTAAAATAAAAAAAGATAAATAAAAAGTATTTGATTGTCGTTTTCAACTGCAACACTTAAAATTAATAATCTCTTTTTAAATAAATCGAGCCGTGGTAGCTCAGATGGTTAGCGCTCGCTGTAAGTTGTAACCCGGGTTGCTCGCGTTCTGTACGGGTTCGATCCTCGCCAGCACCAATGAAATTGTTAATTGCAATTTTAAGTGCTGATTTACCACGTGCTCGGCGGTGAAGGAAAACATCGTGAGGAAACCTGCGTGTCTGAGAAATAAGAAAAAATTTTTTTCGAAAATATGTGAAGTTTTTTTACGTGGTAGAGCGATGCTGCAGCTATATTAGTAGTATAGTTGTAGCACGAATGGGTCGGCTCGACCGGGGAAGGACCACGCTCTTACAGAATACCAACGTGAAATAGCAGCTTAAAGCTGCTGTGTTTCGTATGGTGAGTGTAGAGAACTGGAGACCCTTTTACTGGAAACGAGGCATTCCATCTTAGCCCTCACGGGTGACAACGCATCTGCATTTTGATTCGTAATCGAGGATAGATGTAAATGTCTATGGGCCGCAGCAGCCACTTACCATCAGGTAGACTGTGCTCGTTTGTCAGCCTTACCATATAAAAAAAAATTCGCCAATACGCATTGCCCTAAAACCCTCTCAGAAATGAGAGGAGGTCAGTGCCCAGCAGTGGGATGTATATGCGCTGTAACTTTAACTTTAACTAACTTTAACAAATTCTATTTTTATTTACGTTAAGAAAAATAAACAGTTGTCTATCAATATATTATCTATTAATGTTGAGTAAACGCATTTAACATTTAATTTAGAAATTAACAATGACAATACTCAAAGCGAACGTTAAGCATGATAAAAAAATACGCAAATGTAACATTATTTCCTTCACCAACCGCCATTTTCCGGTCATGTAATATTAGCGTAAAGTTTACAACCAACTTTCCGTATGCGTAATTGGCAATGGCATTGCATGCGTATACGCAACAACAACACACAGACACCGACCCACACAGATGAAATAAATCGCTGCGTACTTGAAAGTATGACACATCCCCTCTCTCCGACGCACACATTAGTAATTATAAATGTGTATAATGTAGTTATACAGATAGCAGATACACACTAGTGCAAAACAGTAAAGACGAGTCACAGTGTGTCTATAGAGGTTTACAGGTTATAAAATATAATGTAATTTTGTGCTAGTGTGAGTAAAGAAAGGTGTTTAGCTAGGTGAAATGGGCACAGACAGCATGTATTTGACGGGCGATGACATAGTTAAACGGTTTACACGCACGCGAGTTAAGTATCGACAGCCAATGTGACAAGCTGTTAAATCGTGTTTATGCTTATTTACTTACTGAATATTTTAACAGTAAACTCAAAGTATTAAACAGTGTGATGCACCACTCGATGTCTAATGTCTAATTTAAATAAAGAGTGTGATGCACCACTCGATATCTAATGTCTAGTACTGCACATAAAATTAAATAAGAATGATCTTCTTGGTAGGTGAACCGTGTACTGGGGGTGTAAGAATATCCACTACCCCATATCATCCCGTGGGTGTCGTAAAAGGCGACATAGGCAAACAAATCAGCAGGCAGGGCAGGGCAGGGCAGGGCAGCAGCGTCTTCCTAATACCGACTAAATATTAAAACTGCGGTTGCCAACCCGCTTGCTAAGCGTGGCAACTATGGCAAATATCCCCCTATGAGGCAATCTGTGGGGAGGCCTATGTTCAGCAGTTGACTTTAATAGGCTGTAACGGTTAACGGTAGAGAGTATATTAGTTCTTTGAGGATGTATCAGCCAGTATAACCATCTTGTTTACGCCAGACATCTTTTCGTTCGATTACTCTGTGTCCCTTTAGAGTTTTAGCGGGAATGGTCTTCAAGACAAGAATGGATAGTCAGTGCGCTTTACCATTTTCGGCTGGATCACCACTTACCATCGGGTGAGTTGATGGTCAAGCACTGTCTTATAATGCTTAGTTAAAACTTACGTACTGGCTTATAAAGACTTGATATACCCAGACCGTCAATGGACAGGAGAGTTAAAGGTGCGAGATATCTGGTGCTACGACCGTCAATCCATAATCAAAGCGTGACGATTAAGGCAAATTCTCCCTACAACGGGAGAGGAGAGTTCTATGTTCAGAAGTGGACTTAATTTTTTTTTATTTATTTATCCTTTATTGCGAACTCCTTCAAATAGGGGTTGCAAAGGGCGGCCATGTAAACAACACTATCACTATAACAATATCGGTGAAAAATATATAAATACACACACACATATATATATGGTAAATTTCGCACACCTATATATATGGTAAATATGGCAATTCGTCGCAAATATATGGTACGCTTTTTCGATGACGTTAATTTCAAAAATCTTATATAACAACAACGGTTGCCACGATACCACAGATACTTACTATTGAACTAGCCAGTATTTAATAGTCGTGCCTACACATATGTGTGTGTGTGTGTGTGTGTGTGTGTGTGTGTGTGTGTGTGTGTGTGTGTGTGTGTGTGTGTGTGTGTGTGTGTGTATGTGTGTATATATTATAATTTCGTGTAGGAAATGCCAAGAACCCGAACATCTTTTTTACACTTAAGCCCAAAGGTGACAACGGATCGGTTTTCTGTTGTTGATATCTGTAGGCTACAATATCCATTTACCACTAGGCGTTCTGTGTGCTCTTTGTCACTCTTAATTATATAATACATAAGTACATTAAGCTCGGACCACTGACGGCAAGTAGACGTTACAGTTACAGGTTACAAATGTTAACATCAACGGCGCAAGCCACTAGTGTGATTATTATTTCTCAACTATTTTTAGTAGGTACTTATTATTTATTAGCAACGAATTACCCACATTTCAATATTCAACGCTTAAAATGTCTCTTATCTCAAGCCAGTGTGTTGAAGTGGCAATGCGCTGCCCATATAGCTTGAACAACCGACAACCAACGGTTGTTGAGTGGCAGCAAGTGCAGTGTAATATGGGAAGTGCAGCAGTACCGCTTTTCAGCAGTCTTTGGGAAGGACTATATCGACAACAGTGGACCTGTGATGGATTCCAATGAAAATTATGGTGATAACATTTTCTCACACCGCCACAATGTTGAAACAAATTATTCGTCTAATTTCTTTCAACATTAGTAGGTTTTTAACGTGGTAGAGCCACGCTGCAGCTATCTTATGGATGCAGTACGAATGGGTCAGCTTGACCAGGGAAGGACTACGCTCTCACAGAATACCAGCGTAATATAGCAGCATAAAGCTGCTGTGTTTTGTGTGAGAGTAGAAAACCGGAGACGCTTTTTACTGGTAATGAGTCATTCTATCTCAACGTGACAACGCAACTACATTTTGTGTGTGTGTGTTTATATAGGTCACACCATCCACTTACCATCAGGTGCAAATTGCACCTGATGGTAAGTGGATGGTATGCTCGTTTGTCATTTTTATTCTTTAAAAAAGGTCAAAAGGAAAAAAATTATTTATTGTATACTAGCGATCCGCGCCGGCTTCGCATGGGTGATTCAGATTCGCCTGGAAGTTATCAGATATCCTTCTATCATTCTTATCCGTTCTTTCTTGCATTTTCCTTTCAACAACTTCTTTTACTCTCTTATTTATAAGTCTAAAGTCTGCCTTTTTTCTTTCAATCTCATCATTCATACCGCCAGAATTACCAGCTTTGGTTGCCAGTAAATCTAGCCATGCTCTCTTCTTTGCTTCAACTTCCATCCGAATCTCATCATCCCACCACAACGTATTATTTTTCCTTTCATTCGTTCTCTTACTTACACCACATACTTCGGTGGCTGCATCCACCAAAACTTTCTTAACATTATTCCATACAGTCTTCAGGTCTAAATCATTCATACATATTTCATTCAAACCATTTATATTCTCCCTCAGTCTACATTTATACTTCTCTTTCACATCTTCATCTTGTAACCTCTCTGTTCTTATACGCTGTAACGCAGTGGTAGACACAGATGTCCGATGCCGCCAACGCCTGAATAGACCATTAATTCGGCATAAGACCAAGTAATGATCCGTCCCTACGTTGGACCCCCTTTAAACTCTTGTATCTACCACTGCGCTCCGCATTCTTTCATCCACAATTATGAAATCTATCATGCTTTTATCATCACCTCTTTCCCATGTATACATGTGAATCCTCTTATGGCGAAAGAAAGTATTCGTCACAAAAATATTCTTTTCCTCACATACGGCGAGGAGGTCTTCACCATTCTCATTTACACTTTCATCGCCAAACATTCCTAATATTCTTTCATAACCAGACCTCTTCACCCCAACCCTTCCATTAAAATCTCCTAACATAATGATATTTTCATTTCCCTTACATTTCATCAACACCATCCTTACCATGTCCCAAAACTGCTCTCGGATATAAGTGGGCTTAGACATGTCTGGGGCGTACACCCCTAGCACAAACAACTTCTTTAAGCCCACTTTCATTCGTATCCATAGCAGCCTTGGGCTTACACATTCATACTCTTTCACACATTGACCCATTCTTTCTGAAAGGATGACACCGACTCCCTGGCATGCCCGCTCGGTCTCGTCTACACCAGACCAGTAAGCGGTATACATGCCATGTGCAGTGGCATCCTTTCCCTTTCGATTCGTCTCATTTACACATAACACATCTATTCTTCTATCATTCATCATTTCGCATATTTCATCCATCTTATCATTCATTGCTCTACATACATTCAGCGTAGCCAAACGGGCCTCCGCAATCCACTTTTCGCCCCTCCAGGAGACAGAACGTGACGGGTGGCGAACCTCGTCGCCGGTTTTACTCCCGGAGATTCTTCGCACCCCTACCCCATTAAAGGGGCGCCGGGAACTCGGGGCCATTTCTTTAATGTGTTGGCTCATGGTGCGATCTAAGGGGGTGGTAGATTTTACGCCGCTACCATACGTCGAGGAGCCGAGTCTATCCTTTCGGCTTTGTCGCTCGTTTAGCACCACCCGGGGGACACGTGTAGGGTGGGCCTAGGGTTAGGTGGTCGAAGCCTACGGACGCGAGCGACTCATCCCCCAAATATAAATTTTAAATATATAAATTTTAAATATATATAACTTTAAACAGAACTAATACTGCCAATACACTCACTATTTAAAATGCGTCGTAAAATATGAAAGCTAATTTATTACAGTTAAGTGCATAAACACAGTCTCTATGTATTGGTATGATTTCATTTAATATTATGGAAGCTTGCAGGTCCCACTTTTCTCAGTTTTCTCTCCGCCAGTGAAAGGGCCAGCCTGTTCTAAACTGCAACGTCTAGAAGGTTCCATGCCGTGACCATTGATAATCGACATTGTAATGATTATTTTAGATTTTAGTTGTTTAGTGCAATATTGTTGCAGCCTCTTTTTTTCTAAATAAAATAAAGCTTCGGAAGAAACGTCATGTTGTTTTCATTCACAGGTCTACCGAACAAATTATGTTATTGAATTTCTTAAAATATTATCTTGATAAATATCTTCTTTGAGTTTTAACCTCTTTGACTGGCGATAACAGCTGTAATTCATTCTTGCGACCTTTACCTAGAGTAGAGAGTCTTTAGTAATAAAAATTCTCTTTATAAGTTGGGCTTTATAGACATATTGAAAAATGAAATAGATTAATTTACTACTACTAACTTTTTGGGACCCTCTTTCGACCCACTTAAAAAAGTAAGCCATGAAAATATTCCCCCCCCGAACAGGTTCCGCCTTGTCGTGACGGGGGGCTAAGTAGCCGTGGCTTGGTCACCCACGGCGAAATAAGGACAAATCCACATGGCTGACCCCAGGTGAATGACCGGTCCAAGTGCGCTTGGCTTGGTTCATTTTTCCTAAACCCATGGCCTCCACGTATCGGACTGTGGGAAGGAGCGGGAGGGATCCGCTGTGCAGGTGCAGTTGGAGGCCCGGCCGCGGAGGAAAGCGCGCCTTGTGTTCTAATGCATCTTACCTGAGAAGGAGAAGGGGGAGAAGTTGTTCCCTCCCGAGGAGGCGTTGGTGGGTACGCGGATGTGTGAGCGTTCCCGTAGCCCTGCCAATATGCGGCAGAGGTTCGCGGTAGGTACTAGCGTCCATATTAGTCTTCAGAAGTGACAATGCATCTGTGACCTTTTTTGTTTGTAATTGGTTGCAGGTGTCCATGGACTGCAGTAGCTATACACCATCGGATGGACTGCAAGTTCATTTGTATCTCTAATTTTATATGAAAAAGAAATAACAAATATAAATAATGTACTACATACAGCATTTGTTGCATTCTTTCTACCCAATGAGGAGAGGCCTATGTTCGACAGTTGACCTTTAATAGGCTGCAATCAATGAATTAATGAATACCTAGTATATGAATTTATTACCTGAATGTATTTAACAAACGCCGTATCAAATACATAACTTAATTGGGGATAGGTAGAGTTCAAAGAGCAGAGAGCTACTCGGACTTAGTTTAGTCACATGTATCGAATATAATGAGTCTAATACTGAGATATAAATAGATGTTAAACATAACTTGCATAAGCCGTCGCGACCCAGAACTTGAGAGAAAGGTCTAGGTGTCCCCCACTAAACCGCTATTAAGACTTAGAAACACGTTTTGCATGCTTTTAAAGATATTACGTATAATTAACATTAATTCAGTGATATTTTTTTTGAATTCGTATATAACAGATGTGGAAACAACAAGATTGGTTTACTTCAGCCAATTCCACATGGTTATGTCTTATGGGTTATTATTGTGGGGATCACCAACTGTTATTGAAAATATATTTTTACTACAGAAAAGAGCTGTACGTGCTATTTACAATATTAAACCACGGGACTCACTCAGAGACCTTTTTAAAGAAATAAACATCTTTGCAATTGATTTCGTCCTCCAGGCCGAATTTCGGTCACGGCGGCCAGTCTCAACGGAGACTAGCCATTTTCGCACGACAGGATTATAGTGCCCAAGTGTATGCGCAAGCACAGGTGCACTCTCTATTCCCTCACTCTCATAGTCCGATGGGACAGTAATTTGATACGAACGAAGAGAGATCAGGCTCAAGACTGGAGCAAGGCTTTACGTGTTTTTCGAGGCACGGGGGTGAAATACCGCCAACTCCGTGTTGCTACTGAGAATTTCTTGACAGAAAAATCCAATAACTGATTTTGGCCCGCCCGGGATTTGAATCCGGGACCTCATGCTCAGCAGTCGCTCTTACGACCACTAGGCAAACGAGGCAGACAATTAATTTTAAACATACAAACATAAACACTCACGCCTGTCACCCAGAGGGGTAGCCAGAGACTACGGACTTCCATTTGGCACGATCCAGGCACACCTCTCTCGCCTCCTTTACATCCATATATCTACGCATACACGCTCGTCGGTTAAGGGTACTCCTAATCTGGCCCATTTTCAATATATCGCCAATTTGGTCGATAAACCTTCGTCTAGGGCGTCCCTTTCCGACTCTGCCGTTCACTTCTGCAGCATAAATTTGCTTTGTCACTCTTTCTTCGTTCATTCTTTCTACATGACCAAACCACCGAAGCATTCCTTTCTTAATCATGGTCACAACGTCATCTTGCAAACCACACTTTTCTCTTATCACACTATTTCTCACCCTGTCATTCAGATTCAGCCCTAACATACTCCTTAATGACCGCATTTCTACAGCATTTATTCTACTCTCATGCTTCTTCTGCCAGACCCAACTTTCACTACCATACATTTAAGTAGGGACTATCACAGCATTGTGAATTGCCAAACGTGCCTTTTTGACACATTCTGACTCTTCAATAGCGTGTAGAGCCCCATTCACTCTATTTCCTGCGTTCACTCATCGTTCTATATCCTTATCATATCTACCATCCCTGCTAAATAAACATCCCAAATATACAAACTCATCCACTTGCTCAATCAACTCCCCTTCTATTCTTATTTCACATAACGTTTTACTTTCTTCTCTTTCAAAACCATCACTTTCGTCTTACTTGCGTTCACTTTCATACCTCTTTCTTTTAATGACCGGTTCATTAAAGTAACCATCATTGCAACTCGGCCGCCGACGATGCAAATATGACTTGATCATCGGCGTACAAAAGGCATTTGACGGTTAACTCACCCATTCTCAACCCACATTCTTCGACTTTCAAAGTTTGCAAACAACTGTCCATAAATAGGTTAAACAGCCAGGGGGAAGCTACACAGCCCTGTCTGACACCTTTTTGGATGCCAAACCAGTCCGAGTAGACCCCGTTGATCCTGACACAAGCACTAGAGTCCCTATAAAGAGACTTCAATGCCTGTATCAAACCAGCGCTCAAACCAAATGAGTTAAGTGTTTGCCATAACACATTCCTGTCCACTCTGTCATAAGCCTTTTCCAAGTCCATGAAAGCACAAAAAACTTTCTGGTTTTTCGCCAAAAACTTCTCCGCAATCATGCGCATGGAAAATACTTGATCCGTACACCCCATTCCCTTTCTAAATCCAGCTTGCACATCCCAAATTTTTCCATCAGTTTCTTCCATAACTCTTTCAATTAACACCTTAGCATACAGTTTACCCACAATGCTAAGCAAGCTGATACCACGGTAGTTTTTACAGTCCTGCTGTGACCTTTTCCTTTATATATTGGGACTATAACGGCTTTGCACCAGTCTTCCGGTACCCGCTTCAGTTCCCAACATAAATTAAACAAGGTGTACAGCAGGACTGCCACCACTCCCTCTCCAGCCCTTAGTATTTCGAGTGATAGTCTATCATATCCGGCTGCCTTACCTGCTTTCATGCTTTTCATTGCTTTCATTATTTCATCTACACTTATCTCCCTACCTCTCTCCACTTCTTTCGGAATTTCTTTTTCACTTAATTCAGACGACCCTTCACTCATAAACACGCTTTCAAAGTATTCCTTCCATCTCTTTAAATTCGAAACTTCATCATTCATCATACAGCCATTCTCGTCTCGTATAGCATTCATTCTAGGCTGTTTTGAATTTCCCCTAGCAGTTCTTACGAGTTTCCAGAACATTTTAATATTTGCTTGGAAGTTATCAAATATCTTTCTATCATTCTTATCCGTTCTTTCTTGCTTTTTCCTTTCAACAACTTCTTTTACTCTCTTATTTATAAGTCTAAAGTCTGCCTTTTTTCTTTCAATCTCATCATTCATACCGCCAGAATTACCAGCTTTGGTTGCCAGTAAATCTAGCCATGCTCTCTTCTTTGCTTCAACTTCCATCCGAATCTCATCATCCCACCACAACGTATTATTTTTCCTTTCATTCGTTCTCTTACTTACACCACATACTTCGGTGGCTGCATCCACCAAAACTTTCTTAACATTATTCCATACAGTCTTCAGGTCTAAATCATTCATACATATTTCATTCAAACCATTTATATTCTCCTCAGTCTACATTTATACTTCTCTTCACACCTTCATCTTGTAACCTCTCTGTTCTTATACGCTGTAACGCAGTGGTAGACACAGATGTCCGATGCCGCCAACGCCTGAATAGACCATTAATTCGGCATAAGACCAAGTAATGATCCGTCCCTACGTTGGACCCCCTTTAAACTCTTGTATCTACCACTGCGCTCCGCATTCTTTCATCCACAATTATGAAATCTATCATGCTTTTATCATCACCTCTTTCCCATGTATACATGTGAATCCTCTTATGGCGAAAGAAAGTATTCGTCACAAAAATATTCTTTTCCTCACATACGGCGAGGAGGTCTTCACCATTCTCATTTACACTTTCATCGCCATACATTCCTAATATCCTTTCACAACCAGACCTCTTCACCCCAACCCTTCCATTAAAATCTCCTAACATAATGATATTTTCATTTCCCTTACATTTCATCAACACCATCCTTACCATGTCCCAAAACTGCTCTCGGATATAAGTGGGCTTAGACATGTCTGGGGCGTACACCCCTAGCACAAACAACTTCTTTAAGCCCACTTTCATTCGTATCCATAGCAGCCTTGGGCTTACACATTCATACTCTTTCACACATTGACCCATTCTTTCTGAAAGGATGACACCGACTCCCTGGCATGCCCGCTCGGTCTCGTCTACACCAGACCAGTAAGCGGTATACATGCCATGTGCAGTGGCATCCTTTCCTCTACACACATTCTCTACATACATTCAGCGTAGCCAGACGGGCCTCCGCAATCCACTTTTCGCCCCTCCGGGAGACAGAACGTGACGGGTGGCGAACCTCGTCGCCGGTTTTACTCCCGGAGATTCTTCGCACCCCTGCCCCATTAAAGGGGCGCCGGGAACTCGGGGCCATTTCTTTAATGTGTTGGCTCATGGTGCGATCTAAGGGGGTGGTAGATTTTACGCCGCTACCATACGGCGAGGAGCCGAGTCTATCCTTTCGGCTTTGTCGCTCGTTTAGCACCACCCGGGGGACACGTGTAGGGTGGGCCTAGGGTTAGGTGGTCGAAGCCTACGGACGCGAGCGACTCATCCCCCATATCAAAAGTACTTATTAAAATATTTTAAACAATATTTTAATAAGTACTTTTGATATGTGTGTGTAATAGTGATGCCCATAATTTTAACACGCGCAATAAATCTAAACTCCATACTCCTTAAAACTAGCAGCTCATTTTTGAGTAGATGATATAGAACTAATCATAACAAGATTCTCCCTGTAATATCACTGATTTTCCTTTGCATAAACTCAAAGGACATGTAAAAATCACTCTTAGGGACTTGTAGCGATGACGTGGCATTTGACTTTCAAAAAGCGGTTTGACTTTGACTTTGACTATATGATAAGTATGGTTATAATAGAAAATATTCTTACAATCTTTTTTTATCGTTTTTAATGTGTATGTTTTTACCGTGTGGTGTTTCCTCTACCACCAAGTTAAGTATGGTAAGAGTAGAATGGTCAAATATTACCATAACAGCGCACCGCTTGAAATGGGCTGCCGAAAGGGAGGATTTTAATATATATATTTAAATATAATCGCAACGCTTGGCTGGCGGGTCAACGATCGCATCATCAGACTTATCGACTTTCCCAGGGTATAGACGAAACGGTTATACCCTCATCTATCGTCATAAGATGGGTTTCCTCCCTAGAGGACTAAAACACCCCCTAGTAGTCTAGACTCACAGAATATGAGCATAAAATAGTAGCTTCATGCTGCTGTGTTTCGTATGATGAATGTAGAGAACCCTTTTTACTGGAAACGAGGCATTCCATCTTAGTCCTCAGGAGTGACAACGAATCTGCATTTTCTTCTTAATCGAGGATAAATGTAGATGTCTATGGGCCACAGAATCCACTTACTATTAGGTGGACTGTGTGCTTGTTTATCACCCTTATCCTATAGAAAAGATGCATGCCTCGTTACTAGTAAAAAGATCTCCGGTTCTCAATGCTCCTCATACGAAACACAGTATATTGATTTTAAATTCTGTTTTATATGTATTCTGTGCCTACATGGTTCTTTCCCAGTCGAGGCCTTTTCGTGCTCTAGACATAATACAGCTCATAGCGGTCATAAACCCGAATGCTGATCATGAGCTCCCGGGTTTGTATCCCGGGTGGGGTCAAAAACAGTTATTGGGCTTTTTTGTAAGTAGCAGCCTGAAGTCAGGAAGTTGGCGGTGTTTCACTCCCGTGCCTCGTAAAGCACGTAAAGCAGTTGTTCCTGCACCTGATTTCTCTCCAGTGGTGGCAGGCTACCGTCCCATCGGACTATGTAGTAGTAAAATTTTTGAAAAAATTATTCTTGATCAAATGTTAATTTTTTTAATGTTAATAATTTACTTCATAAAAATCAATTCGGTTTCACCAGGCGTCGCTCGACAACTGATGCTGGTGTTGAGCTGATTAAATATATTTTCAATGCAATTTGAATTCTCCACAGGATGCTTTGGGTATATTCTGTGACCTATCCAAAGCCTTCGATTGTGTTCACCATGAAACATTAATCAGGATACTACAACACTACGGTGTAAGAAGTAATGCTCTTAAATTAATTGTTTCATATTTAAGTAACAGAACGCAAAAAGTTGTCATTAATAGTATGAGCTCTTCCGGGTCGATAGTACAAATGGGCGTGCCTCAAGGCTCAATTCTCGGCCCCTTTCTGTTTCTTGTATATATTAATGACTTACCTTACATAGTAGGGGATAACCATAATATAGTATTATTTGCTGATGACACTTCATTAATTTTCAAATTAAAACGACAATTATTAAAATATGACGAAGTAAATAATGCTATATCTAAATTAGTAAATTGCTTTAACTTGCATTAAAATAGCACTAAAACGAAATGTATGAAGTTCATGACTCCAAATGTCAGACAATTAAATACTAATGTAATTTTAAATGGGGACGAACTGAGTCTTATCGATACCACCATTTTTTTTTTGGAATAACACTAGACGCGAAGCTTCAATGGAGCCCCCATATATCAAAGTTAGCAAGCAGACTTAGTTCTGCAGCATATGTTGTAAAAAAGATTAGAAATCTTACCAGTGTGGAAACAGCTAGACTTGTTTACTTTAGCTATTTCCATAGCATAATGTCGTATGGTATTTTGCTATGGGGACACGCGACTGACACTGAAATTATATTTGTTTTACAGAAGAGGGCCATAAGAGCAATCTATGATTTAAAACTTAAAGAGTCGCTCCGAAAAAAATTTAAGGAAATTAATATATTAACTTTGGCCTCTCAATAAATTTATGAAAATGTAATGTACGTACACAAAAATAAAAGTAGTTATACAAAAATAAGTGATATTCATTCTGTAAATACTAGGAACAAACACAAGTACCAGTTACTCGACTCCACCGAGTCAGTAATTCATTCTTGGGGCGATGTATATGCTTTTTCAACAAAATCCCAGAAAATATACAAAATTCGACCTGCTCAAAATTCAAAAACTTTATTAAACATAGTTTGTATAAAAAGAGTTATTATAATATTAAGGAATTTATGGATGATAATAACCCCTGGGAATGAGGTGTTCGCTACCAAGCTATTTCTAATTTGTTTTGTGTGGCTAATTGTGTAACATACATGATTGTAAGCTGTTATTTTTAAAAAAAAGTCCCGCTGGGTTTCTTGCTAGTTCTTCCCAGGACAGAGGTTTTTTTTCGAACCAGTGGTAATTAAACAAAAGAGTGACTTTCAATAAGTATTATTTATAATCTATATTGCATAAAAAAGTTTCTGTTTCTGTTTCTGTTTCTATGAAAGTGAAGGAATCCTGTGCACATGTGCTGCACATACACTCGGGTATGTGCAGCACATGTGCACAGGATTCAGGGTAGCCAAGCGGCCTGCAGACAGGCTAGTTTCGGTTGAGATTATTATTATTACTGTTAAACTATAGGTTGCTATTATAGACGAATACTCTACAAGCAAAAAACACTAAACCAATAAATTAAGGTATACCAACCATGCTTACCCAGATGATGGGTAAAAGAAACTGTGATGCTAAGACAGTGCAATGGTAAATCATTTAAGGCTTCATCAGCACTTACCACTAAGTGGTATTGGTATTTTGCTTGTAATAGGTAAAATAAACAAAACTAGTTCAAATATTAGAAAAATCGTAACATGTAAAATCTACACACATAATAATATAAATGAAATTGAAATGCCTGTCTGTAATAACGAAATAACTGCTGATGGTCCACCGGATGGTAAGTGGTTGCTGTGACCCATAGACATCTACATCTATCCTCAATAAAAAATCAAAATGCAGATGCGTTGTCACCCGTGAGGACTAAGATGGGATGCCTCTTTTCCAGTAAAAAGGGTCTCCGGTATACTCGCCATACGAAACATAGCAGTGTTAAGCTGCTATTTTACGCTGGTATTCTGTGAGAGCGTGGTCCTTCCCCGGTCGATCCAACCCATTCGTGCTACAACTATACTACTAATATAACTGCAGCATGGCTCTACCACGTATAAAATGCATACATGCCATTAAGATGGTTTGTCTGTCTGTCTGGACTAATCTTCGAAATATTTTCATATTTCCGTGACTGAACGGATCGTAATGAAACTTTACAAACAGAAAGAGAGCAATGCCAGGAGTGAACTAGGCTATATTTTATCCGGAAAAGTTGGAGGAAACGAAAAAATGATAAAATAAATGGTCTTTGATGGTTATCTTATATCTAAATAACCACATTATTAGATCTTACCGTCGCTAGTATAAAATAAATATTTCAATATCAATTTAAAGCTATAGCAACATCAAACTACGGAGACAAAAGTGCAGCAGATCTAACTAGACTCGTGAAAGCAGCCCTACCGTCGCTTTCGCTTCACGGCCTGGTTGCCCTGCACGCGCAGTTCGCATGAGCGTCGCCATTGCGAGGCGCCCATAGACTTATTATATTATACTACTGCGTAGAGGCGCCAGTATTGATCATAACATTATTTTTGTAATAATTATTATCAAATTACTTAATATCTTATTTATAACAACTAGCGACACCCTGGTTAGGATTTATTAAAGTGGCATTAATTAGAATTAATATAATTATGGACCTTTTATTTTATATTTTTTTTAAATATTAAGTTTTCGGATAAAATCAATTGATCACTCCTGCTATCTGCCTGTGAAGTGTAATTACAATCGACTCAGCTATTCCGAAGATTGTCCGAACAGACAGACAGACAAAATTTTTAAAATTGGTTATTCATGTCTTTGGTCTTTGGCATGATAATAACCCCGTCAACTTAATTTATGGCAATTGATTCGATATTAGAGACCGACACTTCACTTTTATTTATTATGTGTATAGATAGATAATTATTCTTAATATGACAAGCAAAAATTATTGAATTTCAATTTGTAAATTAAAGCTATAATAGTTCTGCATAACAACACCTACTTGTAACAACACCTTTAGTGTTTGCAATTTGCATTTTGTTTTAAAATATCTATACCTCGGTATCCTCGCGAAGAAAAAAACCATGGGTGCTGCAAAGCACTTTAAATATCGAAGCTATAAAACCATTTAAAAATAAAAGTTATGAAAAAAATTAAATTTTATTTTATTGAACGTGTGCGATATATATGAGCACAATAATTCAAAACTTTATTTTGCCTCTTTTTTGAAGCCTTAGTTTGTTCACTCTCAGTGGTGTAACAAGTGGCGGGGTCAATGGCCCCAGTCAGCAGATTTTAGGGGGCAGCATTTTGTGAATGAAAGTGAGCACTCCACCGTATATTTTAAATAATGCCATTATAAATTTCAAATATTCGAAACTTAGCTGTAACTGACTATTTTTGATTTTTGAATTGCAAATTAAGAAAATAAGTATAAATAATATGTACACACTTTCTTAGGGACAGGGATAAGTATAAAAATAATACTTCGTAATAAGGGGGTTTGAGAGGCGCCCTTTTTGGTTCTAGCGGTTCCGAGTGGCAGCAACCCATGCTACGCCACTGATCACTCTGTCGGTAGGACTACTTGAGGAAAGGAGAAAATAGTAGAGTATAGGAGAGGACAGTAGAGGATAAGAAATAATAGGAGAGGATAGGAGAGAATCAGATATGTTAGAGAGTTTGGAAAATATAGAAGAAGGTAAAAGAGTTTAGGAAAGGACAGGAAATGATAAGATAAGACAGAAGAATTCAAGAGATAAGAGAGGATAGGAAAAGAACGGAGAGTAAAGGAGATAAGATAAGAGATAAGAGACCAGAGAGGATAAGAGAGGACAGGACAAGATAGGAGAGGATCGGAGATGTTACTGAGTTTGGAAATGATATGAGGGTAGATGGGCTTAGGAGAAAACAGGAGATGAAAGGAGGCGATAGGGGAAGATAAGATATATTGGAGAATTTGCAAATGATTAGAGGAAATGGAGAAGATTAAGAAAGTACAGGAGATGGTAGGAGAGGATGGGAGGGGAATGGAGAGGAATGGAGAAGATCGGATGGAATTGAAGAGGATTAGAGAGGACCGATAAGGAAAGGAGAGGTTAGGCGAAGAAATGAGTATATCGGAGAAGATAGGCGAGAATAGAAGAGAAATGGAGAGGATCGAAGAGGAAAGGAGACGAAAGGAGAGGTTAAGAGAGGAATGGAGAGGATCGGGAGGAATAGAGAGTGTTGAAGAGGAATGAAGAAGGTTGGTGAGAATAGGAGAGGAATGGAGATCGCAAAAATAGAAGAAGTACTGTGAGGTCAGGAGAGGAAGGGAGAGGAATGGAGAGGATCAGTGTGGGAAGGAGAGGATCTGAAAGGATCTGAGAGGAATGGAGGGGATAGGAGAGGTTATGAGAGGAATGGAAAGGAAGAGGATCGGAGAAGAATGGAAAGGAAGAGGATCGGAGAGAATGGAGAGGATAGGCGATGATATAGAAAAATGGAGGGGATCGGAGAGGAATAGAGATTCATGCGACACAATGGTGCTTCTATTTAACGCTGGTATCCTGTGATGCGTGGTTCTTCCTTGGTGGAGCCGCCCAATTCGTGCTACAGCCATAATACAGCTGCAGAGTGGCACTCATCAGCCATCAGCCTCTCGCATCCATCATCCCCGCCAGTTGGCTTAGTATAGGGTTTTCACGGACCCGGCAACCGCCCCTGCCATTGAGAACGCATTGCGGGCGTACTTAAGGGTGAAAGGGGGGAGAAGTTAGAGATTTTACGTACCGGGCTACGATGCATTGCTTATTTGCTGAGCTGGAGCCAACTATTGCCGTCACCGAGCAAAACCTAGCAGACCGAGTTCGGTATATCATGCGCTCAAAAATATTTGGTGACGCCGAACTCGGCTACGACGTGATGCTATTCCCTCATTAGATGAAAACACTACGACAGGAGATGCAGCTCTACAAGTTGTAGCGCAACCTGCAATATCACTAGCTGTGCCCCGCGGTTTTATTGATTGATTTATAATATTTCAGTATAGACAATATATTTAGTAACATTTTCATGTGGTATTAAAATATATTGGTTCTCTCGGTTCTCATCGGGTGGCTAAAGATAGGCCGTTCGCGCGCCAAGCCGTGTGTTGAATTATTTAATTTTTTTATTATCTCATAAACTATCCATTCTATAAAAAAAAGTGCTTGGATGCACTTTTTTTATGTGTTTTTTTTTTATGCACTTTTTTATGTTTTCTATAAAATGCTATAAAGAGCAAAGTTTATGTTCATAAAATTGTCTTGATGATAAAGTAACTTTCGTTCATAAGGATTAAAATACCATGCCGTATTTTAATCCTTATGAAATCCTTATGAATAACGCTCATATTATATCACTTTTAATTTACAATATTTTTTGACACAAAATACATTATTGCTGCTTCTGTATAAGAAATAGGCACATGGTATCGCGGACTTTTTTTTTTCAGATGGAGAGATCAATATTTTTGTAGAACTTTGTAATTACGTTAGGTATCACCCAACCATTACGCCAGCGCACGTGGATAAAGCAGTTCTCATAGAATAATTATATGGCAGTTCTATAGAGCGCTTTTTCCGACTTGCTTAACAAAAATCAATTTAGGTATAAGGCTAGCTGAGAGGTGTAGCCTCATATACTATTCCCCACGAATCTAGATATCATATAGGTACATAAAGAATTATTCAAATCGGATTGGTAGTTCCAGAGATTAGCGTGTTTAAACAAACAAATAACTCTTCCCATAGAATTATTACGTATTCTATGACTCTTCCGTTTTATTACTCTGTTAAGCCACATGAGCTTAAAGCATAGATTACTGTATATACTTAGAGTATATAAATAATAGTTTGCTTATAAATACTCTAGGCACACGAGTAATTTATTAGGTACCTACTTTTTCTTTAAATGTAAATTTTTAATAAACACGCCATCTTTACTTTATTGTTGAAACCTGTGGTTCAAACAATCTTCCGCTCACTAGATTTCGCTAGTTGACACTGAGATAAAGTTTGTTGTTGCACAATGTCATTTAATTAAGACGTTGGTTTTAAATAAAAGTTTATCAGTTTCTATGAGTATTATATTAATGCACAAAACAATGCCTCAGTGCTTTGCTCTTTAATTTTATGCACATTTATAACTCTTGTTTTAATTTTTCTACTTTTCTGAATATCTGTGGTTTGGTTTATTTATTTATTATCTAAAAAAAGTTAAAGTTACAGCCTATATACGTCCCATTGCTAGGCACAGGCCTCCTCTCATTTCTTTTAAATAAAATAGTACAGAAAGAAACATTAACCTTTACATTTTATGAACAAATTAACTTCCCAACTATGAAATCTCTCAAATATCACACCTCATTTTTAAGTGGCGCTGCGCTGGTGGCAGAAACAGTCGTGGATTGATAATTTCGTCGCGTAAAAAAATAAAATTAAGTGTGTGTATGTATGTATCTATAAGATTTGTTGGTATTTTACTTCCTATAATAAGTATTTAATTTTTTTAATTAATGTGATAAAAAATGGCAACTCTTAGTTTTAACAGAAATTAAATTTTTTTTGGGGATTTCCAAATGTGGCGGTCGATTTAATTATTATTACTGTTTTTCGTTAAAATATCCTGTGTAAATATTAACAAAACTTATTTTAGTCAGTGTAAATAATTGTACATTTTGTTAATTATTAAAATGAATGAACCGGAGGACCCAGGTGGAACCCCGAAATGATCCAAAATTGTTCGTAAAAGAGGTACGAAGGAATGTGGACCTGAAGTAGGCGGCGGTGAGGATGACTTTATTCCGTTTTTTAGGCCAGGTTATCTGATACTTTATCCTGAACATTGTACAAATACGGACTTCAAAGTTTTTGTTGAAAGCCAGGTTAAACTTGGAAATAAAAGCCCAGTTTATTTAAATCATATTTTTACTTCGGAGGTGAAAGGTGTGGTAGCTTTACATAGAGTTAATGCCAACAAAATTGCGGTTGTTTTTAAACAATACAACACTGCAAATAATTTCATCACAAATACAGACTTTTTAACAAAGCACAACTTGAAGGCGCATATTCCTGCAGCGCAGATAGAAAAAACTGGAATCATACGATATGTGCCTACCAACATTTCGAACAAGGACTTATATACTAAATTGTCTTCGATCTATGAAATTATTTCAGTGAGAAGATTCACGAAAAAAGTCAGTCAAAGTACTGTAGGTCTCGAGACTGTCAGTATAACTTTCTTATCAAATGTTCTGCCCGACAACATCCAATATGACCTATTTTCGTTCAGGGTGTTTGAATATGTCCAGCCGTTGCAGCAATGCTACCGGTGCTTCAAGTTCAACCACCCTGCGAAAATTTGTAATGGTAAACAACGTTGCTCGATATGTGCTGGGGAGCATAATTTCAGAGACTGCGATAAAAAAGAGAACCTGTGTTGTGTCAATTGCAGTGGCCCTCACCTGGCCATTTCCAAATCTTGCACAATAAAAATGAAAAAAAATACTTGAAAAGAAGGGTAAAATTACTTATGCCTCTGTGGCTAATACAATTAAGTCATCTGATTTTCCGTCTTTACCTGCACAGTCGAGCAACACTGTTAAGACCCTACCATCAATAAGCCAAAATGTACATAAATTAAATAAAAATGTAAAAATTGTAAATAATGTAAATAAAACAGTGCCTGAACCCAACTTGAACCAAACTCAACTTAAGGCTCAAATTGCAAACAATAAGAATATTCTGATGGCAATGGTCCAAACTTTAGTTGAATTGGGTAATAAAACAGATAATGAACCTGTGACTACACTGTTCATTAAAGACTTACTTTTAAAAAATCTGTCATATATAACTACATATAACTACTTGTATGTACAGTACAATATTCAAAGTATACATAGGAAACCCTTATTGTCTAAATTTTTAGATGAGCAAAATGTTGATATCTGTCTATTCAATGAAACTTGGCTGAAAAATACTCAGCATTTTAAAATTTCGGGATATAATTCCCACTATCATAACGCCCAAAATGAGCATGGTGGAGTAACAATTTTGATCAAACCGTATTTTAAATATAATATAATTCAAACCAGATTTTACGAAGACATTCAGACTTTGGCATTATCGTTATATGTAAGTGGTAAACAATTAACGATTTTATGTGTATACTGCCCTCCCTCGAATGGTAACTTCAGAATAAGTATATTGCGTGATATAATTAGAGAATTGCCTAAGCCAATATATGTGGCTGGAGATTTCAACGCTCACCATGTGGCATTTGGGTGTATGACCACGAAAAGTCGGGGTCAACAGTTATACGATCTAATTGATGAATTTGATCTATGTGTCCTTAACAATGGTAGATTCACTACTATTAATTATCCTAACCGAAATCCATCGGCTATTGATGTCAGCTTTTGTAGTGCTCCAATCACTCCACTATGCGAATGGTGGGTGCATGATGATTGCATGGGAAGCTATCATTTTCATACGCTTACTCGTGTTTTATTGTCCGTTGATAGATACCAAATTAATCCTCCCATTGAAAAATTCTTATACAATAAGACAGACTGGATGAAATACAACGAGCTGTCTATAACTGCTTTTTCTAATTTTAAAGTTAATAATGAGAATCCATTACAGTCATATGACGAATTTATCGAAATGCTTGATACACTTAAGAGGGACACTGTGCCAAAGTTTGTCAAAGCAAATAGCTATCGTTGCAAACCTCCAGCACCTTGGTGGAGTGACACATGTGAACAGAGTGTTATTAAAACTTATGAAGCTTTAAAACTGTACAGAAGGGATCCAACCATTGATAATTACATTAATTACAAAATACTTAATGCTGTTAAGAAAAAGACTATTTCAGAACATAAACGCAATGGTTGGGCGAACATCTGTAATACTTTTAACAGAACTACACCTGTTAGTACTATTTGGAAATACATCAAGTTATTTAAACGAATAAAATGCAATAATAGAACATATAAAGACGAATTTGTTGTCCCTCTCTCAGAAAAATTATCTCAAAATGGATGTAGGGTTATTGATAATCTAGAAAGTTATTTTCAAATTAATAATAGCCTTCAGAAGTCCAGTTTCCTCATAGAGCCCTTTACTTGGAGTGAGTTTTGTACAAGTTTACAATCCAGACGAAACACAACCCCTGGTTTAGATGATTGGCCATACATTTTGATCAAAAACCTAAATCAGTCCCTTCAAAAGAAACTATTAGCTAATCTTATTGCTCTTTGGCACTTAAAAAAAATTCCTGAATCTTGGAAAACACAGTGTGTAATCCCTCTACTTAAGCTTGACAAGCCACCTAAAGATTCTAACTCATATCCTCCCATATCATTGTCATCTTGTGTTGGAAAGCTTAATGAAAACATGATAAAGATGCATCTTGAGTATTATGTAGAGGCGAACAACATCATTCCACATGTTCAATATGGCTTCCGGAGAGGGAGAAGTTGTGCTGACAGCTTCATCTCTCTCTTGTCAGATCTGAAATATGCCAATAATAATAATAAGTCTAGTGTTTGTGTTTTTCTGGATGTTGAAGGTGCGTTTGATAATGTAGATCCTGACATTTTGGTTCAAGTTCTTTCTGACACTGGTATACCAGGCATACTTTGTCATTGGTTATTTAATTTTTTAACAGATAGAACTTTGTATATAAGGCATAATAATATTCTCCATGGTCCCAGAAGGGTCTCCAAAGGTACAATGCAGGGGGCTACATTATCTCCATTGTTGTACAATATATATACTAGTCAAATTCTTAATTTTGTAAATATAGAAGGTGTAAATATTTTATAATTTGTGGATGATCTTGTAATATATTGTACAGATCATAATGTAGATATAGCTGTAAATAGTATAAATAATGCTTTAGATCAATTGTACATATATTATAATAACAAGTTGGCTCTACAGATTAACCCCAACAAAAGGCCATGATTTTTAGTAAAGATTTTCCCTCTAATGGCATACTCTACAATAATCATCCAATTTCAGTTGTATCTAACCATAAATTCCTAGGTGACAACACCTAGGAACATTGATAACAAGCTTTGTTTTGATTTACACATCAATCACATTATAACTAACTCTCTTAAGGGCTTAAATATTATAAGATGTTTAGCTGGTGTGACTTGGGGTGCAGACCCCAAAGTTTTAAGTATGCTATATAAATCTATAGTCAGAAGCCACTTCGACTACAGTTGTTTAGCCTACTCAAATAGTAGTTGTGTAAAAAAACTAGACATAATTCAAAACAAAGATCTGCGAATTATTTCTGGGGCTATGTGTTCAACTCCCATACGAGCTATGGAAGTTGAAACCAAAATAATGCCACTGTGTCTTAGAAGACTTGTGCTAATAGAGAGATATTTACTAAAGCTGTTATCTGGTAATGATAATGTTCTCCAAAAAATTGTATGTTCTCCAAAAAATTGTACCTTTTCCTGTACAACGCTCGGCCCAGCAGACTTCGGGAGGTGAGCTTTTATGAGGTTATTTCCCAGTTCTGCCTCTCATTGTACAGCAAATGAATGAAGATTTTAAAAATGTAATTAAACAATCAATGTGGACATGCTACACATACCCATATTCCTGTATCATATTTGAGACAAATATTGTTACTAATTTTTTTTTTAATAACTGTGAATTATTAAGTTTTCTTTCAGACAATAACTACTATACTTTGTATACAGATGGTAGCAAAAGTGAGCTCTTTGTGAGCAGTGCTGTTTATGATCCCCAATCCAAGTTTGGTCAAAGTTTTCTTCTGGACCCTAAATGCAGTGTTTTCACTGCAGAGGTATATCGCACATCCGGAGTAACACTGACACAACTGCAAATGTATAAATTTTACACTGCGCTTGTTTGAAGAAAAAATTGTATCACTTCTTTAGATTTCTAACTTTACTTAAGATTTATAATTGGTTTTATATTTTTTTATTGTAGTTTGAAATCTTGTCTGTTAAGCAAACCCAACATTTTTTTAATGAAAATAGTATTTTTTTTAATCTACATTAAAAAAAATACTATTTTTGTTTTAAGACCCTCAATTGCGTCATTGTAGACCTACAAAAAAATAAAACTGGTAGTTATGACATTTGAAACCTTAAATAAATGAAACCAATTTCCCGTAATCCAGTCAAATTATTTTATTACAATCCAATAACAGAACGAAAAGAATAATTACAACAGAAAGTAATAATGCCAAATGAAATTCTCCTTTGGGTGAGCAAAAGTTTGTCTGAAAAGTCGACTTTGGCTGTAATTCCACATTATAGGAACTATTATTAGTATTATAATACCAAATTATTTAAAATAGGCAATAGTCTTAAGAGTTACATTCATCCCATGTGTACTGACTTAAACTGCAGAACAGACATTTTTCCAATCACAGTATTTTTGTTTAAGTATTAATCAATGTCAGAACAATTTATTGAGATCATTTCAGTCTTAAAATTACTTTGATTTTGTATGTATTTCCGTATAACATACAGCACTCTGAAAATTAGTAAACAAAATCCAACATACCTACTCATCAAAATATAATTAAATAAGAAGGTAGTAACATTTCTATTTGAAATTGCTTAAATCAAGTTTTCATAAGTTAGAATAGTATCTAGGAACAATATTTTTATCTAACAACGCCCGCAAATCTCGCTTCTTTTGATCAGAAATGCTAAGCTTAGAACTATACGCTGGTTTCAAAGTAATTTCAGTTATATTCTGATTATTATCCGAACGAGTTTTACGTGTGCTTTTAGTGATTGTTTTAACATTTACAGTTACCCATTCATCTTCGTAAGAGTATTTCAGATCGTAAGTCTCACTGTTTTTTACAAATCGTACAACTTTAATTTCAGACAATTTAATTACTTGACCTTAAATATCTTTATTAATATTTAGTGTAATGTCATCAAATAGCTTTTGCGTCGTTGTATCTCCAAACACATGTGAACTCTCTACGGGGCACTCCGCGCAACTGTCTACTTCGCCGTTGTCGCCTGCCAAAATGCGATGTTTCTACAACGGCTTTTCGACCTCTAGCAGATGATCCTTGCAGTTACAAATGCAGCGTTTTTACCCCAAACGTATAATGAATAAAGGAATAAATTGGTATATTTAAGTCAGTTTAAATTTTTTTGCAGTTGTATCAATGTTGCTCCGGATGTGCGATATGCGGCCCTCGAGGCCCTGAAGAGGATCGTACATATAAATAGTTTTAATAATTTTTTAATTTTAACAGCTAGTTTAAGTATGGTCCAAAGTTTAACCAACATGTTGGATGTTAGCTCCATAGTAAAAGTACCTTTGACCGACTGTTATCAATCTATTGACAACCAGGTCAATAGTTTATGGGTCGAATTTTGGAAACAAGATCAAGAACAGAAGGGTAAATGGTATGGAAATGTTCAAGAAAACCTACCTGTAGCACCATGGTATAACAAACTGAAAATAGCCAGTCGGGACTTTATTACGACTATAAACAGACTGCGTTTTGGTCATTTCACCGTCCCGGCCCACCTGGCTCGGTTGGGCATAGTGGAGAGCAGCTACTCCACCTTCTGCAATAATTCTGTTGGTGATATCGAACATTTCATATTTACATGTGAGTGCTTTTCATTTGACAGATTGATTCTTGTCAGTGAAATTTACTTCTAAGTCAGTGGTGAAATTAGTGACATAGTGCAAAATCAAGTGACAGTGCAAGATCCCTCCCACCGCCTGAGTGATATGTTAAAAAATAGATCCTATTACGTGCCTCTATATAAATTCATCAAAAATACAGTGGAGAAATTATAATAAACCATAGACTTAGGATATACTAGCGTATAGACCAACATAATGTGCAAGGAGAAGAAAATTCCTTATGGCAAAAATGCAAGATAGAAAAGGATACAAATTTCATGACTCTGTAACCGATTTTGAATGACAGGTCGGCACAATTCGGCACGCAAGAAATAGCTCCGAGATATTTTGTAATTTTTTAAAGTATAATAGTGGTTATTTTTAGTAAGTAACTTTTTTCCAAAATAGTTAATTGTTCCGTGAGTGACTGTGCTGTTAATAATAGAAATAATCCTGATAATTTCACATATCACAGTTAAATTCTCAAGACGTCGTCAATGTTATGACGCGTTTATTTTAGTTAAAATTTATGTTACATACTATTTAAAATATAGAATATATACAATTATTTTGTTAATTTTGATATTTTGCAAAGAAAAAGTCACGTTGTTGATAATTTGCATGAATTTGGTAAATACATTTTATACAAAATATTTTACATGTACGCTAGGATTGACTCAACTATATCAAAATTAATGTCGATATTTATCTTGAATGTTTATAATGAACCGATAGACTTGCCTACACAACAAGAAAATAAATCCTCGGTTTGGTTCTAAAACGTAATTTTATTTTGCCGTTTTTCAAACAGATTCCTCCGGATTCTATAATTAGAATAAGTGGTTAAGGTTCATTGGACGGGTTGGTTGGAATGTAAAGAAGAACTCAGCAATTTGCAGCAAACATTTTCTTGAGAAGTATAAAAGAAAAGTAGAATAAAACAATTTTATTAAACCATCAGACTCTACATTATTTGTACCAGTAAGTAAAATATTGTTATAATAAGACTTCAAAATATAACTTTCAAAACTTTAGATAAATATAGAGACAGATTTTCATACATTATAAAACTGTACTACATTAAAGACAAAAATCTTGAGATTATCTCTTTAAGCCATTATGAACCCAACTAAGTATCTATTTATCAACAAAATAAATGAATAACCTACTCAACCAACTGCAGCCTCACGGTCACACTAGTACAATATTCATAGCATCATGCTATTTTCCCAAGGAGTTGAGCGGAGCTTGAAACTTCGGATTATATTCCCAAATCATAACGATAAAACTTTTAGCGTAGTTAGGTATAGATATTTAGTAATGCTAATATTTGATACTCACAACGGTCAATGCCGATTCATGCTTGATGGCTGACGTCATTGTGGCTTAAATAGCGTGGTTCATCCCCTACAGCGTTAGTCGTGAGAAGAGGAACTCGTGGTTAAGTAATAGCTGCGCAGATCAATAGATCTGCGAAATTAAGTTGCACTTGCCGCGGTCAGTCCATGAATGAGTGACCATTTTCTTAACATACCGAGATTGAGAGAATAGAGAGTGCATCTGTATCCTCAGACACTTAGTGCACTTTACTGTGTTAAGATCATTATGTTTTAAAATTCATGCAGCTAAAATGATAATAAGTTTATTACTTTATACTTTTCAGGACAGATGAAAGAATATAAACATGAAGCATGATGAAGCCTTTTTTTATAGGATAAGGATGACAAGCGAGCACAGTCCACCTGGTGGTAAGTGGTTGCTGTGGCCCATTGACATCTCATCTATCCTCGTTTGCGAATCAAAATGCAGATGCGTTGTCAGCCGTGAGGACTAAGATGGAATGCCTCTTTTCAGTTAAAAGGGTCTCCGGTTCTCTACACTCACTATACGAAACACAGCAGCACCAAGCCGCTATTTTACGCTGGTATTCTGTGAGCGTGGTCCTTCCCGGTCGAGCCGACCCATTCGTGCTACAACTATACAATTAATATAGCTGCAGCATGGCTCTACCACGTATAGAATGGTAGACTCTTGGTTAAGTAATAGCTGCGCGGATCAATAGATCTGCGAGATTAAGTTGCACTTGCGGTCAGTCCATGAATGAGTTACCATTTTCTTAACATACCGAGATTGAGAGAATAGAGAGTGCATCTGTATCCTCAGACACTTGGTGCACTACTCTGTTAAGATCATTATGTTTTAAAATTCATGCAGCTAAAATGATAATAAGTTTATTATTACTTTATACTTTTCAGGACAGATGAAAGAATATAAACATGAAGCATGATGAAGCCTTTTTTTATAGGATAAGGATGACAAGCAGCACACAGTCCACCTGGTGGTAAGTGGTTGCTGTGGCCCATTGACATCTCATCTATCCTCGTTTGCGAATCAAAATGCAGATGCGTTGTCAGCCGTGAGGACTAAGATGGAATGCCTCTTTTCAGTTAAAAGGGTCTCCGTTCTCTACACTCACTATACGAAACACAGCAGCACCAAGCCGCTATTTTACGCTGGTATTCTGTGAGAGCGTGGTCCTTCCCGGTCGAGCCGACCCATTCGTGCTACAACTATACAATTAATATAGCTGCAGCATGGCTCTACCACGTATAGAATGGTAGACTCTTGGTTAAGTAATAGCTGCGCGGATCAATAGATCTGCGAGATTAAGTTGCACTTGCGGTCAGTCCATGAATGAGTTACCATTTTCTTAACATACCGAGATTGAGAGAATAGAGAGTGCATCTGTATCCTCAGACACTTGGTGCACTTTACTCTGTTAAGATCATTATTTTTTAAAATTCATGCAGCTAAAATGATAATAAGTTTATTATTACTTTATACTTTTCAGGACAGATGGACGAATATAAACATGAAGCATAATGAGCGTCATAAACATATTGGCCTTTAAACAGAGCAATCTTATTTAACTGATTCTAATTTCCTTCCTTAAATTATTAAGTTTACATTCATACTTAAGTCGAATGTTAAAATAACTTCTATAATCTATTTAATTATTAATTATTAAATGTTTGTAATTATCAGTAATACTTATATGAAAAATAAAGCAGCCATTATGTACTCCATGTACCCGTTTTGTTTCCCATCAAAACATTTTATAAAATATATTAAATATAAATAGGTATATACTTAGTTATTTATGTACCTATTTATAATAACAATATGTTAAAAATAAATTCCGGAAACTGCCCACGGCAGTAAATATTTTCTCCAAAGATCATAGCTCGAAAATACAACATTCTGATCTGATTATTGGGAGTTTTTTTAAAGTTTTCGGTAAAGTCACCTGGGATTTTATACATTTGAATTAAAATCCAACAAAAGGCAGGTAGGTTCAGCTTATTCCCAGAACATGCTATATGAATATTTTTAATTATTTTAGAACTGTCATGGTAAAATTCAGTTAATTTTTGAAGTTATTCAACTTCATGCACTAAACAATTTTATAATCTTTTACAGCTTCAACAATCATTTTCGATAGTCCTTTAAGTAAAATATACATCACTAGCTGACGCACACAATGACAAATCAAAATTGGTCACGCGTTTTCGGGCTGTCAGGTGGTCTATACGCCAGTATATTCTAAGTCTATGTAATAAACCGAATAAAAATACTCAAGACTTGGCCAAAGGTATAGATACCAGGCCATAAACTACAAAAAAAAAATTAAATTTTGCTGCATTTTAAAGCCTGGCAACACAAACCAGGTCAATCAAGAAAGTGCAGTCAATCTGATTGCGATTATTGTTTTTTATTATTTTTAATAAATTAAATGCAGTCGGGTAAATCGGTCAAACCCGATTATTTCTTCAAGATGATCTGGAGATAAGAACGTGTAATGTTACGCGGAAGTGCAAGTGAGTTTATCAGGACAGGAACAGCAGACAGGTGTGACAGCTATAGTGAATACCGCATAGGATTTATTTCATATTTAATTTCAATCCTAATTAAAATTACAAATATAGGAAAATATGAGTTTTGACTTTGTTAGGAGGTTGTCTGTTATAATTACCGTACTTTATTCCATTTAAAAATTCTCGTAATATCTGACCCAGATTCGGTGCCGTGTGGGTTGACCTATTGGATTTGAATGCGGACTTAGCAATGATGTTATTTTTAGGATACGGCTTTGCAGATATTTAAATATGTATAGATACTGCTCTATAATATAGAATAAGAAAATATATGCACAACACTCGTTGCGATTTATTCCTGTAGGGAAATGGTAAGTTCTTTGTTTAAACCTCGATGTTTTTATTTATATTCCTATTGTATATAAAAAATATTTTTGTAGAACATTAGCTGACAAATTGACTGTAAATTATGTATATTGTCTATGTGTTTTAATATACAGAAATCAGGACAAAGTATTTCAATAAGCTAATTATTGTATAAATCTTTTATCATTATTAATTTAAGATATTTTTTTCACTATTTACAGATGAGAGACTAGAATATGTCCCAAATCTCGCATTTTAAAATGAGTTCAACTTAATTTTAAAGTTATGGATTTTAATTCAAAGTAGAATATTCTCTGATCTAATCTAATCATAATATGGTTGTCACAACAAATATATTAAACAAAGATGTAAATGCACAATCTAAACATAATTGAAAGTTTAAATACAATCCTGAAACACATATCATATAAACAACTAAATAAAATGAAGACCCATATAATGCTGTTGTCTCAATGATTTGAGACAAAAATTAAGTAAAATACAATGGTTACTTAAAAAAAAAATGATTGGGTGCAATATGGGATTGAGAAGCTAAGTCTCGATTGCGGACTGTTGGTGACAGGGCCTAGAGCCCTACGGCCTTTGTGACTTGGCAGTGATGAAGAAGCAAAATGTTCGCACTCTATCGTTAATTGTGTGCACATTCACATATTTACTTGTTGGTGCAGCGGTGTTTGATGCATTGGAGTCTACAACTGAACGCAATAGATTTGAAGTTTTACAAGGTATGCTTAATTAACAGTGTTCAATTCCTTTTAAAATTTGTAGCTAAAATTGTAGCTTCTATTGTATTGTAGCTAAATATAAGAATTATGTTTTAAGCATTTGTCAAAAGTTATAAACAGAAAATGTTTACTTTGGTATTGTAATAATAATTGCCAAATAATTGATTAATAATTAAAATAATTGAATAAGCCTAGAACCAACATGAAAAGTGATGTTAAAATGTGTTGTTATTGAAATGTCATAATATAATTTAATTCTTTGACACTGAAGTGAAAAATAAACATATAGTCCCCTCATGGTAAGTGGCAATTGCAATCAATAGACACCTGCAACCAACTTCATATAAAGAAGGCTATAAATGTGTTGTCACCCCTGAGGACTAAGATGGAAAGCTTCACTTGTAATTATACTGGCTCTCTATACCCTTTAGAACAAAACACAGCAATGGAAGCACTGCTATTTGGTGGCAGACACAGGTAAGAGTGTGGTACCTACCCAGGCAGAAAAGGGAGTTCTACCACATTGTAGAGTATTATCTATTACATATTTCTGCACTGTTTGAACATTTTTTGAAATATATATACGTTTTAAGATTTATTTTGCACACATTTGCAACCTATCAACCACTGAAAAATTTTGAAATTGTACTATAATAAAAAATCTCTTAATGTGCTAGGATTTACTCAGTCAGTTTCACTAATAATTTATATTCTGTGTGAACATTATGATAATTTGTATTATTTTTCTATTCTTCATCTCTGGTAACAGTCTACAACTGGAATTGGGTTACCTTAAAATTGGGAATATTTTCTACAGTTACTATACTTGGGAGCCAAATTAATTATCGCAGTACCAGACTTGCACAAGTGACAAATTCTCCTGTGGTATGTTGGGTAATTTTGGCCAGGTATTATCATGTAATTACAGCGTAGGAGAATCAACTACCCCATATTATCCTGCAGTTGTTATAAGAGGCAACTGAGGAAACAGAAACAAGTGATGGGTCGCAGCATCTTCCTGATAACAATTAATAAAAACTGTAACTATGAGAAATATCCCCATAAGAGACAATCTATGCTGAAGTCTATGTTCAGCAGTGGAATATTGAAAGGGTGTAATTAATGAAAAAAAGCCAACAGTTGAAAGTCACAAGATCATAATATAATATATAAAGTTACTCATTAATACGTGGTATTATTATCATTTATACTTTACATGGTAGAGCCATGCTGCAGCTATATTATGGTTGTAGCACGGATGGGCCGGCTCGACCGGGGTAGGACGGCACTCACACAATACCAGCGTAAAATAGCAAACAGGTGAACTGTGTGCTCCTTTGTCACCCTTATTCTATAAAAAAGAAATTATGTCATGCAAAGTTCTTAAAATGTCTGTGTTTACAATAGTCATGTAATTGTAATATTTTATTGCAGCAATAGAGGGCATGATAATAAGAAAATATAACATCACAGAGGAAGACTTCCGAGTTATGGAGACTGTTGTGCTCAAATCTGAGCCGCATAAGGCTGGCCAGCAGTGGAAGTTTACTGGGGCATTTTACTATGCTACTACTGTACTTACTACAATTGGTGAGTAAGTTTTTATGTTTCTGGAAAGTAATTGTTGTTTGTATGTTTGCATGGTGTGTAATATTTATTTATTAATTTATTAAAGAAAAAACATAATATGCAACTCATAAACAAATCAAATCTAACGTAACTTATCACAACTTTAGTTTTTCGTGACATAGTTGCACAATATGCGGTAAGGCAAGAGTGTAGACATTGTCTAATTTAAAATAGCATGCATCAAGTAAGTATCATAATCTAAATTAGCGTGCCCTTTCTAAAGTGTTTAATTAGATTTTTCTATTTTTTGGTGTGTGCAGTTTTAAATTAGACAATCGCTTTTGTTGTAAAAAACTACTTGGATACAGTCAAAACAAAGTGTTGGTAAGCACAATGCTGATACCCTCTCTCTTGTAATACTGATCTTCATCAACTGTTTGGCCTTTTAAAATGAGGCTTTAAATTGAGGTTCAGTCAGGGCTGTGGTGGTGGTAGTAGTGTGTTAGCCCGGTTAAGAATTTAGTGTTCAGATATTGGCACAAATTAAATTGTTTATTGCAATTTTAAGTGCTGATTTACTATTGATTGATTACTGTGCTCGGCGGGTATGTTCGCCAGAACGCATTAGAGCAGTGCGGCGGACTAATTGTTTCATAAATCCTCAGAAATGAGAGAAGGCTTGTGGCCAGCAGTGGGACCTTAGCAGGGGCATTTGGCTGTAAATTTAATGTGTGCTTAAGAGCAGTTGCAAAATTTTGTACATGTTTTCTTTGTGTACACCCGATAGCTAGCTATGGTCTTGGACTATAATATCTCTTGTAATAAATTATATTATTACAAATATGGTCACTATAAATGAAAAAATCGTAAATTTCATGTTACTATTAGCTTTTTTGATAATTTTAGGTCTCAGAATTTCATCAGTTTTATATAACATTTCTATTAAATTAATGAGAAATTATGTTAAAGTTCAAAACACGAGTAGTGTACCTGCTCGCTAAGTAAAGATGAAACACATATTTTTGTTTGTATTTTCTTTAATAAAGTAAAAGCAGATAAAAGTTTAGTATGGAGTATGACCCCCTGTTGCTGAAATCACAGTTTGCATTCGCCTGAGCATGCTGGCGAGTATATCTCTTATGGTTTCTTGCGAAATACGTTTCCATTCCGAGGTAACCTCATCCTTTAGAACTCTGATGGTCTGCGGAGCTGACTGCACTGATTTTGCTCGTCGCTTCAGGACGTCCCAGACATGCTCTCTGGGATTCAGGTCGAGATTTCGAGCTAGCGAATCTAAACGAGGAATCCTGACCTGTAGCATATACGCTTCCACATCGCCAGGTGGGTGCGAGCGTTGTCGTCCATAAAAATTGAGTTTTCACCAAGAGTAACCAATGCAGGTTGTGCATGGAATTAGAACTTCCGTTATGTAACGGTGTATAGTCGGTGTGCCGTTTTCGATGAAAAATAACTCCGTGCGATCCAACGAATTTATTCCTACACAAAACGTAACAGAGCCCCACCATAATGTGTAATTTCTTCAATACATGTCTCTGCAAAGCGTTCTCCTTGTCTTCATAGCACTCGCCGACGTCGGTCTTCACGTATACAGAGATATGCTGACTTAATTGGAGAACAATACCCTATCCCAGTCTTCTTGAGTCCATGCCCCTCAATTTCGAGCGAAGCTAAGCCTGACAATTCGATGTTCACAGAGTAATTTAAGGCCGCGGGCTAGGCTATGACTGAGTATATTGTCAGCAAGAAGCCTCTTCCTGACCGTCTATAGACTAATTTGTACATTTCTTACTTCTTCGAGGTTGTTCTTGAGTTGCAAATCCAGATACCAAGATTTGCGATTTCTCAACACTTGACTCACTAGAAAACGATCATCCCGTGATTTGGTACATGGATTTCATCCAGAACTAGGTCTCTTGATAGCGGTGCCAGGTCCTTTGGACTGTTGAACGACTCACATTTAGCATTTACCCCTCTGAGCACATTGGCTGCAATCCTCCACAAGCAGCGCAATAATTTTGCTGACTTTATCACTTTATCTATTATTTTTGAGACAGTATTGTTTCGTTAAACAGCAATAACAATACTTTAAAATGTCAAGGAAATGAGATAATTTAATAATAATGGACTAAACTAAAAGTTAGAGACGATATAAACTTCGTGTCACAAAATGTAGTAAAAAATCGTTAATTTAATTAAAAACCAACATCAGGCCAAAATTTGGAATGTACTTTTTTAAACATTTCTATATCCGTCCAGTCGCATGTTCAAATGATTAAAACCTTCATCGCCCGCGCGTTTTTTTGCAAGTGAGTTTATATTTACAGCTTGTTACAACTATGTATATATATACCTGCACATTAATATATTATACTGATTTGTTTGTATTTGTTAATTAACAGGTTATGGGCACTCTACTCCATCGACAGTCGGAGGCAAGTTGTTCACGATGTTCTACGCCATTGTTGGTATTCCACTTGGTCTCATCATGTTCCAAAGTATCGGTGAGCGTGTTAACAGGCTTAGTAGGTAAGCTCCTTTTTATTATTAAGTTATTTCATGGTCTTTTTAATAATATAGTTTCATTAATAGTAATTCTCGATAGAAAAATGTAAACAATTACATTAAATCCTTAAAGCACTGGAGATTTGAATACATATTAATCATGGTATTAGTAACTTAAATCTAGAAAAACTTAATAAAACACTTTCATCAATGAAATTGTGTTGTGGTCGTCAATTTACCATTTTAGTATCCAAAACTTTCGAAATTTTTTAAGGGTCGTATCACACCAAATGCGTGTTTAGAGTGCTCTCCAGCCCTTTAGGTTGTATACTTCATATTGATTAGTTAGTTTGAAATATTGGTGATTGTGGACTGCCTCGTTGATTTAGTGGTCATAAGTGCGACTGCTGATCATGTTGGTCATGAGTTCAATTCCCGGGTCGGTCCAAAAATTAGTTATTAAGATTTTTTTTCAAGAAATTTTTAGTAGCAACCTGGAGTTCGGAAGTTGGTTGTGTTTCACCCCTTGCCTCAGAAAGCACGCAAAGCCGTTGGTCCTGCGCCTGATCTCTCACCCGTCGTGTCGGATTGCTGTCCCCACGGACTATGATAGTGAGCGCATATATAGTGCACACACGTCTGTAATGCGCTGATGGTTGTCTCCCTTAAGACTGGCTGCCGTGATCTAAATTCGGTCTGGTGGGCATTATTATTGAATACTGACTGGCGTTATTTAGGTATAAAAATAATCAAAACCAATTTATTTTATCAATGTTCCTTGAAAAAAAAAATTCCAAGTTTTTCGGATAAAATATAGTCTAGATCACTCCTGGCAATGCTCTCTATCTGTTTATGAAGTTTCATTACAATCAGTGCAGCCATTCCGACGATTAGCCAGAACAAACGGACAGATAAACAGACAATTTAAAAAATAGTTATTCATGTTTAAATGGCATAAAAATAACCCCCTCAGCTTAACACAAGGCAGTTATTTCAATATTACTGACAGATACTCCATAATTTTATTTATATGTATATATTAGTTGCCTTAGGTTTCAGAACAGAGTAGAAAATTACAAAAAAAAATAAAAAAATTGAAATTCGCATTTTCAAATTGTTTGTATTGAAAAGTTGTAAATAATTGTTCGCAGCGTTATAATAAAAGCATTAAAGCGCGCATTGAACTGCAAACAAACCCACGCGTCGGAGTTGGACTTGATCTGTGTGGTGACCACTCTATCGTCTCTCACTATCGCGGGTGGTGCCGCTGCATTCTCAAAGTTTGAGGGGTGGAGTTACTTCGACAGTGTTTACTATTGTTTCATAACGCTGACTACTATCGGTGAGTATTACTAAGGGTTTGTTAAAGCTATATTTAAATTGAATGAATATTTAAATTCTAATTATATGTGGTAGAGCCATGCTGCAGCTATATTAATAGTATAGTTGTAACACGAATGGGTCGGCTCGACCGGGGAAGGACCACGCTCTCACAGAATACCAGCGTAAAATAGCAGCTTAACGCTGCTGTGTTTCGTATGGTGAGTGTAGAGAACCGGAGACCCTTTTTTACTGGAAAAGAGGCATTCTATCTTAGTCCTCACGGCTGACAACGCATCTGCATTTAAATTCGCAAACGAAGATAGATGTAGATGTCTATGGGCCACAGCAACCACTTACCATCAGGTGGACTGTGTGCATATTGTATAAAAAAAAATTAAAAAAAATTCTAATAATAGAGTGACAAAGAAGTTAACTGCCCTTTTGGTAATTAACAAACATGTCAACCCACGGATACCTGCAAACAAATTTAGCCATAAACAGCTAGCCAAACAATTTAAGTTTCTTCTTTTTTTTTATAAAATTGAAGTAACAAACGGATTCTTTATCATCAGCCCGATGCTGTACATTGGACATGGATCCCTTCTTTCTTTATTAACCGATACTAATGGCAGAAAGATTGTATGTCCTTGTATCAGATGTATCATACATTCACTGTTTTGGGTATTTTACATCTGCGGGGTTAGCCGAACACACATTCCACCTGACTGTAACTGTGGCCCATAGACACCTTAATTAAGAATCAAAATGCAGATGCGTTGTCACCACTGAGTACTAAGATGGAATGCCTCATTTCCAGAGAAAAAGGTCTCTGGTTCTCTACACTCTCCATACAAAACACAGCAGCATTAAGCTGCTATTTTACGCTGGTATTCTGTGAGAGCTTCTATTCTATTCAATTTACCTTCAGATATGTCAATCCCGTTTATTTTTAAAATTATCATAACTATACTTAATATCATAGAAAGTCATCTTGGTTATCTGATCCGCCATCTTATGTCAACTCTTCTTACTCTGTCGTAACTTTATAGGCTTCGGTGACATGGTGGCCCTGCAGAAGGACAACGCGCTTAACCGCAAGCCCTCCTACGTGATGTTTGCTTTAATATTCATTTTGTTCGGGCTCGCGATAGTGGCGGCCTGTTTGAACTTGTTGGTGTTGCGCTTCGTCACTATGAACACCGAGGACGAGAAGCGGGATCAGCAGCAGGCTGAACAGGTAATTTATTTAATTGTTAATACTTAATTAAATTGTTTAAAAAAATAAAGGATACAAAGGACGGACTTAATGCTTTTATACATTCTCTATCAGATAAACTATGCAATAGTAAGATTTAGTGTTGGCTTTACAAAAAAAATATACAGTATTCATCTTTTTTGTAACATACTGTAGTAACTGGCCATGGTCAGCAATCTGCACACTTTAAACTAAGAATCAACCAGAACTAAGGTATACCAACATGTGATATGTGATGAGACCCGTCACAATAATGTATTTTTTAATGTTAACTCCTAGGCATAGGTCCTTCCAAAAATGTGCCAGTTGGCATGCATCGCTTGAGAGATTGCGAGATCGCAATTGTCTTAACTAGATGAAGTGACGACCTGGTAAGACATGCAGGAAGTCGATGGATACAGATGTTAGCGGACTTAAGTCCTCTAAAACGCGTCAACAACAGTCCACTAAAATGCATCAACAACAGTCCACTAAAATGCATCAACAAAAATAAAATGTCACTTACATGCAATTTTCCATACCTTTCTTTAGTTTACACTTCACTGCGTGGGAATTCAACAATTAAATTCGTGATTAACAATTTCTGTGGTGGCGACGGGGATCGAACTCGGGTTGTTCGGGTACTATGAAATTTAAGCGGGAGCGAGTGTCTCGGTCCATGAGTTACCACGGCTCTTTAAAATAAACTATGTTCGTTGTTGTTATTCTATGTTAATATTTTGGATCCGTCATTCGACTACTGTTGTGAACCACACCTAACACAAGCATATTTACGGTTAAAGTGATTAATCGAAGTATTAGTAATTTTTAAAGTTTAAAGTAATCTTTAAACAAAAAATCCCAAAAACTGAAGCACTTTTTTTAATAGAATAAAAGTGATAAATGAGCACACAGTCCACCTGATGGTAAGTGGTTGCTGCGGCCTATATAAAACTATCATCGATTAAGAATCAAAACGCAGATGCTTTGTCACCACTGAGGACTAAGATGGAATGCCTTGTTTCCAGTGAAAATGATCTCCGGATCTCTACACTTACCATACGAAACACAACTGCATTGAGCTGGTATTCTGTGAGAGTGTGGTCCTACCCCGGTCGAGCTGACCCATTCGTGCTAAAACCATGATACAGCTGCAGCATGACTCTACCATATATAAAAGCCACCAATATAGCATGCTGATCTGCTGACCGCATTTTGTTAATTGCAAATTAGTTATATTAAAATTATTTTTGTCGCAGGCCCAGCAAGTGGCAGTGCGTCTAGAGGGTGACGTGATCACTGCAGATGGCGATGTGCTGCGGGGAGTGGCGCGAGGAACTCGTCTGCCCGCCGCCCCACCACGAGATCACCCAGGTACCACACGCCATGAAACGAAATCATTCATTTATTCATTATCAGTTGACATTTTTATAGCCAACGTTACAAAAAGCGTAGCATGTGAAAATGAAGAAGACAGAGGCCCAAAGATAACTAAAAATGCCACTAAATTAAATCTCGTAAGCTTACCAGCTTCAAAGAATATATGCATGAAAATAATCCCCTGTGAATGAGGTGATCGCCACAATGCTGGTTCTATGAAAATTCATTTAAAATTGTACAAACAAAATTATTGTAAAGTGAAATATGTTAAAAAATGTCCCACTGGGTTTCTTGCTGTTTCTTCCCAGGCAGGTATTTTCCGAACCAGTGGTAAATAAAAAAATGACTCAATAAGTATTATGTAATAATAAATATTGAATAAAGTAATAATTCTATTCTATTCTACTCTACAAAGTTAAGAAGAAGGAATAGGCTCAAAGATATTACACTAAAATATAGCTTGTAAGCTTATGAAAGTTTAAAAAGGAATAGACTCAAAGATATCTAAAAATACCACTAAATTAAAGCTCGTAAGCTTATGAAAGTTAAATAAGGAATATGCTCAAAGATAGCTAAAAATACCACTAAATTAAAGCTGGTAAGCTTATGAAAGTTACAAAAGGAATATGCTCAAAAATAGCAAAAATACCACTAAATTAAAGCTCGTAAGCTTATGAAAGTTACAAAAGGAATGGGCTCAAAAATAGCTAAAAATACCACTAAATTAAAGCTCGTAAGCTTATGAAAGTTAAAAAAGGAATAGACTCAAAGATATCTAAAAATACCACTAAATTAAAGCTCGTAAGCTTATGAAAGTTAAGTCATGACCCGCGCTTTTTATGAGATCTCATAATACGGAGAGCTAAACTATCACATGGAAACTTTCTCATACTTCAGAATGATAATGGTCACAGATTTTAAGTTACGACTTAGGCATTTCGAATAGTGAAAACCGCCCTTACATTTTTTTCTTATCATACTCCACTATATTTATCCTCCTTCAATAAATAATTTTCTATTATAGCTGCACTAGTGTTACAGAGTACGTGTAACTCCTTTCCTCTACATATTCGCTGTGCTCAATCACTTTTTTCCTTCAAAAATCTACTCAAAGCTTATTACTTGGAACTATAATATTTCCCCATCACACTTCCCGTCCTTTTTTGTATCAATACTACTTTCCTCAAGACTGTCATCATCTTGTGATATAATTTATATTTTTTTATTTAACCCTATAATCTATGTACACCTATCACATAATCATTAAAGTTACAGCCTATATACGTCCTACTTGCTGGGCACAGGCCTCCTCTCATTTCTGAAAGAGTTTTAGGGCAATGAAATGTCCGCCGCGCTGTCCCCAATGCGTGTTGGCGAACTTTACATGTCTTCGATGTTTTTTTTTCTTATTTCTCACAAATGCAGGTTTCTTCACGATGTTTTCCTTCACCGCCGAGCACTTAAAATTGCAATTAATAATTTCATTAATGCCGGGAATCGAACCCGGGTTGCTCGCGTACTGTGATATTTACAGCGAGCGCCTAGCCCCCGAGCTACCATGGCTCACATAATCATTTGTTGTGAACAATTCTTTGCTTAATAAGGTATAGTTTAGTCAATTTTATAGCTTTCATTCCCTATTTTCCTCCTAATCCTAATTATTTCGTATAATTAAAAAATTATATGAAAATCGTTAAACACGTGTAGTTCCTAATCGAAAAACTTCGGTGAATGAATCATTCTCATGCATACCTTTCTCTGAATAGGCGCCTTTTACGGTTAATTAGACTGTTTAATGGCGCGTACAGACTTACGCAACGTAACTTGAAATTAAAGAATTTGCCGTCCACATTAGTGCAATGTAACACACTTTGTAACAATTTTTTATAGTCTGTACGCCTTGCGCGCGCGAACTGTTCATTTCATGTGCACGCTACGAAAATTTCAAGTAGCGCGCGGATCCGTGATTTGTCGGTTTTTCGAACGAACACAAAGCGCGCTGTTGCTCAGAGTGCCAGTGCGGACAGGTTATGTTGAGACGCGCGCGAACACGAACTGAACACGTGCTGGAATCTCATGTCGGCCATTAATTCTGCACCAGCTCTCTGTCTGTACAACTCTGTACCGACACCAACGTCGAAATCTTCGGCGTTTTATTAAGACCTCAGACCTTGTCACCCTTATCCTATAAAAAAAGACTGATGCTACTTTCGCGCGCACGCCGGAAACAGATGTGAGTAGGTACATGTTCGGTTCGTGCACGCACTGCGTACACACTGATTAAATGCTCCTTTCACGTTACATTGCATGTTATCTTTTATCAGTCTGTATGCAGCATAATATTTCGCTCTTACGGCTACAAGACTCTGGAACGAAATACCTCTTGACATTAAAAAAGCTTCCAACAAGTTTCTTTTCAAAAACAAAGTTCGTGAACATTTTAGTAAAGCATTGCAAGTGTGAATTAACGCTTTTTCCTAAAGAATGATCCTATCGTCACATATTTTCCTTATTTATCATGGCACAGATATATATATATATGTATATAATATAATGTATTTAAGTAGATTTATGTATGTGTGTACGTTTGTATAAATTAATATATTTACATTTTATGATATATGTATAGAATACCTTTTTATATATATGTATATATATATATATTCTGGTTTATTCGAACATCGTTACCTTTTTTTCTCATTATTAGTTTACTTTTGCTGCACTACATCCCATATGATTATCTCTGCTTAGCCTAATGGTTGACTGGGAGAGAATGCCTTAAGGCATTCAGTCCGCCATATGTACGATTTTTCTTTTGTGCATTAAAGTTTAAATAAATAAATAAATAAAAAAAAATGTAACTTTATTTTTAATTTATTTTGAAACAAATAAAGTAAACATCTTTCTTTTTTCTCACATTTAGGGTTGACATAGCTATAGACAAAAATACGGTATAAAATAAATAATCAAAATTGTTAAAAAATATTATTGATATTTCAGGTGATACCTCCACGATACCTTTGTACGTGGACGAAGACGACGCGCCGAGTGTTTGCAGCAGCGGGTGCAATTGCTTTAACACGAACAAGTAAGCTTAACCTTTTATACTTTTGGGAAAGGTTGACATTATGTTGCTTCTTGTTTAATTTATTGTTACTTTCTGCTTACCTACGTGCCATTGTTAATATTTAACATTGTTTAAATATTATTTCAGATCTATAACATACAGAGATCCGCTATCTCCAGTTCCGCCGACTAACATTAAGCAGATTAAATCTAAGAACTATCGCGAGTTAGGTGGTCTACCGCGATACATTGAAAAGTCTTCCTCTAGAAACCGATCTCAAACATTGCGACTCAACTCAGCATCCGGCTATCTTTACATGAACGCGAAAAATGACTTCACACTAGATCCCGAAGACTTCAGGGAAATGGTGGCCAAGAGAAGGGAACAGCTGCGCCGTGGCGTAATGAAGTACGAAAAGCAATGCAACAACGAACAATACTTAAATCCCTACAGGAATAGCCTCAGCACCAGAATGGAAACCAGTCCTCACAGCTCCTCATTGTACTCCATGAACATAAGATCGGACAATCGAAGCAACGATCCCTTGGTGGACGATTACGATTCGGAGAAATCCAGTTATGCGAGGAAGAAGCTCATGAAGAACATAGCAAGGAACACGAGCAATAAACGCGTAGAGAATTATTTCTACGACGACGCGGTTCTCCATTTCGACGACGAGTACGCGTTCGACGGTTCCATTCTGTTCGCGAAGAGAAGAAAATCGATCGATCCTAATTGGGACGAATTCGCTTGCGTGCTACCTAAAAATCCGGCTTACGCGGATCAAGTATCGAACGACGGAAGCTATGGTTACTATTTGCCTGACGATGAAGAACAGGACTACTTCGTGAACGACACGCTCACCTTTAACCTACCATCCCATAGAGCGAGTATTTAGTGAAAATGTTGTGCCAAAGACTCGTGCCAATCTAGGTTAGTGTTACGAAACTAAAAATAAAAGGGCCAATTAAATATAAATAACGTTAGGAGACTTACAATTTTGCGGTAGTTTCGAATATTTGAACGTTTTAGCTTTTACACTTAGGTCGGGGTTAGTAATTTTTTTAAATTGACGCTTCGCTTATTTGTAAATATGAGATTCAACGCATAGGGGTTTGAGATATCGAACGTAATTTCCAACAGAACCGGATTAACCCGAAGGAAAATGTAGGCAACTGCTTATGGGTCTATCATTTAAGTGCCAGGGAAAAATACCGTTTTTACGTGACTAACGAAGTCATAAAAAGAAAGAAGGCAAGTTTGCCCTCAATATGGCATCTGCCTTTCATTTTGTCTTTCGTTGTAATATCTTTCGACATTGTCCGTGTTACTTTATTATTAACTTACCAGTATATAAGAATCCATTAACCTATCTCGTTTTAAATCACGCTATCGAAGTTTCCGAATGACTCTGTATATACAGGGTTATTTTGCAATAACCGGCCAAAGCAGAGAAGGATATATCAGAATATCAGAATAAGTAATACAGGCAAACGGTGAAGAAAAATTAATTTAAAAAAATGTAAACATTCTGACCTTTGTATCTTTTAAATTCAAAATGCGTGGTAATGCATTAGATATGAGTCGTACTAGGAAAATTTTGTACTAGGTGCACTTAGTCCAATTCCGTACAAATACTCGATCCAAATACCTGTTCCACCTAGTCCATGAAGTACGCATAAAGTTTGGTATTGTTGGAATAGCTTACACTTTAAAGTATGCTTAGTCTTTACGTACAGTCGATACGTGAAGGTACTGAATATTAATCATCCATTCATACTTCACACAGGCTTAGGACTGTCAACGTCAAGATTTATCTACATTCTAGATTGTTGACGTATTTAAAACGTTTCAATTAATTATTTTTTTCAGAGTAATCCGACTTTTGTCTTATTCTGATTTATTTCCTTTAAATTATTTTTGTTTCGTTGTTTTAATTACCTATCTACAATCATTATTTTTTTTATACGTGCAAAAAATCTTAAGAATTTTTAAAACTAAATGGTATTTTACAAATGTTACTCAGCCATTTGTTGGCCTTTGTCCGTAAAATGATCCCAAGCGACACCGCTTCCTTTGGAAGCCCTTCTTTAAACAATAAACACTTTAATGTCTATATTATAAATAAACCCAAAGTTTTTTAACGACATAACAAAACTTCGTTACGAAAACCTATTGCTAAATAAGTCGAGTAGGTATCAATACATTCGCACGAGTCCGTACTAGACACTTGACTGCATCATATGGTCTCCATTCGCATCGAGTATTTACAAGTACCTAATGTATAAAATCTGCCTAGTATTTGGTTGAAGTCCCCGGGACTAGTCCCGACTAGTCTCGAGTATTGACAGACAAAGATAGAAAGACTGGTAAATAGTGTAGTTAAAAAAGGACAGAATATATTCTTGCACAACACGAGTGCGCGTCTCGTTACTTTTATATACATTGAAATATAGTTCAAATTCAAATGACTGACACACGAATGATTTAGGCAAATGCGAGTGAGGGGCAAAGCAGACTAGTAAGTAGTAACTACGGCAACAAAATGCTATCTCGCTTCGCCGCGCCGGTACATCTTCGATTCGAGCGGGCTCTACCCCGGTGGCTTCATGCCGTGCGACGCGTAGGCACAGTAAGACTAGGTGGATCAAGTCTTTTAAAAGTTGGAACAGGTGCAACCTAATCTCGTTTAATACCTAGTGCCTGGATCTGTTCTAGTATATACGCTTCATCTCTATAATGCATTATTTCTAGTCATGGGCGTTTTTGGATTTGAACGCAAACCGATATTTATCCGATTTCAGATTTCAAAATCGATTTCAAAATCCGTTTTTGAAAATCCGATTTCAGTAGCGCTTAGCCACGCCAATTCGTTTACGTATTTAGATTTCGTTTTATAAGTTAACAAAACGGCAAACACGAATGTAATACAGAAACAGATTTGCGCGATTATCCTTTATGTTTCAATCTAGGCTTTGGACTAGCAGAAAAGTTGTGTTTGAAATTAAAACTTTTCCGGCGTATTTTAAAATCGGCATATTTACAATGCTTTCGTAATATATTTTTTTATTTCCAAAATCGGTACTTGTCTTTTGGGCCAAATAAATTTAAGCGTGAGATCGTTTTAAATGAGCTTCTAGATTACCCGTTGTAGATTTATATGATATAGTTTGACTACAATATTTACACACTGCAACACCAGAAGCATTTTCTTTTTTGTCAAAATGAGTCCATACTTCATTGGGTTTTCGCGATATTTTGAAAATCAAAACAGTTCTCGTCTAATCAATTAAAAAGTTTAAAGAATAAAACTTGATAGTCAAAATCAAAAATATTTAGATGTTATATTCATACACAATTCAGTTTTATTTTATTTTATACTCTAAACTCTATTAAACAAACAGACAATAAACATCAGTAAATATCCTGTAATTCACTGATACGACTGACCAGCACGCGCGCACTTGTCACCAAGGTCAAATTTGCATCTAAACGAAAACAACATGAAAACAAAAGATTATTTCTAGTAAACAACTACAAAACCAAAAACCAAAATAAATCATCACACAATCTCGCAAATATAGTCTTAATTATAAACATCAGTAAATATCCTGTAATTCACTGATACGACTGACCAGCACGCGCGCACTTGTCACCAAGGTCAAATTTGCATCTAAACGAAAACAACATGAAAACAAAAGATTATTTCTAGTAAACAACTACAAAACCAAAAACCAAAATAAATCATCACACAATCTCGCAAATATAGTCTTTAACAACTTAATAATAAGAACGAAATTGATCGCATATTTCAAAGGTTCTAGTAAGCAACCACCCAAACACGGAACCAAAAATTCATCAACGCATAATCTCGTAAAGCAAATATAGACTTTAAGTACTTAGCAGTATGGATAATATTGATCGCATATTTCAATAGATTTCCATAGCCGACAAACCGAAATCCGAATCGCCAAATTCACGCCATCATTTTCATTCCGCTATGTCGTGTTTGGTTAGAAAGAGAGAAACTGAGAAAACGGATTTCAGTTTCATCAGTTTGCGTTTGGATTTGGATATTGTCGATTTCGATTTTATTGTCGATTTGGATTCATTTGTTGGTACAGATCGTAAGATCGTAGCTTAGTTAGGTCGATTTTTGAAATCGGATTTTCTAGTTTGAGAAATCGATACGATTTGATTTGTGTTTGAAATCGGATTTTTTTTGATATATATATATATAGATTATATTGATTCGTATTGATATATCTGACGCATGCCTAATTATTTCAACTGATTTTACTGCGCACTTACATATTCGTAAGGGTCAATCATTGACCTACTACTAAATGTACGGCAGGTTTAGATCAAAATTCACGAAAAATGTGTCCCGAGTCAACCTATATAAGCATACGTACATGTATAGAAATATAAAAAAAAAAACTATAACATCCTAATTTAAACCATATTGTCATTAGTAAACTGCTCAATTTTACTTGCGACAATTTATCAGCCTATTTTAACTTCGACTAAAGATGACTCGAAATGTCCATTTAGTAGTAGGTCAATTGGGTCGATCGTTAGACAAAAACGTTGTTGCCCATAAATCACATTTAATTTGGGATAATTTCAAATAAAAGTAGAAGCCATATTTATTTATTTTGTATAGAAGAGGGGGCAAACGAGCATGCGGCTCACCTGATGGTAAGTGACTACCGCCACCCATGAACAACTGCAACATGAGGGGAATTGCAGGTGCGTTGCCGGCCTTTTAAAAAGGTGCAAGCTCTTTTCTTGAACGTCCCTAAGTCGTATCGGTCCGGAAAAATCGCCGGTGGTAAACAATTCCACAAAGAAGTTGTACGAGGAAGTAAACTCCTAGTAAAACGCACAGTCGTGGACCGCCAAGCATCCAGATGGTGAGGATGGTATCGTGAATTTTGACGCGATGTGCGTTTGTGAAATTTGGCGGCTGGAATTAATCCGAACAATTCTTCAGAGCACTACCCGTGGTAGATTCGATAGAAAATGCAAAGGGATGCAACATCCCTACGCAGCGCCAGTGTATCGAGCCGATCAGAAAGAACTCGGTCGTCGACGATTCGAACCGCTCTGCGCTGGATGCAGGCAAGTGGAAGGAGCACTGGGGTGCCCCGGCCCAGAGATAAGAACAGTATTCCATGTGAGGCCGAACTTGCGCTTTGTAAAGTTGCAAGGGATGTGCCGGCATGAAATACTGTCTCGCTCTGCTGAGCACGCCAAGCTTTTTAGAGGCCAATTTGGCCTTCCCTTCCAAGTGACCACGAACTGCACACTATTCGATATGTCGACGCCGAGGATTCCGATGCTAGCTGAGGCAGCAAGGGGAGTGCCTTGAAACTGAGGAGATACGACAAAGGGGTTCTTTTTAGCGGTAAACGCGCAAACTTGTGTCTTCTGGGGATTGACCTGGACTAGATTAAGTCGCCCCCAATCCGAGACTTTGTTCAGCAAAGACTCGACTTAAGACTATTTACTCGTATTTTGAAAAACTGCAATAACGGTATATCATTATTTATATATTTCAACTTAAGTTTAAAATTTGGCTACTCTGAAAAATAACCCTGTATATGGAACAAGCTCCGTACGTTCACACGTGCCGTTGGCCGCCCCTCTTGCTGAATACCTTGCCCGGCGGGAGATCTCATCCTTCTCTTCCATGGGAATAACAAGGTTGGCTAAAACAACCTAAGAAACCTTAATTTCGGGGTTGATTATCGCGTAATTAAATTATCTCTATATCTGCCTCTTTCTATTGTCGTTTAGTGTAAAGAAAGAGAGAGAGCAACTAATCATTTCTTAAATTGAGGCCGGTTTTTATGATTAGAGCTATCAATATTGTAGAAATGTAAAATAAATAATAAAACGCGTAGCAACTAAGGCAACTCTTCTCCCTCCCCCCCAATTAGGCAATCTATGGGAGAGACTTATCAGCAGTTGACTTTTGATAGGCGTTGTACTATTCCCTTCCGCCCGTAAACAGTATAATTTCCTTAAGGGGTTTCCGCCGTATTCGCCACACTTGCCAGTCAGATAGGCTATCGCAATACTAAACTTCTTGTAACTTTGTAATTTTTCTCCGTTGTCGCTAACAGTCCAACTAACGGTAAGTGGATTTGCAACCCATGGACACTTGCAACTTACTTCTGACAAAGAAGGCATGTTGTCGCCCCTGAGGACCAAAACGAAACGCCTTAGTATTCGACATCGGCGTATACGAGACGGTTATACCTGTTTTTTTTTTAAACTGAAGTGACAAAGTGACTTACAGTCCTCCTGATGGTAAGTGGCTACTGCAGTCCATGGCCACCGGCAGCCAAATTCAAACTAAGGATGCTACAGATGCGTTGTCACCCCCGAGGACCAAGATAAAATACCTCAGTCTGTAATTATACTGGCCCTTTATGACACTGCTATTTGACGGTAGAAATAGGTTAGGCTGGTACCTATCCAGACATACTCCTAATCAGAAAAATAGTCCTACCATCTATTAAACTATCTAAAGGTGACCTTGAGATCTTCCAGACTCGTTTCTTACAACCGGACGAGATGTAGTAATGGATTCTCTTACATCGCCATCACACGGGTGTTGGTTATTGAAAAATGAATTTTATTCCTGCTCAAACCAAAATATCAAAGTTTAACCCACCTACCTAGTCTTATTTTGACACCATTGCTTCCAAACGGTTGACTGTTTATTATATCTTAATGTGGATCAAATAACTTTCCAAACGAAGCTAGGATAATAACTAACTTAATGACTAAGTGTTACCAGTATTATAAAACTGTAAATCCTTCTTAAATGCTAAATTTATAGGTTACGTGTAGATAATGAAATTGAGGTCTTCTGAATTTTTTTTTTAAATTGTGTGCATGTGTGGAATCGTCGAGATGTTTATACATTCGATTTGCGAACTTGTGTTGTATGCAACAGTTGCTATTCTCCTTTGGACTGAAGAAATTGAGCTTGTATTTAAAAAATAAGTCGGCTTGGCTGTATGAGAGAAACTGGAAGCGACGGCATTAATAACGTTGCCCAATTGGTTAGTTCTTTGTTTAGTAATCAGTGATTGGTGCAAGCAACTTACAACTTACTTACATACGTTTAAATGAGGGATATAAACAAATGCAATTTGAAGAATAGCGATGTTTTTGTACTTTCGTGTTCGCCTTATTTAATCCATAAATATTATGATACTGCAATAGTCTATGTATGTGTGCAAGAAACAATACCAATAATCTTAGAGATGATCTGTCTATGATCTTCGGAACTATGTCGTAGTAATAGAAACTATTACACGATCCACAACGTTTATCGAGTCTTAGAAAGAGACTTTCGGCCACAATCTGCTAACTTTGACTTTGTAAAGCGTTGCCACTGTTATTTACATCTGTAGGACCTTTTTCGCTGAATTGAGGTACGCGTCTACAGGTTCGCATCGGACGGATTGAATCAAATGGATTTTAAAATCGTTTGTATAGTAAGTCAAACAAATGCGTTCACTTATCTGCAGCGGACGGACGTAATGCCAACATCATTTTTCAAAAGGGACGACTATTCCGTTGTGTGCCGCCACTGCCGGACGGGTGATATTCTATTATATCCGTATGATATACTCCATCTTTTCTTTAATTGTGTCGTGTATTCACATCACGTTTCCTTTTTTTCTTTTCTCTTCTGCTAACAAACAAGTTCTTTATCGTTTTCCATTTTGACTCGCATATAGTTTCTCATCGTCCGCCCGCTACGAAAATTCGACTACTATTGTTAAAAAATCCGATTACAAATGACATCGCGTCGGCAATCTGATCGCTGCAGGTGGTGGTACTACCACAGACTTATCCGTTTGATACGATCCGTACAATGCGTACTTTGCGAGCCTGTGGACGCGTACCATTGTCGGTCGTTTCATTTTCTTTTCAGCTTAGTTAAGACATTGCCGTCGAAAGCCATATAAATTTGTTTTATTCGTTTACGAAGCACGTCATTGTTTTACAACTCTTTTCACTCAGTTGCTGAACTATTAGTGCTTCGTGTGACAGGGACGATGCTTTACAAAGGTAGCTATAGCGAATAGCCTTTCTAAAATCGATGTGAGTAGGTAATATTTTCGGCCGGGTATTATAATTTATATGAAACGAGTGCACAAATTTCAAGTACCTATTTTAAATAATATTTTTTTAGTTATTCATTATGGGTTTCAATTGTATCGTATTTAGTCTAGTCAACAAGTTCAGAAACGTGTTAGTTCTTGTTACAAACAAATTTTTTTTAAACAATTTTTTCTAAATATTTCAATTTTTGTTAATTAAAAAAAATTATAACAAACAAAATATAAAACTTTAATAAACTTTTACCACGTGATCTTGTTAAGTATGTATATGAGAAAGACTCCAATAAGTTAAAAAAATTTAGGTCAATTATTTAAACTTTTATGTCGACTTTTGTAAAAACAGAGATTGGAAAAAAATACTTAACTAACAATCGTATAACTTTTTGAAAAATCGACATAAAAAATTTGTTCCTACGGGACTTTATTTATTCAAGTGTTTTTATGATACCATAATTTTTTCAAATTTTTAAATTAATATTTAATAGTATAAAAAAATATTTTATGTGATATACTGTCTTCAGTGGCGATAACCGTATTCAGTGGCCGTAACGGTCGCGCGGAGTTCTATTTTCGGTATTAAATAAAAATTATAAATAAATATCCTTTTTTTTCATCTTATTTTGTTAATAACAATTGCAATTTTTTATGTGTTAATAAATCATCGAGAGACATTTTTCTAGACGTCATTACGAATCGAATGAGCTATCGCACATATTTTTAAGAGCGGAAACAAGAATTAACTCGTTTTTGAACTTGTTGACTAGACTAATTTCTATATATACAAATGCAAACTTATGTTTCCAATATGGAGCAACATACATAAAGGCGTTGCTATAAACATTAAAATTATTAGTCTTATTGACTTTTAAGTAAAATTAAATTTTATTACTGTTGTCTCGGTTGCCAAAGGAAAATGTTATTCGCGGTCAGTTTAACTGAAGTCTGTTTTTATAAAAAAATATATTGTTTATTACATTTTGGTTAGAAGCTCTAAGAAACACTTTAAGGAGACGATTTTTAGTAGTCACGGGTACGACCCGATCCGATTTGTTGATTGAATGTTATAAAAACTGAATTAAAAATAATCTATATAATGATAATCTCTACTCAATAATTACCATCGACAAATATATTAATGAGATAGCATATATGCACAAAGTATCCTTCTGTAAACATACCAAAAATCCATTTTACTTTTATCGTGTTATTATTTTTTAATTTTTAAGCTTTAAGCTAACAGTGGAACTGTACTGTTTTAAAAAATTTGGTAGTTTAAATTTATGGATAGTAAAAAAATACTATGAGTAATTGAATTGACTTGATCCATATATTGAAATTGTTTTTATTATTAAATATTTTTAATTTGTTTTTATTATTTGATTAAACTAAACTTGAGTGACATAATGTTCAAAAGAAAGTAAATACATTAATATACATAGTCCTACATCTCCACTTGCCACCATTTCAGACCGACGAAGATAGACATACAGAACACTATATGTATTTCAAGAGACGCCAACCAAGCCAAAGCCTTCTTTAACTTATTGTAAAAACACTCACTCACGCACACATATGCATCTAAAATAATTTGCAACCAGCATAAGGTTTTAATTGAATATGTGCGCGTCCAGCAGAGGACTTCGACGGGCTGTTAAATAAAGTAAGATGTGTGCGTGAGTGCGTGTTAATAAGTTGAGCATGGTTTTGACGTCACTTGAAATGTACATATTGTTCTGTCTGTCTTTTCTGTAGGTCTTAGTCCACAATGTGGAATTGTCACGGGCAGCTATCTATAATAATAATAAAAAAGTATATACTACTTGACACGCACATAGTGTACTGATGTGAATGTACTATATATAATGATAAATTTATTTATTAATCAACGTTTATTTGTTGAGATTCCGGTGCCAAGTTAGTGTGTATTTTTTAATCCATTGCCATGTGCCAAGTTAGTGTGTATTTTTTTATACTTTATCACGTGCCAAGTTAGTGTGTATATTTTATTCATTATTATGTGCTAAGTTAGTGTGTATTTCAAATCCATTGCAATTGGTAGTTGACGCTATAATTTTATATTTTCTTGTGTCATGAAACTTGGCCAGTTTCCATTTTTATTTAAATTAGATAATTTACTCTATTTTTTATTGTATTCCCATACAATTTCTGTAGAAGTTACGTATTTACAGATCGTAAAAAGTGTTTCTATTGATTGAGTGTCAACTATTCTATTGCAAATAAATAAATTGTCCTTGCCAAACAACATCCCAGCTTTAAAAAAATATATGGAGGCACTATTGGCGTGGATAAATTCTTAATTCTTATTCTATAATATTTTTAAATATAATCGCTTTATTATAATAATAAGTTACTTTAAAATTATTTTGTGATATACTACAGTATTTATTAATTTAAAATTATAAATATTATTATAATTTTTTATAGTGATATTATAGATTTTAAAATTGAACATAAGATTATGTATTGCACGTTTTAAACGACGGACCGTGTAAATCTGTCTGTGTCAGATTGGTCAAAAATACATTCTCATGCTATTAATTTATATGATTATACAAGTTACTAAATATGTTTATTTAAGCTCCAAGCTTACTGTATGGCTGTATAAATATTGTTTGAAAATATTACGGTTTCTGTGATGCCAAATAAAAATTAATAACATTTCTTATGTGCCAACTCGTGGTCTATTGCAGCACATTTTAACAGGGTAATATTTAATATGGAAATGATCACTCCTTGTTAAATGTGTCACATAAATAAATATATATGACGCAGTATTACTTTCAAGGTCACTTGTTATTATAGAGCTATATTCACACTTAAGCCTGAAGTTGCATTTTAAAATTAGTGTTATTAGGGTTTAAGTCTGGCGTGCGGAATGGATTTTTTTTAAATTTCGCATTTGATTTTCCATGCATATATTGATGTCTTCCTTTTACCATATTTTATTTACACATTGTTCCACATTATTTAAATTCATTTATTGTCTTGTAACAGGCTTTAAACCCGAAAAATTTCGGCTTTATTTAGTTCGGCCAAACTACGCCCCTTAAGCTCACTAAGTCTAAGAAATAAAAATATTATGTATATACGAAGAAATAAATCAGCCAATTTGTTTTCTTAATCGTGATAAAACTGTTGTGTAATTTTACGACCTCTTTTGAATTGTATTTTTTGATATTTCGTCGGTATATTGTGAATCGGTTTTTTGCTCCTAAGGTTTAAATACTCTGTATCTTAATTATTTAAGCTTGTCAGTATTAATTTAATTACTCTGTGATAATTTCTCTAGTCGTTTCCAGGTATATTATGGTAATATTATGCTATTATAAAAACGATCTCATAAAAGATTTTTTTTAAAGATATATTCGAAAATCATTATATTAAACAATCGTATATAACAAATGAACTTAAATAACAATAATTTAGTTGGTACACTATGTTCATAATTATTACGGTTGTATGAGTCTATACACATTATTGTTAATAATAATGATGATAAATTAAGATTAGAGTTTGTCAAAAATGTTCATAGGTAGTCCTTAATTATAAGTTTTGGAAGCGTAAGGCGGACATTCCTTTAAGTCACAATCGATAAAGTTTAAGTTAAACTAGATATGTTTGAAATAATTCTTCACTAGTCGAGAAGATTCCTGGAAGTACCATAAAACATTTTTTAAACTCGTTGCGCTCTCGCATGTACCCTTCGATCGTAATTATATCCAGTGTGAAGACCTAACAGTACTCTGTGCCTCCTAAATCCTTTCAACGACCTCTCTTTGCTAATTAAATATCAATGATCCTTATCATTAATGTTGTGTTCTTAAATAAATGAAATATTCCACACTAAGACATCTTTACATAATCGCGGAAATCGCTTCGAAATGGATTATCCAAATCATGACTGTAATATATATAAAAACTCATTATTTATGTTAAAAATGAAAACTGGTGTTTCTAACATATTAATGAGGACAATGAGTGTAAAAAATATTTGCCATAATAATGATACTCTGAAAAGACTAAACTAAACTGCCTAATCTGTGACGGTAAAAGGATTACAAATGTGTTAAAGGATTTTACAGGAAATGGTATATTTTACCTTTTAAGCTATCTCATCGTTAATCATACAAATTCTTCTCGGGTTTTTATTTTAAATTAGCGAAATTTTAATGTAATCATTATCAGTTCCATTCCTGACATAATGAGGGTATACACGACTTATTTTGCCACCAGGGCGGCGCCACTTTAATATGAGGTATAATATTTCACAGATTTCATAGCGGGGAAGTTAATATGTTCGGAAAATGTAAAATTTTGTTTCTTTCTTTACTATTGGTTTTAATTTATATTAACTACATTAAAAATAAATAAACCAAACCACAGTTATTCATAAAAGTAAAAAATAAATAAAAAAAAGAGTTAAAAATGTGCAAAAAATTAAAGATCAAATCACTGAGGCATTGTTTTGTGTTTTAATTTATTACTCTAGAAACTCATAAACTTTTATTTAAAACTATTAAATGACATTGTATAACAAAAAAACTTTACCTCATTGTCAAGTAGCGACATCTGGTGAGCGGAAGATTATTAGCCCTCATTAAAGCTGTACCTTGTTCCTAATGTCTAAATTATAAAGTTCGTTTGTAATTAAAGTTTGTAGTAATGTAATTATTGTTTGGTTTTGACGTGGCTTATATACGATGAAATAAATTTAAAGTTTTTTGAGTATTGAACAAATCCAGATAGTGATCAAAATTAAATTACACAAAACTTTAAAAAATATGGTCAAAGCAGCTATAACAAAAATCGAACTGCATACCTTAAAATGATACATAACCGTTAAATTTTACAAAGACTACGTTAAGGTTGTTTCTTTTTAATATAAAAAAAAAAAACACTTCTGATGTACAAGAAAGCTGTCGGTAAATTATACCCTAATACCTACCCTATTAAAATATTGTAAAAGATACTGATAGTATGAACTCCTAAAAATATATTTTTTATTTTATTTCTTTATTTCCTAATAGTGTCATTTAAATGATAAATTTTCCTTTAATCACCGCTTTGCGTTTCAAAGCTAAAGTTTTTACGACTATCCTTCTTGTATTATTGCTATGTAATATTTGCTTGTATTTATATTATAATTATTGTATGTCGAAATGTATGAATTTGCGTGAACGTACGTTGTCCCGTACTATTGTAAACTATTACAGAGTAACAAGTGGGTGGATCATCTGAAACAAGGCGACAAAAAACCTTAATACTTATCGACTTAAACTGCAATATTCATCGGCTCAAGTTATGTTAAAGTAAAGTACAAGTCAAGTTACATATACACGTCTCACTCCAGGACACAGACTTCTTATTTTTGAGAGGATTCTAGGACAAGAAAATTTCCACCGCGCTGCCCCAATGTTTGTTTGACGGAGTTCCCACGTCGATATAATATTTTCAATTTCTCGGCCATGCAGGTTTCCTCACAATGTATTCCTTCACTGCCGACTGCGTAGTGAATCAGCATTTAAAATTGTAATTAAAAATTTAATTTGGGATAGAATCCGGGTTGTTCGCAAACTGTGAGATGTACCCGCTGACGCTTAACCCCTGAGCTACTACTTTATTTTCTTAAAAAACATAAATGAAGTTTATGTTTTTTAAGAAAATAAATCCGACTTCTATTTGTCTCTATATGTATAAAATGCAACGTCTGTCTGTCTAGGTGGTTTCTTAGGGAAGGTTTTAGGATATGTATCACATAGCTGCACAATCTAATTTTAAATGCAACATGTCGTATTAGTATTTAAGAAAACATCTATAAGATGTTTTCTTAAATGCTGATAAATATTTTTCATTTGAACCGATGAATGTTGCATACATACATGAGGGGTTAAATCAATAGGTATATTCCTATCGCTCAGCATCGAATGATCCAGACTTGTTACACCTGTACAACTTGGACTCTTGGACTATTAAGATACGATGTACGAAGTTCTAGATAAATCGCGGTCTGAACTAATTGTAATTTATAATGAAGAATTGTAATATAAATCGAATTTCATTAAAAATACACTCAATAAATTTGCAGTTTTATTATACTAAAAATCAAAAAATACTCCCTTTATGTTTACGTGCTCGAGCTATGATTTGCCCACAGGCTAATTAGGCTTAGAGCCTAGGGCGCAAGGTCTGAGGGGGCGCTGAGCATGCCTTTGCAAGCACCACTTATGTACAGAATAAAATTTGGTATTATATCTATACAAATAAATAAAATTGAATTGTCTGTTTGTAATGTCAATGTCAATGTCAATTGTAATGTCAAAATAACAGCTTTTTACTAAATGCATACGAAAGTACGAGTATATATGGTACTTATAACAAAAACACAATTTATAAAATTTTTGTCTGTCTGTTTGTTCCGGCTAATCTCCGAAATGGCTGGACCTATTTTGACGGGACTTTCAGTGGCAGATAGCTGGTATTATAGGCTACTTTTATTTTAGAAAAAGAATTAGGGTTCCGTGAAAAAAATTAAAACCCCTGAAATCCAATCGTAGCAAATTAGACGCGGGCGAAGTCGCGGGGATCAGATAGTTCTCAATAAATAATATACTAACTGCCACAAGCATTTTATTTATTACTCTCATTATTTTTGGTACAAAACAAATAAATAGATAGTAAAAATAAGAATTTGAATTATTTGGTGCCTTCGTCTCGTTGACTGACTGGCTGTGTTTCAAAGATTTTAAATTGCTTAAGCTCTCTTCTCTACCTATAATTTAATTATGTTTTGCTAAGGTTGTCCAAGGGAACTTCTGAAAGCCATCTCTGCACAGGGCGGATCACTCACTGGTCTATGCCACAAAGGAGAAAGTCAATCTTTTAAGTTTTTTTTGCGTCTAACTCGTATTTCGATGACAGGGGGTACACCGCCGACCATCCCGCGGTGTGAATGATCCATGCTGGATAGTAGATTCCAAGAGGAAGGTTACTTTAGAAAGAGCGAAGGCCTCCGATGGACTTTGGCACAAAGCGCTTTTTTTGAAGCTTCCTTGCAATGGGCTTCCCGAGAAATTGTGCAATTGATATGTTGCAAACTGGTAACATTCATTGCTATGTGGACGACAGCATTGGTGCTTTGCATGCATGCTTTTTACACCGGGCGTGTTAACATTTCTCGGGAACACGTCATCGAGTACCCGAACAAACTTGTGTCTGAAGTCGAGTCTTTAATAAACAAAATTTCGGATTGAGGACGACCAAATCAGACTAGATTTTATGATATTTAAACTTCAGAAGACACAGGTTTACGCATTTACCGCTAAAAAGAACCCCTTTGTCGTATATCTTCAATTTCAGGGCACTCATCATGCTGCCTCAGCCAGTATCGGGATCGACATATCGAATGGCGTACAGTTCCGCGATCACTTGGAATGGAAGGCTAAATTGGCCTCTAAAAGCTTGGAGTGATCAGCAAAGCGGGATATTATTTCATGCCGGCACACCGCTTGAAGCTTTACAAGGCGTAAGTTCGGCCTCACATGGAGTACTATTCTCATCTCTGGACCGGGGCACCCCTGTGCCAGCTCCTTCCACTTGACCGCATCCAACGCAGAGTGGCTCGAATCGTCGACGGCCGAGTGCTTTCTGATCGGCTCGATTCACTGGCGCTGCGTAGAAATGTTGCATCCCTTTGCATTTTCTATCGCATTTACCACGTGGAGTACTAAGAGGAATTGTTCGGGTTAATTTCAGCCGCCAAATTCCACCAACGCACATTGGGACAAAACTCACGGTACCATCCACACTATCTGAATGCTTGGCGTCGCACCATGATTGTGCAATTTACTAGTTTTATTCCTTGCAAGACTTCTTTATAGAATCATCTGCCACTGTCGATTTTTCTGGACCGAGACCTTAGAGACCTTCGAGAAACGAGCTTATCTACTCCTTTTTAAAAGGCCGGCAACGCACATGCTATTCCTCTGGTGTTGCAGTTGTTCATAGGCGATGGTTGGCATTTAGGTACTATCGGGAAATTTTGATTTAATGTGGGTGAAATCGCGGGGTGGAAAGCTTATAAAATATAAAAATCTAATAAGTATATTCGTCGGCTGGGCAGGCACAGACAGAACTATTCATAGACATAGGGCTGTCAGAACTCTAAATCAGGCACTGGCTACGCTGCAGCTGTATTATGGTTGTGGCACCAAAGGGTCGGCAGAACGGGGAGGCACAAGCCTCTCACAGAATACGAGTGTGAAATAGCAGCTTAATGCTGCTGTATTTCGTATGGTGAGTGTAGAGAACCAGAGACCCTTTTTACTGGAAACGAGGCATTCCATCTCAGTCCTCAGGGGTGACAACGCATCTGCATTTTTGTTCTTAATTGAGGATAAATGTAGATGTCTATGGGCCACAGCATCCACTATTATTATCTACTATTACTATCAGGTATACTGTGTGCTCGTTTGTCACCCTTATTCTATAAAAAAAACGTAGATTTTCATAAAACCGCCATTACAAGATTACTTATTGGAACGAAGTTCCATAACGGACGGTACGAATTTGGCAGATGGGGACTAGGCGACAAAAAGTGTAAGATTTTTCCATCACTACCCCTTCTGACGTAGTGTAGACATGGCCCTGGCGGCTATAAGGAAGCGAGATAGAATAATATCCATCGCCCTCGCATTTTTTCTTATCTTACCGTGAAAGAAATATTATTTTAATAGACGCTAGTAATTCATTTATTTGTATTTGTTAATCAATAATATAATACGTTTATCAATAATAATATACTACGAAAGGAACTTCGTTCCAACCGAGTGTTCCATGACACTCACGCATATTTTTTTTTATTTTATTATATTAATAAAAGCAACAAAGTGGAGTCACATCCATAAAATTAAAAAAAAATTGTACCGAAGTGTTAAGCACGCTCTCACAGAATACCAGCGTAAAACAGCAGCTTAATGCTGCTGTGTTTCGTATGCTATGTGTACCCGAAATGAGGCATTCCATCTTAGTCCTCAGGGGTGGTACCATCAGGTGGACTGTGTGCTCGTTTGTCACCCTTATTCTATAAAAAAATTAAGTATTTTTTGCACACCTGCACAATGCACATGAATCCATCTAGAGCGCAGTGCGAAGCAAAATTTCAGTTTGTCGTTCGTGTTCTTATTGCACGCGCACATAGGCGTAGTAAAATGGACTGGCAAAGGGCCATATCTCCTGGCGGCAGTTTGTAGGGGGCGGCATTTTTCGCCTGGAAAAAAATAAAATAAAATTAAAAGTTCTGAAAAAAAAAAGATAACTGAGACTTATACAGTGGTTTTTGTGTCGCCAAAACTTTTTTGTTATTTTAGATTGACCGTGTAGTGGCGTGGCGGTGTAAAAATATAATCCCGTTGGTGCCGTAAGAGGCGACAGAGAGAAACAAACCAGGAGGTGGCAGCACCATCTTTCTAATAACAACTAAAAACAAAAAACAACCCGAGTGCTAAGCACGCCAACTATGGCGATTATCCCCCCTATGAGGCAATTAATCCCATACGGGAATCTTCAAGAAAAGAACATACTCCTTTCTAAAAGGCCGGCAGCGCACCTGCAATTCCCCTGGTGTTACAGATGGGCCGAGGTGATCACTTACCATTGGGTAAGCCATATGTCGTTTGCCTCCTCTTCCATAAAACAAAATCTATAAGGTTTTTGTTCAGCAGTGGACTTTTAATTGGCTGTAACGGTAATCATCCACATTCTAACTGTATTTATATTGTTTCTATAGGTTAATACATGTAATTTTTGTGATACAGCATCTACCCAACTAAATATGATATTTATGATTTTTAACACTTTACTACCTTATTCCACATGAAGAAAGCTTCTTTTTCGTGACATCTTTGCACTAGTGCCCATAAGGCACTGTCACGTGATGCTCACGCAGTAATCAGCCATCACGTATTTATTCCATCGACCCTGATACCTATCTTCCATGACTTTAGAATCCTGATGGAATTGCTTTCCTTGTTTTGTTTTTAGTATTGTTGTGAAATGCTTTATGAAAGAGTCAACATTTTCTAGAAATCCGTCTTAAATGGCTATGAAGTAGTGGACTTTCATATTCATGTTACATTCAAGCCTTTTAAAATTTTTCAGCAGGTCCTGAACTAAATCTTGGTAAAGCTGACTTAATGCTTTCGTGCATAGATATATTTTAACGCAGTTTACAATCAAAATGCCGATTCATCGTCACTCTATAGGACTAAAATGGAATGTCTCGTTACCAGTAATAATAGTCTCCGTTTCTTTAGACGCACCATACGAAACACAGCTGTATTAAGCTGCTATTTTTCCCTGGTATTCTGTGAGAACGTGGTCCTTCCCCGGTCTAACCGACATATTAATGCTGCAACCATAATACGTTGCGTGTGGCTCTAACCACGTACAAAATTGTTTGTGGATATTCACTATAGGCACTATTGGCAGTATTCCAGAGGTGTGGAGCAGAAGTACGGTATTCTTGTCTTCCTTTTTAAGAAAATCGACAACTTTACTAAAGGACTATTACAGACCGAACTTTTTTCTGAGTCACGTCTGCATACTATTTTCGAGAGTATTACGAATCGTTTTGCGCGCAAACTTGACGAATATCAACTTCCCGAAAAAGCCGGTTTCTGAAAATGCTTTAGTACCATAGACCACATTCATACTCTTCGATAAATTGTCCTGCCGAAGAGTACAAATTGTCACTTTGTCTTGCGAATGTTGAATATGAGAAAGCCTTTTAATTCCGTCGAAATTTAGCGGTGCTACAATCCCTTCAGTCGTACCAGGTAGACCTTCGGTATATCGTGCTGAAGTGTTTATACAGTAAGGCTATGATGGCGAGTGGAGAGAACCGGAGACCCTTTTACTGGAAAAGAGGCATTCCATCTTAGTCCTCAAGGCTGACAACGCATCTGCATTTTGATTCACAAGCGAGGATAGATGTAGATGTCTATGGGCCACAGCAACCACTTACCATCAGGTGGACTGTGTGCTCGTTTGTCACCCTATTTTATAAAAAAAAAATGAATATAATAAATAGTAGTCTTAAGATGAACATAGACAAGACCAAGGTCCATGTTACTAAGGTTAGGAATACAACGCATGAAGTTAATAATGTCCTCCAGGCAGAATTTTGGTCGAGACTAGCCATCTGCTCAGTAAAAAATTATAGTGCACATGTGTGTGCAATATAATACTCTACTGAGCACACAGTTGCACTCTCCGTTCCCTTAATCTTATAGTCGCATGGGGCGGTAATCCGACGTGACCGGAGAGAGATCAGGTGCAGGACCAACGGCTTTATGTGCTCTCCGAGGCGTGGAGTCACATACCCCAAACACTGCCAACTTCCTGACCCAAGTTGCAACTGAGAATTTCTTGGCAGAAAAACACAATAACTGATTTTTTTGGTCTAAACTTACGCTTTTCTATTTTAATGTTCGGAAAAGCCTCATACCATAATTTCTCACCTCATACCTTCGGCTGCGGCGGCAACAGAAAGGTTATGCCAGACTCCTACCGTCTAAAACCTCACGGTGGTCTCCATCAGCGACCACTAGACCAACGAGACATTCTGAACATAATATATTGTGCGTTTACCTAGGACAAATTATGCTATTATTTTATCTATTATACGAGTATCAGACTAGGCAAGTCCAAGTTTGACTGAGGGGTCAACGGCGGATCCAACTCGGCTGAGCAACGTTCGTGTGATTACGATCAAATCTTCTCGTCACGTATTCTTTATAGCCTGAAAACAAGAGTGTACAAGAGTGTGCAGTGTGTGATGACATATGGATCTGAGACTTGGTCCTTCACTGCTAGGCATATGAGGAAGCGTAAGGTCGCTTAGCTAACTGTTGGGAGGGCTATGCTCGAAGTTTTCCTGCGTGATAGACTTCGTAATGAGGATATCCGCAGTAGAACCAGAGTAACCGATAAAATCAGAATCAGTATGCTGAAGTCGCAACGGGCCGGCCATATAGTTCGAAGAACCGACAACCGATGGGGATGAAAGGTTCGCAAGTGGCAGCCTCGTAATGGTAAGCGAAGTATAGGGGGGCTTCCCACTCGATGGAGTGACGACCTGGTAACACATACAGGAGGTGGATGGATGGCTCAGGACCGTGTTTTTTGGACTTTTCTTGGGGGAAGTCTATGTTCAGCAGCGGACTTGTAAAGGGCTGTAATAATGATGGTATGCCTTTGCGACAGCGAGGTGGGCAGGTGAAGGTATTTCCGCACGAAAAAAATTAGTGTAACATCTCTTCCAACTTCCTTGTACACCTGCAAGTGGTGCATCATGCTAACTAATGAACTGAGAAGCGGGCCTGCATTAGCATTTTTTATTATTATTTTGTAGTTGTTATTAGGAAGAGATAACCATCTCCTGAATGATCTCATGCAGCATCTCCTGTTTGATTTTCCTCTGTCGCCTCTTACGACACCCACGCGTCCTGCCAGGATGCTTGGTTCTCATCACGCTTATACCACAATTACACGGTGATTAAGGTATATCCTCCCTCCCATTAGAGGCCTATATCGTTCATTGGATTGACAGGGGGCTGATCAAATTGTTAGAATTACTTTACCTAAACTTATTGACAATAAATTAGCATAGATTATAATACATACTTTAGGATCAAAGAACAGTTATTAGGCATTGATCTCCTTAGGTTACCTCACTTAAAACAGTCCTTTCATTTATTTAAATTCACTACAGCCCATCTAGAGTCCAGAACTGAAATTATTGGTGTAAATGCGGTTTTAAATATTATTTAATTAAAACGACCTCTCGTATATATATTATTTGACTGCCTCGTTGGTCTAGTGGTTGTAGTAGTACGACTCCTGGTCATGAGGTCCTGGGTTCGAATCCCGGGTCGGACAAAAAAAATCAGTTATTGAGCTTTTTCATCAAGAAATTCTCAGTAGCTGCCCGGAGTCAGGAAGTTGGCGGTGTCTCACCCCCGTGCCTCGGAAAACACGTAAAGCTGTTGGTCCTGCGCCTGATCTCTCTCCGGTTGTGTCGGTTTACCGTCCCATCGGTCTATGAGAGTGAGGGAATAGAGAGTGCACCTGTGCTTGTGCATACACTTGGGCACTATAATCCTGTCCCGCGCCGATGGCTAGTCTCCATTGTGGCTGGCCGCCGTGACCGAAATTCGGTCTGGAGGACATTATTATTATTATTATTTGTGTTATCTTCAATTGTTTTATTGGTAATATTTTGTACATAGAGTTAAGTTTAGAGCCGTATTAGTTCAGGGGCTAAGCGCTCACCGTAAATTCCACAGTATAGCGAGCAGCTTGGGTTCCATCCCGGCCGTTATCAAAGAAATACGAGTAGGTAAATAGTTAATTGAGGTTTCAAATGCTGATTTACCACGTACGTACGTACTGGCAGTGAGGGAAACATCGTGAGGAAACCTGCAAGTCTGAGGAATAAAATGAGGTTAAGTCGGCTAATACTGGAGTAACGCAGACTCTTAAAAAGCGACAGCTCCTAAAGTCTCAAAAAAATGAGAGAAGGCCTATGCTCAGCAATGGAACATATACGAGTAAAAGCTGTAAATTTACTTTTTTTAAACTATACAGCTTGAATATATTATATCGTATTTATGTGAATGCCTCCGATATCGACAGCCTTGCAATGCATAATACTGGCTGTTACAAAGTCGCTACATGAGAACTTTCTTATCTATCGCTTGTAGGTTTAACAGGCAAAGGCCTAACTATTACTACTTCAGCTTGAATAATTTTTGAGTATTGATATTCTACTCTATGTACCAATTATTATCTGCAATAAATGATAGTTTACAAAACAAGTTACTATTATAATGCCTCAAAGTAAAACAGTATAAAAAGGTACGATTTAAATCTAATTCCACTTGAATGAGGAAACAAAACGAGAAAATTTGTAGATTTCAAATAAATTCGAGACGGGTGTTTTTTAGCAATTCACTAAGAATTTAATAAATGCTTAAGAGAGAGCACACTGTTATTTTCCTTTGAAAGTGGCTAAAGAGAATAGCAAAAGAAAAATGGGAACGGGGGGGTAGCTGCCGCCCAGGCGGGTTTTGCTTTGAATAAAGAAAAGTTAAAATTTTCTTAAAACACCCCTGGCTCGGGGTGGGCGCTATCTATCTTCGTTTAAGTATTGGCAAAAATGACCCCCCATACCTTCGTCTCTGTCGCACTCTTACGATGTCATTGGTTGATTTTTAAAAGAGCCTTAATGGAGGGTCGGGTGTCTCCAATCAATGGTACTCCTTGATTTCTAGGGTCATGTTGACAGAAAAACTAACACTAATATTTTATGTGGTTCACAATGTGTTTTCTTTTTATGCTTTTATTTCGCAGAAGAAAATAAATGTTTTTTAAAAAAAGAACGTAATATAATTTATTCATAATATGTGTTTTATTAGAGAATCCTTTCGTAAAGAAAAAAAAGTAATAATATCGTTGCAATTATTGAAAATAATTTTGTCGTGATCCCGTAAAGTTAGAATTTGCATAACGAATATAATTTTAGTTAAACTGTGGACACGTTGTTAACAGGTGGCTAACTTACATATTTACGTAGGGTCTGCATAAAAATAACACATTTTAATTGAATAATCAAGCCATTCTGCATTGATATTATCATCATCATTATTACAGCCTTTCACAAGTCCACTGCTGAACAGAGGCCTACCCCAAGTAATGTGTCAGAACACCACATGGTCCTGAACCACCTGTACCCATCGACTTCCTGCATGTCTTATTGCATGTAGCGTGGGGCCGCAATATACTTCGCTTACTGGTAAAAGGCTCTCGAGAATCTTTATTTTCCATAGGTTATCGGTTCTGCGAGCTATATGGGCAGTCCATTGCCACTTCTGCTTACTAATTTGTCAATATATAAAAATAGAATCATTTGATTTGCACAAAACCGTGGTCTAGCCCAAAAAAATATTGCTTTCTTAATTTAAAAAATAAAATACCTATCACTTTATCCTCGTGGAGGCCGTTTTATTTCTTTGAATGAACATAAACTATTAAAACATTTTGATTTTAAATTCTTTTTGTTTTCTTCATTTTCCTTTTGTAGCTTCTTCCAAAAGATGTTATTTAAAAAAATCGTCACGTGTGTCATGTTGCGGATTTTATATTTAGGACGCCGCAACGTCACCGCTCACATTCCGCGCCACTGCTGTGTTTACGACGATCGCAAGCACTGCAGCAGCGCTACGACGATAGTGATTGACGATCGCGATAGTACTCGTAGTCAGAGTAAAGTAAAAAGTAAGCACCTAAAGCCTTGGATATACTTGGAGACAAAAGGAGCAGTATGTTGCGCAACATGTCGCTCAACAACTACGTGGAATGTCCCGAGACATATGTCGCAGAACATTTTGCAAGCCACACTAGTCAGTGTTTATAGAAATGTCGCCCGAGGAGGTTGTGGCGATTAGTGCTGCGTACATAGTACTTATTAAGTGAGCGAAAGAGAAGGTGGTGAATGCGGAATTTCTTACGAGAAAGAGAGAAGAATTAATACTTTAGTCTCCGAATGTCTTACGGATCTTTTGTGAATTTTTCTCGAATGTCAACATCTGATTTTGAAACTTTATTACAAATGATCGGACCTTCCGTAGTCAAACAGGATACAATACTACGGAACGCTGTTGACCCTTATATCAGACTTGCCATTGCATTAAGATAATTGTCGATTGGAGATTCTTATGCTTCCTTGTCGTACACTTTTCGAGTGTCTTTTACGTGGTAGAGCCATGCTGCAGCTGCATATTAGTAGTATAGTTGTAGCACGAATGGGTCGGCTCGACCGGGGAAGGACCACGCTCTCACAGAATACCAGCGTAAAATGGCAGCTTGACACTGCTGTGTTTCGTATGGTGAGTGTAGAGAACCGGAGACGCATTTTACTGGAAAAGAGGCATTCCATCTTAGTCCTCACGGGTGACGACGCATCTGCATTTTGATTCTTTATTGAGGATAAATGTAGATGTCTATGGGTCACAGCAACCACTTACCATCAGGTGGACTGTGTGCTCGTTTGTCACCCTATCCTATAAAAAAAAAAAAAAAAACAACTGATCTGTATGACGGGGGTATGCACTTTGGTTTAAACATTTTTTCTCGCTAATTTAACCACCTTGGCAATATCCTCCCACGCGTCATTTTTATTTATTTTATTTCGATCATCACGGTTTGAAGTATCCCACAACAAAAAATGACTCTGGTAAAGCTCAAGAAGTACAAGCACGGTTTCTTTTCCCCACACTACTGACATGTTGCAAGGCACGATGAGCACACGGCTATACCCCGTAACAAACTGGCGCAACACTGACGCGGGACACGTGCGCTCGCTCTCGGAACCGGGGCAAACAACATGTCCCGTGTCACGTAAAATGGTGCGGGTCATGTTGCGGGATACTGTGCAACGTTGCATCGTCATGTAGATCTAATGTTCCGCGTCCTGTTGCTGGACAAAATGTCCCCTAATGTATCCGGGGCTTAAAGTGACAGCTTACATAGTTCTTCCTGCTGGAGGAAATACTTATTTTCATTCGTAATACGTCGCGTTGTCCTAACGCGTATTTGCAGACTTCATATATCCTCGATTTTTTAACTACTCAGTCATGCAGGTTTCCTTACGATGTTTTCGGTCCGAAGGAGATCGGATCCGGGTCGCTCGCGTACTGTAAAATTTACGGTGTGCGCTAATCCTCTGCGCTACCGCGGCTGTATACTCTGATGAGTGAAATAAACATCTTATCTTATCTTATTTAGTATATAAAAATTAATTTTTGTTTGTTCGTTTTTTATGCCCTGCCATACCGTTCATCAGATTGCGTAAAAATTTTGTCCATTTATTGCTTACACTTGCGTGAAGGTTATAGGCATAGTACAATTTAATTACAGACATATTTATTTGAAAGTCATAATATATCATTCAATTTGAATGAATATATTATCATTTCTAATTAAACAATATAACTCTTCCAAATTTAAGACGATATTTCCACAATTATTTCTTCTGCGGCAGCAACGCGCCGGGTACAGCTAGTTGTAAATAAAATAACTTTAATACCAGATTTTATTTATGTTTATTTAAAAAAAATACAATAAAGTAATTTTCAGTTATCATTTTACTCCACTCGAAAATCATACAATACATCTTACAACTTACAGTCATAAAATTCACACGTTTAGATCTATTATTATTTTTTGTTTATTTGTGGACAGTACTCAATGTCCTTCGGTGAAGTTAACGCGATTTAAGTTGTTCAAAGTGAGAAGTTTGACGATTTTCACTTACGGCCCGAGACAAGAATTTTCACTTCACTTTCATACTTCTACTGGTTGACTCATTATTGACAAAAAACAATATATTACATTTTTCTTAGTTGTCTATATTAGTGATTTGTTCTAAGCAACCTTGTTCATATTTTTATATACCTACCTAAGTATATTTTTTAATATGTCATTGACTGGAAAAAATTGTTACTTGTATTTAATGTATATAATGATATAGATGAAAAATAGTTGTAATTTCACATTTCATTTATAATATTAGGTGGTTAATTCGAATTGGCGAATGTGTAGGTATTGAACCATCGTATACACTGATGGTGACCATTGTGGGGTTTTAGCCGGTTAGATTCGATATGTATAACCTTTCTGTCGCCCCTAAAGCGGAAGGTATCAGGTACATATATGAGGACTTCCCCACGAGGAAAAAATAAAAAAATAAATATGGAAACCCGGAAGTTATTAATTTATTTGTTAACGTTTTCCATTCTTTAACACTATTCTATAAAATAATATAATAGCAAAATTCATATTTCTCATTTATCCGAATAGGTGAATATAGAACAAAAACGAAAAATAACTTAAGGACGAGTCGGAACTAAATTTGTAATACATTTTTATTGTGATATTTAAACTAAAATTTACATAAAATAAATTTAAAAAAATCCTTATTTTTTTAAATATACATCTGTTAATGTTGGCATCTATGTTGATGGATATTGTTTTCGTTGAACATTAAAATAATTAAATGTACACCTTGCAGATGTCCATAATACTTTTACAGATCGTTTACAGAATCAAATGGTTGCAAATATATAGCAAAGTTAAGCCTTTTCGCACTGAGACTCCTTTACAGGATTTCCGACATTAGAATTTTAAAGCAATTTACAAAACAAACACAAATTATTTTGTCTTCGCGCTTCAACAACAAAAGGATAAGTTAATACTAAAGAGCATTACAAAGCAACAAGAGGAGAAAGGTCCGAGTATTCGTCAGGGATGAATGTAATTTTATTTTAACAAAATTGAAAACGGTCTTGCCGAGCATTTCTTGTACAAATTTTAATATCTCGAGGAGGTAGATAGAGCTATTTATATTTTTCCTCCCCCTCGTTTCTTTTGGCGATTATTATTCTGTATTCCGATGGGCCGGGGGACGGGTGGGGCCGCCCCTTGGACTCTTTCCTTTTTGCTTCTTAAGTCCATCTTGAGACAGCACAACGAAACACCTGGAATAGAATACATATATAAAGTTTAATATAATAAATTTTAGAGAACCGGAGACCCCTTTTACTGGAAATGAGGCATTCCATCTTAGTCCTCACGGGTGATAACGCATCGGCATTTTGATTCTTAATCGAGGATAAATGTAGATGTCTATGGGCCACAGCATCCCCTTACCATCAGCTGGACTGTGTGCTCGTTTGTCACCCATATTCTATAAAAAAAAAAATACAATTTCAAAAAACTATAAAAAATAAACTAAAACTAATAACTTAAATTATCATACAGTCCTACTCCCCGTGGTATCGTGCCAAGAACGCTAGCTGCGTTTCGTCGCTGAATGGCTATACTTAGCCTTTGAGCGAGAAAATAACCAGCCCTCTTATCACCAGCAGCGACGACCAGTCGCGGATAGAGTTCCTTTAGGAACTTCACCGCACGTGGACCCCACGGACCGATAGTCTCTACAGCAAATGGCACAAATATGTAGTCATCTCTCAGTAACTCAAGTTTAATTCAATTTAATTTATTTGAAGATAAAATTTAGGTACTTTAACGTGTACAAAATATGACATAATATATTATGAACATAAAAAACTATATATATGTATAATATATATGTATAACCTTGTGTAAATTTCTTTACGTATCTTTATGTATCTTATATTTATATTATATTATCTTATAATATATAAATTTATATATATGTATAAATGTATGTGTATATTGATGTATATATGTATGCATGTGTGTGTATATATATGTATATGTATATGTGTATGTATATTTCTTTATAACCGCCTTCGTTGTTCTATCACTGCCCTAAGGTAGACTGGCAGATAATGCTTTTAGCATTAAGTCCGCCTTTTGATCCTGTACTTAATATATAAGGTTCAATAAAGTTTAAATAAATAAATAATTTCTTTGGAATTTTAAGGAATTTATTTTAACAGATTTAATAATAAATAATAATGATTAGAGTTAAATAGTTCAAATAAAAAAAAAGCAAATAAGTAAAGTCCACGCATTCAACTGTTCTCTGCTTCTGTCACTTACCCCTTTTACTGGAAAAACCGTAGCACCTACCCGGAAGGGGTTCGATATTTAAATATAAGAAGAACACCCCCTTTTTTCAAGGGAGGGCTGCCCTCCTCGCCACGGATTTATGGATCTGGCCTCGAGTTGGCGCGTAATTACTTATCTTTGAGAATACAAATCAATCGGGCCTAAAAACCTTTCCGATGAGGACTTCTGAATGAGGCTTCGAATGAGTTTGCATGAGGTACATCACTAGTCTGTGAAACTTTCAATATTGGCGGGAAAATAATGTTAGCGTTCGGTATTATGAACCATATTTCAATTTTGTACGCAATAAAATTTCGCTTGAACTAATGTAACGTGGTCCTTGAAATTTTATTTGAATCGATTTATTGTCTGCGAAATATTTATATATTATTGTGGATTTAAGTATAGATTTATTGTTTTTTGCCATAGAATTTAAAATTAATTTAATATAATACCTTATATTGCGACATTGCATCAATATATAACAATCGTTTCGGTATTATTGTAGACGGAGTTTTGATGTCCAATAGGTACAATATTATAAGGTTTTTTTTTATAGGATAGGGTGACAAACGAGCACACAGTCCACCTGATGGTAAGTGGTTACTGTGACCCATAGACATCTACATCTATCCTCAATAAAGAATCAAAATGCAGATGCGTTGTCACCCGTGAGGACTAAGATGGAATGCCTCTTTTCCAGTAAAAAGGGTCTCCGGTTCTCTACACTCACCATACGAAACACAGCAGCGTTAAGCTGCTATTTTACGCTGGTATTCTGTGAGAGCGTGGTCCTTCCCCGGTCGAGCCGACCCATTCGTGCTACAACTATACTACTAATATAGCTGCAGCATGGCTCTACCACGTATAACGTAGTATAATATTTTTTAAAGTTCTTTCAAAATAAGAAAAAGGAGATACTTATCACCATTGGTCGAACAGATACAACAAGTTGTTGTAAAATTGACGACGTGTCCGTGTCCTTATGGTGACTCAGTATAGTTTAGGGCCCAACCTAAACTATACTGAGTCACCATAAGGACACTTTTTACAGGTTGGCTTTTTCATTCTGCAAATTCGGTAATTCGGTCGTTTGCTGACGATGGATGGGTCACGTTCAATTATTATCTAAATGCTCAGAAAAATAAAATGATCAAATATATCTACATATCACGTCTAAAGACGCCTCAATCAATGCCTCTTTATTGACATAAAACGATCTCCGGTCCTCGTCCATTACCGCACGAAACACGGTATTATTCAACTTTTTATGTTCTATTTATTAAATAAATGGCGAAAGAACGTGTTTGACGAAACAAATGTTTGTAAGTAATTAAAAGTTTACTTTTCAGTTCATACAGGATTAAGGCGGGCTTCCAGCTCTGAGTCTATTGCGCTTTCAAACACTTGTACATTCACTTACCCCATCCAAACAAGTGGGATGAAGTTACAAGAATGTTTATAGTGCAAATGCGCAGCGCATGATTTATTTGTTCATCTCTTACAAGGGAAGTTTTATTGTCAATACTTTGAAAGCCTCCAGTAGGGTTATATCAGTGATATGCCTAATTATATTATAATTTATACTTATATGTATATTTGGTAACGAGGCCAGAGAGCACTGGAGGGTTACATATGCGTGATTAGTATCGGGGCGGTGGGCTTTAATCATTCATTCATCTATATCAGCCTATAAAAGTCCACTGATGAACATACGCCTCCTTCATAGATTGCCTTATGAGAGAGTAATTTCCACGCTTCGCAGGCGGGTAGTCAACCACAGTTTTTTTAATTATTTTTAGTTGTTATAGAAATAATATATAATAAAATAGAAATAAGATAGACGTTGCTGCCTCTGTCACCTCGTACGACAAAAATGGTCTCCAGTTCTCGGTGGCCCTTCCCCGGTCGAGCCGACCCATTCATGCTACAACCATAACATAGCTGCAGCGTGGCTCTACCAGGTCATTTTTAATTAGTTGCCCTAGTACTATATCGAGCCATATAAAATGGCAGTTTAATACTGCTGTGCTTCGTATTGTGAGTGTAGAAAACCGGATATCCTTTTTACTAGAAACGAAACATCTTAGTCTTAGAGTAATAACGCATCTTCATTTTAATTATTAATCGAGGGTTGATGTGGCCAGAGCATCCACTTACTGTCACTGGTAGGCTGTATGCTCGTTGGTCACCCTTATTCAGTTATAGAAATGTGCTTTAAAAATGTGTTTCATAGTTTTCATAATTTTAGCAAATGTAGAAATCGGCGGAATCATACAATACGAGTTCGACAGGTCTTATGATCGTTTAGTAGATTTTCCCCTTGAGTTAAAGAGGACACCGCGGATCACAAGTTGTTCCAGTGACCTGCCGCAATTTCATCCATCCCGCATTTATTTTATTACATACGTTTATATTTAAGAAAGCTATATGTATTGGAAGTAATACAAGAGTTTAAAAAACTTAAGCAACACGTTTGTATTCGCACATGTAACATCTAATGCCATATCAATGATGAATGAATAAAACATCGGCTCAGGGCTATGTTATGCACTTAGTTTAGGACCACATTTTATGGCTCACGCTTATTAGTGGTTTTATCATGGTATATAACGATAACGTTTGTTTTATTTCACAAAAAATAAGGATCTTCCACTACATCGATTTTTCTCTTAATAATATTTCTCACAGAAAAAAATACTCTGATCTTCCTTAGAGATAGTTGTTGATACTAAATAGATTTCTTCATTTGATGATAAATAGAAGTATATTTCTTCTCGAATAAGTTTAAGCGATATTCTTATAATATAGTTTTTTTTTAATGACAAGTTTCTGTACGGCTAGTAATTAATTTGAACCAACCTCAAATACTATATTATTAATTGACTTTTTTTATAATTGTTTGTGGTCCGAGCATCTCAGTCGAGGTATTTACTTGTTTTTAGTTTGGGGTCTGATGCAATGTGAGAAAAAGGGTACAGTTAAATAATAACGACAACTCTATCGGTCATTAAATTGAACGGCTCTGCTTGTATAGGGCAACACTATATGTATGTTATTACTCTAAGGCTTATGTTAAATATTTTATTTATTAATTATGGCATGGGCTACAAGGCCTCCAGCCAAAAAGAATACATCAGACACTGTAATACATTTTACAGAATATGAATTGAATATGTTAACTTTCTTCACAATACGTTGATGCGTCATATTCCGATGTTTTTTTGAGATTATGAAAGCAGCTTAAGCCAATAGACAGTCGATGACGACAGTAGCTAAAGTTTTCAAATCACCTAAACCAACAAAATAAGTAGCTTGAGATTTTTAATTTCACTATCGGAACATTTGTTTCGTCGATCGCATGCGCAAACATTAAATAGGCACAAAATCGCACCATTTTTACGTATCAAAATCTATTTCAAAACATTTTTTAAAGAATCACGCAAGAGCAAGCGGGCAAGTTGCCGCCAAAATTCTTGCATTTATATATGTTGTATTTTGTATTTGTTTTTTATTGCTTTATTGCCAAAATTCTTGCTATAATATATGTTGTATTTTATATTGTATTTGTATTTTATACGTGGTAGAGCCATGCTGCAGCTATATTAGTAGTATAGTTGTAGCACGAATGGGCCGGCTCGACCGGGGAAGGACTACGCTCTCACAAAATACCAGCGTAAAATAGCAGCATAACGCTGCTGTGTTTCGTATGGTGAGTGTAGAGAATCGGAGACCCTGTTTACTGGAAATGAGGCATTCCATCTTAGTCCTCACGGGTGACAACGCATCTGCATTTTGATTTGTAATTGAGGATAGATGTAGATGTCTATGGGGCGCAGCAACCACTTACCATCAGTCGGACTGTGTGCTTGTTTGTCACCCTTATCCTATAAAAAAATGTTACTTGTAAGATGGTGATTAATTAAACCGAGGTGCTTTCATTTAGGTATCCATACTTCCTCGAGTTATTGAAAAAATGCTGGTTAATAAATTAACTTTTTTCCAAGCTTTAAAATTGTTAACTGCAGTTTTAAGTTTCTAAGTTGGCGACAATCAGGATTATGCCTGTGACAATGAAATATCTTTATTTCTTGACGTAAGAGAATAATTTTTTTTGACAAATGTCATCTTTTTAAACCTCCTAAATCTACTACCGTTTTGAAATGAGGTTCCTCTGACCGGAGAAGAAATAGCGAAAGAAACTTCGCAGGTATCCTCTTTTCAGTGTTCTATATTCCTTTTCATAGTTGTCACGCTGGGCAGGCGTGTTTTAGGCGTGTAATTACCTAAGTTTATTGTATTTATGTTAATATATTTAAAATTAATATATTTTTAATTTTATCAATATATTTTATATAACCCGGCTAGGTTTGACTGGCAAAGAATGCCAAAAATATTTTTTTTATTAAGGTGTACAATAAAGTGTAAGTAAATAAAAAAGAAAAGTAACAGATAACAAAATATTATATAATTATACAGGCGTGTTGTTAATCGCTGTTTTTATTATTTTTAGTTGTTGTCAGAAAGATGCTGCTGCCATCTACTGTTTCATTTCCCTCTGTTGCCTCTTACGACACCAACGTGACGATATGGGGTAGTAAATATTCTTACACCGTCATTACACGGTACTATTTTCAGCAATTTAATAATTTTTACTATCACTTTAATCGTAAGACTGTAAATCTGAAAAATCGGTAAACTTAAAAGCCAAGACAAACTGCCTCCGAGATACTAAAGCATACAAAAACACAATAGTCAGTAAAATAAAACATCGTCTTATAAAACAACGTCTAGGGTGGGGATGGGGGTAGGGGCGGCCATCGCGAGCCACTTTTCTTTCTCTCGCCAAAGCAACTCTCGAAGGGACGCTAGAATAACATGGATAATGAAAGGTATCGTATAACAGGGATAAAAAGCGACGCAAATAAATTGATTCCGATCCAATTAGGCTGAAAATTAAATGTTTATCGGTAATTTATAGTTAAATTAATTTATAGGAGATTTTCTGGCATCACTCGATTCCTATATGAATTCAGCCACTAACAGTTGCCCCCTTGTAATTGCTGGCGATATGAACGTCAAGTTATCGGATACTACAAACACTCAGGTTTTGGAATATCAATGTATTAAGGCGGAATATGATCTACTACCGGCTATTACAGAGCCTAACAGAGGTAAATCATGTCTCGACCATATCTATCTTTCAGATTCTGAACTAAGCCGAAAATCAGTGGGCATTGTCTGTCAATCTGATACAACAGATCACTATCCGGTTATGTTGGGTCTGAATTTAAATAAAATCAAATCCATGCGTCGACTTCACCAACGCACAAAGCTTGAACCTGATAACGTTCCGCTTAAGGTCACCTATACAAGATATCGGAACTTTTTGATTGATCTCTTGCGTCTCTGCTTTTTCTAAACGTTTTGGGCAATTCGTGAGAACTCAAGTGTACAGCTCCGTCCTTAAGTATTGCGATATAAAAGAAAAATCAGTGGTGGAAGCTAAAAGAGCCATAACAAAATGGTTACTTACTCTGAGCTACGATAGTACAGAAAACCTAATTAAACCGAAATATTTATCTTAAATTTACGTAAATATAATATATGAATATAGTATGTAATATCCATATGTATCTATAGGAGTTTCTAATTTATATATGTTTTATTAATTATTATATTTTATATTTATGAATAACAGTATTTTTAAGTTTTTACCTCTAATTATTAGTTTTTATAAATATTAACTTAATACTAATATTTATTTCATTTTATATTTTATTTTATTTAAAAAAAGTTTACGTAATGTAATAATCGTACGTCGACCCAGTGTCAATTTATGAAAGCCACGTGTGATAAGAAAATCGTATGAGGCCCTCACGACACAGGCATGCCTAGTGTGAGGATCACAGAACTATACACCCTTGTTTATACATTCCAGCTTAGTTGGTGTGTTAAGATCATAGTTTATAATTATATACTATAGAATTAAGACTACTGTACTTCCATTTTATTATCTTACATTGTATATTATAATCTGTACCACCTTAGCTGTAAATACACATTTTTCATTTTCATTTTCATTTTTCATTTTCATTTTTCATTTTCAATTTTAAATTGATCTATTTGAGTTTCGAATTTGTAGGTAAAGATAACGTAGTAGAGTCACGTTGTGGCTATATTATGGTTTTAATATGAATGGGTCAGCTCAATCGGGTAAGCACCACACTCTCACAGAATATCAGCGTAAAATAGCGGTCATATGATGCTGTGTTTCGTATGAGGGTACCCCTTTTTCAACCGACTTCAAATAAGGACGAAGTTAACATCGACGGCTTCATGGCGTAGTCGCTTGGCACTGAATTGCGGTGCTGAGGTCCGCGGGTTTGTATCCGGCACGCAACCAGTATTTGTATGACCTACAAATAATTGTTCTGGGCCTGGATGTTTGTCCTTGTGCATTTAAATTTGTAAAGTGCCTCTACGATACAGGAGAAGATACTAGTTTGAGGGTAACGTCTAAAAAATTGATTATATTATTCTTGTTTTATTGAATGGGTGAAGGTAGGAAACTTCTTCTAGGTGTCAAAACAGAGGATGAAATTCTTAACGGAACTAATTAGATGACATTGAGATTGTGATATTTCTTAATCTACTGAAAAAGGTAAAAAATTAACATTTTATAAAAGTACAAGCCGGCTTTAAGAATTTATTTTATGAAATAATTAGTGACAAGCGAGCATACAGTCCACCTGATGGTAAGTGGTTTCTGTGGCCCATAGACACCCCAGTTAAGAATCAAAATGCAGATGCGTTGTAACCCCTGAGCACTAAGATGGAATGCCTCGTTTCCAGTAAAAGGTCTCCGGTTCTCTACACTCACCATACGAAATACAGCAACATTAAGCTGCTATTTTACGCTGGTATTCAATAAAAATAATATAAAATAATTTCAAATTCTAAAGTCGGTGCTTTAATTCTTCGATACAAAATGTCTTAGCATTTTTATTAACATATATTATATTTTTACTAGAGGCGCATCCGATACCAGTAACAATACAGATATATCGGCGATATTTTAGACACTGATATGATACAAATATTGGGCTTCCTTAATAGTAATTCCTAGCTACGGTGGCGACCATGGTAACGGCGGGGCAGGGGGTGCTAAGAATCTCTGGTGGAGGTTTGGTTGCTAACTAACGCGACTTGATCTGACAACATTTAACGCACGCACCCTGAAGACTGACAAGAAGATCCTGGAGCTGGAAGAGGGATAGACGAGTTGCGCTGTGATATTATAGCCTTATCTGAGGTCCGGAGAGAGGGGGAGGACACGGCAATCCTCGAATCCGGCAATTCGTTCTATCACCGGGAGGGCGACCATATGTCCTAAGGACGTGTCGGATTTATCGTCCTCAAGTCTCTCGTTAACAACGTTCTAAAGATTACTACTACTTGTTAGTCTAGTGTTCGCAAGCGCACTGCTTGTGGTTCCGGAGTCGAATCTTGGGTTAGGCCAAAATCTGTTAATGATTTTTTCTGTCAAGAAGTTATTAGAAGCAGCCCAGAATAAGGAAGTTGGTGTTGTTTCCCCGTGCCTCGGAAATCACGTAAAAGCATGGTCACGTGGTACTGTATGTGATCACTCTTGTATCAGGTCAAATCGAGGTCCCATCCGACTATTAGAATAAAGGAATGGTATATCTGCAGGCTACTCTCCTTTGGGACCGAATTGACCGAACTTTTTTATTGTTTAGTTTTGGACATGCCATAAATTGCCTCATAGGTTATATTTATATAAATACTCATATGGGGATATTATATACCTACCATAGTTGCTACGTTTGGCAAGCGAGCTTTCAACCGCAGTTTTTTATTATTTTTAATTATTATCAGGAAGATGCTGTTGCCCATCTCCTGTTTCATTTTCCTGTGCCACTTCTCACGACACTCACGGGATGGTTTATGGGGTAGTGTAGTCTCTTACCCTGCTACTATACGGCATATTATAGTATTATCGCAATTAGTATACTTTTCCATAGCATTGTGAACGTATTTTTAGTAATTGGCATTAAACAAATTACTGTCCCTTAGAGTATCAATGTGAAGTAGCAGCGTAATGCTACTGAGAACATCGAGAACTGGAGACCATTTTAATGCCAATAAGGCATTCGACTTTAGCCTTCAGGGGTTACACACATTATCTGCATTTTGTTCGAGGGTAGATGTAAGTGTCTGTAGGCCATTGCGCCCACATATCATCTTATAAGCCATGTGCTAGTTTGTCACCCTTTCTAGCAAAAAACAATTTAATAAACAAAAAAAAACTAAGAATATTTTCTACGCTTAATTATAATCTTAACCTCCGTTTACTCTGAACCTTTTTTAATTAAAAGAGGCATATCCATTCTATTCTTGCACGCACTTATGAAGTTGGCGCGATGTTTTTTCTCGTTTTATATTAAAATCGGGTGAGTAAAGGAAATTGTCAGTCAGATAGGAAATTGCCAGCGCCTCCCAGTAAGGAGTTCGTGCAGTCGTGACCGGACGCCTTAATAGTCTCGGCGAGTCCACTTTTTGATTTCAGAGTAAATCGAGTATTGGAGCTTTAATTGAGTTCTCTTAGAATATAATATTATATGGCTTTTAATTCCTATGTATTTGTACTATGTATGTAAATTTCTATATATATATATAATATTTAAAAAATATATGAATAAAATTATTTTTAACTGAGTTCAAAAAACTAGAAAGTTCTTTATTCAATGCTTATGTTCATTTTATTTGTATGATCATAATTTTTTTGAAAACGGCTGGACTATTCTTTTATTACACAGGCTTTACTTCAGAACAGTCTCATATAAATTTTAAGGAAAAATTTCAGACCTTCGAGGGGGAAAATAGGGGATGAAGTTATTAATGTTACTAAGCAACATTCTATTCGTTACCTTGAACTTGTGATATTCCTTAGTCCACTTAAACGTGTAAAATAAAGAAATTAAAAAGTAAAACCGTAAAACGGTGCTAAGACTTAGTGTATCGAAGAAAGGAGGAAAGGAAGCTCTAAATTAAGAAACTACAATGTGGCAAATATCTTATTCTTTTTTGTTTTTAACAATTTAATAATTTTATTACGTCGTATCCGCCTACGGTAGTATCTTGGATTACGTTCAGCTTTGAATTACTTATTTTGGTCTGTACTACAGAATAAGCTAAATATATCATGAAGTCTTACAGTGGTATGTTTAGGCTTGACTGCCCCGCCATTACATCAGATTACACAGACCAAAAACACTCGTAAATACACCGCTTTCTACTAAGGCTATTACTTATTTATACAAGGCTATCGAAATAAAAAAGGATCTAATTTCAATGGTAAAGGTGGCTGGGAGATACTATCTGCTTGGGATTTTGTCATCAATTAAATTAAAAATATACCCTTGCTTTATAAAGATACTGCTATTAAGAAAAAAGTTTTACTTATACATTAGACAAACCACGGACACTCATAAAAACACCGCTCTCTGCTAAGGATGATTCGATCCACTATTAAAATTTATAGAAAAAAAATATCCTAATTGCAATAGTAAAGGCGGCTAGGAGATGCCATCTGCTTGGGATTTTGTAATCAATTAGATAAAAAAGATACCGTTGTCCATAAAAATTGATAAAGGTAAATTAGAAGTAGTTCTTCCACCAAATGTTAGGGCCTTGTTTATCTAACTGCAAAAACATAATGATGTTTACGCGAACACTACATATTTAAATAAAACAAGTGTTTACGGATTTTATCGCGTATATTATCTTATTTTATATTCCCGAAGTTTCGTGCACTTTACAGCACCCATGGTCACGGTGGGGACTGAGGTGTTCGATTAGTCCAATCTACGCAGTATGAACTTATAGTATCTTGAAGTCTTGCAGTTGTATGCTTGGGTTGGGATTTAATTTTATGATAAAGTGCTCCAAATGTGGCAATATAAAATAAGTTAATATATGCGATTAAAAAACCGTAAAAAAAAACAGTTTTATTTAAATGCATATAAAACCTTTTGTTAACTTTCAAAACCTTACTGTATAACGTATAATTAAAATGTATTTTTTTGTATTTTCTTTAATAAAACTAAAGTGAAACACGAACTTACAGCCCACCTGATGGTAAGTGGCCACTGCATTCTTTGGACACCTGCAGCCTACTTTAAACAAGAAAGGTTACAGATGCGTTGTCACCCAGAGGACTAACATAGTATGCATCACAGACTGTAATTATAGTGGCCCTCTATACCCTTCAGACTGGAACACAGCAGCGCAAGTACTGCTATTTGGTGACAGAAAAAGGTAAGAGGAAGGTACCTCCCCAGACGGACTCTTTTTAAAGAAAAAGTCCTACGTAAACGAGTCCTCCTACTTAAGACTGAGGCCTATATCTATACAATATATTCCTCAATTGTAACCTATTCAGTAAGCAACTAAAAGTTATGTGATGGATGGTTATATCGCCATCGGTCAAACAAGAGGAGACACATCGGAACAGACAGGCATAACGAAATTACAGGTCTGGTTATTTACGATTACGTACCACTTAGTGTACTAGGGACTAAATGTTCGTCGTACTAGGAACTAAGTGTTCCTTGTACAACGATAAAACCGTAAAAATAGTCCTTCTTTGTAATTATTGAAACTAATTTAAGTAACATAATTGTTTTTTCATACCATCAAAGCGTCAAACGCGTAACTGTGATTACTCAAGCCCAAAGACATATAACTAACTTGAAAGAAAATAAAGACATTTATTCCAACACTTACATTTACAAGCATCACATTACAATTAAATAAATGACTTATTAAAAAAAAGAAACAGACAAAAAGTAGTGCACATTATATAATATGTATGTGTATGCAAACACACACACACGCACACGCACAAACTAATACAAACGTTGTAACAAAACGTTGTCAACATTGAGGACCAAAATATAATGTCTCACAGTCTGCTATTTTGCTGGCTCTCTATAAACTTTGAAACAGTACCCGGCACACATCATTTAATGCATTCCTCCATGCCAAAATAGATAAAAGGGTGATCCTATCCTGACGGATTTCAAGGTAGAATAGAAATCCCTATTATCAGTAAAAAATTAAAAATTCACAGATTTTCTTTCTAAATAGTTATTCAATAAAAATAATAAAAACCACAGATTTATCTTAACTGCGTTTGAATATTAATGATAAATCAGGGGACTCACTATTTATTTAATATTACTTATTTTCTTCTACAATGTTATTGCTTGAGACAGCTATAGCGTAACCAATGATATTAAACTGCAAAAACTCTCAGAATTTCACTCTTGTCCTCTGTTTTTAAACGGTCGAAAGGAAGGGGGATGGTTCATTTTATCTTGGTCGAATATTTATTTTATTTGTAGCGTCATTTTTGCTACGGCTCCCCTTTCTTAGATCGTTTCTGTAGGGTGTCCAGAATCCCGATTGACGATTTGTTAGATCTGGAAAATGAGAGGCACCTTTTTATTAAGTGCACTTATATAATATAAATATGTGTAATGTAAGGTATCTTCACATAATATATACATGCTTGTATATATTATGACTATAGTTTTTCAATGCATTGATTGGATGAAATGTTTACCGCATGCGCTAAAAACCGATTAAATCTTAGAGCCATTTACATCTTATTGAACATCGTGACATAAGATTTATACGGATCTTTGATGGTCAAAATATCGTATCCTAAAGCGCGGTAATAGATTTCGTTAATAATTTATTCGTATGTTTTCATTTACTCTTCCCGACAGTTATTATTGATTAGGTAAGTTTTGTACTGGGTCGGAAACAGTAAACTATTTGCCTACATATGTTTTTTCCTTGGTTCGGACAAAATAATAATTGAGGATAGAGTGACAAAGCAATTTATGCTAGATAATGAGTAGCAGATTCGGCAAGGGACATTCTAGACGGAAGTTTATCGACCTAATTAGCGATATATGGAAAATGGACCAAACTAGAAGTAACCTTAACAGACGAGCATTTATGCGGAGGTAATATGGATGTGAAAAAGCGAGAGATGTGTAGGATCGTAACAAATTGTAAGTCTATAGGTGACAGGCGTGAGAGCTCATGTGTATATGTTCTATTGCTCAAGCCTTCTCTCATTACTGAGTAGATTTCAAGACTTTTTTTTTTATTAGAGTGACAAACAGTTTTAAAACACACCTGATGGTTAGCAGCTACAGCAGTCCGTGGACACCTGCAAACAACTTCAAACAAAGAAGGCTACAGATGCGTTGTCACCTCTGAGGACTAAGATGGAATGCCTCACAAGCTATATATTATACTTCAGACAAACCAAACACAGTAGTGTAAGCACCTACCCAGACGGAGTCTTGAAACGAATGCCGGACTACAATAAAGCAGTCCTATCACCTAGAAAAGGTTTCCTCACAATGTTTTTATTCACTATTGTATATGTGGTAAATTTGTACTTAAAATTACACTTATTAATATTCGTTATATGTAGTTATATTATTTTATCAATACTTTTATTTATAATAGAATAGATATATTGTAACATTATATTATGTTATATGTAATTAATATCTTGTTGGGTAACCAAATAAATATAACGAAATAAAATAACTCCATTATCTGGCGGGAATTGAACTAAGTTTCCTCGCGTACTTGTAAATTTTAAGCTAGTAAGTAAATAAATTATTCAAAATGTTATTTAAAATTTAAAAAAATATATATATTTTTATTTGGGGGCACACCCCAGTGCCGGTCCAGTATCCTATCTTTTTGCGAGACTTTCTTCGAATAATTGTATAGATAACGCGGGACAAAGAAACGAACCCCTTCAGCTTGTCAACCCCCCATCGGGTGTGGGGGAGGACATTTTTAGCGTCTTCGTCCCTCTTTGATCAGCGTTCTGACGACGCCGTTTAATTATTTGAAAAAAAGTCTGCTTGCGATTTATAGAAAAAGAGAATTTACCTCACAAACTTTATGGGATAGACAAATTTAATATATTATTATTGTATGCTCAAGTAAACAAAATGTTGCTATTTATTAAACTTTTTTGTTGTAGTTGTAGATGTTAACAGGTCATTGTTTATAGATTCATCCATATTTCTATTACTTTAAGAGTCCGCTGATACAGAAGGAGAGGTTTTTTTCTAATCAACACGTATTTGTGATCATAGAGTATTTTACTAAGGTTATGTTGTTCACAACCTAGATTAAATATTTAGGTATAATAAAATGAATGGTTATATCGCCATCGGTCAAACAAGAGGAAGATTGGAGATAAGAAGTGAATAGAATATTAAGATAAAAGACAAGGTGATATTATAGTAGGTTACCCAGATCTTTTGAATGAGTAGTTGGCATATGTACTCTTAGATTTATTTTCAGCAGAGATAGAGTCCGCAAATGAGAGGCACCGACAGGTCAGAGGCACCTAAGTTTATGCGTGTGTGCGTGTGTGTCGTGTACCATTAGTTATGCTGCACACTTATAACTTGATATCTATATTAAAAATATGCTTCGCTTTCCCATACGATTCTATATGTTTCGTTCTATAGTGCAAACAGTTCATGAACAAAATCATTTACGAGTATATTACAAAACGTCGTTTCAACAATCTACGAATGGCTTATATTAACGGTTTATAATATATTGTTTTAATGTGTCAAATGAGTAGTTTAAAATAAATCGATTAACATGAGCGCTTCGTTCTAAGTATGTAACTAAATAGCGCGTATGTAACAACAGAAAACGAAAGGGATACTGCGTATAGGAACCGAGTGTAAGTACAGCCCTCTACTAACACTTAAACACATCAACAGAATCTAGGGATATTTTATATTTCATCAAATATCTAAAAATCTATGAAGAATTTTCTGATATAGTAAATGGAAAAATGATAGGTTATTTTAAGGTTTTTAATTAAAATTGAAAAAATCTTATAAAACCTAATTATCAATAAACAGTATTGCCACCTCTTACATTAATTACACATCGACATCGATTGTTCATACTTAAAATTAAATTGTCAATGTCTTGCTGCGGTATGAGGTCCCATGCTCCCATGTTCTTTGCAAGTGTACGTAAAGTTGTTGTTCCGTCGTCGAATTTGGGGGGAAATATTTCAAAGCTTTTCGTTGTAACATGTCCCAGGCATGCTCGATAGGATTTAAGTCGGGCGACTGTGCAGGCTAATCCAAAACTTGAATATCGCCGACACCAGCCACGCCGGAAGGTGTCGGCCCCTCTCCGTGAGCAAGGAAAGAACGGAAGGAGCATTACCGTGCATCAGTAGAAATTTCTTACCCATTTGGATTCTGTGTTGGACAATAATAGGCTCTACTACCTGTGGTATTTTTGTGCAGTCATGCTGCATTGGATCCAAACGAGCTGGGTTCGTCCGCCAAGACGAAATCCTGCCCACACCATGATTGTCCCGCCTTGGTATGAGTGGACCTTCTGAGGGTGCCGTAGACGGCTAACTCTCCCTGGAGTTCTCCAAACGCGTGTTCTTCGTGAATCCGGATGAAACCCAAACCGGGATCCATCGGTGAACAACACCAAAGACCATTGTTCGTCACTCCATGGTAAATGCTCCCGAGCCCACGAACCGCCGCCGACCGCGATTGCCACGTCACAATGCTGGAACATGTAGAGGTCTTGGAGCATTAAAAATATGCTTCAGGTCAAGACCAATTTCATGCAAACTCCTTCGCACGGTTTGGTCGCTTACCAGCAGCTGGTAGTCCTCCTGGAGCCTTTGTAGTAGTTGCATCGCTGTGATATTGGGTTGTCTTCTGGCGGTCATTTGGAGAAATCGACCCTGTCTCTGCGTGGTAACACGATATCTACCCGTTCAGCCACATCGCCATTACTGCGATAACGTGACCACAACCTTGACATCACGTTTTGGCTGGTGTGTACGGCCTCAGCAACGCCGCGTTGAATAGCACCATTTTCTAACATGCCCACGGCTCGTAACATTTAATCTCGACTGAAATGACGACGTGACATGACTCTTAAAGCTCACACGGCAGGTTAGATTAAAAAGAAAAACAATCTAATCCCTTTTCATTAATTAATATCAGTAGAACAATTTTAATTTTCCTCGACGTAACAAATTACTAACAATTTGCCGCCGTATTTTTTTTAATTTACATTTTTAAGTTTTGAAAAAAGAATAAAACAGGTTTCAATCTTTATATAAACTTTTTATCGAAATTAAAAAGATTTTAAACTATAAAATCGTAAATAATTTAGGATTAAGGTATCCCTAGATTCTGTTGATGTGTATAACTATATGACGGCTCGGTGCCGACGTAGCTAAACGTAAAGTTGGAGCATCGAACCTACAAATAAAATCATGTAGCCCATAAATTGTCAAATATTCCTCACATACATATCTTTATTAAAAAAAAATTGGCAAAATTAAAAGCGCTTGGCTGTGAGTCACAAATTTAAGTCAACTGTATGGTCTACAATTGTTGCGAGCCTCGGTGTTTATTTGTTTCCATACCTCCACGTTAGGATTTTCTCCTGTATCGTGGGGGCCCTTAACATATATAAATTTCTATAAAATAGTGTTAATGAATGCTTCATTTCAGTTTATTATATAATTATGTTAAATGTTGTGATTATAATTTATTGTTAGATTAACACAGTTATTTCTTTCACCTTGTGGTCCCTGCTAACTACGAAAAAATCAAAGTGGTCCCTGGTCAAAAAAAGATTGGGACACCCTGGTTTAGGGCATTGTTAAGGTGCTAAAGCAGGATCCAACCAACTTGCTGAGCGTTTGCGATTGTCAAACAGAATCCATTTTTCGTCGCAGTTAACAATAAGGTTTAAAATTCCTTCGTTTGTGTGCCTGTTGAGCAGTGCAAGCCACATAACTTACCAATTTGACGCAAATGGATCAATATTGTTTCGATGCTAACGTCGAAAGCTGCTGCTAATGCAGCCGTAGATTGAGTATCATCAGCTTCTACAATCGCCTTTAATTCGGTCATTTTTCAGGTCGATATTTCCAGAACGGAAGAGGGCAAACCAATAACAGGTGGTGTTTTCGCTTGTATTATTCGTTCCATAAACGTCGTTAATGTTGCGTGCCGCTTGTGCCGAGTTGCTGCTACGACGGTACTCATATTTCATAATTACTTTAACTTTCCCATGATGACGAAAAAGATTCAAATTAGTCATTTATCTAATTCACTGAATTAGATAAATGACTAATTTTTAAAAAAGAATTCCATATTTTTAAAATAAAATAAATTTGAAATTAGAATTTTTAGCCTAACAAAAAATATTTTGATTTGAAATGGCCAGTCCTGCAGAACGGCAATTTCATAGGTAAAAGACCTATCATACAATATTAATTTGAAATTAAGAACTCAAAACAGTTTTGATTTCTTGTTTTTTTGTCAATTATAATGTATTATTAAAATATACGTCCGTAATCTTAAATAAATATACTTTTAAAGAGTGCCGACAATCTGTTTTTCGTTATAATACATCATATTGCAATACGAAATAGTCAACAGTTATGCAGGTTTAAGCAAACAAGAAATATTTACTCGTTCACATTTTTCTGTGTCTGTTATACTGTTGCTATGGTTTGATGGAATGCAGTCTTGAACACGACACTGGAACGTGACTGTTACAGATCTATATACAAATGACCGAAATACACGAACATTGAGGGGTTTGAGCTCAGGTCTGTATTAATTACTATTATTGTAATTGCAAAATAAGAAGTATGGAAATCTAAAAATTCATACGACATTTTTTTCTTTTCTTAAGCCACAAGAAGATCTGTTTGAAATATGTAATTAGTAGAAAAGTAACAACTTGCTCAAAATTAGACTTTATTTAACATTTTAACATTCTATTTAGTTAGGTTTGTAGGCCTAGAGGGCGGTGTATAAATAGATTGATTACTAGGCGGAGTACTGTCTTACCGCTAAAATGTATTTTATAAAATTTAAAAAAAGTAAAAAGAAAACAATTTACACAATCCAAGAAATATGGACTTCGAACCACTAAGACTTGTTTGAAATAAATTAAAAAGTTCGTAATGTTATCCTAATTAGAGATTGTAAGCCGACTTCTTTGTGGAGGTTAATTTTATCTAAAATTACACAAATATAAAAGTAACGACAATTATAATCTTGTTTTATGTTTTGTAAGGATTTTCGTTTTCATAAACCACTGAAAACAGACTTCTTTGAAATTGAAAATTTCGTAACCCGTCTTCTACGATGTGCTACGATTTCGTAGCCCTACGAATGTGTATATTTTGAATTTAATATGTATCCTAATATAATACCCTAATATCATGGTATACATATTTTTGTATATTATTACAGGTAATAAAAGACTGTACAGGGTAAATAGAAAGTTTTTTTTTCAAATAGCGTAATAAATAATCATGACTACATTTACGTAGTATAATAGCAAAAGTACTTGCCCTGTACCTTCGGATCTTGAGTTTCAAATAATGGAAAGTACATTTTTTTAAATATATTATTCTAAGACAGTTACATGTATCCTAAAGTGATTTCAACGTTGTTTTTGTGGGCGCTTTAATAGCTCATAGGTCCCTTTGCTGATTTGATAACGTCCATAGAAGACTATGCTGTTGATAATGAATTAAGAGATACCTATAGGTATTTTTTATCTAAAAGTGACAAGCTATTACAGTCCACCTGATGGTAACCAACTGGAACCAACTTCTAACAATTAAGAAGGCAGATGCAGTCGTAATAAATGGACTCCCTTGCCCTTCAGCTTGGAGCATAGCAGTAGGTGTACTGCTATTGGGAAACAGAAATAGGCTAATATAAAATAACATTTCTCAAACTAAAAAAATAAAATAAAAAAACATGCGTGAGTGTCGTGGAACACTCGGTTGGAACGAAGTTCCTTTCATAGTATATTATTATTGATAAACGTATTATATTATTGATTAACAAATACAAATAAATGAATTACTAGCGTCTATTAAAATGAAGCGTCATTTAAAATAAAATAATATTTCTTTCTTGGCAAGATAAGAAAAAGTGCGAGGGAGATGGATATTATTCCATCTCACTCGCATTATAGAAAGGGGGTCGTGACAGAAAAATGTTACACTTCTTCTCCCCCCCCATCCATCAAATTCGTACCGTGCGATAAAGAACTTCGTTCCAATAAAATATCTAAAAGTGAAGTAACAAATTAACTTACAATCAACGTGACGGTAAGTGGCTACTGCAGTCTACGGACACCTGCGGCCAGCTGTACAAAGAAGGCTACAGATGCGTTGTCACCTGTGAGGACTAAGATGGAATGCCTCACAACCTGTAACTATTCTGGCTCTCTATATGCTTCAGACCGGAATACAGCAGTTCAAGAAGCACTGCTGTTTGGCGGCAGAAATAGGTAAGAAAGTGGTACCTACCCAGACGGACTCCTAGGCAGATAATTTAAAATTAAAAATTTGTACAACCGACTTCAATATAAATTATTATGAATAACTCAAAAACTGTTGATTAGACCTTGATCAAAGTTATATGGGACCACGTGAGAAGCACTAGCTTTCAAATAAAAAAAGAATCATCGAAATCGGTTCACCCAGAAAAAAGTTATGACGTAACACATATAAAAAAAAGAAGAAAAAAACATACAGTCGAATTGAGTACCGTCTCCTTTTTGAAGTCGGTAGAAAAGGAGTCCTATCAACTTTTATTAGTTTTATAAGTGGTAGAGCCATGCCGCAGCTATATTATGGTTGTAGCACGAATGGGTCGGCTCGACTGGGAAAGGCCCACATTCTCACAGAATACCAGCGTAAATTTGCAGCTTAATGATGCTGTGTTGGAAACGAGGCATTCCATTTAAAGTCCTCAGATGTGACAACGCATCTGCATTTTGATTCTTAATCGAGAATAGATGTCTATGAGCCACAGCTCCACTTACCATTAGGTGGGCTGTGTGTTTATTTGTCACACTTATCCTAAAAATTATTTATATTTTTGGAATATAGAAAAATAAATAGTTACATAATTCAACCATGTATAAATAAACGACGACGTTTTAAAATAATTTAAATTTAAAAAGAAAAAGTATAACAAAATATTGAGTATAAAAGCAGAAAGTGTACCCGTTGGCTTGCCATTAACATTTAAATAAGATCATTCCTAGTAACCCCCTCCTATAATGAAACTTCGATCACCCTCTTTTTTTACTTGGCCGTGTAAAAAAGAAGCCTCTATAAAGAATCGCACGCAAAGAAAAGGGACGCAAGATGAACCGTCCGTCGAATTTTAATTTTCTTAGTATTTGAATCTTAATTTTTCGCGGGGTGTTCTTCCCTTCTTGTCTCGCCCGTTAACAGAGAGGCTGCCTTTCTTTCACCCTTTTTTTTAAAGGGGTGTGGGGTGGCCTTATCTAACTGCCATTGTAGACGGATACCTAAGTATTTTAATTTGTTTCTTGCCAGAGGCCTTCTGTCTGTTTTCTTTTTAATTCGTCTTATTTACAATTATAAGAAGACGGTGGGCGTTTCGCTAATTGTACGTATCTTGTTTTCATCGTTTTTAGATTATAACAGATATTGTCATTTACTGAATTAGATTATTTTTTTTGTATTTCCAGCTAGTACAAAACCACCTTATGGTGGCGAACTTGGATGGTTAAACGCATAAGCATAGGAAAATACTGTTCACTTCTTTTTATGCGCAATGGTCACATGCAAGACGTTCACACTTTAGGCTAAGATCTCGGTGCCCATTCTCTACGTGCGTACAGTGGAACCAGGCGATGGAAACACATGCCCTTGTATTATCCTAATAAGTTGTGGCCGCTCAAGTCATTCAAAGCTCGTGCCCTCACGCCGTACGTTCTCACAGAGTAATTAAATAATTTCCTCTAGACCGAATTTCAGTCACGGCGACCAATCTCAAAGGAGACTAGCCATTTGCGCAGGACAGAATTATAGTGCCCGTGTATATGCGCAAGCACAAGTGCATTCTCTATTCCTTCACTCTCATAGTCTGATGGGATGTTAATCCGTCACGACCGGAGAGAGATCGGCACAGGACCTAGGGTTTTACTTGTGTTCCGAGGCACGGGGGTGAATTACCGCCAATTCTCAGACTCCGGGCTGCTTTTGAGAAATTCTTGATAGAAAAACCCAATATCAGATTCTGGCCCGACCCGGGATTTGAACCCAGGACCTCAAGATCAGTGACCGCATTTATAACTAGACCAACGAGGCAGTCAAAAGTGTATTAACAAATTGACAAACGGCTTCCGTATTTTAACAAAGTTAATAGAATTCATAATTTCTTTAATTATTATTCTTTACTAGACCTAGTTTAGCCCTAAAGAAAGCGGCCACATCTAGTTTCACCAACAGCAATCGGCTGCACCTCGTTGTAGTCGCCTAAACCTAGGAGTACCCGCACATTAGCTTTATACACATAGACAGAGAACGGATCTTACTAAAAGAGAATATGAGTAACAGTGCTATTTTATTTTTTTATATATTTTTTTAGTTTAATAAAACGTTACCTCCACCTATCGTGCGGGCAGTTTACATATATAAATTTTACAAGGACAAACATCCAGACCGGGATCAATTATTTGTGAGCCATACAAACACTTGTTCCGTGCGGGATTCGAACTCCTTAGCGCTGCAACTCATTGTTTACCATTTGTGTTACTTGCGGATATCGGCCGTATACGTTGGCTATACGGATTTACTGAACGAACAGTAATCGTTCTTGATCAAAAGGGGATACTATTCCTTACGATTAGTATATATTTTTCCCTTTGGGGAAAAATGCACGCTACCTGTGCATTTTTTCCCAAAGGGAAAAATGCACTGGTAGCGTTTTAGGCAACAGCCAGAGAGGCATACGATTGAAGTAATCATTTAATTTGTTTATTTATTTTTAATTAAATAAGAAAAACTTAATTACTTTACTTTTTTACTTTACTTACACATACAACAATAAAAGTAAACAAGTAAGAAAAACTTACTTATTTACTTAAGGACTCTTTTTCTGTCTAGGAGACCATCTGGGTAGGTTAGGTACCACCTTTTTACCTGTTTCTGCCAAAAAATAGCAGCAGGGTATAGAGAGCCAGTATCGTTTACAGGCTGTGGGGCATTCCGTCTCAGTCCTCAGACATCTGTTATCATCTTTGTTTTAAGTTGTCTGCAGATGTCCATAGACTGCAGCAGCCACTTCAGGTAAACCATGTTTACGTGGTAGAGCCATGCTGAAACTATATTATGGTTGTAGCACGAACGGGTCGGCTCGACCGGGGAAGGACCACGCTCTCACAGAATACCAGCGTAAAATAACAGCTTAATGCAAATGCTTTCGTATGGTGAGTGTAGAGAACCGGAGACCCTTTTTACTGGAAATGGGCATTTCATCTTAGTCCTCAGGGGTGACAACGCATCTGCATTTTGATTCTTAATCAAGGATTGTTGTAGATGTCTATGAGCCACAGCATTCACTTAACAGCAGGTGGACTGTCTGCTCGTTTGTCACCCTTATCCTATAAAATAAAAAATAAAACTGTAAGTTTGTTTGTCACTTCAGTTTTATATAAAAGTAATTAGGAAGCTACTCTCTTTAAATTTATATTTTTCTAAGAATATTTGAAAAATGTAATATCTTGCAAATTTGTTAATACTACTGATTGCTTAATCTACGTCCAGTTTACCGACGTAGGTATAACTGAAGGCGGGCGCAGCTCAAATTGTCTTAATTTTTCATCTCGGCGACCGGCCCTCTCCCCCCGCGCCGCCCCGTTGCGATCCCGCTCATAATTGTTTTTAATTTAAGGAGGGAATGAGAAACGGTACTTGTGTTGCTACAAGAAAAATTATTCTCGTTTCGAGTTATAATTCCTTGTCGCAATAAGAAAAAGCTTCATGTTTTTGTAGTTGTTATTAAGAAAAATGTAATTTTTAGGGATTGAAAAGTAAAGTAAATTTACAGCTTATATACGACCTACTATCCTAATCTTTGTATCCCTAATCGTTGTAGACGACCACCCTCCAAACCTCAAAAAATAATACATTGCAACATTTAATGTCAGATCTTTAGCTAATGAAGCAAGAATAGTGGAATTAGAGTTCGCAATATCCAAAATTAAATGGGATATTGTTGGCTTGGTACACTATGGCCAAGATTAGCGCAAGACAGAATCACTTGGAGTTATTTGGAGGAGGCTTTCACCGCAACAGGCGGCCCTTACAACCAACACAATGCTAACAAAAAAAAAATGCTAAATATTAAGACATACTAACACTACTAACAAATAAAATAAGAGCAATAGATACTATTATAAAAATATTATACACTTAATAATATTTATGTAAGGGATAAAATAAAGCTAAATAAATAAATAAATAAAATCCTAATCTTGGGCACAGGCATTCTCTCATTTCTGACGTGAACAAAGAAATGTCCACCGCGCTGCCCTAATGCGTGTCGGCGGATATCACATGTCTTCGAAATGTTTTTTTTTTATTTCTCGAACATGTAGTTTTCCTTACGATGATTTAGGTACTTCACAGTTGAGCACATGGTAAATCAACACTTAAAATAATAATCTCATCAGTGCCGGCTGGGATCGAACCTTTTAGGTATAGGGTAGCTCGCGTACTATGAAATTTACAGCGAGCGCTTAGCCCCTGAGTTACTACGGCTCACTTTGTGTTTGGAATAATCACATTCCTGTTAAGAAATTCTGTAACTCATTTTGTGTGAGTTTCAATACTTTTACGTCTAGTTTTTATCATAGAACAGCTAGCAATCAGTTACTATTAATTTGTTATTAATTTTATAAAACTTTTATCCTTGTATTTGACCTTTAATAATAACAAAAAAGAAGATATCTGAGAAGTTTCTTTCGTATTTTTTCGTTTGTCAGGGTGTTACCGCACCGATCGATGGCATCGATCGATGGTGGAATGGATTAGTCGACGTCAATCGATAATTTCTACCACACCGATCGATCGGTGGCATCGATTTTAAAGATACTAATGATGAGCCCACAACCACATCGATTAATTGTTGATCGACGTCGATCGATGATTGAACAACGTTTTATCAACGAGCATCCGTCGACCAGCTATAGCTACCACAGCAATCGATCGACATCGATCGACGTCGATTAATGGCGTCGATCGACGATCGATCGATTGGCGTAGTAACACCCTTAGACTAATCTCATTTTGCGAAACAGATAGACTAGACCAGGAAAAGCTAGGAAAGAAAAATCTTATGTCTTCCAATCAATGGCGGTATAACCAAGTTGACGCCGGAAGTAAAATATCCAGACCGAAGACGAGCAACAGCGTCAAGGAGCGAGACGTCTGGTACTGCGATCGTCAATCCGCCAAGCATGACGATAAAGGCATATCTTCCTCTGCAATTTATTTATTTACTTCCACCAACTATATACATTCAGAAAACAACAAAAAATATGTGCTTACATCTGAAACAATACTATTGTTAGGTGAAAAACTGGTGCCTAAACTAGGTAAAACCTGTACCTTAGGTCACTAGGTCTGTAGGATACCGTGGGACCTGTAGTTATCCGTGGACAAAATAGATAGATGAAGCTACAATAAATGATTTCCTTCGCAATTAAACAATACAACGAGATTCACTTATATTCTAGTAAAAAAAAATAATAATAATAAGAAAGTGAAAAAAAAGGAATGTCGCACTAAATAGCAAACAGAGACAACAGTTAAATATTTTACAATGGTTTAGGATGCACATAATTGAGTAGAGTAATGAAATTTGTGTATGTGTTTGTGAGTTACATAAATAAAAAAAGAATATAGTTAAATATATATATATATATATATATATATAGATATAGATATAGATATTTTATTATGTTAATAACAGACATAAATATTATTATTGCACATATATATACTTTATAATTCACCACACTTTATTTTAGTATACACTTTGTTTTTATTGTGTTCTTATTATATACATATATTATCACCTCTTTGATTGCTTTAATAATTCAATACCTTTATAGACAATATAAAAATTATGGAAGTTACATCAAGCAATTATTAAATAAGATAATAATAATTACTTAATTAACAATTCTTATTAAATTTTCAGTATCATCATAGCTTAGGTTCAGTAAACAGGAGGTAACTTTTTTCTGCATTCGTATGATGATAAAGAATATAAATCAATTTTCCCGTTACATAAGTCGTTTAAATAAGGACCAAGAAAATCAAAAAATCTATGTGCAAATTTCGTTTTAAATACTTTTCTCGTGCATACCAAATCATATCTTCGCTTTTTGCTTTTGAGCTCTGGATCATAAAGAACTAAGCGATGTTGTCTTTGTATAACCGATTGGACGAATAGCTGTCGCACAGATAGTACTTTCAAGGAATTGAAAGTACTATATAAAGTAAAGTTCTTTAGTAGGGTAAAGAAAATTACAAAAGGATGCTACTTTTAAGATTGCTCTTTAGGCTCTTTCCAATAGTAATAGTGATGTTTTCGACAAGTCTCCCCAGACAGATATAATATGCAATAGATAAACATGTCCAGTAGTGAAATTTTACAGGCTAATGAAGAAGACTATGTAAGACTAGACTAAAATATAATCTTTGACATACGGAATTTTAATTTCTTACGTCGAAGAATAAATCTAATAGGGTATGAAGTTGCCGTTTTAATGGGGTAGCCAGATTGAATGGAAATTAATTCTGAATGGTCCAAAATTCGTGATTAAAACTTTTTCTCGAACTATACCATTCTAAATTCAAATATTTTAAAACTATCTATTGTTTGACTTTCAATTGTTTTTACTTTTAGTACGTGAGTTAAACATGGAGATCTCAAAAATATGAGTAATTTTCGATTACGACTTTTGAAGTGGTTCTAATGTAGTAAAAACAGCTCGATTACAATTTTTCCCCCAATTTGAACAATTTCCTTAAAGGAAAAAAGTTTTGTTCTCAGAAAGCAGTAAAAAATGCTCCAAATGGATCCAAATACCGAGAATTCTATCGCAAAGGTATAAATGACCTTCTCTCATAATGACAGAAATGTACCTATAGATAATGAGGGTAAACCCTTCGATCAAATAAATATATTTTTGTAAAAAAAAAAGCGATTGAATTTTTCTATATAAACGGAATTTTCATACTTTAAATGCTAATCTATAATTTGAATAATTATTAACAATTTAGAATAATGGAACAAATAGTATTACTATACTTGAGCTAACTGTCCTCAAGTTATAGCTATTATTGAAAGCGGCAACAGAGAGTTCATCTTTCCAATTTCAGAGTTCATCTTGTTAGCCAATTCACAATAAAAAAGCATAGAGGTGTTGTTATCTTTTGGGACTAAAAAGGAGTACTTCGGAAACTGCAATAAGGTGGGCTCTCTTAACTTAAAAATATCACAACTATAAGTGGCAGAAATAGATAAGGGAGAGGATGCTGTGTAGATTGGCATTGATAAGGGCTATAAGCAAGCCTAAATTGAATAAAATGATTTTGACTTTGATGGGATTGACCTAGCAAGACTTCTTATTTTTTTAAATAAAACATAGCCCCCATACTACGATTTCCTCTGTATCGTAGGGCGTTTAACATACTCAATTGCACAAGGAAAACATCCAGACAAAGACCCTGTAACGACTATTTGTTTTCCATGCAAATACAAAATACAAGAAATTCTAAATAGAAACAAACTAACCATCTAGTTAACCTAGTTAAAATACAGCCTCGTTATTAGCAGTGTTCCTGATTGCACATCCTTTCCTTGGTTTCAAACCCCTATTGAATGCATTTTTATAACACACAAAGTTTTTATAAATTTCAATTACAATGTAAAATCTAATTGGACATAACAAACTGTTTTGTTTTCTTATTAGATTTTGTCAAGGAAACGAATTCTATTGTATGTCATGGAAAGCAGCCGACTTGATTCACCATAATTAGAAAATAAATAACTTGGGTCTATTTAATTTATTTGTATGAGGCAAGACTTTGATGACCACGCGGCTCAGTGTTCAAAATTCTTAGCTACTATGCCTAAGGGCCTTGGTTCAATCCCAAGCGACACCTTCCCAGTTTCAAGGTTCTCTCATTCCTTTCTATGATTATGTAGCGCTTGGCAGGCGGGTTGGCAACCTTTTTTTTTGTTGGCAGTTTTTTTTAGATGTTCTTCGGAAGACGCTGCTGCCCATCTCCTAGTTTGTTTCCCTTTATCGCCCGAACACCCACGGGGTAGTGGACATTCTTACACCGCCAATACACGGGAATGCTAATTAATAACAAACAAACAAACAACCTCTGACCCTTAACGCATACACCTTCTCCGTTCCGTCGCGGGTAAAAAGGAAAACTTTTTTGTGCCATTAAATTATCAACATTTATATAAAATCTCTTATTCTAGTAATTTATTATCTGCCAAGAATACTACAAGATCTTAGAAATTATACAAGATATGTTTATCATCAAGTTTCAAATGTTTATTAAACAAAGAATTTGTAAAAATTATTTTCATACCTAATATTAATGCATACATAGTTGATAGTAGCCCCTAGTAATGAGGTGATCGCTAGATGCTGTTTCTAAAATGATTTTTGAAATTAATTGTAAAATTTTACTTTGAAAGCAATTCCCGGATGGGTTTCTTGTTGGTTATTCCTAGGACTTCAGTTCTTTGTAAAACTAGTGGCAAAAGTAAAACATTATTTTCAGTAAGTATTTATTTATATAATATATTATAATAATAGACTTAATAAATAAAATATTAATAAATAATTTATTTATTTATAATAATAATTTATTTAATATTAATAAATAAAAATATAATATTAATAATAGACTAGAACAATTTTAGACACTATTAGGTTATCCTAATAGTGTCTAAAATTGTTCTAGTCTATTCTATGATACGAGAGGTATATTTCCAGCAGATAAGGAATGATAGCTGATAAGAAAGAAGAGAGGAAGTAGGTTCTGACTGTATCCGGAACCTGTTACCGTAGTCATAATCGGAATTTAAAATAGAAGGATATTTTAAATTAGTAAAACTATTAGTGTAAAACATAACTATATTTTTAATTTTAAACTGCCAACAATTATTTCAATAAAAAAGGTCCAAGAGCGTTCCCGTCTCGCGAGTGCGGCGTCCTGGCGTTATTCCAGGAGGCTATGTCTGTCTGTCTCCATCCGTTTCCGGCCCTAACTCCCAAAAATATGTTAGCAATTTTCCTTTATTGTTTTCTTTGCATTTGGCGTCTTAACAGTACCAGGAAGTTTTATATTCCACAAATGTTAATTTATTACTGTCCCTAGATAACTTATTATCTCCAATTACAATTAATTTATAGGTATGTAACGATATAGTTGTGCCAACATATAGGATATAGGTATCTCTATATCGATATCGACTAAAGTTATAAATATGCGGCGAACCTATGTCGGCCTTGTTCCAAGATCTATCTAAGAGGATGGTTGTCAACCCTTAGTGTGGAAGCCCCCATAAGTTAATTAAAATTTCTTTGGAAGAATAAAAGCAGAACAGAATTTTATTTATATATGTATTGAGTATGTTGTTTTATTTTTTATTTTGTCTCGACGATTCGTTGTCATTGTAACATTAAAATTCAGTTACTAATTACTGTAATGTCAATTTTTTTTATTTTTCTTCTCATGTTACTTTTCCAATATTATATATACCTTTAATTTTAATACGGTATGTATTCAACGAGGCTGCCACCCGAGAATCATTCTTCCCCATCGGTTGTCGATTATTCGAGCTCTATAGCCGGCCTATTACCAATTCAACTTAAAGCCGAACGTTCACCGCAAACTAAGCTAACTTAGTTTATCTTAGCTGGCATAGCTGAGACAGTTTTTCATACATGTGCGTCCACCGCAAACTGCGACAGCTAAGCCAGGTAAAATAGCCAAACTAAGTCAAACTAACTTAGTTGTGTAGGCCGAACCTTACCCCTCTGAGCATTTCGCTTAGTGTTGTTTGTTTTAGCTTATTTTTCGGTGGACGTGCAACGATTTTCCAGGTTAGCTTAGCTTAGTTCACTGAGCCTAGTTTTCACATAGTTTAGTTCGCGGTGGACGTTCGGCTTAATAATCCGTTGAGCTGTCGGTTACTCGTACTATCTAGTCTCGTACCGGTAGGCGAAGTGTAGGGCGTCCCTCACTAGATGGCGTGACGACCTAGTAAGACATGCAAAGTCGATGGATGCAGGTGGCTCAGGACCATGCTTTGTGGCATTCCTTGGGGGAGGCCTATGTCCAGTGGTGGACTTGTGAAGGGCTGTAATGATGATGATGATGTATTCAAAGATTCTTATAAAATATTATGAAGTAATTTTAATAATTAAGATGAAGCCATTCCCTGTTTTTACATTTTGCGATCTTTTGACATTTATGGCAACGAATCCTCGACAGCGTGTAAGTCAGTTTTCAAAAGTTTTTAAAGGTCTGCTGTTAAAAAGTAGTTCTGATGATACTAAGTTTTTTCCATAAAGCATCTCGGTTTTTTTTTTAATTTAGATATTTTATCTCATTACGCAAACAAAATTACATGTTTTCAAAAATTAAATATCATCTGAAATAAGTTGACGATATCGATATGTTAGAATCTTTTCTGTTATATCTCTATATTTCTTAATATTCAAAACAACATGAGCAGACATGCATCTTTGAGAAATTATAAAAGTGTACCGGGGACATGAGAAGCCTATCAACAAGCATTGGGGGCAGGGTGAGGCTTTCTCCCTTGCTCTATTAGTCCTCTAAGAGCAGCCTTGTGCCCAGCAATAGGACGTATGTAGTCTGTAACTTTGACTTTTAATGTTTTTTTTATATAAAATAAGGAATACAAACGAGCACACAGTCCACCTGATGGTAAGTGGATGCGGTGGCCATAGACATCTACATCTATCCTCGTTTAAGAGTCAAAGTGTAGATACGTTGTCACCCCTGAGGGCTAAGATGGAATTCCTCGTTTCCAGTAAAAACGGCCTCCGGTTCTCTATACTCACTATATTGAGCTGCTCTTTTACGCTGGTATTCTGTGAGAGCGTGGTCTTTCGCCGGTCGAAGCGACCCATTGTTCTGCAACCATAATATAGCTGCAGCATGGCTCTACCACGCAAAATAAAATTAATTATTTAGATACAAGACATCTCTTTTCTCCGCCTGTCTTTATCGACCTATAGCAATAAAAGATCGGTGCGAATTACTTCATTATTTTTATTGAATGTCATTTTTTTTCATTAATAGTATTTAAATGTTGGAATTAGTCGGCAATAAACCAAGCTGGAGTTTTGGCGGGAATTTCCTTCTAATGGCTGCTCCTATATTATTATTTAAATAATGGTTTGAAGTGGATTTTGATACGTAAAAGTGCGATATTGTGTATTATATGTGTGTAAAAATGATGAAATAAGTAATTGATCCGAACCTCAAGATAATGTGTCTATTGCCGCCATCAAATCTAATAGGACGCTCTCGGGCCGAGCCACACGTACTTATAGAGACTCCGTATTTTAGTTCTTGCTCTTATAAAGAGCTTATTTTTTGCGTCAAACTCCTATCATTGTATCCTTTAAAGTATAAGTGTTAATTTATATTAATCAAATTATGCAGTATAGTCGTCAGTGAGTAAATATTCAAAGATTTAATAGTGTTTTGTAGTGATAAAGTTGTCGGTGCCGCGCGTATTCTCTGTGGTGACTCATCCTTCGCTGCGCTTGGACGCAACATTACCTTATATGGTCATGCAAGTGTTTTAACTGATTTTAAACACACTGTAACAATCAGTTAAGATATTTCGAGGTCTCAGGCGTCGACTGCCGGTGTAGCTGTCAATGGTACTGCGTCACGCCAACGACCCCGGATCGAATCAGCATATCGACAAAAGTTTGTGACTAGTTCTCAATAAATTTATTTTAAATGTTTTGAATATAATTTGTCCAGGAAAGCAATAAGATTATCCAAACACAATTTATTGGGATTATTTTCTAATATGGAACCGTCAAAGAATGTGCGGCTTGTTTGAGCAACTCAAAGGATGTTCCTGTCCTGCTCTGTTCACGCTGTGCTGCAAATTATCATCTCTTGTGCATGAACATTAGTTCGAAAGATTACAACAAGATGTCGCAGGAAGACAAATCAAACTGGATTTGCGTACAGTGCCGCTGCAAGGAACGTAAATGCGATAACACAAACACTCCAATTCGTAGTAACCCGCCCCCGTCGCCGAAGCCCGATCACGTTACAGCGCGGCAAAACGCACCACTGCTACAAACTGTTCTTGTCTGTCGGCTAGTAGCATTCGAGACATAATCCGCGAAGAGTTGCAACATTTATTTAACCACCAGATGCACCCGCGTCTTTTAGAGGTCCAAAACGCAGTGTCCTCCCTCGAAGCATCTATGGCTCATTTCAATGAGGAACTTGAAAAAATCAAGGCTAGCAATGCCGCACACGTAAGCACGATTGAGAAATTAAGATCTGAGACAGAATCTTTGCGGGCAAATAATTTATCCTTGTCGTCACGAATAGCCCAAATAGACCAACAATCACGCTGCTCAAATATTGAAATCCAATGTACCTGAAAATAGGCAGGAGAATCTTATCAACACTGTAGTGCAACTGGGCAAAGTTATAAAATGCCCCATCACTGAGTCACACATTCATTACTGCTCTCGACTAGCCAAAATGAATAGCTCAAGTCCGCGCCCTCGATCCATCTTAGTGAAATTTGGCAGTCCGCGCCTGCGCGACGATTTTCTCGCTGCGACCGCACGTTTCAACAAAACCAATCGGACGACAAACTCAATTCAAGCCACTTAGGCATCGGAGGAGATAAGAAGACTGCTATCTACGTCATGGAGCATCTCTCCCCGGAAAATAAGAGCTTGCACGCTGCCGCGCGAACCAAAGCTCGCGAACTGAAATACAAATTTGTATGGGTGCGTGATGGTAGGATATACATGCGCAAAAATGAAGAATCAAACTACGTCCACGTAAAGAACCTCGACCTTTGAATCGTTTATCATGATTACGCTATATTTGCTATATTTGTACTAAAAGGCACTTTTACTTGTTACTACCAAAATGTTAGGGGTCTGAGGACAAAAACTATTGAACTGTTTAATAATGTAGTTTGTTGTAATTTTGACATTATTGTTTTCACAGAGACATGGTTGAATGGCACAATTTTTGATAATGAATTATTTGATGACCGTTACACAGTCTACAGACGCGACCGCGAAAACAGTGGGTTCCATGCTGAAAAATGGGAGGTGGAGTTCTCATTGCTGTCTCTAAACGCTTTAAATCATGCCGTTTGTGTGCGCAGGAGTCAGATTGTGAAGATTTATGGGTAAAAGTGGAAATATATGATAGCTTTAATAAAGACAGACACCTGTACATCTGTGGCGTATATATCCTCCTCCAGTAAAATGCATATACTTAAGCATTTTATTAGTAATGCCAATCGCATATTAGAAAACCACAGTGGAAACACTATTATACTTGGTGACTTCAATTTGAGTAGCTTATGTTGGACTAAGACTGTTAGTCACACACTCAAACCTGCAACATCCAACAGTCTACTTAATAACATGCTCGTTGATTTCATGTCTCTAATAATCTAGTTCAGCACAATTCCTGTTTTAACAATAAAGACAAACTATTGGATCTGATAATGAGTACATTGGATATCACCCGCCTCTACGTAAGTACCGACCCATTATCGGTGATTGACCCGTTGCACCCTCCTATCGAGTTCTGTGGGACTTAAATGTGACAATTATCTCTAACCAAGCACGAACCCAAATTTATGTTTATAAAGCAGATTTTATTAAAATTGTAAATGAATTGAATAGTATATCATGGGAAGACGAATTGTCGCGTTATGAAAACGTAGATGACATGGTAGCACATTTCTATAAAGTACTTCAATCCATCATAGTTAAACATGTACCCAAGTCCAAACCTCGTAATAATAGGAATACCATGGTTTTCAGACACGTTAATTAAGGTAATCAAGGAAAATATAAATACAGATCTAAACACCGTAAGTTTAACAACCCTCGGATTTATTGACCTTGAACTACTTAGAGATAGATGTACGAAATTACTTAGCCAGAATTATAAAACCTATTTGCCGTCTAGAGACATCTTTGAAATCAAATCCTAAACTACTATGGAGTTTCATTAAACACAAAAGAGGCAGTAGTAGTACCTACCCCACCCAAATGTCTTCTGAACTACTCTGCCACTACTGGCCCAGATATCTGGAACTCTTTGCTTCACAGTTCTCTTCAGTCTACAATATTGATAAACTATCCATTCCAGACGAGCACACAGTCCACCTGATGGTAAGTGGATGCTGTGGCCATAGACATCTACATCTATCCTCGTTTAAGAGTCAAAGTGTAGATACGTTGTCACGCCTGAGGGCTAAGATGGAATTCCTCGTTTCCAGTAAAAACGGCCTCCGGTTCTCTATGCTCACTATATTGAGCTGCTCTTTTACGCTGGTATTCTGTGAGAGCGTGGTCCTTCGCCGGTCGAAGCGACCCATTGTTCTGCAACCATAATATAGCTGCAGCATGGCTCTACCACGTAAAATAAAATTAATTATTTAGATACAAGACATCTCTTTTCTCCGCCTGTCTTTATCGACCCATAACAATAAAAGATCGGTGCGAATTACTTCATTATTTTTATTGAATGTAATTTTTTTCATTAATAGTATTTAAATGTTGGAATTAGTCGGCAATAAACCAAGCTGGAGTTTTGGCGGGAATTTCCTTCGAATGGTTGCTCCTATATTATTATTTAAATAATGGTTTGAAGTGGATTTTGATACGTAAAAGTGCGATATTGTGTATTATATGTGTGTAAAATTGATGAAATAAGTGATTGATCCGAACCTCAAAAAAAAAATCTCCCAAAAACTTCGAAATGTGACATATCGACATATTTTTAAGAAGGTTTTAAGCAAATTATTATATAGGATTTTTTATTACTTGATACTGGCAAAGTACAACAGTACGAGTCCATTGCCAAAAAAAAAAAGAATCGCAACTGTTTTTTATAGTTATATTTTAACCAGCCTGTCTATATAATCGTCGTCGGTTACCTAAGGGACGTTTATTATAAAGTTCGAAGTCGCGTTTTTACAAGGGGTCGGCACCCCATTTTATTTTTTATCAGTACTAAATTATAGGCGCAAAGCTGGCGAAAGTGCGGGACTGTTGTTTATGTGATGTAGTTTCAATATTTTATTTCTAACAGTATTAAAAATTAATGTGAATTATTCCCGTAAATAAATTAACAAACTACTTTATTTGAATTATAATTCAATGTTTCACATTGACTTTTTGATTCTTCTATTCCGTACCTGTAATAATTAATCGCTTACTATTTACTTTGTTTTAAAATACTTTGTTTCGCAAATTACGTTTTTGATTTAAACGCACGCGTCCAAATTATATAATGCTACACAGATAACATACAAAGATTATAAACATCTACAAACTCAAATCAGTGCGGTAATAATATCTTGTTTTTTCTTGTCCTTCTTTATCAGCTAATAAGGGTGGCGCAGCTGGATATAGTTTTCTCCCATTGTAGAGAAGATTTGCCATAATCATCACATTTGGCAAGTCTACTTGGCAAGTCTGTTTGGCAAGGCTCGCACCTCTGACGCTTTTCCCCCTCGCCGGTCTGTATTTTACATTTGCAGTATTATACGAGATAGTTATACCGCCATCTATGGGAGGTATAAAGCGGTCTTACATTTCCCATAGTCGCCTCTTACGACACCTAGCGATGATGAGGTGATGAAATCCCGTACGCCGTCAAAACACGGCGGTTATGATATAATATTTTCATGCTCTAAAGAAATTTGGTCAGTACTTTCGTCGCCCTATACTCGATTTAGCTAACCTCCCTAGTAAGGTGGTAACAAAACTTTCGAACTGCGTCCCCCGTGAACGAAAGGGAGAAAAATAAATCTAAATTGGCCCAATCCTTTGGAATCCCCTACTTTTTCTGCCGCCATTTTCGAGAATAATTGCCGCCAACTTAAGAAAGTTTCATTTTATTGGATTGACCTACGATGTAAAGTGAACTCTGTGTACTTTATATTCAAGATTTACTTTCAAAAATTTATAAAAATCCGACTTATAAGGGTGATTAAAGAATTGCATTCGAAGATGTGATAAATGACATTTTTATTTCTTTGAATTAAATAGAAGCTACAAATTTTGGAAAATAATGCAATTTTTTTCTACAATCGTAACATTTTTTCATGCCAGTAACACCCAATTGATTGATCTGATTGCTAGGTGGGCACAATTGTTAGGACAAAATGCCTCCTGTTTTAATTTATTTTATTGAATAAGGTACACAACATATACATACAGTAGTTACTAGTTATATACAGTTCTAAAATCAGAAGTATAACAGTGTTGATCTTAACTACAATCCAAAAGTGTGTACATAGCATTATAATATAACCACTACTAGTAGAGACTTACCGTAGCAAAAAGTAACAAGATATAAGAAATAAATTAAATACTCAGCGAAACACGTAAATCTCTTTTAAAACTAAAAAGGCTCGTTTGAATATATCTAGATAAGCGTTACTACGCTTAATTAAACCTGTATAGTACTCGTATATGGAATGATGATACCCTCCTAGTCGATTTTAACAACAGTCACATTTTATGATATACCGTGTAGTAACGGTATAAGAGAATCATCACCCATATTGTGGGTGTTGGGGGTGCCATAGGAGGCGAAAAAAGGAATCATCCAAGGTATGTGTGTTTGTGTGTGTTTGTGTGTGTGTGTGTGTGTGTGTGTGTGTGTGTGTGTGCGCGCGTTCGCGTGTGCGTATCTTTGCGCGCGCGCGCGCGCGCGTGTGTGTGTGTGTGTGTGCGCGTGCGTGTGTGTGTGCGCGTGCGTGTGCGCGTGTTCGCGTGTGCGCGTGTGCGTAGCACGAATGGGTCGGCCGACCGGGGAAGGACCACGCTCTCACAGAATACCAGCGTAAAATGGCAGCTTGACACTGTTGTGTTTCGTATGGTGAGCATTCCATTTTAGTCCTCACGGGTGAGGACGCATCTGCTTTTTGATTCTTTATTGAGGAGAAATTGTAGATGTCTATGGGTCACAGCAACCACTTACCATCAGGTGGACTGTGTGCTCGTTTGTCACCCTATCCTATAAAAAAAAGAAAAAGAGAAATCTCTTGAATTTCTCTTGAAAATTTTAATTGACTTGAAAACATAATAGGTGGACTTTGGAGCGCTTTGCATTTGAAATTTGCGGGAAGTTGCAGGGATGGCCTGTAGGGTCAACTGTATTTTTTTTTGTTTTAGTTTGCCCTGGCAGGGTCGCAATGTGTGTGAGGTTTGAGGTTTAGGGGAGGAATTAAACATCCGAATGCTGACTATAGACTGCCACTTTATTGAAAAAATAGTATGAGCTTGAATATTGACAAATGCCACGTGGTACGCTTCACTAGAAAAAGCTCTCAGTGACTAGATATTATTGTATTGACGATGTACCATTAAAAGGTTGATCATATTAGAGATTTGGGTGTAATTCTCGATACCAAATTGCGATTTAATTTACACATAGATAGCATTACTAAAAACCTTCAAGACCTTGGGGTTTGTCTTACGTACCTGTAGGAGTTTAAAAATCCGAGCACAAAATTGCAATCTATATGTCCTTGTGCGTAGTAGCAGAATACTGCAGCGTGGTGTGGAACCCACTACGACGTATACAAAAACGTATAGAAGGTGTACAAAAAGATTCCTCTGGCACTTGACTTACAGTTGTAATTTAGCAAAACTCTTGCCTAGCTATAATGATCGTTTAAAATATTTTAATATGAAACCTCTCGTCGAGCGCAGAGCGATGTCGGACATCTTGTTCCTCTACAAAATGATAAATGGTTACATCGACGCTCCTGAGGTTATATCTAATATTAATTTTGCTATTCGAGAAGATCGTCCAGGTATAAATACGCTCCATTCGTCACAAAGTTAGCACGGTCGCATCTAGGCTATTATGCTCCTCTAAACAGATTAATGAGGAATTACAACGGATATATAACAAAGATATTGGTAATACCGGAGTGAACAAATTATATTCAAAGATAGTCCATGTACTTCGAAAAAACGTCGAAAGACACAAACTTTGGATATTTTCTCAGACCCCTTACATCGCTTTAAAAGGGTAGTCTCTCAATTGATGAACGATTTTTAAAATATTTATTGTGTTATTTTTTAATGTTTCTTTTTTTACTGTATAAAATAATTTTAATCTTAATAATTGTATTTTAATAATTGTATTTTAATTTTCTTAATAAGTAATTTAAATTGAAATTATTATTGACATTAAACTGACATTGTTTTCATTTTTGATTTATTCATAAATATTTTTTATTCTTATATAATAACATTTTAATTCTTTGACATTGAAATTTTGGTACTGTTTTATATTTTCGTAAACAATATGTAATGTTTAGGAACTGTGTATTTGTAAATCTGATTTGTACTGTTTTATTGTAATATTCCTTTAAGATAACTCTTTATAAAGCAAAAACAATGTAGTTATGACGCTCAATATTCATGTAGTTTACACCTATAAAAGAGGTATCACTGAGCATTAGATTATTTATTGTCTACTCTTAGAAAGCTTGTAGTGTATATCTTGTTGGTGTGACAAATAAATAAATAAATAAATAAATAAATCAAATCTCCCAAAAACTTCGAAATGTGACATATCGACATATTTTTAAGAAGGTTTTAAACAAATTATTATATAGGATTTCTTATTACTTGATCCTGGTAAAGTACAATAGTACGAGTCAATTGCCAAAAAAAAAGAAACGCAACTGTTTTTTATAGTTATATTTTTAACCAGCCTGTCTATATAATCGTCGTCGGTTACCTAAGGGACGTTTATTATAAAGTTCGAAGTCGCGTTTTTACAAGGGGTCGGCACCCCATTTTATTTTTTATCAGTACTAAATTATAGGCGCAAAGCTGGCGAAAGTGCGGGACTGTTGTTTATGTGATGTAGTTTCAATATTTTATTTCTAACTGTATTAAAAATTAATGTGAATTATTCCCGTAAATAAATTAACAAACTACTTTATTTGAATTATAATTCAATGCTTCACATTGACTTTTTGATTCTTCTATTCCGTACCTGTAATAATTAATCGCTTACTATTTACTTTGTTTTAAAATACTTTGTTTCGCAAATTACGTTTTTGATTTAAACGCACGCGTCCAAATTATATAATGCTACACAGATAACATACAAAGATTATAAACATCTACAAACTCAAATCAGTGCGGTAATAATATCTTGTTTTTTCTGGTCCTTCTTTATCAGCTAATAAGGGTGGCGCAGCTGGATATAGTTTTCTCCCATTGTAGAGAAGATTTGCCATAATCGTCACACTTGGCAAGTCTACTTGGCAAGTCTGCTTGGCAAGGCTCGCACCTCTGACGCTTTTCCCCCTCGCCGGTGTGTATTTTACATTTGCAGTATTATACGAGATAGTTATACCGCCATCTATGGAGGTATAAAGCGGTCTTACATTTCCATAGTCGCCTCTTGACACCTAGCGATGATGAGGTGATGAATCCCGTACGCCGTCAAAACACGGCGGTTATGATATAATATTTTCATGCTCTAAAGAAATTTGGTCAGTACTTTCGTCGCCCTATACTCGATTTAGCTAACCTCCTAGTAAGGTGGTAACAAAACTTTCGAACTGCGTCCCCGTGAACGAAAGGAGAAAATAAATCTAAATTGGCCCAATCCTTTGGAATCCCTTTTTCTGCCGCCATTTTCGAGAATAATTGCCGCCAACTTAAGAAAGTTTCATTTTATTGGATTGACCTACGATGTAAAGTCAACTCTGTGTACTTTATATTCAAGATTTACTTTCAAAAATTTATAAAAATCCGACTTATAAGGGTGATTAAAGAATTGCATTCGAAGATGTGATAAATGACATTTTTATTTCTTTGAATTAAATAGAAGCTACAAATTTTGGAAAATAATGCAATTTTTTTCTACAATCGTAACATTTTTTCATGCCAGTAACACCCAATTGATTGATCTGATTGCTAGGTGGGCACAATTGTTAGGACAAAATGCCTCCTGTTTTAATTTATTTTATTGAATAAGGTACACAACATATACATACAGTAGTTACTAGTTATATACAGTTCTAAAATCAGAAGTATAACAGTGTTGATCTTAACTACAATCCAAAAGTGTGTACATAGCATTATAATATAACCACTACTAGTAGAGACTTACCGTAGCAAAAAGTAACAAGATATAAGAAATAAATTAAATACTCAGCGAAACACGTAAATCTCTTTTAAAACTAAAAAGGCTCGTTTGAATATATCTAGATAAGCGTTACTACGCTTAATTAAACCTGTATAGTACTCGTATATGGGATGATGATACCCTCCTAGTCGATTTTAACAACAGTCACATTCTATGATATACCGTGTAGTAACGGTATAGGAGAATCATCACCCATATTGTGGGTGTTGGGGTGCCATAGGAGGCGAAAAAAGGAATCATCAGATCGTGTGTGTGTGTGTGTGTGTGTGTGTGTGTGTGTGTGTGTGTGTGTGTGTGTGTGTGAGTGTGTGTGTGAGTGTGTGTGTGTTTGTATTTTATTTTGAACGGCTTGACTGGTCGAAACGCGGGTAACGGCATTCGAAAGAGTTCCATTGCCATTAGATTTCATTTAAATTTGAATCAATTCGGCTAGGTAGAGTTTGAGAAATCTCAAAAATTAAGTTTTCAAAAAAATGTTTTTTTGAGATAACTTTTAAACTAATGTATTGATCGATTCCAAAATCTAATCAGCTCTTAACCTCAAAAAACAAAATCAATTGCCGCAAACTGCATTAAAATCGGTTCATTCGTTCAAGAGAATTATACGTGGTAGAGCCATGCTGCAGCTATACCTATTAGTAGTATAGTTGTAGCACGAATGGGTCGGCTCGACCGGGGAAGGAACATGCTATCACAGAATACCAGCGTAAAATGGCAGCTTGACACTGCTGTGTTTCGTATGGTGAGTGTAGAGAACCGGAGACCCATTTTACTGGAAAAGAGGCATTCCATCTTAGTCCTCACGGGTGACGACGCATCTGCATTTTGATTCTTTATTGAGGATAAATTGTAGATGTCTATGGGTCACAGCAACCACTTACCATCAGTTGGACTGTGTGCTCGTTTGTCACCCTATCCTATAAAAAAAGAAAAAGAGAAATCTCTTGAATTTCTCTTGAAAATTTTAATTGACTTGAAAACATAATAGGTGGACTTTGGAGCGCTTTGCATTTGAAATTTGCGGGAAGTTGCAGGGATGGCCTGTAGGGTCAACTGTATTTTTTTTGTTTTAGTTTGCCCTGCCAGGTCGCAATGTGTATGAGGTTCGAGGTTTAGGGGAGGAATTAAACATCCGAATGCTGACTGTAGACTGCCACTTTATTGAAAAAATTGTATTTTATTTTTATTTTTTTAGAAAAACGTTACCTCCACACTAGGATTTGATTCAATCCTTGAAAGATTTCTTTTCTTCTGCGACCGTACAACTATCCCGTTGACGCCAGACGTAAAATTACCTAGAACACCAACGGGAAGTACGAGATCTTCAAAGGTGCGGGACGTCTGGTACCGCAATACGCTGCTGTTTTACGCTGATACTCTGTTTCTAACTAATCATATTAAATGAGCGCGGCCTTGAGTGGCTCCCGAGTCGAGAAGACTGTAGAGAAGTCCACATGACACATTTATATTGTATAGAATTAAAAAAATATCACCAGGTGGTTGAAGGTTATAGAGAGCCAATATAACTACAGGCTGTGCAGTATTCCATTTTAGTTATCAGTGATTAGTGTCAATGGACTGCAATAGCCACTTACTCATCATTTCAGTTTAATAAAAAAAGTCTTATTATAAGCGAGTAACATCACAAGAGCCATTCGTTCTACAGCCTTAACACAGCTGCGGTTTACCGTCGAAGCCTATTAAAGTCCACAGCCGAACATAGACCTCACCCATAGATTGCCTCATAAGGAGTATATTTGCCAATGTTGCCACCCTTGGCAAGCGGGTTGGCAACCGCAGTTTTTTTTTAGTCGTTATTAGGAAGACGCTGCTGCCCATTTCCTGATTTGTTTCCCTCTGTCGCCTTTTACGACACCCACGGGATGATATGGGGTAGTGGATATTTTTACACCACTACACGGCTTCGATCTAATAAATACACGCCTGTGTTCATCATTGGAATTGTAAAGAACGAAAAATAATACATTCAAAATGATTTTTTTTTATCGATACAATGCAATCCGTATTCGAAATAGATATTCCAAACTAAATTCACTCACACACTTATTAGTATAAAAAACTTTTCTCAAACCAAAATTGAATATTAAAGTGTGAAGTTCCACTATTAAAATGTTTTCCACCTCAGACGCTAAGAGTTAAAACTTAGCAGCGATGAAAAATTCGAGTTCCCAACACGGACCGTTCGCAAATTAAAAAGTTTAGAACACTTTCGCCCTTAACTTCAAACTATTTCAGCGCCATTTTGGTTAAGCGTTCAACTTTTTAACTTCCACTCTGTCATTATGCGAGGTAATTTACGCTATTGGCGATGTTTCAGTGATCAATAAACGAAATTAGATTTTATTTATTACGAGAATTAGCCTTAAAATTTTAACAATTAAATAAACGGTCATTCGATTACTTTTTTTTAATGTTTGTAAAACTTATATATACGTATATATATATATATATATATATATATATATATAATATAATGTCTTCCAGACAGAATTTCGGTCACGGCGCGGCGGCGTGTTTCCACGGAGACAAGCCATCTGCGGGACAGAATTATAGTGCACTATTGTATGTACAAACACAGAAGTACCCTCCATTGCCTCGATCTCATAGTCCGATGGGACAAAAATCCGACACAACCGGAGAGAGATCAGGCGACAGACTTTACGTGCTTCCCAGGCATGATGGTGAAGCACCGTCAACTTCCTAAATCCGAGCTGCTACTAAGAATATCTTGGCGGAAAAAGCCAATAACTGATTTTGGCGTAATGTGGGATTAAAACTGTGGGCCACATGGTTTAAAGTCGCGCTTGCGATTACTAGACCAACGAGACAGTCAAACACAGCATAATAAAACTATTTCTGCCGGCAAGCAGCACTGTACCGACTGGGTTCTTTAAGAAATATAAAACATATTTGTTTGTTTACATTATAAAATTCATTTTTATTTTTATAGAATAAGGGTGACAAACGAGCACACAGTTCTTCTGATGGTAAGTGGATGCTGTGGACCATATCTACTTCTATCCTCGATTAAGGATCAAAATACAGAGGCGTTGTCACCCGTAAAGACAACATATGAAACATAGCAGCATTAAGCTGGTATTCTGTAAGAGCAAGGTCCTTCCCCGTTCGACCCATTTGTACTGCATTCTTAATATAGTTGCAGCGTGGCTCTACTACGTAGGTACACAATCCCCTCAATATTTGCGATTGTATCTTAATTACTGCTAACAAGACTGCGTCTAATCCAGTCTATATTTCCAACTAGATTTGCACTAATCTGCTTTGTCTTGAATCCGAGGTAGCACCATTTGGAATTTAACAAAATTTACGAGCAATAGTGTATTACACTCATTTTCAAAAAGTATGTATCCTATCCTAATGACTCCTAGAGTGATAATGAACCTCTATAATTTTTATATAAATTTTTTAAAACCGAATAGTGCCATAAAAATTACTTTTAATTTATCGTTTTAAATTTTCATGACAGTATATCTATCTACGTGTGCCTAAGCGAAAGGAAAAAACTTGAAATTTATATTACCATAGAAGCACTTATTACATCTTTTTCACAAATAATGCGCAGTCATTAAATACACAAAATTGCCCCAATTTTACATATCAAAATCCACTTCTAACGATCTAAACGATTAATACAAGTGAAGTCAAGTTCCCGCCAAAACTCTAAGTCATCATTAAAATTAATTTCTATTCAATGATAGAAAAAACATGAGAAACTTAATGCCACTTCTTTATGATCCTATTTTTTTCTGGACTTTCAGTGACTGCAATCTAATCCTAGATGATCCATGAATCACTGCATGACGAACCTTCATGCTATATCATCAATAACTTTATCACAATTCAGGACAGCCTGCATAAAATTGGTGACAATAATTTTTAAGATACAATTTGTAAGGCAAAAAATATAAACATTTATATTTTTTTTCTTTTAATTATAATTTCTCTTGTTATTGTCCATTTTTGATTATTTTTGTGTCTTACTGGGCTGTTGCATGACATGCCAATCCGAAGACTATCATCACGTGTATGTCAGTCACAGCATGCTGTATGAAAAATTAAATGCATTTTCAATCAATCAATCAAACAACCATGCATGCATGACAGCACGTAAATCATGATGTCATGCCCTCTCGGTAAAGAGTAATTGCGTTCTGTGGTCATACCCCATTACCGACTAGTCTAGCATCCGTCTAGAGCAGACTCAAGAGAATCTGAGACAGACCGAAATGTGTCATATTTTGTTGTCGTTTGTAAAGCCATTATAAACACAATAAAACCATTTATTCCTAACTTTAATTTAAAAATAAAAACAACTTATAGTGTATTTTGATATGCTGGATGATAGTGTTACTTTTGCCTTATTTTTGTTTCATAAAAAATGTTTTAGTTGAAACAGATTAGATTAAAGAAAGAACCTTTCAAGAGATGTACATATTTCGAAAACGTTAAAAACAGTTGAATCTAGCGTCTCACCCATTACGAAGAGATAAAATTTAAATTGCAAAACGCACCCCCTTGGAAAAAAGGGCTAGTGGGCGTCAAAAAAGCTTCGCGATCCTTGAAGGAGGGCCGCCACCCTCAACGAATTAATATTTTTACGACGTTTGTTTCTTGTTATCTGTAATTTTAGATATTTTAATATTATGCTGACAGAGAATTTGTAAGAAATATGTTAAGAAAGGAAAATTATATAATATTTAATATGTAGCTATAGTACCATGTTAGCATAGGAACTAAGCGCCCACCGTAAATTACACATTACGCGAGCAACCTGGGTTCGATTCCCACCGGCGCCATTGAAATTATTAATTGCAATTTTATATGGGGATTTCCTACAAGCTCGGCGGTGAAGAAAAATATCGTGACGAAACTTGCATATCTGAGGAATAAAATATTTCGAGAACATGTGAATTCCGTTCACACGCATTGGGGCAGCGAGACAGCTTCATAACTATCTCAGACATAATGAGTGGCCTATGCCCAACATTAGGACGTATATATGCTGTGTTTTTTTAATATGTTCCATTTAATTTAATTTAAACACCTCTTTAATGATCTCTTCAATTATTTTTTCACTTTAATGAGCTTCTTTAAAATTTAATGATAACTATCATTTACTTAGTCTATAAAATCGTAATTATAATTTACGATTTTTTTTGATATCTGAACTAGCACAACAGTGATTAAAGTTTATAAAAGATTAGTTAAGATCATTCCTATTCTATGTAGGTTTAAAATTCGCAAAAGTGTGGCACACTTCTTCCCGTCTCTAGTTTGATTTTTTGAGTCATGAGATTTTTCCCGTAATTTAGGACATTCAAGTTATAAACCTATTATCAGTCTCTTAACATATTATACAATGTGACTATTAACGATTTAATTTATTACAATTATGAAAAAAAAATGGAGATTAAAATTGAAAAAAAAAAAACGAAGGATTGAAGTACTTAATACGAGGGTGGATTGAAAAGTACTCGGCCTAACACAGATCCATTCAATTCTAAAATCAAATCTACCCATTATTTAGTTCAGTTCAGACTAGTTCATTGTGTGAAGTTCGAAACGTGTGCGATAATTAGTTGTGATTTTATAAATTTATTAACTAAGTAATCGGACATAATTTCCGAATGGAGCAAATCGAGCAGCGTGCCGTCATTAAGTACCTCCATAAGAAGGGCTATCATCAAAAGCCATCCATGATGACATGGTCAGTACATTAGCGATTGTGCTCTGTCATATTCATCCGTCAAAAATGGATAGCAGAATTTAAGCGTGGTAGAGAGAGTGTGAAGATGAACCCCGCTCTGGAAGGCCTTCGACGTCAACTACTGACGAAAATATTAAAAAGTACTTGATTTAATAATGGGAGACCGCAGATTAAAAATTAGAGATAGCCGAGATTATAGGCATCTCTTATGAACGAACTCAAAACATCATTGTCAACGAGTTGGGTTTCCACAAGGTGTCTGCAGGTGGGTTCCGCGACTGCTTTCAGTTGAACAAAAAGGACGCGATTGACTATTTCACGCGACTGTTTGGAGTTATTTGAAGCCGATGCAGATGATTTTTGAATCGTTTTGTTACTATGGACGAAACATGGGTTCATTACTGTACACCGGAAACAAAACAACAATCAAAACAGTGGAGAAGACCTGGTTCACCACCCCTAAAAAGGCTAAGTCGATTTTGTCGGCAAATAAGGTGATAGCTTCAGTATTCTGGGACTCGAAAGGTGTGATTATGATTGATTATCTTGAAAGGGTCAGACTATAAACTCTGATTACTACTGCACCTTACTACGTCGTTTACGAGGAAATAAAAGAAAAACGTCGAGGAATGCTCAGAAGAAAAGTCCTGTTTCATCAAGATAACGCCCGTGTTCACGTCAGTACAGTCAATGGCTGAAATTCACAACTGTGGCTTTGAACTGTTACCGCATCCGCCGTATTCACCTGATCTGGCACCATCAGACTTCTTTCTGTTCCTAACCTAAAAAGCACTTGGGAGGTCAAAGATTTTCGACAAACGACGAGGTCAAAGCAGCTGTAGACGCATATTTTGACTCTAAGGAAGAATCATTTTTTCAACGGTCTAAATGCTTGGAAGGGAGGTGGCAAAGTGTATTGAACTTGATGGTGATTATGTAGAAAAATAAAAATATTACTGATTTAGTATGTGTTTATTTTCTTGGTTAGGCCAGTACTTTTCAATCCACCCTCGTATAAGCTAAACAATTGTAACCTAGGTCTTAGTTCATACAGACAAACTGTCACGCGATACACGTTATACGAAGCATGGCGGGAAACTGTTACACTTTATTCAGAGGTCGAAAACAAATGGCGAGTGTTAAACAGTAAATTGGCGGGCAAAAGATCGATGCCACTACTTGAAAAACTTTAGCAACGCCGCAGTCTTATTAATATGTGAACATATGATTATTGATATTGTAAATAACTTTCTTATTTATATTTATTTACTGACATCGGCAGTCCGATGTCAGTTAAAGTTTTTTTTTTAACTTTAACTGACATCGGCAGTCAGCGAGTCGACATGGAGCTTTATAGTGCAATCAAACGGATTCAACTTACAGCTGAACATTTGCTCTCATATTAAACATCACGGTTATAAATAAATAAAATGTAATGTCAAAAATCCCTATCGATCTCACTTCCGTAATAAGTTTTATTTAAAGCCAAATAATTGTTCTTTACATAAAAATCTTACAAAAGAGAAAGTTTATTACAGTATTTTGAAAAATAGAAACAAAATTTGTAGAATATGCAATTCTTTAAGAAGATATTCTTTAATTATGAAGAAAAATTACCTTTCGAGCATATTAACGATACGGAAATGTCATTTAAATAGATTTACCGTTACCATTATAGTCAATCAAAAGTCAACTGCTTATTATATGCCTCCTCCATAGATTGCTTGGCAGGCGGGTTGGCAACCGCAGTTTCTTATTTTTAGTTGTTATTAGGAAGAGGATGCTGTCCATCTCCTGGTTTGTTTGGTTTATTGGACAACTAGCTGTTCCCCGCGACTTCGCCCGCGTGTTATTTAGGGTTTTAAATTTTTTTGCGAGGAACCCTTATTCTTTTTCTGAAATAAAAGTAGCCTAAGTTACTCCTTATGACATCAGCTATCTGCCAGTGAAAGGCTCGTCAAAATCGGTCCAGTCGTTTCGGAGATTAGCCGGAACAAACAGACAGACAGACAAAAATTTAAAAAATTGTAGTTTTTTTATCAGTAACGTTATATACTTTCATATGCATTTACTAAAAGCTGTAATTTTGACATTACAAACAGACACTTCAATTTTATTTATTTGTATAGATTATTTATTACTTTTATAAGCATCATCATCTCTTTGATTTAACATTAAAACAAGATCCAGCATAATAATTACTCGTAATACTAATTAACAAGGAAATTCGTCTTTTAAACTACTTTGGCAGTGCCAGTTGTGATAATAAATTTTTTTGCAATCACAAAAATAATTTCCAGTAGGAGTAGTGTTTGAATAAAACTATAAAACCCACTATTATCCTTCAGGAGCCGGTTCATTACTAAATATAGATAATGACGCTGTTATAATGTCTATATGTAAGTACACGATGAAGGCATGTCTCAATAATTGAATAATAAAAAAATTTTGTATAACCTACTGCAGAATTCGTAAAATTTAGTTCAATTCTACCACGCTGCTATGTTTTAAATCAAATTTTTAACCCTCGAGTTCTTATTAGAAAGCAGGCCTTATTGGAAGCGGCTTTCCGAAATTCGGTTGCCATCTTAGAATTCGTCATTAAAATTTTCTTCCCTTTCTTAATTAAAAAATCGTGTCGACTGCCAAATAAAATCAATTCCGCCCCCTCGTCCGGGGTGAGTTTTCCAAGGAGTTTTTCTACCAGCCCCTCACCTTGGATTTTGTCGTAATTATATTTGTGTAATGATTACGAAGTTTTGATGGACTTGTTTAAGCCTTTGGCGCTCCCTTCTAACAGTTTTTCATTTCGTAATTCTGATACATTTCTTCGGAAAGGAGGAGACAAAAATAAATTACAAGAAATTTTATAAATAATGTATATATAACTTTATTATTTTTAAGGCAACGCTTAAATTGTTATGATAGATATTGTATGTTTTCATATAGGTACATATTTATTAGGGAGTACAAAAGTAACTTTTGATTAACAAGGAATATATCAGCTGCCATGTATATTCTGCTGGTTTTACGCAGGTCATGCGCTATTTAATTTTCATTTAAATCAATATTTTGTGTTGAAAAAAGTGTTGAAACTGTCCCCGTGTGTTTGATACTGAGAGCCTTTTATTATAAAATTAAGTGACAAACAAACTTACAGTCCACTTGGTGGTAAGTGGCTACTGCAGCCTATGGACACCTGTCACCAACTTCAAATCAAGAAGGCTACAGATGCGGCGTCATATCTGAGGACTAAGATGGGATGCCTCACAGCCTGGTTCCTTATACCCTTCAGACCGGAAGACAGCTGTGTGAGCACTGCTGATTGGCGACAGAGGATAGGTAAGATGGTTGTAACTACCCAGACGGACTACTACTATACTAGGCAGAAATGCGATCCTATCACCTAGCCTACCTTCGGTCTTATTGATAGACGTTGCAACGATTGTGTCGTGAGGTGGATTTTTTTTAAAGGATAAGGGTGACAAACGAACACACAGTCCACCTGATGGTAAGTGATTGCTGTGGCCCATAAACATCTACATCTATCTTCGTTTACGAATCAAAATGAAGATGCGTTTTCACCAGTGACGACTAAGATGGAATGCCTCGTTTCCAGTAAAAGGGTTTCCGGGTCTCTACACTCACCATACGAAACACAGCAGCGTTAAGCTGCTATTTTACGCTGGTATTCTGTGAGATAGGATACTATTTATGATGATATAGGATACTTTTTATGACACTATGAAATTCCGGCAAAAGTTTACGTATATGTAGGAGATAGTTAAAGGAGATACTCCTACACTGGGCCTATATACGTATATATGCCGAGCGAAGCGGTCGTTTAATATCTGGTATACTACAGTATAAATTGGTTATTGAGAATTAATTAAACAAAAAATACTTAGGTATTTTTTAGAAGGTTATTTTTAGAAATATTCTGTAATATTATAACACCTAAGATGAAAAATGTTATAAAACAAACTCAACGCTAATACTTTTTATAAAATATGGTGGGTTGATCTCTCTATTTTTAAGAAAACCCCCCGCCATATTGTGCCGGCACCCTACGTCACCCACTAAGACGCCTACTACAGAAAAAGCTTTTGAATTTGAACAAAAATGTCGGCCTCGGCCAATGGGAGGCGCCGGTAACGGATAAAAATGTAATCGATTGTGGGAGAAGGGAGGGTGGTGGTGGGTGTCCGACATTTTTATATTTAATTTAATTTCAATTCTTTGTTATAGGAGGGTAGTCGATGTAAATGATTTCAATTGCATTGTCGATGATTTTCGAACTGGTTGGTTAATAGTTACATTTAGAAATATAAAGAATATTAACTAATTGAAGCTAAAACAAGGCCACTAATGATTAAATAAAAAAAAAACATGCGTAAGTGTCGTGGAGCACTCGGTTGGAACGAAGTTCCTTTCGTAGTATATTATCATAGATAAACGTATTATATCATTGATTCACAAACACAAATAAATGAATTATTAGCGTCTATTATAATGAAGTGTCATTTAAAATAAAATAATATTTATTTCATGGCAAGATAAGAAAAAGTGCGTGGTAAATGGATATTACTCCATCTCGCTCGCACTATAGAAAGGGGTCGTGACGGAAAAATCTTACACTTTTTCTTGCCTAGCCCCCATCCGCCAAAATCGTACCTCGTTCCAAAAAGAAAATGGCCCTTGTACAAAAAGGATACAACGAAGAAGAGCTAATTTTGAGATATTTACGATTGAAGCTCGGTCGGTTATAAATAACGAGTAATTGCTTCGAACTGTTTGTAACTTTTCCTTTTATTAACTGTGACTTATACTACTATAAGTTTTATACATGAAAATATATACCCTGATGAAAATAGATACAATACATTTTGACCCGGGTGTGAGTAGGAAAAAGACGGCTCCTTGTTTCCCACGTATATTAGTACATATGTGTGATTTTTTTAGATACTAGTTATGGGAAGGTTTTTAGTATATTAAGTTCTTTTAAAGTCGGTTCATTTAATTAATAAAAAAGTTACAAAAATTTTTGTTACATTCTTATGACTACGTTAAATTTGAAGAAACAATGTTATTTTTATTAGACTGCGTTTTGGTAAAAAGATGAAAAACAAAATCACTTACCAATATATTATGTTTAAATTTCGGACACAAACTAATCACAACTATCCAACTACATGGTCAAAATTCAACTGGTTGTTTAACCCTTTAATGCGATAGTGGGTCAAAAGCTGTCTTACCGGTTATCTTGCCGTAGGGGCACCACAAAAGATACGAAAGGGTGACAACTGGACATAATGGAAGCAACTTGGTTAAAAAAAGGGAACGGCCGCAACGCGCTAATAATAACGGATCGCATTATAATATTTGGACCTATTTAAGTATCCAATGGGCTCTATTGTGATTTTTGCGGAACTGACCTAACCGGTTTTGGCGGTTTGTTAGTTATTGTTAGTGATGGGTGTTGTGGTTGGGATAGTTTTATCGATATCACGTATAATTATTTCTAGCAAATTTCTTTTCTTTGTATGGATATTTTACGTCAGGCTTAATAAATGTCGTCATTTATTTTTGTAATTATTGTTAGTTATTATTGAAGAAAACTTATTGCGAGCCTGAAATCTCTTGGATAAATATTCAAGAAATTTTAAAAATACAAATAATTTAGAATAATTTACTTATAAATTATGTACTTTCTAAGAAAGGTTTTTCTTCCTTAAAATCTTCATTTTTCGATTTTTTTTAATAATCTACTCTTAAAATACGCAAAATAAAAGCGTAATCGCAAACACAAAAGACACTCGTAGTTTATGATTAACTATATAGGTATTTAAATATTTCAAGTAGATGTAAATATGTACCGCTAACACGCAAGACATAAAAGAAAGAAATGAGCAAGCCTGTGCCTATAAGTGGGACTTGCATTGTTACATAATTACTTATACACATTAATTAACTATCACGAAAGTCAAAATCCTATCTGAAATATGTGAGCCTGTTATTAACCAAATATTAGTTTATGAAGACTAATATAAAATAATGGTAAAAACAAAGAGAAAAAAATATCGATAAACTATCGACAGTCGATATTCACAGCACAACAAAACGCCGGCTACGAGAGCGGACAGAGATGAAAAAGTACAATTAAAAGGCTAAGAATTGTCCGCCGTCACAATGGATTGAATTTGCATACCGGTATGACCGGTTCTCACGGACGGGATGCAGCCGGCGCTAACCCTAGCACCTACGATGATTGACGACGTGTCTACGCTACGTCGCAATTAAACAAAATCTTTAACGTTTTTCCTTTTAGTATTTACCTCTCTATTAAATACTGATACTATGATTGAAAATTAAGGGATGAAATAATTTTATATGAGTGGCGAGAATAAATATATGGGTCTATCCCCATTTTATCTACTATGGATATTATATCCACCGGTGTGCCCATGGTGGAAGGGTGGATAAAACTAAGTGAGGGATAAACATTTCCTCATTTCCCCGGGGATAAAATCGTCTCCTGCCCATGCTAGCCCTGCAGGAGAATTGCAGGTGCGCTGCCGGTCTTTAAACGCTACGTGACGCCGGTAGCGTCGTAAGACGAAGCATATGGCATAGAATTTAATTGGCGGATGTCACTCGGATATAGAGTTCTGGGGGGGAGTTGCAAGGACGAAGGTACGTCTCCACTGGGAAAAGTCAGGTCATGGGGATATTCCCGATGCCCAATACAGATTGAAGTACGGCCAAGAAGGAGGATGATTATAATAATGTCCTCCAGACCGAATTTCGGTCACTGCAGCCAGCCTCAACGGAGACTAGCCATCTGCGCAGGACAGGATTATAGTGCCCAAGTGTATGCGCAAGCACAGGTGCACTCTATTCCCTCACTCTCATAGTCCGATGGGACGGTAAACTGACACGACCGGAGAGAGATCAGGCGCAAGACCAACGGCTTTACGTGCTTTCCCCTGCGTCACCTCATACGCCACCCACGAGGCGATATGGAGTAATCGATATCGATCGATCGTGTGGTGTAGCGGCGCGTTCTGAATAAATTTTGAACAGTCATCATTGCGTACGCTTTTTTATTTATTTTTTAAATTTCAAACTATAGCTCCGCTCCTCTTAACGTTTAAAACGAGCGGGCACTCGGTTTCTGAACGAGTTACCATATCTTCTAACGTGACGTGGTTAAATAAACAATTTTTTTTTATATCATAAGCGTTAGCTGCGCTTTACTACATATATTCCAGGTTGTGTACTTTCAACAAGAAGTGTAAGAAAGTGTTAAAATTAAGATAATGGATTATTTTAAGTCAACGCCATGTAAAACTTCAGTCTTATGTCGCAATTTTACGCTGATATTCTGTTCTGTCCGTTAGTCGTGTAGTGGGCACGTAAGAGAAAATCCACTTTATTTATTAAGTTGCTGCCGTAATATAGCTGCAGCGTAGCTCTATCATGTTCAATATGTCTATATCCAGAAGTGTACTTATGATAGACTATTAAAAGCGTGATCCTTCCACGGTCCATTCGTGCTAAATCCTTAATACAGTCGTAGCGTGGCTTTATCACGTATGTACTTTAAATGAAACTAGTTATTACGTATTTTATCGCGTATATTAACTTATTTTATATTCCCGACGTTTCGAGCACTTTACAGCTCCCATGGTCACGGGGGACATCCTTCTAAAATAAATAAATATTCCCGTGTAGTGGCGGGTTAGAATACCCACTACCCCATATCTTCCCGTGGGTGTCGTAAGAGGCGACAGAGGGAAACTGAGGCAGAAGATGGGCAGCAGCATCTTTCTGATAACAGCAAATAATAAAAAAACTGCGGTTGCCAACCCGCTCGCCAAGCGTGGTAACTACGGCAATATCCCCCCAATGAAGAAAGTTACGAAGAAACGGCCCCCAGTCCCCGGCGGCCCCGCTATTCCTGGCTACGGTGGCGACCATGGTAACGGCGGGGCAGGGGGTGCTAAGAATCTCCGGTGGAGGTTCGGTTGCCACCTACGACGACTCGACCTGGCAACTTATAACGCACGCACTCTGAGGACTGACGAGAAGATCCTGGAGCTGGAAGAAGAGATAGACAAGTTGCGCTGGAATATTATAGGATTATCCGAGGTCCGAAGAGAGGGGAGGACACGGTAATCCTCGAATCCGGCAACTTGTTCTATCACCGGGAGGCGACCATCTGTCCCAAGGAGGTGTCGGTTTATCGTCCACAAGTCTCTCGTTAACAACGTTGTAAAATTGGGAGTGTCGACGAGGGTTGCGTACCTTATACTCAGAATCACCAAACGGTATTCGCTGAAGGTCATACAGGTTTACGCACCAACTTCGGCACACCCTGATGAGGAGGTGGAGAAATGTATGAGGATATCTCTAGAGCCATGCATTCCTCTAAAACCCACTATACGGTGTTAATGGGAGACTTCAACGCAAAGCTAGGCACAAGAGTGTAAAATGTAAAATGCTTGTTAAACCGAGAATGAATAATTATTATGGGGAAAGATTATCAAAATTTCTAATACCTAAGATATTTAATAAATTTGAACTTTTGAGAGGAGTCCGCAACTCAGTAAAAATGTGTTGAAATCAAAACTTAAACAGTTGTTTCTTGATGAATTATCAATGGAGTAGCAGTTTATTTATAACAGAAGTATATCATGGTTTTAATTAGTGCCTGTATTGGGTATAATTATAGTGTAAAAAATACTTAATAAATGTGTATAATCAATATTATAAGTAAATTAGTAGTATACTTAGAAGATATTATGTTGAAAATCGAGCGTGTCTCGCCATCAAACGTAAAAGTTTGGCGAGAATAGCTATGTAAGCCTATTCTTTGTATATTTTTTGTGATTAATAAATTAAAATAAAAAAAAAGAGAGAACGGTGAGCTGAAAGTAGGGAAATTCGGATTAGGGCAACGGAACCCAAGGGGCCAGCAGCTGGCCGACTTCATGGAGAAAGAGGGACTCTTTATGATGAACTCTTTCTTCCAGAAGCGGCCCCACAGGAAGTGGACCTGGTCGAGCCCCGACGGTTCGACAAAAAATGAGATTGACTTCATTATGACGACTAGACGCCAACTGTTCAGTGATGTCTCAGTGATCGCGAGGGTGAAAACTGGTAGCGATCACCGAATGGTTAGAGGCACACTGAACCTAAACGTTAAGTTGGAGGTGTCGTCTAATGAAGTCAACGCTCCGTCCCCTCGTGCTCTAATCCAAAGTCCCGAAACCTTTCAGCTCGAGTTAAAACCGTTTTCAGTGCCTAGAAGATTGCAATGCAGTGGACGATATGAATGACAAGCTCGTGGAACTGTCCATGCGGTCGGAGCTAAGTTTTGTAAGACCCGCCGCAGAAGAACACAAAAACTCTCCGATCACACTCTTAATCTCATGGCTGTTAGACGGGAAATGAAGCTGCAATCTTCAGTAGATTTGATAGCATACAGGCAACTGAACAGACAGATCTCCAAATGCATGCGGCGGGACTTGCGCAACTTCAATACAGCTCGTATTGAAGAAGCGATCGAGCGGAACCAGGGCTCCAAAGTCTTTGCCAGAGATCTGTCTGCCAGAAAGAGCCAACTGTCGAAGCTGAAGACCGAGTGTGGCAGCGTCGTTTCCGGGACACCTGAGATTTTGAGTGAGATTGAGAGGTTCTATGGGCAGCTGTACATCATCGTTGGAGCCACACGCAAGTGTGAGTAACGATCCCAGAGCGAGTCTTTTCCGACACTATTCCGATGATATCCCGGACGTCAGTCTGAGCGAGATTAGAATGGCTCTCAGCACCTTAAAACGGCAAGGCCCCAGGCGAGATGGAATTACAGCGGAGCTTCTGAAAGCGGGTGGAAAACCGGTACTTGAAGTCCTTCAGAAGCTCTTTAATTCCGTCCTACATGGTGGCACTACACCGGAGGCGTGGAGCAGAAGTGCGGTGGTCTTGTTCTTCAAGAAAGGCGACAACGCTCTTGAAGAACTACAGACCGATTTCCTTCTGAGCCGCGTCTACGTGCTGTTTTCGAGAGTCATTACGAATCGTCTCGCACGCAGACTCGACGACTTCCAGCCTCCCGAACAAGCCGGTTTCCGAAAAGGCTTTAGCACCATAGACCACATACATACCCTTCGGCAAATTGTACAGAAGTCCGAGGAGTACAATTTGCCACTATGTCTGGCGTATGTGGACTATGAGAAAGCCTTGATTCCGTCGAAATTTGGGCGGTGCTGCAGTCCTTCAGCGGTGCCAAGTTGACTGTCGGTATATCGAAGTGCTGAAGTGCTTGTACAGTAGGGCCACGATGGCTATCCGAGTACAGAACCAGAGTACAAAACCTATCCAACTGCAGAGAGGTGTAAGACAGAGTGACGTTATATCCCCGAAACTCTTCACCGCTGCATTGGAAGACGTTTTCAAGCTTCTGGACTGGAAAGGATACGGCATTAACATCAATGGCGAGTACATCACTCACCTTCGATTTGCCGATGATATAGTCCTATGGCAGAATCGCTGGAGGACCTAAGACTATGCTCAATGACCTCAATAGTGCCTCCCAACGGATAGGTCTTAAGATGAACATGGACAAAACAAAGATCATGTTTAATGTCCATGTCACACCTATGCCGGTAGTTGTTGGGAGCACTAAGCTCGAAGTTGTTGACGAATATGTTTACCTGGGACAAATAGTCCGACTAGGTAAGTCCAACTTCGACCGAGAGGTCAATCGACGGATTCAACTCGGCTGGGCAGCGTTCGGGAAATTACGGCACATCTTCTCGTCAGGTATACCTCAAAACTTGAAAACGAGGCTGTACAACCAGTGCGTGTTGCCAGTGATGACCTACGGAACTGAGACGTGGTCCTTCACTGCTGGCCGGATGAGGAAGCTCAAGGTCGCTCAGCGAGCTATGGAGAGGGCTATGCTCGGGGTCTCACTGCGTGATAAACTTAGAAATGAGGATATCCGCAGTAGAACCAGAGTGACCGACATAGCCCAACAGATTAGTAAGCTGAAGTGGCAATGGGCCGGCCATATAGCTCGAAGAACCGACAACCGATGGGGAAAAAAGGTTCTCGAGTGGCGGCCTCGTACCGGCGGACGAAGTGTAGGGCGTCCCCCCACTAGATGGAGTGACGACCTGGTAAGACATGCAGGAAGTCGATGGATGCGGGTGGCTCAGGACCGTGCTTTGTGGCATTCCTTGGGGGAGGCCTATGTTCAGCAGTGGACTTGTGAAGGGCTGTAATGATGATGATGATGATGATACCTACGCGATAAGATCCGTAAAAACTAGTTTCATTCAAATGTGTAGTGTTCGCGTAAACATAAGAAATCAACTGTACTTTTATAACAGTAGATAGCAATGCCCGAAATAAGTGTAAAGTACTTAACAAAATGCATATTTAAATTTCTCATCAATATTTCCCTACACCAGTACGCGTATTGTCCGCGATGATGAGCAAAAAACGAAAATTATTCTAACGGGCGCCCCTTAGCTCAGCTCCTTGATAGTAAGACGTAATTAATTTACATAACAAAGATATCCCGCTGTGTGTGTGACCTGCGGGTTTTTTTGTTTGTGATTCCTTTAACGTTGTCTTGGAATTATTATTTCGGGGTCAATTTGATATTAATTTGTAATAATTAAAAATGAAAAAATATTATTCCTGAAATAACATGGTTGAAACACAGTAAGTTATATTCAATTTTAATCACAATAGATAATGTTGAAGAGTGTAGTGGCGGTGTAATATTTACTACCCCCTAAAACGCCGTGGGCGTAGAAAGAGGCGAAAGAGGGAAACTAAAACAAGATATGGGAGCAGCATCTTCCTGATAACAAGTAAAATAATAAGAAACTGCGGTTGCCAACCCGCCCGCCAAGCATGACAACTATGGCAAAATCCTTATGAGGGAATCTTTGTGGGATGCTCATGTTCAGTACTTTTTACGCTGTAATAGAAAATAGATGAATAGAATATTTTACTCGCGGGCCCAATCTAGGCCTAAACTGTATCATTGTGACCGGAACTTAATTTTGCCGTGTAATGACGGTGTAAGAATAACCACTAATCCATATCGTCCCGTTGGTGTCTTAAGAGGCGACAGAGCGAAACAAACCAGGAGGAGATGGACAGCAGCGTAAATAACGTCCTCCAGGACGATTTTTTTTTATAGGATAAGAGTAACAAACGAGCACACAGTCCACCTGATGATAAGTGGTTGCTGTGGCCTATAGACATCTACATCTATCCTCGATTGAGAATCAAAATGCAGATGCGTTGTCACCCGTGAGGACTAAGATGGAATGTCTCGTTTCAAGTAAAAAGGGCCTCCGGTTCTCTACACTCACCATACGAAACACAGCAGCGTTAAGCTGCTATTTTACGCTGGTATTCTGTGAGAGCGTTGTCCTTCCCCGGTTGAGCCGACCCATTCGTGCTACAACTATACCAGTAATATAGCTGCAGCATGGCCCTACCACGTAGAAAACCTGTATTTTCTCTTCTTGCCTTTCTGGCCAGTGCTCACTGTATGCCCCTCATTCTTTACGGACTCTCCATGGACCCCTGTGTGATATGACTTACGATTTGATTAGTGCTTTACCGGTTGTTATTATATTTTTGTAGTTAAAGTTATATTTTTGTATAGTTAACTAACAAACAAAAGTAAAGTTACAACTTTTATAAGTTCCACAGCTGGGCACAAGCCTTCTCTTTCTTTTCTGATTCCGTTTCCAGTGCGTGTTGGACTCCACATGCCTTCGAAATATTTTAGAGATAAGCAAATTTCCTCATGATGACTTAAAATCACTGAGGACGTGGTAAATCAGCACTTAAAATTGAAACTGAAAAGTTCATTAATAGTGGTGGGGTTCGAACCTGGGTTGTTCGCGTATTGTGAAATGTACGTCTAGCGTTAGAAATAATAGAATAAGAAGCTTGTGCCCAGCAGTTGGATGTAGTCTGTAACTTTACTTTCGTTTTACATACAATCATAATATAACCATACAATTGATGTGAACAAAAATAAAATATTGTTGTTGGTTATGTTGGTTACATAGCTAGGTTTTAATTTTAACACCACAATTTTTTTGAGATTCCCGTCATCTAGGATTGAATAGCTCAAGCTATTTTTAAACGTACGACATCTATTATGGAATAGTAAAGGTCATTAGCGCCATCTAGGGACAAATATAATCAACCACAAAAATTTGGGTGTCATCTCGTGACTTAAATATAAACTAAGAATACGCTCTAGTGTCGGATAGTCGTACTATTATATTATAATATATTACAGTTGAAAATCAGTTTTATTTAATAGTATTTCTAGTTTACATAAATATTAAAGTAAGCAAGAATATTTGTCTTTAATATTTTAGTACTTATTACTTCAATATTTGAAAATTACTATTTGCTACTCAATAAGAGATGTCGCTGTAAGTTTCTTTACTATTTTGAAATGTGATTGTTGATAAAAGGAACCGAGCAAAGTTCTCGTAATACTGTAGTAGGTTTTTTATGAGTTTTTCGCAAATTCTTTGAAAATGCAATTAACTGAAAAAAAAATCCAACTGGATTAATAAAACTTATTGGACTTAGATAGGTGGTTTCTTGGTTGAATCCCATTAGCTAAGAACGAGGTTTATATTGAGCGGCGTTGGACACTCGTAGGTTGAGGATGAATATATTAATATAGTTGAGCATAAATCTGTTATCAAAAAAATCTCTCCTACATATTATTAAGTTATGCAGCTATTGGGAGCTGATAAAAATAAAGAGAAAAACGGGGATTCCATTTTTGATAATATAAACTAAAACGAGGTGTGATATTATAAGAGTAAGATATTATCATTATCATACTTGTTACGGTATTTTTTGTAATATTATATGTAGGTAATATATCTAAGTATTTATATATCTATTTATTAATTTATTTTATACCTTGTATGTAAGTATACATAAAGTGTGTGCATGTGTTTAAGAATATATATTTGTATAAGTATAAGTAATACGTATACTAATTTAGTTGATTGTTATATAATTATTTCGTTGATCTTTAATTCTTAATTTCATAAATGTTTTCGTAACTCCAAAGTAGTGTTCTCTGCTCACTTATAGGTTGACTGGTAGTGAACGTCTAAAGGCATTAAGTCCGCCTTTGTACTTTTTGTGCATTTATGAATTGGCGTCCGAAGCAAATTGATTATAATAATAAAAATAATAATAATTCTTTATTGACATTTTTATAGCTTACATACTTTTTACAAATATAACATCATGAGGAACACTTAGAAATGGGTAGAATCCCGAGTCTCCTAGCTAGGTTACTTAGTAACCTGTATTTAGGAGATAAAGTCCTATCCCCCCTTTTGATTAGGAGTACATCATTCAATACATAGAGTCCACTAATGAATGAACAAAGGTCTTCCCCATAAATTGATTTATAGGGATACTTGCTATAGTAACCACACATGTCGGGCGGGGTTGGCAACAACAGTATTTTAATTTTATAAAAGTGTTATCGTATAGTGGAGGATGCTGCTGCCCATCTCCTGCTTTAACATCCCTCTGTCACCTCTTACATGATGCAACCTAACCGTGTAGTGGCAGTGTAAGAATATCCACTACCCCATATCGCCCGCGTGTTCGTAAAAGGTGAGAGAGAAACAAACCGGGAGATGGGAAACAGCGTCTTCCTAATAACAACAAAAAAAAATGCGGACCCCATAGATTGCCTTATAGAGATCCCCCATGAGGCAGTCTATGGGGAGGTCTATGTTCAGACGATTGATAGGCTGCAACGATAACGGTACGGCAGTGACTTCTTATGACACACACGGGATGATATAGGGTATTATTGAATTTTTTTTCGCAAGCACAAAAATTTGATACATAAGTCTTTATTGCATTTAAACATTTAAAAAATATCTAAAGTTGTTACAATAACGGAAAACTTATTAACTACAAGCGGTGGACATATCACTTTATGCGATTTCTACTTGACAAATTGAACATGAAAGGACATTGTAATTTTATATTTTGACGGATAGGTGCTACGTGCAATATAAAATTATTATTATTAATAATTAATGAGTCTGAAAAGGATTACTTCAGTAATCTATTAAATTTAACAAAAATTCGTTCTATTGTTATTATTCTGTAACATATCGTGAATAGGTAGTTGTAGAAAATTATGGGCTGTTAGGTTAGTAATGGCATAAAATAATTCAATATTAAACTAATTAATAGAATCAGGCGTTACTTTGCGCAAATCCATTATATTAAAGTTGGAAAAATTTACTTTGCCAATATCCGCTCAATATTATTGAGCGGATATTGGCAAAGTAAATTTTTCCAACTTTAATCAATATTAAACAACTCTTCAATGTTTTATGTACCTATATCTAACAGTGTTTTATCACTCAGTAAATCACTGAGCCCACTCCGCGCTTCCCCTCTCAATCTGGACATATTTAACCGGCATTTTTTCCCGGCTATCCGGCTACGGGACGCTGCGAGTATACAAATGGCTATTTAAGTGTCCGAAGGCATTTTTTGCCGGAAAACTGCGGGAAGTTAACAGATTTTTACCCGCATATCCCGGGGCGGGTTATTACGCTGATTAATTCAGTGCCGGCACACCGTGTTAACGCGTTTTTTTTTAATCTTTTTTTAAACCCCTACGCTGTAATTTGTCCGACGATTTGCGATGGAGTTTACTTTTTTTCACGTAGTTGACTTTTCAGGTTAATTGGTGCTTTTAAAAGGGTTTTTATTTTCTGCACGTCACTCAGGGGATTGCTCAAGCGGGCGGTTGTTTATTTATTGGACTTTTTAGACACTGTTGTTGGTTTATTGGATTTTTTTACCGTGTGCATTTATTTATCTGTAATTTGGATTTTCTTTTGCGTTCTTATGAAACGAAGTAGGTACAATGAATTTATTGCGTTACCGCGACAGCCTATCAAAGCCTACTGCTGAACATAGGATTCCCTCCTAGATTAACATATAGGGAGGATATTTGCCATAGTTGCCATGCTTGGCAGGCAGGTTGGCAACCGCAGTTTTTTATTTTTTTATTGATATTAGAAACACCCTGCCTTGCTTTTCACCTGATTTGTTTCCCTCTGTCGCTTCTTACGACACCCACTTGACGATATGATTCGATATTTTTTTATTGATACGATATTTATTCAGGTTGCTGTATATCAGTTACGTATATATAATATTATCTTTTTCTTGAAGGATATCTTTCATTTTTTAACTTTACCACTGGTTCGGAAAAAAACCTCTGTTTTGGGAAGAACCAGCAAGAAACCCAGCGGGATTTAAAAAAAAAGACGTAAATTATAGATTATGAAAGGTTACAAACTAAATTTACAAAATTTATTTTAGAAACTGCTTGGAATCGACCACCTCATTCCCAGGGGTTATTATCAACCATGTATTCATTTATATTATAATAACCCTTTTTATACAATTTTTGTTTAATAAAATATTTAAACTTCGTAATAGAGAGACTGTATATTTTCTGGGACTTTGTAGTAATAGCGTATACATTGCCCCAAAAATAAATTACTGACTCTGTGGAGTCAAGAAACTGGTATCACCAGCTTGTGATTGTTCCCAGTGTTTACATAGTGTATATCACTTTTTTTACTAAAACTTTTTGGTTTTGTGAACATTAAATTTTCTAAGGCCAAAGTTAATAAATTTATTTTTTTAAATTTTTATCTGAATTTTACATATTAATATGGTCTAGACTCAAATTTTGACATTGGAATTAGATTTTAAGCTCGAGATTGTCTCTGAGTACCAGTCTAAGACTGGTGCGCGCGTATTTTTAACCCCCGACGGAAAAGAGGGTCTTATATATTTAACATGTGTATCTTTGACGGCTCCGTGGCGCAGTGGCTTAGCAATGAGTTGCTGTGCTGGGGGCCGCGGGTTCGAATCCCGCACGGAACAAGTATTTGTATGGCCTACAAATAATTGTTCCGGGTCTGGATGTTTGTCCTCGTGCAATTTATGTTTGTAAACTGCCTCCACGATACAGGAGAAAATCCTAGTGTGGGGGTAACGTTTTTTAAAAAACAATAAAACAATCTGTGTGTCTGTATGTGACATCGTAGCTCCCAAACGGATGAACCGATTTAGATTTAGTTTTTTTTGTTTGAATGGTGACTTGATCGAGAGTGTTTATAGCTATGACTCAAGAAAATCTTTTCAGCTGTTTGTAAATCATCAGCTTTTTGTTTCGGGGGTTTATCAATTTTTTAATTTAAGTTATATCCCTAGCACTTGATGATTTTTTTTTATAGCATAAGGATGAGAAACGAGTACATAATTCACCTGATGGTAGGTTGAGACCCATAATATCTACATGGTTACTAGATTAAATCAAAATTCAGATAATTTGTTACCCCTGAGGACTAAGATAGAATGCCTCGTTTCGAGTAAAAAGGTATCTCGTTCTCTACACTCACCATACGAAACACAGCAGCATTAAGCTGCTATTTTACGCTGGTATTTTGTGAGAACGTGATCCTTCCGCAGTCGAGCCGTCCCATTCGTGCTACAACTATAATATAGCTGCAGCATGGCCCTGCCACGTACAAAATGTGTGTATCAAATTAAAATGGTTCTTTCTTTTTTTCTAATCACCACGCTTGATTGGTGATCGAAATCCAGATGTATCGCACATCTGACTCTACTCCCCGTTGCTGGTCCAGGTATTTAACCTCTGTCGTAAATGAAATGGCATAGCGCCATCTATCGAATTAGCCATTTTTAATAAATTTATATAACTAGAGACGCTTTTTTTTTATAGGATAGGGTGACAAACGAGCACACAGTCCACGTGATGGTAAGTGGTTGCTGTGACCCATAGACATCTACATCTATCCTCAATAAAGAATCAAAATGCAGATGCGTTGTCACCCGTGAGGACTAAGATGGAATGCCTCTTTTCCAGTAAAAAGGGTCTCCGGTTCTTTACACTCACCATACGAAACACAGCAGTATTAAGCTGCTATTTTACGTTGGTATTCTGTGAGAGCGTGGTCCTACCCCGGTCGAGCCGACCCATTCGTGCTACAACTATACTACGTATAAAAACGCCTCTCACGACACCCGCGGGACGAAGTTGTGTAATGGATTCTCTTATGTCCCCATCACATGATATTATACCTTACTTTGTACCTTTTTAACTAATATGTATAAACCAGTGCTTAACTATCCCACTTGATAGTAAGTGCCGATCATGGGCGCCGGCAGCAGGGTGCAAGGGGGTGCACTTGTACCCCTCTGCCAGGAAAGAAAATACATAGAAAAACTGAATGCTGTCCACCTTGGCAATAAATTCAGTATCATCTTCTACACTTTCCCTGTGAAAACAGAGCATGTCGCGCGGCAACGGGGATTTTTCGAGCAATAATGCCAACCATCGACTACAGAGATTAAGTATGTTTTCAATGAGCGATATATATTGAATAAAATACCCGCGCGATTTGTATTTGACATTACATTTATCTACATAATATACATTTATTAATATATTTTATATTAGTTGATGGTATAATGTGTAGATGCAGATGCTCTCTGAAAGTAATCCTGGCAGCGTCCATGGTGCCGATGCATATACCATGCGTAAATTTGATATATTAAGTATGAAAAATGAAAATTGAATACTTGAAATTAAAAATTCAGTAACCAACCGTGTAGTGTGTGTCCGTGACCAACCAACCGTGTCATAAGAGGCGACTGAGGGAAAGAAATCAGGAGATGGTAAGCAGCGTTTTCCTAATAACGGCTAAAAATAAAAATAATGCCAAGCGTGGCAACCATGGCAAATATCCCTCCAATGAGGCAATCTACGGGGGAGGCCTGTGTGTACTTTAATAGGCTGTAACGGTAACGGTAAAAATTTAATACATTGATTAATTGGTAGGTCAGGGGAAAAGAGCTTTAGAAACTCACAGAGAGCGAACTCCATAGCGAGCGAGTGAACCAAGTGCGATGCTTGCACCGACGCAATTGTTACCCAATTGAAAATTTAAAACTTGCATTTTTTAATTTTTTACTCGACTGTCCCATAAAGAGGGTATTTTTTTTGTTTGTAATGTATATATTATGTCTATTTCATTGGCACGCTCTGTAGCCTAAATATGAGGTGTCGTTTTATTCGTCTTCGTCGTGGAAGGGTCATAGTAGATAATAATGATTTCTTATATTTACGCGAAAAATACACAACATATAACACTTATTTTACATTTTCTAATTAAATGTGATAAATTCCGTAAAATGAGTTTTATTCAATAAAGTACAATATTTGAATTTTTCTCTTTTCAGTAAGTATTATTTTTTACGCAGTCGGGTTTTTCTAATTACAGTTTTGATAATTGTGATACTTTGGCTATGTGCCAGTATAGCTAGGTTACCTTAAACCACTAAATACTAATATTTAAGAATTGCTCTAAATAAAGGACCAAACTTAGTCAATATCATTTCTGGCAATCGGCGCGACTCGGCGGGCGAGTCGCCGTCGCTATGCGGGCCTCATAAATTTTACTGCCATAATCTCGGCCGCCGCAAGACTCACTGGGTGGAAATTTTAAGATATACGAATTTTGTACCGTCCGCATAAAAATTATAGCTTAATCTTTTTAAGATTTTTTTCAAGATGTACTAAGGATGTCTCTACATGATGTGATTTCGACCAATTTCTGAAATGCCAACCTAGCGGGTACTTTGTAATTGTGATGTGGGTAATATTTCATACATACAAGTATCATCACTCGTCGATTCTTATTGGAATTCTGACACACTGGAAAGTGTAAGGTTGGTCTAGTTGGTCTAGTGGTCATAAGCTATTTTACGCAGGTATTCTGTGAGAGCGTGATCCTTCCCCAGTCGAGCCGACCCATTCGTGCTACAACCATAATATAGCTGCAGTATGCCTCTACCACGTAGAAAAGCATTGTAAGTGGGCAGCGTGCTTCTTTGTCAAAATTATTTATTCATTCAATTGCTGATCATGTGGTTTCCTGTGCGAATCCCGGGTCGATCGAAACCCAACATCAGTTATTGGATTTTTATAAGGATGAAATCCAACCGTATGTCGTTCGTTGACAAAAGGGGATGGAGGATAATATATTAATATTATATTAATATTCATAGTCAGAAGTGAGAAGAAGCCTGTGCCCAGCAGTTGGACGTATGTAGGCTGTAACCTTACTTTACTTTATAGTGTTGAGCTGTAGGGATAGGGATAGCGAATAAAATACACTAGTCACAAAAATTAAGGGATATAAAATAAAACTAAATTTTTGGGTGATTTTCAACAAGCTGTAACTCCGAGGAAAATGATCGTACAGCAAAAGAAAAAAACAAATTGTAGTTCCAAATGTCTAATTTTTAAATAGTTGCAGGTGGCTCAGGACCTTTGTGGCATTCCTTGGGGTAGGCCTATGTTCAGCAGTGGACTTGTGAAGGGCTGTAATGATGATGATGATGAAGTTTTAGATCTGGCTATGAATTTTTTTTCATGTTTGTTTCTGATGTGATCCGGAATTTTTGCTCATCTTAAAAAAGTTCTAAGGGCTTCAAAAAATTTTTTTTCATTATTTCACTAAAATGCTTTTTTAGGAAATTTAATGCCCTTTAATTTGACGTAATCAAAAAGCCTGTATATATTTGCCACGGCATTATCGTCAATCAAAACAAAACAACTTCTTTTTAACTTTGATAATCAATAACTCTGAAAATAATGATCGTATAGGAAATAAAATGAGAGTTTTTAAAACTGCATGATATTTCCCATGAGGTGTTATGAATGGATTTTGACAAAAAAAATTTTTGAAGCGATAACTTTGTCTGAAAAAAAGATAAAAATTTGCATATTTAAGGATATATTGGTATAACTTTCGATAAAATGGATGAACGAAGGATACTGTCAGTAATTTTTCAACCTTAAAGTGTCCCGGAAAATTCCTGAGAAATTCGCTGCGATTTATTTTTCTTAGTGCCTCGAAGCTTCAATTTTATCGTTTTCGCAAAAATCCCCTGTGGAAACTAAGAAGGAGATGGGGCTTCTGGAGTATTAACTAAATTATATAATAATAATAATATATATATATATATATATATATATATATATATATATATGTATATATATATATAAAATTATTTCTGGAGTATTAAATACTCTATTTTCTATAAAGATCTCATGCAAAGTGTAAATGTAGGCTGCAATATGGTTTTTTCTCGAATTTTCTTTTATTTTGGGTAGGTTTTTAGCGATTGCATAGTTTAGCCATTAAAAATCTGAAAAAATCTCTTATTGAATAATTTCGATACAAGCTACGAACTTCTTCAGCATATATGCTTAAGTAACATAAGTACAGTTATTGACAACATATATTTTAATATATTATTTTTCCTTTAAAAAAATATTAATAATTTTTAGTTAAAACATGTTTGCCCGACTGTTTTGTTGACCATACCTGTTTCACTAGGTCAACTTCTAACAACGTCTTTGCGTTTAATCAAAGGAAATTTCCAATTAAATTGATTACGATCAGGACCAACATCCGACAACCCCCACCCGAAATTATCTGTATTTATGTTCACCAGATAGTTTTGCCCGCCCGCTTTAAATATTTGTACATATTACTGAGTACAGCGAGTTACAAAGATCGTGTTTCGCGCGCATTGTAAAAACTGACAAAAACGTCAAATTGTCAAGTACCTGGCAATTAAATAAACAGCTTTTTACTTTTTTAATATTAAATGTGACATTATTTTAAAGAAAAACTTTTTAAGTATTTTCATTTAAGGGTAAAATAAAATAAAATTTAAATTTTTATTTAAAAATATAAATACATATATACTTTTTTATGTTAATGAGATGGAATAATATTTATCTTAGCAATTTAATCTTGTTGGTAAGATAAAGGGTACAAACCAGCACACAGTCCACCTGACGATAAGTGGATACTTTGGCCCATAGACACTTACTTCTCTTCTCGAAAAATGCAGATTGATTACTCCTGAGGATTAAGATGGATTGCCTCGTACAAGTAAAAATGGCCTCCGGTCTTGTCACTCACCATACTAAATACGACTGTATTATACTGCTAATTAAATAGCAGCTTAACGCCGCTGTGTTACTGTGTTTGTGTGTTATGGTGAGTGTAGAGAACCGGAGACCCGTTTTACTGGAGACGAGGCATTCCATCTTAGTCCTCACAGGTGAACGTATCTGCATTTTGATTCGTTACCGAAGATAGATGTAGATGTCTATGGGCCACAGCAACCACTTACCATCAGGTGGACTGTATCTCGTTTTTCAGCCTTATCCTAAAAAAATAAATCGATAGTTTAGAATTCTGTTGGGTGATTTTATGCATCACGAGATCACCTCTTTTAGAACGGAGTGAAGATGTGCAATGAATATTTTGGGGGTCAGAGCTATTTATGAACGTTATCTCTATCTTTTCTCTCGTCTTTAGAAATGTGTTGGGTGGATTGATATACAATATGCGTGCGATATGTAAAAAAATATATATATAAAATGTAACAAACATGAAAAATCTAGTAACAACAACGCAAGTAGTGGCTGTGTAAGAATATCCACTACCCCATATAATCCCGTGGGTGTCGTAAGAGGCAACAGAGGGAAACAAATCAGGAGATTAGCAGCAGAATCTTCCTAATATCGATTAAAAATAAAAAAAACTGCGGGTGCCAACCCGCTTGCCAAGCGTGGCAACTATAGCCAATATCCCCCCTATGAGGCAATTTATGGGGGAGGCCTATGTTCAGCAGTGGATTTTAATAGCCTAACAGTAACGGTAACGCAATGAAATATTTATGGTAGTGCCGTGTTAGCTTGGAGTTACCTTGAAATTCAGAGTATGCGAGCAACCTGAGTTCTATTTTATTTAAGTTTTGTTGCCATGCCAATATAATTAAAGCAGTTTAAACTGTCGGATTCTTACTCGGCGATGAAAAATAATCTTGAGAAAATGTGTAGTAAAAATGTGACGACTTCGTCGCTCAGTGGTTTAACAATGAGTTTCAGCGTTTAGGGCCACCGGTTCGAATCCCGCACGGAACAAGTAAGTATTTGTATGACATACAAAATAATCGTTCTGGGTTTGGAAGTTTGTTATTGTGAAATTTATGTCTGTTAACTGCTTACACGATACAGGAGAAAATCTAAGTGCGGGGGCAACGTTTTTTAAAAAAGAAATAATGAAAGAAAATAAAAAAAATGTTCACGAGTTGTTTCTTTTTGTTTTTTTTTTTAAATTCAATATGCTATGAACATTTTCATTTATATTCTTTATCAAGTTCATACCCAGTAGAACCACGCTGCAACTCTATTATGTACCTACAACCATAATATAATTGCAGCGTGACTTGGCACGAATGGGTTGGCTCGACTGGAGATGGAGGAGAAGCACCACGCTCTCCCAGAATACCAGCGTAAATAAGCAGCTCAATGCTGCTGTGTTTCGTATGGTGAGTATAGCTATAACGCTTTTTACTGGAAACGAGGCATTCCATCTTAGTCCTCACGGGTAACAACGCGTTCTATATTATGATTCTTAATCGAGGACAGATGTAGATGTCTATGTGTCACAACATCAACTCACAAGCAAGTGAACTGTGTGCTCCTTTGTCAGCCTTATCTATAAAAAATCTATGTAAAAATTGTTCGATTCGATTTCACTTCGATTTATTGTTCGTTCGTCTATATGAAGATGGTGATTAAATAAAACAGAAAAAATAAACAGATCTATATATAGAAAATTTTATTGAAATAGCTTAACCGAAAGCAATTATATTAATCAACTACATAAACATCATAAGCCGAGCGCGTAAAATTGCTTAATACTTCTGTCTTGAATATCTCATAAAGCGCCTACATAATCCTACACAGCAATTCACCAACACAGATACAATATAGCAACGTAAAACTTCATCATATAAGGAGCTTCCCAAGGCGATATTAATATTAAGATTACACCCCTCGTCCCGGGCAAAGCTGTGTGTCGCGCGATATGCGAAAAACACCCCTAAGTATATATAATAAAGAAGAATTTGGGATGGTTATACTTTAGGTGGAAGGTAGAAGGTTGGGTAGACTTGGGGCGAATGTAAAAACCACCCCCGCGATCGACTTATATGCTGTATCAAGACACACACGCTATTTAGAAAGATTGACGTTGCTGAAATTGTTAAAAGTATTTTTTTATAATTCTGTAATTTTTTATACAATTTAAGTTACCTCGTGAAATATAATTTTTTTCCGTCAACCGATATTTAATAGGTTCTATGGCAATATTTTCTTGTCTTGTCTATAATAAATAATAGCAAATGATATGTGCCAGTTGTACTATTTAAATAAATAAATAAATAGGATAATAAACACCATCATAAATTACTGCCCTCATTGTACTGAGCCTGGACGTTGTCTTTTTAACTCAAAGCAAGTCGGCTTAAGTACTATTAAAAACAAATTTCAAATATAGTTTGGAAAATCCAAAAATTCTTATGGGCCACATTTACATTTAATTTTGATAAATAAAATAAATTGTATTCCTTTTAATTTTTTTGTCTAATAAAATATATTATTTACGTGTTTTAAATTTAGCGCTCTATTATTTTAACAGCTAGTGTCATCTACAGGGAAAAAATATGATGTTTACCAAAATAAATCTATTACACAAAGTATAAAATCGATATAGACTGTATGGTACATTTGTCCTTTGCCTATCAAGGGCTAAAAAAATTTGAAAGCGACTTTGGAAAATATGAGAAGTGCAATTGGGTTAAGTAGGTAGATTTACGGCAAGTCGTTTATTTTTAATAAGATACCTTTCATTAAACATATTAAAGGAAGAACAGACATGCAGGTAATGTTTTCCTTCAAGGCTGAGCAATTGATAAATCAAAACTAAAATGACAAGATATAAGGACAATTTTTTTCATGCTCGTATCATAGTTTATTTTATTTGTTCAAAAAATCCTACTTACAAAGTTGTATTCAAAGATTTTGAAATTGTATTTATTTCTTTTCTATAGAAGTAAGGGTGAGAAACAACAGATGGTAAATAGATTCTGTGGTCCATAGATACCTACATCAATCCTCGATTACGAATCAAAATGCAGATGATGGAATGCGTCGTTACCAGTAAAATTGGTATACAGATATCGTCACTCATCATATGAAACACAGCAGCATAAATAACAACATAACAACAAATAACAACAATAATTTATGTATTAAGAGTAATTTATTGTACTCGTATTAAGAGTATTTTTATAACAATAATTTATTTGAATTACATTGAATATGAAATATATATATTAATATTTTTTTTTATTATTTACTGTTTGTAAGGGGGCATTAGGATTATCAATTTTAGTTTCTATAATTCGTACACATACCAGAAGGAATTTAGCGTAGAACATGTTTCTTTAATTAAACTGTATGACAATTAATGGCTCCTTAAATGCTCCCTTAGAATGCGTAATCGCTCCACGTCTATTACAATTAGTTAATTTATAGTGAATTTAAAATAAATAATTATCGAAAATTTAATTTTGCTATAAACATAAAATATCTACTTTTTTTTTAAATTATACTGTATGCCAATTAATTGCTCTTTAAATATTTTCTTACAATCCGTAATTGTTCTACGTCTATTACTATTAGTTAATTTATTATTAATTTTTTAATAATTTAATTATGGAAAATTTAATTTTGCTATAGAACATAAAATATCTACTCTTTTAATTAAACTGTATGTCAATTAATTGCTCCTTAAATGCTCCCTTAGAATGCGTAATTGCTCCACGTTTATTCTTGTTACTTAATTTATAATATTTTTTTTTAAATTTAATTATCGAAAATTTAATTTTGTAATAATACATAACATATCTACTTTTTAAATTAAATTGTATGCCTATTAATTGTTCCTTAAATTCTCCCTTAGAATCCGTAGTTGCTCTACGTCTATTACTATTATTTAAATTATAATTAATTTTTTTACTCAAAGAATTGCTCTCAATTAGCTCTATTAATTAAAAAACAAAAATACATTTTTGCAATGTTTATAATAATTAATATAAAAAACAGTGTGTCTTGAAGAGACACGATTGAAGTGAAACTTTTGTATTACAGGGAAACATTTCAATTATTGGTTTCTTATATTTACGCGAACACTACACATTGAATAAAACTATTTTTACGGATTTTATCGCGTTTAATTTTACTAATTTTGATTCCCGACGTTTCGGGTGCTTTACAGCACCCATGGTCACGGGGGGGACTGAGGTGTTTGACGTCCTAATGTCATAGTTAGCCAGCTACCTTCAGTTTTTGAATATTAATTTTTGGTCCGATCCACGCAGAATGAGCTTACAGTATCTTGAAGTCTTGCAGTGGTATGCTTGGGTTTGGATTTAATTTTGTTAATTATAGGATCCCAAGCATATTTAAATGGTGAATCGATATTTAAATGGTGAATCGCACCATCATCCATCACAGTTAGCTACCGTGGGAAAATCTTTGTTTCAGAGAGCACGAGGGATCTGTGACAGAAAACATCTGGCCGCCGAGCTTTAGCACGTCGAGCAAGTATTGCAAGACAACAAGCTTCGGGTCCCGCGCCTACGTCACAGTGACCGAGTGAGGCCGGCCACAGTCGAGCGTGTGCCTGCTGTACTACCCTATGTCAGAGGAGTCACAGACAAGGTTGGCTATATTTTGAAGCGAGCTTCTATTAAAACATACTTCAAGCCGCCGAAGAAGATTAGTCAATTTTTACCATCCGTCAAGTGTAATATCCCTCTACAAGATGCTGGAGTGTACAAGCTTGATTGTGAATGTGGTCTCTCTTACATAGGACAAACAAAAAGATCCATTAAAACCCGCGTGAAAGAACATATAGCTGACGTGAGGCACCGACGCTCTGGGAAGTCTGCAGTCTGTGAACATGTTCAAGATCGTCCCCGCCATTATATCAGATTTGATAGACCACAAATCCTCGCAAAAGAACACCGATTCCTACCAAGGATGATACGCGAGGCTATTGAAATTAAAAACATCCTAATTTCAATAGAGAAGATGGATGGGTGCTGCCATCTGCTTGGGATCCTATAATTAACAAAATTAAATCCAAACCCAAGCATACCACTGCAAGACTTCAAGATACTGTAAGCTCATTCTGCGTGGATCGGACCAAAAATTAATATTCAAAAAACTGAAGGTAGCCGGGCTAACTATGACATTAGGACGTCAAACACCTCAGTCCCCCCCGTGACCATGGGTGCTGTAAAGCACCCGAAACGTCGGGAATCAAAATTAGTAAAATTAAACGCGATAAAATCCGTAAAAATAGTTTTATTCAATTTCAATTATTCATCAATGACTTGAATAGCATAGATTGTGTATTTGTCCAATCCATTCATAACTATCCATAATTTCAAAAATTACCGATTATAAATTTTTTGGATTTATGCACGTAGCATCTACTTTACTTACCACCTTGAGAGTCAATCAATTTTTGTTCGATAAAATGACTTTACCTATAGAATGTTAATACATTATATTGATGATGGCGCTATTACTCAAATGGGATCACTCTTTATCAATTTTTTTTTTATAGAATTAGAGTGACAAACGAGCACGCAGTCCACCTGATGGTAAGTGGTTGCTGTGGCCCATAGACATCTACATCTATCTTTGTTTGCGAATTAAAATGCAGATGCGTTTTCAGCCGTGAAGACTAAAATAGAATGCCTCTTTTCCAGTAAAAAGGGTCTCCGGTTCTCTACACTCACCATACGAAACACAGCAGCATTAAGCTGCTATTTTACGCTGGTATTCTGTGAGAGCGTGGGCCTTCCCCGGTCGAGCCGACCCATTCGTGCTACAACTATACCAGTAAATAAGCTGCAGCATGGCTCTACAACGTATACATTATAAACGTATAAATACACGTATAAATTAACTAATCGCACCTAATAGACGTGGAACAATCACGGATTCTAAGGGAACATTTAAAGAGCAATTAATTGGGTTACAGTTTGATTTGAAAAAGTAGATATTTTATGTTTTATAGCAAAATTATTTTCGAAAATTAAATTTAAAAAAAAATTAATTATAAATTAACTAATAGTAATAGACGTGGAGCAATTACGCATTCTAAGGGAGCATTTAAGAAGCAATTAATTGGCATACAGTTTAATTAAAAGAGTAGATATTTTATGTTTAACATTAACGTGGGAAGACTTTTTGACGATTTGCAACAACAACCTTCTTCGATACAAATAAAATAAGACCATCATCAGTGTAGTCGAAGTCAATTAAATACGCATTATTAAGGATAACTCAAAAACTACTATATAGTTAGATTTTGATCAAATTCATATGGAACCACATGAGAAGCACCAGCTTAATTAAGGTAACACATATAAAAAACATACAGTCGAATTGAGAACCTCCTCCTTTATTTGAAGTCGGTTGAAAAAGGAATGAACAACAGATTCAGTTGCTACCATCTCCTTCACAGTAGTGTACGCGCCTCCCCTAAAATTTTACCTCGTCTAGTCGCTCGCGGGCGCACGTACATACATACTGTATATTTATTGCCTTACCTATCGTCTTACGAACGTACGCCAAGACAAAGGTAGCTTTTATTGCCTCTCTAGTAACGCGTTCAGACTAATAAAATTGAACACATACGCAAGTTAGTAATAACTAATAACGTATGTTACAAACATACGATTAATGTGTATTAATATGTTAAATTAAATTCCTGCATCTGCATCTACCTACTTATATCTGCAGCGTCACTTTACCACGAATAAAAAAATATTTTTTTAACACACTACATTTATACTCGATTAATAATCAAAATGCAGATGCGTTAGCACCCATGAGGACTAAGATAGAATACCTCGTTTCCAGTAAAAGGGTCTCCAGTTCTCTACACTCACCATACGAAACAGCGCCATTAAGTTGATATTTTACGCTGGTATTCCGTGTTATTTAAAAGTTAAGTCACCTATCTAAAGCATCCATCTAGAATCCATTTTTTTGATATAACATTGTAATAACTCTATTGAATAAAATAATTAAAACGCTATCGTCCATTAAAAGCTCGCGGCAATCATAAAGCCATCGCTTTCTCTTCCACCGATCCCGCCACAATCCGACATTACAATGCAGGCCGCATCGGCAAAAACGAAAACATTCTCCATTTTCCCTGAAAATCCCACGAAATTAAAACTAAATCGCGTGACCCGAATCTCGATTTCACCCCCGAAGCACACAACTACAACATAACACCAATAAGTGCTATATTCCAAACGCAACTATAAGCTCAGGTATTGCCAACCCTCGGTAAGAATTCACTTTTGCAAAAATATACGAATAGTTATACGTCGCCGGGGTCTCCCCCACCCTTTCGAAGGAGGGGGTCAGGAGCAGGAAGTGGGTTGAAGCTGCGGGTGTTTCTACCGCGGGCGGGGTGTCTCCTAAAAACGGTTAAGTAGCTCCCCCTTTCCCTCTATAACTATTTTATGTGGTCCCCTTAGAAAGACGGCAGAGATGGGGCGGTCGCGATACGTAGGCACAGTCAGCGTGGGGAAGTAAAATTTTAATACGTCTAGCCCGTTAAGAATTCAAAGCGGATTTATAATTGAATGATTAATAAGAGCACGGATATGATTTTGTGCGTGACTGTATTTTTTATGTTATGGAAGTTAATTTTGGAAAGACTTAAACTTGATTTTTATTATTCTTCAATTTAAAAAAAAAATTAAAATAATGGCATGTTAACAGTAAAAACGGTTCTCGACAATTACAACGCACAGTATACACACAGCAGCATTGTCGAGCCGAACCATTGTGTAGCTCTACCACTCGAATTACAGTAGTAAAAACATTAGTTATATCATAGTATATTACTAAGGCATACATTTTATTCCGTGGGTGTCGTAAGAGGTGACAGAGACAAAATTAAAAATTAAAAATTTTGTACAACCGATTTCAATATAAATTATTAAGAATAACTCAAAAACGATTGGTCAGACCTTGATCAAATTTATATGAGACCACATGAGAAGTACCAGCTTTCAAATAAAAAAAGAATCATCGAAATCGGTTCACCCAGAAAAAAGTTATGAGGTAACCACACATAAAAAAAAACATACAGTCGAATTGAGTATCGTCTCCTTTTTGAAGTCGGTAGAAAAGAAACAGGAGAATCGCGGCAGCATTTTCCTGATATCAACTCTAAATAATAAAAAAACTGCAGTTGCCAATCCGTTTAGCAGTGAACTTTTAATAGGTTGTAATAATGTTTTACGTGGTTGAGCCATGCTGCAGCTATATTAATAGTATAGTTGTAGCACGAATGGGTCGGCTCGACCGGGGAAGGACCACGCTCTCACATAATACCAGCGTAAAATAGCAGCTTAATGCTGCTGTGTTTCGTATGGTGAGTGTAGAGAACCGGAGACCCTTTTTACTGGAAAAGAGGCATTCTATCTTAGTCCTCACGGCTGACAACGCATCTGCATTTAAATTCGCAAACGAAGATAGATGTAGATGTCTATGTGCCACAGCAACCACTTACCATCAGGTGGACTGTGTGCTCGTTTGTCACCCTTATTCTATAAAAAATGATGATGATGATGATGATATTGTAAAGGAACCATAGATATTGTAAATAACCATATCTATCTGTATAATGTATCTGAGGGTGACAGTCACGCGAGTTAAGTGCTTTATCCCCATCCTAAAAGTGCCCAACGTGCCTAAAGAAGTTTTCACTTCAAAAATTATTGCCACTTGTACATTATAAAGTTATAAAGAGGATTAATAAAATAAAACGTTATCCGTGAGCGATGATGCTAAATCAGGACTTCGACTCAGCATATTATGCTGCTGTATAGCGTTTGCGGCAGCGATGATTTTCAGCAAAGTCCCATAAAAGACGTAAGGTGCTACGATTTTTTAATTTACATGTTTGAGACTTTTGGCAAAATTATTTATTCTGCTCAAAATATAACCTAGTTAAATACTGGTATATTTAAAAGTTTCAAAATTCTACTGTAGAATTCAATAGAGAAAAAGTAAAAAATTCATTTTTTCACTTTTACAACTGGTTCGGAAAAACCTTTGTCCTGGGAAGAACCAGCAATAAATCCAGCGGGACCGTTTTTTTTTTCAAAGTAAAATTATACAATATAATACAGGTTGTACAAATAATCATCACATTCTCAGGGGTTATTATCAACCATGCATTCTTATATACCTATTACTAACTGGTACCCGACGCGTTACTGCCACAGAAGAAATAATTGTGGAAATAAAAATTTCAAATTTGGAAGAGTTACATTGTTTAATTAGGAATGATAATAGATTCATTGAAATTTAATGATATATAACTTTCAAATAAATTTGTCGGTACAATACGCGCGCCACCTTCTGTAAGTTTATTGTACTATGCCTATAACGAAATAAGTTGACAAAGTTTCACCGCAGTCTGATGAACGGTATGGTAGCGCATAAACGAACAAACAAACATTAGTTTTTATATATTAGATAACCCGTTCTATACAGTTTTTGCTTAATAAATATTTAAACTTGATAATACACCAACCTTGTATATTTTGTGGGACTTTGTTATAAAAGCGTGCTACACATTGCCCCATGAATGAATTACTGACTCTATGGAGTCGCGTAACTGGTATCACTAGTTTGTGTTTGTGGTAACTTAATGTTACTTTTAAAATTAGCAATGCTATTAACATCACCAAACAACTCTAAGTAAGCTTAAAATGTTTATGCTGGGAGAGGTTCGCGACAGTAGTCGAATGGCAGTTTAGAACTAACAACTTTTAAGTTTAAAAGTTGTCCGCACACAACTTTAGAGCTACTCTCTTTTATATTAGGATTTATATTTCTTCAGCACGTAAAGGTCCACTGCTGAAAATGGGTTTCTCCTTTCCCGTTGTAGGGACTATTTTTCCTAATCGTCACGCTTGGTTGGCGGATTGGCAATTACAGTGCCAGACGTCTCGCAACTTTGATGCAACTGCCTGTCGTTGGTCTGGGTATATTTTGTCTGGCTTAAACCAAATGGTTGGTTATACAGGGTTATTTTGCAATAACCGGTCAAATTTGCAGAGAAGGTTCAGAATAAGTAATATAGGCAAATGGTGAAGAAATATAATTAAAAAAAATCTCAAACATTTTGTCATAATTATCTTTTAAATTCAAAATGCGTGGTAATACATTATTTTAACTGATTTTAATGCGCACGCACACATTCGTAAGGGCCGATCGGTAGGCAAAAATGTTGTTGCCCATAAATCACATTCAATTTGGGATAGTTTCAAATATAAGTAGAAGCCTTATTTACTCGTATTTTCAAAAACTGCAATAACTGTATACCATTATTTATATATTTGAACTTAAGTTTAAAATTTGGCTACTCTTTGAAAAATAACCCTGTGTCATCACATCTTTTTTTTATAGGATAGGGTGACAAACGAACACACAGTCCACCTGATGGTAAGTGGTTGCTGTGACCCATAGACATCTACATCTATCCTCAATAAAGAATCAAAATGCAGATGCGTTGTCATCCGTGAGGACTAAGATGTAATGCCTCTTTTCCAGTAAAAAGGATCTCGGGTTCTTAGTATTATTTTATGCTGGTATTCTGTGAGAGCGTGGTCCTTCTCTGGTCGAGCTGACCCATTTGTGCTACAATTATACTACTAATATAGCTGCAGCATGGCTCTATCACGTAAAATCTATCGGAATTCATAAGTTTTGTCTGGCATTTCCCAAAGCAGCTTCATTCATACGACACCCACGGGACGTAAAATCTATCGGAATTCATAAGATTTTTCTGGCATTTCCCAAAGCAACTTCATTCATATGACACCCACGGGACGAAATGTGTGGTTGGAACCTATATCGCGTCTGTTTTATAGGGAAGATGTCCAGGTAAGAAATTTTCAGTAGCAGCCCCGAGTCAGGAAGTTGGCGGTAATTCACATGCCGGCTTTTAAAAAGGATTGCAGGTGCGTTGCCGGCCTTTTAAAAAGGAATAAGCTCGTTTCTTTAAGGCCCCTAAGTCGTATTGGTCCGGAAAAATCGCCGGTGGTAAACGATTCCACAAAGTAGTCGTGCGAGGAAGAAAACTCCTAGTAAATTGCAAAGTAGTGGACCGCCAAGCAACCAGATGATGTAGATGGTAACGTAAGTTTTGTCGCGATGTGCGTTAATGAAATTTAGCGACTGGAATTAATCCGGACAACTCCTCAGAGCACTCCCCGTGGTAAATACGGTAGAAAATGCAATGGGATGCAACATCAGCGGCAGTGAGTCGAGCCGATCGGTAAGAATGCGGTCGTCGACGACCGAGATAGTGTTTCTTAATCGGAGATAGATGTGTTTGTCACTTCTTTAAAAAATAAATTCTAACAATACTTAGGATACAAATATTAAAAAAAATATCTTCCTATTTGTATAGTATACTAGCTGGTACCGCGTTGCTATCACAGAAGAAATAATTGTGGAAATATCGTTTTAAATTTGGAAGAGTTATATTGTTTAATTAGGAATGACAGTACATTAATTGAGTTGAATGATACATAACTTTCAAATAAATTTGTCGGTACTATACGCGCGCCACATAGTGTAAGTTAATTGTACTATGCCTATAACCTTCGCGCAAGTGCAAGCAATAATTTGACAAAGTTTTATCGCAATCTGATGAACGGTATGGCAGCGCCTGAAATACGAAAAAAACAAAAATTAATTTTTATACATGAGATTTTTGGTAAATGTGCATGCTATATATAAGACGCAAAATATGTGCACATTCCGCTCTGTAACAATACCGTATTTTATGCAAAAAATTATGTTAAAAAAATATTATTATTATTTAATGCAAAAAGCCCTCCGATAGATGGCAGTTTAACTACTTTGTATTTTTAACAGACGTTAGTTTTAGCTTTACACCGCATCGGTGACACGAAGCAGCGTCAAATGTGCGAAACGTCTAGCACTGCGATAGTCATACCATCTGTCATGTGTAAGGGGTCAAGGCCAAATCTTTATTTTAGATTGACAAGTATGTTCTCACAGAACACTTGCGAGAAATAGCAGCTTAATGCTGTTGCGTTTCGTATGGTCAGTGTAGAGAACCGGAGACAATTTTTACTAGAAACGATGTATTCCATCTTAGTCCTCAAGGGTGACGACGCATCTGCATTTCAATTCTTAATCGAGGATAGATATAGATATCTATCCTCGATTAAGAATCACTTACCATCAGGTGGGCTGCGTGCTCGATTGTAATTATTCTATATTTAAAAAAAAAAACTCCATACTAGATATTAGGCAGAGGCCCATGACAAACAGTGCACTGTTACTGTGCAAATTAATATTACATATAATGTACTATGTGTACAATTATAAAAGGAAAAGAAAGCGAAATGTTGTTCAGAACAGAAGTTTTAATAGAATTTCATCATCAAAATTACATTATAGGCTAAAAGATAAAATATGAATAGATAAATAAACTGAAATAATACACCTGTACGAAAATTACATAAAGAGATCAAGTTTTTCATTCGCTCCATTCATTCACAACAATACACCGTCTAGCTAGCGTAAGTGAACACGTTTCTACGATTCACGCGTGAGAATGTTTGTCTTTTTTGTAAACCTGTTGCCAGTTTTGTAGAGTTTGGTGAGAGTTTTTGTAAGTGTGATATTTATTAAAATTGTTTGCTTGTCTTTATTTAAAAATATAACATTTTTGTGAACATTGCTCTCTAAAAGGAATTTGAATTAAGAATCGTTACTTAAAAGTTTATTAAATTTTATTGTAAAATTTAAATCTAATTAGAATTTTTTGTAAAAAAAAAAAATAATATTTAGGTAATAATATAAAACTATTTTTATACAAATAATGTGAAATAAAACAAAATATAGAAACAAAAATCTCTTAACAAAATAATTATATAAATTAAACCTAACTAAGTGTCGACGCTTTATTTCAGAACTTAAATTATTAAACCTCCGAAATTTTCATTTAATAAATATTGCTACTTATATAAAAAGCATCATGAATGGAGCCTTCATTTTTTTAATATCCTTCTTTTAAAAAAGATAAAGGTAATACAAACATAAATCCACTTACCATTAGAAATGTAACAATAAAAAAGTACAATGCGAATTTCTTTCTTTTCTTACTACAGAAGTCTCATGCAAACAAGTTTGAAGTAAACTAGACTGTAATAAACGCATCCCTACAGAAGATATCGTCGTATAACAGGTTGGACAAACTCGCTCTGTATTTGTCATTTTCTAACTAATTCCCACACAACGTGTATTTTGATAATAAAAGCGCCATTAAAAGAGTTACTTTTAAAAGAAAGTTCAAGTAAATCCAACAATGCGACCAAGATCACCATATTTTTCAGCCGGTTTTACTACTTTAGGGTTGGAAAAAGATTGAAGAAGTAGGTGATTGACTTATTTGTTAAATTTACAATATTATTTTGTGAAAACATTTTAAAAGTTTTTCTAGTATCCAAAAACATTAATTAAAAAAAACAATGAACTCGTATGCAGTGCAATGAACTCAACCTAAGTTAAAAATTAAATTATTTCATTTATAAATATACACGATACAACATTTTGCATTGTCTTTTTCATTCTCATATTACTCTTTTTTATTATCATATTTATTTATGTTGACGTAATACTCGCACAGTTTATTTTATTTTATCCGCATAATAATGACAGACCAATTTTGATATTCGTAACAAGTGGTAAAATAAAAAATTTGTACAACCGACTTCAATATAAATAAAATGAAAACATCATCAATGTAATCGAAGTCAATTAAATACACATTATTAAAGATAACTCAAAAATTACTGGTCAGATCTTGTTCTATCAAATTTATATGGGACCACATGAGAAGCACCAGCTTTCAAATAAAAAAATCATTAAAATCGGTTCACCTAGAAAAAAGTTCTGAGCTAACACATATAAAAAAAATACAGTTGAATTGAGTACCTCCTCCTTTTTTGAAGTCGGTTAAATATCTACATACATACCAAAATTATTAACTTGGTCTTTTTTGTGTATTTTTTATTGGTATTTTGTTATATTGGTATGATGTGAGAAAATCATCAGCATTCATCATTACAGCGCTTCACAAGTCTGCTGAGCATAGGCCGGAAGAAAAATGCCACAAAACATAGAACATAGACCTGCCCCAAATAATGCGACAAAACACAGTACTGAACCATCTGCATTCATCGACTTCCGCGTCACCTACACTTCGCTTACGGGTACCTCTTCGAGCTATATGGCCGGCCCATTGCTACGTTAGCTTTCTGATCCGTTGGGCTATTGTTGTTAGTCTGGTTCTAATGCAGATGTCCTCATTTCCATTTCTACCACGCGGAGAGACTCCGAGCCTAACCCCCTTCATAGCGCTCTTGAGCTTAGCGACCTTAAGCTTCCTCATACGGTCAGTGGGGAAGGACAACGTTTCAGATCTGTATGTCATAGCTGGCAACATGCACTGACCTAAACTCTTGTTTCCAAGTTTTAACATCTAAGAACGAGACGAGAAGATGTGACGTAATCTCCCGAACCAAACCGAACCGTAACCGGTGGGATTTGTATTTATCGAATAATACAATCGGACAATTTGTCCTAGGTCAACATACTTGGCAAGAATTTCGAGCGTAGTGGTCCGAACTACTATAACAAGGGCATAGGTGTGATTTAGAATGGACTTAATATACATGTGTGAAAATTACGATTCATTTCATTATGATTGGTTATCAAAATAAACAAATAATAAATAATGGTAATTACTTATTACACTACTAACTTACAGTTGGTAGTTTATAAAATTCCTGCCTACTACTTAAAATTTTTTGTTTTTTAATCGTTCAGCAGTGGAGTTTTGATAAACTGAATGAATGAGATGAACATACATACATAAATAAATTAGTCTGTTAATATCATAACTCTCCTTTTAGCATTGCCGTAGTCAGGTAAAAATGTCGACCTCAACAATAAATCTTGGATGACCAAAGACCTAAGTTGCACGAATGGGTCGGCTCGACCGGGCAAGGACCACGCTCTCACAGAATAGCAGCGTAAAATAGCAGCTGCTGTGTTTCGTATGGTGAGTGTAGAGAACCAGAGACCCTTTTTACTGGATACGAAGCATTCCATCTTAGTCCTCACGGGTGACAACGCATCTGCATTTTGATTAGTAATTTAGGATAGATGTAGATATTTATGGGCCGCAGCAACAACTTACCATCAGGTGGAATGTGTGCTCGTTTGTCACCCTTATCCTATAAAAAAAATCGTTAGCTATTTTCGAAGGGGATTCATTTTAAACCATGTCAGAGCCGACATATTATTATAAACTTATACGAGTGGATCGGCTCAACCGGGGAAGGACTACGCTCTCACAGAATACTAGAGTAAAATAGCAGCTTAATGCTGCTGTGCTTCGTATGGTGAATGTGGAGAACCGGAGACGCTTTTTACTGGAAACCAGGCATTCGATCTTAGTCCTCAGAGGTGACATCGTAGGTAGCATCCACTTACCGTCAGGTGGACTGTGTTCGTTTATCACCATTAGTCTATAAAAATAACATTTGCGTTTAATTGGAAAATAATAAATTCCGTCGAATGTTTTTTTTTTATGTTGCCTTTATTGTTATGTTACCTTTATTTCTTAAATAAGCAGACTAACGAGTAGATTCTTAACCGGATTGTCACGTGGATCCTGTAGGAAAATCCGAAATGTTTGCCGCAATTGACGGCTCCGTGGCGCAGTGGCTTAGCAATGAGTTGCTGCGCTAAGGGCCGAGGTTCGAATCACACGGAACAAGTATTTGTATGGCCTACAAATAATTGTTCTGCGTCTGGATGTTTGTCCTTGTGAAATTTGTATGTAAACTTCCCCACGATACAGGAAAATCCTAGTGTGGAGGTAACGTTTTAAAAAAAAAATTTTAGAAGTCAGATGAGTTAGCCAAACCACAAATTGAACTGTATGATATTCGAGACCTGATCCGGCAATGTTAATTTTATTTCTTGAGATTTTACCACTATATATGCTTTTACAGTGATTGCTGTAATCATTGCAAAAGCATATATGTTGATAACTAGCGCCGCACCAGCTTCGCACAGGTGATTTCTGAATTTCGACAACAGCGCCACCTAACGGGTCCAATTGTGAACCTAAACCATCCAAAATCTAAACCACCCACACACACACACATAAAATTTTCATAGAAATCAGTCAGAGTCATTTTCGAAATTTGGCGAGACTAACATACACCAATTGATTTTTATATATAGAGATATGGCAGGTTATTATATACAAGATTGCTTTTAATTTACTGAGGCTTGCGAATTGCTTTAGTCCACAATTTTTTCAGAAAGGCTCAATTCACTGTACAACGGACTGTCTCAAATTATAGGATCTTTTAATGGGAACTCTTTAAGGGAAAAGGCAAAGTTGCAAGTGACCTAAGCGGCGACAGTAAAAAACGCCAAATGAGCAAGACTTCTGGTACTGCGATCGTCAATCCGTCTGCCAAGTATGGCATTTATGTCAAATTCTTATACAAATTAAATTCAACGCAGTGTGGAACTCCCACATCTAGTAATGAACTTTTTAAAAAGAGAAAGAAAAAATTGCATCATTTCTTGAGAATAGATTACTCCTTTATCAAACTCTATAGTAACTTTTAATAACCAATAAAATTTGTGAAAACAAATTTTACTCTCTTTCTTTTGATAATCCAACTTACTTACGAAATAATTTCAACTCATTGTATCAAAATGCTACGAACCCCTGCACGGTTGCTTGTATCCATGTAAAAAGCCAACGTCTAAGGCGCCCGGAGAGGGTCGGCGGAGGGAGATAAGAGGGGACTCCGCGGATCATATACACACCTGAACTGGGCCTGTGTGCGTTCACAACACACAAGTGTGCGTTTATATTTTCATTTCAATAGTTTTTACGTTGCATCCGTGTGCGTTAGGCGAGGATGTCTGCGTTGATGTCGTATTGATTCCGCCGCTGTGGCGAAGTTGGCAAGAAATTTATTATCTGTAAGATGGGCTGTGGCTGGAAGTCAATCTGTATGCTTCATTTAGTTTATTACAATGGCATTTGGAACATACTGTTTAAGTTTCTGATAGACTTACTTTAAATCCGAAACTTCATATAACATTGATATTGTTCATCGTCTCCAGTTTTATGCAAATAATTGCTCATTAATTAATCGATTAAATGTAATTGTCGATATATTAATTATTAAAATTATAAATACTTAGAATAAATTCGCCTTTTCAGCATAGCATTTAATTATTAATAATTTTAAATTTTACTAACGCCTACAGAAAGAAATCCTTCTTTTCAGTCAAGCGCCTTAATGTGAAATGTAATATGGACAAAGAGCTCTTTTGATGTTTTATTAAAGTTAGAAATTGATACAGTCAAAGGGTTTAATAGTTAGTCCTTTATTTACGCGACTAAGGGAATCTTACAACATAGTTCGTAAGTAATATTGACAATAAAGTAAGGTAAACATAAACAGAAATTTGATGCATAATGTAAATTATTTTATTATATACCTGTTGCAGGTAAATAAAATAATAATTCACAATGAACACATACACTAAACTAATCAAATAAATTGTGCTAAGTATCATCGTTTATCACAAGTGATTTTCTTTACACTACTGTCAGTCATGATTTGTATGCAATACTCCTTAATAATAATAATTATAGTACAAATGAATATATGATTGATAATAACCCTGGAATGAGGTGGTCGCTACCAAGCAGTTTCTAAAATAAATTTTGTACTTAAATAGTTTGTACAACCATTAATGTAAAATTTACTTTAAAAAAAAGTCCTGCTGGGTTTCTTGCTGGTTCTTCCAGGACAGAGGTTTTTTTCGAACCAGTGGTAAAGTAAAAATGACTTTCAATAAGAATTACACATGTAATCTATATTGAATAAAAATTATTCTATTCTATTCTATTCTATTCTATTCCGTACAAAGTGACTGACACGGCAGTTAACGGATTAATTATAACTATTTACAAAATTGATTACTTAAAAATTAGATTTAAAATAGTTTGATATACTTTTACTTGCGATGAAAATAATAGAATATAAATAGAGAGTTTTTATACAAATTCCTATTCCATTCCATTCCAAAACAACCTCGCAGATTTCTGATTCTCTACTGGCCATATCATGCAAGTACCTGCGTCTCGTACTATTTCTTTTCAAAATGCAACGATAACCTTCCGTTTTCTTCAAGTACCAAAATATGGCGTTAGATTAAAAAAGAGATCAGATACAGTGAGTGGTTCTGAAGGCGGAGTCAGAAGAAAGATGCATTATAATTGAGACATTCCATCAAAATAGAACATGAATAGACCTGTCATCAACGTATGATCAGTCAAGTTTGTAACTTTCCTATAATGGACAGACATCCATTATAGTACTTGCAAAAATAGTCTATTTGATAGCCACGCATCGCATCGCATTGCTTCAAAAATATTGTGTTTGAATTTCAGGTTTATGTTTCACATAGAACATATAGTAACATTTATGTCATATCATTTATGTCAGTAACATATGTCATTAAAATAAGCTCACTAACTGAAAAATACGCATATCTAATGTTTCAGAATTTCTCAACCATTTAGTGCAACAAAAAACCTACTTAGACGACAGTAAGAGGACAGAGGATATCAATAAAATGCGAAACGCAGTTGTGAAGGCTATTAAAAAGGTGACCAGAAAATATATTTCATCGGTTGAAATTATAACTTCTTCTTTTTAACCGATTTCCATGAAATTTCACATACGAATTTCGTTCCAATGACAAAAAAAATTATTTAAATTCTGGATCTTAATTCTTCAGTCCTGATGCTGCAGGGTACTAGTAGCTCAGACCATGTGGACTTAGTAACCGTTTTACGTTATTATAAAATAATATATTAGTTAATTAATTATTAAAATACTTCTCTAAAATATTATAGCTATAGTATCAAGTGTGTTCTTAATCTTTATTTAATACTAGCGACTCGCCCCGGTTTCGCTTGGATGGGATATATTAATGTGGCGTCATTTATATTTTTTTATAATAATCATCATTCCTCAAAATAAATCTCCATCGTCATTGTTCTCTATCTGTTCATAAATTTATATCACAATCGGTCAGTCATTCCGAAGATTAGCCCGGAAAGACAGACTAAAATTTTACAAATGGTTATTCATGTCTCGGGCTCTATTAAAGGCAGCTATTTCGGCTGAAACTGCAATTTTATTTATATGTTTAAAAAAACGAAATATAAAATACACGATACGTATATTATTTTTTCTACACAATAAGATAACACACGAAATGTAAATTGCACTAAAATAATAACATCGGATAATAATACAAGAAAAGCGCGCCAAAAGGTTGACGATCCCGTGACTTCCGTTCGCAGGCTCGAGTTTGAAAAAGCGAGCGTCTAAGGAGGCGAGGCGCGGCGCGGGGGCGCCATATTTTAAGATGGCTTCCGAGCGCGAATATCGACGCGCCGACACCCGCCCGCGCCCATTTAGCGTCGGAATTTTGTCGGCACTGATTTGTGAATAGTTTCAGTTTAGTTTCGCTTTTTCGGAAAGATTTTTTCGCACTTTTTCTACCGGGTTTTCATTACCGAGATAACCTTATAAAAGTAAGGTTTATGAAATGAATACCTAGTGTTAGTTATTTTCCGATTTATGGCTGGATTGTCCAAATTTTCATAGAAATACGAATACGCAATACGAGTAATTAAGGAGTAGAAGCCTTATTTACTCGTATTGCATTTTTTGCAACTTTTTTTTAAACAACTGCATTTTTTATACGATAAGGGTGACAAGCGAGCACACAGTCCACCTGATGGTATGTGTTTGCTGTGGCCCATATACATCTACATATATCCTCGTTTGTGAATCAAAATACAGATGCGTTGTCAGCCGTAAGGACTTAGATGGAATGCCTCTTTTCCAGTAAAAAGGGTCTCCGGTTCTTTACACTCACCATACGAAACACAGCAGCATTAAGCTGCTATTTTACGCTGGTAATCTGTGAGAGCGTGGTCCTTCCCCGGTCGAGCCGACCCATTCGTGCTACAACTATACAATGAATATAGCTACACCATGGCTCTACCACGTTTAAACATTAACATTAACGTTTAAGTATTAACGGTATATCATTATTTATATATTTGAACTTAAGTTTATAATTTGGCTACTCTTTGAAAAACTAACCCTGTATTTTGTCCAGCAGAAAATCCTATTGACATTCGATATCTTAATCGTATTTTAGAATATTGTACAGAGATTTTGGTTTCTCAATCTAGCAATCCTAGTCTTATCCTTTTACTTACACTTACTATAATATGATAATATCATTTGTCTTACCTAACTTATTTTTCCTGTCCCGTTCGCTACTTTTCTCCCGTTTTTGCTAAAATTTATATTATGTGATCAAAAAAACGCACGAAGCACAGGCGCTACGTCTATGCCTTGAGCAATCGACACGGAAGTCGTTAGATACAGGTGGCTCAGAACCATATTCTGTGTCACTTTTGTGGATTTTTACACCTCGAAGGGCCTCAGTATTTCATATTAATTTCTACTTGAAATAGGTACCCGTTTCTGAGAAAAAGGAACTTGGCAGAATGGCAGACGGAAGGACGGGCAACAAAGTGATTTTATAAGGATTCCATTTTTTCCTTTTGAGTCCTGGAACCCTAAAAACGCTGGTGTATTGGGAGATCACTGACTAAATCACACAAAATAAATAATATGTTAACAAATGACTCTCGCTCCTAGACTACTTACTTCCATGCGACATCACATCCAAACTGTACCAACATAATCATAAATTAAGAATAAATAAACTGCAAAAGCAATAAACTGTTTACTGCCTCCAATTTATAATATATTGTCTATAGTAGCGCTACTGAAACTTTATTAAATAGGTAGGTACAGAGTTATCATTTTAATAAAAACTTTAGGAAATAGTGAATAATCTTTTTATTTGGCTAATTATATAAACAACTTTTTATTTTCTTAAATTTACGCCACCGCGGCGCAGTGGCTAAGCCTTGAGTTGCTGCTCTGAGCGTCGCGTGTTCGCATCCCACACGGAACAAGAACTATTTGTATAGATTTTTTTTACAGAATAAAAAGTAATTAAAATTAAAACAACAAGTGGTAAAATTAATAATTTTGTACAACTGACTTCAATATAAATTATTAGGGATAACTCAAAAACTACTAAAAAAAATAATCATCGAAATCGGTTCACCTGGAAAAAAGTTACACACATAAAAAACATACAGTCGAATTGAATACCTCCTCTTTTTTGAAGTCGGTTAAAAAATTATAAAAAGAATGTCTCGCAACTTTGACGCTTCTACCCATACCGATCTAGACATGTTACTCCTAGCGTAAAAGAAATAGTTTTACCGCCATCTTTCTGGAATATCCCATAGTCGTCACTTGCGACATCCACGGGACGAAATGAAGTGACAGGTTCCCTTACGCCGACAATTCCATGGCAAAGAATGAATATTTGTAAACCCATTACCATTACCATTGAATCCTATCAGAAGTCCACTGCTGAACATGGGTATCCCCTATAGATTGCCTCATAGGGAAGATATTTGCTTTAGTTTCCACGTTTGGTAAGCGGGTTGGCAAGCGGGTTGGCAAACGGTTTGCCAAGCGGTTTGGCAACCGTAATGTTTTATTTTTTTAGCTTAGCTGTTATGAAGATGGAATATGCTGCTGCACATCTCATGATTCAGTTTCCCTCTCCCACTTCTTACGACACCCACGGTATGTTATGAGGTAGTGCATATTTTAAACGCCAACCACACGGTTCAATAGTTAATCATTATTTAATAAATTTATAAAATTACTAAATAATGATTTGCTATAATATTATTCCCGATTAGCTACAACATTAGCTATGTTTTAGCGTATCGTATATTATTTTCACGTCTATAATACCTGTAATGAATTTCCGAATATTAACCCCGGAATTAACTGCATTTTTATATCCACAAATAACAAATACGTTTAGTTATCAAAACGAAAAAATAATAGGTTTGGGAAAAAGTTTCTTCGTATTTTATATACAAATTCAAGACATTTTTTTTCAACGTTTAATTACATTTAATTATAATATATATGTGCCATTTTGTTCGATAACTTGTTTCCATCTTGTAGGTAGTGAAATAATCCCGTTGCTATAGAAATCTTGGGATTTTTGATGAAAAAAATGCGACAAGTGGTTTTGACAGTCCTCTCCTGATGTTAACCTAACACTACCCAAAGAATTCTGAAGAAACCGAAACAGGTGAAAATCTGAGGGTACAAGGTCAGAACTATATGGTGGATGCATTAACACTTCCCAACCAAGCTCTCTCAATTTTTGCTGAGTGGCCAAAGATGTGTGTGGTCTGGCGTTATCATGATAAAAGACCACTCATTTTCTGTTTTCCGAAAGTTTTTTCTCAATTTCTTGCAGTTATTGGCAGTAGAGATCTGAATCAATTGTTTTGCCCCGCGGTAAAAGCTCATAATAAACGATGCCCTTCCAATCCCACCATACACATAGCATCACCTTATTGCGTGTTAATCCGGGTTTCGCTACAGCTGTGGAGCTTGACTACCCCTTGACCATGATCTTTGTCGCACGTTCTTATCGTAGGTGATCCATTTTTCATCACCAGTGATCAAACTTTTCAAAAATAGTTCGGTTTCATTACGTTTCAATAGAGAATCGCAAATGAGTACACGATTCATTAGGTTTCTTTCAGTGACCTCGTGTGGCACCCAAATATCGAGCTTTTTTATATAGCCAGACTTTTTCAAATGGGTCAAAACTGTTTTGTTGTCAATCCTCAATTCCTCGGCTATGTCGTAACTACTAATATATAATATATTTAATCTTGCTCCACTTTTTCAAAAATGACATCTACTTTATCCGTATGAGGGCGGCCAGTACGAGCTGCTCTTTGAAATCAAAATTCCCGGACTGAAAACGCTTGAACCAACTTTGTGCTACTCTTACTGACACTGCATTAGGTCCATAAACGTCACAAATTTTTTTCGCGCCTTGAGTCGCATTTTTCCCTTTTTTGTAATAAAACTTCAGAATGTATCGAATTTCTTCGTTATATTTACTCATTTTGGCGGACAATTAATTGAAAATTAATTGAAAAATAGCGGGAAAGTGGTTTTTCTTTTTATTTTTATTTTTCTTAATGTCCTATATGTATTAATATTAAAACCAGCCAGATAAAACAGTACAACCAAAGATATTTTTCCTGAATTTTATACAAACAAAATACGAAGAAACTTTTCACCGACCTATTATACAAAATTTAAATTAATAATGAGGTTAATAGGAAACTGAGCAAATACTGTTGCAAAACTTTGGACACACAAAAAGATTTAAACTATGTGAAGTCAAAATAAAGCTTGTAACTTGTAATAATAATAAAAATACAACATCGGTGTGATAAAGGCGGGAAAAATAAATTCAAATTTAAATTATCTAGACGAGAGTTTCAACTGTGGTCGTTTCTTTGATGTGACATTACGCTGAACGTTAATACCCATTTCTAAAATAGCTTCAATCTCCTTTAACTCATCACACAGCACAGGCAAATTGTTACCGTCTATTGACACATAGATTAATCCGCGAGGCTTCCTATCCGCTGTTTTTTGATAAGTGAGAACATTGACCAGTTTCCTTAAAAAAATGTAGCTCAAGTCATTAAAAGCGAGATTCAAATAACTCAGTGTATTGTTTCCGTTGCAGTACATAACTTCATCTTTAACACAGGTATTGTTCGAGAAAAATGGGTCGCTAAAGTCTCCTAAGGATGTCTGGACTATAGATACGGCTTTGTCATGTAGAATTTTATCAGAGCTATCATAATTGCTTGCAGTCGTCTCAGGAACAGAGAGTAACGATCCTTCTCTTTCGATCCCTTTTGCTTTCTTTCTTACGGTAGTTGGAACTGACCGTGCAGGCTTTTTCTTTGCCAGTGATTTTCCTAGGTCTCCAACCTTTAACTCTTTCATTGTGCTATCTATTAAATCATTTTTAGTTTTTAAAAACGATAGATAACGAGACCTAGATGCTAAAACTTCTTCAGGTGTTAAACAAAACTCTTGTAAGCTACCCAATAAGTCAATAGCACCATCATCTGTAATTCTGTTATCGGATAAATTGAGATAAATTAAGCATCGGTTGGAACGTAAAACATTTGCCAAACATTTTGCGCCAATATCAGTAATTCTATTTGATGCTAGATTGAGTACAGACAAGGATTTTGAAGCTGAGTTCGGATATGCTAGCTTACTAGCAATGTTTTGTAAAACATCATCTTCAATTTTACATCGACATAAAGATAAGTGACGTAATACCGATTCGTGTTCTAGTAAAATATCATAGTTGGCTTCACACAGAGAGCAACCATCAAGGCAAACATCAGTAATGTTCGATAGAACAAGAATCTTTTTCAATTCATATATTGTAATTAGATCGGCTCCTTGATTGATCATAACAGAATTTAATTGAGGATGAAATTTGATGATCAAACTAATAATTTTGAGTACAATGCGGGGTATATGCTTATTTTTTTCGAAAGATATTTGAACTACATCTTCATTGTTGTCGAGAACAGCAACTATATAGACAATATCTTCAGCGGAACCGACTTGGTGCATGATAACCGTTTTATCTTCTCTATCTGACGCGGCGTCGGTTTTCGAAAGAACTGCTTTTGGTCTGCTCTTACTTCTTGATTTGCTACGGACACTTAGACCGGAGCTTCTTGTGTAATCACCTAAAATACATTATAACGTTTTGTATCGATCATAATGAAATGATTAAATCAATCGGCTGTATTATATGTGTTATTTTTTTATCATCATCTGAGAGAGAAAATGCCTAGACGGCGTGACGAAAGGTACATAGTAAGATTCTAAAAAACGGACGGGTAGAATGGAATGTTGGAGGAAAAGATGGGTAGCAGCATCGTCCTGATAATAACTCAAAATAATAAAAAACTGCGGTTGCCAACTCGCCTATCAAGTTAGTTGTTAGGATTTTTGCCTAGTTGCGTAGGAACTATGGCAAAAATCCCCCTATTAGGTAATATACGGGGAGACCTATGTGGAGCAGTAGACTCTGAAAAGCTGTGATGAGTGAATTAATGAATACATGTTCAGTGAAATAAACAGCTGTAATAACATTATGGGTGCAAATTCCCTGTTATTTGTTGATATTACTTTAATACTAGGAACAACAAGAGAATCGATCTTAAGTAGGATATTCAAAAGAGCAGTAAAACAGATTACACTTATGCACTCTTATTCACATATCTAATAGGTTTTAAACTTGTTGTATTATGTAGTTATGTATGTCATAAATATTGTAAAGCGTAGAGTTGAACCTTCCTGTTGTAAATATAATAATAATGTTACAACATATTTAGGATAACAATCTGGCACAAAACTGCTATATATATATATATATATATATATATATATATATATATATATATATATATATATATATATTTTAATTTATTTTGATTGTTATCTGTTTTGTAGTTCATATACCTAATAAATAAATAATTTGCTTGCGTGCTACAAAAATTGAGACTAATACCTCTTCTAGTTCTCAAAAATATCAATACTTTATTCATGCATATCATGACTTACTCTGGTACACTTTTGATATGATCACATTATACTCCGACTCAAGTTGACTGCAAGCCCAGGGCAGAAAGGCGACGAAGTCATCAGGTGAAGGTCGAATGTACGTTTCAGTTGACTCGCCCATTACACTAGTCTTCTCCATTGCGCAGGAATTACTAAGATACTTCTAAATATAAGTTATAAATTACCAAAATAACCTTCATAGAAAGTTTTCTTTGACAATGTCAAACATATGACATGTGGCATTGTTGACGTTTATTTTTTTAATTACCTAAAGGCTGATTTACACGGGGTCAGTAACAGGCGCCAGTGCTGGAGCCGAGGACTGACTCGCACTATTTACACGCAGTCAGTAGTCGTGGTAACTTCTTTAGGGTGTACGCACATTATTGAACTCAGTAGGCAAAAATGAATTCACGGAAACGGCAGAATTTACAACGATTAAAATATTTGTTGAGGAAATGTTCCTATCTGCTGTTGACAGAGTTGACGGAAATGTTAGAGGAAGAAATATGTAAAAAGAAACGTCTTTGGATAAGAAAATGGATAGACGACAGAAAAGAAACTGGAGGTTCTGCTTTGTTGTTGAATCAATTGAGATTTGAATATCCTGCGGAATTCAAACTGGATTTGAGAATAACGCCGAAGAATTTTGACGAATTGCTTTCATTGATAACAAGCTCTATTCAACGTCAAGATACATTCATGAGAGATGCTTTGCCAGCCAAAATAATACGCGAAATAACACTGAAATTTTTGGATTCAGGAATATCATTTCGGAACCTCAGTCACTTTTATCGTGTATCGAAACCATCTATTTCTCATTTAATACCAGAAGTATGCTGGGCAATATATGCAGCATTGAAAATACAAATTAAGGTAAGATATTTATTAGGGATAATCAAAAACTTAACAGTCAGATAGAATCAAAATAGTTCTAAGAATTTTCAAAAGCATGGTAAATTATGTTAGTTTCATCGTTGTTTTCACGCCCAACTTCATCGTTATTCAAGGTTCTGTTACTGGCGGTTGTAATGATTACTTGCTTAGGGTCTACATATCTAGGATTAATCGAAGTTCGTTCGGGGGGATAAAATCGCAAAGAGCTGCAGCTTGTGGCAGGCATCTCAGCAGGCTCCGTCCGATAAAATCCCAAGGAACTACATAACGTTGTCATGGGAACGTAAACGCTTGTTTACGTTTCCATACGAATATAAATTATATAATTAATATAAATAAATGTATCATGCATGCTTTCAGTAATATAAAAAAAGAGTTCATTTACCCTCATTTACTAATCTATATATTTTATAATTTTATGACAGGACGCGATGTAACCCTACAATTCTACGCCAGCGACTGACTAAGCACTGACTTGGTCGTTTAGATAAGGTCAATTCCTCTGGCGCGGGTGGCGGGGGGAGTGGACTAACTTCAAAATATTCAAGCAGGAATATTGAAGTCAGCACTGGCGCGACAGTGCTGTACTGACTCCAAATCAATTTACATTATGCTAGTAGCGGGTCAGCACTGACTTGCCTCGAATTTGGAGCCAGTTACTGTCGCTGTGTAAATAAGCCAAAATGCTTTTAAATATGTAAGCTGTGAAAACACCAGGAATTTATTTTTAGTCTGTGTTTATTAAGTTTTTGACATACCAACACACACCAACACATACCAACCTGCATAGGTGTATTATAACCATAGACTTAGAATATACCCAGTATATTCTAAGTCTATGATTATAACCGATTATTACCATACATTAGGTACCTACCTGGAAGCCATTTGTTACAAAAAGCATTAGTAATAAGGTCATCTATTAGTTCTTATCAGGTTACAAAGCTAGGTTACTTATTATTGTATAAAAAAATAGTATTTGTTAGTTACGTTTAATATAGATATTAAGTTAAACTCTAAATATTGCAAAAAAATACTTGTAATAAAATATTAAAGCTGACTTAAAAGAATTAAAAAGAAATAATTTCATATTCATTTCACTAGATGGAGTGACAATCTGGTAAGACATGCGTGAAAGTCGATGGATGCAGGTTGCTCAGGACCGTGCGTTGTGATGATCGATTTGATTGTATAATTGTATGATGTGACGTTCCTTGGGGGAGGCCTATGTTCAGCAGTGGATTTGTGAAGGGCTGTAATGAATGAATGAATGAATGAATTTCATATTCTGAAGTCGGGGTTTAAATTCTTTTATGCACTGTGTCTTAGTATCAATTTCATAATGTGAAATTATTTTGTTATTTTTAGTTTTTTGACTTACCCTTTTGAAAGAATAACTACGCGACTAAGACGCAATATACGTATTATGATCTGGAAAACCTATGGTTTTTGTGTTTGAAAAAATATTGGCATCAACTGAGATTTGAACCCAGGAACCGGCACTCTGAAGTCGGCAACTCTAGCCGATGACACCTTTCGTCAAATATACGTAGATAAAATGCATAATATTCTCGTAAATACACATATTTTGTACGGAACAACATATCACACTGTAGTAATAGTGCTATAAACTTTCCCATTTATTTTTCTACTTCATCATCAGCCGGTGAAAGCCCACTGCTGGACATAGGCCTCTACCACTGCAGTCACGCTTGGCAGGCGGATTCACAATCGTAATACCAGACACTTCGCACTTTTGACACTGCTTTCTGTCTCCGGTCCGGGTATTGGAAAGAAGTTCCTTATCGGACGGTACGAATTTAGCGGATGGGGGCTAGGCGAGAAAAAGTGTAAGATTTTTCCGTCACGACCCCTTCTGACGTAGTGTAGACGGCCTTGGCGACTATAAGGAAGCGCGATGGAATAATATCCATCTCCTTCGCACTTTTTCTTATCTTGCCATGAAAGAAATATTATTTTATTTTAAATGGCGCTTCATTTTAATAGACGCTATTAATTCATTTATTTGTATTTGTTAATCAATTATATAATACGTTAATCAATAATAATATACTACGAAAGGAACTTCGTTCCAACCGAGTGTTCCACGACACTCACGCATGTTTTTTGTCACTGATTGTGTATCCAGTTTTTTATTAGTGATAGATGATCGGAATCCAAAAAATCTTTTACGCATATCCCAAAGTCGCTTCATACGACACTCTTGAAGCAAAATGAGATAATGGTTTCTCCTAAGCTGCCAACACATGGCAAAAATCTACGTTAATATTATAACGTTTAGTACATATAAGAACAGTATGTACGTGTAATATTTTAATACATTATCTCGCGGTATGTAACGCAAGTAACGACCGCGGTAAGGCCGGGATGAGATTCAAGATGGCGCCGCTTTGAACACTTCTTAGCAGTCGCGTTGTGGCGATGGCGTCTAAGCATGGAGAAGGTTTTATATAAATATAAGCTGATTTTTTTTTTTTAATGACCAGTGTTAAAATGTTTTAATGTTTAGAAGTGTACCTACATCAATAGATAATATTAAAATTTTAATTTTGAAATTTAATCGAAATGCTAGTCAATGAGACATTGACTAGCATGATGATATCTATGTAACTATATTATAAAATTATAATTTTTTTTATAGGATAAGGGTGACTAACGAGCACACAGTCCACCTGATGGTAAGTGGTTGCTGTGGCCCATAGACATCTACATCTATCTTCGATTACGAATCAAAATGCAGATGCGTTGTCACCCGTGAGGACTAAGATGGAATTCCTCGTTTCCAGTGAAAAGGGTCTCCGGTTCTCTACACTTACCATACGAAACACAGCAGCGTTAGGCTGCTATTTTACGCTGGTATTCTGTGAGTGCGTGGTCTTTCCTCGGTGGAGCCGACCCATTCGTGTTACAACTTGTGCAACTTGTGTTGGTGTTAATGGCATTTTTATTGGCTTTAAAGCACCTTTAGTTATTGAATTAAGACACAAGATCACAATAATTGAATAACCTTACAGTAAACTTTTCACAACACACAAATTTAAAATGTGAACTTAGTCGCTCAAATGACCCGATTCAACTAAAAATTAAAGAATTCGTCATGGTGCACTTAAACATAATGAATTACCTCTTGAACTTGAGGGTAAACATTTTTGACATACTTGCATAACAAACATTCATCAGAAACACTTAAAGCTTTTGCTATCGCGAGATAACCGCTTGGCCAAGATTCCGTGCCGCTGAGGTAATAGTCACTTTTTAGTAACATTGCGCCGAATGCTATATAGCTTTTCTATTGGAGCACCACTATATATAAAACATACGACGTAATACACAGTGAATATAATTTTGATGTCAACAAAGCTAGCGAATAGGCCTGCTGGTAGGTTTTAAAGGCAGTCGATAGATGCAGGTGGCTTAGGATCCTGATTTGTAGGATTCCTAGAAGGAGGTATATGTCAAACAGAGGACTTGTGAAGGGCTGTAATGATGATTATAGTAATTATAATGAATTGATTTTGATATAAAATTGAATTTATTTTTACTCCTATTCGTAAAATAACAAAATTAAAAAGCTCACTCCATCTAACAGAGCGGGCGCTAGGAGTTATAATATCGCTGGTAGTTTTCGCGGGGGTTTTCTTGGAAGAAGGTGGGAGTGGGGCGTGGGTAGTGGGGTGGTTGCGTGATAACTCTCTACTTCGCCACTTATTTACATAATTACACATAATTCGTGTTGCGTTAGTTAGGTACGATCATATAAGAACGTCTCTCTTGAGTGCTATAAGACGTAAGCCTATTAACAAAGATACTCTGTGGTTTTGCTTAAAGTTTTGATTTTGATATTTCAAGATTAACTTACAATATATTTAAGTTAAGTAAATTTAAAAAATAAAGTATCACTTAACATACATATATTAAACTTGCATTAACACTATTCTTTGGAAAAAAGATGAATGGCCACTATCTTTCCTATTAGTCACTTTCATCTTTTTCAATTTTTTTTATATCACTGGTCTGTTTGGTCTGTTCATTTAGAATGTGGATATAGTACTAACATATTTTATATCATAGTATATTTGTCTGTACAATGCACCATACCCATAAATTTTTCTACCTTTTTAGTCGACTTACTACTGCCCCACACCAGGATTTTCTCCTGTATCGTGGAGGCAGTCCATTAAAAACATTCGTCCTTTACCTATTTGCTTGCCTCTGGGTGGAATTTTTTCTCCAAATTCATATGGGATCATTTCTAAAGTAAACTAAACCTAAACTACTAAAGTAAACCTATTTAACAAAAAAATATTAATCGAAATCGGTTTACAATTAATTTAAATATCACGTAACATACGTAAAAACATGCAGTTGAATATAGAACTTAAAAAAGGAGGAGTTTCTTTTTTAAGTTGGCTGGAAAATTAAAAATATAAATGTTTTTTTTTAACTATTATGAGCCAGCGCTTGACTACTGTCCCACTCATGGCAAGTGGATAATGTGGCCCATAGACACCTACATCTATCCTTGTTTAAGAATACAGATGCGTTGTCACACCCTAGGATGAAGATGGAATGCCTTGTTTCTAGTAAAAAAGATCTCCGGTTCTCTACACATACCATACGAAACACAGTAGTATTAAGCTGCTATTTGAAGCTGGTATTCTGTGAGAGGTCCTCCCTGATCAAACCGACCCATACATGATACAACCATTCAGGTCTAAAATTTAAGCTTCGAAAGTACTATTTTCAGTAAAATTTCAACATAAACCAATAGCTTCAGTAAACTGAAAGGAAACAAAAGTTTGATAAGAAGTTTCGATATTGCGTTCATGTTAGCGGTCGACAGCCGCGCCCTCGGGATCTCAGTGGAACACGGACCGCTTACGGAACATCTAATATCAAAATCACGAAACTTGTTCCGTTACGCGCCGCGTGCTAGGAATGCGGAGGCGTTCATTTAGCGGCGTCCGCGGCGCACGTACACCGAGTACGGCTTTCAATCTAACTTTGTTCCTGCTTCGCCTTCTTGAAAACTAGGGTTGGTGCTTCGAATTCAAATTACTTCATATAATTCATTTCTGAGAGGGACTGGCGCACTGCAAAAATACATATTTGTGGACTTTGTTGTCCTCGTAAAAGTATGTCTTTTAATTTTTCAGACACACAGTCTTCCTGACTATGTTTTTTTAGCACGCATAATATCGTAGTAAATTTGGAACTCGATCGGGCTTGGTTTGCCTTGGTTCTGTGAAATTTTAAGGTAAGTGCTCATTCCCAGAGCAAGCATATCATATATTTATTCATATTTAATAAAAATATTCTAATCTATTATTTAAAAAAAATCAAACCAAAAGATCTACGAATAAACAACCCTAACGAAGTTCAAAGGCATTACGGCGAAGTACGTGCTTTTAGTAAAACTGCGGCGGTCGATGTCTTGGAAATGTGTTACCTAATAAATCTTTCCAAAGGCTCATTTGTTGGTTGTGAATAAAGTAAAGCGATTAAAAAAAAATACAATGAATATTCAAGAGAATTTCATTACCGATTTTGACCGAGTTAGGTGCGGCGAAGTGCCTTTAATTCGTTACTACGCAAATAACCTGAAAAATTATCTAAACCGCAAACTATTAATTCACCACCAGCGAAAACAAAAGGAATCTCTGGGGTCTATTTTTAAAGCCATGTTATAATTTCATTCAATTTATAATATAATCAATACAATGTCAAATGTATATGAATATTTCAGCAGACTTGAGAAAAGAAGAAGGTTTCCAATTCGACTGTATGTTCTTTTTAGGGTTCCGTAGTTACACAACAAGGAACCCTTATAGTTTCGCCATGTCCGTCCGTGCGACCGTCCGTCCGTCCGCGGTTTTGCTCAGAGACCCTAGGTGCTACAAATCTGTGTTTTGGCATAGTTATAGATATTAACCACGCCTATAAAACTGTGATATAAAATCTTAAAAAACATTTTTATTTTGGGTACTTCCCATACATGTAAATGGAGGATGATTTTTTTTTACCCGTCTATTATATCATGTGGGGTATCGTTAGATAGGTCTTTCTAAAGAACTGCGGGTATGAAACATCATCTTTTCGATTCAGGGGTCCGTTTGCGAAATATTTAGCTTTAAAGTGGTATTTTTCATTAGTCATGTGTCCCCCCCCCTCCCCCCTCTACCAACTAAACCGCTGTTTTTGGAAATATGAACGTATACACGATAGTACTATATATAATGAAGTTAAAAGGAAAACTATACAGAAGTCGAAGATTTATAAAATGCACTTGGATTAGTAAAGATTTCGTTACAACTCCATAGAAAATGACCTAAAACTAGCTGTATTATAACTTTGTAATGTTATTGTAAACGGTTAAAAATAAACTTTTTATAAAAAAAACGACTTATATGCATCACTGCTATAGCTTTACTTTTTCATTTGCGGGATAGGCAGGGAGGACCTTTCTTACTTACTTACTACTTTCACTTATTTCTTAGTTTGTCATTATTGTAGGCCTCATTCAAAGTATTCATACAATCATATAGCCTCATACCGTTTCATTCATCACACTCTTGGTTTACGCGGGCGAACTCAGGATAATTTAGGGCAGTGGTGGTTTACGTGAAGGTTCGTTACGGTCATATATGTATATCTTAAGATTGATAGATAGTCAACTATGATCATCTTTGTACCTTGCCATGTGAATGATTTGATGTAAATTGTGTTATTTTCATAATCCAAAAGTTTTTTTAATCTTTTTTGAATACCATTCCCTATAAGTATGATTTGAAAATAAGTCCTTCATTTACGATCTTCCTATTTGGGCCCATTTTTAGTCGTTATAGCGGTCAAACCGCGAATTCTCTTATTATGCTCATTATCAAGAAAGCCCACGTATTGTGATGGGCAACTACGGAACCCTACCTCTACATTGTGCGTGGCCCAACACGCACTTGGCCAGTTTTTTTTTGCGAAGTCTTCGTCAATTGTGAACTAATTTGTTTGTTACTTGTTTTATTTGATAAGTTACAGTTTAGAGGTGGTCTCAGGAGTATTCCCTACATATATTGATCAATTTGAATCTTTTTGTAAATAATTTGTATCAGCGTAATGTCGAAATGCCTCAATGCTTCAACTTTATTTGCTAACAATACGGGAGTATAGTTGGAAATAATTTGGCGGGAATTATTTGTTAGTTCCATTATATTTTTGTGCTATTTTTAAGGTCTATATTGGTAAGTAAACATAACAAACCAAAACCAGCACAGAGTATAACCGTTGTTCGCTCCCGACGGTCGTGCTCAATTCTGGAACGTTCTATGTGAGATTTGCAAATGGGTGCTTACCGCTTACATAATAAAGGTAACATAATAAAATACAGCTTTGAATGTATATTTTTTATTACATATATAAAATTATTTAAAGTCAAGCAGTGCGTCAGTTACGAATGTGAATACCAATACAAACTATTATTGGTTTAATGGTACAAACCAAGTATAAAATACGCATGAAAACTTTTGACTAAATAAATTACAAAAAGGTACTTTGGTCTTTGGCACAAAAACCCCTAAATTATTTATTCTCAATTAAATATCATAAAAAAAAGCGTTGATAAACGGAGGTGAAATGCCTTATTAATCGGCATTTCACTCGGAAACACGGCACCGTTATTTTGCACTTTCTCTTTGGTATTCTGTGAGATCATGTTTCTTCTTTGATTGAGCCGACCGATTCCTGCTACAGCCATGAGAGCGTGGCTTTACCACGTAAAAGTCTAGCGGATAACTTCGTTTCAAATTACCGTTCATCATATTTACAATGTTTTAAATTCAAAACAATACCACTTAACTTAAATCATCCTTTTAATATTCTACCATAGCAATATCTAATTTATATCGTACTGGGGTTATAATGTACCCCCTTCAAACATAGCGACAACCGCTACCTTACTTATTCGCCATAGAAGCCGCGAAAATAGAAATGTATCGCGGGGACGCACCCACCCCACGATCCCCCACTCGGGGGGTTTCTGGGAGGCCGGGGAGCCACCTGAGACACCGCCAAGACGGTAGCACTCAAAATTTCGCTTATATAACATGGAATTAATTAGTTTTAGAAAGTTAAGTTTTAACTGTTATGTACCAACTTAACGGGTATTAGATGTGTCGGATTGCGTTATCAATTTAATTGCTTTTAAGTTCTCCCTATTGTGAGTATTGTATAGGTATTTTACGATATATGTCGGAGAATTCGTGTAGATGGTACTTTATGTAATGAATTTTAAATGTATCTTAATACAGTTATTGTTTCGTCTTTATTTTAGAGTATCGATGGCAGTTAAGAAAGAAGAAAGAAACGTAAGATTCTCTTAGTGGAAAGATTAGTCAAACTGCGATGGGCGACTCGCAGAATACCCAATGGTACAGACTCGATAAAGGTTCAATCCGTCACTTGAGATATTCCTATTGTGCTTACCAGCCATTTATAATAGTTAAAAGTGGCCTATAAACGTTCCAATGCTGGTGATAGGTCTCCTCTAATTTTAGGTGGGTTTGGAAAGTCTAGCGTTTCCATGTGTATTTTTTTTGAATTTATTAGATACTACCGGTCTGCCCCGGCTTCGCACAGGTGATTTCTGAATCTCGTCAACAGCGCCACCTACCGCGTCCAATTGTGAATCTAAACCATCTAGGGACCCATTCAAACACACACAATAATCATAACATGCCAAAAAGAATATTCTGGCCAAGTTTTACATATATAAGAGCTATAGCAAACTATAGTTTGTAAATGTGATTTTTTTTAATTAACGCCCCCGCAACCCCTTGAGGATGGATTTTCATAAAATACGTTCTTAACTGACAGACTGAAAGGCGAAAGAAATATTCCTACCAAATTTCAAATCTCTAAGTCTTATGGTTCCAGAGATGTCGTGAGAGATAGGTGGAATATAATGTAATATAATCTATATATATATATATATATATATATATATATGTTATATTCCCGAAAAAAAAGCTTTAGTACCATAGACCACATACACACCCTTCGGCAAATTGTACAGAAGACAGAAGAGTAAAATCTGCCACTTTGCCTTGCGTATGTGGACTATGTGGACTATGAGAAAGCCTTTGATTCCGTCGAAATTTGGGCGGTGCTACAGTCCCTTCAGCGGTGCCAAGTTGACTGTCGGTATATCGAGGTGCTGAAGTGTTTGTACAGTAGGGTTACGATGGCTATCCGAGTACAGAACCAGAGTACGAAACCTATCCAACTGCAGAGCAGAGTACGAAACCTATCCAACTGCAGAGAGGTGTAAGACAGGGTGACGATATATCCCCGAAACTCTTCACAGCTGCATAGGAAGACGTTTTCAAGCTACTGGACTGGAAAGGATACGGTATTAACATTAATGGCGAGTACATCACTCACATTCGATTTGCCGACGATATAGTCCTTATGGCAGAATCGCTGGAGGACCTAAGCACTATGCTCAATGACCTCAATGGTGTCTCCCAAGGGATAGGTCTTAAGATGAACATGGACAAAACAAAAGTCATGTGTAACGTCCATGTAACACCTATGCCGGTAGTTGTTGGGAGTACTAAGCTCGAAGTTGTTGACGAAGTATGTTTACCTGGGACAAATAGTCGGACTAGGTAAGTCCAACTTCGACCCAGAGGTCAATCGACGGATTCAACTCGGTTGGGCAGCGTTCGGGAAATTACGGCACATCTTCTCGTCAGGTATACCTTAAAACTTGAAAACGAGACAGTACAACCAGTGCGTGTTGCCAGTGATGACCTTTGGAACTGAGACGTGGCCCTTCACTGCTGGCCGGATGAGGAAGCTCAAGGTCGCTCAGCGAGCTATGGAGATGGCTATGCTCGGAGTTTCTCTGCGTGATAAACTTAGAAATGAGGATATCCGCAGAACCAGAGTAACCGACATAGCCCAACGGATTAGTAAGCTGAAGTGGCAATGGCCGGCCATATAGCTCGAAGAACCGATAACCGATGGGGAAAAAGGTTCTCGAGTGGCGGCCTCGTACCCGCGGAAGAAGTGTAGGGCGTCCCCCCACTAGATGGAGTGACGACCAGGTAAGACATGCAGGAAGTCGATGGATGCAGGTGGCTCAGAACCGTGCTTTGTGGCATTCCTTGGAGGAGGCCTATGTTCAGCAGTGGACTTGTGAAGGGCTGTAAAGATGAAGAAGATATAGATAGATGATAAAGATGAAGAAGATATAGTTAGGTGTTAGGACTTCATTTCTGCTTAGGAGTCCGTCTCGGTAAGGTATTTCTATTTCCAAACTGCTTGCAATACTGTGTTATGGTCCTAAAAGTAAAGAGTCAGTATAATTACAAGCTGTGAGGCATACCATTTTAGTCCTCAGAGGTGATAACGCATCTGTAGCTTATGTTTAAAGTTCGTTGCAGGTTGCTTCGACAACCCACTTACCATTGGATGAACTGCAAGTTCCTTTGCCATAAAAAAAAGATTTTTCAACGAGAACTTATGAAAATATTCGTGTAGGTACCAAATAATCTTCATTTAGATACTGTTTTCGTGCGTATAACGTACCGTTGTTGTCATCCCTCTATAAACAAACGCTTAAGGAGCTCTGTCAACCACTATAATACAACGTCATAACAATTTTAATGGAATCTTGTTAATCCTGAGAAGGATGCTAATAGGGGTACGGGGGAGGGGGTGTACGCGGTTGCGTATAAAATTATGCTTAACTATCTATAGTAGGTTGCTTCACCATAATCTATATATAGGTATCTTTGTATAAACACATCAACATGATCTAGTGATATTTTATATTTCATCAAATATCTAAAAATCTATGAAGAATTTTCTGATATAGTAAATAGAAGAATGATAGGTTATTTTAAAGGCTTTAATAAAAAATAAAAAGCATTTCGTATTTTTTTTTGTTTTAAATAAAAATGTTAATTTTTTAATCGCAAATACTTCGCAAAACTTCATTTCTTATAAAACTATTATTTTTAATTAAAATTGAAAAAATCTTATAAAATCTAATTATTAATAATAATCAGTGTTGACACCTCTTACATTAATTACACATCGACATCGATTGTTCATACTAAAAATTAAATTGTTAATGTCTTGTTGCGGTATGAGGGCCCATTGTTCGTAAATTTGTTGTTCCGTCGTCCAATTTGGCGGGAAATCTGTCAAAGATTTTCGTTGTAACATGTCCCAGGCATGCTCGATAGGATTTAAGTCGGGCCACTATGCAGGCCAATCCAAAACTTGAATATCGTGGTCTCGGAGAGCGGCCGACACCATCCGCGCCGGAAGGTGTCGGCCGCTCTCCGAGCAAGGAAAGAACGGAAGGAGCATTATCGTGCATGATTAGAAATTTCTTGCCCATTTGGATTCTGTGTTGGACAATTATAAGCTATAAATATATATCTACTACCTCCTCGTGGTATTTTTGTGCAGTCATGTTGCCTTGGATCCAAACGAGCTGGGTTCGTCCGCCAAGACGAATTCCTACCCACACCATGATTGTCCCGCCTTGGTATGAGTGGATCCCCTGAGGGTGTCGTAGACGGCTAACTCTCCCTGGAGTTCTTCAAACGCGTGTTCTTCGTGAATCCGGATGAAACCCAAACCGGGACTCATCGGTGAACAGCACCAAAGACCATTGTTCATCACTCCATGGTAAATGCTCCCGAGCCCACGATAGCCGTCGACCGCAATTGCCACGTCGCAATGCTGGAACACGTAGCGGTATTCGAGCATGAAAACCAACTTCATGCAACCTCCTTCGCACGGTTTGGTCGCTTACCAGCAGCTGGTGGTCCCCCTGGAGCCTTTGTAGTAGTTGCATCGCTGTGATATTGGGTTGTCTTCTGGCGGTCATTTGGAGAAATCGATCCTGTCTCTGCGTAGCAACATGATATCTAGCCGTGTGCCGTTCAGTCACATCCCCAGTACTGCGATAACGTGACCACAACCTTGATATCACGTTTTGGCTGGGGTATGGGACCTCAGCAACGACGCGTTGAATAGCACCATTTTCTAACATGCCCACGGCTCGTAACATTTCATCTCGACTCAAATGACGACGTGATATGACTCTTTAAGCTCACACGGCACGATAAATTAAGAAAGAAAACAATCTAATCCTTTTCATTAATTAATATCAGTAGAACAATTTTAATTTTCCTTGACGTAACGAATTACAACAATTTTGCCGCTGTATTTTGTTTTTCTTTAGTTTTTTATTAACATTTTAAATTTTGAAAATAGAATAAAAGAGGTTTCAATCTATATAGGTATAAACTTTTATGGAAACTCAAAAGATTTTAAACTATAAAGTCGTAAATAATTTAGGATTAAGGTATCCCTAGATTCTGTTGATGTGGGTATATAATATTTGGTGCGCCTGTTAGTAATCGGGCAACTTAAGATTGAATTGACCAATTGAGGTCATATTTACTCAGTATTTTTAATTTTTACTAGGTCTATCTAGAAGTACGTCTGGGTTCGTACCACACCTTGGCCAATTTCTGCCTCCAAATGCTTGCACTGCTGTGTTCTGATAAGAAAGGTATACCTAGAGCACCAGAGGGAAACAAACCAGGAGATAGGTAACAGCGTCTTCCTAATAACAACTAAAAATAAAAAAACTGCGGTTGCGAACCTGCTTGCCAAACGTGGCAACTATGACAAATATTGCCACTATGAAGCTATCGATGGTGGAGGCCTATCTTCAGCAGTGAACTTTTAATATGCTGTAACGGTGTGGCCTTAGTGGAAACCGTTCGGTGGAGCGTGTGGCGTGGCGTGTTTCCTACTCAACTCGAGAGGGCACCACTAAGGATTCTCAACAGCGTGTATTCGTTATGATGCCACGCCGCTCGCCCCGCTGAATAATCTCTATTTAGGCCTCTTATATTTTTATATGGCACAATGATTGAAAGCATGATACGGGATTAATAGCATATACATATTTTAAAAAATAATTTAAAAATTTGAGGATAAAAATATAGATAAAAAAATCTCAAAGAAATGAATAGAGACATTACATATCAGGAAATCATGTGATTTCCTGATATGTGATGTCTCTAGGTTTTACCATAAAGCCGTGAAGTGTCGAAATAAAAGACAACTTTGGGTTATGCAAAAAGATCTCATAGCTTCCGGCGTAAAACACTCAGATCAACGACGAGCAGCAGCGTTAATTGTGCAAAACATGTACTGCTATCGTCTATCCGTCTGTCAAGCTTTACGATTAGTGAAAATCTTCTCTAGAGTGAGAAAGGCACGTCCAGCATATGACTTTTACAGGCATATCCAGCAGTCGACTTTTACAGGCCGGTCCTGATCCAGAGTTACGACGAACGCTAATTTAAGAGAGACTATGTCAAATTGTGGTTTGTAGAGGCTTATTATACGGGATTCATTATTTTGAAATGGTAAAGCTAGTAAATAACCAATGAATAACTTCGATGTAATAACTAAACAGTAATGCGGTGGTTAATGAACCCCCCTCCAGCAGCGAAGCCAATTCTAAGAAAACATTTGTGGAGAACGCGTCGTACAGGCGCGGGAATTTCATAAGGCTTATAACGTCACCCTACTGAGACGTAGTGAAAAGACAACAGTTCTCAAAGCTTGTTAAAATTAAAAAAAAATTATTAAACAACAAAGAATATTTATACTTGATACATTTAAATTATCTTTTGTATACGTTCACCAAAATAATATATTTAAAATAATTCAATATATTTTTTCTTAACTTTCGTTAGTTTGTAATATGCTTTAATAGCTACTCGTACCTCAATTTTTCTCCCATCTTATTTTTTCATTTTAACTACTTTATCACAACCGTTCATGAGTCCTGAAAATAGGTCTCACCTAAGAAACCATAAAAATACTGTCCTGAACTGATTTCCTAAATTTCTTACCAGGTCGTTGGCCATCTTATGGGGATCATCGCACACTTCGCTTACCGGTAGGAGGCTGCCCTCGAGAACCTTTCTTCCCCGTTGGCTGTCAGTTCACTGACACCTACACTGAGAATTATTGTATTTTTATATGTTTAGAAAGAAATGAAATATATTTGTACACCACACTGTGGCAGAATACACGATGCCTACTGTAAATTTTACTTACATCTAACTTAATGTATTCACAAATAAATAAATTAATTTGAATGAATGAATTTGAACGAGTTCTGCGAAATATATGGCAAGCCCATTGCCACTTAAGGCTACTGATTCGTTGGGCTATGTTAGTTACTCTGGTTCTATTGAGAATATCATCGTTACAGATTCTATCGCGCTCTGAAACTCCGAGCCGAGCCTTTTTCAAAGTTCGCTGAGTCATTTAATAAAATAATAGATAACGGGATGATACGTTCAGAAAGTTTTCGCTATGCTGAACGTTCGTTCATCAATGGAGTGAAGCTTCATATCTTTTTTATATTACAGAATAACGAGCTCATGGCGCATAGATACTGTGACACTGTGGCCTGTATTCAAAATATACGATTAAACTTTTCACCACGAGGACTAAGATAGAACAACTCGTTACCAGTAAAAAGGGTTTCCGATATTTTACATGCTCCCGAGCCCACGATAGCCGCCGACCGCAATTGCAATTGCTGGAACACGTAGCGGTATTCGAGCATGAAAACCAACTTCATGCAACCTCCTTCGCACGGTTTGGTCGCTTACCAGCAGCTGGTGGTCCCCCTGGAGCCTTTGTAGTAGTTGCATCGCTGTGATATTGGGTTGTCTTCTGGCGGTCATTTGGAGAAATCGATCCTGTCTCTGCGTAGCAACATGATATCTAGCCGTGTGCCGTTCAGTCACATCCCCAGTACTGCGATAACGTGACCACAACCTTGATATCACGTTTTGGCTGGGGTGTGGGACCTCAGCAACGACGCGTTGAATAGCACCATTTTCTAACATGCCCACGGTTCGTAACATTTCATCTCGACTCAAATGACGACGTGATATGACTTATAGCTCACACGGCACGATAAATTAAGAAAGAAAAACAATCTAATCCCTTTTCATTAATTAATATCAGTAGAACAATTTTAATTTTCCTTGACGTAACGAATTACTAACAATTTTGCCGCTGTATTTTGTTTTTTCTTTAGTTTTTTTATTAACATTTTTAAATTTTGAAAATAGAATAAAAGAGGTTTCAATCTATATATAAACTTTTTATGGAAACTCAAAAGATTTTAAACTATAAAGTCGTAAATAATTTAGGATTAAGGTATCCCTAGATTCTGTTGATGTGGGTATATAATATTTGGTGCGCCTGTTAGTAATCGGGCAACTTAAGATTGACTTGACCAATTGAGGTCATATTTACTCAGAATTTTTTTTTAAATTTTTTACTAGGTCTATCTAGAAGTACGTCTGGGTTCGTACCACACTCTTGGCCAATTTCTGCCTCCAAATGCTTGCACTGCTGTGTTCTGATAAGAAAGGTATACCTAGAGCACCAGAGGGAAACAAACCAGGAGATAGGTAACAGCGTCTTCCTAATAACAACTAAAAATAAAAAAACTGCGGTTGCGAACCTGCTTGCCAAACGTGGCAACTATGACAAATATTGCCACTATGAAGCTATCGATGGTGGAGGCCTATCTTCAGCAGTGAACTTTTAATATGCTGTAACGGTGTGGCCTTAGTGGAAAGCGTTCGGTGGAGCGTGTGGCGTGGTGTGTTTCCTACTCAACTCGAGAGGGCACCACTCAGGATTCTCAACAGCGTGTATTCGTTATGATGCCACGCCGCTCGCCCCGCTGAATAATCTCTATTTAGGCCTCTTATATTTTTATATGGCACAATGATTGAAAGCATGATACGGAATAAATAGTATATACATATTTAAAAAAATAATTTAAAAATTTGAGGATAAAAAATATAGATAAAAAAATCTCAAAGAAATGAATAGAGACATCACATATCAGGAAATCATGTGATTTCCTGATATGTGATGTCTCGATTTCCTGATATATGATGTCTCTAGGTTTAACCATAAAGCCGTGAAGTGTCGAAATAAAAGACGACTTTGGGTTATGCAAAAATATCTCATAGCTTCCGGCGTAAAACATCCAGATCAACGACGAGCTATCGTCTATCCGTCTGTCAAGCTTTACGATTAGTGAAAATCCTCCTAGAATGAGAAAGGCACGTCCAGATGACTTTTACAGGCATATCCAGCAGTCGACTTTACAGGCCGGTCCTGATCCAAAGTTACGACGAACGCTAATTTAAGAGAGACTTATGTCAAAATGTGGTTTGTAGAAGCTTATTATGGGGATTCATTGTTTTGAAATGGTAAAGCTACTGTTTAGTTATTATATCGTAGTAACTTGTACTACGATGTAATAACTAAACAGTAATGCGGTGGTTAATGAACCCCCTCCAGCAGCGAAACCAATTCTAAGAAAACATTTGTGGAGAACGCGTCGTACAGGCGCGGGAATTTCATAAGGCTTATAACGTCACCCTACTGAGACGTAGTGAAAAGACAACAGTTCTCAAAGTTTGTTAAAATTAAAAAACAAAGAATATTTATACTTGATACATTTAAATTATCTTTTGTATACGTTCACCAAAATAATATATTTAAAAAATTCAATATATTTTTTCTTAACTTTCGTTAGTTTGTAATATGCTTTAATAGCTACCTCAATTTTTCTCCCATCTTATTTTTTTATTTTAACTAATTTATCACAACCGTTCATGAGTCCTGAAAATAGTTCTCACTTAAGGAACCATAAAAATACTGTCCTGCGCTGACTTCCTAAATTTCTTACCAGGTCGTTGGCCATCTTATGGGGATCATCGCATACTTCGCTTACCGGTAGGAGGCTGCCCTCGAGAACCTTTCTTCCCCGTTTGCTGTCAGTTCACTGACACCTACACTGAGAATTATTATTTTTTTATATGTTTAGAAAGAAATGAAATATATTTGTACAACACACTGTGGCAGAATACACGATGCCTACTGTAAATTTTACTTACCTCTAACTTAATGTATTCACAAATAAATATATTAATTTGAATGAGTTCTGCGAAATATATGGCAAGCCCATTGCCACTTAAGGCTACTGATTCGTTGGGCTATGTTAGTTACTCTGGTTCTACTGAGAATATCATCGTTACAGATTCTATCGCGCACTGAAACTCCGAGCAGAGCCTTTTTCAAAGTTCGCTGAGTCATTTAATAAAATAATAGATAACGGGATCATACGTTAAGAAATTTTTTACTATGCTGAACGTTCGTTCATCAATGGAGTGAAGCTTCATATCTTTTTTATATTACAGAATAACAAGCTCATGGCGCGTAGATACTGTGACATTGTGGCCTGTATTCAAAATATACGATTAAACTTTTCACCACGAGGACTAAGAACAACTCGTTACCAGTAAAAAGGGTTTCCGATATTTTACACTCACCATATAAATCACACCGGTAAATTCTGGTATTCACTGGTATTATGTGAGAACAAAGGTTCGTGGAGTGCTGCTTTACCATGTAAAAGAATATTTATTTAAATATGAAATACATATAGCGTCTTAGCTTAGTTAATGTAAAAGTTTGAGCAGCGATGTGTTAAGTGGCAAGATGAGATGCCTACCTTAAGGCTATGATTGTCACGAGATGGATGGTTAATGATTTCAAAGGATGGCACTTTAATTTAAGGATTATATAGAAATGAATAAAATATACCTATATATTATATAGAATAAATTTGTGCGTATGTGTAAGTGTGTTTATTCTCTATACAATATTAAGTATTAACAAGCTATGTGACTTTCATAGTACACGATATTGAAATTATTCGTTTATAGCCATAGATATTGTTTTTTCTATGACAATTTGCAGTTTATTTTTCTATTGTACTGAAAATGGCTTTACCGTGAATAATAGATTTTTTTTTAGATCTTTTCACAAAGCATTCGACTTTAGTTTTCTGTGGTTGCTATAGATACAAAACAGAAACAAAAACTGGCAGCGAATGCTTTTAGCATTAGTTCCGCCTTTTGATCCTATACTGTTGCAAGCTTCAACAAAGCTTAAATAAATAAATAAAAACTCAACAAATTCCTTTTTAGAATTAAGTCCGGTTTGTTCCAAAAAATTATATAGAAATGTAATTATACTTTAAATTCATTCACTATCCATGATATTTGGTGACAACCAACCTTTAATTCACACGCAAAAAAAGTAAAAATTTTTTTTAAATAAAAACCGGTCTATCACTTTTTAGGGATAAATTAAAACAAGTTATCTTTAAAGATAAGAAGGACTTGATTTTGAAGGATTCATTCGGAAACCCCTTTTTTATTCGATGTTTATTACAAAACACATATCAAGTCAACCTGTTTTCGAGACAGTCCAGTCGCGTGACCCTAAGGATCGTGAGATGGGCCATTTCATTAGATGTTTTTAATAATATTAGTATGACAAATCAGTTAACAATTCATCTGATGGATACTGTACTAGAGATTGTGGACACCTACAACTGCCTTCAAATAAAGAAAGCTACAGATGAAATTTTTGCACCCATCGGCAGTATCACAGTTCCATCTCAGAAGAGGAATAGTCGTTCTTAAAAGGCTTCGATGTGTTTCAAGCGAAACACATCGAAGCTTAAATCGCGCTATTAAAGTTCCGAAGTAAAAGCAGTATATATAGAATAGCTCCGAACTACCACATGCCTGCGCCCCTTCCCTAAAGGTGGTCGCTTCCGATTCGGCAGAAAGGCCATACAGGCCAAGGCCAGTCCCACAGGTGGTGTTTTAGTGGGTAGGCACTTCATAGTGAGTCCCACATAACCACGCAGCTGGCTGCGTGGTATGCTACGAGCATTCACCACCTCTCTCCTCCGCTTCCCGGAGGGTAGCCTTGCTTTGGGCGCAAAAAAAAACTACCACATGAAGCGTTGGCCGCTCCCCGGGCTAAACACTTTGCCCGGCGGGAGATCTCCCCTTTTCCTTTCACGCCCACACCGTGTAGTGACGGTGTAAGAATATCCACTACACCATATCTTTCCGTGGGTGTCGTAAGAAATGACAAAGGGACACAAATTAGGAAATTGCAGCAGCGTCTTCCATTTTTTTACCAACTCGCCTGCCAAGATTTGCATCTATGGCAAATATAACCCTATGAGGCTGTCCATGGGGGAAGCCTATGTTCAGCAGTGGACTTTTGACAGGCTGTATAATGATGATGATGATGAATCGTTGGTGCATCTATTAATAATCGTGTAATTTTGAACAACTTCACATGATCAGGTTATATTCATGCAATATATTTGTTTTGTCGACAGGTGGCGCTGTCTTGAAGTTATTAGTAAATTCTATATGTTTATGGACCAAGATCTTACTCTTATTTCACAAAATATGTTGGTTTTGTTGAAGTTGGATAATAAAGAATATCACAATATCTGAATCAGATAGGTGGCACTGTGGTAAAGTTAATAAATTTTCATTCATTTTATATTCAAACTGTAAAAAGTCAAAGTGAAACTCATCGCTCAAGATAGTTTATTATAAAAACATCGTACAATCGACTACCCATCCCACGATCTTTAGGGTCACGAGACTGGACTGCCGCACAAACAGGTCGACTTGGTGTCCTTTCTTACAATAAATGGACTCAATAAAAAGGGGCTTAAAATTCGATTCTCTAAAATCAGGTCATTTTATCTTTAAAATAACTTGCTAATGTTAGACCTGTTTTTTATTTGAAATATATTTTACTTTTTCAAAAACTTGTTGCGTGGGAATTCCGAGCACATATTTTGTGTAACCAAATATGAGTGTGTGCGTGAATGGGTTCTGGAATGTCTTTGGAGTTCTTTTTTGTAAGTACAAAACAGGTAAAAGCGCCTAATTGTTTGTGGCCCATAAAAATACAACTTTAAAAATACTTCAGTATGAAGTCTATTGCTACTCCGGAAGATGATGATCCTTATACAAATAACGGTAGCAAACGAGCACACATCATGACACTTCATTATGTGGATGTACACTTCTATCTATCTTCAAATTATACATATAAATAGAATTGAAGTGTCTGTCTGTATTATCGAAATAACTGCCATTTCTACCGACTTCAAAAGGAGGAGGTACTCAATTCGACTGTATGTTTTTATGTGTGTTACCTCATAACTTTTTCCTGGGTTAACCGATTTTGATGATTCTTTTTTATTTGAAAGCTGATACTTCTTATGTGGTCCCATATAAATTTGATCAAGGTCTGACCAATAGTTTTTGAGTTATTCTTAATAATTTATATTGAAGTCAGTTGTACGAATTTTTTAATTTTAAATCATATTGATCTCTATTTATATGGCATTAAGATATGTGAATAACCAAAATTTTTGTCTATCTGTCCGGGTTAATCTTCGCAATGGCTAAACCGATTGTGATGAAACTTCACGAACAGATAGAGAACAATGCTGGGGGTGTTCTAAACTATTTATTATCTAAAAAACTTAGAGTTTTTTTTTGAAATCGATAATAATATAAAATAAATGGTCTAAAAGCTGAGGCGGTTACATGCATGCCATTAATAAATGAGTATACTTTTTAAAAATTGTTGTGGCTGTACCGATTGTAATGAAACTTCATAAACAGACAGAGAGCAATACTAGGAGTAATCTAGGCTATATTTATCCGAAAACTTAGAGTTTTTTTTTTTGAGAAATCGAAAAATTTTTATATTTAAAATTACTTACATGGTTTAAATCTATCATGGTTCTTCCTTAGTGACTTTTGATTTTTGCGAATTGATTCTTGATTAGCGACCTGTCGTCCTGAGGATTAAGATGGAACGCCTCATTACCGGTGAAAAGAGTTTTTTTTTATAAAACGAATTTGACAAACGAACTTACAGTCCACCAGACACTAAGTGGCTACTACAGTTCAACGACACCTGAAGTCAACTATAAACAAAGGCTTCAGATGCGTTGTCGCCTCTGAGGACTAACATGGTTGGATACCTCACAGCTGGCTCTCTGTACCATACGGACCAAAAATCTTTGTTGCGAAAATCTTTGCTTTTCTTTTTTCTTAATTTAATTTAACGAAATGCAGAGTAATGCTTCTAGATTAACTTATATTTTTAAGTTATTTCTTATATCGGTTGCATTGGGAATCATTTTCTCGAGAAAAACTAACTAGTATATAAGACATTCTTACCTATTCCTACCTCCAAATAGCAGCGCGTGCACTTCTGTGTTCTGGTCTGAAGAGTATAGAGAGCCAGTATAGTTACAGATAGTGAGGTATTCTATCTCAGTCCTCAGAGGTGACAACGCATCTATAGTCTTCTTTGTTTGAAGTGAGCTGCAGGTGTCCATGGAATGCAGCAGTTTGTCACTTAATTTAAAAAAAACAATCTAATTTTTTAGAATAAGGGTGAGAAACGTTAACTCAGTTCACCTGTTAGCAAGTGGATGATGTGGCATATAGATATCTACATATTATATTAAATTATGTACTACATATCAGAGAATTATCCAAATAAAACAATGGTTTTGTAAACAATTTTATTTTAATTATTTGTCTAAATTGCAACCTGGAATTAAATGGCTTCAAGCACAACATAACCTTAAATGTTGGAGATTTAGTAACTTTCAAAGACTACACCACCTACAATTTGGCCCTGGGCAGCCTGGACTGGCCCTTTAAATAAAAACATCCCTAGACATGCACAATTTTCAATACATTAAAAAAAGCTTCGTCTTATAAAATACATTATCAATGTTTACCCCAAACTATATCGATTTATATTGAATACAAAGCGAGCTGTTATCAAAAGAAGCTGCCTTCAGTCCTCTTTCAAACCCGCCCGCATTTCGAACTCCTTAACGTAGGAAATTACCTAGCGATAAGAACTCACCGACGCTATAAGAGTTATGTTTCCCTTTTCCTTGCGCCCCCGCCCTGAACCTTATCGCCGACAAAAGGTATCGGCTCCCCTCTCCCTCTTTATAGAATTTTCGGGCTTTCCTAACTCGGGCGGCGCCCGCAACTCCCCCCCTTTTTGCGACGTACATTTTCATTTCCTTCATCTTTCTCCGCTTTCGAGGCAAACAGGGCGGACTTGAAATCGTCACAGGTAAATAATAAAATAAATAAAAGTAATAAATTTGGTAATAAGGGATGTTGTAACATGCAACTATGCTCAAATCTCATAATATGCGAGCAGTATAATTGCCATGTATATTGTATAAGTGCCAAGTAGTACAATACTGGATTTGATAAGTGCACGGTGTCTACGAGTGGTCTTTGACTGCTGCTCGTTTTGAGGCTGTAGGTTTTTCTATAAAGCCCGAGCTTCTTTAGGGTCAGGGTCAGTTCTCTTTACTATTATTTTTCTGCTGCACATAAACGACCGGAGTCCGGTGTCTTTAGATAAACAGATGACAGCACAATTGAAGGAAGTTAATATGAGAAGGATGAAGTGTAATACCACAACAACAAGTATAAAATCTGATTCATCATCATCATCATCATTACAGCCCTTCATAAGTCCACTGCTGAACATAGGTCTCCCCCACGGAATGCCACAAAGCACGGTCCCGAGCCACCTGCATCCATTGACTTCCTGCATGTCTTACCAGGTCGTCACTTCATCTAGTGGGGGGACGCCCTACACTTCGCCTGCCGGTACGAGGCTGCCTCTCGAGAACCTTTCTTTCCCAACGGTTGTCGGTTCTTCGAGCTATATGGCCGGCCCATTGACACTTCAGCTTACTAATCCGTTGGGCTATGTCGGTTACTCTGGTTCTACTGCGGATATCCTCATTTCTAAGTTTATCACGCAGGAATCCCCGAGCATAGCCCTCTCCATAGCTCGCTGAGCGACCTTGAGCTTCCTATTACGGCCAGCAGTTAAGGACCACGTCTCAGTTCCATATGTCATCACTGGTAACACGCACTGGTTGTACAATTTAGTTTTGAGGTTTTAAGGTATGCCTGGCGAGAAGGTGGGTCGTAATATCCCGAACGCTGCCCAGCCGAGTTGAATCCGTCGATTGACCTCTCGGTCGAAGTTGGACTTACCTAGTCAGACTATTTGTCCCAGATAAACATATTCGTCAACAACTTCGAGCTTAGTGCTCCCAACAACTACCGGCATAGGTGTGACATGGACATTAAACATGATTTTGTTTTGTCCATGTTCATCTTGAGACCTATCCGTTGGGAGACACTATTGAGGTCATTGAGCATAGTGTTAGGTCCTCCAGCGATTCTGCCATAAGGACTATATTGTCGGCAAATCGAAGGTGAGTGATGTACTCGCCATTAATGTTAATACCGTATCCTTTCCAGTCCAGTAGCTTGAAAACGTCTTCCAATGCAGCGGTGAAGAGTTTCGGGATATAACGTCACCCTGTCTTACACCTCTCTGCAGTTGGATAGGTTTCGTACTCTGGTTCTGTACTCGGATAGCCATCGTAGCCCTATTGTACAAATACTTCAGCACCTCGATATACCGACAGTCCACTTGGCACCGCTGAAGGGACTGCAGCACCGCCCAAATTTCGACGGAATCAAAGGCTTTCATAGTCCACATACGCAAGGCAAAGTGGCAGATTGTACACCTCGGTCTTTTGTACAATTTTCCGAAGGATATGTATGTGGTCTATGGTGCTAAAGCCTTTTCGAAACCGGCTTGTTCGGGAGGCTGGAAGTCGTCGAGTCTGTATGCGAGACGATTCGTAATGACTCTCGGAAACAGCACGTAGACGCGGCTCAGAAGGAAATCGGTCTGTAGTTCTTCAAGAGAGCATTGTCGCCTTTCTTGAAGAACAAGACCACCGCACTTCTGCTCCACGCCTCTGGAGTAGTGCCACCATGGAGGACGGAAAAGAGCTTCTGAAAGACTTCAAGTACCGGTTTTCCACCCGCTTTAGGAAGCTCCGCTGTAATTTAATCCTCGCCTGGGGCCTTGCCGTTTTAAAGTGCTGGAGAGCCATTCTAATCTCGCTTAGACTGACGTCCGGGATATCATCGAAATAGTGTCGGATAAGACTCCCTCTTGGATCGTTACTCACACTTGCATGTGGTTCCAACGATAATGTGTACAGCAACCCATAGAACTTCTCAATCTCACCCAATATCTCAGGTGTCCCGGAAACAATGCTGCCACATTCGGTCTACAGCTTTAACAGTTGACTCTTTCTGGCAGACAGATCTCTGGTAAAGACTTTGGAGCCCTGGTTCCGCTCGATCGCTTCTTCAATACGAGCTGTATTGAAGTTGCGTAAGTCCCGCCGCATGAATTTGGAGATCTGTCTGTTCAGTTGCCTGTATGCTTTCAAATCTGGTGAAGAATGCAGCTTCATCTCCCGTCTAACAACCATGAAATTAAGAGTGTGATCGGAGAGTTTTTGTGTTCTTCTGCGACGGGTCTAACAGAACTTAGCTCCGACCGCATGGACAGTTTCCACAAGCTTGTCATTTATATTGTCCACTTCATTGCAATCTTCTAGGCACTGAAAACGATTTTGTAACTCGAGCTGAAAGTTTTCGGGGCTTTGGATTAGAGCACGAGGGGGACGGAGCGTTGACTTCATTAGACGTGACCTCTCTAACTTTACGTTTAGGTTCAGTGCCTTTCATCATTCGGTGATCGCTGCCAGTTTTCACCTCGCGATCACTGAGACATCACTGAACAGTTGTCGTCTGGTCGTCATAATGAAGTCAATCTCATTTTTGTCGAACCGTCGGGGCTCGACCAGGTCCACTTTCTGTGGGGCCGCTTTTGAAGAAAGAGTTCATCATAAAGTGTCCTCTTTCTCCATAAAGTCGGCCAGCTGCTGGCCCTTGGGTTCCGTTGCCCTATTCCGAATTTCCCTACTTTCAGCTCACCGCTCTCTCTTGTGCCTAGTTTTGCGTTGAAGTCTCCCATTAACAACGTATAGTGGGTTTTGGAGGAATGCATGGCTCTAGAGATATCCTCATACATTTCCTCTACCTCCTCATCGGGGTGTGCCGAGGTTGGTGCGTAAACCTGTATGACCTTCAGCGAATACCGTTTGGTGATTCTAAGTATAAGGTACGCAACCCTCGTCGACACACTCCCAATCTTTACAACGTTGTTAACGAATAACTTGTGAACGATAAATCCGACACCTCCTTGGGACTGATTGTCGCCCTCCCGGTGATAGAATAAGTTGCCGGATTCGAGGATTACCGTGTCCTCCCCCTCTCTTCGGACCTAGGATAGTCCTATTATATTCCAGCGTAACTTATCTATCTCTTCTTCCAGCTCCAGGATCTTCTCGTCAGTCCTCAGGGTGCGTGCATTATATGTTGCCAGGTCGAGTCATCGTAGGTGGCAACCGAACCTCCACTAAATAAATAATAATAGTTAATATATTATTTAGGAAGGAGGCACAAAATTAATATATAAAGGAGGTATAAAGGAGGCACAAAATTAATATGAATAAACCTTTCTAATAATTGAAATGTAAAAGCTAGTTTGGTATGCGTTTCATAATATATAGTACTATTACTATAAAAATTAAGACAAAAAAAAATTGGCAATTCTAATTTCCTCCCTGCGCCCAATTCCCCGTCTTACACCCGCAACCTTAGACACACCCCACACTCCACAAACGCAACCCCCACCCGCAGAAACCCCGCGTTCTCCCTCAGAGTTCGTTAGGGAACTTCCATACTTTGTAATATGCAAATGTAGTGTCTAAGGGGATGCCGCGCAAGGCGTCTTAAAATGAATTAATGACTCAGGTGATTTAGCTGAAGGGTGTTGGTTGCAGGTAGATATTAGAGGGTGGAAAATGGCGGATGCTTGGTAGCTGCGTAAATTGTAATTAATTTATAGTAAATTAGTTTTATGCTTTTAGTTACAAAACAAGCCCAAAAGTTAACGCAGTAATTAAAAAACCCGACTGCGTAAAAAAATTTCTGAAAAGAAACATTCTAATATTATAACCTGTCACTTCTAAATTAAGATGAATCTAACGATATGTAAAATCCTTCAAGCCGTTTAGGCTACAGAGAAGATAATAAAAAATTTAGACATAGTGTTTTGGTACTTTCCTTCTTTAAATCATGCCATTAATTTCGTAATATAACTTAGTTATATTTTCATAAACTTAATTAATCAAATGTTCCTCTGTCCTTTTTTAATACTCCAATTATGTTGCTGCTTTGCTGTAGTCCGATGGCGGAAGATCCACTTCTCAAGGAGTATCATCATAATCAGCATCGCTGGATTCTTCTGTATAATATTCATGAAGAAAACCAGATACATTACAATCATATTTACAACCTTCATAGGCATACAATCTCGCTGAGAATGACGCACTTGAACAACTTCCCTGTCCGAGAAATAGACACAATAGTTAAACAATTGAAATGTTCATATATGACTCATGGGACAGTGAAATGGTTAATGTTGCTTCATTATCAAATTTTCAACGAAAAAACGGTCGCTCGATCAACCAATAATGTGGTAGAACTCCTCTTCTTCTAAGGATTTCTGCCGCCAAAAAGTAATGCTTGCACTGCTGTTTTTAAAAAAAAATGTAACCTCCACACTAGGATTTTCTCCTGTATCGTGGGAGCAGTTTACAAACATAAATTGCACAAGGACAAACATCCAGACCCGAAACAATTATTTGTAGGCCATACAAATACTTGTTCCGTGCGGGATTCGAACCCGCGGCCTTTAGCGCTGCAACTCAATTGCTAAGATACTGCGCCACGGAGCCGTCAATGCTGTGTTCCGTTTTGAAGGGTAAAGAGCCAGTATAATTACAGGTTGTGATGCATTCCATTTTAGTCCTCGGAGGTGACAACGCATCTATAGCCTTGTTTATTTGAAATTGGTTGTAGGTGTTCATAAATAGTATAGTAGTGTAAGTATCCACAACCATCAGTCGTAGTATACACTTACCAACAAGAATAACCAGGGGACAAAACATTGATCAGCTTCCTTGTATTGTAAGAAGGTTCAAAATAGCACCAGTTTTTGGAGAATAATTAAGAGATCAATGGACCAGAGAATAGAAAAATAGAACTGGGCATATTAAAGTTTTTATAAATACAAATTATAAAATGCTATGTGAATTCTCTATCATCCATCCATCACCCTATTTAGTCTCGTGGCGACACCCACGAGGTGAGAGGTAAGAGGTGACTATGTGAGAGACCTTCAATAGAGAGCGCAATTTTTGGTTTTACTTATTATGCCGCCAGTGCTTGACCACAATCCCACCTGGTGGTAAGTGGTGATGAAGCCCCAGATCTCAAATCGCATTGTAACAAAAGCCTATTCACTCTTGCCTTGAACACGCCCAGATTCCATTCGCAATATAACCATTCCGGTGTTAAGAACCAGCGTCAAAAGTGTGACGCCTCTGGTATTGAAATCACAAGTCTACTTCAGAAGCGTAGTAATTACATTAGTCCTCCCTACAATGGGAGAGGTCTATACTAAGCATAAGACTATCACGGGTTGGTTTATCGGAATTTTTTTATATAAATAAGGATGACTGTACCCGCACAGTCCACCTGATGGTAAGTGGATGCTGTCGCCCATAGAGATCTATCACCAATTAATAATCAAGATATAGATGCGTTGCCACTCCTAAGGATTAAGACGGAAGCCTTCATTAGCTTTTAAATTTTTCTTTGGTTCTTTACACTCATCACACGAAATACAGTAACATAGCTGCTATTGACGGCTCTGTGGCGCTATGGCCTACAATTAATTGTTCTGGGTCTCAAGGTCTGTCCTTGTGCAATGTATGTATCTAAGCTGCCTCCAAGATACAGTGGAAAATCCTGGTGTTGGGTAACGCTATATAAAAAAGAAAAAGAAAATATTGTACTGCAGGAACAAAGTCGTCATCATCGCCATAAATTCTAGTTACCTTTGACACAAAATTTTATAGCTCATATAACTGGTTCTAAAATATTCGAGATAGGGAAAATCCACTAACATCTTCATCATAAGTGACACGATACAGTGAGTTCGGTTGCTGAACTAAGTCAGCAGCCAGGTAAACTTGCAATACCACACTATCCACTACAGCCTATAAAAGTTCACTGCTGAATATAGACCTCCCCATACACAGATACATAGAATGTCTCATTTGTCATAGTTGCACGCACGCGCAAGCGGTTTGGCAACCGCAGTTTATTATAATTTTGAGTTGTTACCAAGAAGATGCTGCTGCCCAACTCCTGTTTCAGTATCCCTCGTCGTTCATATCATTTAATGGGTATCGTAAGAATGTCGCCTCTATATAGGGTAGTGGATATTCTTACACCGCCAGTACCTACACGGGTAATACAACATATTGTATTACATATAAAAATTAAAAGTTAAAGTTACAGCCTATATATGTCCCACTGCTGGACACAGGCCTCCTCTCATTTCTGAGAGGGTTTATACATAGGGCATCGACATATATGTACTACGTACTAGATTTGGCATTTCGAACATTCACTATGTTCAAATGAACTGTACTGCAATCCGTACACCTTTAGTGTCATTTAGTGTGGCTTCAATATTCATAGAGTGTGGAGCTGCGCTAATAATATGAGATTTCAAATTAAAGTTTAAACCTGAACGTAATTAATAATTCAGTAGTGAATAAAGTAAAATTATTTGTTGTTCAAGTGAATAAATAGGTAATAATATTACAATAGAAAAATAAATTTCTTCATTTATATGCCACGCTATCTACAATCATAGACTAAAATCTACTATCTCCCGCGCATTCGCGAAAACTGAGTAGTGCACATTTTTTGTTTGGAATAGCTTCTCTAGTACGTAGTACATAGAACTCAATGACATAGGGTAAGTCCGGGGGAGTTGGCCATAGTTTTTTAAGAAACCAGTTAAATTAAAACTACAAAGATTAATTAACAAAAATCAACTTTTAATTAAATTTTCGAAATTAAACTCTTAGAATATCACATAAAAATATTGAACTTTAGCATAATTAGTGTCATAAATTACTTTTTCTACAAATCACGATTGGCCATCTCTCCCTTAGTGCCCGGTAGAGATGGCCATAGTAGCAAGGGAAAGATTGCCAGTTTGTTAATTTTCATTTTAACCACTCTTTTCCTTTAGATTCTTGAGTCTTAGCACATTCTTCTTTTCTGTCCACATAATGAACACTTATCATCATCATCATACTCAGTGTAATTTTCATGTACCCACAGTTGGCATAAAACGCATTGAAGGCAGTCTTTGATGAGATACGTTTCATAACAATTTTCTCCACTGCCTACCAGTTGTCCACCTCTCTGTTTCCACCTTCTTCATCAGCTGAATCACATAATATTGGTTGTTCATCCTCATCTCTATTTTCAAATAACATTGTTGATGATTTTTTGCATAGTTCTTATGTAATTAGCGAGTTTCTTCTCGTTTTCCTTGCTGAATGTGATGGTGGATGGATGAAGATCATGGTCCCATGGATCCTTTTTGTCATTATTTTACTTGTATCGTCTTTCTGTACTCGTTATAAAAGCTGGTAGTCATTTTATCTTCAAACAGCGTCCAAGGTTGCGTTAAATGATTTTTCAATCCAGTTCCTTAGTGAGCTGATTGTTTTCTTTGGTTTTCATTTGGCATCTAAAATAAAATACTGTAATTTATGGCCACACATTATTTGTTAAAAATATAAACAACCCACGCGCCATTTTGCGGTTATATTAAAGTTTGGTTCATAAACAAAACATTTAACTTAAAAAATACTTATTTTGTGTGATGCATGATTACCAAAACTGTGTAACGTAAACCCTTTGAAAACTTTAAGCTCCATACAAATCAATATAGGTACATTTTACTTAGTTTTTGTTATTTTTTCGCCGAAGTTAGACCGAAATGTCGATCCCACGCACTGCACGAAGTGTACTAACGAGAAAGTAGTGCAATTTAATAAGTGTGACTGTGATTTTTTTTGATTGGCCATCTCTCCCTTACGGCCATCTCTCCCGGAATTACCCTATATAATGAGAAATTTATGTATAATATTAAAAAAGAAGCCAATAACCACATTAAAGAAGTAAAAAGGAAAGTAGTAAAAACGTAAATATAGCTTAAATTATACATACAGAATACCAGTCTAAAATAGCAGCTCTATGATGCTGTGTTTCATATGGTGAGTGTAGAAAACCGGAGATCATTTTTACTGGGAACGAGGCATTCCATTTTAGTCCTCAGGTGTGGCAACGCATCTGCATTTTGATTCTTAATCCAGGATAGATGTAGATGTATATGGGCCATAGCAACCACTTACTATCAGGTATAAAAAAATTGATATAGATTACAAAAAGTATAAATTTATTAAAAAATATCGCACATAATAATCGAAAATATACGTAAACATACAAATTCCTAACAACATCTGTCCCAAGCTGGCCCGGGGTCAAGGTCGTTTAACTTGACCGATTGACAGTGTCGACAACTGTCCCCAACAACACATTACAAACACTGCAATTCTCATCTGAATTCCTCTAATTACAACGTCAGGGGTGCCAACCCACTTCCATTTTAATTCTTAATCGAGGATAGATGTAGATGTCTATGAGCCACAGTATCCACTTGCCATCACGTAAACTGTGTACTCGTTTGTCACCCTTATTCTATAAAAAAATCCTACAACTGGGCACTGATCTCTTCTCATTTCTGAGATAGATATATGAAGCAATTAGTCTGACGCCCTGCTCTATTGTGTCTGTGAACTTTGTGTAGACAAGTCTCTGAAATATTTTAACCATCATACATGCAGGTTTCCTCATGATGTTTTCCCTCCCCATCGGACACGTGGTAAATAGCACTTTAAATTAGCAGAAGAGAGCCATAAGAGCAATTTATAACTTAGATCCGAAGGAATCCTTGGAGAAAAGTTTAAAGAAATAAATATATTAACTTTAGCCTCTCAGTATATTTACGAAAATTTAATATATGTACCTACTCAAAAATAAAAACATGTAGTTTTATTAAAATTGTGATGTACATTCTGTAAATACTATTAACAAGTACAAGTTAGTTATACCCGTTACTCGACTCCAAAGAGTCAGTAATTCCCTCATGGGGCAGGGCAATGTTTATGCTTTTACAAAAAGAAAATATGCAGGCCTAATCTATCAAAAACTTTAAAGTTTTTATTAAGCAAAAATTGTTTAGTAAGGGTACCCCTGGGAATTATGTGGTAGCGACTAGCTACCATGCTGTTTCTAAATATTTTCATATATTTTTATTCCTATACCTAATTGTATAAAACAATATATTGTAAATTAATTTTATTTAAAAAAAAGCCACGCTGGTTTTCTTGTTGGTTCTTCCCAGGACAGAGGATTTTTCCAAACCAATCTTAAACTTTAAATGAATTTGAATTCTTGTATTCTATATTGATGGTTCTACATTGGTGCCGGCGGAGATCAAAACCGGGTTGTGTGCGTACTGTTGCGATATTTACGGCGAGCGGTTAGCCTCTGAGTTACAACGAATCAAAACAAATTAAAATATTTTCAATTAATAATCTTAACAATAGATGTATTAAGAGATGACAGAGGGAAACAAACCAGGGGATGAGCAGTAGCGTCTACCTAATAACAACTAAAACAACTGCGGTTTCCAAATCGCCTGCCAAGTGTGGCAACTATAGCAATATACTCTATGAGGCAATCTATGGGGCCTATGTTCAGCAGTGAACTTTGATATTCTTTAACGATAACGGTAGCGGTAATACAAACAATATTTCAAATTTAAAAAATAGAAGCATTAAATAGAGTTATATGTATTTCTCCACACGTGTAAAACCTTTAAAGCCGTAAGCACAACCAACAGGCCGTACCATAATAGGTGTTAATTGTGATAAACAATTGCTTATAGTACACAAAGTCTAGCGTTGTCTTTGCTTGACCTCGTCCGCCTGTCGTTGACCGCTTTTGACATACATCCCCTACTAGTGGTATTATGTTTTGTAACAAATTTTAAATTTTTTACTATTCTAAGCCAGCGCTTGACTTACTATCCCACCTTATGGTTAGTGGTGATGCAGCCGAAGATGGAAAAATACACTGACTAATCATATTCAATCTTGTTAAAAGACAACCACATTGTAATCGGATGGAAAGACAGATACTGGCAAGTTATACCACTCCTTTGAAATAAATAATTAAGCTGATTAGCATTGTTGTGTATAAATACATAGACAGCGTTAAAGGTACGAGCTCTCATACAATAAGAGCATAGGTGAGCTTGACTTTTACACGGCCTAAAACAGGGTGATAACTTCTACGAAAAAGTTTTCTAAGCTGGAGGACATCTTTTCTGTCTAGGATTCCGTGTGGGTAGCTTACAAACTCTTCAGTGCTTGCACTACTGTGTTCCAATCTGAAGGGGTAGAGGAGAAATCTGAAGGATATATTATAAGGATTAATGCATTTCATCTTAGTCCGCAGAGGTGATATCTGTAGCCTTCTTTATTTGAAATTGTGCAGGTGTTGGTGGGCTGCAGCCACTTGTCATCTGGTGGACTGTAAGTTCGTTTGAAACTTTAATTTCATAAAAAATATTCTCAAAAGTATACAATTAAATGAGATTCACTTCAAAAACAGCTCCGGCTCTGTATCGTAGTAAGCACTTCACAAACGACTTGTGTTTGGTTTCTACTGGCACCACTGAGAGTGTTAATCGTAGTTTTAAGTATTGATTTACCACGTTCTCGGCGGTAAAAGATAACATCTTAAAAAACCCAGCATATTTGCGAGTTTTCATTTTCATCAATAATTTCACAGAGAACAATTTCACGCACATGTTAATTTAGTAGATTTAACCACGCATTTGGGCAGTGTGACGAACTCTTCTCAGCTTCGACCCCTCTCAAAAGGAATTTACGAGTAAGTAAAGGTCGATCGAACGATCTTTTATAAATAAGAATACTCTATTTCAGATATCAAACATAAATATTAAAGTTTTATTTTCGTGTGAAACATTGGTAGGGGTAAAGTCAGGTGGCGTGGACGGTCATTAACGCCGGCGTTCGGTGCTGACCCATCCCAATATAACTACTGTCCTATTCATGGCTAACGTAAACACAATTTTTCTAAGAATAAATTGATGAAGATAATCGATTTTACAAGATAAAATGAACGTCAATATCAAAAATGTTTCAAGTTGCTCTCTCTCTTCACTAAATAATAATAAAAAAGGACAGGTGTAGAGACAATTAATACTTAATTTAAATAAGCGATAGTCGATTGCGTCTTGATTTTATTGGAAATAAAGACGTCTTCTTTTAAATATAGAATAAGGGTGACAAGCCAGCACACCTGGTGATAAGTGAATACTGTGGCCCATAGACGTCTACTTCTATCCTCATTAAGAATCAAAATGCAGTTGCGTTGTCGCCCCTGAGGACTAAGATGGAATGCCTCGTATCCAGTAAGCTGCTATTTTACGCTGGTATTCTGTGAGAGCGTGGTCCTCCCCTGGTCGAGTCGACTCATTCGTGCTACAACAATAATATAGTTGCAACATGGCTCTACCAAGTAAAAATGTAGAACGTCTACGTCTGCCAGATGGTCGGGATTCGTCTGGATTCTCCCAACACTTTAAATGATCTTCAGACTCCCGACAAAACTCAAAATCTCCAGACAAACAGCTTCTCCTCACATCATAGCTGCCTTTGATTTAATAAAAGCCGAGTTAGTAATTAGACTGAACTTTGAAGTAAATTGAATTTGAAATCTTTTCTGAAACTAAAAAAGGATTTCTGTAAACTAAAAAAAAAGGTTTTAAAGTTTAGCCCCTCAGTTACCACGGCTCTTTTAGCACGGTTCATATTTTATTATGTATACTAGCGACCCGCCCCGGCTCCACCTGCATAGGATTTATTGATGCGACGTTATTTAAATTTAAGATAGTAAATACCATTTATTTTATAAACTTTTCGTTATTTTTAAAAAGTCTTCAAGTTTTTCGGATGAAATAGCCTAGATCGCTCCAGGCAATGCTCTCTATCTGTTCGTAAAGTTTCATCACAATCAGTTTAGCCATTCTGAATATTAGCCCGTAAAGACAGACAGATAGATAAGCAGACAGACAATATTTTTAATAATTGTTGTTTAGGTTTTAATAGCATGCAAATGACCCCTTGAGCTTAATAGAAGCCAGTTATTTCAATATTATAGACAGCCACTTTAATTTTACTTATATGTATAGATATTTTTATTTATATTAAGTAATAACTATTTACACGTGGCAGAGCCATGCTGCAGCGATGTATGAGTATGATGCATGAGTAGTATAGTTGTAGCACGAATAGGTCGGCTCGACCGGGGAGGACCACGCTCTCACAGAATACCAGCGTAAAATAGCAGCTTAACGCTGCTGTGTTTCGTATGGTGATAGAGAACCGGAGACCCCTTTTACTGGAAACGAGGCATTATATATTAGTCCTCACGGGTGACAACGCATCCGTATTTTGATTCGTAGTTGAAGATGGATGTAGATGTCTATGGGCCACAGCAACTACTTACCATCAGGTGGACTGTGTGCTCGTTTGTCACCCTTATTCTATAAAAATAAAAAATATATTAGAGGATACACTGTGACTGTCATCATGTCCGCCCTTTTACTTTTTAGGTTAATACAATAAAGTATCAAATAGATAAATAAAAAAAATTGCCATCTCATTCAAAACAACGGTCCAAGAAAACAAATTTGACCTACGGCGTAATTAGAGAAATTTAGATGAGAATTCCAGTGTTTGTAATGTGTTTGTTGGGGACAGTTGTCGACACTGTCAATCGGTCAAGTTAAACGCCCTTGACCCCGGGCCAGCTTGGGACAGATATTGTTAGGAATTTGTATGTTTACGTATATTTTCGATTATTATGTGCGATATTTTATAATGAATTTATACTTTTTTAATCTATATCAAAAAAAATAGGATAAGAGTAACAAACGAGCACACAGTCCACCTGATAGTAAGTGGTTGCTATGGCCCATAGACATCTACATCTATCCTCGATTACGAATCAAAATGCAGATGCGTTGTCACCCGTGAGGACTAAGATGGAATGCCTCGTTTCCAGTAAAAAGGGTCTCTGGTTCTCTACACTCACCATACGAAACACAGCAGCGTGTAGCTGCTATTTTACGCTGACATTCTGTGAGTCTTGTTATTGAAAGTTATCCTTTCCTTTCGTATAAGCTATGAGTATATCAATGCCGTGGGGTGCGGTATAAAAGAACCGAAACATCATTTCACCCGTGGGTGTTGTAAGAGGCGAGTATGGGAAGTGCCAGAATATTTTATGGCTTCCGATAGATGATGGTATAAAAAAGGTAGCAGCCTATAGACGTCCCGCTCTTGGGCACTGGCCTGCTCTCATTACTTTAGGTCAAGGAAGTGTCCACCGCGCTTTCAACCTGCGTGTCGGCGGACTCACATTGGTTGCGTCAACGCATTTGCATTTCGTATTTTTAAGTTGACTGACACATTACTTCCCCTATCTCTACTTTCCCGTACATGCCTATCACACCAGCGTGAGCAAGAAACTGTTGGTGCTCCCACCATAAAAATATAGCGAAAATTGCACAGATCGCACGCGGTCACCATCGCGTAATGTTGGCTTAAAATTATTTAATCGTTGGAAGTTTTGTTTGGTGCACATGACTTTATTGAGAAGAATTCAGAATTGTTCTACTGTGAATAAATTTAGTGTTATCATAGCTCATTACGTACTCAGCAGCAGTCGTCAGGAGATACGAGGCACGCCGCTCTTCTCAGGGTACTGTGCTTTTACATTATTCTCTAGAGCTGTTTTATTTTTTGTTCCTAATACAGAGCAGCTCATTTTCCTTCATGTGAAGCAAAGCATTAATTTAATTTTACGCAAAACATAATATCGCAGTTCACTAATCGTTCGTCCACCTATGGCTCACCCGCACCACATCGCTCCACCACACATAATTTATATTTCTTTTAATTTTCTACATCAATGTTGTTTCCACAAAATGTTTTCCGTCACGGCCGTGATAAATGAGCACTTAAAATTATAATCAACAATTTAATTAGTGCAAGCGGGTATCGAACGACGCAGCAGCAACGATCAGTCGCGGATACAGGATTTCTTTACGAACTTCACAGCAAGCAAAAACTCCATGGATCGAAAGTCTCTAGGTAGGTACAGCAAATGGCACAAGAATGTAGTTGTCTCTCAGAGACTCATCCCTGCATACGCCACTCAGTTCAGCCGCCTTTGATGGCACCTCGGCTCTAAGCGGCGTACTCCTGAGATGAGAGGCTGGCAAAGTTAGGTACACTTCGCCAGCCTCTCATCGCAAGGGTACGCCGTTACGTTTAATTAAGTTTATTATTTTAAGGACTGCTTTTTTAATCATCAGATTTTTTATAGTATAAGCGTGACAAACGATCACACAGTCCATCATATGATGAGGGGATGCTATGGCCCATAGACATCTACATTTATCCTCGATTAAGAATCAAAATACAGGTGCGTTGACACCCTTGAGGACTAAAATGGTATGCCTTGTTTCCAGTTAAAAGGGTCTCCGATTCTCAACACTCACCATACGAAACATAGCAACGTTAAGCTTATATTTTACGCTGATATTCTGTGAGAGCTTGGTTATTCTCTGGTACAGCTTACCTATTCGTGCTAAAACCACAATATAGCTGCAGCACTCTACCACGTAGGTACTTAGGTATACTAAAAGTTACTTATAAGATGAAACAAAACTTATACCAATTTACAGTTGTTTACATAAAATAGTTCAATTATTTTACTTTCAAATATTTTATGGCTATGAAAATATTTGAAAGTAAATAATTGAACTACCTATTACATGAATTACTTTTGTCTGATGATTGAAAAATATGCCTTAATAGAATTTAAAAATGTGGCCATTAGCCGTAATATAACATTAAAATTGAAAAAAGCATTCGCATGAACATAAATATTTGAAATAATTTATTCCCACGCAAACCCTCTCTTACAAGTTAAATAGAACCAGTTCAACTGGTTTTTCTTCATCGCTTTTCTAAAGGTCTTCAAAATCTGATTGAGACGAGCTGCTTTATCGCGTCGTTGTAACCTGTTAATAGAATCAATTGTTAACCCAAGAAACTGGTCAAGTGCGAGTGAATAGCACCCTTTTTGCTGTTGGACTTGTACAGCCTACGTAATTTCAAAGCTTTTTATCTGAGTATAACTCTTAATAAGAAATCAATTAGAGATTTCTTGTAGTTCTAACAAATTTTAACAAAACTCCGTTTTATGCCGTCTTATGTATCTAGCAATAATATTTTTTTATATTTGAATTGGACGAATAATTTAGCGAAGCATCGGCTAAAATTTTGTATGGCAATCATTGATATACTAAAATACACGGCGATGATATTGCGTGCCAACATTGATGCCGCGATAAAATAACAAAAAAATCATTTTTGCGTGGTCATAGACAATAACAGAGATAATAAAAATTAACGAACGACGCGAAAATAAAATAATAGCTCAAAAACAATAGCAAAGCTTTAATGTAATATTAATTTAAATTTGGAGTTCCAATTCAAATACAAGATATCGAATACCAACCTATAGTCAGTGTTTGTTAACAACAAAGAGGTTTTAAGTATATTAGATACCTATGTTCTTTTATAATTTCTTTTCTTTATTTTAAGAATAAAATAATATAAGAAGGAATATATTGTCAATTTATTCAATAACATTTATCCATCAGTGTTCTTTAATCTGAGTACCTTAATATAAGAAAAACTAAACCCTTGTATAATCCTTTCAATAAGCAATTTTCCCATGACACTATTGCCCACAAGAAACCCTATGAGATAATATTTCTTAAAAAACAAGAATTCTTCTATTCTGTTGAACCAGTTGTAGCCGGTTTCGGTGGAATCATTCCATTTTTAAAACGCGTTTTAGTGTTCGAATTTCGAAATAAGGTGGTCTTCCCGTAGTCCTTAGAAAGCAACCTGTTCTTTTTAATAGAAATTTTATGATACGAAGGGAACTTACCAATGTTGGAATAGCTTCATTATTTGATCGATGTTTTTGAGATTGGACGTTATCTATTCCTAGGCTTAATATCTACATGAATGTCTAATAGTGAGTGATGTGTGAGAGTGACGGATATATTTTGGACCCTAGGTTGGTCTTGTGTTACGAATACCCAGATTTAGTTTAGTGAACAGAAAATGTTGCCGTGTTCGTAAAAGTAAAAGTAGAGTCAACGTTCGGTAAAAGTAATAAGGTAAGTGTTCTGTTATTTTTAAATTGTAATATTTTGCTTGGTAACGATATTTGCAAAGTGTGATGTGGATCCATTTTTTGTTATTTAAATTACGCCAATAGCGAAATTTTGTGTTATAGAGTTGAATTTATAAAAACAAACAATGATTAGAAATTTAAGAAGAATGAAAATATAGTTATATAGCTGTTTTGATGTACCTACTAATTTAATATAAAAAATTCTTATTTCATTTTTTACGACGTAGAGTCCTTACCACTAGACGATCACGGCCGTGAACCGTGCAGTGGCGATGTAAGAATATTCACTACCCCATATCGTCTCATAGGTGTCATAAGAGGCGACAGAAAGATACAAAGCAAAAGATGGGCAGCGGCGTCTTTCTAATAATAACTAGAAAAAAGACACATTTGCCAGCGTGGCATCTATGGCAAAAATATCCCTAAAGAGGTATTCTATGGACTTTGATAGGCAGTGATAAATGAAAGAATGAAAAATTGCATTAGTTGTTTTATATTTTAATATAAATTTCAGCAGCAACCCTTTTTATGTAGGCACTAAAATTTAAAGGCTGCATGGCTTAGTGATCAGCAAACCGACTTTGTGATGGATTCTGCTAGGTTCAATTCCTTCCAAAACCAAATATTTGCGTAACTCACCGCATCCAAATCTATCTCCTATGATAACTTTTACTAGAGTTACAGTGGCACTATGATCTACTAGGCACTATGATTAATTAATTTAATATCTAACCTGCAATAAAATTACGGAGTGAACGCGTATGTTTTTAGGATAGGGTGACAAACGAGCTCACAGTCCACTTGATGGGAAGTGGATGCTGTGGTCCATAGACATCTACATTTATCCTCAATTAGAAGTCAAAATTCAGATGCGTTGTCACCCCTGAGGACTAATATGGAATGCTTCGTTTCCAGTAAAAAGAGCCTCCGGTTCTCTACACTCACCATACGAAACACTAAGCTGCTATTTTACGCTGGTATTCTAAGAGCTGGAACAATTATTTGTATGGTACACAAATAATTGTTCCAGCTTCCAAATTTAGATGTTTGTACATACATGTTAAATTTGTTTAGCTATGTAAAACGCGTCATAGGAACAGGACTACACTATGTGGTAAGACTTCTTTTCTATCGACTTCAAAAAGGAGGAGGTACCAAATTCGACTGTATGTTATGTTTTTATTATGTGTGTTACCTCATAACTTTGTTCTACGTGAACCGATTTCGAGGATTATTTTTTTATTTGAAAGCTGGTGCTTCTCATGTCTGATCAAGTCTGTCATTTGATCAAGGTCTGACCAATAGTTTTTGAGTTATCCCTAATAATATAAATTGAAGTCGGTTGTACAAAATTTTTTATTTTAAATTATCTTTCTAGAAGTTGTCTGGGTAAATACCATCCTCTAATCTATTTCTACCGCCAAATAGAGGAGCGTGTACTGATGTGTTCTGGTCTGGAGGGTACAGAGAGTCAGTATAAATTATAGGCGCATTAAATCTTAGACCTCATAGGTGACAACGCATCTGTAGCCATCTTTGTTGAGAGTTGGGGACAGGTGGACTGTAAGTTTTGTCATTTACGTGGTAGAGCCATGCTGCAACTATATTACATGTATAGTTGTAGCACGAATGGGTCGGCTCGACCGGGAAGGACCACGCTCTCACAGAATACCAGCGTAAAATAGCAGCTCAACGCTGCTATGTTTCGTATGGTGAGTGTGGAGAACCGGAGACCCGTTTTACTGGAAACCAACGCATCTGCATTTTCATTCGTCATCGAGGATAGATGTAGATGTCTATGGGCCGCAGCAACCACTTACCATCAGGTGGACTGTGTGCTCGTTTGTCACCCTTATCCTATAAAAAAAAGTTCGTTTGTCTTTGTTTGAATTTTCATTAAAAAAAATCCTACTGTTTAACGTTTTAAAGATAACCTTTTCTTTAAATAACGTAACAATACAGAACTTCTCCAACTGCAGTAATAGATGGGTGATTTATTGTATTGTTAAAATTATATCACCAAAAGCAAACCTAGATGAAGTGTTTAGTAGTAATACGCTTAGGATTATATATAGGCTGATACCCGCTCGCTTTGCTGGGCCCCCGATAATAGACGATTATAACGTAAATATAAAATATCAATAATTTTTGGAACGAACTCCTTTATCGGACGGTACGAATTTCACGGATGGTGGCTAGGCGAGAAAAAGTGTAAGATTTTTCCGTCACGACCACCTTTCTTTAGTGCGAGCGAGATGAAATAATATCCATCTCCCTCGCACTTTTTCTTATCTTGCCATGAAATAAATATTAATTTAATGACACTTCATTTTCATAGACGCTAGTAATTCACTTATTTGTATTTGTTAGTTAATAATATAATACGTTTATCAATAATAATATACTACGAAAGGAACTTCGTTCCAACCGAGTGTTCCACGACACTCACGCATGTTTTTTATATATTTGAACTTTAGTTTAAAATTTGGCTACTATTTGAAAAATAACCCTGCTATTTATGAACCGAAATGACTCATATTCACTAAATAATGTTGGATTAGCTTAGGTTTACTATAAAAGAAAATGATAAAATCTGGACTCGAAAGGTGGCGCTTTTGTCGAGTTATTAATATCTAGGTACATTTTATATTTTATACCTATGTTAGAAGTAAATATAGGCATTATTGGCACTTGGCACTTTACGGCGGGGAATAGGACTGTATAATAATTCAAGTTTTTAGTTATTGTTTTTTTTATTATATATTTTTTTTAATATTTAAATGTTATGTAATTAAATAATCTTGGTCTCCCAATACGGCTTGCCACCGCGGGAGATAAAGACTGTAACCCTCCAAAATGACAAAAACGTCAACACAAGCTATATATTTGTACATACAACGTAAGATCTCTTCTAACACCAGAAAAAATGATACTACTCAAATTCTCTCTAAACAACATAAAATACGATATCATAGGAATATCTGAATTAAGAATAATAGGAAATAACACATTTGAACAAGAAAATCATATATTTTGCCATACACGGGAAACTAAGGGACATTATGGAGTCGGATTTCTAATCAAAAAGAAATACAAATCCAATATATATAGGTACATAGGGATATCTGAGAGTGTGTCTGTTAGATCTGGAATTTGAATCAACAAAACTATCAATAATACAAGTATACGTTCCCACTTACGAAGCACTGGAAAAGGAAATAAATACATTTTATGATCAACTCCAAAAAGCACAAAACCTAGCTCAAGGAAAACAGCTAATTCTAATGGGCGATCTAAATGCAAAAATCGGACAAAGAAACCCAGGAGAAAATATAATAATGGGACCATACTGCTACGGAAAAAGGAACCATAGAGGTGACTTGCTTCTGCAGTATTAAGTAATTACTTGCAAATAAGCTTACCATTATCAACACAATTTTCAAAAAAAACAAAAAATCTTTGGACCTAGACATCCCCTGATGGAACAGTAAAAAACAGATTGATTTTCTATTAAGCAACCAACCAGAAAGGTTCACAAATATAGAAACTATAAACATCTCAACATTCTCAAGTGACCACAGACTGCTACGAGGTACATATAGTCTTAATAAATTAAAGAAATCTAGAGCTAAGTTTAATTATAATCGAAATATATTATTGACAGACAAAGAAAACAAAAATAGTTTTCTAGCTACACTACAACAGATGGCTCATAAACTATCCTGGGAGAAATCTGATGACATAGAATCCTACAACAGCAAAATAGAGACAGCGATATTACAAAGCTTAATCTCTATAAGTAAAGAAAACAAAAGTTATACTCAAAGAAGAGACCAAAGAAATGATAAAAAGTCGTATAGAATTACAAAAGAAACAACCCAAAACTAAAGAAGAGAAAAAAAACTTGCAAATCTATATAAAACTATCAACAAACTTCTAAAAAAGGATTACGAAAACCACAGGATGGAAATAATAGCAAAGAACTTACAGAATAGCGGAAATCAAAAAAGACAACAAAAACAAAACATGGATACCTATTTTAAAATCACAAATAACGTTACAAAACGCAGGAACACGAACAGATATAGTTAAAGTTGCCACAGAATTTTTTAGAGACCTCTACAGTTATGAAAATAACCTGCCTACAATGCAGATACCAGTGGATATAACTAAGACGACAGTATCTATCAGTAAAACTCTTTGATGATTTAGAAATCTTGAGACAAATAGAAAAGCTTAAATCAGAGAAAAGTCCTGGGCCGGATAATATTCCCAACAAAGCTTTTAAGTTAGGAAAATCTATTCTCATACGCCCACTTACCACACTTTACAATAAAGTATTTCAAACAGAAAAAACACCCCGAAAGTGGGCAGAATCGAGAATCACACTATTATACGAGAAGGGAGATACAACCGATGTCAATACCTATCGGCCAATCAGCTTACTCTCAAGCATTTATAAGTTATTTGCGACGTGCTTAGACAAAAGGATAGAGCCGTATATAGAAAAAAATCAACCTAAAGAGCAAGCGGCATTACGAAAAGGATACTGTACAACCGATCACATCCACACCTTAGAGCAAATAATAGAGAAGCATCAAGAACTCAAGCAACCACTCTATCTAGCATTCATTGACTATATGAAAGCTTTCGACTCTATACACACGAAAGCATATGGCAAGCCTTATATAGTCAAGAAATCCCAGAAACTTACATAAATATTTTATAGCAATAGTGAAAGCAGAGTAAAGCTGGATGGAATAGGTTCAAAAATCATAATATGTGGAGGTGTTAAGCAGGGGATCCTCTATCACCCAAGATATTCATCTCTGTTTTACAAAATATAATGAAAGACAGGTATTTACATCAACGGACATTTTCTAAGCAACCTTAGATTTGCTGATGACATAGTGCTCTTCTCCAAAACAGCAAGTCAGTTAGGAGAAATGGTAAAAGAGTTATGCACGGTCAGTGAAAGTATAGGTTTAAAACTAAACACTTCAAAAACAAAAGTGATGACAAACAGCACTCAGAACCCTGTAATAATAAATGGAGTCCCGCTAGAATATGTAGGTTGAAAGGAGAATAAATATTACATGGAAAAAAAATTGGAGTCTAAAAGAAATATTAAAATCTAAGCTACCTCTAAAGCTAAAGAAAAAGTAATGGGCTCTTGTTTACTATCCTGCCTATCCTATGGTTCTCAAACCTGGATATTCAACAAAGAGACAAGAAACAAAATACAAACGACTCAAAGAGCAATGGAGAAGCATCTTAAACATCCAGCTGAAAGATAGGCAAAAAAATGAGAACATTCGTAAGAAAACGAATGTTGTGGATGCCCTTGAACATACCCAGCGCTTGAAATGGAAATGGGCAGGTCATGTTCCACGCTTATCAGATAATAGGTGGACTCAAAGAGTTACGGCATGGTCAAGACCGACCAGAATAAGACCAAGAGGTCGCCCAGTCGAACGCTGGGCCGATGAAATACAAAATATTGCAGGGCAAAATTGGCTAAACAAGGCCAAATACCGAAAAATCTGACATAAACTGGAGGAGGCCTATACCCGAAAAGGGGCCTTAACAACATAAATAAATAAAATATCTATCATTTTGTAAATGTAAATATGGATTTGTTAAGCAAATAAAAAAGGTTTATTATTAGGTATTATTATTATATTCAAATCAAACTCATTGCGCCACCTACCGGAAAACTTTTCCGGGAAAAGGCAAAACGATGGCTCCCGAGTTAGCCAGTATTTTGTAAAATTTTAATTAATAATACTTGCTTTAATTAATATAATTAGGTATCTATGTAAATTCTTCTGCGTGAAAACATTTGCAATATTTTTTATAGGTATTAATACACTTTTATATAAAGATCAACGTTATCATAATTTTTATAGTCACACTAGTTCTCATAATATTTGTTATCGGCACAGAATATTAATAATGTCGTTCACCAGACTAAATTTCGTTAAGCAGTCTCAACGGTGACTAGCTATCTGCTCAGGACATGATTAGGTACCTATAGTTCACGAGTGTATGCGCAAGCACAGGTGCACTCTCATGGTCCGATGGAACAGCAATCCGACGCGATTGTAGAGCGATCAGGCGCTTTACCAACGGCCTTACGCGCTTTCCGAGGCACGGCGGTGAAACAACAACTTCCTGACTGCTACTGAGAATTTTTTGACAGAAAAACCCGTTTATTGATTTTTGCCCGACCTGGGATTCGAACCTGGGACCACAAGGTCAGCAGTCGCGTCCACGACCACTAGACCAACGAGGCACACAGCTATACTATTATATTAATAAATTAAAAAATATCTTTGCCTTTTCTTTACAAAAAAAATATTTTAAATGAATATACTTTTATAAATCTATTTATCTAAATTGGATCATAAAAATTGATATTTGATTAAATATTTAAAATCTAAGTTTATATTAATCTACCTAAGCATAAAATACCAAATTTAAAACGCAAAGTTTAAAATATTACACTGTAGTGTAATGCTTAATTTTGTAAAGAAATTAACGCTAGCGCTTTGCAGCGCTTCAATCGCTATTAGTATACAAAGCCCCTACATCCATATAAAATAAATACCCCACCCTATTCTATATTTCCTCCGAGAAATTCTAATTCCGAACGCCTCTCGCGCCCGCCATCTTGCACAAGACGTCGATATAGAAACTAGGAGTAGCATTTTTTTTTTCAAGAACGTCTTAAGTTGAACATTTTTACGCCACTATAGCTCTTACTGCATCATCTTACGCTACTGAATCGCTCGCGGAAAAATGTTGTTCTATTCCTTGAAGCACCCCGTAACGTACAGCTTAAGCATGAGATTAGTACATACAAATTCAACTTTAATTAAAAACAATAAAGTCTATATTAGTCTTAATTAACTTGAGACTTACGCTCTTTCAGACTGCATGTTCAAAACTATAATAACAATGGTTGTGGTTTGAGTAGTGCATTTCGCGTAGTAATGCAGCTTTTAATGTGACTGAAAGAGAAAGATATATTTATCGTAATGCTTCGAAATAGGTGGGGCCTGAATAGTTGTGCTAGTGGAACAAGTTTGGAAGAAAGTTTGGAAGAGGGAACGTTTTATTGGATTTTCGCTCCGCTTTCGTTGCGTTCGGTAATGGTAACCGGATGGCGCGTTCGCAATTAACAATTAAAATTTTCAAGATGTCTGACTTTTTATGTTGTTTTTAAATGTTTTGTATCCATTATTATTGTAATAGGTAGGTACTCGTTTATGTTCTTATGCATTCCATTAGGATTGTAATATTATTAAATATTACAATTAAATAAAAAATGTAATGCCTCAATATTATTAGTTTGATTTAATTTATTTCTGAGACACGGTGAATACAATAAGATGTTGCATTACTTAATTTATTACCTAGGTATATAAATAATAATAGTATTATATTGCATATTAATTGTTATTCTTGTAGGAATGTATCGTATATATTTTATCTTATAAGATTTAGATTTAAGGGATGTATTGTATGGAGGTCAAATTTTTCTTTTCTTGTAACACTCACATCGGATATCACAGTGGCAACACAAAAACATATACCTACCTATTAAGTAGATAAAGATTTTTTTAATAAACTGAAGCAACAAACGAGCTGACAGTCCACCTGATGGTAAGTGGCCACTGCAATCCATGGATACTTGCAACCAATATATACTCCAACTTTAAGCTAATAAGGTTACAAATCCGTTGTCACCTCCGAGGATTAGGATGGACTGCCTCACAACCTGTGGGTAATTATACTGGCTCTTTGTATCTCTTCAGACCGGAACACAGCTCTTCACGCACTGTTGCAAAAGGGTGGTATCTACTTGGACTTCTGCCTAGTCCTTTTGGCTACCACCTAGAAAAGATGTCGTTTTCTTTTTCTGTTTGGTAGAAACGTTCAACTTAAAAAAACTTTGAGAAAAAATAGCTTGTAGCACAGTTTGTATTTAAAGGATTCGATGGAATTTATAATACGAATCTTACAAGAATATAAACTCTAAAATTAAATCATTATTTAACCCTAGAACTCTACACTATCCGGCCTACCCACTTGTTATTCCTACACACTGGTGCTAGGGTACCCCGTACAAAAATACAGGGTTATTTAGCAATAACCGGCCAAATTTGCAGAGAAGGTTCAGAATAAGTGATATAGGCCAATGGTGAAGAAAAATAAAGTTAAAAATCTCAAACATTCTCTCCTTTTTATCTTTTAAATTTAAAATGCGTGGTAATGCATTATTTTAACTGATTTTACTGCTCACGCACACATCCATAAGGGCCGATCAGCAGTGAAAAACGTTGTTGCCCATAAATCACATTCAATTTGGTATAATTTCAAATAATATTAGATGCCTTATTTACTCGTATTTTCAAAAACTGCAATAACGGTCTATCATTATTTATATATTTGAACTAAAATTTAAAATTTGGCTACTCTTTTAAAATAGGTAACCCTGTACCTATATTTATTTTTTAAAATAACCAATTAGTGAAACTATTAGGTAATTTATTATGAAAATAGTAGGAACTTGAGATTACAAATCAGTATCAAAATCTTAATGTTATATAAATTTGAGCGTTTTCACAGACTTTTATCTGTTGCTCCATACAAATTGTTATTTTACGCGTATGGTATCTACGTCTTCTTGCTTTTTCTATTCTTATTTCTTGGAAAAAAGCCATAGCAAACCTTATGTGTGTTGTACGGGAATGGAATTTTGATTATCCACAGTTTTTTAAGGAAAACTATAATTGACCATTTTATATCCCTACTCACATTCGGTTTTTGAGCGATTAGTTCCAAATGTTCATTGACGAGGTCTAAATCCATTTTTTTTTTCAAAAATAAACGTCAAAAACTATTTCCGGCTTATTATTTGCTCTTGAAATGATTGCCCATCACACGCAGAATTTGTTTTTTTGATGCCTAGTGGGTTTTTTACTACGCCATCTCCATTCATGTCCGTTGTTCATTCCTTTTGAAAAAAGGAACTCTTTTAATTATGATTTTCATATGATTAATAACTTCATTAGATAATAAAGAATAAAGTTATGTAAAGGACTCCATCAAAATATACTAATACATTAAACAAATTGGGAAAACTGTCATACGTAAGAAAATAAAAATACTTACTTACGGGGTGATGACGTCATTCGTTGACACCTCTACACAGCGCGACTGTCGACGCTAGTCCAATTAATTATTAGTGGACGACACTAAACTAAAATACACGAAAGCTCAAATATGTAGGTAGCATAAGCAGAATTAGGTCCCAAGGGGAAAAGAGCCGTGATAGCTCAGGGCTAAGCGCTCGCTGTAAATTTCACAGTACCTACGCGAGCAACCCGGGTTCGATCCCCGCCGGCACCAATGAAATTGTTAATTGCAATTTTATGTGCTGATTTACCACATGCTCGGTGTTGAAAATAAAAAAATATATCTTTCGAAGAAATGTGAAGTTCGCGAACACGCATTGGGGTAGCACGGCGGACATTTCCTTGCCCTAAAACCCTTTCAGAAATGAGAGGAGGCCTGTGCCCAGCAGCGGGCCGTATATAGGCTGTAACTTTAAGTACCAAGGTGTAATACGGAAATTAAAAAAATATTGCAAAAATTTGCAATTAATATTAAATTTACGGGAATAATATCTAGGTAACTAAATAATTGACCGTGTAGTGGGGTTGTAAGAATATCCACTATCCCATATCGTACCCTAGGTGTCATATAGGTAAGAGGTGACAGAGGAAACAGGTTATGGGCAACAGCGTCTTCCTAATTACAATAAAAAAATATGAAACTGTGGTTGCTAAACCCGCCTGCCAAGCGTGACAATTTTGGCAACTATACGTAAGTTTTTATTCGAAGTAATCGTAGTAACGATTTTTAATTGAAATTTATTTACATTGTTCAAACATAGTATAAAATTAAATGTAACTAAAAGGTTACACACAATATAAAAAAAAAAAACTATACTTAATAAGAAAAAGTAAAACTAAAAATTTAAATTGTCATACAGTCCTACACCCCGTGGTATCGTGCCAAGAACGATGGCTGCGTTTCAATTAAAATTAAAATTATGTAGATTATTTTTTTCTCCCAATCATATTATGAGGTTGGTTTTAGTTTTGTAATAATCTCGTTTTTAATAATTTTCTTTTTTAACATATCGTAGAACTGGACGCATAATATTTTGAAATTATAATGACAAATCAATATGGATTGAATGGTCTCTACCGACAACCTGTTTCGTTCATTCGTCCACTGAGCCGTCATCCACGAAACATTCTACATTTGTGTTGTGGGCAGGAATTGTTCAGATTAGCGTGCGTGAGCGCCGAACGGCTGCAACTCCCGCCGGCCACCCGCGCCGCTCAGGCCATTTCCGTATTTTGTCGAAATTGGCGAAAAACAGGACAAAAGTACGGGACATGTAGCAATACGGGACGAGATGGTCAAATACGGGGTCAGTCCCGTATATGCGACGTTTGGCAACTCTACTTACCTATGGTTCAGCAGCGAACTTTCAATAGCAATCAGCTGTATCTAACGATAATTTTACGTTGACGTTTGACATTTAACTGTTTTTTTATATAACTGGCTTTACGGATCTGGGTTCTAGCCCTTCTGAGTCCGTTTAACTGTAACATAAGGACGTCAAAATCTTCTCCCCCTTCACCCCAACCGTGACCGAATCTGTTGGTCAGTTTAAAATAAGTTAAAAAAGAACAATTTTTTTAAATTCGAACTGAAGTCTCGGTTCTGATTGCAGCAGTATTAATTACTTAAACAATTAGGCACAATATATTTTTCATTTTGGTCGGAAAAACGTTTTATTATACACTCGTGAACGTGGACCGTCCCCATAGATTGCCACTTATGGCGATGTGGTGTGTCGAGAAACGTCGATCACCATCAACAACAAGCTCATTTTAAATAAAGTAGGTACAATGCTGGCATTTCCTAGTTTTAACGGGGTGCTGGGGCACCCCAGGAAGGTTTGTTTCTTAAATAGGTACTTACCTGCATTTAATACCTGCCTATTAAGCGACCACTGAATGACCAGACTGAATGCTATGCAGCACCCATAGTCACGTGGGGACAATCCCCCCCAGTGAATGTGGGTGCAAGCACCCGAAATGTCGGGAATAAGAAATAAATAAAATTAAATGCGATAAAATCCGTAAAACTAGTTTTATTCAATTGAGATGCAGTGTTAGTGATCGTGCAAGTTCTGAACGAAGTGACTGATTGAGGACATAGGTATTTAGGATCTGACGAGTAGCGTTGTAGTCAAGTTATTAACAAATTCTATATTTATGGACCAAATTTTCTCACATTTGCGATGTAGGTAGGTATGTTGGTTTAGTGCTAAAAGAGACAATCACAGAATCCGCATCCGATAGGTGGCACTATGATCTACTAGGTACTATGATTAATTAATTTAATATCTAACCTGCAATAAAATTACGTAGGGAACGCGTTTTTTTTTTTATGGGATAGGGTGACAAACGAGCACACAGTCCACCTGATGGTAAGTGGTTGCTGTGACCCATAGACATCTACATCTATCTTCAATAAAGAATCAAAATGCAGATGCGTTGTCACCCGTGAGGACTAAGATGGAATGCCTCTTTTCCAGTAAAAAGGGTCTCCGGTTCTCTACACTCACCATACGAAACACAGCAGTGTTAAGCTGCTATTTACGCTGGTATTCTGTGCGGTAATCTATATCTATATAAATAAATAAAATTGAAGTGTCTGTTTGTAATGTCAAAATTACAGCTTTTTATTAAATGCATATGAAAGTATCTATATACGGTACTTATAACAAAAATACAGTTTTCAAATTTTAGTCTGTCTGTTTGTTCCGGCTAATCTCTGAAACGGCTGGACGGATTTTGACGGGACTTTCACTGGCAGATAGGTGATAATATAAGGAGTACTTTTATTTTAGAAAAAGAATTAGGTTTCCGCGCAAAAAAAATGAAAACTTTAAATTACACGCGAACGAAGTCGCGGGGAACAGCTAGTTAAGAAATAAAACTCGCACGATGACATTGACATTTCATGGCGCAATGCTACCGGTGTAATATTATTTTATAGGTATCCACAATAGCATTCTCATCTGGTTGGGATGTATAAATGATAATATTATAATAATATAATTATTTTAATATTATAATTGTTTTATTATTATAATATTATATTGTTCTTTGTAGCAGCGTCTTCCCAATAACGACTAAACATAAAAACTGCGGATGCCAACCCGCTTGTCAAGCGTGGCAACTATTGCAAATATTCTAGCTATCCTATTAGGCAATCTATGTTCAGCATAGGCTGTAACGGTAACGATTGTTCTTTATTAAAAATAGAAGAAGAAGAAAATAAAATAGGCAGTCGGTATTGTCTGACGACTTTCTGTCAGTCAGTGTTTCAATTGATTTTCATTTATACATTATTTTTAATATCTAGAGGGTAATAGTAGGGATTATATTATTTTCAAAAAGTACGGTTTCCAAAAAAGGCATAAAAAAAGCGAGGGGCCTGATGCTGAGAGAGGCTGGCGTGTATCTCAGTATCAGATGTTTTTCACACGGCTCTACGTGGCTCGAACGCGTATAAGAAACTCAAGAGGTATATGTGCATTAATCCCCTATGGCCATACATCCGATATTGTATATGGGGAATCATTTATGTAAGGAATAACAATTTAAAAAAACATCAATGTTTTTTTTGACGAATCCATCCATAACAACCGTTAAAAGTCCACTGCTGAACACAGGCCTCTCCATACATTGCCTCATCAATATTATTTGTCCATAGTTGCCACGCTTGGCGGACGGATTGGAGTACACAGTTTTGTATACTTTTAAGCTGTTATCAGGAAGATGCTGAATTAAAGCCTGAATGAAAAATTTATTATAGTTGATTTTATTACATGCATATTAAAACGAAGATACAACCTATATACGTCACACTGTTGGGTACAAGTATCCTTTCATTTCTGAGAGAAATATGGAGCCATTTATCCGCTACGTGGTAGAGCCATGCTGCAGCTATATTAATAGTATAGTTGTAGCACGAATGGTCGACTCGACCGGGGAAGGACCACGCTCTCACAGAATACTAGCGTAAAATAGCAACTTAATACCGCTGCGCTTCGTATGGTGAGTGTAGAGAACCGCAGACCCTTTTTAATGGGTACGAGGCATTCCGCCGTAGTCCTCAGGGGTGACAACGTTTCTGCATTTTGATACTTAATCGAAGATAAATGTAGATGTCTATGAGCCACAGCATCCACTTACCTTCAGGTGGACTGTGTGCTCGTTTGTCACCCCATTCTATAAAAAAGATGCTGAATTAAAGCCTGAATGAAATATTTATTACAGTTGATTTTATTACATTCATTTAAAAAAAAAGATGCAGCCAATATACGTCACACTACTGAGTACAAGTATCCTCTCATTTCTGAGAGAAATATGGAATAATTTATCCGCTACTCTACACCAGGGCGTATGTAGGTAGCAGTTCTTCCACTGCCATGTTCCACTCTGAAGGGTAGGGGGGTAAGGGGCAAGTAAGTATAATTATAGGCTGTGAGGTGTCCTATGTTAGTACTCAGTGGTGACAACGCATCTGTAGCCTTCTTTGTTTGAAATCGGCCACTTACCACCAGGTAGACTTTTTTTCTTATAGGAGAGGGGGAAAACGAGCATACGGCTCACCTGATGGTACCTAAGTGACTAAGTGCCCATGAACAACTGCAACACCAGGGGAATTGCAGGCGCCGGCCTTTTAGAAAGGAATAAGCTGTTTTCTTGAAGGTCCGTAAGTCGTATCGGTCCGGAAAAATTGCCGGTGGTAAACTATTCCACTGAGAGGTCGTACGCGGAATAAAACTCGTAGTAAAACGTACAGCAGTGGACCGCCAAGCAACTGTTAGTTACTTGTCGCTTCTTTTTATAAAAAAGCTATTAACTGGTCAGGGCATTTTATAGTGTCATTCAAAAGTCAAATCTCGTGCTATCACTTTAAGTCAAAGTGACAGTGACACCACGAGCCTTAACGACATTTTGAAATAGAGTAGCGTTTGAGTATTCGGCCATGAGTCACGCTTTTCTTACAAGCGCAGCCTATACGTTGAAAAGTAGCACCATTCTAAAGCTATTTGATACATGAATGAAACCTTCAAGGCATCGTTTGTATGATAATTGCCGCTATCAATGTGGTTTGTTGTGACCGACGTCCAAAGCAACAGACAACGAAACTCATAGAGCCGGTATGTGTTTAATATTTTTGAATAAACGCAATTTGCAATAAAAGCCTTGTCTGTTTAAAAAAATGATTTATCAGTGTTTCTCATCCACATGAGCCCTTAAGCCGCAGAACAAACACCGGTACTTTAATCGTTTTGATAGAGGGAGAGAAAGAGAGTGAGAGGGGGAGAGAGCTTTATGTTCAGTGATTGTAATAGGCTGTAGAATCTTTCAGGCGAAACGAAAGTAACAATAAATTATACTTATAACTAAATGTTTCAAGAATTGCAAATATAATTATCGGACAAGGTAGAAAACACATTATATATATATATATATATATATATATATATATATATATATATTTACTGTATTAAAATTAATAATTAGTCAAATTCTTCTTAACGCCATAATAATTTCAATGAATACAACTGAATGTTTTTCTTCACATCGAAAATATGATTTTGTTCGAGTTCAGATACAAATTTACAGATATAGATACAGATGTACATAAAGACAAAATAAATAGAAAATAAATAAAAGTGTAATCGCTATTATCATCGTCATCATTACCATCATCATTACTGCGAAGTCCACTGCTGAACAGTGGCCTCTCCCATAGATTGCCTTATAGGGGGGATATTAGCCTGCTGCTCATCTGTTTCGGTTTCCCTCTGTCTGCTCTACACAACACAGGACACGATATCTAATAGCTGTGTTTGTTAGTAATTGTAATTACTAACAAATGTAGGCAGTAGATATCGTAACAAAGAGTTTGTTTGTTACAAAGAGGTAAAACCTAATAGTATGATTGTGTCTGCTCGTCTGGGAAACTAACACTTTATAAAATCATCAAATAGTAAAATAAGTTATAACACTATGTACGTATTATGTTTTGTAGTTCAAAATAATTTGTGCTATTTGTATATATTTGTACCATTTGCTGTAAAGTCTATCGGTTCGTGAGATCCACGTGCGGTGTAGTTCCTAAAGGAACTGTATCCGCAACTTGTCGTCGCTGCTGGTGATAAGGGAGCGAGAAAAGAACCAGCAGTCAATACTTAGGTACGAGTATAGCTATTGAGCGAGGAAACGCAGCCAGCGTTCTTGGTACGATACTGCTGGGAGGAGGACTGTATGACAGTTGAAGTTTTTAGTTTTAGATTTTCTTTATTATATTTTTTATTGTTGTATATATTTCATTGGATGTTATTAAATAATTTTTGTTTTTAGTAAATAATTTTAGTTCTTATGTCCGATATCGACTCCATTCATCTATTTCTCATTGTGGGGTCACCGACCGGTCACTCGTTGTATTTCGATTTTCGACCGAGTGATAATTTCGAAGTTAACAACAAACATATATTTATCTCTATCTCTATCCTTATCCTATAAAAAAAACAAAACAAAAAACAAATAAAATAATGCAATCTATGGGGAGGACTAACTACAGCAGTGGACTTTCGAAGGGCTGCAAAGGTGAAGGAAAATGAAAAATAATTATAAGGAATGTAAATATTACCAGTAGTTATTTAGTTCTATGATTTTATCTTATTCAAATAAAATACTAATTGGTAGAATTCCTTTCTGCTTATTAGGTCCTGGTAGGTAAGACAACAAGTGGTAAAATTAAAAAAATTGTACAACCGACTTAAATATCAATTATTAAGGATAACTCAAAAACTATAGGTTAGACCTTAATCAAATTTATATGGGACCACATGAGAAGCGCCAGCTTTCAAATAAAAAAAATAACCATCGAAATCGGTTCACCTAGAAAAAAGTTATGAGGTAACAAACATAGGTAAAAAACATACAGTCGAATTGAGTACCTCCTCCTTTTTGAAGTCGGTAGAAAATGGCAGTGCTTGCACTGCTGTGTTCTGATAGGAAGATTATAGAGAGAACCAGTATAATTACAGGCCAATAGGCATTCCATCTTAGTCCTAAGGGGTGACAACGCAATAGTATCTATCCTTCTGTGTTTTAAGCTGTAAGTAGGTGGACAACAGTAGCAACGTACCATCAGGTGGACTGTAAGTTCGTTTGCCACTTCAGCACGGCTAGCATGGGCTGAGGACAAAAAATTTATCCCCCGATTATATCCACTCACAAGAGATAACATCTTGTTCTTATGCCAAAGCACGGCAACGGGGAGAAGTATATCCCCGTTTGACATAACGAGTAGACATATATCCCCCGTCCGTAGCATGAAGCCAAATGAAAGATAAAAAATTATGCTTGTTTGACATTTGAAAGGGACAATTTTATCCTAGTACATTGGACGTGGGTTTAAGTTTATATTCATACGAAAAATCTATCTAAGTCTAAGTCTATCTCCCATTTTATCTACTGTGGATATTATATCCAGCGGTGTGCCCATGCTCGAAGGGTGGATAAAACTAAGCGAGGGGATAAACATTTTCCTTTCCCCAGGGATAAAATTGTCTCAAGCCCATGCTAGCCCTGCAGTGTCATAATAAAATAAAGAAATAAATCTATGATGATGACGTTTCTTTTGACCAATTACGACCAATTACATAGTAACAAAGAGGTATATACTAATATAATATAGAGAACTACTAATATAACATAGGTCAATAGAATATAGAATGGAATAGAATCAAGGAATGCCACAAAGTGGTTCTGAACCATCTGCATCCATCGACTTCTTGCATGTCTTACTAGATTGTCACTTCTATGTAGTTATTTATTGAGCTCGAAGTAACGCCTATATGCTAAGATCGAAGGTTAGTCGCGTAATAGTGAGAGACACTTTTACGTGTCATTTCGGGCTCGGCACGGATGAACCGGTTCGACCGGAAGGGGCTACACAGAATACGTGAGTGAAAGTTAATAGGACATTTCATCTTTCAGTCCTCGGAGTGATAATGCGTTTGTCTGTAGTCTATAGTCGATCGGTTGATGTCAAACACAAAAACGACACACATATGATTTTGTGTTTATGTACAAAATGTGCCTGGGTTCGAATCTGAGACTCACTAAGTCACGCAGTCGCTAATAATTGTATTTATAATTATTAGCATCAATTATGCTTAAACAATCGTTAACCAGATAGATAAACATTCAAAACACTGTGATTGTATTGTTATTTTAATAACTGACGATGAAGAGACAAAAATGATTAATTTTTTGGGGTTTTCTATTGAAAAACAGATGTCACTATAAAATAAATGTCACTATCTGACCCTAGATGGCAGGATTACAGTTTGAAAATTATGGCTAAAGATGGCGCTAGTATGCTCTTAATAGAATCTTATTGGCATCTTCGAGTGAAAAGAGAAAATGAAGAATAATGTTATTAAGTTTGCTGACGATATATTGTTTTCACTGATATTTTTTTTAAATAAAAAATATTATGTTGTGTTAAATTTATTTGTTTTTTCTTTTATGTTCATCTAATTTTATAAAGCTGTCACCGCAGTCACTGGCGGACCTAAAAGTAATAAATAACCTATAAGATCCACTACTAGACACATGGCTTCTTTATTAATATCATATTATATACATTGATAAAAATAGCATTATGAGGCAGATAAAAACGAGATTCAGAGAGTCATGATAGCTAAGTAGCTAAGAGATCGCCGTCAATATCTCGACTCGTACGCGAGCAACTCGGGTTCGATACCCGCCGGCACCAATGAAATTGTTAATTGCAATTTTAAATGCTGATTAACTAGCATGTCTAAGAAACAACAACAATTCAGTGATATGAAATCAGCCAATGCAGATTGGAATAGCGCAGCGTAATAATTGCTCTATAGCTCTATAAATAAGAAGAAGAGGCCTGTGCCCAGCAGGTGGGACGTATAAAAGCTGTTAACTTACTTATTACTTACTACAGCCTATAATGTGCCCCCCCCCCATAGATTGCATCATATGTATTTGCCAATGCTGCTGCCCGTGTCCTGTTTCATTTTAACCCTTGTCGCCTCTTACAACAACGACGGGATAATGTGGAGCAATGGATTCTATTACGCCACTGCATGGCACAGGCTGCAACTTTAGGTACTCATTTTAAACGAGATCTAAGTCCACCTTATAGTAAATGTCTACTGAAGCCCATTGATATCTAGAACCTGTAAACCAACCTCATAGAAAGAAGTCCCAGATACCTTTTTATGAGATCTATTTCTTCTTCTTTCTTCAAGATACCTGATCACCCTTAAGGACTAAAATATAATGTCTATAACTTTTTGTGATTAAGCGTATTGAATTGAGTATCACGTAAGCAAACAGTTCAGGAACTGGAACTTTACTTTAAATCTCATTATAAGATCGCAGTAATGAACGCTTTTCGATTGAAGCTTGGTGAAAGTAAACGTTATGAATTCTTATATTTACGCGAACACTACACATTGAATAAATTTGTAGTATTAAATTTTATTTATTTTTCATTCCCGGCGTTTTGGGTGCTTTGCAGCACCCATGGTCACGAGGGACTGAGATGATTAACGTCCCGATGTCAGAGTTAATTCGGAGCTTTTTAATTATTATTTTTGGTCTTCTATCTACGCGTATATTCCCAAGCAAGTGGTAGCACCCAGCCTAGTTCTCTATTGAAATAAGGATGTTTTTTAATTTCAATAGCCCCACGTATCATCCTTGGTAGGAGTCGATGTTCTTTCGCGAGGATTTGTGGTCTATCAAATATGATGTAATGGTGGGGGCGCTCTAGGATATTACGGATAGGATAGGATATACACTTGACAGATGGTGAGAACTGATTAATCTTATTCGGCTACTTGTAGAATGTTGTAATAGAAGCTCGTTTCAAGATGTAGCCTATCTTGTCAGTGATACCTCTGACATATGGTAGTACAGCAGGCACACGCTCGACTGTGTGCTCGGTTCCCGCGCCTACGTCACAGTGACCGGCTTCACTCGGTCACTGTGACGTAGGCGCGGGAACCGAAGCATGTTTTCGTTCAAAACCAGCTTGACGTGCTGAAACTCGGCGGCCAGGTGTTTGCTGTCACAGATTCCTCGTGCTCTCTGTAACAAAAATTTTCCCACGGTAGCTAACTGTGAAGGATGATGGTGAGATTCACCGTTTGAATATCGGTTAGTACCTATGGGTCTTTTTCCTATATACAGTGTGACCTATGGTGTTGTTAGGATTTCGGATGACTAACACATCTAGGAAGGCTAAGGAATCTCCATAGTAAATTGCATTTTAGAGTTTATGGAATTAAGATGTTCTAAAATGCAGTTACTTTGTCTGATGGTAAAATTGTGAAAGTATCGTCTACGTACCGCTTGTAGAACCTTGGATTTACAGGAGCAGTAAGAAGGGCTTTCACCTCAAAGTCCTCCATGAAAATATCGGCGACAATGGGAGATACCGGTGAGCCCATCGCAACACCATCTACTTGCTTGTAGAACTTTTCATTCCACAATAGTTAGCCAGGTGTAAGGCAATGTCTGAGTAATACTGCATATTCTGCTGGCATGTTGTTTTCAAGTATATATGTTATTTAAAAAGATAAGATAATATAATACGGGTAGCTATATTTCATGACCCAAATGCCGCTCCCTAAAATCTGCCGCCCAGGGCTATGGCCACTCACCCCCTCTCTTGCTACGCCACTGTTTCGCTGTAACAAACGACTAGTACCTTTGGTGCTGCTTCATGTCGCTCATCTGCGTGTTTTTATCATCATCATCGAAACCCGTAAAAGTCCACTGCTGAACATAGGCCTCTCCCATAGATTGCCTCATAAGGGGGATATTTTCCATAGTTGCCACGCTTGGCAAGCGGGTTGGCAACCACAGTTTATTTTATTTTTAGTCGTTAATAGGAAAACGCTGCTGCCCATCTTCTGATTTGTTTCCCTCTGTCGCCTCTTACGACACCCACGGGATGATATGGAGTAGTGGATATTCTTACACCGCCACTACACGACAGCAGCAGGGTTGGATTTTCCTTTTTCAACATGCGATCGCAGAACGAGACGTCTCGCACCTTTGACGCTGCTCCCTGTAGCTGGTGTGAGTACTTTACTGACGTAAGTGTGACGTGACGTGGAGGCGGTGAGATATTTATAAATCCATCTATTGGTAGGTATGAAATCATACGTGGTAGAGTAACGCTGCAGCTTTGTTATGGTTGTAGCACGATGGGTCAGCGCGACCGGGGAAGGACCACGCTCTTACAGAGTACCAAGGTAAAATTGCAGCTTAATACTGCTGAGTTTTGTAAGGTGAGTGTAGTGAACCGGAGATTTAAATGAAAACGAGGCTTTCCACTTTAGTCCGCAGGGGTGACAACCCATCTGCGTCTTGATTCTTAAGCAAGAAAAGGTGAAGATGTCTATGGGCCACAACATCCTATTACTATCAGGTGAACTGTGTGCTCGTTTGTCACTCTATTTATATGTATAAAAAAATCCGACCATTACCGTGAAAAACCAATAATTTTTCTAACGAGTTAGAAAAGTTTGTTGTTTTTTTCACTACAGTGATGATGCAGCCGGAGATGGTAAAGAGCAATTAGTAAGTGTTCAAGTAGTCGAATATATCAACTACTCTTTGAGAAGTCTACGGTTAAAGATTTTGAACTTTTATGTTTAAAATATCATGGGGATGACCAACGTCCGTTCTATTGTTCGTGACGCTGGGTCAAGTTTACCCTTCGATATTTAAAATTATAAAAACTTGTTTTGAATAACTTGTTTAACTAGTTCACTTTCCCATCAATTTTTGAACATAAAATACAATTAGTTGTATTGAAGTTGGAAAAGATTATTCCTGATAATGTCTAACTGATTTCTGTCACGGCGGCCTGTCTCAACGGAGAATAGCCATCTGCGCAGGACTGGGTTATAGTGCATAGGTGCGTGCTCAAGTTAAGGCGTAGGTACTGTCTACTGTCTCATTCTCATTGTCCGATAGGACGCTAATCTGTCACGGCCGGAGAGAGATGAAGAGCAGGACCAACGACTTTAGGTGATTCCCGTGGCATGGATATTATACACCGTCAACTTCCTGACTCCGGGCTGCTACAGAGAATTTCTTGACAGATAAACCCCAAAAACTGATTGTGACCTAACCTGGGATGAGATCTCAGGACCACATAACTGGCAGTTGCATCTACGATCACTAGACCAACGCATCAGTCACAATGCCTGAGAAAGTAGTATCGATCGATTAATTTACGATATTCAAAGTGAAAAACAAAAACAAAAAATACTTGAAAGTGATCCCCGACCCTACTAGATGAAGTGACAACCTGGTAAGTTATGCAGGAGTCGATAGATGTAGGTGGCTCAGGATTGTGTTTTAAGTGTTCCTTGGGGTTGGCCTATGTCCATCATTTGACTTGTGAACGGCCGAATCATGATGATGATCAAAATCGTTACGGCGTCTTTAAAAATACATCACAAATAAACAAATATTTTTGAGTTCATCTGGAATATGCAATGCTCACCTGGAATATATTTTTTAAATTTGTAATTAATAAAAAAACTGTCCACAAAATTAAAAATCAAACCCTAAATAGCACCTAATGACAAATAACACGTAGCACTACAATTATACAACCCCATTTTCCCACGCTGACCGCTGTCCGGTGTCGTCTCGGTCGTTTCGACCCCTCGTTTGAATGAGTCAACCCGTTCTTTAAGAAGATAATTTGAAGAAAAACAGGTTATCCTTCTCACAGTGGACACTGGGCATTAATTTCGTCGTCACAGATCAGTTTAGTTTTGATCGGTTAAGAAATACGTGGTTGTATGGGGTATTAAAATAACACTGGTTAAACAATAAATAAGAAAATAAGTATTGTTTAATACTTATAGTATGTGCATTTAAAACTATACTAAAGTGTACTAAAGTGATATTTTAATATTCTTAGACAAAGCTATAGTTTTTTTTAAATTCTTTATACTGAAGTGGTAATTATTCATTATGAAGTGTGGGTGCATCTTAAAAATTTTATTTAAACCATCATTATTTATGATAAAGTTTTGTAAGGTATGTGTAATGTGTTAATTTGCTTTGTTTTAAAAAGTGTCTCAGCCCATATATGGGTTAATATTTTATTTTTATTAAAAAAAAGATAAGGATCATAAATTTAAGAGAAGACTGATTCTTTTTTTCGTCCAGAAGCTAAGAATTCGGCCATCGCCATCCATTCGGCGAGAAATCACAGAAAATTGCGTAATTTTTAATTCAATTCATTTTATTCGCATAGTCACAATAAATTTACTAACACGATATTATGTACCTATTATTTGAAAGATTTGCCTATACTCAACTCACAGGGTGGGTGAGTCGCGGTGTTTTCTACGCGTGCTCATGATAGCTATACGCATTTTCATGTAGTTATTTTAGTTGGTTGATTGGTTAGTAGTAGTTGTTCTGACCTTCTGCCTCCCTTTTTTGTCTTTTATGGATGTCTCCCTTATTTCAAATAATTTATTAAGTGCATTTTGTTGATTAAATAAAAAATTGTTATTAATTAACAACTAAGGTTGTTAATTTACTTCACATTTTTATGTCAATAAGAGAAGCATTCTGCTCTATTTTTTCATTGAAAGTAGTATTATTTATTGATAGTTAAAAAAAAAAAAGTAAATTTACAGAGTTTAAACGACGATCTGCTGGGCTTAGAGGCTGAGAGGACTCTCATACTTGATACATCGTTAGGTTTAGAGCGTATAAAAGTGCGCGCTTCCCCAATGCGTGTTTTCACATCATGTCCTCAAAATATTTTTTAATTTCTTAAAACATGCAAATTTCCTCACGATACAAATTCTTCAGAACGTTTTTACACCAGCGTCAGGTGTAAGTTAGAGTCGGTATGCGCCTGTTTGCTCGCCGGCCAGGTTGCTAGGTGTGAAGCCATAAATCTTGGCGTTCTAAACGAGAAAACGTAATGAAACGGCCTGCATTTTCTCGAGGCGGCGGCATCAGTCAGGTGGCACGGCGGCGACAAGGTAGTTAATGTGAGTTCGGAGAATTTTATTTAAATATTTTATACTTTTAAATTTATCAGTGATGAAAGGCAAAGGAAATTTGTTGATAAATCATAAAATAGTTTTTAATTTTTTTTTGTTAGTGTTGCACATAATTTTGTTTAGGTATATTTTTATTTAGATTTTGTTTATGAATTAATTATATAACTAATTTATTAAGACTTATGTTCAGTAAGGAACATGTGATGGGATTTTACGATGGTTTAAGTAATTTTTTTTATAGAAAAAGAGTGACAAACGAGCATCGAGTCCATGGTAAATGCTGTGACCCATACACATCTACATATATCCTCGATTTAGAGTCAAAATACAGATGCGTTGTCACCCCTTAGAACTAAGATGAAATGCCTCGTTTCTAGTAAAAATAATCTCCGTTTCTCTACATTAACCATACAAAACACAACAGTATTAAGCTGTTTTTTTACACTGGTATTCTCTGAAAGGGTAGTCCTACCTCCATCGAGCGGACCTATTCATGCTAACACCATAATAAAGCTGCAGCATGGCTCTACCTCGTATAATACTTTTATAATCTCGTGTATCCATAAGAATACTGATAAATATAAAGAAAGAGGGTTTTTTCAGTTGGTCATGAAAATTTCCAGTTATGCCTTTCTTTCAACTCTGCCAAAAGAGCCAAGAGCTAGAAAACAAATTACGAATCATCTGCTCTCCCTCCCCAAGACGTCCCCCACCAAATGACTCAGTTAAGACTAAATTGCTCGAGCGGCAGATTGCCGCGTCTCTAGCAAAATTTCCGTTGGATTTAAATTTGGGACGCAAGCTGTTATTGTAGTATTCCGGGCTTAATGAAATCGTATCGATTCGATTCCGATGTTTGAATCGATTCTTATTAAATCGTTGGGTGTATCGATATAGATTTAATTAGTGTGGTTGGAATAAGATTATGCATGAGCGTTGGTTAGTGATGTGTGTTTTCTTCTTTCGTTTATATTTATCTGTTATATCTTTTAACATAGTTTAATTTCCTTTTAATAAAAAAATATTTGACGTGATACATTATATGTGGCAGCATAATTATGGCGGCAGTGCGAATGATTAGGCTTGATCCGAGAAAGACCTACCTACTTCAGCATGAAGGTGTTGACTAATAGTCATTTCCTCATCATTATAGCCTATCAAAAGTCCACTGCTGAACTTAGGGCTCCCCCATAAATTGACTCATAGGAGGGATTTTTGCCGTAGTTACATAGTTTGAGTTTGTTATCAGGAAGACGCTGGTGCTCATTCCCTGTTTCAATTTCTTTTGTCGCCTTTTATCCCACGGTATGATATGGGGTAGTGGATTCTCTTACACCGCCACTAAACGGCAACTCATATATTTTTTATGGAAATAGAGATACCAAACTGGCACACACTATGGTAAATGGATGATATAGCTCTAAGACACATACATCTATCATGAATTAAGATACAAATTTATAAATATTCTTTTGTTTTAAGGAATGCAATAAAGAATAAATAAAAAAAATCTATCGTTGTCATTCACGTGGTTTAAGATGGAATGCCCAGTAATAAAGGGTTTCTGGTTCTTGTTATCAACCATACAAAACAGAGCAGCATTAAGATACCAGTTTAAGTTGGTGTTCCGTGAGAGCGTAATCCTTCCCTGTCGAGCCGACCAATTCGTGCTAAAAGCATTATTCAACCGCAGCGTGACTTTTTTTTATAGGATAAGGGTGACAAGCGAGCGCACAGTCCACCTGATGGTAAGTAGTTGCTGTGGCCCATAGACATCTACATCTATCCTCGTTTCCGAATCAAATTGCAGATGCGTTGTCAACCGTGAGTACTAAGATGGAATGCCTCTTTTCCAGTAAAAAGGGTCTCCGCTTCTCTACACTCACCATACGAAACACAGCAGCATTAAGCTGCTATTTTACGCTGGTATTCTTTGAGAGCGTGGTCCATCCCCGGTCAAACCGACCCATTCGTGCTAAAACTATACAATTAATAAAGCTGCAGCATCACTCTACCACATATAAAACCACTGCTATATACCGCTGCTATACCTATGTATAGCAGTGGTAGAGTCACGCTGCAGTGACTAGTCCTTTTTTAAACGATCACCACAGTTGAAGTCCATGCATTTACTTATTACAGATAAAGTTACAGTGCTTAGTTACTTGCATTTATCAATTTCATGTTTGTCTTATCTTATATAGGATATTGGTTCTTTGAGTTAGACATATATATTTTTGACAGTATTTTGTTTTTGAATATTTCATTTGCTATTTTGAAGTTACTGTATAATATAAGAGTATCTTTAGGTTTTAAAATAAATCAATGGAGTCTAAGTCTAAGTAATATACAAAATTTGACCTGCTCAAATTCCAAAAACTTTATTAAACTAAGTTTGTATAAAATGGGTCATTATAATATTAAGGAATTTATGGATGATAATAACCCCTGGGAATGAGGTGATCGCTACCAAGCTATTTCTAATTTGTTTTGTGTTGTTAATTGTGTAACATACATGATTGTAAGATGTTATTGTAAAAAAAGTCCCGCTGGGTTTCTTGCTGGTTCTTCCCAGGACAGAGGTTTTTTTCCGAACCAGTGGTAATTAAAGAAAAGAGTGACTTTCAATAAGTATTATTTATAATCTATATTGAATAAAAAAAGTTTCTGTTTCTGTTTCTAATTTTAAAATAATGTTCGTACCTTTTGTAAGTACACTTGCATGACGTCAACGTGCTGATTAGTATATTTCTACTAATTAGTATGTTTGTGATAGTCATTATATCTCGAGAAGAAATATTGATATTGTCTCCCAACTAGTTTTATTCAACGACTAATTAGATACTTAATACTTGATTAAAATGAACAAAAAAATCTAATTTACTATTACCAAATTGTATGTTGATCGTAGCCGAAGAGCACTCACTGTTACCGTTACGGTCTATGAAAAGTACACTGGTCAACATTGGTCTCTCCGATAGATTGCCTCGGAGGGTAGATATTTGCCATAGTTGCCACGCTGGACAACCGCAGTTTTTTATTTTTTAGTTGTTATCTATTAGAAAGACTCTTCCGCCCATCTCATGGCTTGTTTCCCTTTGTCACATCTTACGACACCTACGGGATGTTATGGGGTAATGGATATTCTTACACCGCCACTACGCGGTGAATTGCACTCAACCCATCTTTTAATCGCTCTTATTAACATTAACAAAAAAAAAATCTAAACTTTTTTTAAGATTAAGAAAACTCAAACTTGTTATTAGTTTACTTCTTAATTTAAAAAAAATTGCCCGCAGAGAACATTTCGTAGTCATTAATCCGAACCGGCGGCAGTAACTCAGTGTCGAAGATCCACGTCTTACCATTTCTTCGGGGTCATTAGTAGCAACGACACCCATTCCGGCGCCCATTTAGATAAAATGTCACAGATTTGAACGAAGATTCCCAAACGCCCACCGCCGCTCGAACACCCCCCGGCCTCCACCCGCGAGTAATGAGTCGCGAAGATTTTCGCAAGGGTGCAAATGTTTATATAGGGTGCGAATTTGAATTACAACGGTTTCCTTATGCGAAACAAGAAGTTTATTGTTAGTTTGATGAAATTATTTTATTTGTTTAGTTTATTTTTTGATAATTACAAGATGTAAATAATTACGTAATTTTTAATTGCATTTGGCACTTCATTCTGATCGGTACATTGCAAAGCAATTGCTAAAGTTTGACAATTATAAAAATTGTGTTAGTTCACGTTCACCTAAAACGCGACGAACGCGAACTCATTAACACAACATATAATATATTATAACATTTGACACAGCATATTTTCAACCGACTTCAAAAAAAGGAGGAGGTTCTCAATTCGACTGTATTTTTTATAGGATATGGGTGACAAACGAGCACACAGCCCACCTGATGGTAAGTGGTTTCTGTAACCCATACAGAAACCAACGCGTCTGCATTTTGATTCTTAATCTATCCTCGATTAAGAATCAAAATGCAGACGCGTTGTCACCCATGAGGACTAAGATGGAATGCCTCGTTTCCAGTAAAATGGGTCTCCGGTTCTCTACACTCACCGTACGAAACAGCAGCGTTGAACTGCTATTTTACGTTGGTATTCTGTGAGAATATGGTCCTTCCCCTTCATTTTTTACGTTTATTACCTCAGAACTTTTTTTTAGGTGAACCAATTTTGATGATTCGTTTTTATTTGAATGCTGGTGCTTCTCATGTGGTCCCATATAACCATGATCAATATCTGAACAGTAGTTTTGAGTTGTCCTTAATAATGCGTATTTAATTGACTTCGATTCCATTGATGATGTTCTTATTTTATTTGTATTGAAGTCGGTTGTACAAAATTTTTAATTTTACTACTTGTAATCTATACTTTTATTTTGTTTAATAAATTGTTTCGACATCAACTTTAAATTATTATTGAACATTCATCCGTACACTAACCTCTCTCAGTATAGTCTACAATATAAGTTGGTGAACTTACCTGATCTGTTCTAAGAACTATTTTTATATAGAATAAGGGTGACAAACGAGCACACTGTCCACCTGATGGTAACCATATGAAACACTTGTGTTATCCTAGTGCTAGTGTACAATTGTATTCTGTGAGAGGGCAGATCTTCCTTTATCGAGTCGACCATGATACACTGAAGCAAATCAAATGCTGCTTATTGGCACGTAGAAATAATATTGTAATGAAAACTGTTCTTTATTGAAATAATTGAAATAAATTAAAAAACGGTGGCTTTTCACGTAGAAAAGTTTCGAATCTTAACTGAAACTGTCCGGGCTTAGCTTAGTCTGGTGTTTTATGTCGTATCTGTGGCATTAGCTTTTATTCTGATTTTATTGTTAGGTATTCCATTGGATACAGAAAATAAAGGCAAGGAAGTTTCCTTATTGCATCGACAATTACGTCACTATGAGTAATTCTTTGCAGATAATAACTTAATTTAACTACATATACTAGAAAGACATTACGTATGTATAAGTCTTTAAGGATAACAGGCACTTGTGAGCCTTTGTTTGGAGTGCAGGTAACTCTGTACTGTAAGCGGTCACTTCATACCAGGTTAATACCTACGATCGTTTCTTACACTGATGATATAAAAAAATTAAACACAAGAATTTTTGGGTTATTTCATTTACTAGCAATATTAAGAAAAATAGAGCAGAAATTACGTGGTAGAGCCATGCTGCAGCTATATTAATTGTATAGTTGTAGCGCGAATTTGTCTGCTTGACCGACGAAGGACCACGCTCTCACAGAATACCAGCGTAAAAAAGCAGCTTAATGCTGCTGTGTTTCGTATGGTGAGTGTAGAAAACCGGAGATTATTTTTACTGGAAAAGAGGCATTCCATCTTAGTCCTCACGGCTGACAACGCATCTGCATTTTGAATCGCAAACGAGGATAAATGTAGATGTCTATGGGTTACAACAACCACTCGCTTGTCACCCTTGTCCTATAAAAAAAGAAATATACAGACGATGCAATTATATATGCCGAATGTGTTTCATTCTGTACAAAAAATAGAAAGAAAAAAAAAGTTGTTAATCAGGAAAATGCATCACGGGGTAGCAATGTTATAAATACTGATTTTAAGTACACAGTCAATATAATGTAGGTACATACGATGTTTGCTTAATTATAGTGCTTAAACAAAATGGGCTCTATCTTTTGTTATCGTTGTGCATAGATAAAATAATTAAAAATTATCACGTAAAGATATATAAACGGAAGTTACTACTATAATACTTAGTGATTATATACTCTTTGACTTCTACAAATAAAGAATTATTTCAAGCATCTTTTTAGCTATTTAATTAGAAAAACACCCGTACAATAAAATACTGGCATAAAACACACAACTTCAAAAACTAAACCAGCCTGTATGTGCTAGTTGCACCCGAAAGAGCGGGGTTCGTTCGTTATCTTCAAACTCCTTGCTTCTTTATAAACATTGCCTACAGTATGTAGGGTTGATAGGTGACGCCGCACATTTCTTTAATCTCTTAGGATATTCAGTTAACTTTAAATTGTTTTTACACGTTTATTGTCTTAAATATTACTTACATTTTTAGTTACATTCGTTGTTGACTGAGAATTAATTATTAACTAAAAAGTACAATAAAATCATGAGTGCAGCGTCGCGCAACTTATTTTAGCCAGCTTGGTTAACTCACTTCCGACTACCGACTCACTTTAACCGTGTAGTGACGGTGTAAGAATATCCACTATCCCATATCGTTCTATGGGTTTTTTTTATAGAATATGTGTGACAAACGAGCACACCGTCCACTTGATGGTAAGTGGCTGCAGTGGCCCATAGACTTATCTATATAGATAGATTTATTCTCGTTAAGAATTAAAATGCAGATACGTTGTCACCCCTGAGGACTAAGATGGAATGCCTCGTTTCCAGTAAAAAGGGTCTCCGGTTCTCTACACTCACCATACGAAATACAGCAACATTGAGCTGCTTTTATTCTGTAAGAGCGTGGTCCTACACCGGTCGAGCCGACCCATTCGTGCTACAACCATAATATAGCTGCAGCGTGGCTCTACCATTTGCGTCGTAAAAGGCGACAGAGGGAACTAAAACCAGGAAATGGGCAGCAGTGTCTTCCTAATAAAAATAACATAGTAGATTTGCCTTAATCTTTACGTTTCACAGGCGTATTAGCGATCGCAATACGAGACGTTTCGCATCTCAGACGCTGCTGTTCGTCGCCGATAGGTATCTTACGTCGGGTATTTTACGTTTTGAGCCATAAGTTTTTTTTGGCTTTTCCCAAAGTCCGCTCCTACGTTACTCACGGTAAATAGGTTGACTTACATTGCCACCATACGGCTGTCAAATAACTTATCAAAAGTAATTTTAAATAAAAGCTTTATATATTTAAAAAAATATTATTAAACTAAAAACTATTTTGACGGCAAAGTAATAAATAATTTAATTACAGAGAAGAGTAGAAAGACCTAACCGCGAGCGTTATCGACCGCGTGACTACGCGAGTTAGTGGCGTTCAAAAACTCCATCGTACCCTTTTCAATTCGTTTAATAATACTTACAACTAGACGCACACATGCACACAGAGCCCACCCGTTCGAAAACCTCCCCGCGCCTTGGGGCAATTCTTCAAAGGGTGAAAAAACCACCCCCAACCCAACCCAACCCCTAAGTGCCCGCCTTAAAGCGATTCTTAGGGTGAAAAAAGGGGTGGATACTAAGCAGCGAATGAGAATAGCTTTAGATTGGTTTTTTACTTTACGTTTTAGAACGGAGCTCATTCTTTTAATTTTTTTCTTTTTTGTTGGTTGTGGTTGTGGCTCCTAGTATTTTTTCTAATTTACGTGTATTGTAATTACGTAATATTGCGTACCAGTATTTAATAATTTTTTAGTGACAATTGAATACATTTTTATGATTTTAATTTAATTTACTTATTTACAACGTAATTATGTAAGGTAGAAATGGCTTACTTTTCTCCAAATGTCAACCACGATGGTCTGTCGATAAAGTGAAGTTGGAAAATACATTTCAAAAAACGCATAATCAAAATTTCGCATATCAACGCGCCTTCTCGATATGGGTAAATATAGACAAATAGTCCAGGTAATGCATGTTAGCTGCTGCACTCTGACCTCGTGTTCACCAAAGGACTAAAGCGGTCTTATTACAAAATGTGGTAAATGTAGTTACTTGACAGTCTCTGGCTTAAACTACGGTTTACGAATATTTTAAAATGATTTATGATGGTTTGAACATGAGATTCTCAATTAACCACGTTTTGTAATAGACCGAAGAAGACCTCACCTTCACCAAAGAAGCCTTTTTCAGTCTTGTGACGTTAGTATCGAATATAGTGTTTTCTTTGCACTTATTATTTTAATAATTTTGATTTGGAATTTATGGATTGTTAAATTATGACTAAACTTTATTAAATAAGTTTTCACGCTATTTCAACATAATAAAATATACTAGTAGCATATTATTAGAAGCACACACTACACGAGTTAACTTTTGTTATAATAATAAGTGTTCACGTTTTTTACCACCATAAATTAGCAGCTTAATACTAAACTGTTTCCTGAGTGTAATGATCCCAAGACTATTATTTGAGACAGCTTTCGTATTGTTCCTGGATGACAGCATATTCTACATTTTGATTCTTCAACGATGATAGATGTAGGTGTCTACGGGTCACTGAATTTACTTATCATACGGTGGACTGTGCGTTTTGTCACCTTTACTTCTAAAAAGAAACGTTTACAATAAGTAATAATATTATGTAGTGAACTATTTTTAAGCAGGCATATTTATTTATTAGGTTAAAGGGCAACGACCTAGTCTATAATATTTTGATGGGATGCTTAATGTTTTAAATATAGTAAATTACAAGTAGTGATTAAAAGTAGTAGCAGTTAATCACTGACTTATAATATTAAAAAAGTAAAAATTAATAAGCTTGGATAAATTTAAAAAATTAAAATATTATAATGAAACATTTAATATGTTTTTAATCTACTTCGCTACATATTCCATCCCTACGTTTAAAAACTAACACTTCTACAGCGGCAACGACACACACAAATAAAAATCTCCCGCCCGTTGAACGGAACGTACACAGACAAAAAACCTTAACTAGTCGCCCCCCTTCCGCGTCGTCCCCCTGGGAGGGGGCCCTCATATCCTTGCAGAAATTTTGTTTACTTCTCTCTCGGCAAGGAACCGACAATCCGGGATGGATAGGGTTACCATTAAAGGACTTATTCTTCGATTCTTTTACATCAGTGTTATATTAATATGACTTTATTAGACAATAGGAGTCCTTTTATGTCTAGGAGCCTTTCTGCCACCAAACAGCAGTATATCTACAGTTGTACTTCAGTCAAGGGTAATGGTAAGAGAGTCAGTATAATTACAGGTTGTGATGCATTTCTTTTTAGTCCACAGGATTGGCAACGTACTCGTATTTATGATCTTCCGAGAGGCCCTTGTTCACTATACTGTGTAAGGATTGTTGAGGTAAGGATAAAGGAGATCCAGAACAATTGTTGTTTTCATACCATCTAGGTAAATTTAACATCCAAGCGAATATTTAATGGTCGTAAAACATTAAAAAAATATCAAAGACTTAAACAGTATATTTACATCGTTTTATTATTGTATTTAGTTAATTCATATTATATTTCTAAAAAAATATTTATTTGCGTATACAAAAAAACAAAGAATGAAGTTCTATATTTTAAGATAACGTATTGGTGACCCTAGGAATTGGAGGAAGCGTCTAGTCGTTGGAAATAGGAACTCGGTGGATTGGTTTTGCGTTCTTGGTTTTATGCTGGCTGTTTTCGTTTTCATTTGTAGCTAGAAAAAAATATATTGATGATTCGCATTATTTGTTCGTACATTTTTTTTCATTTATATACGTATAATTTTTGTTACATGTTATGTGCTTTCATTTCTTTTCAAATTTTATACTTATTATGTAATATAATAAGACTTATTATTAGACTAATTATTTTTAATTTTGTAGTGTTTAATAATTTTTAACTTTTTAAATTTTTAATATTAAGTAGTTGCTAAATGGAAATAATTTTTCAAAAGTAGTATAGTTCTTATAGAATTCCAACGCTACCCGCTACTACGTATGAACTAAACTGTCATAGTTTTCTCATATTTCTATGAATCATAAAAACATCAAGTTTTTTTTTATAGGATAAGCGTGACAAACGAGCACACAGTCTACCTGATGATAAGTGGATGCTGTGGCCCATAAAAATCTACATTTATCCTCGATTAAGAATCAAAATGCAGATGCGTTGTCACCCCTGAGGACTAAGATGAAATGCCTCATTTCTAGTAAAAAGGGTCTCCCGTTCTATATACTCACAATACGAAAATACATCAGCATTGAGCTGCTATTTTACGCTGGTATTCTGTGAGAACGTGGTCCTTCCCTGGTCGAACCGACCCATTCTTGCTACAACCATAATATAGCTGCAGCATGGCTCTACCACGTAAAAATAATTTTGTGATTTAAGGTTAGTATTCTGAATCTTAATTAAAGTTATTGTGAATTGCTAACTGCACTTTTTAATATTCACCAAATTTATATAGGTAAGTATTAAAAGTATATATATATATATATATATATATATATATATATATATATATATATATATATATATATATATATATATATATACTTTTAATACCAATACCAAAAGAAAATAATTTTAAAACGAAGAAAATTTAGAATTCCATTGAATTGTCCTGACTGAATATACACAACGGACAAAAACTTTGCAAGTCAATTTACAGCCTTTAGAAATCTCAGTAGAAGGCGCAATGTGAAAACTCGTGTACCGAATTCGGAACGCGCTCAATTCCAACTTGAATTTCAACGTGCAGCGCTCCAAGTTTGCGAAATTTGAAAATTAAGGCGACTTGGCGCGAATTAAATACAATATGGCGGACGTGGGGAACGTTCAAGTTTGAAATTGAAAATTTAAATGCGTATAATTAACTTTTGGAAAGTTTGTTAATATTTATGTGTATATAATTTGCCAGCTTTGCAAGTGTGGAGGGAGAGGATGTCTGTTTTATTTTTTTAACTTAAATTACTACAACTTTATTACCTTATTTCTATGGAATAATATTTTTCTTCTTCTCTCTAGGTATATTATTACACGATATTATTTGGTGCATAGAATTATTAGGCTAATTAGTCTAATTACTCTATGATTTGGTGTCATCTTACCTGTAAGCCAAGCTTAAATTTTATAGTTCCCTACACTTGCGAAAATTGTAATTCACTAGCCGCGCAGCTATGAACTTACAAATTTTGCAGGGTAAAATTTTAAATATTGCAAAATTTGTAAGGGTAAATGTTGTTTTATATATATCAATTTGTTTTTTTTTATACAAATAAACGAAAGAAAAGTATTCAACATCATCGTCATCATGGCCCATCACAAGTCTTCTGCTGAACATAGTAAAGCATTAGTAACAAAAACTTACACGCTTTAATTAAATACTAAATAATAATTTAATTTGTAAGTATTATCTATACAATAATAACTAAAGTTACTTTCAATTTATATTGTGTTCATTTATATCAAACGGCATTGTCAGCGCACACTAATAGCTATAGCAGCCAATGGGCAAATTTTTCTTCGAACCAATTTTTACAAAATAAACTGATTTTATTTTGAAAATTAGTTATTCTCATAATAAAACAGAGACTATGTCAATCGGGAATATTACAGCTTTTTATCAGCGAATGCATCTAAATTTACAAAATTCGATCAACAGCTCCATAGATTACCCCCTAAAACAAATTGAAATCCAAACAATTTTACTTGCTATGTTATAAGTGTAGGTATAAATTAATGAGTAGATAAATATTAAAATTTCAAAAGTTTTAAAAGTTATTGCCCTAGTGGTCACAAACGCGACTTCTGATCATGTAGACCTGGGTTTGAATTCTGAGGGCCAAAAATTACAATTAATAATTTTATCTTTCTATCAAGAAATTCTCAGTAGCAGCCCAGAGTCGGGAAGCGCAGGGTGTATAGTAGGTACACGAATATAGAGTGCATGCACGAGGGTGCATTCTCTATCTCTCACTCTTATAATCCGAGATCAGGTGCAGGACCAAAGGCTAATGGCTGAAACACGGCCTCCGCCATACTCCTGACTCCGGGCTGCTACTGAAAATTTCTTGACAAAAGAACCCAATATCTGATTTTGGGTTTTAAAGTTCCAGGGAAAGAAATACCTAATGATCATCAGTCACGATAAAGACCACTAAACTCAATATATAAGAAACAAATAATATAATAAATAATAAATCAGTCGAAAGTCTAAATTGAAATTTTAGTAAATAATAAGTAGTGAAGAGTTAATACGTTATACTAACCAGTGATAGATAACAGTAGAGACAGAGCTATATTAATTTATAAAAATAGAGTCAGAAATATTCCAAGTAAGTTTCTATTCGATTCTAGGTAAAGAACGAAATAATGTTTATTTGTATCATATTTTATAAATACATTTAACACGCATTACAATTAAGTCAAGTTAATTAACTGAAATGAAAATTTATTTTGAAAACAAAAACAACAAGAGAAAATTATCATGGCATCGACTTAGCATTACATCTAGGACTCTAGGTCTAATAGACTTGATGCTGCTAATACTTAACTTATGCTATTATACTATGGCATCCCAAGCAGTTGGTAGCACTGAACCGTCTACTCCATTAAGTAACTTTACTCTATTATAAAGAAATTTAACACTTACTTCTTTGTTCCTGCGATACAAGCCTAGAGCTTAGTGCAGAAACCAGTGTATTGTTAAATTATGTTATGTTTTTTGGTTAAATAAATATATTTTCTATTTCTATTTTCTATTCAACTTAGCTATTTAATGCCCAACATTAAAATTATTTTGATGTTTATGTTAATGTTTAATTATTCAAATTTGTATACTCTACCTCTGCCGTATGTAGGTATACTGGTTTTTATGATTGAGCTATTATAGTATATGACTTTACTAAATTAAACATAGTGATGTCAAATTATTGCCTGTGTCAGACAAACAGATACGGAAGTGATTCTTCATTATAATTTTGTCACGAAATTCTAAAGCAACTTTTTAAAAGTTTAAGACGTCTAAGCATAATATACACATAACATAAAATAATGCTTAAAATATCAACAAATAGTTGATATTTTTGTGAAATTATTGTTTTAAGAGTTTGGTCTTTCACAGAAGCCAAATTGAGATTAAATAATACCGGTATTCTTTGTCTCGCTCTGATTTACAAGGTGTTGCCGTTAATGAAAATTCAACTAGACTAGGTAACAAAACAAAACGGATCAGGACGCCTTCATTTAGGCGTACACTACCAACAATTTAAATAACAATATTTCTTGAAGAGTCAAATTAAGCCGCTCGCAGCTGGGCGAACACTTGTGTAGGAATTTTCATGTCCCAACTTACCTGTAATTACAAAATATATTCAGAACTTGTAACAAGATTTAAATAGTAACGCGAGTGGGGCAGCGAGCGTGCTGATAGGCGCGTTTAACGATTATCGATAGTTATTTTAACATTGTCGGCTTATTATTTTGCATTAACGTAAAGTTTATGAACATTTTGTATAATTTTCGTTTCATGTTATCATGGTCATGTTAGCTCAATACAAAGCTCTCGCTGTACATTAACTGGACGCGAACAATCCCGGTTCGATCGCCGTCGGCACTAATAAAATTATTAATTGTTTTACTCATTCAATCTTTATTACCAAGGTGAAGGCTAACATCGTGATAAAACCTAATGCAACGTTTAGATACTCGCCGAGCACAGACGAGTAAGCACGAGTAAGAACATGTAAACGCCTTGTTCGGGTGTACTCGCTACTCGGCCCGAGTTTTCGCCTGTTCTCCACTCGATGTCGGTTTTTAGCATGAGTCAAAGGAAAATTCGTGTGTATTCGCATCGGTGTTTACATACTCGTCATCATTCGCTTGACCCGTGAACTTTATCGCAGATGTTTATAATTTTTCTAATAAAATAATTAAAAATAATAAGAATACCTACCTACTGTGATGGATTGGAGTAAAGAATCAAAAAAATTTATAAAAAAAATTATTGACGGCTCTGTGGCGCGGTGGCTTAGCAATGAGTTTTTGCGCTGGGGGCCTCCGGTTTGATCCCGTACGGAACAACTATTTGTATGGTCTACAAATAATTGTTCCGGGTCTGGATGTTTGTCCTTGTGCAATTCATGTTTGTAAACTGCCGAAAACCACAACGTTATCCAAAAAAAAACAAAAAAAAACTTTATTAAGGAGAGCCAGTGATGTGGGATCTCAGAAATTGGTTTTAAATAAATAATAATAAAAATAAATATTATTTGTGATCCTATAAATATTAAGTAGACACAAAGTCGTAGCACCGAGACACACGTCATCCATGTTTAAAAGATCTACGTTGAATGAATACAGACGAATATGTAAACGCGTCGTACTCGTCCACGAATAACTTGGCGAGTTATTAGGCGAATTGTTAGTGAGAAATAAAATATTTCGATAACACGTGAAGTCAGCCAACGCGCATTGGAGCAGCGTGACGGACTGATTGCTTCACAACCATTTAGAAAATAAGAGGAGGCCTGTAGCCAGCAGTGCAATGGGACGTATTAGAGTTAGAGTAGTAAAGTATGCTGAAACTTTATTTTTATCTCACGGCGTTGTAGCGTACTGTGAACACTGGTGCATTAATAATTCGTAAAGTCTTAGTTTCATATTCGCTCAAGAAATAATTATAACTTTAAACAAAAAGTAAAAACCTGTATGAAATTATTCTAAATAAAAAACCTTTTCTTTTAGATTATTTTTACCTATAATAATAACTTTGTTATCGAAAGAGAAATAATACTTAATATTGTATTGTATTGTGCCTAAAGGAACTCCATCCGCGACTGATCGTCGCTGCTGATGATAAGAGGGCTGGTCCTTTTCTCGCTCAAAGGCTAAGTATAGCCATTCAGCGAGGAAACGGAGACAGCGTTCTAGACCACGGGGAGTAGGACTGTATGATAATTTAAGTTACTAGTTTTAGTTTTTTTTTTCATTAAATTTTCTTAATATTGTATATTTTTAAAGTTATGTAATAAAAAACTTTGTAACTGTGTAATATTGTTGATTATCGATATTTCGTTATTTTCTCCATCACTAGCCCTTTACAAAGAGACACTAAGAAATTATGTATTCCCCTTAGCGTAGTTTCGGCTCAACTTTATTGAATTTGTTCCGAGGTGCTTGCTTGGTGGAGTCGAGATGCAGTACTTTTGTCAGGTGTTCGTGATTTGAATGCTAAGGCCGCCTATCTAGTTTTAACGCGACATAACTTTTGACGCCATTTTGAAATTGAGTTGGCGCGCTTTGGTTTTTTATTTTTATTTTACACCTAACATTTGATTTAATATGTGTGGCGTAAAAGAATACATTACCCTATTATTTCGTGTAGATATCTTAGCAAGCAACTATGGGAAATTTCAGAAAGATCTAATGACTTTCAATAGATGGCGGTATATTCATTTTGTTACCAGACAACGAGAGACAGGCGAGCAGGAACGTGCGTGCTTCGTCATAGTGCCGCCAGGTTTTTTATAGGATAGGGTGACAAACGAGCACACAGTCCACCTGATGGTAAGTGGTTGCTGTAACCCATAGACATCTACATCTATCTTCAATAAAGAATCAAAATGCAGATGCGTTGTCACCCGTGAGGACTAAGATGGAATGCCTCTTTCCAGTAAAAGGGTCTCCGGTTCTCTACACTCACCATACGAAACACAGCAGTGTTAAGCTGCTATTTTACGCTGGTATTCTGTGAGAGCGTGGTCCTTCCTGGTCGAGCCGACCCATTCGTACTACAACTATACTACTAATATAGCTGCAGCATGGCTCTACCACGTAAAAAGGTACCTATTGCAATCGTCAATCCGCCTGCCAAGATAATGGCAAATCCTCGCTGCAACGGGAGAGGCCAATATGTACTATTACGGGTTGAAAAAAAAGAAACCTACTGCCGTATATACTACATACCTATCTCAATGTCTCGTTGTTCTAATGGTCGTAAACGCGGTTGCTGATCATGAGGCCATAGGTTCGAATCTCGGGTTGGGGCAAAATCAGCTATAGGATTTTTCTGTCAAGAAATTATCAGTGGCAGCCCGGAGCCAGTAAGTTGGCGGTGTTTCACCCCCGTGCCGAGGCACGTAATAAAGTAGAGCACGTAAATCCTTTGGTCCTGAGCCTGATCTCTGCGCTAGTCTATGTTGAAACTGGCCGTCGTGACTGAAACTCGGTCTGGAGGACATTATTTTTATTATTATACCTATCTTAGATGTAGACATGACGATGTTAATTAACCCCCTTCGCAAAAAGAGGGGCGTTATAAGTTTGACCGCTATGTGTGTCTGTCTGTCTGTCTGTCTGTGGCACCGTAGCTCTTAAACGGGTGAACCGATTTCGGTGCGGTCTTTTTTATTTAAAAGCAGGTTTTCCAGCGGTGGTTCTTAGATATGTTTTGTTAAAATCGGTTCAGCTGTTTCAAGGTAATCAGCTGTTTTGTTTCTGGGGTTCTGAATTTTTTTTAATTTTATTTATAATTACTTTATTGTCAATATCGACCATAGTTGTAAATGAATACATAGATAGACTAGACTAGAGTCTATATGAGTTATGAGCTCCATATGAGCCTCCTACAGATCCCGCCTGTATCATCAAAGACCATTTTTCATATTTTTTCAATTTCATAAAAACATTTCTCCAAGTTGTTTTAATGATGAAATATAGCCTTTTTTTACGTGGTAGAGCCATACTACAGCTATATTAATAGTATAGTTGTAGCACTAATGGGTCGGCTCGACCGGGGAAGGATCACGCTCTCACAGAATACTCGTACCAGCGTAAAATAGCAGCTTAATGTTGCTGTGTTTCGTTTGGTGAGTGTAGAGAACCGGAGACCCTTTTTACTGGAAAAGAGCCATTCTATCTTAGTCCTCACGGCTGAGAACGCATCTGCATTTTATTAGCAAACGACGATAGATGTAGATGTCTATGGGCTACAGCAACCATTTACCATCAGGTGGACTGTGTGCTCGCTTGTCACCCTTATCCTATGCAAAAAAGCCTAGATCACTCCTGGCATTGCTCTCTATTTATCTAATCTATATATGAAGTTTCATTACAATCGGTTTAGCCATTCCGAAGATTAGCCCTGAGAGACAGAAAGATAAATTTAAAAAGATTGTTTATGTAATGCCATGCAAATAACCCCCTGAGCTCAATAAAGTTCAAATACAGTTATTAAGATATTACAGGTAGAGACTTAAATTATAGTTATGTATAGATTTAAGTACCTAATTACTAAACTGGCGTGCAACTACACTTCAGAAGATTTTTTTATGATGCCACGGGACGAGATGAAGTTTCATATACGCCGTATAGCAAACCAAAAGCAGTTAAAAAAATTAATAAAACAAATTTAGTGTCCCTATTTATCCGTTACAAAACTTAAAACGAAATAGTTAAAGCGCGTGTATCTAACGATTGTAAAGAGAAAATTTAACGACAAAGCAAATTGCGTTCTCTGTGTGTATCGTTGAATTTATTGCCTCCCTCTAAGGAGGTTCGTTTATCGTAGATATAGGGAACTATAGAAATTAGCTGTCGAATTAATATCCGGCAATTACGTTTCCTTTTCGTGCCCTGAATAGGCACGCCGTCGTTTGTTGTTCGCGTGTGTGTAAACAATACTCGTGGGCTATATCTATATGTTGATGTAGTATATATAAGACGATGTGTTGACGAACTTCACATGTCTTCGAAATATTTTTTTTCTTATTCCTCAAACATGTAGGTTTCCTCACGATGTTTTCCTTCACCGCCGAGCAAATGGTAAATCAGCATTTAAAATTGCAATTAACAATTTCATTGGTGCCGGCGGGGATCGAACCCGGTTTGCTCGCGTACTGTGAAATATACAGCGAGCGCTAACCATCTGAGCTACCACGGCTCTCCATTAACATCTACACTGGATTAATAATTAAAATGCGGTTGCGTTGTCACCCTGAGGACTAATACGGAATATTACATTAGCAGTCAAGTCGGTGAATACAGAGACTTTAAAAAACCGGCCAAATGCGAGTCCGACTCGCATGAAGGGTTCCGTACCATCGTAGAACACGTTTCCAGTAGGGGAGTCCCGTTTAATTTTTAATTTATTTCATTTTTTATTATAACTATATTTGTTGTTATAGTGGCAATAGAAATACATATTCTGTGAAAATTTCAACTGTCTACCTATTACAGATCATGAGATACAGCACGCTGACAGACAGACGCACGGACAGCGGAGGCTTAGTAATAGGGTACCGTTGGTTACCCTTTGGGTACGGAACCCTAAAAACAACTTGAGTGATAAACGAACTTGAAGCCTACCTGAAGAAAATTGACCAACATCAAACAAAGAAGGCTACAGACGCGTTGTCACCTCTGAAGACTAAGATGAAATATCTCACCTTGAATGAATTAATTAGTTGTACCTCACCTTTATCTAGTTTTTGCAGTGCGTTGGCTATGTTTGTCGAGGCGTAAACTGATTATTTTTATACTATCATCCGCAAAAAGCGTCTCGCTGCTAAGACGTATACGCGATACATATTTCGAACAGCATTCTCTACCGTAGTACACCGTCACTGAATTTGTTTGCATGCGTTGGGCACTCAGACACAAGATAAAATTAATTATTATATTAATAATACAACATTAGGATAAGTTGTAATTTTTACTAACACCAATGGATGAAGAATCCGAATCAAATGTTTTTGTTTTAAATTATACTAGCTCTCAATACCCTTCAGACCGAAACACAGCAGTGCATGCAACAAAATTAAAAACAATTCTTTGTCATATGTTGAGACGCCACAAAATTAAAATTGTTGTTAGTGTTATTGTATTAGATTGGTTTGGATTATTGAAGAACGAAATCAATAGACAATTTAATATAACTATGTATTTCAAAGCAATTAGGATCGCGTTCAGCGAACTAACGTGAGTAACGCGTTCCGCTATTTATCGTATATAATCCAGGGACGTACTGGTAAATAATGAAATGAAAGTTAGGTTTGGATACAGTGTCTGAGACCGTAAGAGCAAGTTTAACGCATCCAGATCAGTAAAGTAACAATTTGTGTTTTGTATAAATGTGGCCGTATGAGGAAGCTCAAGGTCGCTCAGCGAGCTATGGAGAGGGCTATGCTCGGGGTTTCTCTGCGTGATAAACTTAGAAATGAGGATATCCGGAGTAGAACCAGAGTAACCGACATAGCCCAAAGGATTAGTAAGCTGAAGTGGCAATGGGCCGGCCATATAGCTCGAAGAACCGACAACCGATGGGGAAGAAAGGTTCTCGAGTGGCAGCCTCGTACCGGCAGGCGAAGTGTAGGGCGTCCCCCCACTAGATGGAGTGACGACCTGGTAAGACATGCAGGAAGTCAATGGATGCAGGTGGCTCGGGACCGTGCTTTGTGGCATTCCGTGGGGGAGGCCTATGTTCAGCAGTGGACTAGTGAAGGGCTGTAATGATGATGATGATGATGATAAATGTGGGTTCTGGTTTTGATCTAAACCTACGGCATAATACTTAGACTTAGCGGTCAGCCATCGCAGAGTCTACTTCACTTGAGTCGTCGTCGGTTGTGTGTCTTTCCTAGTGTAGTGGTGTTGAGAGTAGTGGTGCTGGAATTAATGGTGACGGGGATAGAGCACGCAATTGAGGGAGGGCGGGAGGTGCTCTTCAAACTAGGTAAGACACATCATTTTATTTTTTGAGCGGATCTAGACAAAGTAATCTTTTACCAACTTTAATATGGCATAATAGACCAGTCAGTAGCCATCGTAGTCGTAATTTTCCGTATCAGGAACTTAAGTGAATTCAGCATTTCCCGTCACATGGGTAATATAAAGTAACTAATGGAAACCTCCGAACTATGTCGTAGCCTTTTAAAGATGGCGTTACATAATCTCAATGATTGCCAGGCTATAAATAGTGTGTGTGTAGTGATAAGTTTTTTAGATTGTATATGCCAATCTTCGGCTGGAATGACGACGAATAAAACCGCTTCCGAAGCTTCTAGAGTTCTAAGTTAACAATAGGTGGTAATTCGTTCAAGTATAATATAAATAAGTATATACTTTACAAAGTGTTATTGAGACAGTCACCATGTAGAAGCCGTAAGAGAATCCACTCCCCCATAAGTACTATACCCTGGTTGGAAATGGAACAGGAAATAAGCAGCAGTATCTTCCTAATAACAACTCAAAATAATAAAAAACTTCGTTTGCCAAACCGTCTGCCAAGCGTGACAAATATCTACAAAAAAGGCAATCTATAGAGGGGGCCTATGTTCAGCAGTGAACTTTGGAAGACATGAATGAATGAATAAATTTTCAATCATACCAATCGTGAAGGCTGACCTTGGGTTGTTTATGCAAGTAATTAATTTAGCTTTTATTTTATTTAAACTTATAGTAACAGTTAATAAATTAAATTACAAATCCGGTCATAATATTGCAAATTAATATATTATCTCTATATATAAAAATCAATTGCTGTCCGTTAGTCCCGCAAAAACTCGAAAATCGCTGGACCGATTTTGATGAAAGTTTTTGTGTGTTTGAGTGGGTCTCTGGATGGTTTAGATTCACAATTGGACCCGGTAGGTGCACTGTTGTCGAGATCACCCGTGTAACGGTAATTGTGTTACCTTTTTTATGTATTAACCTAAGTACGGCCCAGTGGATCTCAGGTTAGAAAATATAAATTGGGATTCATATATTTTAGTGCGGGGGTCGAAAAGTGTTTTGAAAAGTAGTTGGCATGGGTTCTAATTCCTTTAGTTTTACTGCCTTTTTGGGCGCTTTTTAGCGCACCCGGTCGGGTGTTTTATAAGGGTCGATGTTTGGTTAGGACCTTTTTTACCCGGATAGTTTTCGGACAAACTGTGCGAATTACAATCGGAAAGTTATTTCGACGGGGCCACTCGGATCACATGGTTGTGCCTTTTTCTCTCTCGTGGATTTTTTAGATGCATCGCGAATTACAAGATGGAGATTAATGTATTTATATCAAAATATGACAAACATGCCGAAAACAGCACAATCCTGAAAGTAATTCTTCAATCTGTACCTTATTTGCTAGTTTTATGATTTTTTCCAAATGTTTCTCATCTATAGGTTAGTAGTTATGGAATATGGTAGAGAAAATTATTTTTTCTAGAAAAAATGTAAAATAAAAGGAAAATTAAAAATGATGAACACTTTCAAACGCATATATTATGTTCAAACAGCTCTTCATTAATATACTACTTTCAGAAAGAGATTTAACTCGCCAATTTTTACCTAAAGCTAACCCCTTATTTGACGAATCATTCGAATTTTCAACCCCATGTATTTTTAACGGTACATTTTATCTATGCTAAACTTATATCATTTATGTGTAATAGTTTTTGAGAAAAGTTTGTGACATGCACATAGACATGCATACAGTAGCCACGTAAGGGAATTTACTTACCAGTGTGATCTCGTGGGCGACAGAGGAAATCTGCTACAGGAGGTGGCCAGTAGCAACTTCAACTCAATAAATAAACATGTGGTAAAATTAAAAATGTTGTACAACCGACTTCAATATAAATAAAATGAGAACATCATCAATGTAGTCGAAGTCAATTAAATACGCACTATTAAGAATAACTCAATAACTACGGGTCAGATCTTGATCAAATTTATATGAGACCTCATGAGAAGCACCAGTTTTCAAATAAAAAAGAATCATTGAAATCAGTTTACCTAGAAAAAAGTTTTGAGGTAACAGACATAAAAAAAACAGTCGAATTGAGAACCTCCTCCTTTTTTGAAGTCGTTGATAAATATTGGAATTGGTTTGGCAATTCCAAATTTTTTCTGCCAAGCTTTACAAATACGTTATGCAATTTCATAAATGTTCCGTTTAACTAATTTTGGCAAGGCAACACTAATAATTATTTAAAAAGCGTTCATCTTATCTTCTTACTAATGCAATAAGATAGAGTGAACTAATGACATAAGGTAGAGTTCTTGACTCTATCTCTACTCTTTTTTAATAAGCCGGTAACGCAACTGTAATTCCCCTGGTGTTGCAGTTGTACATCGGCGGCGGTATTCACTTACCTTATACAAAAAAAAAGTTATAGCTACACGTAAAAGTGTGTCTGCAAAAAGGAATTCATTTCTGACAGCCCTGCGGGCTCGGTTGGTTCTGTTATTCGGAATGTCGTTGCGAGTTTTAACCGATAGTTTCGGCTTTTGTAATATTTTGCTTGGTAACGAGCTCTGTAAAGTGTGATGTGGGTCTCTTTTTGTTATTTAAATTACGCTAATAACAACATTTTGTGTTATAGAGTTGAATTTATAAAAATAAAAAATGATTAGAAATCTAATAAGAATGAAAATATAGATGTTTTAGTGTAATAATTAAAAATATTTAATAAAACTATTTTTTACAGATTTTATCGCGTTTAATTTACTATTTTAATTCCCGACGTTTCGGGTGCTATACAGCAACCCATGGTCACGGGGACTGAGATGTTTGACGTCCCGATGTCACAGTTAGCCCGGCTTCATTCAGTTTTTTAATATTAATATTTGGTTCGATCTACGCAGAATGAGCTTACAGTAGGTATCTTGAAGTCTTGCAGTGGGTATGCTTGGGTTTGGATTTAATTTTGTTAATTATAGGATCCCAAGCAGATGGCAGCACCCATCCATCTTCTCTATTGAAATTAGGATGTTTTTTAATTTCAATAGCCTCGCGTATCATCCTTGGTAGGAATTGGTGTTCTTTTGCGAGGATTTGTGGTCTATCAAATCTGATGTAATGGCGGGGATGATCTTGAACATGTACACAGAGAATTAAAAAAGTAAATTAAACGCGATAAAATCCGTAAAAATAGTTTTATTCAATGTGTAGGGTTCGCGTAAATATAAGATATCATTATAAAAATATTTAATTTTTATTTCACTAATTCATTTATCATTGACTACAGCCTTTCAAAAGTCCACTGCTGAACATAGGCCTCCCCGATTGCCTCAGTTAGGGAGATATTTGCCACAGTTGCCATGCAGAGCATGCGGGTTTGGAGTCGCAATTTGTTATTTTTATTTAGTTTTCTATGAAAGATCCTGATGCCACCTCCTGGTTCAGTTTCCCTCCGACACCTCTTACGATAACCACGATATCATAGCGGGTACTGAATGCTCTTTCGTCGCCACTATAAGTCGATTTTTTATTTATATTTTTCACTAATAATTTTAATCATTAATAAAAAAGATATTTACATTTTTTATGATAATCATTAGGGTCATATTATTCATTTGGGTTTCTTTGTAATTATAAAATTCTGTATAAAGTAATTACTATGAAAATATTTATTGAGAATATTTTTAAAGTATAATTTTTTAGCTTTTTAAAAACTATATTTTTATGATTATTATATCCGGCTTACTATAAAAATAGTCACCTCGTGCCGTTTTGGTTCTAATGTGCCTTTGAAATGAGAGACTGCCAAAGTAGGTATCTATGCACGTTCTAATCGAGGATTTTACTTATGAGTTATCTTCCTATCTTGAATGGTAATTATAAGGCTTTAAGAATGAACTTAATGTTAGTCTTAAATTTATCTTATTTGAACTTTTCTTCTGTCCTATTCTATTGCGTTGAATTCATGTTTCAAAGTGTTATTTTAGGTTTTGAAAATTTCCTATATTAATAGAAACACGCCATGGCCAAAATTGGCACATTGTATTAACTCCTTCTTGGTCTCTATTCGCTCTGGTTATATTATAAAAAAGTTGATGACATCGTGAGATAAAAATCTAACTAAAACAATTAACATTCTAGACGATCATCATTCAACTTCGGCTCGCGGCAATACACGGCAAGAGCCGGGCCCGCAGGCGAGTTCTAATTTTAAACTTCCCCGATCCGTCTTCAGCGTTCGTGCCTCATTTTTGCCCCCTTTTCTCCCCTTTCCCCCCGGCCTCCGTCGCCCCACTCCCCTCGCGAAACTTTGACGTTTCCGTGTAGCGGCGGAACTAGCTCACGCTGAGAACGCTCCGTGCGGTCGGCGCGAGCTTTAATCAATTTTTCAACTTCATTTTCGGCTTGGTTAATTAATTTTGCGAATATCTTATATGTGCGAGCAGGATAGATAGTGTTATCTTGATAAATAAAAGGATGATAGAAAAATAAATCAGCTAAAGTAATTCCTAGATATGTACCATATTTATACACGTTATTTGATAAATGATAATTTAGACACGGTTGACTGGTAGAGAATGTCTAATGACATTAAGTTCGCCCTTTTTTATATAGAATAAGGGTGACAAACGAGCATAGTCCACCTGATGGTAAGTGGATGTTGTGACCCATGTAGACATTTTTTTATTTATGCAATAAATAATAAATAAAAATTAAATGGAATAAGAATAGAAACAATAAAAATTTACGCCTATTAATGAAGTTTCAATAACATCTATTCAAAAATAAGCTTTTATATGCTTTGCTGGGCCCCGCATCTGGGTCCATTATCTGATCAGATCTACGGTACCATATTATTGTATTGACATCGAAGTAACAGTCAATCAGATGGCGGCAAGTGCTTCGAAAATTTATTATAAATTTTTTAAACAGGAAAGCACACAAGTGGTAAAATTAAAAATTTTGTACAACCGACTTCAATATAAATAAAATTAGAACATCATCAATGTAGTCGAAGTCAATTAAATACGCATTATTAAGTATAACTCAAAAACTACTAGTCACATCTTGATCAAATGTTATGAAACCATTTTGAAGTCGGTTAAAAACCAGTTAAATAGGACCTTGTGAAATAGTATAGGTATCTTTTGTGTGTGAAGTAAACTAACAAAATAAACATTGAAATTTAATTTATTAATTTTTAATTAATATGCTGTCCACACTGTCGATACAGAATATATTATACTATGGATATAATATGGATTGAATACCAGTATTAAGACTATATGAATGCGTGTCTTGTGTGTAAATATTATTTGTTTGTGAGAAATCAGATAATATTCTGTGATTTCGTATTTGCAAATAGTTGTTATAATATTAAGTTAGTGACTCATTTACTTCATTATAGCCTATCAAAACCCATTGCTGAATTTAGGCCTCCACCATAGGTTGCCTCACAGGCAGGGTTTTGCCTTTGTTGCTACGCTTGAAATGCGGTTTGGCAACTGCAGTTTTTTATTACTTACAGTATTTATCAGAAAGATGCTGCTTCCCATCTTTTTTTACAGAGTAAGGATAACAAACGAGCACACAGTCCTCCTGGTGGTAGGTTGCTAAGGATGCCTTAGCTCATAGACATTTACATCTACCACCTAAGAATTTAAATTCTCTGTAGCTGCCCGGAGTCACGAAGTTGCCGGTGTCTTACCCCCGTGCCACGGAAAGCACGTTAAGCTGTTGTTTCTGCGCCTGATCTCTCTCCGGTCATGTCAGTTTACCGTTCCATCGGACTATGAGAGTGAGGGAATACAGAGTGCACCTGTGCTTGCGCATACACTTTGGCACTATAATCCTGTCCCGCGCCGATGACTAGTCTCCGTTGAGGCTGGCCGTCGTGACCGAAATTCGGTCTGGAGAACATTATTATTATTACATATACCATCGATTAAGAATCAAAATACAAATGCTTGGTTATCCCTGAGGACTAAGGTGGAATATCTCGTCACCATTAAAAAGGGTCTTTGGTTCTCTACACTTACCATTGTACTGTTTTATGTGCAGGTATTCTGTGAGAGTGTGGTAGGACTCTGGTCAAGCTGACCCATTTGTGCTGTAGCTATGTAGCTAAATAAATTCCCATTGAAAAATAATTAATTCCTATCTCCCATTTCAGGTTCCCTGTATCTCCCCTTACGACACCCACGGAATGAAATGGGGCAGTAGACGTAACATGGGGAAGTTGGTGACTATAACAACATTAGACTTATAAATAAATGCCGTGTGATGGCAGCGTAAAAGAAACCATCACCCTATAAAAGGGACGAAAATTTCGTCCAGTGCGTTTTGTAAGAGGCGACCATGGGAAATGCCAGAGAAATATTATTGCTGACGATAGATGGCGCTGTAACCATCTTGTTTACGAACATAAACCAGACTGGTGACGAGTAGCGTCAAAGGTGGAACGTCTGCCATTGTGGCCGGCTGATCCCCCTACCAAGCGTAAGCACTAATCCTCTCTACAAAGGGAGATGCCATGCCCAGCTATGAACTATTTCATGCCGATAAAGAAGATAACCATAAATGTAGTGATTTCTATGGGTAGAAGTTACGTATTGAATTATATGAGGTAAAAGTAAAAAAAAATAATTTCCAATAAGAATTATTTATGATCTATATTAAATAAAAGATTATTTTATTCAATTCTATACAAAAAAAATGTAGGTTCCATTTTTTAAGAATAAACTAAACAAAACCTACGTATGTACAAGCGGTTACAAAAGACAAACTATTCGAGCCTCTCCATACTCAGACACATCGCGAGCGAAACTCTTGAAACAAAGCAAGGTAATTGAAAATTCTATCAAAACTTGAGCCAAACGAGTTCGTTGTTTCGCGCGCTCGGGACGCTCGAAAAGATCTGAATTGCTCGAAACGCTCGAGTTCGAGAACCCTTATTTGACAATCATGGAGCCACCTTATTTCGTATGATTGTTAAGTACAACATGTTTCACTGGTTGATTTTGTTTGAAGATTTTTTTAAATACAAATTTGTAGCAAATATATTTTATATAATTATGAAGTAGCTTTAAATTTGTTTCTTTAACACGTTAAATATTGTTATTGAAGTTATATTTTAGTAAATAGTTTTGTTTTATTACGTCCTTGGCGGTGACAGAAATAAATAGCGTAATTTACCTTGCCTGCCTTACTTTCTTAGCAATGAGAATAAAAATATACGTGAACAGCTCTACTTTTAAACACTGTTATAGTACTTTTATATAAAAAATGTTTTACACAGACATAATGTACAAAAACTTGTTTTACACAAATAACAAAGACAGAGCGAAATGAAACAGAAGATGGACAGCGGCAACTTCCTATAATAACAACACAAATTAAAATAAAACAGTGGTTGCGTACTCGCCTGCCAAGCCTGGTAACTATGGTAAATATATTCCCCCCTGAGGTCTATGTTCAGCAGCAGACTTTTACTAGGCTGTAATGATTAGATATTCTTAGGATTACCTAAACACTTCTATTAGAAGTGGTTACGCGTTGTAGAAGTCATAGCGTCAGTTAAATGTTTTATAAGTAAAACTGTTACAGATAATATATTATGTACATAATTAAATTTATTAAATATAAATTTATTACATATTACATATAAATTTATATGTTCATAATTTATTATTTATTTTATAAAAGTTTTTAGTTGTACCAGTTCTGGCTTACTGAGTCAGAACTGGTACAACCCACCATCATCAGCCCTCATTGGCTGACGGTGAGTCGACGGATCCTAAAAAAAAATCTGCGGTATGTTTTTGCGTAGGATGCGCGGATTCGGAGATGTGCAGATCAATTAACTAATATCTAATTGATATCCGGTGGACCTGCACCCTCATTAACGTTCCATTGTTCAGCCTTTCCTCTTATCTATTGTTCCTGAACACGGTCATTGCCTCTCTTATCTATTACTACTGCTGCTTATCAGTGCTATTGTATTATACTTCTTTGTTCATAACTACCACGCTATTCTGAATCATCAATAAAACACTTTCCTTAATTTTGTTACAATTTTTATTTCCAAAATGTTATTGCTTATTATCTATAAAATAGGAGCGAAACATCTCATCCACTAAAATATCGTTGTAGTGTGTTCCCTGTAAATATGCTCGTAAAACTATGCATTGAACATCCCTGAAACTTATATAGCAAATACATTAAGCAACATTCACCACAAAATGAAGTCCACTCATTCTGAATCCTATCAACATTCCAGTCCCATCTTTTACAATGCCTTTTTAAAAACTCTAGACGATATCGTGCAGGTGATCGTCCATATGTATCAAAATATTGACCGATGCCATTCGTATTGATATATAAAGCTATCCAATGTGAGCTTGGTGTATCATCTGTATCCAAATTGCATATTATATACGTTGGTACGTGGGTATAAATGGGCAGTCTATTAGCAGCATAAACATTATTTTCTAGACTGGGATGAATCTTTTTCAGATGTTGTTGTACATCTAGTGTATCCATGATATTACTGCTATGAGTAGATTATTACAGTACCAATCTATTCAATGGTTAACATAGGAATGATCAGTTATAGTGATTTGTAAATATTAAATCGCATTCTCGATCATATCGAATTAATATTAATTCATAATCGTCTCATAATCGCATTAATATTAATTCGCTTTTGTGATGATTTTTAGGAGTCATCGATATAGCGCAAGTCACAACACGAAAGAATGCGAGATATATAATATAAGCTTGTTGACTCATAAAGTTACTATCAGTTTCACTACGGAAATGCTTTAGATTAGATATATTGACAAACTTTTCCTTCTGTTGTTTTCTTACGCGCGCGCGCGCGCGTGCGTGTGTATGTGTGTGTGTGTGTGTGTGTGCGCGCGCGTGTGCGTGCATGTGTGCGTGTGTGTGTGTGTGTGCGTGTGCGTGTGTGTGTGTGTGTGCGTGCGTGCGAGCGTGCGTGTGTGCGTGCGTGCGTGTGCGTGCGTGTGTGCGTGTGTGTGTGTGCGTGCGTGCGTGTGTGTGTGTGTATCTGTGTGTATGTGTATGTGTGTGTGTGATTAAATGTAAACAAATTGATATTAACATGATAACTGTGTTGTTGCAGAAATCATTCAGCTTCGATAAAAATACCTATAAACAGTATTACTACTCGCCACTCTCCCCTCAAGAAGAGAGTAATGACATCGGCATTAATAATAACACATGCGATGGTGGAAAAAGAAAATCGCAATCGATTGATCATTTTTTGAAGCTGAATAAAAAATAAAAAAGAGGACGCTGTTATCGCAACCATAGCACGAGCCGCTAGAGATGGTGTATTATACATTTCTACTAATTCTGACGACGGAGACCAAGCGACGCATCTCATAAAAATTGAAATGTACGATATGAAGAAGCTATCCAAGATTCCAACTACTGATCATTGGAAACATGCTTCCACGAGTTAAATATTATGTAAAGACTAATAAGATATGATAATGGATAGCCTTAGATTATTTACTCTCTAGATATCGCGTCACGCAATGAGCGATGCAACAAAAGTGGCCAGTTTTACAAACGTGTGTGCGTGAGGCACACACACGCTTAGCGGTTGCTATGGCGACAGAATAAATAACTATAGCACACCAGCGTCATTTGTATCTGGGAGATACCAGCTAATGAATCTATCCCGATAAAATGGGGAAAAACTGTAAAATTATGTCATGTTAATAAAATCATAAATTATAATATTTTAATACGGTGCTTTCAATTGTGTGTTTAGTTGTCTGTTGAGTTAGAATCAAATTTTTTTTGTAAAGAAAAATATAATCAAATAAAAATCACTTACGCATTTACAAAATATGTATTATTATTTAATGTATGGTGTCGACTTATAAAAATACTAGAGGTTGGCCGGCGGCTTCGCCTGCGTCATAGTTAAATAATTTATCCCACAGGTACCCTTTACCGTAATATTTTATCCAATAGCGTTTCTACAGTTTAATAGATCCTTTTAAGAAGAATTATTCCGTCCTGCATTGTTGTGCCAGCAAGAGTTGATATATGGGTGCCCCATTGAAGCTTTGCATCTAAGGAACACAGTAGTCTCTTCTATTTTGAACCTATCATTATTTACCATTAAATGTTTGTAACTACTAATTTAATGGCCTCTCTTTAATTTGTTTTTAAATAATTTGCGTTTTGAGGTTGCATCACTTTTTACATTATCTAATTTAGCTATAATATGATAACAGCGTATGGTAAAATATTTTTCGGCGACCAGTCTTATTAGGTTCACTTGGTGAAAAGAACCACACGCGTTTTCAGTTTCAACTTTAAAATAAGTATTTATATCACCAATAAATTGTTTTAATATACAAGATAAAATTTTTGTGTAAGTTGGCCTAGTCATTATAAAATTTTGTCTAAGAAACTTTCTGATTACTTTCTCCGAAGTCTTACATATAAAATATACATCTCTTGAAGCATAAATCAATCCGCCTTCATCCCGTGCGCTAATAGAACAATGAACATACACCAGCTTTTAAGACAACTATACGGGGAAATTCGCAATCCAAGACTGGCAACACCAAAAAACGACGCGTCGATTTTGTTAATAAAATTATAAATTTATTAGTTTTGTTTTCGTAAATTACTATTAGTTTTGAGTTACTTAGCGATGGTAGGAGATTTTGTTAGTTGTTTGTAAACGTCCTTTGTAATTTCTGCAGATTTTAATCGCGCAACTTGCCATTTTCACCAAATTAATCTAACACAAAAATGAGCCGTGCGTGTGTATCTCTTGGCGTTACAATTGACACTGAGGAGCGGGAGCGCATTAGAGGCTAACAGTTAGCTGATATTTTTTCGACGCTTTCGAGCCGCCGTTACTCTATCTAGAGTAAATAATCTAAGTGGATAGCATCCAACGACAACACAAACGCCCTCGTATACAATATTACAAAGACAATAGCAGAAAGTGAAAAAGTTAAAAAAAATTTTTTTTAACAATTACAGTCATTAGCTGATCATTAGTGAATGTGATTCTGTTTATTTAAATTACTTCTGTGTACTCATTAGATTCAACGAGCTGTCGTCTTGTGCTGCTGAGAGGAAGACAAGAGCAGAAGGAAGTGATGAGTGTGGCATACGTGTACAGAACACGTCATTGAATAGCAAAACTACAACACTGAGTGGAGAAGAAAAAGAGAACAATATGCAGTACTTAAGAGCTGAATATCCATTCTTCAGTTCAAAATGTAGCCGGTTGCTCAGTTTCGAAGACTGGCCTCTCGTTATGCGACAAAAGCCTGAAGATCTTGCAGAAGCCGGTTTCTTTTATACTGGCCGTGCAGACAGGACCAAGTGTTTCCATTGTGGTGGTGGTTTAAAACATTGGGAAGATGATGATGATCCTTGGCAGCAGCATGTTCAGTGGTTTAGTCAGTGTGCTTATGTAAAGTTTAAACTCGAACAGTGTTTTGTATAAGATTAAATGGTTTATAAAGAAATAAAAAATAATATATTGCATACAATTTGTATTATTTAATTTTATAATGTTTTACATAGTTACATACACACTGAATGCATTACGCATAACACATAAATCTAACACACAACACACATTATTACCTTAACTACTATATTCTACAGTAAAATTTCTGTTTTTATCTATTTCAATAATATTATCAAACTCAGCATAAACTATACAGTTAATTTTTTGTATTAGTGAGGATTCTAATCGTACTTCTAATCTTACACTACCATGCTTTATGAGATTCCAATGAGCTGATGAGTTAGCTGATAAATCAGGAGTTAAGTCAAATGATAATAGACAGTAACCTTTGGCATACTCTTCACAAGAGATTCCATTTCCTTCATTAAGAAAGTGAATACCAGTTCCCGAGAATAGTGTATGATATGCTGATGTAAATATACCATTATTAAAAGATGGTTGCAAAGCTTTTGAAGGTATTTGTTGACCATCAAAATATAAGCTGAAAGAATTAATACCATAGTTTTAAAAGTTAAATGGATTTTTAGTAAGGGAACCATTAAATGCAGAATTGTTCACAAATCCAATTATACATCTTTTGGGTACCTGTCCTAAGAATATATTATAAAGAGTTTTTCCTTGATCACCCGATGGAATTGTTAAAACTCTTACTTCAGCTCGAGTAATAGGATATTTAGCAGTGGTAGAAGCTAAAACTTTTTGATGTGCGAGTCATACACTTGGATTAATTCGTGCTCGTCGGACAATAAGAGTTGCGTCCGTAATGCAAACTTTAAACTTTACATCAAACGATTAAATTAAAACTCTCTCTTGATCGAACTAATTTTACACTCATTTCAACACCATTAATTAAAAATTTATCTTTGTTGAAAATGTCACCGTGAAGATGTCCAATCATTTCTATTTCCCTACTTTCACTAACCAATTCCTGTCTTTTAACAAATCCTATGTTTTTACCATCTGTAGAATCCATTTTTCCTGCTGTATCCTCATACCAAAGACTACAAGTAAGATGAGATTGTTTAGCAGCTGGAGCATAGTTTAAAAGGGTGTCCATGTATGCTCGATATTATTAGGTGGTACTTTGCATTTCAATATCTAATCGAGACAAATTACTATTAACCTTATTTTCTTGTTTTAATTTTTCATACAATCCAGGTTCGATAAGTATAATTTTCTTTGCATTTTCCATGTTAACTGGCTAGTCCACTTACTAATCCACTCAATATTGCACCTAATATTATTGGTAAGAAAGCTCCTCCTTTTTGTATAATTATATTTTTTCTTAGTTTATGTTTACACTTACGCAGCAGTTTACAAGTATATTTTTGTGTTTATTCAATTTTCGTTTATATTTATTGATCTTTAAGAGGTACCTTTCCTTGTAAAACGTTATGAATACATTCACAAAAACAATTTATTTCTTCTTCATCACACGTTTTAAGTAATGCTCTTTGATATTTTGGTTTAAGCGTATGCAAAGCGTTTAGCAAATGTTTATGCATTGTGAGTCGACGATGCATCATTTAGAAATGGAGGATACCTACCATCGTCGGGCGAGTAATGTTGTTGTCAGTGTAGTGCTGTAATTTGCTTAATTTAAAATAATTATCTAACCTTTAAAGTCATAAAAGTGAGCGTGTATGACCATTTAGAATATTGTGTAGAAGAATTGAACATAAGTGAAGCGAAATAAAAATAAATAACATTAAAAGTGTTAAAATAAAACTATCATCGATATCGATCTACCCCGTTATAATTACTAAATGTTAACATTACTCTGATCGTGTAACATATTAATTTGTTAACAAACATTATGTTTACTTATTTTTTTTGCAATAATTACTGTTACAGTGAACTTTTAAAGTTTAATTCTAAGTTATTTATAATAACTATAAAAATGGTCTATAATTGTGTGTTATGTTAACCATAAAACTGGTCAGTAGTGGTGATCAATAGTTTTGTGTTCATTGCCCTCTTTCGGCTACTAGTAGTAAATAAGACTCTGCAACGCACATAAATAAATAAACGCGATATAAATAAGTCTATCTAAATCAACTCACCATGGTCAAGTGTGGAGCCTGTGGTCGCTACCTGTCGGCGACAGATGGTATTACCTGTGGCAAATGTGATGTAGCCTATCATCGAGGCTGTCTGAACCTCTCTGAGAAAACGAAGATAACAGCTTCATGGATGTGCCCTGCTTGTAAAAATAAGGTTCCTCGCACCGGTTAAGTGCCAAGAATTTGGCGAATGTAGTCCTACCCATAAAGATATCTTAATACTCCAGGGACTAATAACGTGACAGTATCGGAACTTACGTATTTCGAATTTGATAGATTCAGCTCTGGGAATTTTTTACTTAAAACGGTTTCGTCAGAGGATATTTCAAAAATAATAAAAACACTTAAATCTAACGCACAAGGAGTAGATGGTATTACACTTAATATGTTATTGATGACTCTCCCACAAAGTTTGGATACTATAACTGCACTTGTCAACCAGTCAATTAGTACCAGCATATTCCCTGAAATCTAGAAAAGAGCCCTAATACGTCCTATCCCTAAGAAAGGAAATCCTGATGATTTCAAAGATTTGAGGCCCATAAATTTACTACCATGCTTATCGAAAATTCTTGAGAAAGTGGTATATCAGCAAGTAACAGCTTATCTTGAAGACAATTCCATTCTACCTGATCTTCGATCAGGTTTTAGAAAGGGGCGAAGCACTGCAACTGCGCTTTCTGATGTAGTGGGCAATATATTGGAGGCTCAAGATATAGGTCAGGGAACTATGCTCGTCCAATTGGACTATTCTAGGGCATTTGATACAATAAACACGACATTACTTTTATCTAAAATGGCATATTATGGTTTTGATCCCAAGACAATAAAACGGTTCAGCAGTTATCTCAGTGAGAGGGTCACAACAAATATTATTGAAAAAAGAAAATGGCCAAAACTACATATCATCTCCTCAGCACATTACAAGAGGTGTTCCCCAAGAATCGATTCTGGGCCCTGTGCTGTTTTCGTTTATACTTCGGACATTACCGTTTGCTTTAAAAATTGTAAATACCATATATACGCAGACGATACTCAAGTTTATACCTCTTTCAAGCCCATGACTACTGGAGAAGCTATGCCCCGTATAGTTCAGTACTCTATTGAGTCAATGAAGATCTCAATAGAGTACTGAAATAATCGAAAAAAATTATTTAGTGTTGAATGCGTCAAAGACAAGTTTTTAATTTGTGGTACTAAACAACAAATAGAAAAAACAAATTATTTCAATCCAAAAGTATATATAAAAGAAAGTATTTTAGAAAGAATGGAAAAGACCAATAATCTAGGAGATATAATTAGCCCTGACCTCAGATTCAAAGAATACATTGCTGGTGTTGTTAGGAACTGCTTTAATCGGTTAAAAATCTTGTACAGGATACGTGAATATCTGAGTATCGAACTACGTAAGAGGTTATCTGACGCACTTGTATTATCAAAACTTAATTATGCTAGCAATGTCTACGGGTCATGTCCGCTGGCGCGCACCGCACACCTTATTCAACGAGTCCAAAATGCTTGTGCAAGGTTCTGTTTTGATTTGCCACCAAGAGGTCATGTAAGCCCATTCCTTAATGATAATAACATCCTTAAGATGGCCGCAAGACGCAAACTCCACTTTGCTTGTGCTCTATTCGGTGTTTTGAAAACAAACAATCCAAAGTATCTGTACTCTAAACTAGACTGGTGTCGTGAACACAATAAGTATCTCACGCGTGTTTCCTCTCGCGTATTAAGTGTCCCTCGACATAGTTCCTCGGCCTTCAGAGGTAGTTACAAATATACAGCCACCCACTGCTGGAATAATATACCTCCTCCACTACGTAATCTAAAGACAATAGGGAATTTTAAAATACACTTAAAGAAATTTTTATTAAACGAACAGAAGGGAAGTATAAATGTTTGAACATGCTTTATTTAAGAATTACCTATTACCTGTTACTTCGTATTTATTACCCTCTATATATATTTACACTATTTGTCTATATTTCTGACATTTTTAATATATATAATATATTTGTGTATATATGTATTCATATAGTTATCATAAACATTTTAGTAAAACGTAGGGACTCTGCATACTACCGTCTACGGCACATCTCACATGAGGCATAGAATACAGATTAAAGTTGACCGTCCGAACTTGTTCGGGGCCGGCTGAAAATCAGTGCTGCAAGCTCGCGGCTTATGCTGAGACGGTCCCTTCCACTACTTCATCATAGCACACAATTTTTTTTATTTTTTATATTAATTTTTTTATTTTAATTTGCGTTTGCATTCACATATAACACCAGTCAACAAAAAAATAAAAATTTCTTGCGCATGGGATTTTCTCAATTTATTCTGATTGTATAAGCAAAAATATTAAAAAGTGCGATTGTACATCGAAAATATTTGCTTTTAAAAAGTTATAGCGATTTCACCACTTTTGATTTTGGCGCCAATTAATGTCGGTCATTGCGCGCTGTCGCTATCGCAAGCAATCGAAAGAGAAGTAAGAGGGCGGAGGGCACTGTTTCTTGCTTTCAACAAACAGTATATGTTTGCGTATTACAGAGGCATAACGTGTTTTACATATTTCTTACCTGTATCAACCTGTACAAAATGGCTTCGAGAGGTTGTAAACGAGACGCTGACTCGTTTTGCTATATTTGGGGCGAATTTTATTAAAGTAAGAGAAAAAAAGTATGAATTAAGTACAAATTTAAAGATTTGCGAAGCCTATCAAGTTTACTTCAATCTACCTGTTAAATTTCTAGACAAAAAATGGGCCCCACATGTGTCATGTAACTCTTGCAGATATATTCTGGAGGGTGAGTTTATTCTATTTTTTCAATTGTATGGAACCATTCATTAGATTTACGTTATATTGGTTACGTTATATTTGTTACATTATATTAAGGTGTTACGTTTTATAGTAGGTACCGAGGTGAAAAACGAGCTATGAAGTTTGCAGTGCCGAGAATTTGGAGGGAACCAAGTGACCATCACACAAATTGTTATTTTTGCATTGTAAATCCGCTTAAAGGTAAAAATTCAAAGACAACATCTTATCCTGATATACCATGGACATCCGCTCCAATACCCTATACAGAAAAACTACCTGTACCTGCTCCTCCTGTGTTGGAAAATCAACTACTCTCTCAACGTAGTCATCAATCACGGAGTTCATCTGTATCCATAAATTCCGAATTCGGTATTGAATTTGAACCAAAAATACCATACCTCATCAACTCAAAGGTTTATTTAAAGAAATCGGTATTCCTTGTCATACAACTGAATGGCGCCCTTTTATTGACAGCTCAACAAAAAGTCTAAAAGCTGTTCTACTACACAATGGGAACAAATTTCCATTGGCACATTCCGTACACCTCAAAGAAAATTATGACAGTATTAAAATGTTATTAACTGCAATGAAATATATGGAATACAAATGGGAAGTTACTGGAGACTTCAAGATGGTGTGTTTTTTAAATGGGATGCAAGGTGGATATACTAAATACTCCTGCTATCTTTGCCTGTGGGATAGTAGGAATCATGCAGCTCACTACCACCAAAAATATTGGCCTGAACGTACTTAGTACGAAGTAGGAAAATGCAATATTAAATGGGAAGCAATTGTTGATCCTAAAAATATATTAATGCCACCATTGCATATTAAATTGGGTCTTATTAAACAATTTGTAAAGGCTCTTAATCATGAGTCTCGCCTCTGAAAGTTTTTTCCAAAGCTTTCAGAGGCGAAAATTAAAGCTGGAATCTTTGTAGATCCTCAAATAAAAAAAAACTATGGATTGTGATATTTTCCCGCTGTTACTTAGCAATGAGGAGAAAAATACCTGGAACAGTTTTAAGGCAGTAGTTCATGGTTTCCTTGGAAAACATAGAGCTGAAAATTATGAACAGCCGATTACTGACATGATTTCGAATGATTGTATCATCGGATGTAGAATGTCTCTAAAGATGCACATGTTACATTCTCATTTGGATAAATTTAAGGATAATATGGGAGCTTATTCGGAAGAACAAGGGGAACGCTTCCATCAAGACATAATAGAATTTGAGAGACGTTACCAAGGCCAGTACACCGAAAGCATGATGGGGTATTATATTTGGGGGTTAATAAGAGGAACTTATTATGCTGAATATAACAGGAAAAGCAAAATAGTTCATTTTTAAACATTTGGACTCTATTTTAAGACAAATAAATCATAAATGGACGTTCGTTATCTTTTAATAAATCATTTCTATGTACAGATTTTATGTATTTTTATTTATTTGTTTTTTTTTTGCAATTTTTCACACAAAATAAAAAACAGAATTATTTTTTGACCCTATTCTTATTTCTAGCTATAAAAGCAATAAAAATAAGGTATATATGTCCCATGCGCAAAAATGCTGTAGACCGGTGTGATGGACGCACTTCTTTTCTTTATTCAAATTTTTATTTGTTTGTTTGTTTATAAGTCACTTGTTTTATTTTTAATTGTAATTTGTTATGTGTGTTGATGTAAGTGTTGGAATAAATGTCTTTATGTCTTTATCTTTATTAAATGATTTGAATTGTTTGATTCTTAATGTATTTAAACTCTTTTGTGGGGACGTAGACTGTACAGAAACCATTAAATGGGAAGAAATTTGTCTTGATACGACAAAAATCATTGGTATTCTGTTTTAAATCTACCATTAAACATCCATACGCCTCTAGAGTTGCATCCCTGTAGGCATCTTCAATGAATTTTGGGTTATCTGGTGACACTTTTCGTGCTAAATATCTTATTTGAGTTTTATCTCGAGGCTTTTTAAAATATATTATATAACTTGAGTTTAAAGAAATGTCTCTTTGACCTTTACCCTGATGAAAAAAATTTTGTGTTAAATAAAATACACTAAGATTCCTGTGATGACTACCTTTTGTAAATATATCCACAATTCTTCCATCAGACTCTATCATTAGATCATCAATAATAACAAAATGTGGGTTTTCAACATCAAACATATTAAGATTTGGAATTCCTTGATGATAGTTAACATTTGGTAAATTATATAAAGGTTGCATTTCATCAAAGCACCATGTGATCTGATTAAAATCACAATTACATATTTATGTAACTGATTTTATTAAATTTGTTACAAAATTTGACTTCCCACATCCACTTAGTCCTGCCAAAATAGCAGTAAATGGATGGATAAAGTGAAACATTACACATGTCTAAAGTTCTAAGGGATGAAATAAAAAATGAAAGTGTTGGTGTGAACAATTAATATATATTGCTAAAATTATATAAATCAGAATGATCTGTATACTATTTCTAAAACAATTAATACATCAGAATTTTACAATCACCTCAACCTCAAATGTATACACACACACACACACAAATAGAAACAACAATTATCTTAAATTATTTACAACCAAACAATAATTAAATATGTAACAAACTCTACGTCATATTATAGTATTATCATAATTTTACAATCAATACAAATTTTATTTACACACAGACATAAAAGTAAAAACTATCAACACTTAGCGCAATTTATAATGAACCCAAGCTAATGTTTCAATATTATTATCTAAAATATGCCTCTTTGTGTCATTATATGATAAACCAATCTAATTTAATTTTTGTATGAAAATTGTTTGCTTAATTGATTTAAATCTAAGCATACTATAATATTGCACTTTTTTATTAAATAGAGAAGACTTATAACTATTCATTGTCATCTTTTTAGTGATACATTTATTTATCTCTTTTGCCTTGGCTATAGTCTTATTCTCTTAGTTAAAATCGTACATTTTAGATCGTAAACCTACAAATTCTTTCATGATTTTACCATTATTTTCATCTTTGAAAAATCATAATTTCTTTTTATTTAATTTTGGATATTCAAAAATATTATTTGTATCATAATCTGAGGTATCAAAGTATGAGGAAAGATCAGGTTTTCTATCAGTGTAAAAATCATCTGTAAATATATGATATATTAAACTATCCGTATCTGTATACAATAATTTGACTTTACTAAACTTTTTAATCATATAGTTATAATGAAAATCATACATTAATGTTTTGAAATATCTAAAATACAAAACCCTAAATAAATTGATTTGTTATATATTAACTTAAATTTTCGCAACTGAACCGCAACTAGGTCTTCCGAAAATATTGAAAGCCTATGAAATTGTGGTTTAGCGATTAGATCTTGAGTACCTAAAGCTTTACCCTGGTTCTCCCAGTGTGTAACTAATTTTACGTTAACCCTTTTTTCAATATTCTCCATAGTCTTACCGAAGACTGAATTATTAATTAATTAATAAAAATCTTTTTCAAAATCTGATTTTGCAAACTTTCTTAATTTTGTATTTAGATCTATGTACATTTTCAACCAGGGAGACAGTTTAAATTTTAAAACTCTATGAATTTTAGTTAATTTAACCCCCATTTCTATGCACTGCTTTAAATTTCTGTAATGAATTACATATTTATCTTTATTATTTAAATTTGGGACTAGTTTATTCTCATTAGTATTACCTACACTAATGTTTTCTGGGCATAAAGGAAAGTCCGAATGTAAATCATGAAGTTCATCTGAATATTCCAAATCAACTTCTAAAATAAAACCGAAGTCTGATGTCTCAGGCATATTAAAATCTGTATTCGGATTTACTCATTCAAATCCACCAGTATGAAGATATTGAGACATAGCCCAACCCTAAAATTGTTGGCATCAAAATATGTGATATATGAATTTGGTTTCCCTGCATCATAATCCCCCATGTACTTGTTATTAGCTCTAGCATAACGATTACTACATTGAGATACACCACCCTGATACCTGATCTAATAAATTCAATTTTCTCATAATCTGTTAAAAGTTTTAGCTCAATTTTTGTATATTTTAGCATTGCATCCCAATTTAAACCGGGAGCTGTGTAATAATGTGCAGGGTCTAAATCATAAGTATTAATACATACCTTTCTAAAGTTTTCAAATACATCGCATAAAAGTAAAACATCTCTTTTTAAATACAAGTTTGAATAATCTAGCATATTACAGCACCCAAAGTGTTCCCAAACATCTTAAGCATGATTGTAATCATCATTTGAAATATGGGAATCTGTGAGCGACCTATACTTTTTTTTTGTTCAGGGAGCGACGTTAGGTTCATCATAATTAGTCATGAATTCATATGGATAAACCCTTTTTCGTTTTAAACGAATGAAATCTTTATCATTAGGGTAATTTCTACGTAATTCTTGAAATTGATTATTACTGAGATTTTTGGCTAATTCTTCTAATTTACATGATAAAAACTTAAATGAATCTACGAATCTCAATATAACTTCATGGTTATTCATTTTTAATTTTTTGGAAAAGGATATATATTTTTCTTTATTTTGAGGGATAACTTCGACTTCACCATCACAAAAGATTAATGCATAAACAATAAAATGAGCATCATAGTGACTAAGGTTATGTAAAAATATTGGTATATGACGTGGTGTTCTGAACTTCGAGCTACATGATTCATGAGCAATACCTATAAAACTACCAGTGTACCAATCAAAATCATAAAAAAGTACTGCTAACTCTGTTTCACAAATATGACAAATAGTTGCATTTAAAATTTGGTTTCTGTCTTCATTTGTTAGCGGAACTAGATATTTTTGAAGTCTATTTACTTCTTTTAAGTTGTTAGATAAAATTTCCATAAGCACTTGTGCACAGTTGGGTCCGCAATATGTTACATATTTTGATAATTTATCATCATATGAACATTTTATATAATAACCAAAACTATGCACTTCATGAATAGAATAGAATAGAATAGAATAGAATAATTTTTTATTCAATATAGATTACATGTGTAATTCTTATTGAAAGTCATTTTTTACTTTACCACTGGTTCGAAAAAAACCTCTGTCCTGGGAAGAACCAGCAAGAAACCCAGCAGGACTTTTTAAAGTAAATTTTACATTAATGGTTGTACAAACTATTTAAGTACAAAATTTATTTTAGAAACTGCTTGGAAGCGACCACCTCATTCCCAGGGTTATTATCAATTATATATTCATTTATATTATAATAACCCTTTTATACAGTTTCAGCTTAACAAAACATTTAAACTTGGTAATAGAGAGCCTGTACACTTTCCGGGACCTTGTTGTAATAGCGTATACATTGCCCCAAGAATGAATTACTGACTCTGTGGAGTCGAGAAACTGGTATCACTAGCTCGTGCTTGTTCCTAGTGTTTACAGAATGTATATCACTTTTTTACTAAAACTACCTTTGTTTTTGTGAACATACATTAAATTTTCGTAAATATACTGAGAGGCCAAAGTTAATATATTTATTTCTTTAAATTTATCTCTAAGAGACTCTCTCGGTTTTGGGTTGTAAATAGCTCTAATGGCCTCTTCTGTAAAACAAAATAGTTTCTGAATCAGCCGCATTTCCCCATAGCAAAATCCCATAAGACATTATGCTATGGAAATAACTGAAATAAACTAGTCTAGCTGTCTCGACACTAGTGAGACCTCTAATCTTTTTACAGCATAGGCTGCAGAACTTAGTCTGCTTGCTAGTTTGGATATATGGGGCCCCACTGAAGCTTTGCGTCGAGAGTGATGCCAAGAAAACAGTGGATTCAACAGGGCTCAGTTCTTCCCATTTAAAACACATTGGTACCCAGATTTTAACATTCGTTGTTGTAAATTTAATACATTTAGTTTTATTTCCGTTTAAATGTAGATTATTAACGTTGAACCAATGCACTAATTTTGATATAGCATTATTCACTTCGTCATATTTAAATGATTGACGTTTAAGTTTAAAAATCAAGGAAGTATCATCAGCAAATAATACTATATCATGATTATCCCTACAAGGAAGGTAAGTCATTAATATATACCAGAAATAGAAATGGGCCAAGAATCGAGCCCTGAGGACACCTATTAGTACAGGTGACCCGGAAGAACTTTTACCATTGATAATAACTTTCTGCATTCTATTACTTAAATATGAAATAATAAGTTTAAGCGCTGTGTTCTTGACACCATAGTACTGTAGCTTCCTGATTAATGTCTCATGGTGAAGACAGTCGAAGGCCTTGGAAAGGTCACAAAATATACCCAAAGCATCCTCCGCATTCTCCCATGCACAAAAATATGTTTAATAAGCTCAACTCCAGCGTCAGTTGTCGAGCGACCCTTGTAAAACCGAATTGATTTTTATGTAGCAATTCATTAATATTAAAAAACTTAAGATCTGATCTAAAATTATTTTTCAAAATTTTACTAAATGTAGGTAGTACAGAAATCGGTCTAAAATTGGCGAGGTCTAATGTACTACCAGATTTAAATAAAGGTATGACTTTATTATGTTTCATTAAATCAGGAAACACACCAGATTTGTATTGTATTAAATATAGTGGCTAGATAAGGTGCTATATATCTATTATAGATAAAATAACTTTAACGAAATCCCCATAAGTCGGCCGTTTTCTTAACATCAATTGTTTTAAAATATTTAACGATATCTTTTGGCAATACTCTATGGAATTTAAAAGTATTTGAACAAGCCTTTACATTTTGTTTAAGCAATGATTCGGCGACAGTAGGAGAAGAATTTAATGATTTTGTTGTCAAAAAGAACATCAGTAAAATGTTTCTCAAAAGCCATAGCAACTTCTTGATCAGATCGAGTTAAACTGTTGTTAATATTCAATTGAAAATCCGAGTTGCGAGGTTTGACCTTGCCCGTTTCACTTTTATTATTCTCCAGGTCATTTTAATTTAGTTGGATGCAGTTTTAATTTTGTTACTTAAATGTAAAGCCTTAGCTGTGTAGCACACTTTTAAATATTTTAGAATATGTTTTACATAATCTCTAAATATAACACTAGTATTATATGATCTTTCATTATAAAGCTCATATAACTTTCGCCTACTTTTATAAATTCCTACTGTCGCCCATTCATTAAATGATTTGCGACTGTTAAAGGAGAAAGTTTTAGAAGTAAATATTGTACTAAATTCACAAGTTATAATTTTAAATAACATACCATACAAATAATTAGCACTATTTTTAAATGAAAGTGATGGAAGTCTTTTTATTATATTACTTCTACACCTCTCCAAGCGATGGTCATTTATTGGAATAAACACAACTTTCTTATTTTTCTGTTTTTTGTGTATATAAGGCAATGATACCAACTGTCCACAGTGATCTGAACTTAAATTTTGAATAATTGATTTATGCAAGGGCTTAATATCTGTAAAAATATTCGTCATGTTTCTGAAAATTATGTGTGAAAGGTTTGGATGGATCGTTAGAACATGATTCTATTGGTTTTAAAAATGTCTCAAAATCAGCATAAACTACGAATGGTATCTTTAACTTTTTTTTCATAACTATCAAATTCAATTTTATCATTAGAATAAGATAAAATTAAATTTGATAGAAATTAGTTGACCAAACCAATTCTTTTTTAAAGTTTCACTGTTTAGTAATCCTGTACAAATGTTGGCACAATTGTATTGTTCATGGTTATTTAACCTTTATGACCAACATGAGATGGAATAATAAAAATGATAAATTGATATGTCTGTCTTTACGACACTTTGTTAAAAATAATGGACCTACTATAGAATTACATGGTTCTTCTTTATAATATTCTAATCCAAAAACACTAATACTAATATCATTTCATTCCTCTACTTTTGCTATGTCCGAAATTTTAACTGGAAAGGAAATACCATCAAATTTAAGTTTATTTGCATGTTTAGCATATGACGATACCCGATCCGCATTTTCTTTTACGAGATATAACGCTGAGTACTCTCGCCCATTTAAAACAAAAATAATCTTCGTTTTTTACATTTATAACATCCTTTTTTAATTTTATATCACGGGGAAGATCTATGTATGAAGTACCGCGTAGGGGGTTAAATTTATTAACATTCATGTCTATAGATTTTATGTTTTTTAGACTCCATCCACTATCTTTTTTTCAAATGCACTAATTTTACTAGTAATTGTATCATTTAAAGATGAAATAAAAATATTTAAGTCATCTCCTTGATAAATAATATAGTTAAATGTTTGAAAATCGAACGTATCATGAATATCTTTAGTTTGTTGAACAAAATTAGCATGCAATATGAAATTTACTTTAAAAATTATGTGTTGATGAAAACACTCTTGTATTAAAAATAAAATATCATCTTTAATAGAATTTAAAAATATTTCAGGAGTTTCAAAATTTACCCGTGTCGAACGATCTACTCTACTCTTGATTTTATAAGTTAAAATCCTATTTCCAAAAGCAGATTCAATAACACTAACGTTTGATAAAGAATTATGTGAATTTAAAATATTTTTTTGTGAACATTACTTTTAAAATGATTAGTTAAATACCTTTTCTTGATAAATATATGACACGTTAGACATTCCACTTAATCATCGTTACCGACACTGTTCCCTGCAGAGGTAGACGCTTCTTCTTCCGTTCTTAGTTTTTTTGATGATCTTGGGTTCTTCGCTGCTCGTTCGCTTCATTCCTCTTCCAAGTTGTAGTGGTTGACTGTTAAAATGTTTAAATTTATTAAAAAACGATATAAGACAATGTGTAAATTATGATCGAAATTTATGTTTATTTTACTTACTTAAACTGTGTTTCTACCATCGCACAAGGATTATACATTATACAACTCATCATCATATGATGAATCGAACAGTTCACGGTTTTCCATTTCATCACAAACTTTAGACTACTCCTGATTTAATTTGCTGTTGAATAGTTCCATATTCTCTTCCATGGGTGTGGAAAAGAAAGCACTGGTGCACACTTCACTGAAATTTTCCATCTTTATAGTAAAAAAAAAATAGGTAGCAGAGTAAGTAACAGTTCAGTGTTGGTAGACCAACTGATACCCAATTTCAAATAACGTCCGATATTTATAGTCTAGCAAAGAATTAGAAATAGAATATAATGTGTACACAGAAGTAATTTAAGTAAACTGAATCATATTCACTAATGTCCACTGCGGTCAAACGACCATACACTGACTCCATGACTGCAGCTGCTCGGTCTTATATAGCACCAGTAAGTTATATCTAATCTAAAGCATTTCCGCACTGAAACTGATAGTAACTTTATGAGGCTTTCGTGTTGTGACTTGCACTACACCGATGACTCCTACAAATCATCACAAAAGAATGCGATTTAATATTTACAAATCACTATAATTGATCATTCCTATGTTAACCATTGAATAGATTGGTACTGTAATAATTTACTCATAGCAGTAATATCATGGATACACTAGATGTACAACAACATCTGAAAAAGATTCATCCCAGTCTAGAAAATAATGTTTATGCTGCTAATAGACTGCCCATGTATACCCACGTACCAACGTATATAATATGCAATTTGGATACAGATGATAAACCAGGCTCACAATGGATAGCTTTATATATCGATACGAATGGCATCGGTCAATATTTTGATACATATGGACGATCACCTGCACGATATCGTCTAGAATTTTTAAAAAGGCATTGTAAAAGATAGGACTGGAATGTTGATAGGATTCAGAATGAGTTGACTTCATTTTATCGTGAATATTGTTAAATGTATTTGCTATATAAGTTTCAGGAATGTTTAATGCATAGTTTTACGAGCATATTTACAGGGAACACACTACAACGATATTTTAGTGGATGAGATGTTTCGCTCCTATTTTATAGATAATAAGCAATAACATTTTGGAAATAAAAATTGTAACAAAATTAAGGAATGTGTTTTATTGATGATTCAGAATAGCGTGGTAGTTATGAACAAAGAAGTATAATACAATAGCACTGATAAGCAGGGTGTACGAGTAATAGATAAGAGCGGCAATGACACGGTTCAAGGAACAATAGATAAGAGGAAAGGCTGAACAATGGAATGTTAATAAAGGTGCAGGCCCACCGGATATCAATTAGATATTAGTTAATTGATCTCCGGAACCACGTATCCTACGCAAAAACGGACCGCAGATTCGTGATCAGAGCATGCCAAAATGTTTTTTTTTACGATCACGATGAGGATGGTGAGTTGAATTATGAAATATTTAGAACCAACTACTTATAAATATTTCATAATTCATAATTTCATAATTTTGTACTTGTATACTTTTGTGGTAGGACTTTATTTCTGCTTAGTAGTTCGTCTGGGTAGGGACCACCCTCTTACCTATTTTACCGCCAAGAAGCAATGCTGGCACTTCTGTGTTCCGATCTGGAGGTTACAAGGGTATAGAGAGCCTGTAAAATTACACGCTCACGCTGTGAGGCATTCCGTCTTCCCTAAAGGGTGACATCGCATCTGTAGCCTTCTTTGTGGCTACAGTAGCCACTTAACATCAAGTGGACTGTAAGTTTGTTCTTCATTTCAATTTCATTTATAGTATACTTAAGTAGTATAGTATACTTTAGTACTTAGTCATACCTCAATATACTTTCTTATGACAACTGTGCTGTTACGTGTTTATGGTAGGTGTCTGTTAAGAAATGCATTCTGTAGATTCAAATACTTAGGCTGGGAAGCAAAAAAAAATTCGGGCTTTGACATATTTTTGTGAGTGAATGCTTCGCTCACTTCGTCCAATATTATTGCATAAACCTTACATCGCCGACGATGATACGGCAAATGAAGTACTCAGTCGTCGTTACACGAGTGAATAAATACAGCATCATAGATAACGACTCGTTAGCGCAGTGGCTAATCATTTAATTACAGCGTTACCGGTCGTAGATAGTACATGTGTAATTTATAAACGCTTTGAAATTCAAAAGAAATTGCTTCTGTTTCCTACTGTTCTGTTTGTATAACTGGAAAATGTTGCTATAGTTGAAACTGGCCAGAAGCATAATTTTCGCATTAATGCCACTGTCAGAAAACCTTTTTGTAAGTAAAAATTAAAAAATCATCTTTCTTTATTCCTCTTATAATTTTGTATAATATGCATATTTCGCGCCAACAGCGTCTCAAGTCGAATTCGCCAGAAACAACCTGAGCTAATTTAAATTTCTATTAAAACTTGCCACTCGCGGCGCGCTCTGTCAAACGCAATCACAATGTTTTATGTACGGCATACCCCGCTATATAGCTCTCGTGAATGCACCGCTTTAAATATGCGATCGGCGCAGAGTGTAATATAATATAGCTGCTATTGTATAGTTAGCTTTTGTTTTCAGCTATATGCATGCTGCTTATAGCAGGACGAATAACATGTTCATTTAATAAACTGCTTTCGTTTCGTATTGGCCAGAGATTATATTTTCTATTTATAGATCAGTAGTTGACGTATAGTAGGTAAACGAGTATGCGACCATAGCCCTTCGAAACACATTCTGTCTCTTTCCATTCCTTCCGGGTCATTCTTTTTCCTTTTCTTCATTATCCATTCATCCATTACAGGCAATAAAAGTCTGCTGAACATAGGCTTCCCCCATAGATTGCCTCATAAGTAGGATTTTTCTATAGTTGCCACGCTTGGCAGGCGGGTTGGCAACTGAATTTTTTATAATTTTAAGTTGCTATCAGGAAGATGTTACTGCCCATCTCCTGTTTCAGTGTGGTGACAGGGAAGAATATTCACTACCCCATATTGTGCCATGGGTGTCATAAGAGTCGACAAAGAGTTCTTTTTATTCATCAGCCCGTATATTTTTTTATATAGAATAAGGGTGACAAACGAGCACACAGTATACCTGATGGTAAGTGGATGCTGTGGCCATAGACATCTACATTTATTCTCAATTTAGAATCTAAATGCTGATGCGTTGTCACCCTTGCGGACTAAGATGGAATGCCTCGTTTCCAGTAAAAAAAGGGTCTCCGGTTCTCTACACTCACCATACGAAATATAGCAGCATTAAGCTGCTATTTTACGTTGGTATTCTGTGAGAGCGTGCCGCCCCGACCCATTCGTGCTACAACCATAATATAGTTGCAGCGTGACTCTACCACGTAAATCTACTGCTAAACATGAACCTCTCCGGATGGAGTATTTGCCTTAGTTGTCACTATTGGCAGACAGATTGACAATCGCAGTACCAGACGTCTCGCACCTTTTACCCTGCTCTTCATCACCGATATAAGTATTTTACGCATGGCGTAAAGATACGATCTTTCTGGCCTTCCCTTTATTCATATCATAAGACACAGGTTTTTAAGTGGTAGAGCCACGCCCTAGCTATATTAGTACTAGCTGATACCCGCTCGCTTCGCTGAGCGCATGGATGTAAAATATCAAGATTTTTTTTGATGGGACTATCGTAAAATCCGTTCTTAGTGAGCGTCTAAATTGCGAAATGAGTAACTATACTAAATTTCAAGTCAATCGGGTGTATAGTTTTAGAGATCCCGTGATGAATTAGTCAGTCAGTGGTATTTCGCTTATATATGTATATATTACCTTGAAATCCAGTTGAAGACAAAATTTTTCACTATCATTGTTGTTATTGGATTTGAATAAACTATGTTTGTCTGTTTATAATTGATATTACTACATTCAATGATACCTTTGATATTCTCCGGGTATATTCAAACTGACCCATAAAGAGTCACTTACTTATAGATCTGTATTCAGTGAGGTCCTTTAATTCTAATGCCCGCAAAAGTCCACTGTTATACATGGACCTTTCCCATTGGAAATTTTGCCTTAATCACCACTCTACAAAAGTATTATATATATTTCCTATAGCTGCTACGCTTACCAGGTGGGTTGACAACCGCAGTTTTTTATTATTTTGGAGCTTTTATAAGGAACATGCTGCTCCTGTTTCATTCCTCTCTGTCGCCTCTTACGACATCCGCGAGATGTAATGAGGTAGTGGATTCTTTTACGCCTCCACCACCCTAAGGCAAATTGTCATTAATGTAAATATTTCTGCAAAAGCATTACATCACATCAGACACTTGAGTCCTAATTAAATTTGAGACAAATTCAACTTTGAGACAAATTTCTAGTACATTGAAAATTTACTGACTTAATTCTATTCGTATACTTAAATATCCTTTGAAAGACTTTGGTAACTTGTTTAATTTGTTTACTCTGTTTCGAAATTTCGTAGACGAATAACGACTAAGACATTATATTGTACGAATTTGGTAGTTTTACGAAATAAAAAATTAATAAGCATTATTTTCAAGTACAGGTCCGCTTTTTGGTCTTTATCAAGCAATGTAACAAACAACACGTTTATACTTGTATTGATCATAATGATATACAAATAATTACGAAGTTTAGGACTAACATATATACTTATGACATCAATAAATATTTAGATAACCAAATAACAGTTGTGAGTCAAAACGCCGCGCCACTTTACTCAGTCATATCTCAAATTTAGCGCCTTAAACCACATCCGGTGTAACTTTTCATCCCACCAAGACGCGAGAAATTTACATAAATTTACAAATTTCGCTGTGAAATAAAGTATAAAAGTGTTTCTCAAACTTGTATTCGCGATATTCGGGTATATCGGTTGCCTTTGTTTTAGTAGTAGTTAGTTTAATATACAAGTTATAGAATTATGAAATTCCGATTAATTAACTAATATAAAAATATTAATTAATTAAGATAAACTTTATTTAAATGAGAGTAAGGGTTTAATAACTAAGGCAATCTCTGTAAGTCTAGTGTTTTGTATGGTGAGTGGAGACAACCCTTTTTACTGGTAACGAGGTATTTCTTTACAGTCTCCGGTAGTGACAACGCATCTGCATTTTGTGGATAGATAGGTGTCCGTAGGCCATAGCATCCACTTATCTTCAGATTAAGTGTGTGGTCGTTTATCACCTTTACTTTTATAAAAAAATCCTAATTATACTTATGATTATTATAATATATCCGAAAGGGCACAGGGTGATTGCATTGTAAAATTATGAAGGAATTATTGAAAACTAATATTCTGTGCGATGAAAATTGTGAGCTAAATTAGATTTATGATTAATATATATCACGGTGATTGCATTATAATATTATCAAAGAATATTGAAAATTAGTATGCGGTGCGATAAAAGTTTGAGAAGCGCTGAAATAGAGAATAGTGCGAGGTGGCGCAGCGTCGCCCTCGTCGGGCGAGTGGAGGCACGGACCCCGTTTTTCATGTTTAATTTTAACTTTGCGAAACTGGCGTTTTAATAATGCCGGTCTCGTCTTTCGCGTTCAGAATTTTATGCCCGGCAACCAACCTTTTGCCGTTTTCAAATGAGGATTTTCGTTTAATGTCGCTCCCGAGACGCGCCCTGTTACGTTTAGTTTTATTGTACGTAATTAGTTTTCGTGTCGTTCCGTTTTTGATGTTGTAAAAATTAATGTTTCTTACTCGTGAGTATGAAAAAAGAAAGTTTTTTTAACTTATTTTATAAGCCAGTGCTTGACCACGATCCCACCTTGTGGTAAGTGGTGATGAAGGCCTAGATGGTTAATCGCACTGTCTTAGCGTAACAAAAGTCTATTCAGTTCTCGCTAATTTCGTTTGTAAAGTGCTTTTGGATAGTGTCGTATTCGGGTTACGGCCTCTGATAATACACGAGTGGAGATTCGTATTATCTTGTTCCCAACGGGAAGGTAAGGTCTGTTAAAGGAAATGCTAGAAAAATTAACTTACAAAAGGCGTATTCTTCCTCTTTTCGGTATCATTTTAAGACCACTTTTAATAGTTGCTTTTTCATTCATTTATTCATTTATAAAAGTATATAACAAGTCCACTGCTAAACATAGGCCTCCCTCATAGATTGCCACAAAGCACGATCCTGAGCAATCTGTATCCATTGATCCAATGAATGTTTCATCAGATCATCACTTCATCTAGCCGGTGGTCCGCAACACAGTGCTTACCAATACGAAACTGCCAGTCGTGAACGTACCTCCCGATCGAGTGTCAATTTTTTGATATGTTATGTTATATGGCCTTAATCCGCCTTCGTCTGAATACTCATATTTCTTCTGCTCTTTACTACATGAGCAAGTCCGACCTATCGCTTATATTTTTAACTTGACAAATCCTCTTTTAACCTTTCCCTTAGATCAAAAGGAAATTACTTACCTTTCAATTTTCCTTGCACTCCCCTCCTTTTCATCAAAAAAATTTTGTCTGTTCTGGATCCAAGCCTTACCGTTGTCAATTAAGCCTGTTCAAACCCTTTAAAACACAGTTTAAGAAATATTATCTGTCCCTCTAATTGCTCTTACTTTCATCTTTCTCACCTTTTTATATTCACTGATGTGTCTTTTATGTATATTTTTGTAGTGTGTACGTATTTTAGATCACAATATTATATAACTAAATAAATGTATTTAAAAGTCATTACTGGCAACACGCACCGAATGTATCTACACTTTTAAGCTGAATTCGAAAACCAAATTGCCAAATTGCTATAACCCGTTTTCAACAAACCATTAACATATAATATATTATTATATATACAATAATTACTTACTTATGTAGTATTAAGATAAGTTCAATTTTAGAACGGTGTTTTAAAAAAATCTTTTAAATGCTGACCCACACACGATGATGTCACAAAAAATTGCTTTTTTTCATCATCTTTCTTACACCCTTTAATATAACTTTTAAAACGAAAATATTACTTTTAAGCTAAGGTTTATGTATTTGGGTTAAGGCACATTAAAACTATGCTCAATTGAAAACATATTTATACGTCGTAGAGCTATGCTGCAGATATACTATGGATGTAGCACGAGTGAATCGGCTCAACTGGGGAAGGAAAATAGAAAATAGCAAAATAGTTAATGCTGCTGTGTTTTGTATGGTAAGTGTACAGAACCGGAGACTTTTTTTATAGGAAACGGGCATCTTAGTGCTCAGGGATGACAACGCATATCTGCATTTTGATTCTTAATCGACGACAGAAGTAAATGTCTATGGGTCACAGCATCCACTGGACTCTGTGCTCGTTTGTCACCATTATTCCATAAAAAATATGTGTAGAATATTCTTACACAAAAACCTCTCTCATAGACAGATAGACAAAAAAGATATTAGATTAAACGTTTTCTTTTGCTGATTTTAATACGGATATTGATACACAAAATATTTTAAAGCGAGACTATTTTTTTATGTAAATTTGGAGGCATGTTACAACGTGTTCCAAAGAGACACGTGTAACAATAATGATTAAAACAAATACATTAATATCAAAGGGTTCAGAGCAAAGGTGAGCTGAGCTATGAGCCCTAAAACAAGGAACAGAATATTAAAAGCCCGACTGCGACGAACGAACGCCATTAAAATGCGTAATTGCTGGATTAGACCGCCCAAGATTCCTCCATTTGCTTCTATGCCGCTGTTCGAACTATTATACTCTACAAGAACCACAGATTAAATTCATTCATTTTCTTTTTTTATAATTAATCTATTTTTAAATCGTGGTGCTTTATGAGGTGATAAGCTTTTTAAAATGTGTATTTGCTGGATGAGACAACCCAAGATTCCTACATTTGCTTTTATGCTAGTGTTCGAAGCGTGCTAGAACCACAGATTAAAATTATTTATTTCCTTTTTTATATTTTGCTTATTTTTAGGCTTGGTGGTTTACGGGGCGATAAAATACTAGAGTTTATAAATTATTTTCTTTTTTGCCTAAGAATCAGAGAATTTATTTTAATGCTAAAATATATATTGTTGCAGTATGACGGCCAATAAATGTTCTGTTGTAGACTTGAACCAATAAGCAAAGTGTAAGGTGGGCCTTCAATAGAATAGAGCGGCCACCTGGTAAGACAAGCAGAGACAAAACACAATCTCGTATTCTATAACTAATATACTAAGTAAAACTTAAAAAAACTAGCCACACTACACAATACTAAAATTGACTAAAATATTTACTATAATGTAGATTGTCAAAATGGCGTCGACAAAGCAGCGCCCTTTTGACCTTTTATTATTTGATTGACTGATGATGAGCTATCGTATCATAGAGCCATTTATGCAAACAAGGCTGTAGTTTTTGAGTTATAAGAAAGTGACCATATTAATCGAATGACTATATTACCCTCACGTACTAAAATATATTTTAGACTGTGCCTCTAACTCGTGTAGCGTAGTCTGAACACGGTGTTTGTATCGCGACGTGCCTCACATACGTCATGAGGCTGAGGTCTCAAGATTACGCGATTTACAACGGCTTTTTCGTATTTCCGAATGGCGTCTCTGCGTTTTATGCTTTCGAACACGCCTCCGAATTTAAATGGATTAGAGCAAATACGGTAATATAGAGTACAGAAACACGAGCGTATCGTGAGCATAGACATTGTTTGCACAATAACAAAATGTTGCTCTTCCAATGAAGAGTACGCTTTGCACAGGCAACAGTATAAGATTTTTTTTAAATTGACCGACTTAAAAAGTACTAAAAACTTAAACTGCCTTAACCTTAATATAAATGCTATGCCAACTCCAACTTGGGATAACGACAGAAAAAAGAAGAGACTTTTATGTATTTTATGTTAATTGATGAACTCAACGTAAAATGTAAGTATCTAAGACCCAGGTGGACACACAATCCACCTTGCTCTTCGATACCTACATTTATTTTACTTGTGACGTGGTAGAGCCACGCTGCAGCTATATTACGGTTGTAGCACGATTAGGTCGGCTCGACCGGGAAAGGACCAGGCTCTCACAGAATACCAGCGTAAAATGACAACTTAATGCTGCTGTGTTTCGTATGGTGAGTGTATAGAACCGAAGATCTTTTTTACTGGAAACAAGGCATTTCATCTTAGTTCTCATCTTGTTTTTAATTAAGTATAAATGTTATGTCTATGGACCACAGCATCAACTTACCATCCGGTGGACTGTGTGCTCGTTTGCCACCCTTATTCAATAATAATTTAAAAAAAAAAACAATAAATATGGCACTAGAAATATTAATATACAATATACAAATATATATAAAAAACTGCATAAATATAAAAAAGTGCTGTGTGAATATGTATATAAGAACTTGTATGTAATCTACGTAAAATGCTGAAATTAAAATTACCTTTTAGTTTTACCGTAGTTGCGGATAACAGATTGTTTTCATCGTTATGACAACTTAACTTTTTTAATATATTACAGTTAACATAAATAACTGAAGGCAACATAATATTCAAATTGAGTTTGTAACAAACTTTATTAACACGCAAAACATAACCCGACTCTGTAAAACATGAAAAAAATGTAAAAAAAAATCATATAAAACATTCATAAAAGGGGTTACGAAAACTTTTTGCCTCCTCGCCGGGTGGGGTACACTCCCTCTTCAACTACATCTATAAATCTATATGACGTCATTAAGAAAACGGAGCGGCAACTTCTTGTTTCTAGCCATCCTTTTCGCACTTGCATTTTTTTCCGCAAGCGTCGTTGTTAGAGAGGGAGAGGCGACGTCTTATAAGAGGGGCCCACCCCCACCGTGGCTTACAATGGAGAAAAGACGGTAGAAATTAAATAATACTTTGTCGTTTAAATTGAAATTGGTGGGGAAACTACCCCTAACGCCTTAGGGGTAGTTTGGAAAATTTTCAAGGGGTAGAGGTAAAAACGTATTGATTTTAGTTTGAGATTAGGAGTTTCTTTACTTATATTTTGCGGTATTTGTTAGTAGTTGTTTGTAACGTTGTTGTTTTAGATGAAGGAAATTTGTTAACCGCGGCTTGTAAAATGTTCTTTCAATCTGGTGCAGTTTATATCTATTTACAATTTGTTGTTTTAGATATAAAAGTTAGCAGCCTATATACGTCCCACTGCCGGGCACAGGCCTACTCTGACTTCTGAGAATGTTTTAGGGCAAGGATGTGATTTACATATTATAGATAGACAATATAGATCCACTAGATGAAGTGACGTCCTGGTAAAACATACTGGAAATCGATGGATGCCTTGGGAGAGGCGTATGTTCAGCAGTGGGCTTGTGAAGGGCTGTAACGATGATGATGATGATGATGTTGACGTTTTAGATACACTAGATAAAATTCTACGGTAGTATATAAATATATAATGTATCAAGTACGTTATATTTATTGATATCAGCCTTGCCTTTGTGCCTTAGTTGTCAGAGTTCTTGGCTATTGATTCGTTGGTTCTGAATTTGAATTGTAATCAGATCCAATATTTGTGTATTTATCTTTTCTACCGACTTCAAAAAGGAGGAGATACTCAATTCGACTGTATGTTTTTTTTATGTGTGTTACTTCATAACTTTGTTTTACGTGAACCGATTCCGATGATTCTTTTTTTATTTGAAAGCTGGTGCTTTTAATTTGGTCTCATATAAATTTAATAAAGGTTTAACTAATCATTTTTGAGTTATCCTCAATAATATATGTTGAAGTCGGTTGTACAAATTTTTAATTTTTAATTATTGGGTATATGCTGTGATTGTGTCTGTAACTATATAACTAATTCTAGTTTTTAAAATTTTGTACCAAACGAGTCTGAACTCACTCATAATAAGACCTTCCTTACCGCTTCTTCTCACAAGGTCTCCCGCAATAAGGACTTGTTAAAGCGATGGCGTAACTTTTTTGACTTTTAAAGGGTGTTTGGAAAGGTCAACCTCGATTAAAACAATATTTTGACTTTGAATTAATAAGCGAATAACATCTGTGATATCACGCAATGGTCACAATTTTGTATTTTAACCGACTTCCAAAAAAGGAGGAGGTTCTTAATCCAACTGTATTTTTTTATGTGTGTTACCTCAGAACATTTTTCTAGGTGAACCGATTTTGATGCTTTTTTTAATTTGAAAGCTGGCGCTTCTCAGGTCCCATAATATAAATTTTATCAAGATTTAACCAGTAGTTTTTGAGTTATCCTTAATAATGCGTATGTAATTGACTTCGAATACATTGATGATGTTCTCATTTTATTTATATTGGCGGTTGTACAAAATTTTTAATTTTACCAATTGTAAAATATTTTTTCTTACAGGTTAAAAAATTTTTTACTCGAGTAAAGGTCGAAGTGAAGAAATTGAGTTTATGTTGATAATTAAATCTATTGCATTATTCTGTCGCATCTACCAAGGGAGTGCTCAGAGGAATACTTTGGACTAATTCCAGCCGCTAAATTTCACCATCGCTCGTCGCGACATATCTCGCGATACTATCATACCATCTGATGATTGGCAGTCTACCACTGTGCGATTTACCAGAAATTTTAATCCGCGCACAACTTCTTTTTGGAATCGACTACTACCAGTGATTTTTCAGGGCTGATACGACTTTGGGACCTACAAGAAAAATCCTACTCTTTTTTAAAAGGCCGGCAATGCACCTGCAATTCTCCTGGTTTTGCAGTTACTCATGGGTAGTCACTTACCATCAGGTGAGCCGCATGCTCGTTTTCCCCACTTATATAAAAAATTTTTTTATATTTATATAGTTTCTTGCCAGTTACTATAACAATAGACTGTCGTCAAGATGTTTTTTATACCATTAGCCTACATTCATTCATTCATCACAGATTATCACAAGTCCACTGCTGAACTTAGGCTTCCACATTGTCTTATTTGCTACAGTCGGCACGCGGGTTGGCAACCGCAGTTTTATATTATTTTGTACTGTTATCTGGAAGGTGCTGTTGGCCAACTCCTGTTTTAGTTTCCCTTATCGCCTTTTACGGCATGAACGGTATGACCCGGAGATATATTATAAAAGGTACAATACAAAAGAAAGAGAGAGATAACCATCGTGGATAAATCAGATGGAAATATTCTGAAGTAATTATTCTCGAAGCACTCTCTTGAAATAATACTTTTCTATTAGCATCAACGATTGTAGAAAGCAAAAAGGTCAAGGGAGTCCGTTTTGTTGTTACTACCACCTTAATATGTAATTTTGCTGCAAATAAATAATTATGAATATGATTATTATTACGAAACAGTGCTTAAAGGGTAAAGAGTGGCATAATGATTACATAATGATTACAGGCTGTGAGGCATTTCATATTATTTCTAATTTTAATTCTAATATTAGATATATAAAAAGAGACGTCTACTGAGCGTTGAGTTGAATGAACTGTTACTTAACTCCTGCTTCCAAGTCTTAAAATTATTTGGTAGCGTTTATTATACGTAACATCTTCTTATTTTATAATTGAATGTATTCGTAGTTGCATACACAAACACTGGCCAACTCTAGCTCGAGTCGACCCAAATGTGATATATATGTCACAGAAATCTTTTAAAGATTTGCTTCTTTTATACAGTAAAAATATTTACAAAGAAACATGATCGATAAAAAGCAAAATGACAACCAAATTGAAGCAAGAATGTATATATCACGAAATACAGAACCAAACTTCAAACGCTCTTATCTTAAAACAGCCTTTTGGAGTTCGGATGTTTTTTTTACTTACATTAATTTTATATACCTAAATTAAATTGTAAGACTTAAGACTTTTACGTATAAAAGATTTAACGCCAGACAATAACTTTAATACACTTATGTATTTCTCATACTTATCAGATACATTAAGAACAGTAAACCTTTCAAAACTTTCGTCTGTGCCCCATGTAAGTTAAACGCAAACATTCAAAGATGGAACGTGGTTGTTTTATCGATGCCGTTATCATTCTTCGGCGGAATAAAATTGGCAATACAAAAGCGGGAGGAGGCAACTTACCCCTGACAAAGGCCGGGCAAATAAGCCATTAAAAGCGTTGCGACGGTAGTGAGCTATAAAATCTCTGCTTCTTGCCCCCTACCAGCCCGCGGGGGATCACCCCCCGCGTTCTCAGCGATAAACCGCTTTTATGTTGTTCCGTACAATAATTAAAATTACACGTTTTCTGGAGTCAATCTTATAAACTACCTAAGACGCACGGTCTCCTTCAGTGTGGAAAAAAAGCTATAAAGGTTGTAGAGCATGAATATTAAAGCCCAATATCAAGATTTTTCTCTTATCTTTTCTATATAATGATGTTAAAAGCTAAAAGTTAAAGTTACAGCCTATATACGTCTCACTGCTGGGCACAGGCCTCCTCTAATTTCTGAGATGGTTTTAGGGCAAGGAAATGTCCGCCGCGCTGCCCCAATGCGTGTTGGCGAATTTCACGTCTTTGAAATTTTTTTTTCTTATTTCTCAGACATACAGGTTTCCTCACGATGTTTTCCTTCACCGCCGAGCACGTAGTAAATCAGCACTTAAAATTGCAATTAACAATTTCATTGGTGCCGGCGGGATCGAACCCGGGTTGCTTGCGTACTGTGAAACTCACAGCGAGCGGTAACTACCACGGCTCTCTAATGATGTAAAAATATTTATTAATTCATTTATTTATCCTTTATTGACACACCTTCAACTAGAGGTAACAAAAAGCGGACTTTTTGCCCTATATGGCATTCTCTACGAGTCAACTCTAAGTAAGATGTAATAAATAAAAATGTTTTTATCTATAGGGTAAAGGTGCCAAATACGAGATACCGTTTTCATTTTTGCGTATTACTCGTAAAATATCACTGGTAAGAAGTCAATTTTACGTGATAATAAATTAGTTTTAATGTATACTTCAAAACTATAAATATTTTAGCAATTGTGCTTATCGATGCTGTAATATAAGTGATATAACAAAATAATACACTTTTTCTATGCAAGCATGTAGGTATCCTAACATGAGAAAATTTGGGTTCCTAATTTGAGATATGTCTCATTTTAGGCAACTCCACTTTTGAGCTCATTTAATGAAAAATAAAATTTATTAATATACTTTTATTGACTTTAATTGTAGGTACGTTAGAGTTACAATCAGTGTTAATTTATATTAAGAATAATAACTCCGCCGTTTTTCTGAAACCATTAACAGAGTTTGCATTAGTTGCTTATTTTTCGTAAGCTCTTCTAAACATCATATCTACATTTGTCTTTGCTTTTGCATGCACACAGATGCATGCTGTTTGGAAAATCTTACGTATGGTTGGTCAAAACATGTATGGGATTGTCGTGTGACCAGGTATATAGGGAGCCCACTAATATCTTATATAAGGAACTCACTATAAACCCAACATAATCAAATGTCATGTTTGTTATATGTAATAAACACAATAAAATGAATTGGAATATTAAAATTCACTCTTTAGCAGACATCACAAATCTATATCTAATCTAAATGTACGAAAAAAAATCGTATCCGTTCCCGACAAAAGTCGGGGTGGTAGTATATTATCTCGCCTGCTTGCCGGTGCCTAAATGGTGCACGTTTGAACACGACCAAATGACTGACCAAACGATAGCACTGTCGCTCACGACAAGTAAATGAGCTTTCAAATACTGAACTATCTCATTTTAGGAACCTATCTCATATCAGGCACCTTTACCCTATATTATACATTATATCTGTTTCCACAAACGGACTTTGCTAGCTATTTTAGTATCAATGTGGAAATAATCGTTGTGACCATATTCATGTAATGGCACTTATCTGTTATTATTATATTTTTTAGCCCATACTGCGAAATACAAACCCTTCATTTGGTTGAGGTAACACTACTAGCGACTCACGTGTCCAAAAGGCAACCGGTATTTCTGGTGATAAATAAAAATACGTTCGAATTTTTAATTTATAAACGAAATTCGACGATTCAATAAAGTGGAACCGGATTCAACCCTTCGATCTATTGAAAAAAATACAATTAAATGTAACACGTGTCTGTTTTTTTTTTGTAAATTGACAATGTTAATATAATCAGCAAAGAAAAAAACAGGTTTGTGTACTAGTTTTAGGCGTAACTAGTTTTTATTTTTACTTACTTTGGGTTTAGATATTCTTTACAAAGTGTTACAACTTTTGATAGTCGTTATAGTATAAGAAAACGGTAGAATTGAAAAAAAAAAACAGACGAAGGAGTAACCATCTCAAATATGCTTGACCTTAATATGACATATTAGCCTGACTGACAACATTCCTCTTCCTTTTCGTTCCATGTAAAACAGTGGACTGATGATTATGGGCATAAACTCACACAAAATATGATTTTTTAAGAGTACTAGCTTATTTTCTGATTAGATAATTACTGATATGTAACAAAAGCGCAGAAAAAAAATTCCTATTGAAGCCTTTGAAAGTTCCTTTTAGCCATTCAAAAATTTGTTATATTATGTTTTAGAATTAATTAATACCTAATTACGTTTTAATTAACGAATTATAAGTTAATTATCTATTAATTATGTGTTAGCTAGTCTAGGCTGTAAGCAGAGGAGGGCACATTGCGTTAATTAACGAGATGATCAAAGAAGACTCGCCGAGCGCCGCTATTGTGCCGACTTCCTGTTACAGTTGTCAATGAGATCGGTGCTACTGAAAATTCATTTAATATATTTTACTTAATATTAACAGATCAGTTAGTTGAAGTAGTGATGAGGTGGAAAGGACTCTTTTCAAGAGTTAATTTCGTCCAGAGTCTACAGCAGTGGAGGGCAATATACCCCACGATGTAGTGAATATGTGAAAAATTGATAAATGGTGAGCTTAGTACCGTGTTCCACGGCAGCTGGTCTGAGAGGTCTATAAAAATGAGTGAATTTATGATGGGCTGTGATAATAATGAATAAATTTCTGACCAAGACACTTAACCAAGGGACCACCCAACCGAAAAAAATAAAGATCATTTGTTTAGGCCGTTTGTTTTCTCTTTTATTCGTTGCACATACATGTAAATAAAAAATAAAATAATAAAATATAATTTTATAAAGATACTACCATCTTAGCGCGTTCGCTACAGCGAGCGCGCCATCTTGAACGAAAACACAAAGATGCTGAATGGTAAAATTTTCTTGTATAATTTTCACGGTTGTCCCTCCCTCGATCCTCCCCCGCTTTTATAACTTACCAGTTATTGAAGACCTCTTACAACGCGGTTTGAAAGTGCTTGCGTGCATGTTGAAAAAGGACGCGGTGGATCATTTCATATCGGACACTTCTGCATGTAATTAGAATTTAAATACTTGGATGTCTTTAACTGATTTATCGCTTATTGAATTTATACAGTATATAGAAAAATCTATGTATAATAATTTAGATTTTATGACAACAATATATGTATAGAATATATAATTTAGTATACAAAAAATGATATTAGTAAATGATCAGGAGTTTTTTTTTTATAGAGTAAAGGTGATAAGCGAGTACGCTGTCCGCCTGATGTTAATGGATGCTATAGCCCATATACATCTACATCTATCCTCGCTTAAGAATTAAAATGCAGATGTGTTGTCACCCCTGAGGACTAAGATGGAATGCCTCGTTTTCAGTAAAAACAGTCTCCGGTTCTCTACACTCACCACACAGTAGCATTATGGTGCTATTTTACGGTGGTATTCCGTGAGAGCGTGATCCTTCCGAGATTTTGATGATCCATTCATGCATAACCATAACATAAGTGCAGCATGGCTCTATCACGTACAAAATAATGTAATTAAACTTATAAAAATATTGTCTTTTCATACGACAGACAGCATTAAGCTGCTATTTTACGCTGGTATTTTGTGAGAGCGTGGTCCTTCCCCGGTCGAACCATTTCATTTGTGCTATAACCATAGTATAAATGCAGTATTGTTTTACTACGTATAAAACAAAGTAATTAAAATAAATATAAAATATTTCTTTGTATTTTTTATTATATTATTGTAAAATTGGGATTTGGTGGAAACAAGAGCACACTGGGATCGTTAATTCGGAATTATCGTTCAAATAATTTTTGAGGTAAACTCTGATACGTAAAAGTGATGCGATTTTGTGTACTTAAATGCCTACTCTAAATAATAGAAACGTACTACTAAAAAAGTATTGCTAAAAATGATCGAAACGACGAAACAAGTGCTCGTAAGGTGATAAACATTTCGAGATTTGTGTCTGTTTTAGAGCCGTTATCGTCATCGATTAAGCTGGCTTGAGCTGTCGCCAAATTGTCCCAGAAAGTTTGCAGTTTATCGTTACAACATATATAACTTACTGTAAGTTAGTTAATAATTTTTTTATAATTTGAAAAAATTATTACAGCCATTTTGTTTTTTTTTTGTCAAAATACCATGCAGCTAAAGCCATAATAAATAATTATAAAAAATACACGAGTATTATATTAGAAATATAATTTAACCAGTATTTTTTAAAACACTACTCGTGAGTGTGATATTGGACTTTAGTCAGTATAACGTCAATCATTGCACGCTGACCAGTAAGCAAAGCAAGTGCTAAAAATTAATATTATTTTAATTAAAAATATTGTAAGGCAGACAGTATTTTTAATATAACGTGACAAAATTCCAAGCTAGTAAAGGTAATAAAGAAATTAAATAAAAATCGAAGACAACATGCGAAGTCCGCCAAGAAGTCGGGTTTACGTGGCGGACACTTTCTTGCCCTATAATCCACTCAGGAATAGAAACAGAACAGAAACAGAAACTTTTTTATTCAATATAGATTATAAATAATACTTATTGTAAGTCACTCTTTTGTTTAATTACCACTGGTTCGAAAAAAACCTCTGTCCTGGGAAGAACCAGCAAGAAACCCAGCGGGATTTTTTTTAAATAACAGCTTACAATCATGAATGTTACACAATTAGCAAATGGGAAGAGGCATGTGCTCAGCAGTTGGAATTAATATATTGGTTGTAACTGTTACTTTACTTTTACCTTACTATTCTATGTGAGCTTTCACGGTTGAGCCGGCTTATTCGTGTTGCAGCCAAAATACGCTCTAACGTAACTCTAACAGTGTTGAATATAGCCTCTATCCCCTCCTCATCGATCACCATATTCAGGGTACTGAAACACCAGTATTTACTAAAACCTCTGCTTCTTGCATCCATCGATTAGATGTAGTGACGACTTGATGAAGGATGTTTAATGATTTTCATCACGTAACGTTATCTTGGGGGCAAAAGTCACGCTCTACATGTGTTGTTTTACATTATGTTGTTTTACGCATTAACACTTTTTCAAAAGAAAAAAGAATTGCGTTCAATTTTCAAACGCCAATGTCGTAGCTAACTCGCTGGTATACATATTAAACAGGGTATGAATACATAATGTAGACGGGCGCGGGCGGGCTCAACATCCCGTGCCGCGGGCGCGAGTCCTACAAGAAAATTAGTTATTAAAATTTCACTGACGCTCCGAAATTTATCTCAGGCGCTCTGTACTGCGATCTTGAGTGTTTGATACTTGTGTTACGTAACATAAAATTAATTAAAATAAAGTGATCTATAAATGTAAAGTTATATACAGCTTACTGCATAAGGGAAAAAAAAACTCACAATATCATCCATACGTCCGGTCCACGGTCCACCACTGTGCGATTGACATGTTTTCTTTCTCGCACGACTTTTTTATGAAATCGTCTACCAACTACGATTTTTCCGGACCGTTACTACTTAGATATTAACAAGAAATGAGCTTACTCTTTTTAGAAGGCCGAAAACGCACCTGATTTTCCCCTGGTGTTACAGTTGTTCAAGAGCGGCGGTTGACACTTACCATCAGGTGAGGCGTATGCTCGTTCTCGCTCATTCCAGTGCGAGTTGGAAGAATTCACAACATGTTCTGGAAATATTTTTACTCTAACATGCGGGTTTCTGTGGGTTGGAAAATCAACATTAATTTTTTCATAAAATCAAATATAAAAAAAAAATTGTCTTGTTAAAATCGAAACTTCGTTCAAATTTAAATATTTGGTTTTAAATGATAGCAATCGTTTGATATACGACACAGTTAAATGATAATATGTTTTTTTTATAATCTACTATTTCTTTTATAGTTAGTGACCATTCTTAAATAATATTAATCCCCGAATGTTTCATTCATATTATGGGAACCAAAAAAAGTTTTTCAAGAAATAACTGTGCTTTCAAATTGAGTAAACAGGTTTTACAATAAAGGACGAGTTGCGATGGCCGAGACGTTACCGGACAGCGGTCATCGTGGGAAAAGGCAACGTCGACATTGCATAGCGAAGGGGTTGATGAAATTGTTCTCTTGTCCGTCTGGTCAGTCCGATCAGGATTTGTTTAAAATTAAAAATATAAACATGAAAGTTTGTCTTTTTATTTTCGAATTAAAATACACTGGTAAAACAAGTGTCATTTTATTTATATATTATATTACTTTCTTATTTTCACTAGAATTGAAAAAACAATTATTCATAATATTTTATCGTATTTATTTTAGTTTGTAATATTTTTAGTTTTTTTTCAATTGCCACACCAATGTCCAATTCTCACCGCACTTACTCTTACCTTTCTTATAGAGAATGCCATAAATATTAAAAATAAATAAATTCATGCGTCACAGCCCATCAAAAGTTTACTACTGAGCCTTCTCTAAAGACCGCTTCATAGGCTTGACGGGCGAATTGACAATCGCAGTTTTTATTATATTCATTTGTTTTCAAAAATGCTGCTTCCCATCTCCTGTTTCATTCCCACTATTACCTCTTATGGCACCCACAGGAAAAAAGGGGTAGTGGAATTCTCTTTTTTATAATAAAACTAATTGAATGATATCCTGTAGAAATCGAGAGTATGATTTTTCTTTACAAGTCTAAAATTCCACCGGATATGTTTCTTCTTGTTTAACGAAGGATTTGTCTGAATCAATAATGCGTTTGACTGGTGAATATACGATCGCAGTATCAAACGCCTTTTACTTCGTCTCGTCAAGTATGAAAGACTTCTGAAAAATAACAAGTTATCCCAAAATCTACATTCAATTTTCTGTAAAATGTACATTACATGATATAATAGGGCCGATATAACATGATATAATATAATAGGCCAGAAGAAAAATGCATTTATATTTCAAATTTGAATAACTTTATGTTTTTGTGGGTTTAAATGTTTCTGCATTTATCAACACAGTCCAATTTCGAGGTCTATACTAGGATAAGGCGCGTGTAGAGTAGTGGATTCTTTATTTGAACTTATATTCGTATTTGATTTAAGTTTGTATGGCCTAGCAGTCAAACAAAGTACTCACTAAAAAATCAGCCAGCATTTGCATCATCCTCTTAACTGTAGTTTTTTTTAAATATTAATATAATTAACTGATTATGTGAAATGTTCAGATGTATCCAATGATCAAATCTTTTGAAGCGTACTATAAAACGAAGACGCTGTTAAAGTTTTCCGTGCTACTTTCGCGGCAGTGTAGAAAGTTGTGCCGGGGCTCATTACGAGAGGAGAGCAGGCAACAACACACGAAGCGGTTGAAACGCTGCGGTTTGATGAGGCGTTTAATTCAATCAACCTCAGTACTGCCGTGTTTTTAAGGTTACCAAGTAATATTAATTGGTAATTGTGAGTATTAATAATTAGTATTCATAATTGTAGTTTCCTATTTTGTTCTTTAGTATTAGCAGTAATTAGCAGTTATTAGTGTTAGCAGTAATTAGCAGTAGTAAGTAGCAGTTACAGTATAATATATGATGGGGTTGGTATCTCGTTCCAGTAGAAATCCCAAAAAAAAATAGCAAAAAAGAATATAAAACACATTTTTAAATATAAACACACAGTATTAGAAAATAAGATTTATGGTGCATTATACAATAAGTATGTTTTTTTTAAGATTTGTAATGTCTCTCATCTCTAATAATAATTCTTTATTTAATTTGACAGTGAGAGATTGAGAGGCTTATAGGATCAGGAGACAGGATCACGATTTAGCGGGCCTTACAATGCTATTCTGTTATATAAAAGAGCGATACCGATTCCACAGAAATTGTAAATGTAAATTTAAACTGCTATGGTTATTTACGCTGCTAGGAAAACCGTTACATATCGTTAGGATCATGTTTAAATATCTATAATTCTAAGATATACCTTCTTAAAAACGAGTAAGAACAATGATCAGCTATTAATTCTTAATAAATTATTGGCAAATACAACACATAGTTCAACAACTTTTTATCTTTATAAAAGCGTTTTTAAAAACGCACCGTATCGTGCATAATTTATATTCAGCCAGGATTTCTCGTTTCTGTGGCCCGCGGCGTTTATACAATATCTTACAGATAAGTTCCCAGTTATGTACGTGTGTATTGACAGCGTTAAAATTTATTACGCTTTTGTTATCTGTGCCCGTGTCTTGTTATCCTGATATACGGTTGTCAAGTTTGGTGGATTCACCCCGCTTTATATATAACAGCACTCAGGACTAGGATATAGGCACCTACTATACCAAGAAAATTAGCACCTAATATTATTTAATATTATATACATAATGAAATGGAATCGTCATGCAGGGGCTAAGCGATCGCCGTGAACTTCACAGTACGTGACTTAAGTTGGACCCCCATTGGTACAAATGAAATTATATATACAGGTCACATTTGCAGAAAAGGTTCAGAATAAGTAATATAGGCAAATGGTGAAGAAAAATTAATTAAAAAAATCTCAAACATTCTGTCCCTTTTATCTTTAAAATTCAAAATGCATGGTAATGATAAAATAATCTAACTGTTTTTACTGCGCACGCACATGTTTGCCTACCGATCGACCCGTATGAATGTTCGTAAGGGCGATCGGTAGGCAAAAATTGTTGTTGCCCATAAATCACATTCAATTTGGGATAATTTCAAATAAAAGTAGAAGCTTATTTACTCGTATTTTCAAAACTGCAATAACAGGATATTTTAATTTAAGTTTAAAAATTGGCTACTCTTTGAAAAATAACCCTGTATATTCTGATTACTGATTTATTACGTGTTTCGCGGCGAGGGAAAATATCTTAAGAAAATCGAAAAAACTTTCAAAAAAATTCGAAGACCTTTTAATTTCGTCAACAAGCACCGGAGCACTGGAGAGTGGAGGCCATAACCCAGTAGTGGGATGAATATACCTTAATAGCTTTAGTTCACTTTTAATATATAACGAAAACATACTTTAAAGAGACAAACACTGTTTAAACAATACACTTTTAAATTGAACTTTTTGTCCTTAATATAATCTTCAGCATACGTATTGGATGAATACGTATGAGCTATACTAGGGGTTTCTCTGCATGATAAACTTAGAAATTAAGATATTTCATTAATTCTTCCCTGTCCCAATAGCACAGATTTACACCATCTCCTAACCTCTAATTTAAATGTAATAAATTGCTGGCTTGAAGATCACAACCTCGAGATTAAATAATTATATAATTATAGATAATTTCAAAAAGACTAAACTCTTGTAATTTAGACCATACCAAAAACGCCCCTTACATACTCGTATCAACTGCCAATACCTAAATATTCCCTTAGAATCTGTTAACTCTCACTGTCTCCTGGGTATAAATATAGATGCACATTTAAATTGGAAGGAACACATTAATAAAGTTGTCAAAAAATTATCTAGTTTCACATACGCTCTTATAGAACTTAAAAAAAACACCGATTTAAAAACAGCAACCTGTGCCTACTATGCATACGCTGACGCCTGGCTACGCTACGGTGTGGTACGGTGTAGTACTTTGGGCACAAACGCTAATAAAGTAATTCTTATTCAGAAAAAATGTATTCGCATATTTGCAAATATTGACTCCATGACAAGTTGTAGAAATTATTCTATCAATTATAATATCCTGACATTAACATCCCTGTATATATCTGAAATATGCTCACTGGTTAGAAATAATATCGACTGGTTAACTCAATATTTTCGCCCTAAATATTTAAGACCAAAAATAAAATTATCCACAGTTACATCTAAATTACAAATCGTAAACACCGGCCCCTATGCCATGTCAATAAAAATATATAACAAAATTCCAGAACGTATCAGAAGCATTAAATGCATAAAAAAGTTTAAAAAGGAAGATAATACATATTTATCAAAAAAAAATTTTACTCGTTGCAGGAGCTTTTTTAGTGATTGATTAGGAAATAGTTATAAATAATACAGTATGATCTCATTAATATTTAAGTTAATATTCATTAAATGATAATTTTATTACTAATACTACTTTGATCTCTTTACATTTGCAGCGTCTGGAGTCTAATAGGTCGACGAACTTCAAATCCTACGAACTCCAGGTTCCTGCAAAATACAAAGAGACATTCCTCGCTCCCGATTTTTGGCCCTCTGTGGTAGTGTTTCGCCGATACAGAGACGCGCCAAAGAAGAAAGTTCCCTAAATAGTGTTACGTTATGTCTATATTTTATATATATTTTTAGGTTAAAGTCTATGTTGCTATGGGCCAATGTTCTTATTTTTAAGTCCTTGATGCCTGAAATTAAGTTATTGTATTATTGTATTGTATTGTATAATGTTAATGTAATAATAATATTAATAACTGCCAATATTTGCAGTGCCCTTGCAGGGTTCTTGTTTTACACATTTTTTTTAAAATTAAGACCAAATGTACAACAAGAATAGCAAATAAATTGAATTGAATTGAAATGAGGATATCTGCAATAGAATCAGAGTAACCGACACAGCCCAACGGATTAGTAAGCTGAAGTGGCAATGGGCCAGCCATATAGCTCGAAGAACAGACAACCGATGGGGAAGAAAGGTTCCCGAGTGGCAGCCTCGTATCGGTAGGCGAAGTGTAGGGCGACCCCCCACTAGATAGAGTGACGACCTGGTAAAACATGCAGGAAGTCGATAGACGCAGGTGGCTCCGGATCGTGCTTTGTAGCATTCCTATGTTCAGCAGTGGAGTTGTGAAGGGCTGTAATAATGATGATGATGTATTGGATGATAAAGTTCTAATCTGTGCACGTAGGACTAAAACTTCCAACCAACAATTTAAATAAAATTTTTCTAAATTCTAAGTTTTTATTTTCCTCTTGATAAAAATGTTATTTTATGAAAATCAGCTACGAGTATCTGTGTCCTAAATTTCCATCCAAATTTATTGACTCGTTTGTGCATGATTGAGTTATAAACGTCCAAATGTCTTTCCGAATCTTCACATAACGTTAACGTGGACATAGAATATTGTCGTACGTTTTTTTGTATTTATTTTAAAAGGAAAGGAATAAAACGTATATATTAGAAAAACCCTATGCCTTGGGTGTGAAAAAAACATATGTGTATTTTGCCTTTATGGCAGTTAATTAAAGTAAACACACACACAGGAGTTTTATACGCGGTAGAGTCATGCTGCAGCTATATTATTAGTATAGTTGTGGCATTAATGGGTCGGCTCGAATGCCACGCTCTCACAGAATACCAGCGTAAAATAGCAGCTCAATTCTGCTATGTTTCGTATGGTGAGTATAGAAAATTGGAGACCCTTTTTATTGGAAACGCGGCATTCCATCTTAATCCTCACGAGTGACAACGCATCTGCATTTTGATTCGCAGACGAGGATAGATGTAGATGTCTATGGGCCACGGCAACCACTTACCATCAGGTAGACTGTGTGCTCGCTTGTCACCCTTATCCTATAAAAAATACTTTTGAACAATATTTATTATTTTATAAAAAAAATATTGTATTAATTTGTTTTGGGATATAATGATTTTATACACCAGGATTTGTTAAATTATTTTGTTGTGTTTACTTCTAATTTTGTTTTCTCGAATTGCTTTATTAATTTTAATATAAATGTGTTAGTTTTGTATTTGTTACTTAACATTCTTTTGTAACTATTTTTTATAGGAGCGTTTGCAAACGAGCATGCGACTTACCTGATGGTAAATTACTACCGCCGCCCATGAACATCTGCAACACCAGGAAATTGCAGGTGCTTTGCCGGCCTTTTAGAAAGGAGTAAGCTCTACTGATTACGACTAACATTAAAGATTTTTAGTTAAATGGTCCGGTATCAGTATTTTTTACTATAGTTTTTTCCATTCTAATCGATTATTATTTTTAATCCAAATCGTATATTTAAGGCTGAACCAAAAGACTTGATTTGTTTATACTGAATCGGTTCATATGAAGTAATCATCATTTATATCATCATTACAGCTGTACACAAGTCTACTGATGAGTAATGTTCATCATTAGACTTGTGTAGGCCGTAATAGCGCCTTTCTTTTACAAAAATTTAATTTGTTGGTAAAATTTATCGATATCATAAAACGTGTAATTCCTATTATTTTAAAGAATTTAATGAAATAAAAACTCTATGATAGATTGCTCGAGAAACCGAAGCGAGGCGCATTGGTTCGACCCACCCTTACCCTCGCAGAGTTTCGTTCATCCACATTAATATAACTTGACTCGTGATAAATTGCCAGTGAACCCAGCCTACATTTTCTTAGACGAATTTTCATGATACAGGCTGTTTCGTTTTAAGTAAAATTTCACAGATATTTAAATGAGAGTATTTTAAATCATCTCATCATCATTATCTTATATATTCATTTTTGTCCAGTGGTATATGTCGTAAATACGACTAAACTCGCCGCAAAACTCCCGATACCATCTACACCATCTGGACGCTTGACGGTCCACCACTGAACGTTTCACTAGGAGTTTTCTTCCGCGTAAAACCTCTCTGTGGAATAGCTTACCACCGGCGATTTTTCTGGACCGATACGACTTAGGGACTTTCAAGAAAAGAGCTTACTCCTTTTTAAAAGGCCGGCAACGCACCTGCGATTCCCTTGGTGTTGCAGTTGTTCATGGGCGGCGGTAGTCATTTACCATTAGGTGAGCCGTATGCTCGTTTGCCCCCTCTCCTATTAAAAAAAAAAAACGAAAACGTGGTAGAACCATGATGCAACTATATTAATTGTACAGTTGTAGCACGAATGGGTCGGCTCGACCGGGGAAGGACCACGCTTTCACAGAATACCAGCGTAAAATAGCAGCTTAATGCTGCTGTGTTTCGTGAGGTGAGTGTTGAGAACCGGAGACCCTTTTTACTGGAAAAGAGGCATTCCATCTTAGTCCTCATGTGTGACAACGCATCTGCATTTTGATTCTTTATTGAATAAAGATGTAAATGTCTATGGGTCACAGCAACCACTTACCATCAGGTGGAATGTGTGCTCGTTTGTCACCCTATCCTGTAAAAAAAAACGAGATTAGGTGTAGATGTCTATGGGCCACAGCAACCACTTATCATCAGGTGGACTGAATGCTCGCTTCTCACCCTTATCCTATAAAAAAAAGAAATGCTAAATATATTTCATAGCAGCCGATGAGTTGCGGTTATAGGACCACCAGTAGAGTTTTACGGGCTTACGAAGAAGATGGCAAATCACTTAAACAACATTTAATATTATTAGTCTAAGATCTAGTTCATAATGAAAAAGAGGACTATGGAATTGGTTTCGACCTGTAAGGATAGATGTCTGTCTAAAGTAATAAAAAAAGTAACAGCTTCACTCGTAATGTGTGAATGTCTAGTCCCAGATGTAAGCCAATATGCGACATATCATTACGTGTGCAAACCACCATTGAAATCCATGCGTGGTGGTACTGCTAGCTATACTCATTAGTAATTGGATCTTGTAAATATTTTCAACCGACTTTAAAATAAGAAGGAGGTTCACAGTTCGTATCGAGTTAATTCTGAGCATTTTTTAAGAATGCTCAGAATTAACTTATAATATGTCACCTTTACTATTGTACACAGTAATGCAATAAATAATAATAATAATTATTATTATTATAACTCTTTAGCACGTTGTCTGATTTCAAAGATATTTTAGAAAGGAGTGGTCTCGTAAATAAGGTCAAGTTCTGATGTTGGGATCTATGAGAAATTCATTAAACTCTTCAATTGGCATCAGTCTGCAAGTCCAATGATTTAACACGTCAACCATCAATTCTTTTTATTTATTTTAAGTTGGTTTTTACTTTTCTTTTTTAAGTTTAATTACCTTTAGTATGGCATCGTAAGAGATAGTCTTCTGTGATATACTAAGAAACATTATTAGGTACGGTAAGTGATTGCGATAGCTGAAACGATTATGGCGGCGTAAAAGAAGTGTCTCGTAAGTGTCATAAAAATGCCTCGTGAGTGTCGAAAATGATCTCATGTCTTGTAATAAATTGTGATAGATGGATGGATATAAAAATATTTTAAAAGAATAAAGATACAAATAAAATACCCATAACGGCATTGGAGAGCAATACCAAAGATGCAAGACATCTGGTACTGTGATTCCCAATTCACGTGAATTGGGAATGCTTCAAAATACTACAAAGAGAAAACCCATGTCTAGTTTAATATGGTCTAAGTTTTCAAGGTATGCATCCTAGTTGATACATCCTTAGATATGATAGAAATCGTCGATGGTGATGATGGTGAAGATCAGTAATTAAATGTACTCACTTGACTTCGATTACCCATGACATATGTCGCAGATGGTATTAATTTTCACGTCAGAAAGAAGTGGCCGTATCGATGCAAATAAAAAGGCAATATCATATTTTAATATTTGTCTCTCAAATTTGTCTCATGAACTGTCTTAATGATACTTTAGCCACTAAGTTTGAAATTATTTGTATGTTGGTACTCACAGAATATGAAATTGCAACATCCTGTATAGAATTTTCTCAGTCGAGTAATTAACGAGGAAGGAGGCCTTTTCTCTACAAAAAACCTTCTTCGCACGTTCTTAGAGGCACGTCGGGGGCAGGCGTACTCACACATACATATAAACACGCAGACAAGCAACCTTTATGTAATGTATACCTAACCTGAGTTTGATAGACAGACGAGATAAATTTTAGGAGTTTTTGCTGACATTGAGAATGTAGAGTAAGTAGAGTCAATAACATTAAATGAACATAGCTTACAAAGCGTGTAATTAAAATAAAATTTCTTTTATGAAAAGTCATTTACATACGAGAATATAGCCTATATACAGTTTCTATTCTATTTATTTATGCATGTGACCGTAATTATTATTAATTAACTTAAGTTGAAAAAATATTCTTATTTTTAATTAGGTTAAGTTATATCTTAATGTATGCTTAAATGTAGCGCTTAAATATATATAATGAATATATTAATGAATAAAATTAAATATATGATGAAACATATTAAGAAAAACTTTTAGTTATTTAAGAATAAAATATTAACTTTTGTTATTCCCGAAAAACATACCTATTTGGGAGGACCACTTAAGCATTAACCTAAGTCACATTTTTAATACAAGCATGAGAAACGTCCAGTAATCGGCATTCCGCCTGCCTAAGCGTGACGAATAAGGTAAATTTCTACGACGGTAGGGGCCCGTTTCTTGTTTTCACAAGATAGATGCCTTAGGTATTTTTTGTGATCTTTCCATCATGTTCATCATGAGATATTAATCAGGAAACTATAACATTACGGTGTCAAAAATATTGCGCTTAGACTGTTGAGATTATTTCATATTTAAATAACAGTACTTAAAAAGTCGTTATCAATGGCAAAGGTTCCTCCGGGTTAGTAGTATCAATGGGCGTTCCTCAGGGCTCGATTCTTGGCACATTCCTGTTCTTAGTCAATATTAATGACTTACCTTATCTTATAGGGGACAATCACGATATAGTATTATTTGCTGATGATACCTCTTTAATTTTCAAACTCAAACGACAGTCAATTAATTTTGACAATATAAATAATGCTCTATCGAATTTAGTACATTGGTTTAACGCCAACAATTTGCTCTTAAACGGCAATAAGACAAAATTTATTCAATTTACAATACCTAATGTTAAACATTATATAATTTAATACCAATGTGCTCTTAAATGGGGAGGAGTTGAGTCTTGTGGATACCATTGTTTTTCTTGGTATTAGTATTGACGCGAAGCTTCAATGGGGCCCCCATATATCTAAATTAGCAAGCAGACTTAGTTCTGCAGCCTATGATGTAAGAAAGATTAGAAGCCTCACCAATGTTGAGACAGCTAGATTAGTTTATTTTAGTTACTTTCATAGCGTGAAGTCTTATGGAATTTTTCTATGGGGTAATGCGACTGACATCGAAGTTATATTTTATTTGCAAAAAAGAGCTGTACGGGCGATTTATAACTTAAATTGTAATGAGTCCCTTAAAGAAAAATTTAAAGAAATAAACATATTAATTTTGGCATCGCAATATATTTATGAAAATGTAATGTATGTACATAAAAACATAAATAACTTTGATAAGAATAAAGATCTTCATACTGTAAACACTAGGAACAAACATAAGCTTGTAATACCAGTTACTAGACTCCACAGAATTAGTAATTCATTTATGGGCAATATACATACACTTTTACAACAAAATCCCAGAAACTGTACAAAATTTGTCAATAAATAAGTTTAAATGTTTTATTAAAGAAAAATTCTACAAAGTGGGTTATTATAATATCAAAGAATACATAATTGAAAAAACCCTGGGAATGAGGTGATCGCTACCATGCTGGTTCTATTAAAATTCATTTAAAATTTGTACAAACAAAAAAAACAAAATTATTGTAAAGTGAAATATGTCTTTTAAAAAAGTCCCGCTGGGTTTTTTGCTGGTTCTTCCCAGGACAGAGGTATTTTTCGAACCAGTGGTAAATAAAAAATGACTTTAAATAAGTATTATGTTATAATCTATATTGGATAAAAATTATTCTATTCCATATTCTATTCCACAACCAGCTGTGGACTTTGTGGGAAGACGATAAAGAAGAAGAAACATTAATTTAAGCAGAACAAAGTCAAAATGGATGTCAATGGTATTTATTCCAAAACGCTTGCTTAATTATTACATTTAATTTATATATTACTTTTTACTTCGCAACATGTTTAAATTTTCATTTTATATTTTTTTTGTTTAGTTGTGTAATTTTATTATAGAATGTGCTTTGATTGCCTATTGGTCTATTCCTTTTCAACTTTGATTAAGAATATCATATTAATTATTTTTAAAAAAACCATGAAAATGAGGATACCTACGTTTACCTACGAGTTTCTTCCACCGTTTCTTCTCCGGACAGAGGAAACTCATTTTGAAACGGTAGCAGATAATAAACATGTTGACGTTCATTTTATTCATTTCTTTTTAATTTATTTTGGCAACAAACAGTCGTATACAAAAGAAAATAAAATACAAACAAATTATCTGTTAAAATTGACCTAGCGTGCTGAAAAATTAAACTTTTCATTTCATTTCTTCTAATAACTAGCCCTACTTTGTGTGATCTAATGAGAAAAAGCGGCAGCTTTTGTTCTTTACTATTATAATATTACAATTTTCGCTTACCTATCTTAATGTATAATTGATTAATATAACATAAAATATTTTTTCTTAATTGTATAGTTTAATTTATTACTAAAATAATACATGCATACTAACGATTTTCGTACTGTTTCCATTTTATGCAATTACTTAAATTAGCAGTTCCTAAATCAAACCCAAACATAATAAACAATGTAAACATTAATGTGGAGCAGGAAAATTTATATATCTCCAAATCTCAGCCATAATTTAATTATTTACCCATAAAATTCCCTTTTGGAACGTTACACAGAATTATCTCGTAAGGTTATCTCAAAACTCTTATAAGTGCGAATAATAATAAGAAGTTGGGGGTGTTACGGAGTTGGTGGGGGGAGGGAAGGTTCGTTAGCGAGCCCTAATGCCGGCAGACATTAATCATTCCTTTCATAAAGAGTGGGGCTCCGTAGATAAATAAGTGTAGTATGTGTTTTCTTAGGGTACCCTTCTTGAGAATTCGGTTGATTTGTGTGGATAGGGCATGTGAATGAAAAATGTAATAAGTGATTATATATTTCTTCGTTATATTTCTTTCTTATAACGCTTTATTTGAGCGATTTGAATTTGTTTTTGTGGTACTAAAAACTTTTTTCGCATCGCATTCAATCTTTCACAAAGGCTTTTAATTTTTTACTTATTATAAACCAGTGCTTGACGAAAATCCCACGTGGTGCTAAGTGGCGATGAAGCCCTAGATGCTAAATCGCATTGTCTTAGCGCAAAAGAAACCTATTCACTCACTCTTTGCCTTGAAGATACCCAGATTGTAATCCAACGGAAAGATAGACGGCGGCAAATTTTTTCCTTTTTATTATTCCTCCCTTCTCTCCTTCACTCTCGGTGATATCAGTCAGTTATTATTGAGCTCTAAACCTCAATTCTAAAGTTTTTTGTCTGTAAAGCACGTAAAGCAAATCTAGGTAAATTTGCTTTACATGCATCTATTAACACCTTTTGGAGAAATGTATATCCTTTGATTCATATCGCCACCTCTTCATCTGTATATTTTTTTAAATTATTGACTTGGAAAATTATTGTAAAAGGATTTGAAAATAGAATTCTAATACAGCCTTAGTTTAATTCGTTTGTTATGGCTTACTTAAATTAAGTTTTAAATATCTCTATACCTATCTCTTTCTATTATCATTAGTGAAAAGAGGAAGAGAGCAACTTTAAGCATTTTCTAAACTGACATCAATTTTTATGAGTAAGGCCGATAATCAAAAAGAGAAAATTGCCATCAATTTCAAAACTAAAATACAAAGAATAGTTTTGTGCTGTGGGTCGTAATTTTTTGCTGTATGAATCTTATAAAAAGTATTATGTTTTTTGCCATTGTAACAAAACATTACGAATTTTTAAATATCGAGATCGATGGCCTAGCAGTGACTAAGCGTTTGTTTGTCATGCTGTGAGCCTTGGGTGCGATTCACGCACGAAAGAGAGTTTGTGTGGTCTGTATTAGCTATAAAACGTTGTATTTCTCGAATGTTGCGATAAAAATGTATCTATGGAACTAATTAAAAGTGGAATAGTGTTCTACATTCACGCTGGCATATCCACAAGTTTCCTCCGTCATTTCCTCAGCGTAGCAAGGCAGCGTTGCCACATAATTATTCATCTTAAATTGCACACGTATGTATGTGTATGTACCGCGACGTAGCTCGGGAAACGGTGTGCGACTCAAATTACGACCCGCCGCTTTGTAAGAAAGCTTCCTCTGTGGGAAAATTTATAAATTTATTAAGACATCACGGGCGATGCGGGATTTAATTACGAATATATAATTATTGGACAATATTTTAAAATTATTTGGATATTATTATTTTTATTCAAACTTATATCTGGAATGTACGATAATATTAGCAGTAATAATTTCTAATATTTACACGAATACTACCTTTATTTTTTTGGTTAAATGCATACTTTGCCTGATGATCAAGATGTGAGGTAGTTATTGAGTAATACTGCATATTTTTTTTTTTATAGAATTAGGTTGACATACGAGCACACAGTCCGCCTGATGGTAAGTGGTTGCTGTGGCCCATAGACATCTACATCTATCTTCGTTTGCGAATTTAAATGCAGATGCGTTGTCAGCCGTGAGGACTAAGATAGAATGCCTCTTTTGCAGTAAAAAGGGTCTCCGGTTCTCTACACTCACTATACGAAACACAGCAGCATTAAGCTGCTATTTTACGCTGGTATTCTGTGAGAGCGTGGTCCTTCTCCGGTTGAGCCGACCCATTCATGCTACAACTATACTATTAATATAGCTGCAGCATGGCTCTACCACGTAAAAAAGTTGTTTTGTCGAACTAATAACGACATCGGAACTCCAAACAACTCAGCTCCCCTCCCCCGTAACCATGGGTGAACAAGTTAAATTAAAAGCGGTAAAATCAGTTTTCTTTTTTAAATTAGTTTTAGGAAATGAAACAGGAGATAAGCGGCAGCATCTTACTGAAAACAACTTAAAATAAAGCACTGCAGTTGCTTACTAGTTTTTTTTTCCAGACGTTTTCAATGCTTTGCAAATTTTTGATTATCTTCAAATATAACAGCTCAGTATTCCAGAGCATTTTTTCAACCGACTTCAAAAAAAGGAGGAGGTTCTCAAGTCGACTGTATTTTTTTAATTTTTTTTTATGTTGTCACCTCAGAACTTTTTTCTAGGTGAACCGATTTCAACGATCATGTGGTCCCATATAAATTTGATCAAGATCTGACCAGTATTTCTTGAGTAATCCTTTAATAATGCGTATTTAATTGACTTCGACTACATTGATGATGTTCTCATTTTATTTATAATGAAGTCGATTGTGCAAAATTTTTAATTTTACCACTTGTTTTTGTGGCCGTTCGGAGGCGTAAGGTCAATCCCCGTAAGGATCAATTGATAGCCTACATATAATTGTTTCGAGCCTAGATATTTGTCCATAAGCAATATTTACGTACGTACACACGTTTTTGTGTACGTGGGTGTTTTCATTGATGACAAATGGATCTGAAACGTGGTTCTTTACTGCTGGCCGTATGATAAAGCTCAAGGTCGCTCAGTCTCAGTCAGATGTGCTCGGAGTTGCTCTGCGCGATATATTCCTTAATAAAGCTCACTGTCGAAAACGAAGAGAAGAGTAAACAAATTAACGCAACGGATGTTGAAAGGGCAACGGGCCGGCCATGTAATTCAAAGAACCGACAATCGATGGGGAAGAAAGGTGCTCGTGTGGCAGCCTCGTACCGGAAAGCGAAGTTGCCCTACAGCCCTCCACTTGATGGAATGACGGCCTGGTAAAAGATAATCGATGGATGCCTGTGGCTCAGGAATGTGCTTTATGGCATTCCTTGGGGGAGGCCTATGTTTAACAGTTCAAGACATTTTGACACTATAATCTTAAGTTGTCGCAATTGTCCAAATTGAACAGAATACTATAGTACCTTCAAAATTCAAAAAAGGACAATAGTTGTGTCACATAGTTTTGCTTGAGGAATACAAACCAGAAAATAGGCAGTAACGTCTTCCATTAAAGCATGGCAATTATGGCAAACATCCCATATGAAGGTGGACTTTGATAGGCTGTAATGATGATATAGTTCAACATATTTTCAGGATTCGAACCTGCAACGCCGAATCCCCATGCTAAACCACCATTTAACAGCATAGCGCTGACGAGCCGTCCAAAGGATTTTACAAGGAATTACGATCTGTCAAGTTGTCCTTTTCAGAACGCTCTTCATATTGTTTGTAATAGTCTTACGCGGCTTATTGCTTACTTTTGTTCCAGGGATTATTTTCTCGAGACAATAAATTATACTGTTATTGTTTGCGTCCTTAAATAGTGATGGTCAATTACTTTAAGATCACGGGTTTGATCGCGGTTTACTTATAATCTATTAGAATAGAATGTTTTTTTTTAATTTCTTTATTGATTCCATCCATCCATTCATTACAGTCTAGTGAGCCTATTGGATTTATATAAGTTCACTAGGCTCCTCCCATAAATTGCCTCATAGGGAGGATTGTGCCATAGTTGCCACGCTTGGTAGGCGAGTTGGCAACCGCAGTTTTTTATAATTTTCAGTTGTTATGAGAAAGATGCTGCAGCCAGTATCAGTTTTAGTTTCCCGCTGTCGCCTCTTACGACACCCACGGGACGTTTCTACAGGCACTACTCCGGCTTTCTTGACATTTGGACGTGAGCTCCGCTCTCCTTTGTCGGTTCAGGCTGATCTACGGGCGGTCATCGAGTCTGAAAACTTAGTCCCTCAGATTACGCCTTACCTTTTGAAGCTTGCTGACTCTCTCACGGAAGCTAAGGAGAACATTGAACATCAACAGGATCTTCGGAAGCTCCATGCCGATTCCGATCGCCGTGATTCGGATCCATTAGGAGAAGGTGATCTCGTGCTCATGAAGTCATATGTCCTGAGTAATGTGTGTCCGTATGTGATCTCCAAAAAGGTGAGTCCTACTACGGGACGATATGGGATATTAGATATTCTTACACCGCCACTACACGGTCTCCTTATTAATTATTACACAGTATTTATTAAAATACTTTTTATTTACCACTGGTTAGGAAATTAGCTCTGTCCAGGAAACAACAAGCAAAAACCCAGCGGTAATATTTTTATTTATATGAATAATTCTAGAAGAAATTCTCCTTATTCAAAGTGGTTATTTACCTCTATGTATTCCTTAATATTATAAATACTCTTTCAAACAGTTTTTGTTTAATGAAATTTTTGAACTTGTTCATTGACATACATTGAAATTTTTTTACAGAATTAGGGTGACAAACGAAGATAGAGTTCACCGGATGAAAACATTTTCTGGGATTTCGTTGTAAAATCGTACACATTGCCTCATAAACATACTAATAATTCTATGCAGTCTAGTAACTAGCATCACAAAGTTGCGCTTGTCCTCATATAAGTCATTTCGCAAATCTGCCGCTGGTCCGTCAGTTAAGTCTTTTATACGTGGTAGAGCCACGGTGCAGCCGTGTTATGGCTGCTGTATGAATATTAAGGCTCGATTGGGGAAGGACGCGACTCTGAAAGAATACTATCTTAAATAGGCAGGCTAATGATGCTAAATTTTGCATGGTATCTGAATAGAATGTAAGACCCTTTATACTGGTAACAAGGCGTTCCATTTTAGTCATCAAGGGCGACAAAGCATCCGCAATTTGATTCTTAACCAAGATAAGATAGGTGCAGATGTAGGAAAACGCTGCAGCATGGCTTTTGTAACAACTATATCCTTTTTTACTTTATTTTAAATTGAAGTGAAAAACGTATTAACTGTCCATCGACTGAATTAACAGACTACTGGATCCCTTGGACTCCTGCAACCAACTTCAACAAAGAAGGCTGCAGTTGTATTGTCACCTTTGAGGACTAAGATGGAATGACTCACAGCCTGTAACTATCCTGACTCTCTATACCCTTCAGACTGGAACACAGCAGCGCAACACTGCTATGTGGCGGCAGAAATAGGTGAGAGCGTGGTACCTACTTAGACGGACTCCAAACCAAACCAAAGGAGTCATTCCACCTAGTAATAGGGCTTTTTCGGAAAATTTCTAAGCACAGACTAACTAATAGTGACTGCGTAACCTAAGTCCGTAATTCTATTGGATTCCCTTACGTCATCACAACACGGCAAACTTTAAATAACGATACTTGTTTAACTAGGCTATTGATGCACTCGGTTCGTGCTGGTACGGACCACACGAACGCTGTTTTAAAAAAAGCCAGCGAGTCGGACTCGCGCATGAAGGATTCCGTATAATCGTAAAATACGTTTCTAGTAGAGGAGCCCCCTTTCATTTTAAATTTATTTTTATTTGTATTATTTTTTGTTATAGCGCGAACAAAAATACACATTCTGTGAAAATTTCAACTGTCTACCTAATACGGATCATGAGATACAGCCCACTGACAGACAGACGGACGGACGGACGGATGAACAGCGGAGTAATAGGGTCCCATTGGTTACCCTTTGGGTACGAAACCCTAAAAAGCATCTAAAATTGCCGTAGACATTTTATGTCTATGAAATTTTCTTGTGATCAGAGAAATTTTCAGAGTGTAGTGTTAGACGCAAAATATTATTTTTTAACTTATACGTTGCCTATAGCATTGCAGTGCGACTTGAACATATTCTAGCATCAAATTAACAACTAACAACGCAGATTAAGCGGTCCCAACAACCCACCCTAAGAAATACACAAAGCTATAGCTCAACATCTAAGCAGACGTGCATTTGACATCTCTAGCGACCAAATACGAACAAAATAGCAAATCTACACAAAAGGCTATGAAATACGACAGCCGAAAGGAGGAACGCGTCGGGATATTTAAATAATATGTTAATACAATGTTTGCCTTGCCCCCAAAAACTTAGGCGGCCCCCCTCTTAGCGATATTTCTTCATTCGCCCTCCCTCCCCTCCACTCCTGCCGCGTTGCCGGAATGGGGGCAACTCCACATTTTAATTAAATCTCTCAGCCAAACACGGGTGAGTAAAAGGCTCCTTGGAATTTTCTTTGTGCTTCTCAGGTGAAAGTGGAAATTTTCGACGAAGTTATACACCCCTGTTTAGGTATGGTGTAGGTACCCGACGAACAGTCTAGATATGTTAAATTTTATACCAATATGTATATTCTGTTTAATCTATTAAAAAAACAACAGCAATATAGCGTTGATTAAATCTAAAAAAAAAAATTGGTCAAAAGCATGCTGTGTACAGATAACGTTTCGTGTTGCCAGGTCACGTGTTACATAACTTACATTGTGTAGATTTACGTAGGTGGGGATAGAAATTTTGAAACATTTTTTCATGAATTAAAATAAATATAATATTAATAACGTTATACTGATAGTTTCCTATAATCTATACCTTGTTCATTAAACAATGTATGTTTTTTTTTTCAGATTACTTTCGGAGATACAGACAGCGTTGACAGCAATTTTGAGGAATTATTTGAAAAATATTTGATAAAAATTGAGCACAAAATATTATATTATACCTAAATATATTTATGAAATTGCTATTGAATTGTTTTTTCTTACCTTTTTACCCCCTTAAGCTTAAAACTTTAATAAAAATGTGAATTTTTAACCTCACGCCTGTATTTAGGTAATCGTATTATATAATTGATCATCATTACCATCATACTGCAGTACCAATTACTGGACATAGGCATCTTGCATGTAACCACCTGATCTTGAAGATTTATGCCTCATGTAGCAGTCTACCGCCTAGCGCAGATCGTTCCACATCGCAACTACCTAAGGGCAGACGCGCGTCTGTAACAATTTTTTGATACGGTACAATAATGGCATTAGCCACAAATCTTGTAAAACTCTACATTAAATAAAACTAGTTTTACTATTTTATAAGTCTTATATAAGGGATATAAGACTAATTGGTACCCCTCACTTTGGGGGACTAGGTAGTCACTTTAATGCAGAAGATAATCAGAAATGTGGAAAGAAAATTGAGTGGACATACTAAGATGATGCTAATGGCATTATGAACAACATAATGAAGCGACAGTAGTCTATTGGCAGGGTGCGGACCGCGAACTCAGAAGGTCGTGGGTTCGAATCTACCATTCCACTACTGCCGTGAACCGCTCCTAACACAAGCATTTTCAGCTTACCTGGAGTGGTTAAAGGGAATATTAGTAATGTTTAATTACATTGCTAGTATTAAAAAAAAACAAGATGGTCTAACTTACTTATAAGGTCCTCACTTATGTCATTACTATGCCAAATTTAATTATTAACATGAAATATTTTAAAGGATAAACCTCAATTACTTAGCGACAAACAAACATCGGTGTGATTCCATAAACTTATGATCTGTTCTGTTCTGATGAATGTCATTCAGAACACTGAAATCATAGAATAATCACTCATGTGTGAAGATTTAAAAAAGGAATATCATTTTAGCTTTAAGTTTTGAGCGACTTTAAGGATGTTGAATTAAGGATCGTTTTAGGTCCTCTATTTTGCACGTGGTAGGGCCACGCTGCAGCTATATTAGGCACTTGTTCCACCGCCAACGATGAACGAGAAGCGAGTTATTTTTCACAGAGTAGCCAAATTTTAAACAAAGTTCAAATACATAAATAATGATATATCGTTATTGCAGTTTTTGAAAATACGAGTAAATAAGGCTTCTACATTTATTTAAAATTATCCTAAATTGAATGTGATTTATGGGCAACAACGGGCGACAACTTTAACTGCCTGCTCTTAAACTGCTTGCCATAATGTAATCAGATCACCAATTAAATCAACTCGCTATGCTGTCATATAGAATACCTTTTAAAGAGCCGAACCACTGACTTTCATAACACAGGTTACCCTAGCATGAAAGTCAGGGGATCAACTTATTTCTAGGACATTTATGCTAGCCATCTTGTAACAATTTATCTACAATAACAATATCTACAATAAAGTTTTTGTCTACCGATCGACCCTCACAAATGTGTGCGTGCGCAGTAAAATCAGTTAAAATCATGCATTACCACATTTTGAATTTAAAAGATAAAAAGGACAGACTGTTTAAGATATTTTTCAATTAATTTTTCTTCACCATGTGCCTATATTACTTATTCTGAAAATTTTGTCGGTTATTGCAAAATAACCCTGTATATTTATATATTATTACCATTTATTTAAAAAAAGACCTGCTGAGTTTCTTGCTGGTTCTTCCCAGGACAGAAGTTTTTTTTCCGAACCAGTGGTAAATTAAATAAAAGAGTGACTTTCAATAAGTATTATTAATAATATACATTGAATAAAAAAGTTTCTGTTTCTGTTTCTGTTACCGTAGCATAGTATATAGAATAAAAACAATAACAGACTGATCGGTAATGAAGTATGTTCTATTAATCACTCAAAAAAGGGCTTTAATAATTTGGAGCTTATCGGTGCGGCGAACTCGAGCGGACCAGCCGCCACATTTTTTTATAGGATGAGGGTGGGTCCCTAATAAGGGTCCACCTAATGGTAAGTTGCTGCTGTGGCCCATAGACTTCTACATTTATCTTCGATTACGAATCAAGATGCAGATGCGCTGTCACCCGTGAGGACTAAGACAGAATGTCTAGTTTCCAGTGAAAAGGATATCCGGTTCTGTACACTCACCATACCAGCGTACAGCTGCTATTTTAAGCTGGTATTCTGTGAGAGCGTGGTCCTTCCCCGGTCAAGCCAACCCATTCGTGCTACAACTATACCAGTAATATAGCTGCAGCATGGCTCTACTACGTATAATATCCCTCTGAGCAATGTTTCCTCTGAACAATGAGCACTGGTTCAATAGTATGATGCATGTGGCATGTTCTTCGGCCATATTAAAGGACAGGTCTAAATAATGGACATAACCCAAAGTATTAATAAGCTGAAGTGGCATAGGTCCAGCCATACAGTTCGAAGAACAGACAACTGGTGGAGAAGAAGGGTTATGAAGCGGCACAACTTCATAGCGGTAAGCGGTTGGACAGTTGTTAAACGGCGAATTCGAATCCACGACTTTTGAGCTTGCAGCCTGTGCAAGCCTTTGTCATTAAGCTATTGTATTTGTATTATTATTTATGCAATATTTACTAGTGCCATCTAGTGGCGGCTTTAGAGAATCCACTACGGCATATCATCCTGTAGGTGTCTTAAGAGACGACAGAGGTTAATGACACAGGGATGGGCAGCAGAATCTTCCATATAACAACTCACAATGTAAAAAAATGTGGTTGCCAACCTGCCTGCCAAGCGTGGTAACTATGTCTATGGGGGAGGCCCATTTTTAGCAGTGGACTATGATAGGCTGTAATGATAACGATGATAACATGCTCTTCACTATACAATAACTAAATCTACCTACAGTAGTTTAGGGCGCCAGCGAGCCCTTGTATAAAGGACTTATAATACGAGCATATTAACACGTGCCTGCCTCGTTGGTCTTATGATCGTAAACACGGTTACTGATCATGAGGTCACGGGTTTGAATGCCGGTTCGGGCCAAAAATCACACTAGTCTTGCTGGATAGTCTCCGTTGCCGCCGTGACCGAAATTCGGTCTGGAGGACATTATTAACACGTACTTACGGATCCAGGGCTTCAAAAACATTTCATTACACATAGTATACAAGAAACAACACCTCTGACTACAATCCCATATAAAGAATTATTGTGAAAATATTATTATGTACTGGATATTTTCATTCAATTGACATATTTGTTTATAAATAAAATTGAAGTGTCTTTTTGTAATATTGAAATAACTAGCTTATATTAAGCTCAGGGGATTATTTGCATGCTATTAAAACAAAAATTAGTTCCATTTTTGTCTGTCTATCTATCTGTCCTGGTACATTTAATCTCTGGAATGAGTGAAATAATTGTAATGAACCTTGACGAACAGATAGAGAGCAATGACAGGAGAGATCAAGGCTATATTTAAACCGAAAAATTTAAAGATTTTTTTTAATTTGAAAAAATTATAAAATAAACGGTCTTTGCTTGCCTTAAATCCAAATAACGTCACATTAGTAGATCCTATCCAGGCGTAGCCGAGGCGGGTCACTAGTTATTTATAATAATGGAATTTAGAAATATTAAAAAAGAGAAGATGTTGTTGTAAATTAAAAAGATTAAGTTTAGTTAAGTTGCCAAAAAACGTTAGATAAAACGACACAGTAAAGCATAGAACAAGAAAAAGCGATCACAATTCACTTGGTTCCGGTAAATCGGAGGCTCCGCACAAATACCATTAAATGAAGTCGTGCGGTTAAAAAAGCGGACCACTTCAGTGGCAACAGATTAACGGTGTTACCGAGGGTAATCAGTGCGCTCATCGGCCCCCAAGCGTATGTCCGACGAAAAAAAGCACGCAGATACGATAGTATGGAGTAGGAGTCGAGTTTTGTAGGAAATTTTAATTAATTAATTTTATTTATTAAAACTTCATATACAACATGTAACAAAACCCTGTGGTTCCCGTTAATTGCGTTATCAAAATCTGTATTCAAACGTATAGAAATAAATAACTTTACTTCAGAAAACTTGAACATACTCGTAATTTTTTTTTTATAAAATATTAAATCGCTTTTTATTTGGTTTTGTTACTTCTGCATTGGCTGGTAAGTAAGAGTATTGTCAAAGAACCTGCTTTACTGATGAGCGTGTCAGTTAGAGGTTATAAAATCAACATAATGTAATTGGCAAACAATATTTATTTTAATTTAATAAAAAACAATTATGATAGAGTTTTCTGAAGTCTAGTTATTTATATACGTTTGAATACTTTCTTTTTTTTTTAAAAACGTTACCTCCACACTAGGATTTTCTCCTGTATCGTGGAGGCAGTTTACATACATAAATTTCACAAGGACGAAAATCCAGACCCGGAACAATTATTTGTAGGCCATACAAATACTTGTTCCGTGCGGGATTCGAACCCGAGCAATGAGTTGCAGCGCTAAGCGCGAAGCCCTTAGCGCTGCAACTCATTGCTGAAAGCCACTGCGCCACGGGGCCGTCAAATAAATAAATGGTCGTAAAAAAATACTGATTCTGATAACGCACTTAACGGGAACCACAGGGTTTTTGATACACGTTGTATACTTCAGTGTCGTGTTGTGTTAGAATATTCACTACCCCATATCATCCCGTCGATGTTGCAAGAGACGACTGAGGGAAATAAACCAGGCGATGAACAGCAGCGTTTTCCTAATAATAACCAAAAATGAAAAAATCTGAGGTTGGCAACCCTAGCGTGCGTGGCTGGCCTAGCGTGGCAACTATGGCAAATGAGGTAATCTATGGGAGACCTATGTTTAAAGGCTGTAACGGTATTTAAAACTTCAAACACTCACGTTGTATAAAGGCGAAATTAACGCGTAAGACATTCCTATTTCTTTGTGCTAGAGTAGAGTAGGCAGTGGATATACCTATAGTTATGCAAAAATGATCCAATCCACAAAAATGTGCTATTCAATTAATATTAGTTATTGGAAGCAACCAGAAGCAGTTTCGATTCCACTGTTTTTATTTTATGAAAATAAAGATCTTAATATAGGTACATACATATCCGAATGTGAGTTGAATCTCCCTCAGTCATTCATTATTTTAGTATTGAAGACTGATGAGTGAAGATGTGCCATTATAACTTGTCAGATATTGCTAATAATGTAGTAGCCACAATAAACTGGTATATGGCCATTATTTGTTCATAAATTCTCTTAGATATCTAAATCAATATTCGATAGTAAAACACGGTAACAACGTATTTATATGTTGTCATCCTTGGATACTAAGATAGATGGAATGCGTCGTTATCTTTTATAGGGACATCTTCGCATCCACATTATTCTCTTTTTTCATCACCATCATCATTACAGCCCTCCACAAGTCCACTGCTAAACACCTGCATCCATCGACTTCCGGCTTAGTAAGCTGAAGTGGCAATGGGCCGGCCATAGCTTGAAGAAACGACAACCGGTGGGGAAGAAAGGTTCTCGAGTGGCATCCTCGTACCGGTAGGCGAAGTGTAGGGCAGCCCTCCGCTGGATGGAGTGACGACCTGGTAAGACATGCTATTTTTTATTACGATAATATTAGTAGTCTAAAATAAGACATTAATATAAAAAAAATACATCGGTTTATAATCGATACTGATACATTTACACAATGTGGCAAAACAAATAAAATTAACGTGGTAGAGCCACGCTGCAGCTATATTTTGAGTTTGAGTCCGATAAGTAAGTGCCGTGTAGGCTTGTTAGCCTTTCAGATGTTAGAGCTGTTGCTCTAACATCACAGAAACTAGACTGTATGGTTGTAGCACGAATGGGTCGGCTCGACCGGGGAAGGACCACGCTCCCACAGAATACCAGCGTAAAATAGCAGCTTAATGCTGCTGTGTTTCGCATGGTGAGTGTAGAGAACCGGAGAGCCTTTTTACTGGAAAGAAGGCATTTCACCTGTACTTGTCCTCAAGGGTGACAAAGTATTTGCATGTTTGATTCTTAACTATGGGCTACAGCAATCACTTACTATCAGGTGGACTGTGTGCTCATTTGTCACACTTATATTCTATAAAAAGAACTGTTCCATACTCTCTTAATTTTTTGAAGAGAAAACTTCTTTAGGCACGTTGGGCACTTTTGGGATGGGGAAAAAGCCTGAATTTGCGTGACCGTCACGCTCAGATACATAAATTTGATAAAAGTTATGTTGAAACTCCAATTGATTAAAATTTATAAAATGATAATAATTTGTTTGTATTATGTAGACAATAACTATTATGTTTCATGTAAAACAGCGCAATAAATGAAAATTTTATTACTATATTAATAGGTTGATAAAAATAATTTCTAATAAAAAATACTTCCCAAAAAATTTTATTTTCTTATAATCCCCATAAACAATGTTTGCAAGTTTGTGAATGAAGAAGTTTTTACTTACGACGTGGCAGTCCTACGACTGACAGTTTTTTTTTAATACTAACATTAAACAATACGAAAATTAAGAACAACGCATTGTCCCTAAGTTAAGAGCCATGTTAACTAAATAATAAAATTATCATCGTTATCTCACTTTTTAATTACTGCAGCTCATCACAAGTCCACTGAGTCATCTGTCGGCTTCTTGCAATGTTTCCCAAGTTGTCACTCTAGTGTGAGGGTGCCGTGCAAGGCTGCTTTTCAAGAACGTCTTGCCAATTGGTTATTAGTTCCCAGACCAATAATTTACTGATGCGTTAGACTATGTCGGATACTTTGCCGACCTACTCATGACACTTTCGATTTTTCAATCAAAAGATTTTTATTGGAAGTTAAGGTAATTTCGTACTCCCGAAACCATAGCTCACGCACAATCGAATAATGGTTCAAATTGGAATTATCAGCACGTTATTCTTCAGCTGTCTGCCGCTAGATGGCGCTCTTAATAACAAGCAAAGAGAATACTTTTCTTGATAAGTTTGTCCTATTTATGCACTAAAAGTATTTAAGGAGTAAATTTTTAATTTATTAACGTATTATATTACCGGATACCTATGCCAAAGGGACTAATAACCCTTGATCGTAACTCGATCGTCTTTTCTGATTCGAATTGGTTCGGTTAAGCTTTGAAAATCAGGTACGAATCAACGTCAGTTTGATTCTAAAGCCTAATCTAATTGGAAGAAAATTTTGGGAGTATTCCTGCTGGTTCCACTGCCGATGGCTTCATTACGGATTCAAAGAAATTCCGAGCATGACCCTCTTTTCTCACTGATCAACTTTAAGCTTCCTTGTACGGCGAACAGCGATGGACCGCGTTCTGTTTCTTAGGTTTTATTTTATTCGACGCTTATATTTCATACATTAAAACATAGGCGTCGAATAAGAACATAATAGAACCTCCACGTTTTTTGAACTCTGTAAAAAAACTTTTATAAAATCTATCTCCGTACTTGTATATCATTTTCGGTGTTCTTACAATAAATCACGTAATGGCTAGGCGCCACTTAAAAAACATTTTCCTCTTCACTCCCTCCGCCGTAATGAAGACTCACTGCCCTCTGTCGGACAACTGTTGCTGTGGGGGGTTTTTTGTACGCTTGTTTGTTACTTTTTTTATATTCTACAGGGAAAGTGGTTGAGAAATATGAAAGAGTTTTAGCTGAGTTGCTTTTTAATGCATGTTTTCAGTATAATTTTATTAGTAAAAAGAAATGTGTTTCTATATTTTTTTGGTTTAGAAGCTGTTAGGTACATAATTGGGTACATAATTTGAAATATATGTCATACAAATAAACTTATACACAGTCAACACAGTAGCCATGTATTAATAAAAAATATATATTGTTTTAATTAACATCTATCTACAGGTGATATATTGTGCTATTTAACTTAAAGATTAAAAATACTGTTATAAATATGAAGTAGTGTTTACAATAATTGCTCGTGTTAACATAAAAGATTATTGAACCCATGACATGTATATAGATAAAAATATGTAATAGATATCATATTGTAAGCTGTGTCTCGCCAGCAACGCAAAGTCAGGAATTTGCATTTAGAAAAACCCAAAATTAGGGGCTTTTTAGGTGCTAATTAGGTGCCAAGTTTAAAAATTAGGTGCTCTAAAATTTTCACCGCAACGAACTGTTAAAATTTGCGTTGCTAGCAAAACGTAGATATCGCTGGCAACGCAATGAAGTTACTAGATATACGATAAATATTAATAGCAAGGAATTAAGTGCTAATTAAGTGCTGAAAGATTATTGAGGTCGGATGTAGATGACGGTAATATTCTGGGAATTATCGGGTCCAGGACCACCATTACCTTACTATAAGGTATGAACGGCATTTTTTGTTCTTTATCAGTTACATATTATAGATAAGATAGGTCGAATCTGTACTAAAACCGAATTAGAACGCCCCGACTCCACGTAGTCTTGTCTGCCCTACCCCTAGAGCGTTTTTGTAAAGGCGTAGGCGCGGAGGGAGAGCAGTGCCCGCCCGCTGTGGCAAATCGCAGGCATCTGTGCGAGCCGTAGAGGTTGAGGCTGGTCGCCGAAGGCGACCAATAAGCCGAAGCTGCGGAGGTGAGCATGGGTGCCAGTTATTTGCTACGCAAGGGCGAAGGGGCTGCACTCCCCGCAGCGCCGAAGGTGTTGCAGAAGTTGCTCACCTCCACAAGAGCCTCAGCCTCTACGGCTCGCACAGATGCCTGTGATTTGCCACGCAAGGGCGAAGAGGCTGCACTCCCCGCAGCGCCGAAGCTGTTGCAGAAGTAACTATGTCAATATTCCTGCAACGCAAATTTCAACAGTTCTATGCGGTGAAAATTTTAGAGCAACTAATTTTAAAAAACCTAATTAGCAAATTAAAAAGCCTCTAATTTGGGCTTTTTCTAAAAGCAATTTTGATTCTATTCTGATTTTCAGAAAAACTTAATTTAGCATCTGCTTTGTTCTGAATAACGACTTTATTTTTATTAGGGGCGCGTTGTCATTGCCTATATTTGCAGCACCTAATTAGCACTTAATTCCTTGCTATTAACATTTATCGTATATCTAATAACTTCATTGCGTTGCTAGCGATATCTACGTTTTGCTAGCAACCCAAATTTTAACAGTTCGTTGCGGTGAAAATTTTAGAGCACCTAATTTTTAAACTTGGCACCTGATTAGCACCTAAAATCCCCTAATTTTGGGTTTTCTAAATGCAAATTCCTGACTTTGCGTTGCTGGCGATACATAACTCTTATTGTAAGTATCGAATAAGTAACAACATATGCTATTCAGTAACAGATGGCGCTAGTTATCAAATAGTGTAATTTGCACAGTACAATGAACAGTGCCTCGGTAGCACCCCTGCAATTACATTTACGCTTTCTAATCTCTTTTATTTTGGCCCAGTGATACGCTGTCAATGAAATGAAAAAAAAACGCAATATAAAGCAAAGCTTTGACCCAAATCCAATATCTCGCAAAAAGTCCTCATTTAGCTGCGAAAACAAAACCGGGAAAAAATCTCCCCAACCCATCTCACTTACAAGCCAATGAAGCGAGCAAATAAGCGAAAAATCCGCTTCACTGTGGAAAAAAAGATAAATTGAAAAAGAGGCGAAAAAGGTAGAAAAATGCGGGGGAAATGCGTCACTCGTTGATGTTCAGCCGCGCGACGCGTAATTGTAAAAGGTCGGAAAAAATACTGCTATTAGAAAGGGGAAAAACAGGGTTCCGTTTACATTTATAGTGATCATCCTATCTATTCATTATTTCTTAAAGCATAACAAATGTCCAATGCTGAACGTAGGCCTCCAGGAGTATTTGCTATAGTTGCCACGTTTGGCAGGCGGGTTGGCAACCGCAGGTTTTTTCTACTATTTATAGAAGAATAATTGTGACGAGTGCACAGTCCACTTAATGGTAAGTGGATGCTGTGGCCCATAGCCTATCTTGATTAACAATCAAAATGCAGATGTGTTGTCACCCCTGAGTACTGACAAGAAATACCTTGATTTCAGTAAAAGGGTCTTCGATTTTCTAACACGCACAATATCAAAAACAACGCCTGCATTAGGTAAGCTGCTATGATACCCTGGTATTTTGTGTGAGCCTGGTCCTTCCCTGGTCGAGTCGATCCATTCGCGCTAAAACCATAATATATGTGTATGTATATGGAGCAATGGATTTTCTTACACCACGGCTAATTGATTTCAAAATACAATATGGAATTAATTTTAATGAAATATTTTCAAATTATTATTTTACATTATTTTATGACTGTAGAGTCTAAATGAGATAGCATGTTCAAGTCTTCTCTAACCTTAGCGACATCGCTCCTATAACTATGTAAACTATATTAAACCTCGTTCGTATTTTGTTTTTAAAATTACAGAATGTAAGAATAATGAAAAAATGGTTTCGCTTTAGAGGAATCCTGAATCTGAAAAAAAACTGTGAAGGGAAATGGATATGGCATTCGAATTGAAAGCTTTTTTAAAACGCCACGCCGCGCGAGCGTGCCGCTCGATTGAGGGATTAGATTCGATTCTGTCTGTTTGCGCTATCAAACAATGCTTTTGTTTTTTTTATATTTTTTTTCATGATTGTTCTAACATCAATGAACACGGAGGGTATTATGTATATTTCTAAAAGGACATTGACAAATTTGATCTGTAATATTTTTCTAAATATATGTTGTGTATGTGTATTTTTAAATATTGCAATTTTATCTATACTTGAATACTTTATTATCAATCTAGAAAAATATAGACCGTGCATTGAGAGAGCTTCTTCTCGACTGTATTTGTATACAAATTGACCCATATATTCTTGCGAGTGTCATTCACGAGGCAGCCTTGTAATTGGTAAGCGAAGTAGTAACACTCCACTAGATGGAGTGACGACCTGGTAAGAGATGCAGGAAGTCGGAGGATCAGGTGGTATAAGACCGTGCTGTTTGTCATTCCTTGACGAAATCTATGGTCTATGTTCCCCGGTCACTTTTACAAGTCCACCGCTGAACATAGACCGTGTATAACATAGGGCTGTAAAGATGATGATGATAATACTGAATGTGACTTTGTTTTATACAAGGGTGACACTGAAAGTTTTAGAAAATGAAAAACTGAACAAATTAGCAAGTTATTAGTTTTATTATATCTTTTCAAAATAGTGTCCATTTACATCAATACATCGCTGCATCCGATGGGACCACTGAGAAAAGCACTTTGCCCACTCGTCCTCAGGGGTCTCTTCGACGGCATTTTGAAACGCAGCCACTACTTCCTCGGTGTCCATAAAACGTTTTCCTCGAAGTTTTTCTTTTATTCTCGGAAATAAATAAAAATCGCAAGGTGCGAGGTCGGGGCTATAGGGCGGGTGACCCAATAATTCTACGTCTGACGTCGCCAAGTATTCGATTGTTTGTTTGGCGGTGTGCGACGAGGCGTTGTCGTGATGAAGGAGGATCCTAATGCGAGGTCGTTTCACCCGAACTTTTCCCAAGACAAGTGGCAAATAATTGTTAGTGTACCACTCTGCAGTAACTGTTTTTCGATCCTCTGAAACAATCGTTGCGTAATGACCTGTCGTTCCGAAGAACGAGGCCACTATCTTTTTTCCCACGCTTCGACCTCTCCTCACTTTAGTTGGCAACTCCTCGGAAGGAAACACCCAGATAACAGACTGTTTCTTAGTTTCAGGATCATAACAATATATCCAGCTTTCCTCACCCGTAAGTATGTCGAAAACAGCATTTGAGTCACGTCCGTTAAATTTTTGAACCATTTCACGACACCAATCAACACGACGGAGTTTTTGGGCCTCTGTCAAATTATAAGGTATCCACCGGGCACAAAGCTTCTTGACCGCTAAATGTTCATGGAGGATTTTGTGCACTTGACTTATACCAATGCCTAAGCTTGTCCGAATCTGCTGATAAGTCACTCTTTTGTCAATCTCTATCATACGCCGCACAACACTGATGTTATCTTCAGTCGTCGCCGTAGAAGGCCGTCCCTCACGCAGATCATCGGTGAGATTAGCGAGACTACGTTTAAACTCATTAAACCAGTTGTAAACAGTGGTACGAGATAGGGCTTCATCGTGAAAGGCCAATCGAGTCTATCATAACTTTCTTGTTGACTTAAATGACATCGAAAGTCATAAAAAATGATTGTACGAAAATTTTCTCGCGGTAAATTCATGCTGACGTGACACAGACAATTTTCAATTTGCCGCCAAATCGTAAACAAATAAATGAATAAAATACATACACAATAATATTGGCAAAGAGCTCCATTTTCAAAATTTGAACTAATTTTTTTATTATATCGTTTACGAGTGGCCAGTTCTAAAAACTTTCAGTGTCGCCCTCGTATATTATACGCACTGGAATATTTTTTATTTTTTTTTATTTAGAATTATTTGTAATTCATCAGACCACAAAGGTCCTTCTATTTGTTTCAGGTTTTCTACTTGACTGTGATAACTTGTCACTACTAAAATAATTGATTTTTCTTTAATCTTGAGGTGCTCCTAATGTAATTTTTTTAATAAATTTAATAATCCTAATGAGGATGATGATACTCCTAATAAATTATACAATTAAATACAACTAATATTCATTAAGCTCGACATTCATAATATGATAGAATATAATCGCTTGGGGATTTTCAGAGATAAGGTTACAATTTTGTTTAAAATATTTCCTTTCAATTTTTATCTACTATTGTTGTTATTGTTGTATAATATAGTGTTGTTGTTGTAATTAAATTAGTTGTAAATATTTGCAATATGCCGGAGGTATTTCTTGGTTTCGCACTAACGGCAGTGTCTATATCCGTGATAGTTTTGCTACTCGCCGCTGTAGCTGTAAAATATCGAAACCATACTTACGATAATGCATGGGAAACCATGAAAAAAGATTACCGATGACACAATATTATTTTTTAACTTCAAAATATTATGTGTTTTAAACATGAAAATATTGTTTTAAAAATGGCGAATTAATTTGAATTATATTATATTTTATATATTTCTAATGTATACCGTTGTATTGATATGTAAAAAAAATGGTATTAAAAAATCTAAATTTATGACCGTAAGGAACCAATTATTTCCAGTAACGGAACGATCCAAATGATGGTTGTTTTTGACAGTATTTAAGCTTTTGTTTTAGGTAAGACTTGCTAAAATGAAATATCCTGCGAAGATGCGGATGTAATACACTCACAATTTTGTCTAATTAGGCAAAAAATTTATTATCAGAATAAACGTCGAAAAAGCTACAGAAAAAATTCCTATTTGCAAAATGTATTATTTCTACTGCACAATAGATGGTGCTGCAGCTAAATGCTATATGGTATGGTATTTTACAAGTAATTTACGTTTGCACTTATTTAATATTGTAATAAATTAACATTTGTTATAAGATATTGGTCAAAATCAAACAAAATGTTAAAAAGAAGTAAAAAATTCTAATAAGGACTTGTACTATTCAACGACAGATGGCGCGCGAGAACGGTTTTAACATTTCTTATTAGAAAATACAGATAAAAATATCGTTATCCAATTAATTACAAATTAGTACATTATAAGAGCCGTCTTAGTTCAGGGGTTAATCTCTCCGCTTACCTTAAATTTCACAGTGTAAAACACGAGTTTGATTCCTTTCTCCATTTCCGAAATTATTTATTGAAATTTTAATTGCTGTATTAATTTATCTTGAGCCCGACGGTGACGGAAACCTACATTTGAGAAATTACTACAAGGACATGTAAAATCACGTAGCTGGAATTTTCCCGGCAATAAGAGAAGGCCTATGCCTAGAACTTATTAAGAAAGCTGTTAATTACGTTATTTTACCAGTAAAGTAGCCTTTATACGTACCACCTCTGGGCACAGGCCTCCTCTCATTTACAAGAGGGTCATAGAGTGGTTAGTCCGCTGCGCTGCAGTACATGTTGGAACTTGTATTCGAAATATTTTTATACCTCAACTAAGCAGATTTTCTCGTGATATTTATTATCCTTCACCGTCAAGGTGGTAAATCGCTTAAAATTGCAATTATCAATTTCATTGGTGCTGACGGGAATCGAACTATATACTATCGCTTAGCCCCTGAGCCACTACGGATATTTTTCTTTTACATTTACACTATATATACATTAAAACAAATAATGAAAGCACACTGATACATTGTCTTGGATGGTGTTCAGGCAGCGAAGCAGATGGTAATGTGCGATGAATGTTTTGTGGTCACCGATAGACTGCGGATTAACCATCTTATATATGCTAGATGGTAAATATGTAAGGTGTCTGACTGCGGAAACTGATCAGCCAGCTAAAAGAAGTGATTAGATCAAATAGCAATTAAGGGAGAGAATAATGTCCAGGTAATTGTCTACTTTATGATAAAAAGAAGTTTCAGAGACACAGAAGACTTCAGCTTTTATAAAGATAGAAAAAGAGCTCTACCGCCTAATGGCGTAACTGGCCATTATTCTAGGGAATTCAAAAACTGTAGGTAACATAAAAAATTAAGGTTTATGAAGAATTGCTTTGCGTATGTCTCGTAGATGTCTAAAAAGCCTACACAGGGAAATGACAAAATCATCTCCTTCCTTCCGATAGATGGCGGTATAACTATTTCGTAAATGGCAGGTCCAGTACTTTAAGCGACGCGGCGTCGGCCAGCTTACGGACGCCAATCCCATGGCTACGGCCCCCACCCTGACTCCTATGGTCAATGTGCAGCTTTCACAGTTGCTGGTTAATGATACCACGTGAACATTTACCGTACAGCGTGTTTGTGGCTCATTAACTGGAACATGGGTCTTATTCATATCTTATTCTTCATTTATTCATCATCATTCATCACCATCATTCATCTTATTATGTAATTAGGCTATTTACGGGCTAGAGTGACACTAGTTCTGTAAAACTTTATAGTTATCGTGATGTGATTTGAGAATTATGCTACATTCAGATAATGATAATGCAACGTAATACTGCTGTATTATTGATATTTAGTGGCAAGAACTGGACAATCTTTACTGGTAAAGAGACTCAGAGGTGAAGGCACCTTTCTATTCACTCCTTACTGATTATGAATATATGTATAATATAGTCGTCGATAGTAGATAGTAGCAGGTGAATTGCATTAGTCTTACTTACCACAACAAGATAATTAATCACCATCACTTTTAGTTATAGCGGGATTACCTATACAAAATGATATTCTTAAACGTCATAGTCATTAAATTACTGCATTGTCATCGGTTCCTAACAAGTCTGCAAAATGTCAGATTATTCAGTTGTAGTGAGTTAAAATTAAATTGAAAATTCCATATATTTTCACATAAAATGTCAAGCTGGTAGTAAAAGCGTCTTTATAAAAACACTTCATTTATAATTGTATCTGGTTGAAATTTCCTAAGACTATTCTCATGTATCCAATTTTCAAAATATCTAACTTCGAAGATAAAATGTTACATGTATAAAAAAGAAAACACAATAGAGTTGATGATCTCTTATATAAATAAAAGAAGCGTGACAAAAAATATAAAAAAAAACTTCGAATGATATTAAACGCAAATGAATTAATTTTAAATGCTACAAGTTGAGTCCTCTAAAAATTAATTACGTACGAGTAAATCCGAACAGCAAAAAATTAATCACGAAACTCACCCAGACAGAACTAATTTCTACCTTTTACGGCATAAACCCTCTGCAGACTTTATGGAACACTGTTAATTCCGCTACACCTGCGATTTTTAATATAAAAAGAAGAGGAAAAAAAATATATAACATTCCTTCAGTCGCCCGGAAAATGGGAAGCTCCCGAAAATAATTACGGAAGCGTCCGCAACTCCGATACATTTCCATTAATATTAAAAACTTTAATGAAAAAAAATATTAAAAGGATCTCTCAGAAATTTATCCTTTTTTCCATTAGGCGGGATGCGAACTACGGCAGCTGTAGAGACGCCAATCGCGCTTCAAATATTCGAATAAAAGTAGTGTGTTTAAACCAAAGTTAAACAGTAAACAAAATTGCACATAACAACAGCCTTGTCATTTTTATTCTTTACAGAATCCAGTGACCATAGCCCTTCCCCATTAATTGTCTATAAAGGGAAATTTCCCATAGTTGCCACACTAGGCAGGCAGGGTTGATAACTGCAGTTTTTTTTATTTACTTTTGTTATCAGGAAGATGCTGCTGCCCATCTCCCGTTTTATTTCCCTCTGTCGCCTCTTAGGCTCTAAGCATGATACAAAGTCGTAAGCGACACCCACGGGATGATATGATATAATGGATTCTCTTGCCTTTATTACTAACAACTTATATGGATTTAGGTTTGAAATAAAAGTATTATTATTATTATTTTATTACGTCGCTACTACACGGATGGACCAAACTCCAATGACGGTACAAAAACATATGACATCAGTTTGTTAATCTGTGTCTAAAATAATAAGAAATCGCTACTTCTTCTTTAGGCTGACTGTATTAGCAGCTGAGCTTTTTATTTCATCGCAAAAATAAATATTTTAATCCGCGGGTGTACCTTGGCCCGGAGTCCGCCAATTACGAGCTAAGGGTTACCTCCCTCCGCGCTACTTGAGGGACGCAAGAGGGTGATTTTTTATATCTTGGCTTATGTTTAAGGCTTCTAAATATAATATGAACGAGGAAAACCTCGTAAATTCATGAAGATATGAATTAAATTTTGTTATATATTATGTACGTTTACCCTGTAGTGGCGGTGTAAAAATATCCACTACCCTATATTATACCGTGGGTGTCACAGGAGGCGACAGAGTGAAATTGAATCAGAAGTAGGAATCAGTATCATCCTAAAAACAACTGAATAAAAATGAAAACTGCGGTTGCCAATCCGCTTGCTCAGTGTGGCATCTATAGCAAATATCCCCCCATGAGACAACACACAAACTACCAGCGTAAAATAGCAGCTTAATGCTGCTGTGTTTCGTATGGTGAGTGTAGAGAACCGGAGACCCTTTTAATGGAAAAGAGGCATTCTATCTTAGTCCATCAATGACAACGCATCTGCATTTAAATTCGCAAACGAAGACAGATGTAGATGTCTATGGGCCACAGCAACCACTTACCATCAGGCCTGTGTTCAGTTCTTTACTTTTGATAGGCTGTAAAGGTTTTTTTTATAGGATAAGGGTAACAAACGAGCACACAGTGCACCTGATAGTAAGTGGTTGCTATGGCCCATAGACATCTACATCTATCCTCGATTATGTATTAAAATGCAGTCACCCGTGAGGACTAAGATGGAATGCCTTGTTTTCGGTATAAAGGGTCCCCGGTTCTCTACACTCACTATACGAAACACAGCATCGTTAGGCTGCTATTTTGCGCTGGTATTCTGTGAGAGCGTGGTCCTTCCCGGTCGAGCCGACCCATTCGTGCTACAACTATACTACTAATATAGCTGCAGCATGGCTCTACCATGTAATGTTAATGGTAATATATTTTCGCAAATGTGGTTACCTAAATGTTGGCGTACATAGCATTACATAACATTACATAGTATAAGCATTGGTGTTTGCGACCATCAACGAGTAATTAATAAATTAAAATTAAAAAAAAGTAAAAGCTAACTTCAAAATAATTAAAATAATGAAATATATTTCACAAAACAGCTCCAGAAGTTGGTGCTAAGACGTAGTGTAACGAAAAAGTAGGCCCCTTTTCAGTTTTTTAATGTCGAATACATATGTATTCCGAGCATGTGCTCTAGGTAACAATTAGAAAGTCGTCTAAATACTTCCATTTAAATAGAAATAGAAATAGATTTTTTTTATTTCAATATAGATTATACATAATACTTATTGAAAGTTACTCTTTTGTTTAATTACCACTGGTTCGGAGAAAAACCTCTGTCCTGGGAAGAACCAGCAAGAAACCCAGCGGGACTTTTTTTACAATAACAGATTACAATCATGTATGTTACACAATTAACAACACAAAACAAATTAGAAATAGCTTGGTAGCGATCACCTCATTCCCAGGGGTTATTATCATCCATAAATTCCTTAATATTATAATAATCCTTTTTATACAAACTTAGTTTAATAAAGTTTTTGAACTTTGAGCAGGTCAAATTTTGTATATTTTCTGGGATTTTGTTGTAAAAGCGTATACATCGCCCCAAGAATGAATTACTGACTCTATGGAGTCGAGTAACTGGTACTACTAGCTTGTGTCTGTTCCTAGTATTTACAGAATGAATATCACTTATTTTTGTATAACTACTTTTATTTTTGTGTACGTACACACACACAGATTATTTCGCTTATCTCGCTTCTACACATCCATATATCTACGCATACATGCACGTCAGTTAAGGGTAATCTTAATTTGGCCCATCTTCAATATGTCGCCAACTTGGTCCATAAATTTCCGTCTAGGGCATCCTTTGCCATCGTTTGGCATCTCTTGTCACTCATTCCTCATTCATTCTTTCTACGTGTCCAAACTACCGAAGCATTCCTTTTATACACACTATTTTTCTAACATTTTCCATAGTCTTCTCGTAGGACACTCACAAGATGAAATGGGATGCTGGATTCTCTTACACTACCACCACACGGTTTTATCCAGACTAAAGTAGCTAAGAGCATTGTAAAGGTTATTTAAGCTATCCATAAATCTTTCGCTTTAAAAATCTTTCAGATAATATTTCAAAGGTATTCCTTCTATTAAGAAGTTGGAGAAGTTTAGAAACTTTAAATTGATACAACCGGCGCTTATTTTAGTCGAATTCAAATAATAAATATTTAGGACGATATCAGACGAAATATAGGTGTTATTTTTTTATTATAAATTCAATAGATAACAAAAAACCTAAACAAAACACGTCATAACTGTATATAAACTCGATTCAAGAAGAATTATCTCTTAAATTCACTTAGTGGATCCTTTACAAAAAGTGCCAACAATCCCCTCCCCTAATATACGGGACAAAAATGCTCTTAGCTCCCCCTCCCCCATCCCGCTGCGTCATCCCTCATCCTCCCTTCTCGAGCTAATTTTTGCAAGGGACTCGGCTTTCTTTTACCTGCGCATATGGTGTAGGTAAGCCCTTTTGAAGATTTTATATAGAAAGGATTTTTCGCTTGAACAGTTTTATGTGAAAGGTTAATATTTATTTTTAATTTCCTCTCTTAAAATAAATGTAGACTCAAGTTTTCTTTTCACTTACTTTTTTTATAAAAATAAAGTGTTAAACGAACTTACAGTTCATCTGATGGTAAGTGGTATTGCAGTCCATGGACACATGAAGCCAACTTCAAACAAAAAGTCTACAGATACGTTGTACCTGTGAGTACTAAGATGAAATGCCTTACAGGCTGTAACTATACCAGCTTTTTATAGAATCAGGGTGACAAACGACCCCACAGTCCACCTGATGGTAAGTGGGCGGTGTGGCCTATAGACATCTACATTTATCCTCGATCAAGAATCAAAATGTCGATGCGTTATCACCCCTGAGCACTAAAATAGAATACCTCGATTCCAATATAAAGGGTGTCCGGTTCTCTACACTCACCATACGAAATACAGCAGCGTTAAGCTGCTATTTAACGTTGTGTATGTATTCTGTGAGAGCGTGGTCCTTCCCCGGTTGAGCCGAGTCATTCGTGCGACAACCATAATATAGCTGCAGCGTGGCTCTACTACATAAAAAGCTTTTTATACTCTACGGACAGGAACACACCAGTGCATTGCTATTTAGCGGTAGAAATAGCTATAAAGGCGGGACCTATCCAGACGGATTCTTAGGCAGAAAAGGACTCCTTTCACTACCATCTAGAAAAACGAAGTTTTAGACGTAATCCCACACTTAGATTTTCCTTTGTTTCGTGGAGGCAGTTTACTTATATTGCATATTGACAAAATACCCCGATCCGAAATAATGCTGTTTGCGCGGGATTAGTGTTTTTTTTAGAATAAGGGTAACAAACGAGCACACAGTACACTTGTGTCCACGGTAAGTGGATGCTGTGGCCCGTAGACATCTACATTTATCCTCGATTAAGAATCATTTATGCAGACGCGTTGTCACCCCTGAGGACTAAGATAGAATGCCTTGTTTTCAGTAAAAAGGGTCTCCGGTTCTCTACACTCACCGTACGAAACACAGCAGCATTACGCTGCTATTTTACGCTGTTATTCTGTGAGAGCTTGGTCCTACCCCAGCCGACACATTCGTGCTACAACTAACATAGCTGTAGCGTGGCTCTACCACGTATAAAGTGTTTTGTAATATTAAATTTAGAAGGTTAGGTCTTCTCCGCATAAAAGTCCGTCAGGGTGGGTACAACTCTCTCACCTATTTTTGCTCTAAGCAACAACAATGCACCGACAGACTGCTATGTTCCCGCTTAAAAGGTAAGATAGCTATTATTAGGGTTGTTTACTACTTATTAGGGTTGCGAGGCATTGCATTTTATATGGGTGACAACGAGTCTGTAGCCTTCTATCCTAAGTTTGTTGTTGTTCATGTGCTATAAAAGTCAATCGTCAGGTGGATCGTTAGCTCATTTGTTCCTTTGATATTAAAAAACGCATTATCACTTCTATCCATTATAACGTATGGGTTGATTAAGGAAACTACCTCGAAAATTGTACGTACAACGCATCTGTAACTTCTTTTGTACGAAGTTGGTTACAGATGTCTATGTGCTGCAGTATCGACGTACTATCAGATGGACAGTCAGTTCGTTTGGTACTGAATCAAAGTTCAAATGATTTATTTGCTTTTGATGTAAGAAATTAAAAAGGTAGTTTCCCAAACTCAGTTTCAAGAAATGTTGGCCTAGTTATTATAGTAGTAGTTTTAATTATTCGTTAAAATCGAAATTGAAAGTGTAAAGAATTCAAATAAAAACGGGCCAAGTGCGTGTCGGACTCGCGCATGAAGGGTTCCGTACCATCGTAAAAGATTTAATACTATGTAGGTAAAAAACACGTGTCTAGTAGAGAAGACCCTTATTTTTTTTTAATTTTTGTTATTTACTGTTATAGCGGCAACAGAAATACATATTCTGTGAAAATTTCAACTGTCTTTCTTCAACTTCAACTTTCAACGGACGGACAGCGGAGGCTTAGTAATATGGTCCCGTTGGTCACCCTTCGCGTATGGAACCATAAAAAGACTAACAATATTCATATGTGTGACAAGTTTTTCAGAAAAGAATTTCTATTTTAATGAAATAAAAATTTTGCTAAAATATTTTATTCATAAATAATTATATTCATTACATTCATTAATAATATAGAACCTTTATTATGATCAGTATTATTATCTATCATTAGACCACAGCTGAACATAAGCCCACAGATTGTCACAAAAGACTGTCCCTAGCCACCTAATTTCAACGACTTTCTTTTTTTTTTCATTAGGTTTACACGTGGTAGAACCACGCTGCTTCTATATTATGGTTGTATTCGAATGAACGTCTACTTACCGTCAGGTGAACTGTGTGCTTGTATGTCACCCCTATACTATAAACAAGTGGTAAAATTAAAAAAAATTGTACTACCGACTTTAAAGACATCAAAAACTACAGGTCAGACCTTGATCAAATTTATATGGGGCAACACGAGAAGCACCAGCTTTCAAATAAAAGAAGAATCATCAAAATCGGTTCACCTAGAAAAAAGTTATGAGTTAACACACATAAAAAAACATACAGTCGAATTGAGTACCTACTCCTTTTTGACGTCGGTTAAAAAATGGTCGTCAAGCCATAATATTATATATAGGGCGGACGCCCTAAATTTCTCTTGCCCATACAGATTGTCACTCATGAACATAACATACTTATCGGTTGTCGGTTCTTCGTGTATATGATCAGCCTACTGTTTCAGCTTACTGATCCGTTGGGATAGTTAGTTACTATTGTTCTGTCATGGATAGCTTGTCTTTTTACGATGTACTTATTTAACAAAAAAAAAAGCATATCATTACCACGCGGAGATAGATTTAAATTATTTTAATTTATCAGAAGCACTTCTTTTGCTTGAAAATATAAGAAATCTTGAATGAGAACGTCGTGGAATATCAGACGCGAAGTGTGTGTCGGCTGCTTGAACATATTTAACCAGGGAGAATATGAATCTTTAAAGTATACAAAGAAAACTATAATTAAATATTATTATTTCTAGCCTAAAATGTCCCACTGCAGGGCAAAGGCCTCCCTACTCTCTTTCCACTTCTCTCTCTCCAGAGCCACCATAGACCAGTCCTTCATGAAGGAGTCTAGTTCATCCCGCCATCTCCGCCTGGGTCTGCCCCGCTGACGTTTGCCTTTTATAGGAGCCCATTGAGTTGTCACTTTTGCCCATTGTTCATTTGGCATTCGGCAGATGTGTCCAGCCCAGTCCCATTTCAGCGTAGCAACTTTTGTGTGACATCAGCAATTTTTGATTTGGAACGGATTTCATCATTCTAATCTGGTCTACAAGCTTAATGCCGAGAATACTCCGTTCCATTGCTCTTTGACAAACCTCAAGTGTGAACCTCTGCTGGACTGTCAAAGACGTTTGACAGTCCAGCAGAGGACAGTCCATGAGTTTCTTTTTCAGGGAGATATAATTAAATATAAAATATTTAAAAAAAACTCTTATCTTTAGACTTCTATTTATTATACTCGTAGATCTGCGTTATTTTCATTAATCATTTTGTTCTCGATAACTACGTTATCGATACCTCGTTTTAGAAACTCAGCGTGTCAGTTACGGAAGATTGTCTCTAACAAGCGAAGGCGCGGGGCGAAATTCTTTGGAGTGTAATTATTGATAGAAGTTTAGTTTTACTATTTGAAAGCCTATAAATTTCGCTTATTTTGTTTATAACTATTTCCCATTGATAAACATGGCAGAGTAAAGCTTTATATATTGGTATATTGAGAGAATTTTCAGAACATTAATAGTGTACAAGTCACTAATAAACAAATAAAACTAATAATTTAACCGCGGTGTAGGAATATCCCCTTTAGAGTCTCTTGTAAAAAGAAAGAAAGAACTATTTATTTGATATACACACTTTACACACAATTCAAGAAATATACAAGTGCAAGGGGTAAAAATATGTATGCACACGTTTAAGACTACTTACGCATTCAAATTTATTAATAAGCGGTACATGCACATCGTTAATTAATAATGGAACAAAAAATAAATAAATAAAAGTATTGAAAATGAAAATGTGACATGTATGAGGAAGCTCAAAGTCCCTCAGCGAGCTATGGAGAGAGTGATAGACTTAAAAACGAAGATATACGCAGTAGAACCAGAGTAACCGACAAAGCCCAACGGATTAGTAAGCTGACAACGGGCCGGCCATATAGCTCGGAGAACCGACAACCGATGGGGAAGAGAGATTCTCGAGTGGCAGCCTCATACTGGCAGGCGAAGTGTAGGGCGTCCCCTCACTAGATGGAGTAACGACCTGGTAAGACATGCAGGAAGTCAATGGATGCAGGTGGCTCAGGACCGTGCTTATGTTCAGTAGTGGACTTGTGAAAGGCTGTAATGATGATGATGATGATGAAGAAACCTTAACCATCTACGTAAAACAAAAGTGTTGATGTTTATCCCTTATTCTAGCACAAGCTAAGTATACTCGTATATAGTAGAAAAGACTAAGATGTACGCATTTTCAGTATTTGCGACTATTACGTAACACACGTTCTTCATGTAGGTATCATATGAAAAACCTACACAGTGTCACGAAAGAAATGTTTTTTTAATTATTATGTTCTAGTCATTTTCTCACTGTGAAAATTATAATCTGAATCGATCATAGCGATAAGGAAAAGGTACATTTCAAAAGAATTTACACTGAGGCATATTTTACCCACAATTATTTTAATCAAATTTTCTTACCTTGGCTTAGTTCTTAAGAGATAGGTAATTTCAGTGTTGTATATTGTAGTTTCGAACGTGTTAGAGCCACGCTGCAGCTGTTATGGTTGCAGCAATGGGTCAGTGCGACCGGGGAAGGACATTACAGAATATCAGCGTGAAATAGCAGCTTATTGCTGTTGTGTTTATTTTTGAGTGTACAGAAGCGGAGGTTTTTTTTACTGGGAACGAGGCATTCCTTCTTAGTCCTCAGGGTCAGGGTGACAACGTCTCTACATTTTAATTTTTTATTGATGATTTATGTAGGTGTAACCACAACAGCAACTTACTATCAGGTGAACTGTGTACTCGTTTGTCACCCTTATTCTATACAAACTGTTGCGTTTATTGTTTTAAAAATAATACTAGGAACCGCTCATGAAAAAAACATAACATAAAATAATGACAAATAAGTTAGTTACGTAAAACATGTAAAATATATACAAACATATACAGTATACGACAGTTTTCTAGTAAAAAAATTAAAATGTCGATAAAAATGTGAATCTTTCTCTTTTTATCACCTCGTAAAAATCTTGGGCTGGACATGAATCACATTCATATTTTTTAAAGGATGAGGTTGACAAATGAGCACACAGTCCACCTGATGGTAAGTAAGTAGTTGTTGTGGCCTATAGACATCAACTAAGCTCGACTTTCGTAGTCGAAATGCAGAAGCGTTGTCACCCGTGAGGATTAAGATGGAATGCCACGTTTCCAGTAAAAGGGGTCTCCGGTTCTCTACACTCACCATACGAAACACAGCGGCGTTAAGTTGCTATTTTACGCTGGCATTCTGTGAGAGCGTGGTCCTTCCCCGGTCAAGCTGACCCATTCGTGCCACAACTATACTACTAATATAGCTGCAGCATGGCTTTACCGCGTACATAAGTAGTGAAATAAAAAATTACTTTCAATAAGAATTACACATGTGATCTATATTGAATAAAACATTATTCTATTCTATTCTATTCTAAGGAGGATTCGCCATAATCATCAAACTTGGCAAGCGGATCGGAGATCACGCTACCAAACTTTATTACTTTGCTATCTTTCTCTGTCAGTGCGTTCTAACATCTCCGATCGTCACTTAACATCAGGTAAGATTGTCAAACATTGGCTTAATTGGTGAAAAGACGTCTCGCACTTTTAACGCTTCTTCCAATCGCAAGTTTGAGTATTTTAGGCGTCTAAACGAGACGGTACTAAACGTACCGTGTAGTGGCGGTGTAAGTATATCCACTACACCGTATCGTCCCGAAGATATGCATCTGCGCCTTTCTAATAACTACTAGAAAATAAAAAACTGCTGTTGCCAACCTGCCTGCCAAGTGCAACAACAATGGCAAATATCCCCTTATGAGGTGGAGTATGTTCAGCGGTGGACTATGATAGGCTGTAATGATCGAATTAATTAAAACGAGCCGATAATATAGCTACTCGTATATATAGGAAGCCCTTACTATTATACAGGGTTATTTTTCAAAGAGTAGCTAAATTTTAAACTTAAGTTCAAATATATAAATAATGATATACCGTTATTGCAGTTTTATAAAATAAGAGTAAATAAGGCTTCTACTTTTATTTGAAATTATCCCAAATTGAATGTGATTTATGGGCAACAACTACACGTACGCGCTTCTTTGTGTGCGATTAAATTTACGTTTTTGCTGACCAATCGACCCTTAGGAATGTGTGCGTGCGCAGTAAAATTGTAGGCGTTAGATATTTATGAATGACAATCAGTTAAAATAATGCATTACCACGCATTTTGAATTTAAAAGATAAAAAGGACTTCTTCACCATTTGCCTGTATTAATTATTCTGCAAGGGTCTGTATATATCGGAAGACCTCACTGGTATTTCTCATTGTCGCTTTTTACGGTAACTACGGGACAAAATGCGGTGATGGTATTTCTTATGTAGTCACTATGCGTCTGCAATGTGTACCCAGTCATAGAGGAAAATGTATTAAATAATTAAGATGTAGGTTCCCATACTATCGCAGCTCCTCCTATCCCTTTGTCTTGCCGCGCTCGCTCTTCGTATTTTTTCCCCATTACATTTTCATTTTATTTCATATTTCTCCTTTGGGGGTGGGTAGGGATAATAAAATTTTTCCCTCTTCGCTCCCGTCGCCTTTATTTATGGGGATGGTTAAGGCACAGAATATGTTCTCTTGCATTTAGTAATGAGCCAAATTATTGGGGTTGTTTTTCGTGATTGCCGCTGATTTTTTCTACTATTTTTCGAGGGATTTCGCTACTGTTTGTTGGAGATAAGTGAAGGGTTTTAAAACAATAAAAGTGGAAACGGTCTGTGGAGACTTTTACGCTTATGGAGTTTTTTCAATGTGGTCTCTGTTTTGTTCAATTTTGTTTTATTTTTTTCCAATATGATTTTCATTATTTATTTATGATAATGATAAATGGTTTCATATTGTGGTTTATCGCTATTTTACATGTGCATTAGGTTAAAGCGGACCCCACTAGATGTAATGATGACCTGGTAATGTACAGGAAGGCGATGGATGCAGGTGGTCCAGGACCATGCTTTTGGCATTTCTTGGGGAAGGTCAGTTCAAAAGTCGACTTGTGATGGGCTCAAATGATGACGATAATGAACATTAAAAATATTAGCAAATTTTGTGGTAGAGCTCAAACAAATTCGGGTTTTTTCAAGTTTAGATGCCACAGAGTTCGGATTTACTTCGGATTCAGTAGTAGCTATATTTGTTCCCAAATTTTAGTTGCGTAATTTAAAAGTTAAGCGATTTTCCCAAATCGCAGGCGACTTTAGTCGTTATTGGAAATCGATGCTACCCATCTCTTGATTTGTTTTCGTCTGTCGCATTTAACGACACCCACGGGATGATATGAGGTTGTGGATATTCTTACACCGCCAAAACATGGTCACTTCACGTGTTGGCAGACATCACAAATGTCTTTAAATATTTTTTTGAATTTTGAGATTTACAGGTTTCCTGACTATGTTTCCATTTATCGCCGAGCACGTGGTAAATCAGCACGTAATATTGCAATTAACAATTTCATGAGTATGGAATTGAACCCGGGTTGCACAATTTAGAGCGTGCGCCTATCCCCTGACCCCTGAGATACTACGGCTGATAATAACTGTATTAAAACTGTTATCATAATAACACAATACAAAGTAAAGAGAACCGGAATTCCTTTTTAATAGACACGAGACATTCCATCTTAGCGATGACAAAAAAAGATGTCTGACTATCTTTTTTTTGATTCTGGTGAGATTTTGATTCTTAATCGAGGATCGATGAAGGTGTCTATGGGCCACAGCACACATTTACCATCAGGTGGACTGTGTGTTCGTATGTAACACCTATTTGTAAAA